>OV121081.1:49993321-51288821 GCA_921293015.1 Phorcus lineatus | reverse complement strand
GAACATCCATGATTGTATTACTAGTGTAGTACCACTAGAAATATTTACGTGGCTTACTATTACCGTTACTTCATATTTACTTTGTAAATAGCCCTGTCTATGGATGTTTAATTCAACTACAATTAAAGGACATCCTCACCTTAGCAATAAAACAGACTCTTGTCTATTATTACAACAAAACCTCCACTACAACATCCGTGTTTAAAGAGGAACTCGATCCCTCTGTGCTGTCTTAGTAAGTTGTTCACACACACACTACATGAAGGTTTATTTACTCTAAAAATACGAGTGCTCCCATGAGAGTTTTGTAGAAACCAAATATAAGGAAATACTATCATATGTAAGAACATACGATAAATGTTCTTGCAAACAACTACATTTTCAAATGGCCGAGTTAATATCACCCACAGACAGAAGTTTCCCTGAAATTATTTTTTCAAAACAGTAGCCCAGTCGTTCTGTTATCTTAAAGGATAAAATAAGTAATTGCACATGCAGTGTACCGTTTCACAAATGACATACAATTTTGTGTATTAATCTCAAACTTAACTTTATGATGTGTAAATTTGGTGTGTCATTTGTGATAAAGATTAAATTATTTCTACATAAATTAGATGATTATTACAGAAGGTTCAACAATAGTCTTTTGGACTGATGGTACATACCTGAGAAAGATATAACCATTACAGGTTATAATAAGATGAGATATTTTTAACATGTCATGAGGTCGAACTCAATATAAAAATACAAAATTAATGATACTGTTTTTGACAATATATTATTAAAACTGATCTCATTAAAATCGGTTCAAACGTTGAATTCAAACAACTGTTTCGTTTCTGATCTTAGTTCTGCTCAATAAAGGTCGTGTCCTTTGACCTTTCACTCAAGCCATTCAGCGACTAGGCGAGGAAACCTGTACTCCTTGATATCATAGCGGGCCTTTAATTGGTTCATTTTATTGAAGGGTAAGGTCCATGACCCTCATAGGCAGTATTCAATCAGAAACACGGAGAAGTAGATGTACATTTCTATGAGATTATGTTGTACAAATCAGAATACAGTACATAATCATATGATTATAAGATTTATCTACAAGTCTAAACAAATTAAAACAGGTAACTTGCCTTTAGAAAATCATGAAATAAAAAAAAATTACTATTGAGCTAAAACAATGCCATTACATCTTACATGCATAAGTAAAGTTACTGGTCTCGAATAATGATAAAGTTGCTCAAAGTTTTATCTTCAGTATAGATTACACAGACATGGCGGGATAAGCTCCATTTCACTTTATAATGCTTAATTATTTACTCATTTTACAAAATAATGATCATAAATTATAATTCTGAATATTAATTTCTATTAATTGCATAAGCATTTTTCCCAAATAAGATATGAATGCGGGTATATTTAAATTTCTCAGCAAAACGCATGTCGCTTTATCTTTGTCATAGGGATATTTTACATTGGCGGTTAGTATAAGTGTCTGGAGGTTGCTATGGTTGGTTGCTAAATCGATGTTAGCAACATGTTACCTTGATCGATTATAGCACAACACCTAGTTCGCCTACATACATTATATTTAACAAGCAGTGCTACTTACAGTGCACCATACCAGGAAGTTAGATATGATCATATTAGAGAAAACATAGCAATATGTATCATTATTTTACATTTTCCACAGAGGAAAGGTGCATCATCGAAGATTGAACATGGACTTATCTTTATCTTTTATGTGTCTTCATTTTTTTTTAGAGATATCTCATTTAATATGTATCATTTTGTTTTATGAAATATTGCTCAAAGAGAACTCTTCTTAACAATTTATGTTTCTTAAAGAACAACTGCAAGAATAAAATCTCACGTATTGATATAACGATTATATTAAGGCCAGGTGATGAGCAATAGACAATTATCCGTTTTAAATGTAGTAACGTAATTTTTGTATCAACATAATTTGCAATCTTGTTAAAACTAGCTGTAATATAATACGTCCCGAAGTCCGTTATTAATACATTTAGTTTTAACAAGATTGCATGATTTGGTTTTTAATGTGTTGAAAGAATGTGAATTCATTTCAATCTTCTGATTTTCAGATTCAAACTAGAGTCTAGCATATTTCTACTGCCCTCACTTCTTCCTTTCAACCGATACGACTATTTGACTCTTCTATGAATATGTCTGACAATGATTTATGTCGGCTCTATAGTGAATATACTGGGTCACTAAGCTCGAATTGAAATGTTACTTTCACACCCCGATAGGTCATACAAGAAAGATACGCTAATTTATTTATACCCTTGGTATTTGTGAGCGTTTTTGAGTGAGGATAAAGGCAAACGAATAAAAGACTGTCTCATTTTGAACACGTCAAGCTCACACCAATAAAAGTGACTCTAAACTGAAACTTCTAAGGGAATCTTTTCTTGTCCAGGTAGTGTCTGATCTGAACTGCGGTTTTGTCACTTTTGAGAGCAGGACAATGGTGCACTTTGATTTCGAAGAATGTCCTTTAGTTCATTTCAAATCCTTCAGAATCGTCAGTTTTAGGATATCATCAAATATATTGCATATTACATTGAGGTTATATTTTGATGTTCTTGAATAATACCTTAACATTAGATATTTTAAAAACGAAATAAAGAGTTAGACAACTATAACGAGATTCTCAATTCATAGAACGATGCTTTAGAATAAAACTCTTTTACAAACATTTCAAGTTCTTCAGTTGAACAACGTCATAAGCTTAACAATATTTATAGCTGTTAAACAATTATTATCATATATGTGCTGTTATTATCTTAAAATCAAGGAGTGTTTTCTTAAAATTGAATTAGCATAATTATACATTTATAAGTGAAATGTTTTTTGGAAATAAAAAGGAAACATTGCATTTGATTTATGAAACCTGAATCATAACAAAAAGTACTAGCAATCCAAATGACATAGACAAAATTCAGTTAGATTAGCATACATTTATACAATTAGACCACATGTTAACATGTACACGTTCAGATAAAACTAACCCCAAACATATATTCATAATAAAGGATTAAATGATTATTATGAAAACAGTCACTCACCTGAACTTCAAATATCGGAAGAAATTCGCCAAACATCTGCAATAAATCCTACGGCATTTCCCCATATTGATGACCCGCTGGCTCACTGAATACATGCATTTCCCATATTGACTCTCAGTGTAATACACGTAGGACACACGTCTGCCCCGTTATAGCGCGACGACTCGGGAGGTAAGCAGCACTTTGTTGGAGTCTAATAGCCTGTGTAACCTGTCTGTACGTCTTGTAGTCCGTCAACCAGGCCTGAGATGATTTAGAGGGAGTCTTTTTAAAGAGTTGCATATAGTTAACGCTGTCTGAATAAAAGATTTTTTGTTCCTTTTATATTTTTTCTTAACATCAAGATTTACAGAACAATTTAGAATGTTTTTATGAAGGACTCGACTTCAGTCTTATCTTGTTGACAAGTTTTATTCATTACTTTGTTAAAAGGTTTTCATGACCTTCACGTTTTATGTTAATCTTGGAAATAAAATACAGCATACACGTTCTAGTATATTATAATTTTGCGACAGCGTGGAGTCTAACATTTAAATAAGTGTGTGAAATATTTGTTTAATGACTGAAACACTCTGCATGTTAATGTCATGGTCTTATTTTAATTCGTGAAGTCTAGACTTGCTGAATGAGGACCTAGACTGTAGTAAAGGCTCCATTTCAGTACACAGTCACGGAGTAAGAGTATATGTCGGACTGCACAGGTTAATGTGATTGCCTTATCACGACACATAATGAGGCCTGGATCGAATATCATTTAAACTCTTCCATCTCTTCTGCTTCAGGCGAAGGGTTGTACTGGTTTTAGTTTAGTTTTTAACGTATTAAATGTTATACTCTTCAAAGAGAGCTTTATGGTCAAGAAAACACAATGTATATATGCAAGTTAGGACATTTTGACATCCTTTTTGTCACTTTCTTTAAATCGGCATTTAAAGCGACAGTAGTACCTTTTCTTAGTCAAATAAAGTGAAAATCTCATGAAAACCAAAATAAACATTACCAATTGCAAGGCAATGTTATTCAATCAGACGAGGCAGTGCTAAAACCAACGTACCATGATGGACTAAGCTATGCGAACCTATTCCCCTACCTCAAATGGCCACCAGTGGTTTTTAATTGATATTTGATTATTTCCTCTATTATTTCCGAGGTACTTCGGTAGATTGGGGAGATATTTCGACCCTCCGAAGACATTTGGCATGAAATAAGCTTGATGGGTAAAAATTTGAAGAAATAATTCTTCCAAAAACCATGCTACTGCCCCTTTAAAACATCATGTTGCATGATGAAGTTTATCTATGTATTGTCGGTAGATTATGTAAATAATACCTTTTAGATACATTTCTTTTTGATAATTAAAAATCGATAACATGTATCTTTAACATATTGTGTACAGGCTATACAAAGCTCTTGGTTTGACGCATAAAATCAATAGAGACATTTGACACAATTTGTGTAATTATGAATAATCTTGTTTTATCAAGACTAGTGATTTGTCTCTTCTTGGTATATGGTGGTTCTGCTCTGTTTACTCTTACGTGTGAACGATATCACATCCTGTATCCATTACAAGAAAGTGATTCCTTTCTTATGTACTTCTTGCCATGACAATACGTCGGTGATGGATTGTGCAATAATTGACACGCAGAGTTATGCATGTTAATGAAAGCAGTGACACCATACAATGTACCTGGCCGTGTAAACTGAGTATGAATTGCATGTGCAGCATGTTTGGGTATTATCTTTGAAGTTTACATTCATTATACATCTTCCGCCTCAATTATTTAACTATGAATAACTGTGTTTGACTATGTGAATTATGCCTCATCCTGAAGACGAACAAGTTCTAAAGAATAGTCAGCTTCTTTATTGCATGACGTTACTGCATGACTATGCATAAGAAATTTTTCATCAAATCCAGCTTCTAAAATGCCACTTTGAGAAGATATACCACATGCCGTGTTTGTCTTTGTATCCGCGATGTTGTTGGTAAAAGCTGTGAAAGATGATACATTAATTTGCTTTCTTTTGAAATATAAACAAGAATTAAAGTTAAGGATCATCCCGATATTCAACACTTACATGTGTGCATCATATAGATCATTATATAAAACGTGGCTATATTAATATCCAACACCGGGATGGTCCTTAACTTTATTTGTTTATTATAATCTAAAATATAACTGTTTGCTTGAACGTGAACAACAAAGATAAGGATGTTCTTTTGGTAATATTTAAAATTTTACACAACTGCGTTAGTGGATGGGGATATATTCATTATTCGTATTCGTCGTATTCATTAGCTTGATTGGGTGTCTGTCACTAAGAACTTAAGAAAAAAATAAGAGAGGCTGTATATGATCTGAATTCTAATGTATATATGACGTTGATGGTTTTAATTTCAGAAATATCAGGGCTTTTTCATGTTGTTTAATGTCTTCGAAATTAAAATTTTAATGTCAACTCTTTATTAACGAAAATGACATGTATTCTATTCTATATCTCTAATATAGGTTAATCCAGTGTTTGTTATTCAGTTACGTAAGAATTATTCAGAGTATCAAAATAAATTGAAATGGTTATCATCTTCAAAAGTAGTCATCATCGTTTGTTGGATTAAACATGGATTATGTAGTTTATCATTTGTTTGTATCAGTTAAAGTTCTAAATAAAAGGGTTATCATCTCCAAAGGTAACCATCATCGTTTGTTGGATTTATCATGGATTATGTAGTTAATCATTTGTTTGTATCAGATTCTGTTCCTTATCTGTTCTAATGTTTCTAAACAGCTTTGTGTATTGATGCAACATACTGAGATATAAATATAAAGCAGGTAAATGTATGATAACGTTGAGATATACCAATAATCCAAGCCATCTATGATGTAATAATGATACCATGTTGTGTTACAACATTCTTTGTCTTCGACTTACTCACTATAAACCAGTTTCATCTCCTCAACCCGATTGATCAGACTGTGGTTTATACTTTTTGTTGTTTAAATGCTTATACCATACACATTCTAAACTCAGGGAGACTTTTTGAACTATAAACATAAACTGAATAGTTAAAATGTAAACATGATATTGACAATTACTCATTTCGATACAAGGAAGGGTTAAACGGTTATTATGAACTTAAACTTGATCCAAATGGGAAAAGTGTTTCAGAATTAACAAAATTCGTGTATTATACACAACGCTTTTGTCAAGGCGATAGAAGGGCAGTAAAATCTCCGCTCGAGGAACAATTGACCGTTGCCTTACAATACACCATAATAAACATTCAATAAAAATAAAAATCTGTCAGATGTATTCAAACATATCGCTTTCCAAAGCCTGAAAAACTTTGCAAACTATCTCAAATTAGAAAACAATGGGATCAATAATCCCAATGGAAACCTAAATTTTATTTTAAAATATTGGTACGCTACAATTGGATTTATCGTTAAATAAAATTGTAACACACCCCTTATTTTGTGTTTTACACATGATTACATTGAGCAACCATTGAATTGAGCATGACGAATGCGAGGAAAAAACTCACAAATAACATCAATAATATATTTTATTGAATTACTGTCATTGATATTTGTAAAGGATCACGAAAACATCAAGTTCGTGTAAATAAATGATTGGCTTTATACATTAATTAAAGTCTAATCTCGTTGTAAAGTATCGAAACGAACACGATGTACCCTCGATTACCCAGGGTTACCCGTTCATTTATAACTGACCTACACATTTTTTACTGATCTGTATTAACGATCTGCCCTGATCAATATATAGCTACCTTTGCTGATCTGAAGTGATTCATGCCAATATAAACTGACCGAATCTAATCACTTTCTATCTTTATGCCTCGATAGTAATTTATGATGATCTGAAATTGACCCTGGATAAAGGAAGATGAATAGCATAAGCACGTATATAATCATGATGATGTAAGCGAAAGCGCGAAGCGCACCTAAATCCGCAACTTTTGTTAGTGGCGGATCCCGGGGGGGGGGGGTTCTTAAAAGTCTGTAGAAATTTATCCTATCAGAAAAATATATGTGAGTCATTATGACGCAAACAAGTTATACGATGTGCCAATTTTTTCATTAAATAGAAAAATTCATATCTCACAAAACTTTTAAGCGTCACCTTATACTATAGTTATCCGAAAATTTGGAACCTGAAGGCCTGAGTATGTCGTAAGAAGTGTTCTATCTATCCATGACAAACTCCTCTTTGAACGCATATTTTTGCATTTTTTTCGACATGGTTCGACAGTTCTCATGTTCATGTAATTGAAAGAGAATAAATCAAAGATGACTTGTATAATTATCTAAAAACAGGATAATATGATAAAATAAAACAACCTAAAGAAATATTCAGCCTCTGTTTACGTCATACATCAGGCTGATATTGTGTTGTTTATCATATTCTTCTAAATATTTTGCATATTTCTGGATCTCAAGGAATCTGGCATCATTTATCCTGTCAATATGATGCTGCAATGACTGATAATAATAGTGACCAAAACTATGTTGATCTCCCCAGAAAACATTGTCATTAACATAGTGCCCCTCCTCATCGAATGTCTTTGGCCTGGGACAGCCGTAATGGTCATGCGACCCTTGCCAGTGAGGGGCGGGTTGGCCTGCCACTAGAATGTCCTGCAACTCGTGAACTTTCTCACAGAGGTAGCATTGAAATCCGGTTAATTCTGCTCCATTAAACGTTCCGGGTCCCCAATCTCGTTCTTTCAGGATTTTTTTCAGAACTGGGTTTGTGATTCCGGTTTGTTTAAAGTCAACGTACTTCCTATACTCCTCGTCATGCGCATCGAGGTACATGATATGCTCGGCTACTTCCTGTACAGACCGGAAGTCCCTTATATCGATGATGGAGTGATCTGTTGGAGCCAAGTCCTATAAGAGAAATACTCGTTAAAATGTGTCGTACCGATCTAAAAAATCTGAATTGCGATAATTTAAAACAAGAAACTTTGTTCAGACGGAAACAAGCAAAATGAGTTTAATCTGTATGCAGAAAGTATATGGAAATTAAGATACATTGATTCACAACATTGTATAGCTACACTTGATAAGCAGTTTATAGTAGGACCGAATCCTTTTTAAGGCTTTCTGCTATCTCTAGGCCCTACGTATCCTTCACGACCCCCCTTTCAAGACTCATTGACTTGTGTAAACACAGTTTACTCACCTTGATTCTGGGGTATCCGTGTACTATGGGCACAACACCTATGTTAATGGTCGCCAAAACTTTTCAGTAACATAGTCATCACACACTGTATTCTCGAAGCCAAAGGCGAATTTGTACTTGGCGACGACCTTGAAGAATTCTGGCGATGTCAATGGCTCCATATTCACATCGAATGTCATGTTTCTGTGAGGTTAAAAGAAAAAAAATAAAAAGTTTGTCTTTATGGCATTTACATAGTTTTACATAGATATCAATGGCTCTATATTCACATCGAATGTCATGTTTCTGTGAGGTTAAAAGAAAAAAAAATTAAAAGTTTGTCTTTATGGTGTTAACACAGTGCTATATTTCATCATTTTATTTTGTATAATATTAAGTTATTTGATACATTATATTTAAGATCTAGACACCAGTTTTGTCACGAAGAATATTCCACATTTTCCTTTGTTACATATTTTCTTTGTCTTCAACCAGTTTAGAAATGAATCACCAAACCAAATTTATTAATATCACGACCAGTGGTCACTTTCCTTTGTCCCACTGCCCATTGTCTTGAACTACGGTTAGCCGTGGGTCAGCTAACGGTGGTCTAAATCGAGCGGTCACTTCTTTGTTTCTATTTTTCTTTGTCTTTATTAAAATCAATATTCAAAATCTAGTGGTCAAAATGTACCGGTTGGTCACGTTGACCAATGGACAGTTTTCGTCCGTCCAATTTCGGCAAAATCGATACTAATTGATTAAGGGCTACGCGTTCCCTTAATAAGCGAAGGAGCGCTCAATTTCACCAGTTCTGCTGTGAAATTGAGCCGTTGCTTCTGCTTTTTAGGTAAGTTGAAATTATCCTCGAACCTCTGATTTTATGCTTACTTTCATATTCTAAGTAACAGTCAAGCCCCCAACAACCACTGCATCATCATCACTCTACCCTTCTCTCGACCCTACCATCACAGCTCCCCCCGCTCCTCGTCTCTCTCCAGTGGACGCGGATCTGCTGCACCCGGTCTCTCAGCCAAACTCTGCTCCAATATCACCAATACCTACTCCTCCCTCATCTCCGCCACCAATGATGAATAACATCAACCTCAGACGGTATAACGGCTCTGAGTCGGCACCTACCTGGTGGCAGGACTTTGAAGCTCTCAAGGCTCTGCAAAATACCAGCGACGAGAGAGGCTGCTTATTATTTCCTTTTTACATGGAAGGTGCCGCAAAGGTGTGGCATCAACAACTGCCTGATGCTACAAGGCATAACTATACGGACCTCAAGAATGCCTTTCATGTACGGTTTCAAAAGTCCACGTTTGACCTGGGTTTGCTACAACTAACTCAACAGCCGGGCGAGACAACGGACGACTATCTAACAAGGGTGCAATCATCCAAGGCTGGCTGCACCCTGCCGGAGCCAGTCATCGTCGCCCTGGCTGTCAATGGACTCACTGCCTCATTGAAACAGTGGGTCCACATCAAAGAGCCCAAGACATTGGAAGAGGTCCGTCACTATGCACTGGTGGCCCAGTCTTCACAATCAACAGAGAAGGCCGTCTCTGTCAATGTGGCAGACCTAGCTGACCTTGTTCACGACCTCCTAAAACCAAAAGAGGAAGCCCATGTCGCCAGCGCTTCCGGACAACAGGCCCCAGCGAACTCTCCACGACCTCGTAATCGATCAGCCCACCCAAGACAGCCAGCTCAGTTCATGCAACCTCCTTCCATGCCAGCTCAGTACTTGCAGCCTCCTCCGATGCCACCTCACTGGACCCCCGGCCGCCCATCTTCCCCCACCAATACAGCACCAGGCCCCTATGTATCCCGGAGGATATGCGCAGCCACCACCTTATAACCGGCAAACATTTCGACCAACAAAATGCGCCGGATGTGGTAAGTACTGCCTTTCACGTTCGCAATGTCCTCATGCTAACACAATATGCACATTTTGTAATTACAAAGGCCATCACGTCAGTGTATGTAGGAAAGCTAGCCGTTACTTCATGCAACAATAGGGAAACGCGCCTGATTCTCAGACACCTGAGGTCAGGCAAGACATTCCTGTTGTGTCTCTTGTAGCTCCTTTAACAAAAAATTTAGTGAGCTTAAAACTGGGTTGTGTTCGCACAACCGGCCTTGCCGATTCTGGTGCTTCAATCTCTTGTGTAAGTGAGCGTTTACTTACTAGAGCAGGATATTCTCAACGCCAATATAAACCCTGCTTACTTACAGAAATAATAGGTGTAGGTGGTGAATGCGTGCCAATTTTAGGTACTATCTCTCTTGACATCAACATAGGCAATGCTCTCTTTTCTCATTCCTTCTATGTCTTTGCACACATACACCATTCTCTCATTTTGGGACTTGATTTTCTAGAGAAGAACAAGGTCATCATTGATCTAGCCAATAAATGTATACACATTCATGAAGGTCTTCTCTCTGTTCCTCGTGTCGCATCTGGTGCTGGTCATGCTAGAGCTAAAAAGTCTTTCACTATCCCTCTTCACTGTCAAACTGACGTGCCTATAACCATCTCTCGCTCACCACCTGGTGAGGTGCTTCTTCTTGAACCTTCTCCAAGCGTGTGCATGCGCATTCTTAACCATAGTGCACATAAGGTCAAGGTTAAGAGTACTCAGGTACTTGCAACAGCTGCAGAGGTTAGCCCTTCTGCTGTCTACCTACTAACAGACCAGCCGCCTCCTCCAACACCTCCAGTCGTCCATCATGTCAGCACTACTCAACAAGTACCAAATCAATCAACCACGCCCACTCATTATCCCTGCTCTCTTAACTTAGACATTGACCTCAGCCAATCAGATCTTTCACAACATGAAAAACAACAACTTTTGACATTCCTCAGAGCTAATCACACTGCTTTCGTTCACAATTGGTCACAATTAGGCAAAACTAATTTACATCACCACATCATAGAAACTGGTGACGCCAGACCTGTTCGTTTGCCATTTTATAGACGTCCCATATTTTTTCCACTTCCACGCTTTGAAGATGTCACTGATGCTGTTGGTAACAGTCATTCTAAAATATTTACAGTGTTAGACTGCGCAAGCGGCTTTTGGCAAATTCCTCTCCATGAGGCAACAAAACACAAATCTGCTTTTATTACACCTGACGGAGTTTTTGAATAGAACCGTCTCCCTATTGGTCTCAAAAACGCCCCTATGGCATTTCAAAGAACAATGTCTCAGGCTCTTCAAGAAATGAACTGGAAATATGTTTTAATCTATGTAGATGACATAATTGTTTTCTCACAAAACTTCGCAGAGCATCTCAGACATCTTCAGTGTGTTTTTCAGAAAATTAAGGAAGCAGGCCTCACCTTGAAACCGAGTAAATGTAAATTTGCAGCAAAACAAATTACATATTTAGGTCACATCTTTAACAAAAACGGTATCTCAGTAGATATGACCAAAATAGAAGCAGTGAACCAAATTGCCCCTCCCAAAAATGTTCGTGATGTCAGACACTTTTTAGGTCTAGACACCTATTACAGAAAATTTGTGTTCAATTTTTCAGGAATTGCATCACCTCTGCATCAATTGTTAAAGAAAGATGCTCCATTTGTATGGTCTGATGAATGTCAAAAAGCTTTCCTTATTCTCAAAGAAAAACTCACAACTGCTCCTATTCTAACTTACCCTGATCCTGACAAACCTTTCATCTTAACAACTGACGCATCTCTCACGGCCATTGGGTATATCCTCAGTCAGCGTGATGATAACGGCCTAGAGCATGTTATTTGTTATGGAGGACGTTCTCTTCACTCTGCTGAAAAGAACTGGGGTGTTACGCAGTTAGAATGCTTGGCAGTCCTTGAAGGTATCAGAACATATAGGGTTTACCTAGCTGGAACCAAATTCAAGGTATATACCGACCACAAGGCTCTCACCTGGATAAAAGGCATGAATGCCGAAACAGGTCGTCTTGGTCGTTGGGCACTCATGCTCCAAGAATACGACTTTGACATAGAACCTAGGTCTGGTAAGTCTAATGCCAATGATGATGCTCTTTCGCGTACACAGTACCCACCACAGACATCACTTCCTGACACTGAAGGTATACCTGGGCCACCAATTCCTAGCACTCAAACTCACAAGCGTACACATGCACTCGTTGCCAGTACAATCAAACCATGTCACACTTCTCACGTATCTATGTCTACTCAGACCTACATAGGCAAACCAACACAAGCCTCCAAGGGTCACATTGGTAACACGAGGTCACATTCCTCAACTACCAACTCGCTTCACAGCACTCAAATCACTCAAGCGCTTCAATCAAAACAAATCAATCAATCGCTTCAAGCAAGCAAATCATCTCAATTAGCCAACATCGGCTCTCTTCATTCAGGTGCTCGTACATATGCTCAAGTGGCCAGTACCCACCCAACAGGCACAAGACGTCTTTTAGACGTCTAAATTAGGTCTAAATTGGCTTAGACGTCTAATAGACGTCTATTCAACGTCTTCATTTAGACGTCTAAGCCTAGACGTTGAATAGACGTCTAAAAGACGTCTTAAGGTAGACCTGCACTTTCATACAATATTATTATAATGCTCTAATATTTCAGTTTAAAACCGGTTTCCTTTGCTTATTGAATATAAACAAACCTTTCCAAAATTAGGATTTAAACATTGAAAGATTTCTGTCACTTTACATGAATATTACAATATATTTTGTAGGTAAAGAAAATATGTGCATCAAATAATACATAATACTCAAATGTTATTCATATTTATCAAAAGTACAAATTTATAAGAAGAAAAATTATTAAATGTTCTAGGTGAAGAGATTCGAACTCCGATCAATACAAATCGAAATTGTAGTCAATGCAGTGCTATTCCATGCAGAGTTGCGGCCCTTACATCAGCTTTAATTAGGCGCCATTTTCAATCCTTTGTTCTCAATAGAGATGGGATTTCTCGATATCAACGCATCTGAAGTGGTGTTCCTTACGGATTTTTCGTCTACAGTTTAGGTAAGACTATGTTTTCTGTATATAGGACACGCTAATTAGTTTTACCTTGTCAGTAATCAAGATTCTCATTCGTCGCTATCTTTCCTTTGTTTACAATGGTCGTGCATCTGATGGTACAGCTTCTTCCATTAAAAACTTTCAGCTCGTAATTTGGTGATGCTACTTATATAAAATATAAATGTAAAATATATGTGTAGTGTTTTGTTAGTATACATATTTGAAGGAAATATAGCCTTCTCTATTTTGAATGAATTCAAATTCTTTCCCTAGGTTTTTTGTTACCCGAACTTTCATAGTGGAATATCAATGATTAATAAACCCTTTTTAAATGTAGAGAACCTGATTCAGTGTGGAACATTTTCAGATAACTGTCATTTTAATTCACTGCAAAAAAACAACTTTTTATAATACTAGTAGTTGACTTATGTAGATTCAACTATTATTAGTTTCTAGTTAGTAAAATAAGTTTCATTTGGTGTCTGAGTATACATTTATATTTTTATTAAATTAATTTTTTTCGGACACGTAGCTTACCAAATAATTAACAGTGTTAACATATATTTTGATTTGCATCTGAACATATAGGTACAAATGTTGACCATGATCATGAATTGAGATAACAATTAAGGTTTCAATTCATTTTCAGATACTTTGACAAATCTGTTACAAGGACGCAATTAAGGATACAATTCTTAAGAACGGCGGAATTCTTCGAAGGTGTAGGAAGAAAATGGCCTTGAATCAGGACATTCACACAGGAATTACTCTTCAGCTTTGGACAATGATATGAAGATTTGACAAATCTGATTGTAAGTAAAGTTAATTTTTCAAAACACATAAAAGCAAATATTTTTGTATTATTATTATAATATATATGTTGATTGCATGAAATAGATTTTGATATTGAATAAATATTTTATCTTATTTGAGGTTTTTTCTTGTTTATTTTCAAGGCACAATTGCTCATCACTTATTCTGAACATTTTGAATCTATTCATAAGAAAATTTAAACCTAAACATGAAATTAAGTTACCATATCAAATTCTAAAAAAGGTATCCATTATAAGTCATTATATTGTTTTAAATAGTGAAATAGTTAAATAATTGGGCTTCAATGTATCCATTTTCATGTAAAATATGCAATTGTGCCTTACAAAATACAGGTTTTTGTTTGAAGCCCAGAATCCTGATGAAGTTTCCACTGCATAGCATTATTACTGTATACTTGGGTAGGTATAACACAACCACTATAGGACACGTGTTCAAATTTTTTTCAGACTTATGTTAAATATTTTGGGAGGTATTTACTCTTATAGTAGAGATTTGATATATGTCTAACAAACGTCTAATAAACGTATAAAAGACGTCTATTAAACGTCTACTAGACGTCTAATGTACGTCTAAAAGACGTCTAATAAATGTCTAAAAGACGTCTAATATTCGTCTAAAAGACGTCTAATATACGTCTAGACGTCTTTTAGACGTCTAATAGACGTCTACCTGTAGACGTCTAATAGACGTCTTTCTAGTCCCACAGATTAGACTATATTTAGACATCTTTTAGACGTCTAGGATAGACGTCTATGTGCCTGCTGGGTGAACCTTCATTGTGATAAATTACCCTCATCATCTCCGATCACAATAGGCGACCATTCCATAGCCTCACGCGATCACTTCCCCTCATTAACATGTTCCCTCATAGCCAAGGATTCCCGTCATTAGAGTCACCTTCACGCTCGACTAACCACACCGTGCATCAGTGGATTTGGTTTACACTGACCAGCCACCCAAACTGGTGTCTTCAGTAGACTTTGAGCTCTCAATTGATGATCTCTCAGATAAACAATCCAAAAGTCCTGACTTGAAGCCTGTCATAGATTACTTGTCTAAAGGAGAGATTCCTCCTAATTACACTCAAGCTCAAATTCAAGGTCTCAAAGGTCGCTCCCTAGAGTATGAATTACTTGATGGTGTGTTGTACCATTTCTATCAAGCAAAGCATCGAGGTAACAAGAATAACAGACCGGCTACTATCACCCAAATAGCTGTTCCCTTGTGCTCCAGAATGGACCTTCTTACATCTTACCATTCCTCGAAAAGTGGCGGATGTCATTTTGGAAGAGACGCAGTAAGGCATACCTTGCTCACCAAGTACTATTGGCCAGGTATGTATCAGGACATTGAAAAATTCGTCAAGTCATGTCATCAGTGTCAGCTTTCCAAACGTGATATCCACGCTAAGAAGGCACCCATGGTTCCACTACCAATAGGCGACACATTCTCTAGACTACATGTTGATATCCTAGGCCCTTTGCCTGCAACTAAAGAAGGTTACAAGTATATTTTACTTGCTGTCGATTCTTTTTCACGTTGGACTGAAGGTTTTCCCATGCGTACTCAGGAAGCATCAGAAGTGGCCAGAATTCTATTCAATGAAGTATTCACACGTTTTGGTGCGCCGCGCACATTGTTAACTGACAGAGGTCGTCAGTTTACATCAAAGTTGGTCAACGCTCTTTGTGAACTTCTGGCTATCAAACACTTTTACACATCCAGTTATCATCCTCAAACGAATGGCATGTGTGAAAGACGCAATAGCTCAATCGAACAAGCATTGCACACGTATGTTAATCCTGAACATACCAGTTGGTCAGATTTCATTCCTTGCATAATGATGGCCATGCGCAATACTCCGTGTCAGTCAACTGGTTACACACCACACTATCTTTTGTTTGGCAAAGAAATGCATATGCCTTTTGACACAACTCTATTACCGAAACCAACTGTTGGTAGAGACGCAGAAGGTCATTTAAATGCATTACTTCACAATCTCAAGTTAGCTAAAACTATAGCAACAGATAACATGACTGCTACACAAGAAATGACCAAAGATCGGCATGATCTCAAAGCAAAGAAGCCTTCATATCAAGTTGGTGATCAAGTTCTAGTTCACAACTCCGTTGTACAGAAAGGTCAGTCCTCTAAATTAACGAGCAAATTCACTGGACCGTATCATATCACCAGGATAGGTCCTAATCATACCTTCAAGCTATGTGACTCTCAAACAAACAAGCCTCATAAGGCACTTCTCCATTCTAACAGGCTAAAAAGGTATTACCCTCCACAGCCTCAGGCTCTTCCCGACCCAGTCCCATGTCCCAATTTCCAAGCACACAATGACGAAATCGCCCCAGCGGATCAACCTGTCCATAATGAACCTGAACCTGCTTATCACCAACCTAAGATCAAATAAAGTCATGTGCTTATGCATTGCCTATCTACCACCAGTAGGATCCAGCCGTCAACATGACCCAGAAGCTTTTTTCACTTCACTTTTAGACCAGGTCTACTGCTACCAGAATAGGGGAGAAATATGTATACTGGGAGACTTCAACGCCAGATGCGGTGATGCATCAGACTACATAGAAAATGTTGATGATGTAAAGGCTCGGGATTCTATCGACGAAGGTTTCAACTCCTCTGGCCAGTTATTGTTGGATTTTCTAGTAGACTGTAACATGTGTATGGTGAATGGGCGTATAGGAAAAAATAACTTCACATCAGTGTCGGGGAAAGGATCAGCGGTGGTAGATTATATAATTGTACCTCAAGAACAATTAGGCAGTGTTAAAGACTTCAATGTTCATCTGATGACAGAAGTAGTAAATGTGACAAACCAACATGGAAACACAAAGACACCTGACCATTCAATATTGGAGGTAACGTTACATTGGCATGAGAATGACCTAAATACTCAGAAAACAACAGAACCAGAAAACCTACCAAATACATTTAAGGAATTCAAACCCAAATTTTGTGTAAAAAACTTACCAACTGACTTTTTTAACTCTGAAGATATAAGATTAAAAGTTGAGTCCACAATACAAAGAGAGGAGAAAGATGTGAATCAAGCTTATAGTGCCTTCCAAGAGCTCCTGAATGAAGAAATGACATCTAATCATAGAAGACTTAAGACAAATAACCATAATCAAAACCCTAAACAGAAGAGTCGCTACAAGCCTTATTGGTCATGGGAACTCCAGTCTATGTGGGACACTGTGTGCAAGCATGAAGCAAAATGGTTAAAATCTACAAAGAAAACTAGTACCAGGAAACAAATGAGGACCACATTTATCCAAAGTCGAAAACGATTCGATAAAGAACTAAGAAAAGCTAAACGGAACTTCCAACTAGCCCAACAAGATGACCTTCTGAACTCTTATAAAACAGATAGTAGAGATTTTTGGAAGAAAATCGGAAAATTAGGAATAGCAAATGACCGAAAAAAGAGAATACCATCTGAAGTAAAAACTGATAATAATAAACTAATAACTGATGAAAAAGAAGTATTAAGTACATGGAGTTCTTACTTCCAAGAGCTACTCACCACACAAGATGAGCCCTTCTATGATAACCAGTTCTACAAAGATGTGCTTCAGCAGCTTGAATTTGGAACAGCGATTAATCATGACACCCAATCATCAACTCTCAATACACCTATCACAAGGGAAGAAGTACACAAGGCAGTAATGAGCATAAGTAAAGGCAAGGCAGCGGGACTTGATGAAATTGCAATAGAAGTTCTTCAAAATCAGCATTGTATATCACTACTACATCATATAATGAAATATTGTTTTGAAAATTCAGTTGCACCTAGTGACTGGAAAGCAGGCCTGATATGCCCGATTCTAAAACCTGGAAGTGACCCAAGGGACCCGTCAGGGTACAGGGGCATCACCTTGCTCTCTATACCTTGCAAAATATATGCAGATATCCTGAACAGAAGAATTCAATTATGGCTGGAAGATAACAAGAAGCTTGCAGAAGAACAAAATGGATTTCGGGCTAAGAGAAGCTGCGTGGAACACATATATTCTATCTACACCTTGATTACTCAAAGAAAATCTTCCAGAAAATCAACATTTGTTTGTTTTGTAGACTTAAAGAAGGCTTTTGACAAGGTTAACAATCAGTGCTTGTGGTTAAAATTGATGAAAACTGGTATTCAGGGTAAAATGTTGTCTGCAGTACAATCGCTTTACAGTGAAGATAAATGAACTTTATTCTAACCCATTCAACGTTTACTCTGGTGTGAAACAGGGCTGTAAGCTATCGCCTACCCTCTTCTCAATATATATAAATGATTTGGCAGAAAACATTAATTCTTTGGATTGTGGAGTCACTTTTGATAATACTATGATATCACTACTGTTGTTTGCTGATGATATAGCACTGATAGCCCCAGATGAAGCCTCCCTACAAAATATGTTAAGCTGCTTAACTGACTGGTGCAAGAAATGGAGACTTAAAGTGAATAAGGATAAAACCAAAGTAATTCATTTCAGGACAGGGCCCTCAGTCCAGCAGTCTAATTTCAGTTTCCAGTGTTGTGATAATGTTGTTGAATACAGTGCAACCTATAGATATCTGGGAATTTGGTTGAATGAATTCATGGATCTGCAAAAATCAGTGAAAGAGTTGTGTAAATCTGCTGGAAGAGCACTATCAGCATTATATTCTAAATTCAGAGCTTGTGGTGGCATGTCATATGAAGTATATGATAAGCTATATTCTGTTCTAGTGGAACCTGTGTTGCTCTATGGCGCTGGAGTCTGGGGACTCAATACCTACAGGTCAGTGCAAGCTGTGCAGAATAAGGCTATAAGGTATTTCCTTGGAGTGGGTAAAAACACATCAAATTTAGCTACAAGAGGTGACATGGGCTGGTGTTCTCCTACAGTTAAGCAGAAGATAGAAGTCCTCAGACTACAGTTGAAAATAAGAACAATGTTTAATGATAAAATCCCTAATAGGATACACAGGTGGTCTCTGGGTTATTCAAGGTCAATGGATACAAGGATAAACAGGCTCCTAGATACCTATGGTGCAGCCTGGATACTTCATGATAATACTTTTAATGTTAAAAAGAGACTGCAAATGATCAAAGATATAATGATTGAAGAGGAAAATAGGAAATGGACTTTAGATTTATGGAATGACAAAAATAATCCACATGGGAACAAGTTAAGGACATATAGGTTATTTAAGGGCAATCCAGCTACCTCCCCATATCTAAGGACAGTGAGGAACAGATTAAATCGCAGTGTTTTAGCCAAATTTAGATGTGGGAGCCTCCCCCTTGCCATAGAGACAGGCCGGTATGCCAAGCCACCCACCCCTTTAGAAAATAGACTGTGTAATTATTGTCTAAAGAATGGTGTAAGAGCCATTGAAGATGAAACACACTTCCTAATTGACTGTTTTCATTATTTTGATATCACAAGCCAATTATTTAAAGCTGCAATGGAACTGTCTGATTTTTCCCACTTAAATAGCAAAGAAAAACATATATTTTTGTTACAATCTGACAATCTACAGCCTCTTCTTGGAGCAACTTTAACCAGTATGATGAAAAGAAGACTTCAGTGTTTATAACATTTAATAATATACTCATTTTATATATTATCTTACTTATTATGAGTGTCCTTTTCATGTTTTATTTATGTCACTGTGTCAGTTTGGGTTGAGAATGAGAGCAAGGGTGATTTTTGGATATTATGCATGTTGTAGTGAGGTCGACAGTGGATGGGTGTAAGGTTGTGGATGTAAGTGATTATATATTTAAATGTATGTTTGTAAGATTGTTGATTATTATAGTGAAGTTGACAATATGTGTGTAATTATTTGGATGTAAGCTAGTGGATATGGATGTGTAGTGTGTATATTTTTAAGATTGTTGATTATTGTAGTGAGATTGGCAGTATATTTGTATAATTATTTGGATGAAAGCTAGTGGATATGGATGTGTATGTATATTTGTAAGATTGTTGATTATTGTAGTGAGATTGGCAGTATATTTGTATAATTATTTGGGTGTAAGCTAGTGGATATGGATGTGTATGTATATTTGTAAGATTGTTGATTACTATAGTGAGATTGACAGCACATTTATGTAATTATTTGGATGCAAGTTAGTGAAAGTGTATCTGTGTATATTTGTATGATTGTGGATTATTATAGTGAGATTGACAGAGTAATTGTGTAATTATTTGGATGTGAGTTAGTGAACATGGATGTATCTGCATTGTTGACTACTTCTTTGATACTGACAGCATAAGGGTGTAGTTATTTGGACGTAAGTAAGTGAATATGGATGTAGATGTATGTATGTAAGATTGTGGTGTATTGCAGAGTGGTTTAATTAGGTGCATGTAAGTTAAAGTATGTGGATGTAGATGTGGATATATATGATGGTTGGGTATTATAGTGAAGTTGACAGTATATGTGTATAATTATATGAATGTATATTTGTAATGGTGAGTTGTCTGTAGTAGTTGGTTATGAAACCCTGTGTGCCAGTGTGTGTCTAATGTAGTGTATGATAGTTGTGGTGGTATGAAAGTTGATTGCACTGGAATTTTTACCATTTATTTTAAGGGTTTCTATATTGTTTTATTGTGTGTCTCATAGGCCTATGTAGGCCCGACTCTGTATCAGGGTGTGACACTTTTGTAATAAAATAATTTTCTTCTTCTTCTTCTTCCTGAACCATCCACGTCTCATAGTTCATCTCAGGACACACCGAACACTGAGCACACATCGCATCAACCACCTGCTACACGGCAGCGCAACAACACGCATTCCACTAGCCAAACCTTACTAGTACACAAGCGACTGAAGAAGATGAAACGTATTACATCGACAAAATCATTAAAGCAAAAACTGTCAAAGGCGCCCCATGGTACTATGTCAAATGGATAGATTACACTGAACGCACATGGGAACCTGCTGCAAATTTAAACCCAGAGTTAATCGCTGAATTTCACAAATCAAAAACAAAACAAGGACGTAAACGCAAACGCAAATTTTTCACAAAATAGTAATGATAATTATAACACTATCTTAAACTATGTGCTAAGAGAGCTTTGGATATCTGTTATGCTCTGACCACCCTCATATCAGAACATCAAATGTTCATATTGTACATAAAATTGGAATTGAACAGTGTTGTTGGCCACAACATATTTCTATTCCCGGTCATCATACTGAATATCCTTTTCTTTCTTCTCTCATAGGTCCAACATGGCGAAGCATCATCCTCGCGATGTTCATCTTATTTGTGACCCCAGTTCTCGGCAGTGATCCAGTCCAACGACGCAACTATGGCGTCTTATTTAAACCTTGAACCCCTGCTTATTTCGCCACAGAATTTTGGATACATACCTACGAAATAAAATTACCTACTTTACCTACCATTCCCCATCTAAAAGTTTGTCACTCAGATCATAAAACTTGTGTTTTATTAGGTCAAATTCAAACTCACCTCAATTTAATCACGACAAAATGCATTTTTTACATTAATGAAATTAATACGCAAATCTCTGAAATCGTACCAGAATCAAAATTGTCTGTTAAAAGTCGTTCCAAACGTGCTCTTCTAAATTTCGTAGGCTCGTTTTCTAAAACACTTTTTGGCACGGCAACTACGGATGATGTAAACGTCTTAGCTAAACATATAAATACGTAACCAAACACGAACTCAATATTGCAAACGCTTTAAAGCAACATTCTAAGCATCTTTCTTCATTTATGAAATTAGTCGATGATAGGTTTCATAACGCACTCACGGCTATTCAAGACAATCATAAGGCGATTACTGAAATCGCAAAAACTGTAAAAACTGAAGTTACAGTACTTCAGGAAACTATTGTAAACTTCTATATTAACGACTCAAATTCAACATGCTTCTGCTGTCGAACATGTAGTAGACCAATTAAAATTAGGAATTTCGGACCTGGTACAAGGTAAATTATCACCACTTCTCATTTCTCCACATGTTCTTCAACAAACACTACATCACCTTTCTAAACTTCTCGCAGACAAATATTCTCAATTCTCGATATTACAAACCAATCCTACCTACTACTACTCACAAGCAAAATTTCTCTATTCACGAACAAAAACCCATAACTATATTGCTGTCAAATTTCCTATTTCCCCATTCCAACAACCCTTGCGCATATATGAGATTATCTCCTTACCTATGCCTATCAATGAGACATCTTCCCATTGTACTCAACTTCTCGACACGCCTAAATATCTCGCTCTCACCTCATCTAATCAACATTACGCAACTCTGGACGAATCTGATATGCTATCTTGCTCAGGCGACTCTATCTTAATGTGCCCTCTCAGACTCACTCTTACACCTGACACAGTCTCATCATGCATTTTTGCATTGTTTCAAGACAAACGTTCGGACATAAAGACTTTCTGTGACTTTCGTTACATAACTCAACCACACCCAGCTCAACTTATTCCAATTGATTCCGCTCATGTTGTTGTGTATCAAATACCTTATATCTCTCTATCCTGTCCTAACAATAAGAAAATGATCCAAGGCTGTCCATTCTGCGTTCTTTCAGTACCATGCTATTGCACTCTGTCAACTGAACAACTTCTTTACCCAGCTTCTTTTGATTCTTGTCAACAAAACTCCACTCAACTAACTCGTCTCCATCCAGTTAACCTCGCTCTTCTGCAACATTTCTTTGATTCCACTGCTCTCTCTACCATAGCTGGCGATACAAACTTTGATAAAGAAATCAACATTAAACTTCCGGCATTCCATTTATATTCCCACAAATTGAGTAATATTATTGCACAAGACAATAAAGCTCACCTCATTTTAAAACGTATGGTAAATAGCGCTAAAAATGATGAACATATTTTTCAAAATTTAGCTGAACCTCTTCTTGATGGTCAAATTGCTATCCAGCAATCATGGCCAGACACATCTGCTATTACCGCTATCGTCAGCACTACTGTCTCTGGTCTCGCTCTTATTCTTACACTTTGGATGTTTTTCAAAATTCGAACCTTATCAGCTGCTCTCGTTATGATGCATAACGCCATTCCAACTAAAGCATTAGAATTACCCTCTTTTGATTATGATAAACAAGTAACTACTACAACCGTCACTCCAACTTTTGTTGTGTCTGATCTAGTAGACTACCATGTATCCATTTTATTGGGTTTTATCACAATTCTTCTTATTGGTCTACTCATAATTCTTTTAGTTAAGCTAAGGGTTCGAAATCAGAACTGTCTCCTTCTTGAGGTCACGTCTGGATCTCAATGTGTCATGCTCCCCTTCCTGAATCTGACCCTCTGTCCGTCCTACTGGGACATCTTTCCACCCTCACATATTGACAATCTGCGCATCTCTGGTCTTCTGTTTCCATGTCTCATTGTCGAGTGGCCCAATTTCTCCATTAAAAACAGACTTACTAATCGCTCACTGAATGTCCCTAACTCTTTTCGCATATCATTCTTTGCTGCTCGAAAACTTCAACAAATGTTTCAATCCCCGTTCACCGCATATATCTTACAATCACATCAGGGATACATAAATATCGTTGACCCTACCTCATTAATGTAATCAAAATGTTTATGGTCATTCAAAGTGGACATTGTGTTCGACAGGCAGTACTTGTCGCAACCATATTTGCATGCTCATATGTTTTATATTCACCTTGTCATTGCTTGTCTAAATTATTTACATGTATATTAATGTTTTACTTGTGCTTTTGAGGACAAAAGCTACATATCGCCCCGGAATCCTATCACAGTGCTATATTTCATCATTTTATTTTGTATAATATTAAGTTATTTGATACATTATATTTAAGATCTAGACACCAGTTTTGTCACGATGAATATTCCACATTTTCCTTTGTTACATATTTTCTTTGTCTTCAACCAGTTTAGAAATGAATCACCAAACCAAATTTATTAATATCACGACCAGTGGTCACTTTCCTTTGTCCCACTGCCCATTGTCTTGAACTACGGTTAGCCGTGGGTCAGCTAACGGTGGTCTAAATCGAGCGGTCACTTCTTTGTTTCTATTTTTCTTTGTCTTTATTAAAATCAATATTCAAAATCTACTGGTCAAAATGTACCGGTTGGTCACGTTGACCAATGGACAGTTTTCGTCCGTCCAATTTCGGCAAAATCGATACTAATTGATTAAGGGCTACGCGTTCCCTTTATAAGCGAAGGAGCGCTCAATTTCACCAGTTCTGCTGTGAAATTGAGCCGTTGCTTCTGCTTTTTAGGTAAGTTGAAATTATCCTCGAACCTCTGATTTTATGCTTACTTTCATATTCTCAGTAACAGTAAAAGTTAATCTTCGTGTATATCTTAACGATTGTTATTGTTTATTTATAATTGGGCGTTATGACTAGCTAGTTCTCATTTGTAACAATTCCATGTATTATTCACACGTATGCACGTGCATGTAAGGACGTACGCAATATTGAGCTGGTTAGAGCGATTGTAGATATAAAATACCTTTCGTGTATACTAACTACAAAAATCAACCATCCAGTTATCTAATATTCGCTGAGTATTTCTGTATTTTGAAATGTAAAATGAGTGGCCTTTCTCTACAAACAACAAGAGCTAGTTTGAGTTCATTAAATGTAATGCTCACAGATAATTACGCCTTGTCGCGCAACGAGCACTTCGTCTCATTGTATAGCTCTGACGGACGTCAAGCACGAGTGATCAGCGTGTGTCCAGTTGGGAGTAGGGAGCCTCTTTAAAGATCGACTGAAATGACCCATGACAACTTTCGTGATTCATAAGATATGTATTCTAATTTGCCAGTAACTTGAGTTTAAAGTTTCGAAATCGGCCGATAAACAACTTTAATACGGCGTTTACGAAACACCAGCTAATTAGCACCAGTGAACAGAACTGAACTGGCCCGTGGTCACTGAGGCGTGTCCTGCCGCGTGACCTAGCATGTGACGTGCTAGTCGGCGGAAGTATAACCTCCTTAATGAAAAAACAATAGGAAATCTCACAGTCTTAACAACTGTTTAAACATATCTAACGCCATCCAAGCAACTCAAACCTCCGATAAATTGATGTTAAATATATCCTCAATTATTTGTATTGTTCCAAGCGTAAGGCAGTGTTTTAATATGATGCTATGCGCACTAACCCATGGCATGTGTACATCAATTACGACGTCTGCCAAATGTTGTCACAACAATCAGATTGGATTAACTAGCCTTTTTTATTCAATGCTTTTAGTGTCTCATAGGCCATATGGCCGGGTGCTTTTTAATATCTCTTGTATGATATGTCTGTATTGCATTTTGTTGTAAAAGTGCGTGACACTTTAATAAACATCATCTCTCTCTCTCTCTCTCTCTCTCTCTCTCTCTCTCTCTCTCTCTCTCTCTCTCTCTCTCTCTCTCTCTCTCTCTCTCTCTCTCTCTCTCTCTCTCTCTCTCTCTCTCTCTCTCTCTCTCTCTCTCTCTCTCTCTCTCTCTCTCTCTCTCTCTCTCTCTATGGGACACAGGTGGCCGTTATGTAATCCTATCGCATTCAATTTCAATTCTTGATTTAATGGTCTCTAATTATACCTTTTGAATTTTAACGCCTTTGACCCACCAAGTAGAATATATGTCCTGTCATAATGGCGTAACTCTTGGCATTCGACTGCTATTTAGTTTATTGTCACAGCGTCCAGTCATTTTGAACCAATGAACTTGTAGAATATATATTCAACCAATAAATTAAGAGAAGGAGATTTGGCTCATGCTCTTCTACGGGCATTCTAAAAAGTACATCGTGAATAACGGATACCAACATTATATAGGATGTTTCTAACTGTTGCGCCAGGTATGTTTTCATGTCATCGATTGTTGAATAATTCAAAGACAAAGATATTGCAACACCGTGTGAAATACTATTATAGATAAGAATATAATATGTGTTAGTTAAATACAAACGAATCATCCACTAAGTAATAAGGTGTCATGAAAGTGGAGTGAAACAAAATTATTTTGTAACATGTTGATCACTACGTGATATCCCATAGTAATGGATCTCTCACCGACCCCTTTGATATAAACCCACCCAAGAAAACCGCGTCCAAGGATTGTCACAGTAAAATCAAGATAGATTTGACGACTCAGAAGGAAAGATGATATCATGAAGCAGTTACATATCGTATTTTGGAATTCTTTCGGTCATGCTATTGCCTCTAATTTGCTGTTGAATTAGCTTAAAAATACAGAGAAAATCAAAGGGCTAGACTTACAGCTGACGCCTAGCACGTCACACACTGGCCGTGGCTTCGAGTCATGCTTCGGTGATTTTGTGTAAGCGTTCGCCAGTCCAATTAGGCGGTCATCCAAAACAGGGGTATAAAAGGTCTCCTAGTAGTCGAATTAAAGCGTATATTTTCTCATTTTTTGGCTCTATTGATTCTTATAAGTAAAACGAATACAGATACTAATTTGTAATTATCAAATTTATGCGTTACTTCTCCTCTTTAAATTGATGTAATAGGATTAGTTACGGTTCAATAGAGTAGTTTCAAAACAACAGCGTCCAGCTTTCATTCCTTTCGTCAATCACAACAGTTTTGGTGGAAAATATTTGATCTTTAGAAGTGGTTTTAAAAAGGGCAGTATAATTACAATGTTCCGTGCGTATGGTAAGCTAGCGACCTAGCGCATTGTCGTATGTTATTTATTTGCTTTTATTGAATAGACATTGAATTGAATAATATACATTTATTGCAAGGAATCGATGTATTAATAAAGTTTCTAATTGATAACCTTTGTACTAACTTCATTGTTTAACGATCTTCTTCACTATTGATATTTATTTATTAATGTTTATGATTATTAATTATGACATGACATGAATAAAGAGTTCTGCTGTGAAATTGAGCCGTTGCTTCTGCTTTTTAGACTTATCACCCGAGTCATCAATCTCATCCCTGGAATCACGTAACAAAGCCAATTAAATATTGGCTAAGTTAGTATTATAACAAACCTTTTCAACATGATGTTTAATAAGAAATTATATTTGTTACAGTATTTTACAAACCTATTTAACATGATGTTGAATAAGAAATTGTATTTGTTATACGCTTCGCTTACCATCTATAACAAGGATATAATCCTTTGTGCAGAAATCCGATTTCTCGAACCTAATCCCATCTCTCCTTCAGGGGCTGAAATGCGAAACGTGCAGTCCATGTTGCTGAAACCAAAGAATGCATATAATGTTTTTATTCAATTGTATACTTTTATGTTGATAACCTCTTTATAAGATCGCCGCTAATGGCTGAAATATTGCCCAAGCGGCGTTAAGCAATAACTCACTCACTCACTCTTTATAAGAAATTGAATAACATAGAAGGGAAATGTAACGAATATGAATTTTAACAGAACGTATCTTAAAGGGGCTATAGCACGTTTTTTGTAAACATAATTCTTTATATTCCAATAAAAATTACAGTTTATGCCAAATGTGTTAACATTTGAGGGTCAAACGTCTAATTTCTCAATCCGGTCATCCTCGGCTGTAGAGGAAATTATGAAGTATCAGTCAAAACAAGTGGCGGCCAATTTTGTAGGAAGACCTTCCAATCATCGTTTTCGATTGGTAACATTTATCTTCGTTTTCGTGAGATTACTTTATTTACATAAAAAACCTTGCTTCCCCTTTAAAGCATTTGTTATTGCCATTTGAATTATTTCACTTATAATACTACAGACATTTGTTTTTCAAAGATTAATATCTACAATGAGTTTGAATTATCACTTGTATATAACTTATGGTTCACATAACGTGTCGCTAGGCAAACAATAAGCTCAGAGTGAGATTTACAGCCATTTAGACTTCTTATGTGTATCCAACTTACTTCTCATAGTTACTGGGGTGTCCTGGCGATGTGAGGGTGGTTTCATCTCGGGTTGCAGTGACATTAACGTCACAGTCTACAAAAAGAGAAATGCTGGCTCTGTAGCTCATCAAATTCTGCATAATTGGACAAAGGTTGAAGACCTTTGAATGGAGCGATATTTCTAGTTATGCAACCATACATACAATTATAATCTACATGTCAGTGTGTTTCCTACGAGTGTTTATTGTTAACTGGAAGGAATATGGAAAGGTTTAACCCCTTAACTAAGAGAGCGACATCTGTAAGTCCAACTGACATGGCCTTTTTGCCTTTCAAAGCAACTTTTATACATTCTTTTACATTGCACTAAGGTTACCTTAGTGACTTATAATCACGTAGAGACTTTTGGCAAAAGTAAGCAAACGGTAGAAGCTTCTTAGATCATATCACTTTTTTTTATAAAGGGTATTTACGTTCTATATGCGTTGCATGATAACGGAATGGCGATACAGTTATTAATTATATGTATAATCTGTTACCGGCATATATAGGTTGCTAGTCGGCCGACAGTACTTTTGAAGTTTTGATAACATGAAAATGTGCAAAAGTATAGAGTACTAAACCGACATTACTGCGAGGTGAGGTAAGGTGATATAGGATTTAACGCCGCTTACAAGACTATTCCATTTATATCACGGCTTCTAGTATCATTGCAGGGGGAAAGCCCGCAACAACATCGTGGTTATGCATTGCGGTGAAACCTGCGAGCATCGACTGGAACTAGCGAACAATGGGTGTTACTTCGCTGAAATTCAGTGTAGCATTGCACCCAAACCTTCCTGCGTGTAGTACAGTTCCCTTCTGCAGAAAGGGTTGCCGAGCCCCTGGCGGGATTCGAACTCCGAAGCAGAACGCGCTATATACTGCGCTATACCGCCCCTAATAATACTGCGAACCATGATAACTAAAACATGACTTTTTTCATTGTTTCTAACATTAATTGCTCTAAACGCTTTTCAAGATCAACTGGATATTTGTGAAATATATACATATCTTTTCTTCATGGTAAATATTTTTTTAAATACAATTGTCAAATAGATTTATTTACCACAAAATAGAGTAGTTCGACGCGTTTCGGTTAAAGACATTTTATACGTCAGATTTGGCTTACGTAGCAAATTTGCATGTGTAGTACAGTGTTATACACATTTCGGTATACTCCACCAATCATTGTCAGAGTAATCCGAAATCGGAATACAAGTTGAGTAGTTGATGATGATAATGTTTTTATTACTTGAAAGGGTACATCTCTTATATCGCCGTCTGTATGATGTTTTCCGCAATGTCCGACTATAATGTGAGTATAGTTTTCACGCAGTTTTCTCATATTTACACTTACTGACATACTCGAACACGACTAGAATGACAGCATATCATCGTAGTACTTGTTCAGGTATTAAAATACATTGGGTACGTTTTCAGGGGACACCGTCAATACGCTGCTCGCAGTAACCAGTAATCAATTCTGTTGCACGAAAACAGTTTTTTCGTAGAAACAATAATTTCTTTTTCCAATTTGTGGTTATAGCTTCCCAGCCATAACTCTAAATTTCAACAGTAGGAAATATATAGATAAAGAAAGTCGAAATCACTAGAAGTTATTCGGTTTTACCGGTGTTATACGAAATCTTACCTTGTGCATTCAATACCGCAGTGAGACAAAACAGGAGATTTATAGTATTCAGTATGTATTCTTGCATCCCACCAAGCATCTTCAATTTACTACAACACCTATCCCACATGTATGAGAGACACAGTACAATCACCCGACTAATGCGTCTTTACTGAAGTGTAACTTCCGCTTTCGATAGGGGCTTAGTTCAAATCAATTGTGGCCCTAAACGTGCGTTACAATTTGAAGTTCAAATGACGGTAATGCACTATGCAGTGTAAACAACGTGATGTCACAAAACAAATGCTGTGTGGATTATTCAGTGTTTTCGTATGCTTTCGTGAAGAAATATATACGAAATCAATGCAGTGTACTGTGAATCATAACGCAAATTTTTCAAGTCCTAGAAAACAAACCCTGAACGGAAACATTTTTTGATTATCGAATATTTGGAATAATTGATACAAATGAAAAGAAAATGAAATTCAAAATCGAACAATTATCATATAGCCTAAGTGTCGAAAATGCTTTGTTTCTCATTTAAAGTAACCGCGAATGCTTTTATTAACAATTAAGGTTCAGATATAAAGAAGTAATATTTATATATAATACATGTATATGTATTTTGTCTAGTGGCCCTTGGTTACAAAACAAAATAAACAATATACATATCCATACGACTATGTTAAAATTCATTTGATATATTTGGAGCTGTACCTTTATTTGTGCTCGAGACACTATTAAACATGGAAGGAGTTGACTGAGCTGACAGGTGACTGTCTATGCATACACAAAAGAGAAAATACATATGCAGCCTCGAAGCAAGTCTTTTATCAAATGACGCTGTTTATAGTCTGAGTCTGTTGAATGGGTATCGTCCCATAAGACAGAATTCCCAAAAGACAGAAAGCTTAAAACAACACTTTTCATGGTTGACTAATCTTGTGTAACATGGGCTCTACCCTTTGAAAATATTGGAACGGCCCAGATAAATAAAGACAGAATTCCAAAAAGACACCATTAAGATACAACAGTTTTTTTTCACTCGATGGATGATAATAACATATAAATAAACTTTATAACACGAAGCACCATTTTATTCAATTCACATAGGGTCTCTGTTAACACATATATGGGTTATTTACAAAATTGGTAGCATTTTCTGCCCAATTAAGATTTTTTGTAAATTACTTGTTTTAAAAGGGTTATTTTAGGAAGAAAACAATTATACTTGTCATTTGGAAAGTTTTGATAAAATCTGCTTTAGGGTCAAAATCTGGACAGATTTACACTGTAAATTAAATTTTGTAAAAATAAGACACCAGCAAGTAAGTATGAATTTAATTCGGCAACCTTAATTGTCCAAACTGTTACCAATGTATCTCCTTTTTCTTCTTAAAACAAGGTAGTTTGTTGCCTAGAAATGGTAGAAGTGGATGGTGTTTCACTTGATATCTTTTAGGAATCATTCATTCAGATCTAGTCTTGCTTCATGACTGTGTATAATTAGAAGCCTTTAATACAGTCTATGTCCTGATTCAGCAAGTCTAGAATTGACTGAAAACACAATTTAGGAGCCCGAAAGAAAATATAATCAATGACGGTACAGTATATTATTTAAATATTTCATAGACTTAATATTAGTCTAATTCAAATTATGTCGATACTCGAACATAAAGCGGGTTGGGTCAGTCCATTGATTAATGAGGGGTGGTCAGCACTGCTCAGTTAATTAATGTTGTGATTGATTCTGTCTTTTGGGAATTCTGTCTTTTGGGAATTCTATCTTATTGGACTGAACCGTTGAATGATGCAGTTTGCATGACATAGCGTCTCGCTCTGACGGCGATGAACCGGATATCTATGACAATTTCCAAAAACTACCTGGATTTTTTGGATGTAAGACCTTCAGGTATGAGAGGAGTACAGCCATACCTGTGTTACCTGTATATGTGATCAACATGTTACCTGGACGTCACAGCACCCTCATTTATGGATGTATATTAGTAAGCTTTGCAGGTAGGTCACTTTGTTTGGTCTATATTTATTAATTATCGCTTATAACACTACCCACTGACCCAATCCCTTTCTTTGACGATATTAATCACGATTTCACTCACTAAAACAAAATCAATTAGCCCGGCAGATTGTATAGAGATCTAATTCTTTGTGTTATAGTAGTGAAGACAATGTAATAAGTTGTGTGATATTTTACCTATATAAAAAGCCTTTTGTCATGCATACAAGTTTGTCCTGTATGTAGGTTGTCTGTAAATGTGACCAAAAATACAGAATGAACCTACATAGGTAATTTGAGACGTTGCAACGTTTATCAGTTGCATACCTTTTTCAATGGCTTTGCAAGAAGAAACATTATACACCTTGATTTAAGACGCGATACCTGTGTACACCTGAAATTTTGCGATTTAGTGTTAACGTGCTGTGAGTTGATCAACTTTCGATTTTAAGGAAATTTAACATGAAAAAATACACACGATGGCCATTTTGACACACGTGAAACTCGGATGATGGGCATGAAAAAGATTAATATGGTAGATTTTCATATCCCTTAACCTACAGACTTTATTTTCTTTTTTTTTATGATTCATTTTTGATTTTACAAGCATCCATTTCAATATTTCAGCAATTAGTACAATTTAGACCATATAATGAAATAAACGAGTGTTCAATGTCTCAGGTGAATATTTTTACAAACGTTTTTATAAATACATCATAGACCAAAATTTCCCAAACCATTGCTCAGTACCATTTGATACGTTGATACGGTTAGTGCTACCATGGTACTTGATAATTTCTGGTTTAACAAAATCAATATAAGGCGCATAATTTTTAATATTGTTTTATTAGAAAGATGGTTACATTTAAAGGATTTTTATTTAAATCCAAACAAAATAGTAGCATTAGCAAAATAGAATTTACAATACTTCTGCAGGTTTGAGCCATATTTCTTCTGCAGACCATATTGGTTTTACTAATTCACATTTCCATAAGAGGTAGTCTATAGTTTCTAGACCATTTTTACACAGGAGCAAAGAGGTGAATCTGTGTAGATTATACTGTGTTGTGAGCACTTGTTTGGTGAAATGTTGTGGATAAAATCTGTTCTTGGTAATTCTCTGTGGTAATTACCTTTATTCAGTACTTTTTATACATTTGTCTAGAATATCATTTAAAAACATCCGTTCATTTGTACTAAGAGATTTGTCTAGAACACGTTCCGTTTTGGAATAACAAAGCATAAGATATGATGAGTTCAAGAAAGTATCGAATAATCCTTATTTCCAACAGACGTGCTCATTAATTAGTAATTTAATGGAAGGACATTCTTACATATAGTTTTTGCCCGAAATTATACATGTAATAGACTTACTTGAATCGCATACATGTTTAAGTTTATTGGTATACATGTATCTAACCTATATACACTGGAAACCATATGTATACATAGTGTAAACTACACAGTGGACGTTTTCACTGGCGAGTGGAAAAAGCATATATTTACCTTTTAAGGAATGTAATTTGTTAGCCAAGAAACGTCTTTCTATAAATACTTAAGAAGTTCTTATGTCTTTAAGTGTTGTAAACAATCCTTATTGGCAATTACTGCATTTACGTACTCTATTTAACATGATTTACGTCGTTAATTTTTGTTAATGATATAAGTTAGATAAGTCCAGCTGCTTATCACAACTAATGTCCATAGTTTACGAATACACCGCCTCTCATAAACTCATACAAACTAAAATGCATTATAATAAAAGGATAATAATATGAATTGATGATATATTTCGATTAACGTTTTGATATTTTATTTTAAGTATCAGTGTACTTCCACAATGTAATTATCTGAAAATGTTTCAACACACTTGCACGTATAAAGATTTTGTATTATTGCATTTTAAGTCATATTTCAAACATTTCTCTTACGGTTGTTTATAGTCCCTGAAGTTACTCAATTGTTGTAACTATTTGGAACTTATAAACATTTGTACATTAAGTATCTAACTTCCATAGCACGGGCGGCAAAAATAGTTTCATTATTGTTATAATATTTCTTATAAATTTAGTATACGAATATAATTTTCCCGTTCTGCTTCTTATTCACCAATATTACTCGACAAGTGGATTTATTTAGTTAATCACACCAATGAAAACACAGGGTTGTTATTGCGAAATCATGATGGCATTTCTCAACATAAGTGGTACTGTAACTTAGTCTATTTATTTTTAGAATGTTGCATCCTGTACCTGTCTCATGGTCACGGATGGTCGGACACTTTCATAAGCTTAGAATTCTAATTGAGAAATACTTTTTCATATTTTTGTTGGCAATTTTCTTCACTGGTCCGTCGGGTTTGTTGTTTGATTTTGTACCAGTTGACATGGTTGTTTGAACAACACTGGGTACAAACCCGTGTTGTTTTTTTCAGAATCAGAATGTTTATTCGGGGTTCAGTCATATTTTACTTCAAGCTTTCTGCTATTGAGGTTATGAAAACCAAAGAGAGATACAGTGTTAATGAACATTTAACGCTTGTTCATCTCAATGAACAACGGTGTCATTGAGGCTTTCTCTTCTAAGTAATCAAAATGCATTGCATATCAGAAGCATACTTACAGTTATCGACCATCATAATGTGAATTAAGAAAGCTTTATTTTCAAATATTGATACTTTGTTCACATGTATAATACAATACAGTGTAAACATAATTGTAAAAAATGTTTAAATACATGCATAGACAATTTCCCCGTTACAGGTCTTTGAACATGCAAGTAGTGGGGTGGCAAAACATTTGCAACATTTCCTGAAGTCTGAAATTATTTCAATAGTTAGACTAAAAGTATAAATTTTTAACAACCTTTAAATTCTTTGCATTTTATTTGGGCAACTTAAGTGCACGACTGAGGTATCGTCCTGGTCTCTCAACTCCCGACTGTCAAAGTAATTGTAGATCCTTGTGGGTTTTAAAAGCCTTCCCTATACTCATACAACTGACGTATGACAAAATTGAAACAAAATATCCTCGGACATACATGTAGCAAAATTAATAAGTTGCTGTATATTGAAGTGTTTAACAAGGGCGCAAAAGGGGAAAGACGTGAAAGTAAGTGTTTAATTATTGTATTGAAGCTAGGATTTTTGTATTGAAAAATGTTATAATCAGAATCTGACCGCCTATGTTGGTTCAAGAACTTCTGATTCACCCCCGTAATTATTCGCATACATCTTATATGAGCCATGAGTTAAATCTATTTAGTTCAACAAATTATTCAATATTTTCAACGAACAATCGTTTTCTTCCAAATTGAATCCAAGTTTATCCTTAGAAGTTACTGGTGTAACATTTTCTTTGACTTATATTTTTCAGGTTTACTCAAAAGTGAGTGTCGCCATTATTTCACAGCGGATCACAGCTTAAGAACCTTCAGATCACAACATAAAACAAGGTAAATGATATGGATGGTAACTTAAGGCCTTTCGGCTATCCTCAGACAAATAATATTGTGACAATTTGCCACGGTTGATCTATTTTTAATGGGTACTGGTACCCATTGCATGTATAGATAGGTCTGACGAGACGTGCTTATATAACACTACGACAAACTACTGTATCCCAGAAAGTTACATTTACTTGTATTTACATTTGTTGTTGATACATGTGTTTAAGAACTTCAAGTGGTTAAGAATGAAAATAACATCTATCAGGCGTTATGCGCCAGTGTGATATCCAATGATGGAGAGAAAATTCTATATCGAGCAGTTGACATGCATTTTGGTGCTTTACAAATATTGATGAATACAGAGGGGCATGTATCGCTTAAAAATAGCTTTAGAAAGACAAATACACCTATTGATCATACCCTAATATTACACTATCAGGGTATGGTCTATACGTGTATATGTCTTTCTAAAGCTATCTCTAAGCGATACACGCTCCTGTGGATGAATACTACTTTACTATTGTACTTAGGTATTTCTGAAAACTTACTTGTTGTGTAGCTTAGTTTAAACTATCTTGAAATAAGTATTGAAATATTGAGATTCGGTCACCGGTTTCATGCCTTCCATACGAGTATATTTCGTCTCAAACTTTGTGATAAAACATATTCTTCAAAGTTTGCAAATCTAGACTAAAATTTAGTCTATGAAATATTTAGTATTTCAATTTCCCTTTATTCATTATATTCTTTTTTTGGGCTCCTAATTTCATATGTGTATTCAGTCAATCTAGACTTGCTGAATGGGGCTCTAGACTGTATTAAAGGTTCCTTTTCTATACACAGTCATGAAGCAGGACTATTGCAAATCCAGCATCAACTGATCACAATACAAATTTAGACGAACACGCTATTCATATCAATGAATCTATGATATGGAACAAATTTTGTGGGTTTAATTAAGTATTGTAAACGCAGTTCTCAAAATTCACTTTAATCATGCGGTCAGTTTTTTCAAATGTTGAATTAAATGTTTTATTTTTTGTTTTGGTTGATTTACAGTGGAGGAAGCTGCAACTTTTACATTCGGCCACACCGCTCATCTACATCAAACATCTTCATCAGGATTTACTTCCCCTATTTAGATCCCCTTCCGTATCACATATGCACTGAGGCATCGGTTAAAGTCTACGATGGTTGGTACATTTAACTATCGGAAAGCAAACAGTCGAGTTTTAGTACCTGTAACGATGTTTTAAGGGCCACTGAGTACGTTAGGGTTTCTAACAAAACATTTTTTTTAAAAAATCCCTAAAAATTGTATCAATTGGTAGATCATTATTTCATCTACTACGTGATATGTGAGAAATAGTATATATACTACGAAGGGGCGGTGTAATTATATTTCACCCGTACGAGTAGCGCGCTACTGAATTCTGATGTCATTACGCGGATTTTCCTTTCCTGTGTATTAATTAAGCTCGGGTTTTAGTGATAACAAATAAACAAATACAATTTCTTTTCTTGAAATATTATAAACCCATGGAATTCGTGAAAAGAAATAACCACAAAAAAGTGACCAAAACTTGCAAAACAAAAAAAGATGTTGTTGTTGTTGTTAATTTTATAGTAAACATATTCACAGTACATATACAAATTAAAAAGATCCTTTTCCGTCGAAGACTGAGAAATGATAATACATTCAGTTGGCAGAAGACGGGTTAATGCTAATTATCTCTCCTTGCTTAATGAAAATAAAAAAAATTATAAGAGTTACCTCGCCATTAACTTGATCATGATGTATTTAAGTGAAAACGACGTACTATGGACGCGCTCAATGTGAAAAGTGAAGTAACCTGCCAACATTAAAACGAATCAAACTCAAAGTAAAGCTAGTTTGACTTTCAAATAAATCATACATGTCTTTCGCCGTTTTGACTTTCCTTTTGTCGACCAACTTGTCTCTCTTCTGGTCTGTCGTCGTTTTAACTCTATCCTGCTTCTATTATCCGTTCCCACTCGGTTATGTCTGTTTAAAGGATAACAAAGTCGATCTATGCATAGACACGGGAACACTATTCCTAATTAGTTAGATTTCTTGGCTTATTTGGGGTCGAAACATTTGGCGAAAAATTATGTAAAGATCTTTCAACGAAAGAGATTTTGGCATTACTTTCTAATTTGTATCAACATACTCTGTGGCCCTCTGAACTCTCATTTTCGAGGTACGAAGGTTGTCCCAAAAGTTTCTGGCCTGAATATGAAAACATGCCTCAAACGCAACCATACTGTGCGTGCATGAAGAATCTTCATTGACGTGTAAATGGCATAAAAATCACGAGATGCATACTCTTCAATTGCATATAATAAACATGTAGTATTATGTAATATTAAGTTTTTGGGGTCTCGTGATAAGAACTGGTTTTAGGATGGGTTACAGATGTTACGAAAACGCTGGAGCAAATGCATTGAGGTCAAGTGTGTTTATGTCGAAAAATATGTCATAAAAATTTGAATGATTCTTTGATTTTGATGGTTAGGCCGGAAATTTTTTGGGCACAATCGATTACGAGTTGTCATGATCAATGTAAAAACGATTTATCAATAATAAATATCAAGCTATAAGTATTAAATGCAGAAAATTCATTTTAGGGACGTTTCTAATTGATATTTTAAAAAATAAAATTCAAAGAAACAATTCTAAAACTTCGAGTTTTATTGATGAATGAATATGATCCAATTCAGTTGAAACGTGTTTTTGCGATAATTTTAGGTTGTTTGTGATAGGACAATTTGACAAAGACAAGGACAAAGAAGTAAGGGGTTTCATTGACCTGCGATTGTGGATTGCCTGCCAATGCATATCACGATATGGCAAATAAGTCTCTTTGTTGATTATTTGTGAATATTTGGATATTTTACCAAAACAAACTTCTAAACGTTATAAAGATGCATTAGGAATATAATTTTACTTAACGAAAGACAAAAATAATAACGATCCACTTTGAACGACTGAATGGCTATTTTAAAGACACATTGAAGAACTGTTTGGGTAGTAAACGACTAAAACATCCAATGCTGAGAGGTTTAATTGAAATATATTGCCATAGAGGTTATTCGAGACCTCCTATTTTAATAATTCGAAATTATCTTGAAATAGGTGGTAAATCCTGCCTCACATACTGACGAAAATATTTTTTCATTGTTATATGGAGTCCTTCAAATATGTTGCAAATTTATCATGATAAAATCGTTACCCACAAGCCACATTTGACACTATCATCATTGCAAGTGTATCTATTCTTGGTTTATGACACTATTTGTGATTAATAGTCAGCATATTCATTTTCAAATGAATATTCTCGTATTGGCGTGTAACATAGCGAAACAATATACACCGTTGTGCTATCTACACCAGACAAATGGTTACCAATGGTTAACTTGACCAAACTACCTACTATCTGATAGATTGGCGCAGGAGGCTGAAATCTTAACTTTTTTTCTGAAATGTAGAGTCAAATTCCATCCTTAAATCTTCGTTCGTCACTTTTCAAGAAACAAGTTGTACTAGGAATCTAAAATTTTGAGATTATCATCTTTGTATGATAGAGACTAAGGTATTAAAAACTTCTTTTTCCTTCCTTCATTGTCATGGGCGTGACAGGCTGTTAAGATATGGTTATTCACCTAGACTTACATGTAAACTCGTTTGTATTGGAAACTTAAATATTCCAGAATAACATCTTTGTTCCATGAAGATTATCCTTAAGGACTTGTTCTTCATGGCGATAAAAGTTTGTAGATTTCGTCTTGAATCCCTCAAATATGGGCGTATCAAATTTAAAGGCTTCAAACTTCTATGGTCTTTTTTTCCAGAGACCAATATTGCTATGGATCTAAAAGTTTGAAAATATAATATTTTCAAGAATGAGACGAGGATGTAAACGTACCATACAAATGTGTTTATATAAAGTAATGAAGGTTCAAACGAACATGGTCATATCTATAGCATAAATGATAAGCAAAATATAAACATAAAATGGTCAGCAATGTTGTAGTCCATCACCGATCTCGTTAAGAATGTAGTTTGCTATTAGTGAGCTGAAAGATTAGCAGGGACAGACATATGTAAACCTGCCATCATTGCGCATTCTTTGCGTATTCGGATCGTATTTGGGTGGACAGCAAAAGGCGATAATCATATCCATCTACCTGTATGCATGGGTCACCGTAGGTTACTAAGAATTTGTTTAGATATCGTGTGATTAATGACTTTTAGTTACAAACACAATCCTGTTGGGATATTCCCGCCAGGGGCTCGGCAACTTTGCAGTAGAGAACTGTTCTACACGCAGTCAGGTTTGGGTGCAATGCTACACTGAAAATTAGCGCAGTACCACCCACGGTTCGTTAGTTCCAGCCGAGGCTCGCAGGTTTCACTGCAACGCATAGCCACATTAGTGTTGCGGGCTTTCTCCCTGAAATAATACTAGCAGCCGCGATATAAGTGAAATGATCTTGAAAGCGGCGTTAAATACCAATTCACCTCACCTCACCTGTTGGGATATTCATTTCCAATTACCTGTTTGAATGGGTTACTGAAGATTGCTGAGCCCTAGGAAGATATCGTATGATTAATGACTTTTAGTTACAAACAAAATCCTGTTGGAATAATAATATCCAAATACCTGTTTGCATGGCTAACTGTAGGTTAGTGAGCTTTACATAAACATTAATTGTGTGCTTAATATCTCAAAAACGTTGATTTCCTGTGGTGATAATCATATATATATAATCTTTTTCAGGATTTGATTTGGTAGGTAAATATTGCGACATGAACTCAACTCTCATACAAAGTTCTCAAGAACTTTTGACATTAAAATCGTGGACGTCCGGAGCAACATTTGACTTCCACGTTGTATACTGCCTCGACCCATTCAGCAAACCGCCAAAACTCCTCTTCAGAGAACACCAACTACTTGTGGAACCTATAGGTATTGAATAACTGCATTTTACAAATCTACATATGAAAACGACAAGGGTCATTGGTCTTATCAGATGATAACTTTAAACCAATTATCCAGTGTCATTATACAAATGTATTATTATCAAACTATAATAAGTCATTGACTTTTAACAAAGTTTTATTATTTTGAAGAAATTACTTTAATACCGACATTTAACTACATTTTCCTTTTTTGTAAAAAAAATGTGGGATTACTCGTCATCTTGTATTGTGTTATTTCTTCTCTAAGCTTTTATTTCCTGACATTTTGTCCTATTCGATTTCTAAGTTGAAATAAAGTATTATTAACTGTCATTTAATTGAATTTCCCCCCAAACAATAATATTGCCCCCAATATTAACTACTATTGTCTGTGGAGGGGTAACTCTCCCTTTCCATACATTCTAATTGTATATATTATATTTATATTTCATAACTATTTACTACAGTAAACGTTTTTCTTCGACAGGTCTTCCGCCGATATGGATAGCAACCATATCTGTCACGGTATTTCTCTTCATCTTCATATTCGGTTGTTTAGTGAACAACTACTGCAAGCGGCGCGAGATGAGGTCAGGGTCACATGAAACAAGGGGCAGTAACTCTGCTGTAGTCGATTCTGCTGACCCACCGGCCTATAGCACGTTATCAACAACGGTACAGCAAAATGCGAATGATAGAGATGAACTTGCTCCACCTGCAAATCATAATTCGGTTTATGTGAATCCGATATTTGAACCTGACCCTCCCTCTTATTGGTCAGTGTATGCTGCTGGCCGTCCGGCCTTTGGTAAATCTTACCTTGACACTCCCCCGAGTTACGAATTTGCAGCAACTAATCCGTCCTGACGACAAAAGTGCTCTGAAAAAATGAGACTATGGATAATGCATGCTATATATTACCATTCTTTACATCAGAGATTATTATCTTACAACGTAACACTTGTTACAATTTGGCCGTAACTCTCGGTTTAAAAAGTCTCCTACTGGCGAAAACTTGCAACACGCAAACTGTCCTTATTTCAAACAAGTCCAAATGGTTTCACACCTAGGACTTACTTCTGTTTTGAAGGAATATGTGCGCATCGGACAGCAAAAGTTATTTTAATCTTTTCGAAGGTTGACGCTATCAAAATAAATGCTTGAAACAATGTAGACTTATTACACATCCTCGGTGATGGCAACCAGTATGAAGTACGTTTCTGGCCAAGAATTTGTTCCATGTGAAACTAAAGTTGCGTTGGAAAATTTGTGTGGAGTTAATGCTGATTGTTGAGAATGTCTGTCTACTTGGGCAGTACCTCATCCCTATGTTTTTATGTGCATGCGCACTACATACATGATCGAATGAACTCCGCTGTGCTACACCAATTTACTTCCTGTTTGCCTTCAACTCGTCTGAAGTCGACTCAATATCTGGTGTTCTACTTTGAATTCGGTGTGTCGTGTCGTCACGGCAATCCAAAGAAGACATCATTGACTTTTAGTTATATACTGAACTTTCAGCTTATCAGAAAAGACTGTTTAACATCGAAAATCTGCAAAAACATGTGAGTCTTTAAAGACTCTGGATTAATCAGACTGTACACTGTTATATAAATAAGAGAAAAATTCACAAACACTACTCTCAGGTATATATAGATAAAATAATGTTATTGTAGAATCAGGTACATATTCACATTCACATTATAAATATAATCTAATCAGGTTTCCTCTCTTATTAAATATACCTACTCCAGTTGGAAAGCAATAGACATTTCAGAGGCAAGCCTGGATATTTTGATCGACTTACATCAAATATTGTTGATATACCTTGAGATTTGACTACACGCAAGTGAGAGGTATCATCCAATATTATTTTGCATTACAGTTCAATCAAAATGACCATCATGGGCATAGCACTGTCAATGCTGCGACGGCATTATGTTTATGACATTGTGGTATTGTGATGTTATAACTTGGTGGCGTAACTTGCTGCTCAATAAATGAATAACCAGACTATTGAATGTCATTACCTGGAAGTTGAGTTCGACTTATTTTGCTTCAGGCCACTTGCATACAAAAAGTATTTGCTGAAAAATAACATTCTTTATTTAGTCATTGATGAACGGGAAACTGCCTTGATCTATACCAGAGCTGCGCAATGTCAATGTCAATTTTTTTTCAGCTACCTGAAAGGTATAAACGAGAGCTGTTTCCCTGCATAATGATTATGTTCATGATTCCGCCCCTGCTGTAGCTTTGATGGCCACATCATTAAAATGCCAAAGTTACAAAGCCCCCGGTGGTTAATCACATATACAAGACTTGAAGATAATTGCATCAGATGTTTACTCTTCAATACATGTAAATTCTTATAAAGGAAGTTTGAATGACATTCAATTGTGTTTGTTTTTGTAAGTCTAGTGATTGAATTTTTCCATCACAATACGATCTCAATGTTCGCAATTATATACATGATCATACGTGTTTATGTCATGATACACAGGGATTTATATGTCAACGCATTACCATGAAAACGTCAACTGTAGATTTGTTTTTAAAAGACGTCATTCATTACAATGGCGCTAAGTGATCACTATAAAGCGCTGGGCCTCCTTTCACAAAGCAACCTTAACTAAGGTTAACCTTAACTCCCATACTTTAACATTGCACTTAGGTTACCTTAAGGACTTACGATCACCTCAAGGCTTTGTGAAAGGAGGCCCAGGTCATTTTCATTTTCATTCATTAATTTGGAAGGTTGGTAGGTAGAAAGGTTGATTTAAGGGCGATGTTGGGCCTAACATGACCTATAATTGTTTAGACACTTTTGTTTTATTTGAATCTTTTTGTTGATATTATAGATAAAAATTCCCAACAGGTAAATTGTGCTTCGTGTGAAGCAGTGATGTATATGATTTGTACATTCCATACATTCCATTTGACCATTGAAAACTTAATATTAATCAGTGATTATGGATAGAAAGGGGAACTTTAAAATCTTATCACTTAACTGCAGAGGACTAGGTTCAACCTTTAAAAGAAAACAAGTGTTTAGGTTTTTACGAAAGAAAAAGGCCCAAATCTTTTGCCTTCAGGATGTCCATTTTACTGCAGAAGAAGAGCAAATTATTAAGCAGCAGTGGGGTTATAAAGAGTGTTATATTAGCCCCTTTAAAGGTAATGCACGGGGAACCGCCATATTTTTCAATAAAAATTTTGATTTTAATGTATTAAAAGTTGTGATAGATTTTGAAAATAGCAACTATATAGGTATGAATGTAAAAATATATGATGAGATTTACACATTAATGAATATATATGGGCCAAACAAAGATGATCCAGATTTTTACAACAAAACTATAGAAATAGTGGAAGAGATGGGTGGGGATAAGATAATCATCTGTGGGGATTTTAATCTAGTTTTGAATAGTAAACAAGATACTTATAACTACAAACATGTGAATAATCCCAAGGCCAGACAAGTAGTAATGGATAACATAGAAGTTCTAGACTTAAAAGATGCTTGGAGAGAATTACATCCATCGGAGAGACGATTCACTTGTCGCCAACCCACACCCCTAAAACAAGCACGTGTAGATTACTTTCTTGTGTCCCATAATTTTTTGAGCTCCATATGTGATGCTGACATTATACCGAGTATTAACTCTGATCACTCTATTATTTCCTTAACTATATCACACACCGAATTAACAAGGGGAAAGGGCTTCTGGAAGTTTAATAATTCTCTGCTACACGATAAAGATTATGTTGATAGGGTGAAACAAACAATTTTAATTACCTTAGAAAAATATAAAAAACACAATCATGACGATGAATATGTAATTGATTCTCAGATGTTGTGGGAAATGTTATTGTTAGAAATCAGAGGAATGACTATTTATTACTCATCTACCAAAAAAAAAATACAAAAAGAAAAAAAGGAAGAATTATTAGATCAATATGAAAAATTAGAAGTTCGCCTAGATAAGGAAGAATGTCATGAAAAGAAGGAATTGCTCTTAAAAGAAATTGATAATGTTAAAATAGAAATAGATGAGATGCATAAAGTAGAAACCCAGGGCGCATTTATAAGATCACGGGCAAAATGGGCTGAGCATGGGGAAAAACCAAGCAAGTATTTCCTAAAACTAGAACAGAGAAACTTTTTGAACAAAGCGATGACTGAATTAGAAAGTAGAACGGGAAAAAATAACCGGCCAAAGTAACATATTGGAAGAAACAAAAGCATACTATAAAACATTGTACACAGCTGAAGAGTGCGAGAACATTGATCTTGATAAATGCTTAGAGGATATTGAGATACCTAAACTAACTGAAGATGTATCTATAAAATTAGAAGGGGATTTGAATTATGATGAAACTTTAATAGCCCTTAAGAAGATGAAAAGTGATAAAAGCCCGGGCCCAGACGGATTTACTTCAGAATTCCTTAATTTTTTTTGGAAAGACTTGAACAAATATCTTTTAAACTCTTTGAATTTTGGATTCAAGAAGGGCTTGCTGTCGATCACACAAAGACAAGGTTTAATAACATGTCTTCCAAAAGGTAACAAAACAAAATCTCAACTAAAAAATTGGAGACCAATATCCCTTCTTAACACATCTTATAAGCTGGCATCAGCAGTGATTGCAAACAGAATATAACAAGTAATTCCATCAATAATTCATGAAGATCAAAAAGGCTTTGTCCCAGGAAGGTACATCGGTGAAGTGACTCGATTAATCTATGATTTAATGGAATACACAGAAACTTATCAAATTCCTGGTCTGTTGCTTTTAATTGATTTTGAAAAAGCCTTCGACTCTGTAGACAGAAGTTTTATGATTAAAGTACTAAAATTCTTCAAATTTGGGCCAAATATTCAAGCTTGGATTGAATTAATTTTAACAAAATAGAATCAAGTGTACTGGTAAATGGCTTTGCAAGTTCCTTTTTCCCTGTTACTAGAGGTTGTCGTCAAGGGGATCCTGTTTCACCATTAATCTTTATTTTATGTGCTGAGATACTGGCAATACAGATAAGAAATGATAAAAATATAAAGGGCATCAAGATGGGTAATATTGAACATATTTTATCGCAATTCGCAGACGACACAACGGTAACGCTTGATGGATCAGAGAGGAGCTTATATAGTATTGTAAATATATTGAATGACTTTGCCAGATTTTCTGGACTAAGGGTAAACACAGAGAAGACAAGACTGATATGGATTGGATCTAAAAAGAGAACTAGATATAAATTATGTGAAGATATACATTTTGATTGGTCACAATCAAACTTTAAAGGATTGGGAATAGAATTTGATGTAGATTTAGAAAATATTGTTGACTGTAATAATGATGTAAAATTGAAAAGAATTAGGAACGAAATGAAGACTTGGTCAATGAGAACATTAACTCCAATGGGTCGAAACGTTGTATTGTAAAATCACTACTTTTACCTAAACTGAATCATCTTTTCGCAGCCTTGCCAAATCCACCTGATAAGACAATAGATGATTTTCAAAAACAATGTTTTGAATTCATATGGCAAGGTAAAAAGGATAAGGTTAAAAGGGAAGTAATGACTTTTCCACCCAAATATGGAGGTATAAATGTTCCTGATATCAGATATCTTATATATGCCCAGAAATTGAACTGGGTTAAAAAGATTGAGAATAATATGAAATGGCATGCTTATGCATCACACTCCATCCCTAATGTTGACATGTTATTTACTGCAGACTCTATGTATATTTACAGACATATTACCCCATTTGTCAGGAATATATTTTGGAAGGACGTTGTGACTGCGTTTTCACATTTTTTCAATAAATGCAATAGTGTGAGGAAAGATGCAATAGACTGCCTCTCTCAGTCAATTTGGTACAATTATAATATAACCATTGACAAAAAATATATAGCTAACCGAATTTGCCAAGAGAAAGGTATTTTTTTTGTCAATGACTTTCTGAAAGGGAATGGAGAGATGTTTACTTATGAAGAATTTTGTATTTTCTACAATTTGAACATAAACATTTTAACATTCTTCTCTATTCGAAATGCAATCAAAACTTATTTGAAAAATAATCTAAAAGGAAAGATAGTGAAGATTTTTGCTCCAATTCTACCTTTTAACAGAAGCATACTATATAGTAAAGAAAAGGGAAGCAAATATTTTTACAAAACTTTATTAAACGCAAAAGATATACAAACAGCAAGCTCAAAGAATTGGGTTAGTATTTTCAATGAAAGCTATGTTAGAGAAAAAATTAATTACAATTTAATGCCTTATAGATCTCAGGTTCCAATTAATTTGAAATGGCTTCAATTTAAGATATTACATAATATTCTGGCAACAAGAAGTTTTTTTATTTAAGATCGGTTATTGCGAATCTCCTCTCTGTTGGTTCTGTGAGATAGAAAATGAAAGTATTGTACATTTAATGTGTGAATGCGATTATGTAGCTAGACTATGGAATGACCTGACAGAATGGCTTGGCGCAGTTGCAGATGGCAAAATTGCATTTACAAATGAAAATGTGATTTTTGGATTTAAAGGGGCACACAACAATCCTTTGGTTACAAAGCAATACATTTATAACTCCAGCAGAACCAAAAAATGCCTATATTTTAAAGCCCTTCAAAGCCACATATTACAATACTATCAAACTACTAAGACAATTGCCTTTCAAAACTGCAATTATGCCAAATTCTATACCTTGTGGTCAACATTCCATAGTCTATTCCAATGAGTAATATTATATTGAACGTTGAAACATTGAATACAAATATATAAATGCATAATATAAATTACAACTCTGTACATTGGAATGAGCAGTATTATACTGAATGTTTATACACACAACCGTATAAACATCATTGTGTAAACATCATTGTAAGTTTGTATAAATATGCACATGTATAACTGTATGGGAAATACAAATGGAAAAAAAACCAAAAAAAACTTATTATCTTGAAATTTCAACTTTTTTCTTGAAATTTCAAGATAAAAAAAACAAAAAACAGATGGCCCTAATATGCCACCGTATAAAAGTAAAAGAAACTTTTTGGTAAAACTAAAGAGAGAAGATGTTACAAATCCAGATTTAGCTTCTTACTTGAGCAAGCACTCTCTAAATCTACCCTTATTTCTACGGAACAAGAGATCAAAAACTAATAACAGGAGACTTGCAAAGTCTAGAAATGCCCCAACATTGCCATACTGTCCGGTCAGCAGGTGCTATTTCTTGATGTGTATATTCGGCTCTAATGACGATAGAGGAAAACAAAAACAGAAAAAGATGCAAGAATATAATATGAAGTAGACAAGGGGCCAGCATCAGTGCAGCATACAACTGACGCCACACCCTGCCAAGCGTCATCAGCTTGTTGCAACATCGAACTCACTTCCGACATTACACAACTGACACTGGATGATATGGTGACCGGTGTATTGGCGACGGTTGTGTTTGTATCACTTATCTCGATTTCAGGTGAGATTTATATCTACTTTATAATGATTACCGTAATTTGATAACCACACAAGTGTAAGGAATGAGTTTATTTTTAGCTTTAACGCGAATCCGCCATTTTGAATGTTATTTACAAAGCTCCGAACTCACGTGAACGACCTTGACACGCGAAAGGGTATCGAGCGCTTGGAATTTATGTAGGATTCGCTTTGTTCAGGGGCGTAGGAACAGGGGGGGCTTTGGGGGGCTTAGCCCCCCCACTTTTTTTAAGCCCCCCCCCCCCACTTTTTTAAGCCCCCCCCCCCCCCCACTTTTTTTTAAGCCCCCACCCCACTTTTTTTTCGAAATGTTTTTTTCAAATTGATTATTTTCCCCTTTCTACTACATATTTCCCAATAAGTGGTCTAGTATTGTTACAAAACAGCTACTATGCACTACTTTGAGGGTAGTTTCTAAAACTACTCTGAGCGTAGAACTAAAACATCCAATCATTTTAATTGACGATAAGATGGGGTAAGCAGTAAGTAAAATTTCAATCCAAGCCCCTCCACTTTCAAATTCGCTCCTACGCCCCTGTTGTTTCATAATGTGACTAGATATAATAGACCTTAAACGACGATCAAGAAGACAATATTGGTTTTCAAATACAGTGTCCTATTGAAACATATATTTTATTAAATTATTTACCATATGAGAAGGTAACCTAGCGTTCAAATAGGAACTTGTGACATATGTTTTAGCATATTTCTCTGTAAGCTACTTATGTAATCATAATTTTGATATAAATTTTATATTAATTTCCAAATACTTGTTATTTTCAATCTTTCAAATACACTTTTAACCAAAGAAATTCCAAAATAGAGTCATTCACTGGTTTTAGAGAAAACAATGAACTTAGCAAGTAATTTCATCATCATCATTATTATTATTATTTTGCTGTTGTTGTTGATATCATTATAATTTTTGTCATTATTATGACAGTATTTGTGAGGTTATTTTAAAACGACTGTCCTAGATGGCGAATTTGACTGCCCCCTTACAAGGTACCCAGCAGATGCATCAGGTGGTTACATCACTTTCCAAACTCAGAATAACAAGAGGTAATGTATAACGAGAATAGTTTTCCCCTGCAACAACAGTTCTTTTAATTAAAATTGCAAAATAGTGTTAATCAGAGTTTTAGCGTTAGCATTATGGAAAATGTCACAACGTTAACAAAAACAGTTTGACTGAACAAATCTTTTGTTTAAGAGCACCGTGATTTTCATAACATATTATTTACCTTTGATACGAACCTAAATGTCATATGTGGTGATCTTAACTTTTCATGTCCAAAAGACATATGAGGTGAGGTGAGTTGGTGTTTAACGCCGCTTTCAAGATTATTTTACTTATATCGCGGCTGCTAGTATTATTGCAGGCAGAAAGCCCGCAACACTATTGTAGTTATGCATTGCGGTGAAACCTGCGAGCAGCCGCTGGGACTAGCGAACCATGGGTGGTACTGCGCTGAATTTCAGTGTAGCATTGCACCCAAACCTGACTGCATGTAGAACAGTTCTCTACTGCAGACAAAGTTGCCGAGCCCCACTGCGCTATCCGGCTCCCTCCTCCTCCCCCTTCCCCTCCCCCTTCCCATCCCCCTCCCCAAAAGATATATGACAAATATATATGATATAAATATATGTGACATATATGACAAATACTGGTTGTCAGTGAAAATCTAAAACCAGCCTTATAAATGCACAGAGGTGATGCTATCACGTCCAAAATACATGGCTACTAGTTATATCACCTAACAAACACTATCAACTCCTAACTGCCCTCCTTGCTTTTTTAAATAAGTCTCCGAAATTGTGTTTGACTATTTGACGAGCGCCACTGTCCGGTTTTCGATCAAAATTGCGACGTTCTACCTTCATATTGTCTCTGTAAAAAACAGTAAGCCTTGAAATGTTTCTTTATGTTATCTTTTCTATCAAATAACACCATTGATTAAATTTGGCATTATATGATTCCATCAACTCACGGAATGGCTCTTCAACTCTACAAAATGAATAAATGATATATCTACGAAATGTTGGCTGTTCAGTCCAATGCAATTGCAGTAGCCAATGTATGTCTAGCTGTTTATTGTTTATTAGCTGTTACACACTTTATTTTTCATTCCATTTGGTAAGACAGAATCAACTAGATTTTTTGATGATATGTAATTTTGATTTGAGATTTACAAAATGACGGATATGGGAAATTTTCCTCTGTATTAGTTCTTCCAATGTACACTCATGTTTCACAAATTTCGTTGTTAACAGAATATCCGAATGTAGATGGATATTAAAAGCTACACGAGACGAGTGGACTATCAAGATACTGGTCTTACAATCAGACCTTACTGAAGGAACGAATGGAGATTGTCGGACTTCGAACACATACGTCGAATTATTGGAACGTAAGAATGGTCATTGTGGTATAGATAATAAAGTTTAGAATGTTTAAGATCTACATAAATTGTTCGAAGAATACATAAAATCGCTTCAAGTTTTCGTTAGTCAAACCATAGTACATGTACATGTACGTGTACTCGCCTATGATTATGTATAGTAAGTTCATATAAAATGGTTTCTCAAGTATCATAGACTCCTCCGCTCAGATGAAAATATCCTAGCTTGTAGTTTGAGCTCTCTAACGATCAAAATTAAATTCGATCACGTGCAGATTTAGTTGTGAGCATGTATGAAAGGCAGAGTACTTGCTGAAAGGCAGATGTTGTTGTACCGTATTCTTATCATTATATATATAATGATCCGAATTTTATATGAATAAAAAATTGTCGACCTATTCATATATTCATGTGTACCCTGAACTAAAACTTACCAGGTACATCTTACGGGTATATGCAAAATAAATTTGGTCGATCGTGCGTGTAAATCTAAAATATAGATTATCGATCTTTGTATGTCTTTAGTATGTCGTTCTCTAGTATTTCCCACTTCATCCAAGGTAATGCATGATTAAATTCTTCTCCATCACCGTATTAAAATCCACGGAGCTTGTACCAATACCTATATTTTTGGAGGATTCAAAGATGCCTATGGAGCTGAATATATAAATATGACATATTTTTCTTTCAGTGCCAAAGAAAACATCATACGGTTTATTTTGCGGAGACCAACAGCCGACCTTTTACAGCACGTCTAAACGTGTTTTGATCAAATTCCGTTCATTTTCTTCTCACAATACCAACCTGGGTTTCAAGCTGCAATATTCTGCCGGTAACCTTTTCTGTCTAGAAAAAAAAACTTTCGTCAGCTCTTTGACCTTTGCATACTTGTAAATAAAATTCTCCTTTCGATACACTAGCATCCACATATATTTCAGGCTCAAATTTTCACCCTTTCAAAAAAGAGGTAAAGAAAAAATATTGCTTCCCTATAGCTATGCAAGGCCTAACTCGCCTAGTTCACTATTACTGAAAAATTTAAGCCTTGCTGCATAACCACATCTAATGGTTTGATAGAGTGCTTACCGGTACTTTAAAAGCGAATAGGCTGAAACATAAGATTCTGAAAAGACTCGACTATCAAATGCAGCCACAGCAGGCTATATACAAAGCACAGAATACTTCGAGATACAGCAAGGGTTAGGTTATCCAGTGTGTCAGACTGGTGCGAGTTTTGCCTTGCGGGGGAAGTTGGCTCTTTCAAGCCGAGGGTACGACCAACAACCTTTACCTGATTGTTTTTATATTTTGCAGGTATCTTCAGATCTATAGGCGACGAGGTTATACCGACAATGACATTCACAGCTGTAACGAGACCCACAGTCTTATCCCTACTTTCTTTTTTTGCCAAGGATTTACCGCTGTGAGTGTTACACGATTTACAGATGGGGGACTCGCCACCCTCAAACCTAAGACATATTGCTTTCCTATTTCGAATCAGTTTTCCATACGATGTTACTCTGTATCACTGCAAACAAGGGTTCATAGGCAAAAGAATCTTGCCAATTGCAAGACAATCGTTTTTAATAACTGGGGGCGGGATAGCGCACTGGTTAGCGCGTTCGTCTTTGGATCAAGAGGTCCGTGGTTCGAATCCCGCCAGGGACTCGGCAACTTTCTCTGCAATAGAGAACTGTTCTACACGCAATCAGGTTTGGGTGCAATGCTACACTGAGTTTCAGCGTAGTCCCACCCATGGTTCGCTAGTTCCAGCCGATGCTCGCAATGCATAGCCACAATGGTGTTGCGGGCTTTATCCCTGCATTAATACTAGCTGCCGCGATATAAGTGAAATAGTCTTGAAAGCGGCGTTAAACCCCAAATCACTCAATTTTTAATAACTACGAGTTCCAAAATAAGCGTAGAATTAGTTCGGACTAGTTAGCGGATCCATTTCCTTAACTCGAATGATTCAAATGTGTTCACGATAATATTGCTACATGGAGTGTCGTTTCGCTTTTACTATAACTACGGAGATTCGGATTGTTTTGTGATGTGCTTGATACTAAGACTGAGTTAGTTGTAGTTGTAGTTGGAAGAAATTTTAGGTCAAATGGGTATAAATATTATGGTTACAATACATATGTGTTCTCTGTCTTTATGAAATATCAAATCCGACGACCAATTATTAATATTTTGCATTTGATTTGTGTTGAACAATTTAGTTTTCATTTTCCAGACTTGTTAAAAGAGCATGGTTGATACGCAGCGACGATCCCGAACAAGAGATATTTGTACGAGCTCTGTCCTTATCTTTACCAAATGACAATTGTTTTGTTGACTATATCCAAGTTATCTATGGTGAGTATAAATACTAGTAATAGCTGGCCTACTTTACTTTTGCCTATGATCAGAAAAAACGCATTCATTATCAGCACATGTCATATAAAAGTAATAATGCTATCTGATTTTTGTTTCTTACCGTTATTTTTCTATTTAAAGATTTAGGTCAATACAATTTAGTAGAGTAACTTCATAAGACATAACGGACTCACCAAACCTATCGTTACCAAACGAATATATATGATAAATAAGAAAATCTACTTTTCAGGTGAAGATAACACGGGCCAATCACTTGGGAAGTGGTGTGGCACAGACACGCCGGATAAAGTTGTAGCTAAAGGGAACATATATATCGTCGCACATATCCGGAACTTTGATATTGATACAGAGTTTGAATTAGAATTTGGTACTGAGGTTAATGGTACGTTTTTTTTTATCAATATACCATTCATCCTAAACCACATATTAAGTGATATACCAGGCCAAAACATTAAGGGAATATAGTAAATCTTTCAATTATAAGCAATGGTATATGTCTAAATTGATACATTCCTGACATTTTTTTTCATTTTTGATTATGCATATGTCACATTTCCGTCAACTTTCTGCCAGTAGTGCTTTACAAAACTTTTGCTGTGGACGTATATCCTTTGGTTGGTCATTAATATGTTTTTTTCTTATACTTGAGTCCCTCTAGATGATGTTATTGTTATTGACATTATGACCTTCATGTACCCTTATTTCAAGAATTCTCAAATTCTCGCCATTATTTATGTTTTAATGATAGTAACTTTAATACTGTCCAGTAGCCTATCGTCTGTACATTTTTCAACCCTTTATAGATTTGATTCGCAACGTTTCAAGCAAACATTTAATGTTCCTTTTGTATTCCATGTGCTGTTATTTCATAGTAATTTCCAACCATACGATGATTATTTTTCAGTCATTCCAATGATTGCTGGGATATTCGTGGGCGGTATAGTCTTCATTGCAATAGTTTTTATTGTTGGGAGAGTGATTTGCTTAAAGTACATGAACGACGATGACGATGGCGAAGATGAAAGTGAGAGAGAACCTACACCTGCAGATCACAGATTACTCAGCGGCGTCGCAACCATAGATGACCCTCCACCATTTTCATCGTTAACTGCTTCTGCTCCACCATATCCTGAGTTATCTCCCCCTGTACCTTCAGCTCCCTCTGACGACGTTAATCTACATTCGGTCAATGATCATCCGACTGTGCCCCCGCCAAGTTACGAAGATGTGGTTAGGTCTCCTCTTAGTTATGATACCTCAAGTCATTGACGGCACTCGAATCTTTCGTGTAATTTACTTTTTGTTATGATTTTCCACCCGTTAATCCTATATCTATTTATTTCTGCTAGGTATACGTTAAGATTTTTAAGAAATTATATTTTTTTAATGTCGTAGTTCGTTATTATCTGTTTATAAGTTGCTCTTTTAATGTTTTACGAGCAGAGAATGCGGGTATACATTGTATATAATGCTTACATGAAGTTATGATGCTTATATGATTTACAATTTGTTTTTAGTATGGAATACAAGTATTTATCTTTTTTTGCTTTAAATCTGGAAATAATAAAGTATTTGTGCAAAACTCTTTAAAGAATCCTAGGCGTTGTCATATGCCCTATCATTTGTCATCGTTTTAATAATCTTAATTCATATATAATTTTTTATGAAAGCAAAAGAAAAGAAAGTCTGGTTATTTTAGCATGCACCCAAAGTCTTTCAAAAACATTCACTTTAATTTCACAATTGCCTCTGTCTGTTTAAAAATAACTGGTACAATAGAGTTCTGAGATTATAAGAGTATTTAAACATGTCCCAAAGACCATTTCAAAGTAGTTTTGCGTGACTGAACATGATGAAAAGTTACTTTAGGTTGATATAAAGCACGAGGAAGACGCGATGCTCGGGTTACCAAACCTTAGGACAGAAAGCTGAAATGAAAATAGTTTGAAGTTTGAATAGCGAAGTTTGATGTCATATTTCCCTCAAACCTTTTTCAACAAGGGTTTTACGCAAGGGAGAACGCACGCGTCTGGGGTGTTAGTAGACATTTAATAAAAACTTGATGATTGCTAATCGAAGCTTTTCTAAATGTCTACAATAATATCACCGAAGAGTTTTCTCTGACGCATATACCGTAACAGAAAACGATAAAACCAATACGACTGCAATTATATTATCGTTTTTATTACACTTGTTATAGGATAAAAAAACGCACGTAAAATATAACCGAGTTAAAATAAAATGTACAACACTCAATCTGAAAATCAAATCTCTGGTGGCTTAACGGTAGGGTCCTCTGCTACAGCACGAAAAGGTTCAAGGTTCGATTCCTGTTTTAGCTGCTATATAAATCATGATCTTGAAATTGTTGGTGATTGTGTTACAAGCCGAAAAGAACAATTGAGAATGAAGCCTGATGTGAAGTTTTATGAAAAACAAATGGCTAGGCACGTAAAAAATATCTTATCACAAACCAAGTTCCCAAGAAAATTTTCAAATCTTGTAGAAACTGAGATGTATAATTTACTTCATTTGAAAAGATCGTGAGTACTAAAACTCGAACAACCGCAAAAAAATTCTTAAAAATTCACATTAAAATTATTTGACAAACGGATTGTTCACAATTAGCAATGAATCGGCATGGATCAGCGTGGTTTCAGATATCCTGATTTTATACGAACTACTCAAATCTACGTTCATATGTATCATTGAATAATATTAATTTACATGTACAGTGGTGTTTTTTGGTTTGTGAACTGTCACACACTTGATGTGCACATATTTAAACACATGTCATTGTCTAAGTTATTTATTGTCAACAACAACATCAAACTGCATAAATGAATTGCATCAAAAATATGATTATCAAATTGGTAAATAACAAGAAAAATAAATTAACTCTGTACATATAAGAAGCATGAGACACGATAGCAAGAAACTATGTATAAATACATGTACTAGCGTACAACAACAGCTGAACATACAATCTTAATTATGATCATTTACAAGCGATGATGTACAGAAGTAAGCTTTTATATGTCTTAAAGAATACTTCTATCCAATAAACATCAAATAAACGTGTATGACAGTACGTAGGAAATGCAAGGGTGTATATATATAGCGAAGAAATGCTTCTAGCAAGGAGAGTATCCAGGTATCTTAGTGCTAAGTCGTCAGTACCATAATTGTTTTGGCCTCAGAAAATCTTAGCACTAAGAGAGTTCGAAAATCTAGGCCCCGGAGTAAATACAAAGGAAGAAGAATACTATGCAATCTTTTTATAATATTTACTGAACTCACATATGAAACAAGTGATTTTATTGATCCCAAAATATGAATAATGAATATGATATAGAGGACTGAAAATGAGCTTGGTAATGAGATTTGGAAATAAAGGTTTTGGAGTATGGTTTTTGGCAAAAGAACTTTCATGATAACCCTTTTGTAGAGTCCTACATATCTAGATATCTTATGAATAATATGAATAACCTTATTGATATCCTAATGACGAAGGAAAAATGAAAATGGTTCTGCAAGTATTTCGAAACCGATGAAGAGATCATTTTATAAAACATAAACTAGGCATATGCGTTATATCATAAGTAGTGCCCCCTCCTTATGGTGTATATTCGATGTAATACAAAAGTAAATTAAAAATAAGTAGCATTTCATCAATTCAGAAGATTACTTAAAACAAGGTATGAAAGTATGATAAAACCCAAAAACTACTTACTTCACCTCAGGTTTAATATTATTCTTTCTGTCAATTTTCTGAAACTGTGAAGCCATTTTATGTATATTTTTTATATCAGCATCATTATTGTTATCAATATGATACTGTAAGGATTTTAGGTAATAATAACCATAACTATAGGGGTGCCACCAGAAGTTGTCATCCACCACGTACTGTCCTTCTTCATTAAAGAGGTTAGGTAAGGGGCAGCCATACTGGTTGTGAGTTCCCTGGTAGCGGCTTGTTGGACGACCTGCGGCCATCTGTTCCTGAAGCTCGTGAACCTTCTCACAGACAAAACATTGGAAGCCAGAGAATTGAGATCCATACTGTTTCCCAGGTCCCCAGTCTCGCTTCTCACGGAATCCTTTCAGAACTGGGTTTGTGATTCCCGTCTGTTTGAAGTCAGTGTACTTCCTGTATTCCTCGTCATGCTCATCGAGGTAATTGATGAAATCGGCTACTTCCTTTACTGACCGGAAGTCCCTTATGTCAATGATGGAGTGGTTGTTTGGAGCCATGTCCTGTGTCACAAATAAATTTATAGTATTCATTATCATTACTAGGAACGTCCTCCTACATCAGCGTATTTGCAAAAATCAAATTAATGGTTTTTCGCTTGAGCAATGTTGGCAGTTTCAAGATGAAAGGGCGGTTGAGTTCAACATGTTGTGTTTCGATCTCCTTGTGTTATACATGCTTAAAAACGTAAAGCTACATACAGCCATACCTGATCATTTGTCAACGAGGCATTTCTATGATGTTATGATAATTATTGTAGGAACTTCGTTGATACACAAAAACTCAGACAGGAAGATGCCTTACAAATCTGGAGCGAAAATCATTGGTATGATCAACAGAATGATTATTCACATAATGGGCATCATGACACTATGTTAAATATTTTTCAACTAACCTTAATTCTAGGAGAGCCAAACGCTATTGGCACCACACCAAGTATCAAGGGTCGCCAAAACTTTTCCGTTACATAGTCTTCACAAACCGCATTCTCAAAGGCAAAGGCGAATTTGTACTTTGCAACCACCCTGTAGAAATCTGGTGATGTCATCGGTCCCATTCCACGTTCAAATTTCAAATTCCTATAATTTTCAAAAGTCAAAATTTTTAAGGAATGAATATTTTTTGTTGCAATTGTTGTCATATGTTTCACATAAGTTTAAGGAATATTTTAACTATGCAAACACATAAGGGAACGGGATAACATTTCTCAAAGCCGCCCAGGAGTCTATTACTGAAAAAATGGCCAAAAAAGTTGACAGTGTATATGTATATATGTTTTGGCCGAAAAAGTATCTTTAATTTATTTTTTCTTGTATTGATTAATGTCATGTAAGTATGAAAATGTAATGTCATGTAAGTAAAGAAAAAAGATAAAAATATTGAACTGTAACTTACTCTTGCGGGAAGTCCTTATTGTGTTCACACTTGCCGTAGGAGTCTATGTGGAGGTGTTTCTGCAGGAGCTTCATGTAGTGGGAACGATCTGAAGGAGTGTTACAGTCGCTGTGGACAAACACCACCGGGGCCAGACCTTCCCGTCTCAACGCGTTCTTCTTCTCCAGGGGCACTACGTACTCAGTGCTTTTCAAGTCGTCTGCGTTCTTAAAATGAGAAAGTATAGATAAAGACTGATTGATTCTAATAATTTCACTGATACGGGTCAACCTGAATGTTTTCAAAGTTTTCTTCATGTACGCAACCCATTGTCCATATAAAATATGCACGTCATATGTTTGTATCTACATGTATTTATCGAAGTAACTGATGTCATTTTACATAAGGGTCTCATTGTGTGTCAACTGAAAACAGATTGGGGTTATCAACTATTTTTAATAAGCTTGCTATTTCGTCAATGAAAAACGTCTTACCTTTAGCCACATTAATGGGAATGGATAGTGCGACTCTCTCTTGAAGGTGGCTGTCAGGTTGAAGAGCTCCATGGCTCCCTTGATGTTGAACAGCCAATCGTTGTTCTTGGGAGATTCTTCGTGGAGCACAGACCAAATATGGCCTCGTTTTCGAGGTAGTGGCAGGCCATCCGCAGCAAACTCAGTACCGTAAAAAAAGATTCCCTGTAATATCAAATTACAGAGATAGCAACAGAGACACATGCATGTTAAGCGAAATGAAATATTACTTTCAGAGTATAATTAACTGAAGTAAAGTTTCATGAGGATGATGTAGGGACTGATTGACCCATTTGAACTGACTGATTTGTAACACCGGAGATGCTACTTATCTCCTCTGAAAAGTGTAAATCTAATTCGTTTTGTTTCGACATATGATACGACAAGATTGACGATTTTCACATAAATCATGTACTAAGCTGACGTGCATGTTCAGAGCCGGCATTTCATATCCATGGCTTTCAATCTAAACATAAAGGTCGATAACGCCAAACAATGCTCGAATATAGACTTGCATGTTTGTATATAACGAAAATAGATATTGAAGCAAACTTACCAAAACGTGATGGTTAAATCTCTCATCACGATTCGGCGTAACAAGACAGCGCCTATTGTTAGAACAGGTAATGTTGAACTCTCTTCTTACTCCAATAACACTCCAGTTGATTACCACGGGAAGGAGTTCCTTCATTGGGTGGGGTTTAAAATCTGACAAACACGCACGCACAAATCACGCAATTATAAAGGGAAATCAAAGTCGTATTCAAAAGACATGGCACCAAAAAGGCAAGATATGATTCTTATCACAATTAGATATAAATGATATAAAATTTAAGATAAAGACGATGATTCCAAAACCGAAAGATACCATTTTGAAACCATGTTAAAAAACTAAGTATAGTTTACAGTTTCCTTTGGCTATTATGGCCGATAGAGATAAAGTTGGTATCAACTCACTTGTTAGCACGTTTTCTTGTTTCTCCGTAACGTTTGGTTGCAAATTTTGGCCTTCTTTCTTCATTAACTGAACGTTTTCATATATATCTACGTTCTGCTGGTGCTGAGGAACGTCAATATTCTGCTGGTGCTGAGGAATAATTACATTGTGTTGCTGCTGAAGAATGTCTACGTTTTGTTGTTGCTGAGGAATGTTTTCGTTGTGTTGCTGCTGAGGAATATTTACGTTCTGCTGATTCTGAGGAATGTCTACGTTTTTTTGTTGCTGAGGAATATCTACGTTGTATTGCTGCTGAGGAATATTTCCGTTGTGTTGTTGCTGAGGAATATCTACGTTGTATTGCTGCTGAGGAATATCTACGTTGTGTTGCTGCTGAGGAATATCTACGTTGTGTTGTTGCTGAGGAATATCCATGTTGTGCTGTTGCTGAGGAATATCTACGTTGTGCTGTTGCTGAGGAATGTCTACGTTGTGTTGATGCTGAGGAATATCTGCGTTGTGCTGTTGCTGAGGAATATCTACGTTGTGCTGTTGCTGAGGAATATCCATGTTGTGCTGTTGCTGAGGAATGTCTTCGTTGTGTTGCTGCTGATGAATATCTACGTTGTGTTGTTGCTGAGGAATGTCTACGTTCTGTTGTTGCTGAGGAATGTCTACGTTGTCTTGTTGCTTAGGAATGTCTACATTCTGCTGGTGCTGAGGAATATTTACGTTCTGATGATTCTGAGGAATGTCTACGTTCTGTTGTTGCTGAGGAATATCTACGCTCTGTTGTTGCTGGAGAATGTCTACGTTCTGTTGTTGCTGAGGAATATCTACGTTCTGCTGGTGCTGAGGAATATTTACGTTCTCTTGTTTCTGGGGATGAGGAAAAGTTACGTTCTGATGGTGCTGAGGAAATTCTACGGTCTGACTTTGTTGAGGAATGTCTAAGTTCTGCTGGTGCTGAGGAATATCTACGATCTGTTGTTGATGATTATTATCTACGTTCTGTTGTTGATAAGTATCATCTACGTTCACTTTTTGCTGATTATTATCTACGTTCTGTTGTTGCTGATTATTAGCTACGTTCTGTTGTTGAGGAACGGTTACGTGCTGTTGTTGCTTAGGTAATTCAACGTCCCGTTGTTGAGGAATGGCTATATCATCTTGATAAGTTTGTTGTTTAAAGTTCAAAACTTGTTTGTTTTGTACTTTGTTTTGCTGCTGGAAGAGTACGTTAAACTCTTGATCTTCAAAGTTTTCTTGTTTTGGTCGGACTTCTACCTGTAAAGGAACAGCCTGTTCTGGCTTTTGGTCTATCTTTACCTCTGTTTTTACATCTACTTGTTGTCCATTGATTGTTTGCTCTAGGACAATTTGATTTTGTTTTTCTTGCAAATGAGAAACGTTTTCGTCTTTGGCAATTTCTTTTGGCATTTGAATTGCTTTTTCTTCTGGATTATTTCGGAAGACGAGGTTTCGCTGTTGTTCCTTATCCTGTTGTTGTGTATTCTGTGTTTGTTCCTTCTGTTGTTCAGGTGCAATATTTAGTAACCGTGAATCTTGCTTAATATCTTCCTTTGTTAAATATGTTTGTCCATTACCAACTTTTATAAATTCGTTCTTAGGGTTTTGCTCTCTGACGAGTGCATAATGTGGTACTGGCATATGGAGGGGTTGTTCTGGATCATTTTCTGTAAAGTAGATACCAAATTTGCATATTTTTATAACAAAACTCTTAAGAGATACAACCCCAATCAATGATGTCACTCAGAATATATACAAACGACAACTTATGAAACCCATATATTAATCATTTTTGAGGTTGTTATTCAATGGCTAATAAAGGCAAGGTTTTTGTAATTCAACTCAATACCATCACACTTAAAGGATAGTAGATCGCCTCTCTATTTACAAAATTTATATTGATCCCATTTTTGAATAGTATATAATACAACTTGTAAATATTTATACATACATTCAATATGACATAACATCATTGTAAATGGACATTCATTGCAATTCTACAATAGTTTGCATATTTGAAACGCTTACCGTTGTCTTGGTGATTGTGGAGAACGTTCACGGCAAGATGGGGGTTGTCATCCACTCGAACCACATGAAGAAATGCTGAAACCAAACAGGGGTAGATATTGAACCTTCATGGGACATTACAATATAGACAGGTATACATAGAAAGCTAATGGAATCATTGCAGGGATATCATTAATCTGTCCTCCTGTGTTGAAGTGTAAATCATAATTATATATTGACATCTTCTTTGAACTCTTTACAGGCCAAGCATTGCATTTGCTTTTCACGTTACTTCACAAATACTAATTCGCAATGTAAGCTACGCGATGTTATACAGTTTGTTTTTTGTTATACATCGATAGAGGCACACAACATGTAAAACAATCCTTAAATAACAAACCTGACTTTAAATTTCTTTTTCCATCTTTTCCTAAAGCCCACGTTGAGACCAGTATGGTAGCCAGGACGCACATGAGAAAGATAATCCTGTGGAAAGACATACCAGATTTAGTAAGACTTATAGTCTGTAAAAAGAGAAATTTATTCTTCTATCGTTGCCTACAGCCCACTTTGAGTTAGTATAGTGGCAAGGACACACAGGAGAAAGATACTCCTGTAGATAGACACACCAGAGTGTGTAACACTACGGCTTCTAGTTCATAGAAAGAATAATTATGCATATATCTTGAAACGGAATGTGATCAGCGACGAATACGGATTCTTACATATACAATCGTTTAAAAAATTGTGATACATGCTCAGAAAGCGTAGAGAGCGTCAAGTTACGAAGTGTTTCGTTAAACAGTCTGTATATACTCTTGCAACATATCAGTATAATGAATTGTTGCTTTGCCCTGCATAGTGACATGCTGAGAACCATGTAGAGTCAACTGTAAATGTCAGCCTCGATCCCACAACCATTTTGTTTAACCAATACGTATATATGAAAGTATAAGACGATGTATTCCCTATACAGTAGTTTTTCAACATTTCATTGCATTTTCATTTTAGCTCATACGCAAAATGAGCATGACAAAAATCTTTAAATTTGCAGTATTTTGTTTGATTAATCTATCATTTTAAATTGCATAATCACTTAGTTACAAAAGAGTTCCCCATTGAGAGAAAGTTCTTGTACGAGTGTACGAGTGTGTATATCAGTGAACGTAAAACCAGAGGATAACCTTTTAATGGTCGTATGTTTTAAGTTGAGGAGAGACTTAACTAACGGCAAAAGTAAAGACAATTTTTTATGGATAAACAACTTCTTTATTCTGTGGAGGCGTTCAAGTCACTTGCTTGACAACTACATTAGAATCTAAGTCGAAACGTCGTCTCCACAGAATAAAGAAGTTGTTTATCCATAAAAATGTCTTTACTTTTGCCGTTAGTTAAGTCACTTGCTTGACAACGACATTATTATCTTTACTTTTCATATCATCAACTTCTAGAATGCCAATCAAAGAGGTTAACTAACGGCGTTGGAAAACAAGATGCATTTGATTAATAGTTTTAGTTAAGTGTACCATCTAGTACAATTGGTGTACCTATTTAATTGTTTTTGGACAGGAAATACTATTATGTTCTAGCTTACGTTTTATTTTTCTTTAAAAATTGCGTGAAAGTTTACCATAAATATTTAGTAGGAACATGTCATGAAATATGTATCGTAGCTCTTTGGTTATTAGTATATTTCGATAAGTCAATAGGTTCAAACAAATATAGTTCAAGTATTTGATCTTTCCTTCACAACCCACGAAAGACAAATTCGTAACTATTGTAAGAATGTTGAAAACCACCACACAAGATTTTCAGGTTCTGCAGCTTTCGGCAGATTGTTCATTTGCGAAAATAAATTTATCTTCTTCAAATTGAAAACTCATTCCAAAACCAAACTCAAATCATATAGGTTGAAGAAAGTGACAACTCACCACCTCATGTTCACGATAGAGGAGACTAGAATTCTTCTCAACATGCATCGAACCGGAAAGTTTGGGTTCATAGGATAGGGGCGTGACAATGAGATGTGAACATGTGATATGAAATGTGAAAGTGAGTGAATATGTTTGAGACACCCAATTAACATAGTCGGCCAAGTTGAACACACGATACATACAATTACAACACTTCCTGATAAATGTAAAACAAATTTATGATTTTGAACTAATAACATATTTAAATCTTTATTATATCAGAATGCCTCCCGAATTTTATTTTTAAAATATTTTTACTCTTTATTTCATCCTCTCTCAGGGTAAGACATATAGCTGATCGCTCAACTCTTCTTACCCTTGATGTTTCAACCCCCAATGTCTTTATTTCTATATGTGGTTATAAAGTCATGTGGGACCGTCATGACCTACTCTAAAATTTAAACTTTCTTTATTAGAATTGAAAACATCTCTGCCTGTCAAAGAACTGAGTGTATGATTACACAGCATGATGAAGCGCAAGGTTAACTACCTAACGAGGCATATCAACGAATACGTTTTGTAACCCAGTGTGTGTTTAAATGTTAGATTATCATATCGTATGCAGTCATCTCTGTTTTTAAAGAAATTTTCATAAATTAAAAGTTATTTCAACATCATATATGTTAACAAACTGTTATTAAAACATGCTTTAACTGATGAAGAAATGATGATTAAATTTTGTAGAAGGCAAGGATTCTGAAAAGCAACCACTGTATACTAAGCCGTAGGGGGGTAGGGGACTAATAAGCAATCACTATATAGTAAGCTGTAGAGGGGTAGGGGACTAATAAGCAATCACTATATAGTAAGCTGTAGAGGGGTAGGGGACTAATAAGCAATCACTATATAGTAAGCTGTAGAGGGGTAGGGGACTAATAAGCAATCACTATATAGTAAGCTGTTGAGGGGTAGGGGACTAAGAAGCAATCACTGCATAGTAAGCTGTAGAGGGGTATGGGACTAAGAAGCAATCACTATATAGTAAGCTGTAGAGGGGTAGGGGACTAATAAGCAATCACTATATAGTAAGCTGTAGAGGGGTAGGGGACTAAGAAGCAACCACTGCATAGTAAGCTGTAGAGGGGTAGGGGACTAAGAAGCAACCACTGTATAGTAAGCTGTTGAGGGGTATGGGACTAATAAGCAATGACTGCATAGTAAGCTGTTGAGGGGTAGGGGACTAAGAAGCAATCACTATATAGTAAGCTGTAGAGGGGTAGGGGACTAAGAAGCAACCACTGCATAGTAACCTTTAGAGGGGTAGGGGGCTAAGAAGCAACCACTGCATAGTAACCTTTAGAGGGGTAGGGGACTAAGAAGCAACCACTGCATAGTAACCTTTAGAGGGGTAGGGGGCTAAAGGAGGAACCACATTACAGTGACCCGTAGATTGGATGGTGGCTTTTGAAGAACCAAAGTTTTTAGTATCATTCTTTAATTTCCTTGTAAGAAGAGACGGGCGAAGGACAACCCATGATGAAACATGTTTCTACAGGCGAGTAGATACATACCTCTGGCTTGAGTTTGCCTTGAGATTGTGAGGTGACATGACTTTATATAGGAAGTACAAACGAACTCTAGCTGAAAGCAATCTTGATGACAGGCATGAATGTTCTCAATGAAGATGGGCTCCATTAAAACAGCATTTCTTTCATAACCGGTTCGTAGCATATGTAAAAGATAACCAGAGGAAAGCAACAGTTCATAGATGTTTTACTTCCATTAGACTTTTACCATAAGCCTTTGCTATAATAAGACACATATTTAGATAAGTCTGTAAGGTGTAGATGACAGCTTTACGCTGAGTAGGGTAGTTTTGATGAAGAGACGAGATTTGAAGCATTCGTCAGACATGCATTGTCCTTCATATGGAGACCCCTTGGTCGCTATACTGTCTTCATATGTTTTATTCTGCTTATCAGGCTCCCACAAGGAATCGGGTATTCGAGTTTAAATTGCTCAAAACTGTAACTTGAATTGTGTATTTCGCAACTTATGTAAACTATCAACGTGAATATGTGATTTATTGAATGAGAATAATTATTCTTATAATCAACAGTATCTATAATTGACTTTTTCAACCAATTTGAAAAATGAAAATATTAGATTCCTGACACCAGTGACTAAGTTGTAAGATTAAGATTCCAGGAAAACTCAAACTATTCAAAATGCAATATATCACAATTATGTTTATAAACCAGGAGACGCTTTTGAAATTTACAATATTAAGTTTTGGAAACCAATCAAACATCTGCTTCTTTCTATGTTTTTTTAAATGTACAAAATTAAAAAAAATATATCAAATGTACATAGTCACTCTTAAAAAGAATTTAGGCAACTTCGGACATCCATGATTGTATTACTAGTGTAGTACCACTAGAAATATTTACGTGGCTTAGTATTACCGTTACTTCATATTTACTTTGTAAATAGCCCTGTCTATGGATGTTGAATTCAACTATAATTAAAGGACATCCTCACCTTAGCAGTAAAACAGACTCTTGTCTATTATTACAACAAAACCTCCACTCCAACATCCGTGTTTAAAGAGGAACTCGATCCCTCTGTGCTGTCTTAGTAAGTTCTTGACACACAAACTACATGAAGGTTTATTTACTCTAAAAATACGAGTGCGCTCATTATAGTTTTGTAGAAACCAAATATTAGGAAATTCGATCATATGTAAGAACATACGATAAATGTTCTTGTACACAGCTATCTTTTCAAATGGCCCGAGTTAACATCACCCACAGACAGAAGTTTCCATGAAATTAATTTTTCAAAACAGTAGCCCAGTCTTTCTGTTATCTTAAAGGATATAATAAGTAATTGCATATGCAGTGTTCCGCTTCACAAATAATATACAATTTTGTGTATTAATCCCAAAATTAACTTTATGATCTGTAAATTTGTTGTGTCGTTTGTGATAAAGATTAAATTATTTCTACATAAATTAGATGATTATTACAGAAGGTTCAACAAGTCTTTTGGACTGATGGTATATATCTGAGAAAAATATGACCATTATAGGTTATAATAAGATGAGATATTTTTAACATGTCATGAGGTCGAACTTAATATCAAAATACAAATGATACTGGTTATGACAATATAGTATTATAACTAATCTCATTAAAATCGTTTCAACCATAGAATTAATACAACTGTTTCGTTTCTGATCTTAATTCTGCTCAATAAAGGTCGTGTCCTTTGACCTTTCACTCAAGCCATTCAGCGACTAGGCGAGGAAACCGGTACCCCTTGATATCAAAGCGGGCCTGTTATTGGTTCATTTTGTCGAAGGGTAAGGGTCATGACCCTCATAGGCAGTACGTAATAAGAAACACGGAGACATGTACATTTCCATGAGATTATGATGTACAAATCAGAATACACTACATAATCATATGATTATAAGATTTATCTAAAAGTCTAAACAAATTAAAACAGGTAACTTGTCTTTAGAAAATTATGAAATAAAAAAAAATTACTTTTGAGCTAAATAAATGCCTTTACATCTTAAAAGTAAAGTGACTGGTCTCGAAGAATGATAAAGTTGCTCAAAGTTTTATCTTCAGTATAGATTACACAGACATGGAGGGATAAGCTCTATATAGGTATTTTCCATTTCACTTTATTATGCTTAATTATTTACTCATTTATAAAATAATGATCATAAATAATAATTCTGAATATTAATTTCTATCAATTGCATAAGCATTTTTCCCAAATAAGATATGAATGCGGGTATATTTCCCTTTCTCAGCAAAACGCATGTCACTTTATCTGTGTCATAGGGATATTTTACATTGGCGGTTAGTATAAGTGTCTGGAGGTTGATATGGTTGGTTGCCAAATCGATGTTAGCAACATGTTACCTTGATCGATTATAGCACAACACCTAGTTCGCCTACATACATTATATTTTACAAGCAGCTTGGGCTACTTACATTGCGCCATACCAGGAAGTTAGATATGATCATATTAGAGAAAACATAGCAATATGTATCATTATTTTATATTTTCCACAGAGGAAAGGTGCATCATCGGACATTGAACAAGGACTTTATCTTTTTTGTGTCTTCATTTTTTTTTAGAGATATCTCATTTAATATGTATCATTTTGTTTTATGAAATATTGCTCAAAAAGACATTCTTAACAACTTTATGTTTCTTAAATAACAACTGCAAGAATAAAAACTCACGTATTGATATAACGATGATAATATAAAGGCCAGGTGATGAGCAATAGACAATTATCCGTTTTAAATGTAGTAACTTAATTTTTGTATCAGCATAATTTGGTTTTTAATGTGTTGAAAGAATGTGAATTCATTTTAATCTGCTGATTTTCAGATTCAAACTAGAGTCTAGCATATTTCTACTGCCCTCACTTCTTCCTTTCAACCGATACGACTATTTGACTCTTCTATGAATATGTCTGACAATGATTTAAGTCGGCTCTATAGTGAATATACTGGGTCACTAAGCTCGAATTGAAATGTTACTTTCACACCCCGATAGGTCGTACAAGAAAGATACGCTAATTTATTTATAACCTTGGTATTTGTGAGGGTTTTTGAGTGAGGATAAAGGCAAACGAATAAAAAACTGTCTCATTTTGAACACGCCAAGCTCACACCAATAAAAGTGACTCTAATCTGAACGCTCTAAGGAAATCTTTTCCTGTCCAGATAGTGTCTGATCTTAACGGCGGTGTGGTCACTTTTGAGGGCAGGACAATGGTGTACTTTGATTTCGAAGAATGTCCTTTAGTTCATTTCAAATCCTTGTTGAATCGTCAGTTTTAGGATATCATCAAATATATTGCATATTACATTGAGGTTATATCTTGATGTTCTTGAATAATACCGTAACATTAGATATTTTGAAAACGAAATAAAGAGTTAGACAAGGTTAACTATAACAAGATTCTCAATTCATAGAACGATAAATAAAAGTCTTTGACAAACATTTCAAGTTCTTCAGTTAAACAACGTCATAAGCTTAACACTATTTATAGCTGTTAAACAATTATTATCATATATGTGCTGTTATTATCCTAAAATCAAGGAGTGTTTTCTTAAAATTGAATAAGCATAATTATACATTTATAAATGAAATGTTTTTTGGAAATATAAAGGAAACATTGCATTCGATTTATCAAACCTGAAGTATAACAAAAAGTACGAGCAATCCAAATTACATAGACAAAATTCAGTTAGATTAGCATACAATTATACAATTAAGACCACATGTTAACAAGAACACGTTCAGATAAAACTAACCCCAAACATATATATTCATAATAAAGGATTAAATGATTATTATGAAAACAGTCACTCACCTGAACTTCAAATATCGTAAGAAATTCGCCAAACATCTGCAATAAATCCTACGACATTTCCCCATATTGATGACCCGCTGGCTCACTGAATACATGCATTTCCCATATTGACTCTCAGTGTAATACACGTAGGACACACGTCTGCCCCGTTATAGCGCGTTGACTCGGGAGGTAAGCAGCACTTTGTTGGAGTCTAATGGCCTGTGTAACCTGTCTGTACGTCTTGTAGTCCGTCAACCAGGCCTGAGATGATTTAAAGGGAGTCTTTTTAAAGAGCTGCATATAGTTAACGCTGTCTGAATAAAAGATTTTTTGTTCCTTTATATTTTTTCTTAACATCAAGATTTACAGAACAATTTAGAATGTTTTTATGAAGGACTCGACTTCAGTCTTATCTTGTTGACAAGTTTTATTCATTACTTTGTTAAAAGGTTTTCATGACCTTCACGTTTTATGTTTAGCTTGGAAATAAAGTACAGCATACATGTTCTAGTATATCATAATTTTGCGACAACGTGGAGCCTAACATTTAAATAAGTGTGTGGAATATTTGTTTAATGAATGAAACATGAATGTTAATATCATGGTCTTGTTTTAATTCGTGAAGTCTAGACTTGCTGAATGAGGACCTAGACTGTACTAAAGGCTCCATTTCAGTACACAGTCACGGAGTAAGAGTATATGTCGGACTGCACAGGTTATCGTGATTGCCTTATCACGACACATAATGAGGGCTGGATCGAATATCATTTAAACTCTGCGTCAGGCGAAGAGTTGTACTGGTTTTAGTTTAGTTTTTAACGTATTAAATGTTATATATTTCAAAGAGAGGTTTTGGGTCAAGAAAACACAATGTATATATACAAGTTAGGACATTTTGACATCTTTTTTGTTACTTTCTATAAATCGGCATTTACAATGTAAAGCGACAGTAGCAGTTTTTCCTAGTCAAATAAAGAAATCTCATGAAAACAAAAATAAATGTTACAAATTGCAAGACAATGTTATTCAATCAAACGAGGCAGTGCTACAACCAACGTACCATGATGGACTAAACTACATGTATGCGAACCTATTCATCTATTCATGCCGCCAGTGGTTTTTTAATTGATATATGATTATTTCCTCTATCATTTCCAGGTACTTTTATATATAATATATTATAATATTTCGACCCTCCGAAGACATTTGGCATGAAATAAGCTTGATGGGTAAACATTTTAAAAAATAATTCTTCCAAAAACCATGCTACTGCCCCTTTAAAACAATATGTTACATGATGAAGTTTATCTATATATGTATTGTCGGTAGATTATGTAAATAATACCTTTTACATATATTTCTTTTTAAATATTAAAATTCGATAACATGTATCTTTAACATATTGTGTACAGTCCATACAAAGCTCTTGGTTTGACGCATAAAATCAATAGAGAAATTTTACACAATTTGTGTAATTATGAAAAATCTTGTTTTATCAAGACTAGTCGCATGTGTTCTTCCTGGTAAATAATAGTTCTGCTCTGTTTACTTCTTGCCATGACAATACGTCGGTGGTGGATTGTGCAATAATTGACACGCAGGGTTATGCATGTAAATGAAAGCAGTGACACCATACCTCGCCGTGTAAACTGAGTATGAATAGCATGTGCAGCATGTTAGGGTATAATCTTTGAAGTTTACATACATTATACATCTTCCGCCTCAATTATATAACTATGGATAACTTTGTTTGACTGTGTGAATTATCCCACACCCTGAAGAAGTACAAGTTCTAAAAGATAGTCAGCTTCTTTATTGCCCGACGTTATTACATGACTATCCATAAGAATTTGTTCTTTTTTTTATCAAATCCAGCTTCTAAAATTACATTTTTATACACAAGAATTAAAGTTAAGGATCGTTCCGATATTCAACACTGATGCATCAGATATAGATCATATATATAGATCTTTTTATGAAACTTGGCTATATTAATATCGAACACCGGGATGGTCCTTAACTTTATTTGTTCATTACAATCTAAAATATAACTGTTTGCTTGAACATGAACAACATAGATTTGGATGTTATTTTGGTAATATTTAAAATTTTACACAACTGCGTTAGTGGATAGGGACTTATTTATCATTCGTATTCGTCGTATTCATTAGCTTGATTGGGTGTCTGTCACTTAGAACTTAAGAAAAAAATAAGAGAGGCTGTATATGATCTGAATTCTAATGTATAAATGACGTTGATGGTTTTAATTTCAGAAATATCAGGGCTTTTTCATGTTCTTCAAAGTCATCGAAATTAAAATCTTAATGTCAACTCTTTATTAACGAATATAACATGTATTCTATATTATTGATATAGGTTAATCCAGTGTTTGTTATTCAGTTACGTAAGAATTATTCGGAGTATCAAAATAGATTGAAAGGGTTATCATCTTCAAAAGTATACATCATCGTTTGTTGGATTAAACATGGAATTTGTAATTTATTATTTGTTTGTATCAGTTAAAGTTCTGAATAAAAGGGTTATCATCTCCAAAAGTAACGATCATCGTATGTTGGATTTAACATGGATTATGTAGTTTATCATTTGTTTGTATCAGTTAAAGTTCTGAATAAAAGGGTTATCATCTCCAAAAGTAACGATCATCGTATGTTGGATTTAACATGGATTATGTAGTTTATCATTTGTTTGTATCAGTTTAAGTTCTTAATAAAAGGGTTCCCACCTCCAAAAGTGACCATCATCGTTTGTTGGATTTAACATGGAATACATGTATGTAATTTATCATTTGTTTGTGTCAGTTAAAGTTCTAAATAAAAGGGTTATCATCTCAAAAAGTGACCATCATCGTTTGTTGGATTTAACATGGATTATGTAGTTCATCATTTGTTTGTATCAGAATCTGTTCCTTATCTGTTCTAATGTTTCCAAACAGCTTTGTGAATAGATGCAACATACTGAGATATAAAATATAAAACAAACTAACGTATAATAACGTTGAGATATACCAATAATCCAATCTATGATGTAATAATGATACCATTTTGTGTTACAATATTCTTTCTCTTCGACTTATTCACTATACACCAGTTTCATCTCCTCAACCCGATTGGTCAGACTGTGATTTATACCTTTTGTTGTTTAAATACTTATACCATTCATACAAATTCTTAACTAAAGGAGACTTTTTGAACATAAACTGAATGAGAAGGGATATTCATTTCAATCCCTTAGTTAAATGTAAACATGATATTGACAATTACTCATTTCCATCCAAGCAATCGTTAAACGGTTATTTTGAACTTAAACTTGATCCAAATGGGAAAAGTGTTTCAGAATTAACAAAATTTAACACTTCATGTATTATACAAAAAGGTTTTGTCAAGGCGATAGAAGGGCAGTAAAATCTCCGATCGAGGAACATTTGACCATTGCCTTACAATACACCATAATAAATGTTCAATAAAAGTCAAAATCTGTCAGAAGGTTTCAAACATATCGCTTTACAAAGCCTGAACAACTTTGCAAACTATCTCAAATTAGAAAACAATGGGTCAATAATCCCAATGGAAACCTAAATTGTATTTTAAATAAAATTGTAACACACCCCTTATTTTGTGTTTTACACCTGATTAAATTGAGCAGCCATTGGATTGAGCATGATGAATGCGAGAAAAAAATTCACAAATAACATCAATAATACATTTTATTGAATTTCTGTCATTGATATTTGTAAAGGATCACGAAAACATCAAGTTCGTGTAAAAAAATTATTGGCTTTGTAAATTAACTAAAGTCTAATATCGTTGTAAAGTATCGAAATGAACACGATGTCCCCTCGATTACCATAGGGTTACCCGTTCATTTATAACTGACCTACACATTTTTTGCTGAACTGTATTAAAGGGCAATTGAGTATGTTAGTGTTTCTAATACAATAATTTTTCTAAAACGCCTAAAATTATACCAATTGGAAGGTAATTGTTTCAGCTACAACATGATATGTGAGAAATAGTATATGTACTACGATAAGTCGGTGTCATTATATTTCAACCGTACGAGTAGCACGCTACTGAATTATGATGTCATTACGTGGATTTTCCTTTCCTGTTTACTATGTAAGTCATTTGTTTTAGACATAACAAATAAACAAATACAATTTCTTTTCTTAAACATTATAACACTTAAAATTCGTGAAAAGAAATAACCATAATTAGAAAAGTTACCAAAACTGGCAAAACAAAAAAGGATGTTGTTGTTGATAATTTAATATAAAAACTATTCGCAGTACACATATTGAGCAAATATAATAGATTCAGTTGTCACAAGATTGGTTTATGCTAATTATTTAGCCTTGCTCTAAGGAAATAAAAAAGTTTCATAAGAGTTACTTCGCCAACATCTTGACCATGACGTATTTAATTGAAAACAACGTACAATGGGCGCGCTCAATATGAATAGTAAAGTTTAGACAATTTTATTATTTCTATCAAGATACTCCGTGGCCCTTTAATGATATCTCCTGATCTATAGTTTCCTTTGATGATCTAAAGTGAGTCATGCCAATATATACTAACCGATACTTATGTCATCACTTTCTAGCAATGCATCGATACTCATTTATGTTGATCCTGGAGAAAGGAAGATGAATAGCATAAAGCACGTATATAATCATAATGTTGTAAGCGAAAGCGCGAAGCGCACCTAAAATCCGCATCTTTTGTTGTTACATTAATTAGAAATTTGTAAAAGAAAGAGTACATTTTGAAAAGGCTTTGAATAAAAGCATTGATCTAATAAGATAGCGAATATTTCTGCATTTTTTTCGACATGGTTCGACAGTTCTCAGGTTCATGTAATTGAAAGAGAATAAATCAAAGATGACTTGTATAATTATCTAAAAACAGGATAATATGATAAAATAAAACAACCTAAAGAAATATTCAGCCTCTGTTTACGTCATACATCAGGATGTATATTGTGTTGTTTATCATATTCTTCTAAATCTTTTGCATATTTCTGGATCTCAAGGAATTTGGCATCATTTATCGTATTAATATGATGCTGCAATGATTTATAATAATAGTGACCAAATCTATGTTGATCTCCCCATAAAACATTGTCATTGACATAGTGCCCCTCCTCATCGAATGTCTTTGGCCTGGGACAGCCGTAATGGTCATGTGACCCTTGCCAGTGAGGGGCGGGTTGGCCTGCAACTAAAATGTCCTGCAACTCGTGAACTTTCTCACAGATGTGACACTGAAATCCGTTTAACTCTGCTCCATTAAACGTTCCGGGTCCCCAATCTCGTTCTTTCAGAACTTTTTTCAGAACTAGGTTTGTGATTCCGGTTTGTTTAAAGTCAACGTACTTCTTATATTCCTCGTCATGTGCATCGAGGTACATGATGTGCTCGGCTACTTCCTGTACAGACCGGAAGTCCCTTATATCGATGATGGAGTGATCTGTTGGAGCCAAGTCCTATAAGAGAAATACTCGTTAAAATGTGTTGTACCAATTTAAAAAAAAAATTGAATCGCGATAATTTAAAACTTTGAACTTTGCTCAGACGGAAAAAAGCAAAATAAGTTTAATCTGTATGCAGAAAGGATATTGATAATAAGATTACACTGATTCACAACATTGTATAGCTACAATTGATAAGCAGTTTATAGTAGGACCGTATCGAAAATTAAAAAAATTGTAAGGCTATTCTGCCATCTCTAGTCCCTAGGTATCCTTCAAGCCTACATACTCCTTTAACTTGTGTAAACACAGTTTACTCACCTTGATTCTGGGGGATCCGTGTACTATGGGTACTACACCTAATGTTAATGGTCGCCAAAACTTTTCAGTAACATAGTCATCACACACTGTATTCTCAAAGGCAAAGGCGAATTTGTACTTTGCGACGACCTTGAAGAATTCTGGCGACGTCAACGGCTCCATATTCACATCGAATGTCATGTTTCTGTGAGGTTAAAAGAAAAAAAATTAAAATGTTTGTCTGGTATTTACATAGTTTTTTTAGAAGGGCGTTAGATTTCATAAGATACTTCACTTAACTTCTGATACACTCTTGATAAGAGAAATCGACATATTTATATATTTTGTATTCTTTCTTTCTCTTTCTATTTTGATATTCAATACAGAAGAAGAAAAAGGAGAAGAAGAATTGTGTATTCTTATGATACATGTACATTATATTCTGAAATCCGAAAAAGCCAGTCCATTGGTATGAATTATATTACTAGTATTTACAAACGACCTCTAACATTATGACTTAATATGAAACAGTCATAATATCACTAAACTGTGTGTTTAACATAGAGAAAGGTAATCATTTAACTTACGCTGCAGGAAAGTCCTTATTGTGTTCACACTTGCCGTAGGAGTCTATGTGGAGGTGTTTCTGCAGGAGCTTCATGTAGTGGGAACGATCTGAAGGAGTGTTACAGTCGCTGTGGACAAACACCACCGGGGCCAGACCTTCCCGTCTCAACGCGTTCTTCTTCTCCAGGGGGACCACGTACTCAGTGCTCATCAACTCGTCTTCACCCTGGGTGGGAGGATTCAGATAGTTTTTGATTTCTAAAGATTTTGTTCTGCAAGTTCACTGGTGCATATTTGTATCTTTAATAACAACGAAAATAGAAATATGGTTCATAATGTCGGGAGTAACGTTTACTTAAAAGTTAAAAATTGTACAGAATAGAACGGTTCAAGATTTGGAAATGTGTTACAGTTTGGCATGACAAATACCCTGAGGTATTCAGAAACAAATATCCCGTTGATAGCTTATAAATGCTTCATAGCATACTTTCAACATAATTTGAAATAGTGTGTTTGATCATTCAAAACTGATGCCATTAAGATACGTGATCTTCTACCTTCAACCACATGGTAGTCAGCGGGTAGTGAGACTCTCTCTTGAAGGTGGCTGTCAGGTTGAAGAGCTCCATGGATCCCTTGGCACTGAACAGCCAGTCGTTGTTCTTTGGAGATTCCTCGTGAAGAATTGACCAAATATGGCCCGGTTCGCGAGGTAGTGGCAGACCGTCTCCAACAAACGATGTCCCATAGAATAATATACCCTGCAACAATCAATCTTAAGATAGAAGAAGAAGAGAAACGTCACAGATCTCGAACACCTTCGCGAGACATCGATCTTCGAAAATGAGCTTCTTCATTTTCATCGTAGCACAAGGGAATACAATAGATAAATATTTGAAAAACATGAGCAATGCCAATGGCATATTTACATAAAAGCACTAGATGGAATTAAATTCAGAACAGGGACGTAATAGGGTGCAATGAAGTCGTTTCTAGATTAAGCATCCCCTCTGTTATTGTAAACGATGAGAAGATTAGAGTTCCTTCATCTCAGCGATGCTAACGGTATTATTTTTTATAAATCTCAAACGCGATTTAATTAAATGAAACCACGGACGATATCAGTGCGTAAAATGTTCAACGCAGGGATAATTTTAAAATAACCTAGACATAGACATCCGTCTAATGGATGAGATTGGAACAACTGTGTTCATAACGTCCGTGGGAAAACAATGGTAGAGAAAATTCAAATGTTGCTTCCATATTGTAAACCCTATTTTCAAAACCTCCTTTTCGATATAACGGATTCTTACCACAACTTGGTGTTTATGTCTTTCTTCGTGGTCATGAGAAAGAAGGCACCTACGCGTCTTACACACTAGTTCATGGTCTCCCATTCCCATGGGGATACTCCAGCTGATGACTACGGGAAGCTTTTCTCTGAACGGAGCGGGCTTCAAATGAGGGGGAGGCCAATCTGAAATTGAATAAATAACGCCTCGTTATAGACGCATGCATTGATATAACTATTCTAGAATGATATCTACAACTTGGCAGGAGATGGGACACGCGAAGGAGACCACCGATTCGAAATAATATTTTGAGATAAACAATGTCATGCGTATGGGTTTAAATCTTTGCTTGGATTATACGATAGATACAATTAAGTGAATTATTAAGGTTTATCCTTTCATATTCATATTTAAGGAAAATTAAAAACAGTATGAACCATAGTCACCTACTGTCTTAGTTTGAATGTCTTTTGTCAATTTGTAGATATCATCAGATATCAGTTATTTCATATTTCAGTTATCGATACACACTAATTCTAGAATAATTTAGCAAGCTAAGAGCATAAAAATTATTGTTTATATCATTTACTGAAATAAGAAGTCATTTAAAGTTTACATGAGTTGATATAGAGAGTTAACGATGAAGTAGATACTCACATGTGCTTATCTGCTTAAATTTTTTCTGACCAGTAACCTGGTTCAATGGTTGACTGATATTTCTAATGTCCTGTTCACTTTGTACAGCCTCCTGATGTTGAACCGATTGTTCATGTTCACCAAATGCCCTGTTTGGTGTCTCCTGTTGAATATCTACCCGTTGTGACAGAAGTTCTATTTCCTGCGGTCTGTCTTTTTCTTGTTGTATAGTTTGGAGATTGTTAAATTGTTGAAGTTGTGGGATGTTTTGCTGATTATTTGCTTGTTGAGGTTGTGGGATGTTTTGTCGAATGTTTTCTTGCTGTGATTGTTGAATCCCTTGTTGAATGTTTACTTGTTGAAGTTCCTTAATGTTTTGTGGATTTTCTGATTGTTGTGTCTGAGGAACATTTCGATGAATATGTTCTTGTTGAGATTGTGGGATGTTTTGTTGATTGTATATATGTTGTTGCTGTTGAATGAATTGTTCATTGTTTGTTTGTTGAATCATTTGTTGATTGTTAAATTGTTGGAGCTGTGGTATGTTTTGTTCAATTTTTTCTTGTTGGGGCTGCGGGACGTTTTGTGGATCGTTTATCTCGTTATATCGTTGGGGTCGTATGGTGTTTTGTTGAATGTTTTCATGTTGAGGTTGTGGAATGTTTTGTTGAATGTTTACTTGTTGAGGTTGTTGGGTGTTTTGTTGAATGTTTACTTGTTGAGGTTGTTGGATGTTTTGTTGAATGTTTTCCTGTTGAGGTTGTTGGATGTTTTGTTGAATGTTTTCCTGTTGAGGTTGTTGGATATTTTGTTGAATGTTTTCCTGTTGAGGTTGTTGGATGTTTTGCTGAATGTTTTCCTGTTGAGGTTGTTGGATATTTTGTTGAATGTTTACTTGTTCAGGTTGTTGGATGTTTTGCTGAATGTTTTCCTGTTGAGGTTGTTGGATGTTTTGTTGAATGTTTTCCTGTTGAGATTGTTGGATTTTTTGTTTAATGTTTTCCTGTTGAGGTTGTTGGATGTTTTGTTGAATGTTTTCCAGTTGAGGTTGTTGGATGTTTTGTTGAATGTTTTCCTGTTGAGGTTGTTGGATGTTTAGTTGAAAGTTTTCCTGTTGAGGCTGTTGAATGTTTTGTCGAATATGTTCCTGTTTGGGCAGTGGAATGTTTTGTTGAATATTTTCCTGATGAGGTTGTTGGATGTTTTGTTGAATGTTTTCCCGTTGAGGTTGATGAATGTTTTGTTGAATAATTGCCTGTGGAATGTTTTGTTGAATGTTTTCCTGTTGAGGTTGTTGGATGTTTTTCTCTGTATTCACTAGCACAAGTTGCGAAATGTTTAGTTGATTCATAGCTTGTTGCAGATGAGACTGTTGTCGTAGCAAATTCTGCTGCTGAAGTTTCTTTCGATTGATTTGCACTTGTTGCTGGTAAAGCTTTTGCCGTTCCTTCTGTTGCTGAAGCTTTTGTTCCTGGAGTTGCTGTTCTTTGAGGACTTCTTGTTGCTGCAGTCTTTGTTCCTGAAGTTGCTGTTCCTCGTCTACCTCCTGTCGCTGAAGATGATTTTGTTGTCTCTGCAACAGCTGTTGCTGATATCTGTCTTGCACTTGCTGAAGTTGCTGAGATAGTTGGTCATCAATCGGACTTTCCTGTTCGTCCTTATCGGAACCTGCTCTGACGAACTGATATATCTTTTTTCGCTCGAGTGTCTTGACGTTATTTTGATCGTTTAGTTGATGAAGTTGTTGCATGTTATGTTGACTGCTACCCTGTTGAGCTTGTTGGTTGTTTGCTCGCTGAGGTAGGATATCAGCCATCGCGAATTGATATTTTGGTTTCCGTTCAAATTTCTGAAATCCATCTGAAAACGACGCAAGTCGTTCATTACCTTATTTTGTCACAATTATGATTATTTGGATTATTACGTGTATCTAACATTACATCAGCAACATCAGCATCAATGATATGAATTTTCAGTACGTAATAAATGTGCAAGAGAGAGTGGAATAATGCACAGAGACAGACAGACAGAGACAGACAGACAGACAGAGACAGACAGACAGAGACAGACAGACAGACAGACAAACAGAGACAGACTGACAGAGACTGACAGACAGACAGACAGAGACAGACATACAGACAGAGACAGACAGACAGACAGACAGACAGAGACAGACAGACATAGACCGACAAATAGAATACGACACACACAGACACGCATACAAGAAAGCATTACTATGAAGAAGTTTTACCTTGTTCCTGTTTAGTTCCGTGAAAGCCAACTTTCCATACTGCAAACACAACCCCAGCAATGACACACAAAAACAGTAGAGACCTGAAGATATAAATACGTACGAAGCTCAAATATCAAGTGTTCGTAACCAAAAGGAAAAGATTTGTGTTGATATTGTTAAGATACTTACAAACGCACAGAGTATTGTGCACGCATATGCATAAAGTCGCAATGAAAATTATTTTGATTGAATATCTCAGAATTCAGTCATAACTGTTTCATGGAAAGTTATTACCGAACGACTTGAGATGAAATGAGAGATCGAATTTTAAGTAATGTAAATTTTTACTTTAACTTTTAAAATTTGTCATCAAGCTACACTCAAAGCGAGTTTACATCTTAATTCCAATGACTACACATTAAACGCACTAGTGCACACCAATATTTCGTAAACACAACGAATGCACAGATATATCTCTCGATATTACTCACTATCCTCACTCAAGTAATCTACCTCGTAAGTTATTTAACAAATATTTACGTATTTCTCAGTTCAGAGTTTAGGTAAATTCAATAGCTGCACGTAATACTAGTTCAGCCGTTTTCAACTATCCATAATTTATCCGTTTTGTGCACAGCTAACCTTAGATTTTGTATATGTCCAAGCCGACAGCGGCTGTCGTAACGTTTGCATTGTTGATTGCAGGTCAATTGTAAAGAATGTTAACTATTTCATTGCATTGATAGAAAGCCAAAGTGACTGCATAAGTCCTCGTAAACCTTAAAATAGCCAATTTAAACCGTAAAAGCGTGCATTAGTGCATTTAAGGCATTTGTTAACAAATACATAAATTGTAAATGTACCAGTTTTGCGAGTCAGAGGGACTCGATCATACTGTCACCAATTGTTGCATCATGACACTGCGATTGTCTTTCCATCGTGCCAAAAGACTATGTTTGCAGATTTCAATCAAAAACATCTTATTTGGTGTATATATTCATCCCCAACTACCAAATATATTCAATGATAGTTTTCAATGACATCGCCAAACGAGTTGTCTTTATTCTGCACCAGTACGTTCAATGAACGTTTGAAATTATACCGATTCTTGAATTAATTTATATTTCATTACAATGACAGTAATTATGCATGGTTGTTAATATAAAATGTAATGAAAAATTGTTTTAAAGAGCCACTCCGTGATTTTCATAACATATTATTTACCTTAGATACGAACCTAAATGTGATATGTGTTGATATAAATTAAATTTATCTTAACTTTTCATGTCCAAAAGACATATATATGACAAATACTGGTTTTCCATGAAAATCTAAAAACAGCCATATAAATGCACAGAGGTGTAGATATCACGTCCAATATACATGGATACTAGTTATAAAACTTAACAAACACTATCAACTCCTAACTGCTCTCCTGGCTGTTATAGATAAGTCTCCACAATTACGTTTGACTAATTGACGCGCGCCACTGTCCGGTTTTCGATCATAATTGCGACGCTCTACCTTCATATTGTCACTGTAAAAAACCAATAAGTTTTAAAATGTGTCTTTTTGGTAACAGTCGATACTTCGCGATCAAATGACACCATTGATTAAGTTTGGCATATATGACTCCAACAACTCACGGAGTGGCTCTTTAACAACTTCAAAAGATCGTAGTTTGTAATAAATTTCTTTTGACAATCGATTTAAACACGATAGAAAGTGACTTAGTATGATATATGATATATATAATATTTACGTCGCGATGGATAATTTTAGATTAATTCTCTGCATACATCACGATTTTAGATTACAAGATTTGTTACAACAAGGTTCATACATTTTCATACGTTTTAACTGATACTGAAATGCAACTTTACGTAGGAGAAGATATGATTTATTTTATATAATCGGATCTTTTAAGATTCACCAACTTTCGTGATATTATTAGTTTAAACTGAATTACATGCTGTTTGTTAATTCAATTACAGAAGTAATATTTGTGTATCTATTGGCGGAAGTTCACATAATGGACATAACCATTAGTTTGAATAAGTATGTTTCTCGATGCACTACAAATTAAATGTTTACCGACAGTGTGTTTAAACCATCCAATCACTGCATCGAAGATTTACAGGTCAGCAAGCACGTGACAAATTAATACAAATAATGAATTTACAGTCGTGTTGTCAGAGACACTCCTTGATTTCACGGTATCTTATTTGATTTTCTTACGTGTCGACATTCCACTTATAATGATTACCATTCAAAACATCCCTAATATATTAATTAAATATGCCATATATCTTTTTTCAATGGAAATCGAACATCATGTGTGCCTATGCCTAATCACGTGTATTGTTTTAATGAATACTACATGTACTAAGTTAAACAACCATTCAAACACTAACAAGTCAAATTTTGTACACCTGCCAAACAATGTTTACAAAACTACGTTTGAATATTGTCGCTTGTTATAGTGCGCTTGATACATTTATATTGTCACACTACGAGGCTGATTAACATTAAAAGGATACTTTTCATCTAGGCGGTCCTTTTTGACAAGAGTTACAAAAAACCATTCATGACGTTTGAAATATCTTATGTTGAACAATAACGGAGGGTCGCTTTAATGACCAAAGCTCAAACAAACTCATGCCTGTAGTTGGCGACAAGCTATTGGCAATGTCAAGGTCAATCCAGGGTTAAAACCGGTTTAGAAGAGATAAGGGTCACGTTTGTTTGTTTGTATGTAAGGGTCACGGGTCGTTGGGTTAACTGTTCACGTTTCAGTATTGGTACTCGGTATTGGTATTTGTAAATGTTACTAGTCCTCAAATACTTGAAATCATATTGTTTTCGACAGAGTTGAACCAGTTGAAGTTATTATAATAACATTTTCTCATTACACAGATAATGACATACATGTATACTGGTCTAAATGACGCAGAAAGGATACAAGCAATGTCATACACCTTGCACAATGAGGTCCGGACAATTGTCATACACAGGGGCGTATTCAACCTGTATCGTAAAATGAGCATTGTATGCAGTACAGTCCTGTGTTAATGGGACAGATCAGGAAACATAACATAAGAACAAACCTTTGTTTGCGCATACGGCCCAGTCTCGTCACACATCGATAGAGCATCCCGTTTTTCTCAGCCATAACGACATATACAGAGCATGCTAGTATCCAAAACCGTCCCTCGTGGCCTGGCTTATTTTCTGTTTTCAGGTATATTGCTAATAGACAGTACCCGGTATCATTACGAGGCAGAGGATACTCTAGTTTTACCACACCCTCCACTCATACCCGGAGGACACGGGTACGTGCACCTTTTGAGTTCATTCATCCACATCGGGACGTTAACTGTTCGGATCCTGGAGCCTCTTCTCGTTAGTATGATGATATAGGAGAATAGATCTCTTAACGTTCTTTTGTTCACAATAACACCGTATAGATATATAATAGCATGTCCTGAGTGTTTGTGCAGAGCATGACTTAATAAAGGGTTCCGCCCCAGTTGATGTAAATGTACATGTGGATTGGTGCGTTATATTTTACCAGGCTATAACCGAGTCTTAGGTAATGGTTTTGACATTGACGAATAACAGAACGAGAGTAATCTCCCACCTGACAGACGCATTACAACAACAACATTTACAGTTCGTCAAGCTTGGTTACTACTTGTTACCTATTGATAATAATGGACTAGTCCAAATAAAAGACAAAACATTTGTATTTATGTAAATATCATTTACATAGCACCTTTCAATGCCGCAGCACATTTGACACATTTCACATAAATATTTATTCAATGTACATATATTTACATTTCAGTGCATTTCACTACATTTATGGACATTTCGCATTTAAGTATAAAGTTCATTGAGTTCATTTCAGTTGTGTTTCACAATGTGGGACACTGCATCCAAATACTGGAGATGAGTCTTCAATTTCATAGTACCAAGATGAATACACCACTAGTTAATATTAAAAACAAAGTGAGAAGACGCTCTTTAAAATCTTTTAACAACAACATTTTATAAAAATACAATATAACTTCAATTTGAAAATTAAATATCCTGTGAAAACAATTTTGAGAGCAGACGACATATTATTATTTGATCCTCTGATCACAAGAAAACCTATGTTGTTTTCACTAACGAAGCTTACTCTAATTTGCCTTAATCTGATGAGAGGTCGCCCTCTGCTCTAATCTGACTGTGGACTGTTCCATTATCTCTGTAGCGGCCGGATTACCTAATTAATCTTCAACTGAGTGTCTGCGAGATGGGCCGACTGTAAGCCGCTTGTCTATAGGGTGGGAGATAACCCAGAATTAGTGCAGAATTACTACCGTATACCATTCAGTGTCGTGTATGTAGATTAAATCATAAGGTTAATATCATGCTATTTATTTGATACTATTTGATTTGTGCACTAGAACGCAATTCTCATTTGTTCAGTTATCGCTATTAACTGCCCTGTTAAATTGCATAAAGTGATTTTGGTTTTTGAGTGTCTTAAACTGTCTATTAATTCATAATTATCAGATATTGCGGCATCATTATTAATTGTCCCCAATCAAACTCTTGTCCAGAATTCTCGCGTCGGACTGCTTCTAATTCTTCACATTGGCCAATGAGAAATAAGTAGGACTTAAAGTTATGGTTGAAACCAGTTTCAATGGAATATTATCGAACAGTCGGTCAGACTTATTGTTTTTCCAACAGAGACTTTGTGTTCTTACAGGCTGTTTTTAATGACATGTGGCTCTTCATGTTCAATGAATAATCCATATATCACTACACCAGTTGTCAAATACCAAGGTTATGTCACTTTGTAAAATGAGTAAAGGCGATCTTTCCTTTGGTTCATCCGTTTTACTAGACTCGGCTACATTCCTCCAGGAGATATTCCACACTGTACTCGGGTATTCAGTTATTTTATGTGCGCTTTATTGACTTTGGACCTTAAATGAACCTTTTCAGATATTTTCAAAATTCGGAATCAAGTGTTACAGAAATCGTTTGCTGAGGACCGAATTGTAATACTATGTTTATATTTTCGAAGACTTAGGCAATTTAAACGTCCAGCGTCCTATATATTTTACTTTTTTTCGATAACAATAAAAATTGAAATTCAACCCAAGAGATAATTCAACCTTATCCATTCCTTTGTTGCTTGACGAGGTTACTGAGTTAGGCTTCGGGTGACACAATGGCGAGGGACTTTTAATGGAAATAGTAGAGATGATTTTGAAAGCGGCGTTACGTCTGCTCATCTTAGGTTTTATCAAAACATTCGGATTATGTTCCAAAAAAGTATTTTAAGGCAATTTTGTAGAGAGCTGTCACCCTAAACCATCATTACAAATACAGGGACAAACTTCCCCAACAAAGAATAATCTTCGCGAACCCAAATGACTCGATAATCTTAAACTTGAAGAATGTCCATACCTATCTGTACTTGCTCTCTAGGCTACTGCGGCGGAGCGTGATAGTCGAGTAAGAAGTCTTTAGGGTGGCAATGCGTTCAAAGCACGAATTGATTGGAAGGCTTATATTAGTATGAACTAGTTATACCTTGCAGAGGAAGTTGATGGAACGTTATACTACACTTACGTGTAAGTGAGAAGAAAACACTATCATAAATGGCTGTCTCGTTCAGTATACGATCTAAATTGTGAGGAAGACATGAAAATTGTTTTATTAACATTTACGCATTTAAGTGAAGTATCAGTCTTTCAGTGGGGCACCCTGAGCTGGAAGACTGCAGCAGGGGACACTTTGTTGTCTCTCTCGAACACCTCCAGCTTGAAGTGGCTTCTCGAGAGGGCTGTGTTGTGCATTATCGGCTCCCGGGGGCTGGACCATGGGTAGAGATGGAACTGGTATCTGTGAGTCCCTGCAGGCGGGTGTGGTCCACGGTAACCTAGCAACCAGAAACAACGCTTCATTGACAAACGTTAATTATTAAAACGACTTGAACGGAGGCTTTAATGTTGTTAAAGTTATGCTTCCTCCAATATTTGTGGCTTAACTCTCTATTGAAATCACCCTTATATCAAGGAATTAAATTTACAAAACATTGCCTCTGACAGGAAACGAAGTGAGCAATTAATCTGTTAAAGCTCCGTATAGAGTCATGTTCTGACACCAATTGAAGCAGGCAAAACCAAGTAAACCTAGTTTTGTCATTTTAAAATCAGGAGAAAAATGTCATCTATAATCCCCAGGAATATAAACAGAGGAAAGACTAGTGCGCGTGAGAGGGCTATTCTAATCCTCTAGTGGCCTCTCATCGAAAGATTCTGTTAGAGGCTTTGTGATTGGTTAACAGAACGAGTGGAATGAACATACGACTATAAGGAGTGTTCTCAGTCCGTGTGCAGCAGAAACCACAGAACGAGTTATCATGAAGCAGTATCCAAAATAATTTAATTCCTCGAAACAGGGTGGGTTATAATCAGACTGATGTACTTACAGTCGTTAGAATCATATTTTAAAAAAAAACTTTTTATATTATATTTTTAAACTAATAAAATCAAAGAAGAAAACTTTGGTAACCTACCTACTAGTTGTTTGGTAGCTAACAGACCACCATCAGCCTGAAAAGTTAAGCTAAAGACTAGAGTACCAATACATATTATTTATTCTTTACCATCTACCTATCGCAAATCTAAATATAAATATACATAGTAAAAAAGAGTTGCACCCCCAAATAAAAGTTAAGTTACCAAACTAGACCAAACCCCCGTTGATGTTTTTACCGTTGTTTGATTTTATCATGTTTTAGTATAGTGGGGCGGTTAAGGAAGAATTTTGGGTAGAATCGTGCAATTTGGGTTAAAAGCATTGTCACGCGGTTCGAGCGTGCGACCTTTCTTCTGCCTCTCCTCTAATGTACTTTCATAAAATATCACCAGTTATTGTATATATATATTCATGTATCTATTTTTATCATTCATGTCTTTATTCGCCGACTGTGGCTATTTATATATGTTCCAATGTCATTTCATGCTCCATTTATCAGCCTTTTTACATGTAGCATTAATATGCCAATGCTCATATTACATATATTTATATCTTCTTGTAGAAGAGTTTGCGCCCTTTAAAATAAGCCATTGTAGGGCTCCATAACTTAACTATTTATGGAGCTAGGGATAATTTAGTTTCGCAAAGAAACACAATTCACGATATCCTTTAGCTAAGCTACCATTCCCTTCATGGAGCTAGGCATGGTTTACTCCGACGTCCGCACGGAGCCAATAAATAGCGGGCCAAGCTCTGGTACCAGTAGTCTTGGCTTGATCCTTGCGGGGAGAGGTCACGGGTGGACCCTTGGACGTTGGAAGTGGATTGGTGAGGTTGATATTCCTTATTTTTCTCTGTACCTTTCTGGAGTATGTGATCACTTCCTTTAAGAACTTACAGTTTTTAACCTTACCTTCCCTCCCATTATTTTATAAGTTCTACTATACCTATACTAGTGTTCTTATTCATTTACTCACTCAAGTAGTGATTAGGGATCATCTAAAGTACTGTGTGCTTGAAGTTTATTCATCCCTATTTTAGTCCACCCGTGTCCCGTACCTACCGTTGTATATTCGCCAAGTGTTGAATTGTCTGATGCTATCTCGTTAAGGCGGCCATTAGCTTATCTTGTTGTTACGACGTCTGGGGGTATGCTAGAGTGATTCCCTACAGTTTGTCTATTTGTTTATTCATGGGTTGTTGACTTCCTTAATTAGTTGTTAACTCCTGTTGAGTGGATTACGGGTAGCTTGTTACCCTACCCGGTTATCGTCTTGTTTAGACTGCAAATAAATCACTTGACTCACTGATTTGGCTTCTCTTATTTTTGGCTTGATTATTTTCTTTTCTTATCTTTCTGTCGGATAAACGGGTCTCGTCTGAGTTTTAGATATCGTTACACCGTGACAAGCATGAATTATTTTTGGATGTGGATCCACCTCAATAGCTCCCCCTAGTGGCCATTTCCGCCATGTTTCAAAATGGCCGCCAATTTATTGAAATACTTATAATACTTTTTAACTAATCATTGCAGAGTCATGATTTTGGTGTCTAATTGTATAATTTGAGACCAACAAAGTCAGTGAAAAAAAAACATAAGATAGAATCAATTATTCAAAACAGCAAATTAAAATCAACAAATTAGGTCTCAAATTTAAACTTAAGATTTTGCGAATATTGAATATTGCTGCCAAGTCCTATAGAGTGGGGATGGGACAAGAGGAATGGATCATGGCAATGGTCAAGCTCAAGATGATTGCTATGAACTGATTCATTGCAACTGTAGAAAGGCATGCAGGGGTTTATGCACAAAGACGTCTATTAGACGTCTAAACAACGTCTTACCAAGAGGTTGAAAAGACCTCTAAATTTAATCTAAAATGAAAGTTTAGAAGACTTTGAAGCCAAGACGTTTAATAGACGTCTAAAAGTAGACGTCAAGTAGACGTTTAAAATACGTCTAGAGAACGTTTTATAGACGCCTATTAGACGTTTGATAGACGCCTATGTATGCCTTCAGTGCACTGCTCTTTGCCTATGTGAAGGCAATTGTTATCAAGATTAACCAAACATCTGCATATTAAATGATTCTTCTTCTTTGATTAGTCTTGTGTATACTGTGAAGACCACAGAACTTAACATTTTCATCATGATACTACAATGAACAGTTATAAAGTTATATATGTATTTAGTCAAATTGGCGGCCATTTTAGAAAATTTGCCATAACGAACACCAGGGGGAGCTGCTGAGGTAGAACCACATCCCAAAATAATCAGTAAGGTTCAAGCCACCTATGTGCCAAGTTTCATGCTTTTAACCCAAAGTGCACGATTTCTTGCTTAACCACCCCACTAGTAGGGATATTCTTCATCCTAACGCGACAAGCACTTTTCTAGATTTCCGAAATTTGCGGTATGGGTTTGTGAGAGTGGCTATTTACAGTCTAATTCATAGTCAATAGAATGCTTTTCAATCTCTCCATCCTTAAGTTTCATCTGATTTTACTGTTATCTTCCACAATCACCGAAACTATCATACCCTATCGACAGCAAGGAGGGTGCAACACTTTTTTGATAATTAAAGTTAAGGAAAATTCTATCATATTGGAACATGAAAAATGAGTTATAAAGGATTCAGTTTTGATTCCAATTCAAAACTACTCTCTATTATAACGTGGGCCTCGACTATTACCCAGAGTCATGGGGTGCTTATGTGATTAAAACCAAATAAATATCGACTTAGAACATAGCCCGGGGCTCAAATAGGTTCTAGGGTATGGAGATGCTGAATCGGATTTGCAGAGAAATGACGGTATATACTTGGATCGTCCATTCATGTATAAACCAATGCTCAACAAAAACCATCACAACTTCAGGGGTAGTGTATTATCATGATTTTTTATTTAATCTTAATAGAAAGAGTATAAAACCTTTGTTATGGTTTTAAGATTAACGAAATTATTCCCAGGTATCCATTCCTACTTACCAATGTTACCATTGCCGCATAATGTAAATATCTACTTCCGTCAGAATATGCGCACGGGAAGGGTGCGTCGGGATCCGAAAACACCAGCACGTATTATCTCCCTGAAATGTACATTAAAGAAAGAAAATTAGTATTTTATATTTTTCTAAATAGAATCTACCAATTGCATTGAATGTGGAATGAAACGACTTGAAACTTACGAGACAAGGTTCATATGATAAACATAAAAAGTTAGCTAAAGTTTGAAAAGGTCTCAGTTTTGTCGCATGATCTTGCCAAGTTATTTGAGAGATCAAAATCGGTTGGGTATTCAGAAAAAAAGACAATCCTAGTCATAATATCTCAGCCCTTAAGATACCATAGCTTAGATATGCTTTGTATTATGGAAATAATTTTTTAAATGACATCAGTTTTGGAGGTGATGTGAGGTGAACTGGGGTTTAACGCCGCTTTCAAGAGTATTTCACTTATATCGCGGTTGCTAGTATTATTGCAGGGAGAAAGCCCGCAACACCATTGTGGCTATGCATTGCGGTGAAACCTGCGAGCATCGGCTGGAACTAGCGAACCATGGGTGGTACTGCGCTGAAATTCAGTGTAGCATTGCACCCGAACCTTACTGCGTGTAGAACAGTTCTCTACTGCAGACAAAGTTGCCGAGCCCCTGGCGGTATTCGAACCACGGACCTCTTGATTCGAAGCCGAACGCGCTAACCACTGCGCTATCCCGCCCCCATCAGTTTTGGAGGTACAATACATGCGAAGTAATAAGTACCGAGATGTATCAAACTGTAGCTTCATGCAACTTTAAATCTCAACCAAGCGAAGTATTATCAATTGGTATTTATAATCTATCAGTGACCTTGTTTATTGTTTGGAGGTACATGTATCTTGTTTTCCTGTAATAATTGCTGTGTAGATTTTATATGTTGATTTTGTTATAATACGTTTCACCTGACTATCAATTTCATTTATTCAAAGAATAGAGTCATTGGCTCTGTAGCTCATCAGGTTATATCTATAATTGATTTTAAATATGGTCACAGGGTCACAATATGAGCTGCCACATGATCACCAAGGCCATTAATTATATTCCTCGTCAGCTTAAGATTCTGGATTTTAGCTTTCTAGGACTTTGTTTCTGAAAAGAAGGTTGTAATAGGTTATTACGGCATGGCCTCGGTGACCCTTGTTAGGTGTCACAAAGTCCCTTGCTTCTGGAGAAGACGTTGGAAATAAGTTTTTAGCGCGTGGTCCCTTTGGCCCTTATTAGGGGTCACAGTGTCACCAAATCTTAAAAATAAGAATCCCTATCGTTCATCCTTCTCGACCTTTCGCTTCTAGAGAAGAACATGAAAATAGGTTTTAAGGGCGTAGTCCTTTTAGCCCTCTCGATGTTAGGGGTGACTGGGTGAACAAAACTCTAATTAGAATCCCCATTACTAGGTAGTCTGTCATCCTCAATAATCCAGCGCTTTCGTTCCGATTAATCTACACTACAAAGTGTACTACCTTTGTAGTGTAGATTCATCGGAACGAAAGCGCTGGATTATCGAGGATGGTAGTCTGTATAAGTCTAGGAAACATAGACGGACGGACGCCGGACTACATGACTGCCAGAAGCCAATCAAACCTTCCACGCCATATGAGCTAAAATGATTTGAGGGATTTGGTACCCAATAAAGATTATTGAATGAGAAATCTTTCAAAAAGAACCTTTTATCCATGAAAAAATATGCTCTCATGATTATGCTGCAAACGTTTTAGAAAATCAAGACCTTTCACAAAGACTATTATCATAGAGTAATGTCAAAATGCAGTTAGTCATTCCTATGAACCAGGTTACATGCATTTTCATTGCTCAATTTTCAGCAAAACACTACATAAATATTTCATCATTCTGATGACTAGTCCAGCAAAGCTTTCACAGATTTGGATGAAGTTTAACTGTATGATGCATTGGCCAATACGATCGGAACCTGTTCTAATACAAATCATGTCGGCATTTACAGAATTCAATGAAAATACAGGACTCTAGATATACATATAAGAATCCATAACTATCTCTACAACATATACACAAGGTATGACAGATTCAGCCATCTTGAATCTCTCCAGGATCGGTTTACGAACTTGGTAAAGCGTAAATGAGCCAAGAAACCATTTCTGGATAGGGTCGAGTCCCAAAATGGCTGACACGTACCTCCTTCCCTTGACTGAATGATATTCTGGGAGGATGCGCAACGTCTGTTTTCTGCAAAATCTGGTTGCACGACACGGGCTTGGCATATTCCACTTGAAGTGTAGGGGGAGAGCTGTTGGTACAGATGCTGTTGTCCACGTTGCAGTTGTCGATGAAAGCAGTGGTGGATCCCAATAATACTGCTGTCAGCACAACTGCTATTACTTTCATAGCTTCTTTACTCATGTGACCTCTCTGTCTTACTCTGTGGACATACTGTCTTATCTATAGAGCTTTCCAGTCTGATATGAATTAGGTGCTTCATTATCAAAAAGAGATAAGATTCAGTTTATATGAATTATTTATTTTATCTAAACTGACCAAATAACGATCTGCTAAGCGCATAAACGCATAGGTTTGAAAAATAGGAAACAACTTACAACATACTGTAGATTAAACGTTGAAATACAGAAATAGAGGATTATATCTTAGCAACTGTGTCATAAGTGTGTCATTACATGTGTAATTGCTTTTACTACTTGAGCGATAGCGACAATTATATACATATTAGCACGACTTATGTCGAGGGCCTATAAATGGCAAACTTACTAATATTGACTTCAGCATATTTATTGATAAAACTTTTATCGTCTTATATGTCTTTTTCAGCAATAAAGCATCAAGTGTGCGCTAATGTCGACACCAAGAAGTTTCATTAACGTCACAGACGACGAAATACAGGATTCTAGTCGTAAACGATGTTAGCTTTGTAAACGATTCATGCAGCCAATTCCCTACAAATTATCAATACAGTTTTTTGATAAACGATGTTAAACTAAATATATTCTGTCCGCCTTCTGCGCTATTCCATATGATAGACTATAAATTAAAAATTTCAAAAGTTGTAACATATAAAAATTGCAGGTTTCTTGATTATAAAAAATGATAACCAATAGTAGAGTACAACCATAACAATATTTGAAACAATAAAAATCTAAAGTTACCAAAAATGCTAATTTCAACCCATTGTGCAGAACGATTGAACAATAGAATAAGACGAGGGGGCCCAGTTTTCTATAAAATCAGTGGTTTCCGGTTTTGTTATATGAACACTTAGATGACATTTTATGAGCGCATCCCCCAAAATACAGTCATTCTCGTTGACGTCTACTATCTAGGGAGTGAGTAATAAGCAAGTTCTCTCCCTTGATTTACATTGAGAATTTCTGTCTTGTGACCTTCCTGGCTGTTGAAACGCACTGTACATGTCAAGCCCCCCACTAAATTTAGGGAAAAAGAAAAACTTTTTTTGCTCTTTATTTCAATGTTTGTATGAAAAAATGGAATATTATAAGTTTCATGAGGCATCTGACCCTTTTCTGCAGATTGAGAAAAAAACTGTATTTGGTCTCACCGACGTTGTAAGCGGGTGTTTTTCTTAAATAAATAATCTGTCACGACCTATAAAGTATAAACGTTATTCTTCCCCAATGTATGATTTATATGCTATCCAGTTTGCAACATTACATTAAGATATTTACATTTAATGGAACAATCTTCAAAATGTTGAAGATATTTTACCTACATTGTGGAAGCCCTGACCAAAGAGAAAGGCTTGATTAGCCTTGACAAGACAAGTTATAGGGCTTTGATCTAATGCTATTCTCTTTATGACGTATTCAATATGTTTAGTCAAATATAGACATCTGTTGAATTTATAAATTTCTTTACGAATTGAAAGAATGTTTTCGAAATTGAATATAATTTGCGACCGATAAGTAAAACGAAATATCTTTTTAAATCAATATCTAATAAAATATCTTTTTCAAATTTAAGTTTTCTTTAATGAGTGTGAAAATGTGAAGAAATAACCACCGGTTACGTCAATCAGTTGTATATACATGTCAATACGTGTAGTGTGATTTATATCTCCTTAAAAAGTTTGTTCAAAATTTTCTAGATAAAGAATCTTTTAACACTTAACGTGCGACCTCTAAGGCTTTAAATTGGATTGGTTTTGTATAATTTACAAAGCCGCACTTATTTCATTAACCACTGTTTTACAACTGGTATCTTTTCTAGTCAAGATATATAGTAAAACTTTAATGCATTTTTATCGATATCAGTTTCAGTATAGTTTTATCAAAATATAGATTCGTAATGACATTTTTAGTGGATTTCAAGAAGTTACGGATAAAAGGATATTCACAGTAGCAGATTAACGAACTGAATTAAAGGCACCATAGCACGCTTTTTCGGTTCAAATTGGCTATTTTAAGGCATATGAGGATAAAGGCATTCACTTTAGTGTTCTATCGATGCAATGGACTGATTATTATACTTTAAAAATGACATGTAATCAACAATGACAAAATTAAAACGGCCCAGGTCGGTTTTGAGATATAAAGATATCAGCTGTGCACAAGAAGGATGAAATTTTTACCCTAGGAAATGACTGAACTAGTAATGTGTTCAGCTTCTGAATTAACCTTTAACTGAGAATAAAGGATGAAATAATTAATAATTGATAAAGTTTTGTAACTTCACCGATTAAAATTTTTTAGGAAAGAAGCATTGTTATTAGATTAAGATATCGGCTGCCGTTTAAATATTTTCGATATCGTAGTTCATGCAATTTTTATTCGATACTTCCGATCTCTTCAAATCAACTTTATAACCAGAATACTTAAATATTTGTGTATAACTTACAAGGTAAAATACCTGAGTGCGGATCATTGGTAACGTCGAGCGATATGCATCATGTATACATTCGTTGTATATACGAAATATTGGCGTGCACTAGTGTCTTTAAAGGCACTAGTTCACGCTTTTACGGTTTAAATTGGCTATTTTAAGGTTTCAGAGGACTTATGCATTCACTTAAGCTTTCTATCGATGTAATGAAATACTTAAAATTCTTTACAATTGACCTGCAATCAACAATGAAAATATTTAGACAGCCGCTGTCGGCTTGGACATATAACAAATCTATGGTTAGCTGTGCACAAAACGGATAAATTATATAGACAGTTGAACGCGGCTGAACTAGTGTTATGTGCAGCTGTTGAATTTACCTAAACTCTGAACTGAGAACAAATAATGAATTATGTTATATGAAAGCAATGTTGTAAATAAACCGATTTGATAACACAACATTAGCATTGCTATTAGATTGACCAAAGCGGCTGCCGTTTCCGCCTTTTTGGTTATAAGCAAAATCTTAATATTTCCGATATCGTAGTTCATGCGGATTTGAAGTTACGTTGCATTAGATACTTCCGGTCTTTAAAATCAACTTTACTACCTGAATACGTAATTATTTGTTAAATAACTTACGAGGTAGATTACTTGAGTGAGGATCTTGAATAATATCGAGATATATGCAGTATCTGTGCATTCGTTGTGTTTACGAAATATTGGTGTGCACTAGTGCGTTTAAATAGAAAGTGGAGTCATAACAGTAGTTTCACCATAAAATAACCAAGTATTACAGGCAATAATCGAGTTCAGGTGACAGTGCTTACGCGTTTTACTACGTATTTTATGTGCGCTCCACATTGACTATCGCTCCATTTACGTAAACATATCACATTATAACATTAGATACTAAACATATCAAAACAAACAAGGGTTTTGGTTTTTCAATGGAAAATGTACTCATACATTTTGCCTCAGCAGAGAAAACGCACATTAGACTACAATTTAATAAGGTTTAGAACTTTTGGTAGGAAATGCGTAACATATTCAACAAGATATTGAAAAAAGTTGTATACTAGTGATAAGATATGTACATATATTTGACGTAAACAATTATTTTATATTTTAATTGAATCATATTCAACGTATCACTTGACCCCATTTTAAATGATTATTTTTCAATCAAGCACTTTCTTATGTTTTTAGGGTGACAACTGATACAGTTACAATAAATTCGAAGGAGCGGAGATTAGTGACGCTTCATCGCATCATTATCATACATTCGTTTTTATGGTTTTCATACACATAAATCAGTCGATTATATATCCAAATACATAATAAATATGTGAACATAGATCATCATTTAAATCTTACTCGGCCATGCAACAAGGGCTACATTTGCGTACCCCCTTCATTATGTTCGGTAAGAATTCAAAAGCCCCGTCCATATTATTATATGTACCTCAGCTCAAGTAGAATGATATTTGTACGAAATAATATGGACGGGGCATGTATGATTGACAGAATCTGAACATTTGACAGTGGAAACTGAGATAGCGAAAAGAATTTGACATCAACACGAACGAAATTGGTATGAAATTGATTTTTCATCAAGATGTTGTATACCATATGTACATTTGTGAATGATAATCGCTATAAATTAGAGGGTTTATAAGTACAAAAAGATTATCTGGGAATCAGATAGGTATTCGCAACTCACCTGAACCACTGCAATACGGACACGCTTTTTTTAGATAAATCCTGGGTGTCAATTTCGACATGTAGTCCGTGATCTTGGCGTTGTATACTGGAAATCTCGAGTAAACCGTGTCATTTGCATAAAAGCCAACGCTGTTGTGCTGGTATAGCGTTCATATTGATTTCGATTAGCATATATGAAACGTTGCAATGCAAATATTCTTTTTCACATATATATTTGTATGCATCGGGATTAGTAGGTTAATAGTAAATTGATTAATTTGTAAAATGTCCGTAAGATTTTTTTCCAGGTGCCTTTTGGCAAAAATTAAACTCGACATATAAGTCTACAGTTTGATAAGATTGCTGTAAACTGTTATTTTGAAGTAATCAGTGTTGAAGTTTGGTGATTATGCACATGGACTATGATGGTCCATTGATGCGATTGACGTTCAAATATAATCAAAATTACATCGTAGGCACTTCGATACGTAGGTTAACATATTTTTGGGATGCAGCTGTATTTGATATGAAAAGTACCGGTCTCGCAAACATTCATCACCAAAAAGACAGCTTAACTGGACACTCAGACTATGGTCACCTAATCTTCATAGAACAATCCCACAATACCTCTCCTCATCTGAAGAAAACAGGTTGCCCCGGTTGATCCATTCATTCTCAGAGTGCGATTAACTGTAGAGTCGTGTTTTGAGGAGGTTCCGCCTTATATCGAGGAAGAAAGTTAGGAAGGATAATATAGATTCACACAAAGATACCGGGAGGAGAAAACTGAAATGGAGAAAAGATTCCTGACTATTCCCAAGTGTCAAGCAAGGAATATACATCGTTTAAAAATGAGGTAATGTTTTTTTTATCAAAGTTTAACGTCTTTGAGTGGAATGTTAGAAAAGGGTATTAAGAGAAAATGAAAATTATATCTGTTGTGCATTCTTTGTCATAAAAAAATTGTGAATCCATAAAATTTGTTTTTTCCTCAAATGAATTACGTAATTGAGATGAGAAATTAGATATGTATGTTCTGCTTTTGTAATATAGATACGTCGTAGATCCATAAAACTTATATCCTCAGATGATTTATAACCTTAATGTTTTCAATATTTATGTGCGGTTGTAATTTTGGCATAATAATTCATTATCGATTAACATCCGATTGTCAAAATATAAATAAATTCGTCAGACTAACATTCAAAATGTATCGCCCTTTATGTTAATCTTACTCTGCATCCGGACATCACATCCTCTTTTGAAACAAGTATAAGTTTTTGCAAAAATATATTTGGAAAGCAATTTATGTCATGTTCCTTTCAAAGATGATATAGAATAGTTAGTTTTGTTGTTAATTGATAAATCAAAACTTACAAATTCTTATATTCTATGCCAATGTTATTTTGCCAGCGCAAGGTATATAGCTGCTATTGAAGTAATTAGTAGGATTATTATAACCGTATTAGGATAAGAGATAATATCAGACCAAAATTAGATGGGACATATCAAATTATAAAGTCAACTCACTAAATATTGTAACTGTGTGTATAACCAAACGAGCTCGTTAACTAGTAATGATATGTGAGCATGACAAGGTAAACAATGTGCATTTCCAAATCTTTCAGAATATATGCATACCTTTTTCAGCTGCAATTAGCATACACAGCATTAATTCAATAATTTTGTTTAAATTCATGTTAATCAATGTTATGTTTCATTTAATAAATCATGACAAAGAAGTTTTTGTTAATAATCTTAACTTTTGGCTTTTGTTACTCCAATGTTAATGATTTTGAACACTGTGGTTATATTTCAAACTTTTGATTTTTAAGTGAGATACCGTGTGTCAATAATACCTGTCGAGATTGTTGTATGATCTAACCAAATGATAACTACTAACTGTTCCATATTTTGCATTTGGGGATTACTATTCTCGTGAAAGTTGGGTGCGAAGTTTTGAATTCGAATAAATAAATAGAGGTATTTCATTCGCTTATACCAAAACCAGACGATATATCATGATAAAACACTCAATGCTTCTTATATCTACGCTCCTCATACACTCATTAACCCCACCTCCTATACCGGTAACTAATTGTTCCATTGAAAAAGGTTAATGCATGAACGGCTCGCTGATTTTCATTGCTTAAACCAGTGGGACCCGCTAATTATGACCTTTGGCCATTGCCCCAGGCTACACTATACCTATAGACATGTATACAGCAACTATACAAAGGGGCAACCAACGAGTATCCTTTATTCATTTGGCTTCATGCGAGCTGTAAAATATCTCAGGTGTGATGTCTTTTGTGTAACGGATAATTGAAGCCTGTTCAAACTAGCACCTCTGAAGTTATCAGACGACATTGTGTAACAGTTTATAACTGTAATCGTCTAAAGATTCCACACAATGGGGTACACGTTATGTAATAGTTGGTCTCTCTAAATATGTGTATCTTGTACTAAAGTCATTTAATTATAGTATTTCTTAGGCTTTTTCGTGTGTTGATAATTAACAAGCATTAGATAAGACTGCTTTCCACCGTGGTGCAAATTAAACTTGAAAACACTTACCTTAGAGTAATTACTTTTGACTCAAGCCAATTTATTGTCAACACACTGCATTGCCATACTATTGGTTACATTTGGTTAGTATTTGTTACAAAATTTTATTCAGAAAGTCAAATGTAAATTTTTACGACTCTAATTGGCTAAAGCATATCAAAAGTATATTAGACAACTGTGGACTTAGTTTTGTTTGGAATAATCAATGTGCTGTTGATAAAAGTTGGCTCTTATCCACAGTTGAAAGAAATTTAAACGATCAATTTATCCAAAACTGGCACTTTGAAAAGTCTCTATCATCCAAAGGAAAATTCTATTCTTGTATCAAACCACATTTCGCCACAGAAAATTATATATTCCTACCACTTAACATATCAAATCCTTCCTTCAGAATTAGGACAAGTAACCATTCACTACCCGTAGAAAAGGGAAGATGGTCTCATGTCCCCTATCTTGATAGAATCTGCTCACTTTGTCATCTTGGGGTTGGCGATGAATTTCACTACTTATTTATTTACCCATCAATTTATGTATGAAAGAGATAAGTTTGTTAATCAATATTTCGTAATTAGACCCAATCTATATAAATTAAACCAGCTCCTATCTGCTCAGGACTTATGCACACAGAGAAAACTTAGTAAATATATTAATTGTTTATTTGATAAATTTAAAGAATGATAATGCTGCCTCAAAATTACATGTATGTATTATTTCTGTATCCATGTACCACTGTGAGTGGTATTTGTGGAAATAAAACTGATTGATTGGTATTCATTCATTGACCAGTGAAAATTAAAGTAATCACTTAAGATTTAATCTCTTTCAAGACACCACTGATCATGTCACAAAATCTTAGTATTTTACACCCATATATGTACATCAACATATAATTCTCATATGATTGGTGGGCTTTTGTCCACATACTGAAAAATAGGTGTGGGTTTTTATTCGGGTGGGGTTTTGTCCTATGGGCTTTTGTCCTTGTGGGGTTTTGTCCTGGTGGGATTTTGTCCAGACACCGATTCAGGTGCTGGTCTCAGAATTCAAGACGAAATTTCTGTTTAAAGAGCATGATTCTTAAGATTGTGAAATTATCTAAACCACTCGAAGGTCGAGGCAAATTAAATTTTGATTCACTCAAATTTTTATGTGGCTTAGAAAAGAGCACAAATACAATCTGGGTTAAGGGCAAACATCTTCCCAACACTTGCATCTTTACCTCTATAGTGTCAAAATTATTGTGTTTTCTTGTTTTCAATGACAATGCGAAAAACCGGTCATAAAGATGTAAATAAGTCGAAAGTCTGTGTCAAATCTTCATGAATTTCAGTTAAAAGACCTACTAAATTAGAAATCCATATTTGTCAAGGTATCTGCCGTAAATAAGTTTCCAGAATTACATTCGAGGAATTACGTTCGAGTCATTGGCGCGCGCCATTATCCGGTTTTCGATCACAAACCACCGCTTCGATCACAAACCACCGCTTTAAACTGTTTATTGTCGTTAAACTCAACTGATAAGTATTAAGTTGGTGATTTTAAGAAATTATCATAACTCTCGATTAAATGACAAAATTCTAAAAATCAATGACAAATTTGACTCCAATAACATATATACTGTGTGTCCCTTTAGCGAATTAAACAATAATTGACAATTGACCTTTTTTCTGCCCCCAAAGCTAACATGTCAATTTAAGAGAAATATTTTCAAAAAGATGGACATGTTGTCTTTAAACTATGGACAGGTTATTTCTAAGAGAAGAGAATTTTGTGCACTTGATACGATATCTTATACTTTTATGATATACTTATACTTTATTCGTAAGAGATTGCTGAGGCAACCACCAATCGCCAGAGCTCAATGTACAAGTTTTACGTATTCAGAAAAGCAATTACAAGTCAAATCTTTTCACTTTTGTTCCAATGGGTGTTTTCATCAGAACAATAGAAATAAAAATTGCAAAAGCTTGTAAAACTGTATATTTTTATTTGGTTTTAAACGCAAATGTAAAAAGGGCAATTAGTCATGAAAGCGCACACAGAAACATAACCTTATTAAAGGAACGGTAGCGCCTTTCAAGAAAATCTTATTTTTTCAAATTTTCCCCATTAACCGGCAGTTTATGTCAATAATCAATCCGGTCGAAGAAGAAATCATCGAGAATATAGTAGAAGTACAGGCAGCCATTTTTGTGTGAACATCCTTTTATCATTTGGGGTAGGGAAGCAAGGCAAGAAAACATTAAAAAGTTCTCCTTTAGCAATGAATTCGCAAAACGAATTGTGTTTTCTCGACAGGTGTTTCTTGTGTCTCTGTTTAATACTCGGGACTTCAGTCGTGTCATGGAGCAACGGTAGCGGTGTGAATGTCGATAGGTCAGGTGAGCGACCTTCTGAAAGTGACAAAGGATAAAGTCGTAAAGGTTTATTCTCTGTATATTTTAATGATCATCGCCCAAATTTAGATGTACATTTACAAAGAACATAATGACAAGATTGCTTATTTTAGCTAACTTAAGATCTTACTTTAGGACGTCGTTTTTCACAGTAGCTCCTTAAACACCCTGATTGTCTTCACCATTTGCCTCCTATCATATGAGATTTTCCTTACAGTAATTTAGAGCCTTCAGACGGATCTTTCTCGTTTGAGTACTGTCAATAAAGCTCTAGTTTTACTCATTACATTGGATGGTAAATTAAAAAAGAATTAAGGCAAATCCTGAGATGACAATCAGAGAATTGGAGTGCTTTGCGGATAAAATAAACGGATCCTTTTTCTTTTAGAAACATCTCCCGAAAAGTGGTCACCACATGAGGAATTTCATCCTGTTGTTTTAAGCTGGAATGAGATAATGGCGACGACAGACTACAACATCACCTGCAAAACACGTCGCTGTCTCGTGACCAGTGACCGTGAAGTCAGACATCGACACTCATTGTTGGTAAGGATGGCTTCTTGAAATCTGCAATAACTCCAAACATGGGTGACTAGGGTGATTTCTGTACACCTCTGCAAGTGAGCTTTATTTCAGGTATCTTTTAATTCCTAGCCATAAAAATCGGCGACATGGATCAATTCTTATTACTTTCCAATTAATCGTTAAAGATCTCACACTGTCCCTGCACGTTTTATGAATGATTTATTTCTTCAAAATTTCCCCAATAAAAGTTAGTTCATGCCAAACGTATTATATTCAGAGGGCCAAAACATGTATTTAGTCAAACCAACCATACGTAGTTGTTGAGGAAATAATCAATTAGCATGGAAAAAACACGGGCGACCATTTTTGTAAAGGAAATGGATTTGCATTGCTCCACCGATCGTTTTAAAATTGCTTCCTTTGTTTATAAGGCACTATCTTCCAATTCGAAACATTTATTTTCGTTTTCATGCGATCACATTATTCATCTAAAAACGTACGTCTGGCCGTTTCAAATAATAGTGCATGTTAACAGTAAGATGGATATATCGTCCGACTCCCGTCCAGGTAAAAAGGTAAGGAAAATGTCGACGTCATCATTAATTCCAATGGAATAATTCCCTTGTCACTTATTGTTCAGCCTTAGTTATGAGCATTATCTACGTTTCACAGGGTATTATCTTCTATGGGACGTCATTTGCTGAGGACGGTCTGCCACTTCCCCGCAAACCAGGTCATATTTGGTCTGTGCTACACGAGGAATCTCCCAAGAACAACGATTGGCTGTTCAACATCAAGGGAGCCATGGAGCTCTTCAACCTGACAGCCACATTCAAGAGAGAGTCGCACTACCCATTCCCAACAATGTGGCTAAAGGTAATTCTTCTAAAATGATGAATTCTAAGACACTATAGATTCTTATGATGTGTAACTTCATATATACTAATTATATCAACAGAAAACTGCATGCCGTCATTTTAGTGTCGACACTTTTTAATCATTTTAGGGTAATGGATTCGCATAAGTTAACCGAACCTGCCACATTGTTGAAATGCACCTTTCATTGATTACATTAGATTGCCTTGCAATTGGTAACTTTTGTTTTTATGTAAAGTACCTCTATTTCTACAAAAACGTGCTACGGCGTCTATGTTGCTATAGATAGGCTTATAGTGTGCTAGGTTTCCCGAAACTATTTATAGATCAGTGAAAAAACTGGATTGAATTTTAATACTGAATTACAAATATGCATCGATGAGCAAAATCTTAAGCACAATTATTTAAATCATCCCACCCCAGGTAGAAGACGAGTTGATGAGCATCGAGTACATGGTTCCCCTGGAGAAGATTTGGGAACCATATTTCTATTTAAGTTCTTATCAAAAGATTCCAATATGTACCAGTGAACTCGCATAACAAAATCTTTAGAAATCAAAACTATCTGAATCCTCCCACCCAGGGTGAAGACGAGTTGATGAGCACTGAGTACGTGGTCCCCCTGGAGAAGAAGAACGCGTTGAGACGGGAAGGTCTGGCCCCGGTGGTGTTTGTCCACAGCGACTGTAACACTCCTTCAGATCGTTCCCACTACATGAAGCTCCTGCAGAAACACCTCCACATAGACTCCTACGGCAAGTGTGAACACAATAAGGACTTCCCGCAAGAGTAAGTCACGGGACACAGTTAACTATTTCTATATATTCTCTTTAAAATTTTCATATTTACATGAAATTAATCAATACAAGAAAAAGATGTATAGACACGTTTTCGGCCCAAAAATAACAAAGGAAGTTAGATCCTTATACCGTTATCAAGCATATGGGAAATGATGAGTGTGTTTGGTAACGGTATAACGATCTATACCGAAACGTCGCCACTATGTAATAAAGAAGTTGTATATCCATGTATCATTGTCGTCCTTATACTACCAACTTCTAGAATGCCACTGAAACAATTTAAAGGAAATTTAAGAAAAGAAATATGATCATGATAACAACAATATATTTTTAATTCAAATATATTCCAAAGATTTGAATGATTTTTGCCATTTTAGAGGACTGTCATTTAATGGTTCTATGGATCCTATGACATCACCAGACTTCTACAGGGTGGTTGCAAAGTACAAATTCGCCTTTGCCTTCGAGAATGCAGTATGTGATGACTATGTAACGGAAAAGTTGTGGCGACCCTTGATACTTGGTGTGGTGCCAGTAGCGTTTGGCTCTCCTAGAATCGAGGTAGGTTCGTTTAATTTTAAGTTTTCTCAAATCAAATTTTTCTTTTATCTAAATGTAAATCAAATGGTAATCTCAAGCCATAGGAAAGAGACAGATGTTGGCTAAAATTTCCAGTAAGTTATGGAAATAAAATCATCTATAAAGTTATTTTCTACGAGTGTGACTAAATATAATAGTTTCAATAGTCAGGATAATCATTTTGACAGATAATATATCTTGAATCTTTTCTGTATCGTAATCGTATATCGTTATAATGTATAGCTTTATAATGTAATTGTATCGGCCAAAGATTTCTGAGGTGTCTATTTCTATAATTTTTAAAACCGACTTTCACAATAATAAACCACACCTGACTGCATAAAATACAGGCTTACTCGAGCATAAACCTGTCAAGTTGAATATATTTCTCATTCAGGACCTGGCTCCAAACAACCACTCCATCGTCTGTAAAGCAAGTGGCCGATTTCATCAATTACCTCGATGAGCACGACGAGGAATACAGAAAGTACGTTGACTTCAAACAGACGGGAATCACAAACCCAGTTCTGAAAGGATTCCTTGAGAAGCGAGACTGGGGACCTGGGAAACAGTATGGGTCTCAATTCTCTGGCTTCCAATGTTTTGTATGTGAGAAGATTCACGAGCTTCAGGAACAGATGGCAGCAGGTCGTCCAACAAGCCGCTACCAGGGAACTCAGAACCAGTATGGCTGCCCCTTACCTAACCTCTTTAATGAAGAAGGACAGTACGTGGTGGATGACAACTTCTGGTGGCACCCCTATAGTTATGGTTATTATTATCTAAAATCCTTACAGCATCATATTGATAACAATAATGATGCTGATATAACAGATATACTTAAATATGCTACAAACTTGCAGGAACACGACCAAGTACATAAACTTACACCGGATTTGTGAGAAAGTTGTTTTTCCAAATGTGATATGAAAAAAGATTTGTTGTATTATTATCGCACAACTGGATATTATATTAACGGGTTATGTCGTGATTGCAGAATAAAAATCTCTGTGTCGGCCTAATTATTGTAATCGTCATGGCGTCATGATCACGTATTGGTAATCGTTCCTGTCCAAATCAAATAATTAACCCAATATATTTATCATACATATCATGTATTGACGTTTTAGACCCCTATCAATTTGCATATAGAGCACGGCGTGGAGTAGATGATGCAACAATAAATCTGCTTAAAGGCACTAGTGCACGCTTTTACGGTTTAAATTGTCTATTTTAAGGTTTAAGAGGACTTATGCATTCACTTAAGCTTTCTATCGATGCAATGATATACTTAAAATTCTTTACAATTGACCTGCAATCAACAATGAAAAAATTTAGACAGACGCTGTCGGCTTGGACATTTAAAAAATCTAAGGTTAGCTGTGTACAAACCGGATAACTTTGAACGCGGATGAACTATCATTATGTGCAGCTGTTGAATTTACCTAAACTCTGAACTGAGACCAAAGAATGAATTATGTTTTATGAAAGCAATGTTGTAAATAAACCGATTTAATAACACAGCATTAGCATTGCCATTAGATTGACCAAAGCGGCTGCCGTTTCCGCTTTTTTGTTAATGAGCAAAATCTTAATATTTCCGATATCGTAGTTCATGCGGATTTATTGTAACGTAACATTGAATACTTCCGGTCTTTAAAAATCCACTTTACGACCTGAATACGTAAATATTTGTTAAATAACTTACGAGGTAGATTACTTGAGTGAGGATCTTGAATAATATCGAGAGATATGCAGTATCTGTGCATTCGTTGTGTTAACGAAATATTGGTGTGCACTAGTGCGTTTAATATCATCTATAAACACTTGAAAAATTATAGTTCTTATGTCCGAATAATGTTTGTTGACTTCTCCTCTGCTTTTAATACGATTCGGCCACATCTGTTACTTGATAAACTTTGTCATATGAATGTTAACTCAAATATCATTAGATGGGTACATTCTTTCCTTCTTAACAGACAGCAATTTGTACAGGTCAATAATGTTAGATTTTCAACTGTATGCACATCTACTGGTGCTCCACAGGGTTGTGTTGTTTCGCCAATTTTGTTCATTTTGTACACAAATGAATGTGTCTCAAATGCTGATTCGTGTTTTACCATCAAATTTGCTGACGACGCTGCAGTTGTAGGCCTAATTAGAGAGTCAGAACTTGCCTATAGATCCGAGCTATCAAGATTTGTGGATTGGTGTAAATATAATTTTTTATATTTGAACGTTCAAAAAACTAAAGAAATGATAATTGATTTTAGGAGAACAAAGTCAACATTACAATCTGTGTGTATTGATGGAAATGAAATAGAAAGAGTAAATGAATATAAGTACTTAGGTACTATCATTGATTCTAAAATCTCATGGAATGAGAATACTGAGAAAATATATTAGAAAGACAACGACGTTTACATTTCTTGTGGAAACTAAAATACTTTAAAATAGATCAAACCATCATGATGTTGTTTTACAGAACCTCCATTCAAAGTCTCCTTACATTTAACTTTTTAAGTTGGTTTGGGAACCTGTCTGTTCAAAATTGACACAAATTGATAAAAATCGTGAATACTGCATCTAAGATTATTGGGCTTCCTATTAAAACGATCGTTTTTATGAGCAGCAGTTATCGAAAAAAGGAAACAATATTTTGGGTGATTCTTCCCATCCACTTTTTTTGGAATATTCGACATTACCTTCTGGACGTAGGCTGCGTATGCCGACTTTTCGAACAAACAGGTTCCGCCAATCATTCATTCCCTGCAGCATTAGAGTAATAAATTCTGTCTAATGTTGCATCACGTTTTTCATGTAAGTTAAGTAAATTATCTATATATCTTAAAGGGCCACAGAGTATGTCAAATATGTCAAACTTCGTAAATAATTTTATTTTATCGAGAAAAGTTGGTTTGTTATTAAAACCAGCAACTTAGCGCTTATAGTATTTTGGCTCTTATTCCAGCCACAGAAAAATTCATCAAACATACTTAGTGTCACTTTAACTGTTTTGACATGAATTGTTTTTTAATATTATGTTATTATTTGTCTTCATTCTGGAGAATTGTAATTATACAAACAAATTTCCCTTTTGGGACAAAAAAGAATATCTTATCTTATCTTATAAGCATTTTTATACTCCATACTTAAGTATAAAGCAATAAACAAGTTTCTGTTTATATAGTTAGATAATTAAAGAGTAACAGCATTTACTAAAAGTAGCCACTGACGTCAGTATAAATAAATGATGAGGATCTATATATTCAGTTTATGCAATTACAGATCAAAACTTTTCGAATTTATAACAAATATTTGCCTTGATATGTATGAATCTGTATCTATTGCATAATGATAAAATCAAATTGAACTTAAATGTGTGTCTAGTCGAACTTATATCAAGTTCTTATCATACGAGATTATCCTAAAACCTATTCAGATTGTTTTAAGCTGAGTATTCACAAAGAGACAACGTGGCGCAAATCAAGAAACTTTATTTCTTATTACAAAATATAGTAAGTTTCTTGTCATTTTTCATCAATTCTGACTCTTAGATTTCTTCAGCCTTCACATTTACTTGAAACACAGCAAATGGTTCCTCCAACCCGTTGGCGCACTCGAAGTCGGACAGGTTGAAAGGAGAGTTTTGTTTCACATTGTAATCGTTTCTTGACCACCTGTACAGGAAGTACTGGTATCGATGGTTGCCGCTTCCTGTAGGTGGCGTGGGAGGGGTGTAGGGTCGGATATCATGTTCCGTTTCTAGGTGGTCACCCTGGCCAAAATAGTTGGTTTATAATCGGTAAGATTCAAATTGTTAGTATAATACTTGTTAGTCGTGACAGAAAGTTCATCCTGCCACATCAGTGTATTTGAATCAGAAGAGCTTCTTCAATACCCTGTTATTTATTAGGCAAAATGCAACGTATTCCTGAAGGCTGGTAGTCCATATCTATGAAGACCTGTAGCTGTTCGTTTCAGCCAATGAAATGTCTCTATTGATAGCGCTTGAAGTAAATATCTCGAACTCAAGGTACGTTTCAGACGGGTAGTGTCGCTTTTGTTAGATGCTAATTGTTTCATGAGGTATGTGGCTAGATAGACATAAGGGTATTGAAGGAGTTCTGCGGATACAAATCACTGATGACGCAAAGAGGAAGCTTGATATTTGGAAATCTCATTTAAATTTGGGTTTTAAAACCGCTTCCACTTGTATTACGGCATCTAGTATTATTGCAGGGGGAAAGCCCGCAACACCATTATGGCTTTGCTTTACCGTGAAATATTTTAATTATTTGAGGTAGAGAAATAGGTTCGATTAGCGTAACTTAACAGGGCGCGTTCGTTTTAAAACTGCTTTTTTGTCTTGCAAAACTGAACGCTCAAAATGTGGTATGGTTAACATACGTGTAACTCTCCGATCTCAACATGGTGGACAAAGCAGTTGGCATCAGGATCCACCATCACAAGTAGATAAAGCTGTCCCTGTTAACATTACATGCAGGCATCAAGAAAATTCTAATTTTCGTAAAGTCCGTCAGTTGGAAACAAGAAGGATTGGGTTTTAGGGATACATTATTGAAAATTTGAGGCATTTTGAACATTTTACATGATAACCTCAATCTGAAAGCATTAAGACAACGACTAAATTTAGTCTGTTAAAGTTTTGAAATTATAACTTTACCTTCAACCAAATCATTTTATTTCCTTAGGCATACAATCAAATCTAGACTTGCTGAATGAAGACTTATAGTTATTGAAGGATCATGTTTAATACACAGACATGAGGGGAGAATAGAGCAAATCATGTTCCATCCTTTTATTACCTACTTCGGCTTCAAGAGCAAATTGCCTATTTAAAAAATAGAGATCATAAAAAAGTTTTCAAAGATTCAAAAGTGATGTAATTGTCTTATGCCTAATTCATTAAATTTTTCCTATTTGAAAAAAGTGGAGATCATCAAAAGGCTGAACAATTCTCAAAAGTGACGTAATTTTATATGTAAATGTATATTCTTATACATCTTTGTTTACTGCTTACCGGATCACCTCCTGGGATTTCGATGCTTGGTTTGTCATTGGTAATACCAGGAGTTAGATCTACATCGCAGAATACGTCGTGGGCTTGGTGGTAGGATACCATCAACAACTTATCTCTGTAGATATTTGGATAAAATAACTAGCCTTCTATTTCACATTGAACCCTCTGCTAATTCTAAATTTGTCAATTAGAATGTTTTGTGCAATGGAAAACAGTTGATAGTATGATAAAATGATTTCAACTGCTTTATCAAAGACTAACACTTTCATCATGTAATATGTAAAATGACCCCGAGTTAGATTTAATACAATAACTGTGATTTGTGGAATGTTCCATGGTCAAAACAGTACTCAAATAAACAAACACATTTCGAAAACGGTGAATAAAAGGTGATTATAGATATATTAACAATGCGTTGTATAACGAATTCGAGTCAATTTCTACATAAGGTGTTTCCTGTTTCGTTCAAAAAAAGTTTTCAATTGTTATAAAAAGATTAAGTTCAATAACATTTTTATCGGTTGAAAATAAAAACGCTTTTAAATTCCTTGCCTACTCAAACATGATTCAAACCAAACAGTAACAAAACAACAAGAGCTGTATTTCGCAAGTCACACAACAATCATTATATAGAGAATTGAATTAAACGTATTTCTTTTGATGATTATCATTCCATTAGGGTATGAATGTTCAATTTTGTAAAATAAAATAATGTATATGCTGATGTTAAAATTGTTTCATATTCACAAATCGCAATATTTTAGTAGTCGAGCACTGCATAACCATAAGGCAGCGTTTCTCTTGAGTGATGCATTTGTCTCATTTTTCATTTCCAACCAATATCATATTATTTAACTTAAATGATAATTGCAAAATTTACATTATTGTGTCATACACTTTTCATTCAGCTTGCAACAACAACCATGATGGGACGTACGACACATCAGATATTTTTTTAAACTTTAACTCAGTGCTGCAACTTACTTCACAAGGCACTAACAATGGCTGATATGAACCTTACAGCTCAGCGCCAAAATTCATGTTTTGAGTGTTGTACCCTCTTTATAAAAAGTTGTACTCTTCATGATATTTCCATTTCAACTATCGAGCTTTGTCGCAGAAGCCTGGAGGGCAACCACAGAAAAGTTTGGCCATAAGGAAAAACTTAGATTAGCCAGTCATTTAAGAAAGTTATACCATGCGCATTTAGTTGACCAGAGGCTTGATGGCTTACATTAGTGTGTCGTCAGCATAAAGATATAGGTTTTTGTTGTTTTTTTCGGAAAATTCTGCAAGGCTTAAATTAGCTGACCATTTATGGCAGGCAAAGTTTACGCCTTGTCGAGGAAGTTGTTGGAAGAGATTGGTGCAAAAGGACAAGAAATGAAAAGGGTGTTTTAAATTAAACAAGTTGTTCTTGCTGCCACTTACCTCAAACATAAATTGTCTTCGACAGTACATGATTTGGTTCCTAGCGTGGTACCAAAAATGACGGATAGCGTAATCACAGCCAGCGATATATTCACACCAACCATCTTGCTACAACATCCGGTTCTGAACATCGTAGTTCAATTTTAAAGATTTATGAAACACGTCAGTATGATTTAGTGACAGGCTTCAATGATGAGTTGGTTTCATATATTCGCCTACGTCAATAAAACATGTCCCTACCATGAGCTATCTCATTTGTTTTCATGGTCGAAGTCGATAAAAAGTTGAAACTGCTACATGCATTCTATTGCCATTTTACCGAATCTTTTGCTAATATATCGTGGTTTAATATAGTGATTATCACACAATTGGTATAAATAACATTTAAGTAACATACTTCTAACATATTTGTCTAGATCACACGTCTCCAAAAAAATCAACATACTAAACAAACAGGCAATTCTCATTTCGTCTTTATTATCAGTATTCTATTCTTTCAAGCGTTGTCAATATCATTGTGTTTATTAAAGCAAACGCATAATGATGACGCTAAGCAACATGATGACATAGTGTCGTCAAGTCGTTTTCATGACATCAATCCAGTATCACGTACCGAATGGAGCTGTGAACAATAGTAACAATATCTTGTTCACGGTTACGTATATACAAACAGTGGCCCGACCATAATCTGGAAGACAGCCACAGGTTCATGCAGGTTATTCTGATCAACAAACTGGGTGAGATTAAAGGGGTAACCATCGTACGTGAGGGTGTAATCTGACTTGACCCAGGGGTACAGGAAGAACTGGTAGCGATGCACTCTGTGGGGTGGAGTCGGGGGAAAGTAGGAGACCACGGTGTGTTGGGGAATTAGGTGGCCACTCTGGAAGAAAAATAAATTTTTTTTATAACATTGGATATGCCATTTTCCTTTAAATTTTGAAAGAAAATCTAGTGATAACTACTTTGGTAAAGCAGGTTTTAGATATTTCTTTTTTAAACGCGTTAAGATAACGGTAAAAAAAATCGTTCCTGACAATTAATTTATGAATTAAGAAAGATTTTGTGATGAATTTACATGTTTCATGTTTGCATTCTTGTCCTAGAGTAGTTATCTCCACAAAAGCAAGTAAGCGATCTCCAGGTTGAATATGAACCATATACTCACTAGTGGTCTGATAAATTCGATATTGAGTTTACAGCCTTTCTTACCGTTTACTAAAGGTTGAGTATGGCCTCTTTACTCGACAGTAGATTAAGGAGGTCACATTGACGACTGACTATTTATCACATTCAGAATTCACCTGGTTCAATACTGACTATGTACTTACCGGTAGTTTTGCAATGTCCAGGTTGGGTACGTACGTATATGTACTCATCCACAACCTGTCAATCTCCATGACAAGTATGAATTGTATACATGGACTCACCATTAACCTATCAAGCTCCATGTCGAGTATGAATTGTAAAAATGGACTCACCAATAACCTGACAATCTCCATGTCGAGTATGAATTGTATACATGGACTCACCAATAACCTGTCAATCTCCATGTCGAGTATGAATTGTACACATGGACTCACCAATAACCTGACAATCTCCATGTCGAGTATGAATTGTATACATGTACTCACCAATTAAGTGTCAAATTTCCATGTTGAGTATGAACATTTACTCACCAATAACCTGTCATTCGCCAGGTTTGGTATGAACTATATACATGTACTCAAAAAAAGCATGACAATTTCCATGTTGAGTATAAGCAATATACATTTATACACTAGTAACCTGTCGATCTCCAGGTTGAGTATGAACTATATGCATGTACATGTACTCACCAATAACCTGTCAATCTCCAGGTTGTGCACGGAACATCCCTCTGGTGCGTCCGGGTCGACCATGACCAGGAGAAATAGGCGGCCCTTTTGGAGAGAAACATTTCAGTGATATTGTATTGCCTTCGATTATTGACCTTTTAAAAATGGTTTATCTGGGTAATCCACTTTCCTACATATGATTTGATAGATGGTATCAAATAATTAAAAGGATATAAAATGAATTTTAAATTTGTCATATCATCCTCGTCTAAAAAATTAAAATAATGATTTTCGAAGTACCAAGTGCACAATGACTTATATTTCACTAAGTTTGTTCCAGCGTCAGACTCACTGGCATGACGATTGCGATGGATACGAGAACTGGCCATAAAAAGACATAAGCACCTAAGCAAAAGTGATAAGCGCACATGTGCACATATGGTAAGGTTGTTATTTATTGGCTATTCGAAATTCTCACAGTATCGTTTACAAATCCTTAACACAAAATAAAATGGTTTATGATCCTTTTTATAATACATGTACCCGGACCAAACAAGGGAAATGCACAGGTTACATTTTAGATTACTTATAGACTTTGCTTATAAAAATTTACAATTTCACATGTGCACATATTACATATGGCAGTCGTAATATTTTGCCATATTGGTTATACAAAGTTAGTTCTTTATATTTGTAGAGATCGTAAACAACACACAGATGATTTATCATAATATCATATTGCTATACCTGGACGCCACCAGGGAAATTTATAGCGGGCTTGTTGAAGGTTATGTTTTTGGAAAGTTGTACGTCGCAGTATACGTTGTAAAAAGGTCCATAAGTTACTGCAAGAATACTGTTTCTGGAAACGGGAAAACATGAACACAGATTTCAAATATGTATATTTTCAATTATAATAATCAAGAGCCTTAATTTTTTAAAATCATAATATTGAATTGAGATTTACAAGTGGTATGAATTCATTGTATAACGCCCGTCTCTTTAAACATATCTTTCAAGGCTAACCTTTCGACTATCCCTTTATTACCTTTAAGAGCTCCGCTCATATACCAATAAGCGGAATAGAAGAACTTGCTTCACTAGGACTTCGTGAACATATGCTGTCAAGTTTCTTAATCTATGTTGTACAGCAAATGATTGTTATGTTGCTCACTTAATAGAAATGTTCTTACAACATCATTCCGAGTAAACAAACGCTAGAAACATCCTTGTTACAAGTTTGAAAAGGGGTAAATATTGACAGATTACATAACGTACCTTCGGCACAAATAATCGTCTACTGTGCAACTATCAGAGCCGAAAGCATGCTCTGTCACCACAATACAAAGGGTTAACACGACGAGGCATCTACAAAACATACTGAGTGTTTCCTGATCAACCCTGATGTGTCATCCTTTGCAAATTCTTTATATACTGTTGAAAATATGAGTATGGTGTACCATAAAAAGTACCGTAGTTTGATCTGTGTGGTTTTATTAAACTTATTATCGATATTATGATCGATAAGAAATAACCAAAGTTGCTCACTTATTTTTTAGAAGGAGGTTGATTTTATCAATTTGAAAATATGATTTTAGGTATAACTTGACAAAATGCTTTTTGAGCTTATCTTGAGCAACCGATATTGTTTGATTACAACCTCTATATCATAGGCATTTCACACTTTCCTTTCTTGAAAATAATAATATAACCATTTTTTATTACCAAGGTTACGTTTATTGCAATTTTGTTCATCCCATTGATTGCTTAAAGAGTATGTCCATTCTATTCTAATAGTAATATCCTCATACAAGTCCTGCATCTTTATCGTAAATGTTTTAATAAAAAGGGAGATGTATTGGTATATATTCATGACCATTGCTTGTGTTTATCACATCTAAACTGAGCTTCCAGTGTCCAATGTAACTTTTAAATCATTGACCTTAGATATATCACGTTGTTGATGATACTCAGACTTGCATATTCTGAAAATATACCACACCAAAAGATACATTTCATGTGTTTATCATTATTCACTTTTATTGGTCTTCAGATCAAACAAAGCAAATGTGTTTACCATTCCTCCAAAAAACAACTTTTCAAATAGGGTGAAACCATGTGAATTGTGAAATAAAAAATTCAATATAATTCTATGAATATGTTTTAGAGCAAATTCTATAGTTCTAATGTTAAACATTGAAATTGTTTTGATATTTTTGAAATATTTACATTTATACATTTTATCATTCTCTTACTCGTATGTCAAAGTGTGAAACAGCTTCATATTAACACCTTCTCAAGTTGATGAAATCATATTAAAATATAGAATCAATAAACATGACAGTAAACTATATGAACACATAGACACGTGTAACAGTTTGTAACGACAGTCGATAAAATTTGACAGTTTTATTAAAACTAAATTAAAAAATCTTATTAAAAAAAACATCAATTTTCAAAATAAACCGTCTCCCTGGTTGACGTCGGTTGGGTCACCCTTATAGTTAGTCACTCCCATAGTTGTTCACAAAATGAATTATTTCACAAACCTGAAATCCTAAGCATTGCATCAAGAGGCACGATAACTAAAACAGGAAATTTATCAAACTACTTTCAATTTTTTGAAGTACCTTGGATGAATCTTATTTATGAAATAATTAAAACGGTTTGTTGATATGGAAAATATCTAGTATTGAATACGAAACGTAAGTATTGGAAAGTTTACAAATGAGTTGTTTAGAAAACATTAAGAAGACGTGAAGTGACGTCTTGTCATAATGCAGCTTAAGCAACTTATCCTGGAAGCTAAGCCCATTTGGGTAACGCATTGTTGCACACTTAATTCCATATGTGTAACTAAAATGCCTTATTATTCAAGTATGCCTGCTTTGATGACAATAATGTTACTTGCAAGCATAGAGGATTAAAGAGCTACTCCGCGAGTTGTTGGTGTCGTGTATGCCAAACTTAATCGATGGTGTCATCTGATCGCGAAGTATCGACTGTTACCAAAAACACACATTTTAAAGCTTATTGGGTTTTTTTTACAGTGACAATATGAAGGTAACTAAAAATATGGTCGAAAAACGGACAGTGGCGCGCGTCAAATAGTCAAACGTAATTTTGGAAACTTATCGAAAACAGGCAGGAGGGCAGTTAGCAGTTGATAGCGTTTGTTAAGTTATATAACTGGTATCCATGTATATTGGACGTAATATCTATACCTCTGAGCATTTATAAGGCTGTTTTTAGATTTTCATGGAAAACCAGTATTTGTCATATATATGTCTTTTGGACGTGAAAAGTTAAGATGTTTTGATTTCATATCACCACATATGACATTTAGGTTCATATCAAAGGTAAATAATATGTTATGAAAATCACGGAGTGGCTCTATAAGGGCATCAAGAGTTTCACCAGCTCGCAAATAATCAAACTCTTTTCTATGGTAAAGATTTAGAAAAAAATCATTGTATAACGACAATATCTTGAATAGAATGATTCATCTTTTATGTGTACTGCTTTGTATCCTAATAACTAGGACGAGCTGCCGCAAAGTAAAAGAAAAATCATATGTAGTTGAGTCATTTTGCAGCTGCGTTATTCTTATAAAATTGATTTCTTCATCATATTTTTTAAATAACTTGTTAGAATAATATTTGAAAGAAAGCTTAATGTGACGGAAAAACGAGACAAGATTTAGTTTAGAATAGTAACAGCCATGTTTAAACCTTAAAAATGCACACAACGACGAGCAGTCGACCGAAACAATTCTAAACAGATGATAAAAAGTGCAACCTTTTGCGTTCCCACACTGAAGCGTTACGCTCTATCAAAGGGGAAATTAAATGTTTAGAACATGTTAAAGCAACCATGTAAGATATGAACTTTGAGTTTTCCTGCTGTTGATGGTTAAATTTGTTTAACTATTTTTAACTGTCCTTTCAAAAACTATAACATAGCTCATTTCCTAACTATGGTCATAAGAACAGACAGAGGTAAAGTGGAACTTCTTGACTAGTTCTATAGTTTAGTTGCTATCATTTGCAAATAATAGTACGCAGAAGCAAATATCAACTTTGAACATTCCTACACATGACATGACAATTTATGTATTGTTATTCATTGACTTTGCCTGACTTAGGTAAGACAAAATAAGCCATTATCGGCTGAAATGTCCAGTAGGCGCTAGCACTGCGCGTACAGTAATCAGAGAAACAGTTTGTGTCCATTTTTATTAATGGTGTTGGCTCTTCAAAGAAAAGAATTAAGATACCATAATAGTGACTTTTTCGTGAAAAGGCAAGTAAGAAAGCTTCAGTGCACTGAACAACCTGTGCCAGATTCTACAATGATCCCTTCCATTAAGGTTATTGTATTCAAGATTAAGAGACTGAGGTAGCTTTGGGCAGCTATTTCACCGCTACGATAGTCAGGGGTCTGTACCGGTCACCGGTCAGCGTCCGTCCATGCGCACTTCTGTCACACTTCTTGTTCCTCTCATTGCTCTAATTGTTGAAACGTAATATTTGACACATGTAATCATGTTGATGTGTACATGTAACATTGACCTTTGTATGCTCCAATCCTTAATTTGCATAATTTTGGAAAATTTTCTCTGTTTTTTCGTCCAATTTTGTTTCTTTCATAACTCAGATGCTAATTGTAGGAATGTAATAAAATGACAGAGGTCAACGTTATGATGTGAAGTTGTGTCTTAAATCCAGTTTCTCTCATAACTCAGATACAAACTGCTGAAAACTTGACACAAGTAATCACAATGATGTGTTCATGTGCCTTTTGTATGTTTCTGCAAAGTTCCCAATATATAAGTTTTTATGTCACGTTTTGTATTGCTCGATTACTTACTGTTGGAATGTAAGGACATTTGGCACCTTTAAAAAGTATGACGTACGGATGTGTATCTTTCTATTCCTTTTCCATTATTCAAGTTAATACCAAAACGTATCTCATACAAGCTAGCCTCACTATACTTTGTACACATGTCAACCATGAACCCTATGTGTACCGGTACTGGGTTCAACCCATATTCTTATGTCATTTATGTGGTTTTGATGACTAAAACCATGACTCAATAAGGGAGGAAGTCATTATCTTCCCCAAACAAGAAATATCTTAGTTTTGTGAAACGCGAGGAAGAAACTTTTGTATGAATAATTTTCATGCTTTTTAAATAAACTGAAGCCTCTGAGACCACTATGAAAACAAGAATATAATGAGTGAGCCGTTCTCACTATTGTTTATGTTCTAAACAGGACAGGATACCTCCAAGTTCCAAAGTTTTCGTAACAATGAACTCAGTATATTTTGCTTTTGTATTGTCCAAATCCTTTAAGTATGTGTAACTAAATTGATTATGATGGTGGGATTTAAACTCGGGGCCTCATCTGAAGGTTAAGTCACAATCACTTCTGTAACACAAAGAGAGACCAGTTGTATTAGATCCATAAAGCTTGGGACGACTAACTACCTCAAGAAGGACTAAAATAGAGTGTTTATTCAATTGCAATACTTTGGATTTCAAGGATGATGGTATAAAAATTTACAGAAAAGATACCTGAAAAACCAACAGCCTCGTCTTTAAACTGCAACCAGCTTAAAGTTCCATATTCATGATTTTCAATTATTATCACATATTCAAATATACACATTATTTTCTTTTCCCGTGAATCTCACACAACTAAGACACATTGTTTGTTGCTTCGACCTGCCACAAGATCATGGCGCGGCCCGAGTATCAATTTCCGAATATGGAGGAGGAGGAGTCAGCGGAAATAAAGTCCTATAATCCGGAAGTGCTTCACCTGGATTGTTGTAAAATGCCATATTGTTCACACCGGCTAGAGTCCGAGGGGTTCTGTAATGGAAGTATCTAGAGCTTCTGTCTGCAGGTCTCTGATAGGCGAGAGTCTGTACATTGGTGCGACTCACAGAAGGAGTCCGTGCTTTGCGGGTGAAGATGTAATAAGCAAGGGCAACTATCACTGAGAGGACGATGATGCTTCCAACAATGCCGAGGCCAATCTTAATAGGCAAATCGCTTATCTTTGAGGTTGGATTGGTCTGCATGGAACCTGGGGAATAAACAGAAAAATGTCCCAGATATACATACATTAATGTACAATATAAACTTTACATAAGATTTTATAAACTTTTCATGTAACAACGAACAGTAAAGGACGTTTGAGATAAAGCACTTTAATTCCTTTCTTGGTCAAAACAACGAACCTTTTTTGGATATGTTGAAATAATCACCTTTGAAGTGAGCAGGGTCAAAACAGTTCGTTTTCGAGAGTTCTTTTACAATATAATTTACCCGATAACGTCTTGAAAGTCGTAGAATGGGTTTCTTTATTACCAGATTTGAGCAACCAGAGTGTGACTACTTTCCGAAAAAGTTTGTTTAGCGAAATATGAGAAACATTGAATAGCGTTTCAATTTTCATGTTGAACCTAGTGAATAACGTGAAGGCGTTGTTTGGATTTTTGTTGAAAGCAAGTTGTGACATCAAAGGAAATGTGAAAGATAGACGAGGCTTTCGATGAACAACGTGTACCATGCAGATTTTGCTTGTCATCATGTTACAAGAGATTAAAAATACAAGTTTTAGGTATTTGAAATAACGTATACGAGCATTCTTAAACCCTAGACTTCAAATAAATATTTTAAAAATGGAGTAGCCACACACAACATTCTTGACTAAAAATATAAAGAAAAGGCTTCCCTCTTGCACGCCCCTGAAGTCCTACCAATAAAACGAACCAGTTGACTCACTGCTATACTGGATCTTGAAACCCTTTCTCTGTACGCTGTTGTCTGAGTAGAAGTAAACGAGCAAATCGTTCCCGGTGCTTGTGAGTCGCGGGGTTGACTCCCCGCAGAATCTCTGCAGGATGCTGCTGGACATATCAGACCCTGCATAAAGCGAAATGGAAACCATCAAACTTAATCTAACTGGGCCTCCTTGCACCAATTCTCGTCAGTAACAATGACCTGCTGATTTAAGCCTTGCTGTAAACCGTCAAAATTAGTAGTGCAGAGATCTATTTGACTATAATTAGAGAGACCGAAAATGTTTCTGATTGATGTTTAAAGTTCAGGGGAAGTAGGCTGAAGAGTTTGTAATAGTGTTTGTTAACGCCGCGTGGGCAATATTTCAGCCATTAGCGGCATGAAGAGCTTGTAAAATTAATGAATGCAGCAATGCTTGAATAAGCCGGTGAGATAGTTTAGCCTTTCGTGAGTTGTTGCCTTTCAGAAGGCAATCCTTCACTCGTCGATAGATTTTGATAATATATTTTGTCATCTGTTTCAAAGATTCATCGCCGCGCGTATTGCTCAAGAAAATAACTTGCTAATTTAATCGGTTTCTTCTTGGGCCTTGAGAAAAAATATTCATATGCTCAATGTCTAGTTTCTGGTTAAACGAACTTAATTGAATCTGACTTTGACTTACCGTCATGAACAACGGCGTAGTCATACACACACGTGGTCGAGTACTCGATTTCAGAGTCCAGCACGTCAATGGTGATGACGTCACTCACATTTGCACTTCGAATCACCCATGTTTCTTCTGTATTACTGAAAAGTATACATTCATGTATTTGTTAATATATTATCCGATCATGTCTTATATGAAGAGTGTTTAATATACCAAGACGTCGTCTGTAGTGTTTACATTGTAGTACATGGGTTCGTCACCTTGTTAGTTTCTCGAATTGAACATGTTGTCCAGGATTTCGGAATAAAAAAACGCATAAGAACGCAGAAATTGGACAATTCGTCGGAACTGAGTGACTGATTCATAAGATAATTTGAGGAATATAATCTACTGAAAGATAAAACCTATTGTTCTAAATGTAATAGTTTTAAGGTTAAAATTTTCGTGTGAACTTATTGACTAATCGTCAAATAATTATCTCAAGATTCAATTGGAAAAGTCATTTCCAAAACAAAAAATAGTTTGACATTCATATACATTATGGTGTATTCTTAACAACTTACAATTCTGCATTTGATTAGATTTACAACGGGAATCTACCAAACTCGCCATTTACCAAAACATTAACAAGACTAAAGATTTACCTGGGATATGAAATCGGGTAGTTTGGAGACGTAAATGTTCTCGGTGTTGATGTGGCTTGAAGGACGGTCAAAGAACATGAGCATTCCTGCAAAACTGAAATAACAGAAATCTGCGACAAAACATTCAGTGATACTTATCGCAGTTTAAGGCACACGTTTTTTCTTTGACTAGGGATTATCGGTTTGATTAATGACATGGTTTGACCCTCCGAAGGTAATATCTTTGACATGAACTAATGTTTATCCCCTTTGATTTATGAAACTGAAACTGTCAATCATTAGAACAGATTTTCAATGATGAATATGACTGAAATACATTTGAGTGAATGCAATGTTATGTCCGAATGAATCTGAGACCGGAAACATTCACTTTTTGTCAACGATATAAAGGCCAAAAAACCCCCAACCCAACAGCTGCTATCAAATTATAACTTTGAGTATGATATATCGGTTAGAATACATATATACAATAGAAAATTCGTGAGTTTCCTAATATATTACTTGACATCTTACATATTCGTACCGAAATGCGAAGCATAAAACAATTAATAGTTTACAATGAAAATCGAACATAAGCCGTATATGAAATAGCCAAAATCACAGGAACCGTATACATGAAATTTGTATTGATCTTTTAAAAGACTATCAATTCAAATCTGTAGATAGGTTTCGTATTGCTTTTATAACCCATATGGAAGACCATAAGTGGTGACATATTTTCAATATGAGAACATGTGCAGTTGTCACTTTTGCCTAACAACGATTGTTTCAGCGCGAGTTATCGTAGATCGTCTTCCGTGACGTCATAAATCCATTGTTCATGACGTCACTAGAGCGGGCCGCCGCAAGGGAAGCAGGCCGTTTTCTGAACATTTCCATGCGTTTCAGATCCAAAAGAATCGATTATAAAGAATTTATTACACTCGACAGTGTGTCATATGACACACTTCCTTCGGTAAAAATTTCTACATCTCATTTTCTTTGTTCGTCTCATTGTTTTTAATTGTTTCAAGAAACTGGCAGATATACAGATGTTGACAGAATTACCAGAATGTGTAAACTTATAGATTAATTACATTTCCTCCACGCCTGTCCTGTCAATAAAACTCTACAGGTAAAATATCTTAAACAATACAATCATAAATACCCGGATGAAATAAAACTAATGTCAGTGTTCACAAATACAAATACTTGATTATTGTAGTACCTTGAATTGCATAAATACAAAGCAATGTATTTTGAATGAATATTGCAGACGCAAATTATTAATAATGTGATCGATTCATGAATGTATAACAGGCCTGCAGCCTTTAGGTACGGCAATAAAGATTGAATGACCCTGTGGTGTTTCGACTTGAGGAAAGTTTCCAAAATATGTTCGACTAATTGACGTCAATATGTTAATAGAAAACACGACTTTAAACCCTTATATTGTTGAACCGATTAGCATTAAATGGATATTTTTAAAGAAAATTCAAGCTTAAATTCATGTACTGACATTTACGATTGTGACTTCAATAATTCACGGATCGTCTCTTCAAATTTACATATTTCATCCTACATTTGTCTTTTATTCTTTGATGAATATTCAAAACTCCACTTATCAATAGTTAAGTCGTTTTAGGTCAAATGGTTTTACCATTTTGTGGACAACGAAAACTGTTTGTTTGTGGTTTGGTCCCTTATTGACATCACAGCCCTTTCAATATCGATTGCAAGAAAATCGTAACGGAGAGTGCATATATTATCGCGTCAGGAGGTTTCCAAACGTATGTATCTATGCCTAAAAGTATCCAAATGTTCATCTGTAAGTGATAGTACCTTTCAAAAATGAACTCTCTAAAATGTGCCCAACTGTCAATGATGTGAACAGTGTGCACGCCTCACAAAATTACATTGAAAACACAATTATTCATGAAGATATAAGAAATCAAGTTATTTCAAGAGCATGTCCATGATACAGCGATGTATTCATCAACTTATTTTATCTATAATGAAGAAACAATGAATAACTCACCAATATATGCTGTCACGAGAGAAGAGATGGAGACCATTGTTTAATAAGAACTGACTAATCCGATCGTACATCTCAAGGATATAAAAAGTAAGTGTGATGTTTCGCGGAAAAAAGGAAAACAATTTATATCACAGCCGCTTAACTGTTATTGAACTGTTATTTTTTTTCATGAGGATCGTCCATATAGTCCGAGTGGTGTAGTGCAAGGTTCGATATTAACGCTTCACCCATTCTAGCTTAAGGTGATTAAAGATACTAGTCCATGTTGCCAAAAAACAATCCCATTACGTGACAAGGTAATCCTAGCAATGGCATATTATGTGACCGGGTTTGCCCTATGGTATAACCGTATAAGTATAATGTAAGTATTAGCAGATAAATACATTAGATAACCACAATGGTCACTTACGTTATGCTGATAATATTGGTAATACATCACGTTAGAAAGTTAACTCCGTCTTTAACGTATGTATCATTTCATATACATTTTGGGACATATTTCTTCAGACACAACGCCTATCAAGTGCAAATCGCTATGTAAGTTTCAATAGACACGTGTACAAACATATTATCTATATGACTGAATACATTTTTAAAAATTATGTCTCAAATTTAGATGATCATGAGCAGAAGGTTCAAATAAATCAAAATATCAAAACATATATAAGAAAGCGTGAAATTCACTTTTCGTAGCATTTTACATCCTGGTCTGCGTACACTTAATCTGTCTCGTCTTCCCATTTCTAAAGGGTTTTCATAAGAATCAGAGCATGATGTTTTACATAGGCAAACGGATATAAAACGCCCCGCCCTGTATATATAGTTAAGCAAAAGTACATCAAACTATCTACAAGGAAACGGTGCTGGAGAAAAGACAAAAATGGTCTTTAATTTTGCAGTGATTTTTTCCTTGCTACTACAGGTCGCGGCGATCGTTTCAGGTAAGAATATTATCATTTGGTCAAGGTTTACAATACAAACAATATGTTTAGACCACAAACCATAGTTTTCTATGACATCTTTCTTCATGGCTCTTGAAGGAATTTCGGATTGAGAAAAACTATGGTTAATCTGAACCATCTTTTCCTTCATTACAAAAATGGCTATGTGCATCAGTTAATCATATGATTATGTACACTCGGAAGAAAATTTTGCAAAATCAAGTTTTTCTTGAAATTTTTGCTCCCAGTGGAATATATATAAGGGTTTTCAAGTTTTATTCAGGGTTCATTGGACAAATGCAGTTCTTAAATTAATAGAACCGATGGCCACACATATAGTTCATCCTCTTGTTCAGTAAAAGAATGGACGTATTACTGAAAAGTTTGTTGACTTTTATATCTCTAGACATGTTTTAACCTTAAACTAACACTTTGATTTTAATATCCTTTTTAATCGCATGGCAATATTCTTAATTACGAGAAGTATTGAAAAAAAGATTTTGCTATACTTTCTCCAGATGTATACAATTTTTATTCAAAATGGACATGAGTGTATCTGCTACGCTGTTTAATAAAACTGTTATCAGAGACCTTTTTATTTTTAAGTGCAGTGAGCACAATGTTGCCATATCAATTCCTATTTATTTCACCTAGTGCACGTGCCGAGTGTATCATATTTGAAACCATAACTAAACTAAATTATTAAGGCGGTCACTTGCTTTGAAGATTTTGAACTTTTTCAATGTGTATCTAGGTTTACTTTCAGTCGTTTTATAGACTCTTTTATAGATAAAGCTGCATACCGAAAGTGTATCCACATTCTTGCATATCCTAGTGCAAACATCATTTGATTTGGAATGTCTTATCAAATGTCATCATGGCATTGCGATAAAGAAACCAATAATATTGAATTTTCAATACAGTAATGTCGATTTATTGTACTTAAACGTTAACGCATATCATACCTATAACTGTAACAGTTTTGGCAGGACATTAAAGTGACCAGGGGTCAAAATTCGGAAATCACCCTTTTCATTTTTCGCTACAAAATCGATTTGATGGGATCAGCAGCTTTAAACACAAGTCATGTTTGTTCCCTTGCACTAAGTCAATGCGATTATGTTGATTTTTTTTCTCAGAGTTTGGAACTCGAATATCTAAATAGAATTTAAGTAAATCAGTGTTGACAATAACGTTTTCGTTGATAGTTTACATGAATTTCAGAAGAAGAATTCGAGTGATAGACTCAAAATATATTCAGAAAGTATCAACAATATTATTCAGGTATTAACCTGTGAAATAGTGATTTTCTTTTTACACGCTTATCTTCTTTATGACTGTTTTAACTGTTGCAAATGAATGAATTCTCATTGTTATTGGCGTGCTATTATCATTATTCAACGATTCTTGTGTACAAAGTTCAGCCAAACTAACGACTTAATTACAGCCAAACTTTACAACTAACATCACTTATAACAGAGATACGGTGCTAATCTTTTAGGCAAAATCGAAAAAAGTTATAGTACCACTCGAAAAATAAACAAGGGATTTTTTGGGAACTGTTTTAAACGATGGGCCATCATGAAACTTTCAGGTAAGATTGGTTTTATCACGATGTGCGTACTGAATGTACTTTTAATGCGCTAAATCCGTTTGTCGTCGCATGCAACTATATTTCACTTTTGATGTTACTTATTATCTTATGTTGAATATCATAACACTTATTTTACTCAGTTAAGTGTTTTCATGACAACAGAGGACCCGCAACTGATAATTCTTATCGCTGACTATGGATATGAAGACCAGCATGGGAAACTCATGAAACTGAACATTCATCATATGAACATATCTCGTATCCCTGTCAACGTGGTAGCACCTAGAGCATTAGACTACGACCACACAGAAGGGTTGATCTACTTCACTGATTTACACACCAAACTGATCAGGAGAGTGGACATCAATGGTGGAAACGATACTGAAGTGGCGAAATTCAATTCAAGTGAATATGTTTCAACATCATGTTATTAACCTAATATGCCTCAAATACAGTACAGCCGTGTCGGGTAAAGATACGCGTCGGATAAAGATACGCACTCGCACAAAACTTAACCTAGTAAAGCAGGATGAGTTTTAGCTGGTAATAAATTTATGTCTATGCATCTTTAGGCAATTTAGAAGATATCATGAATTTTTTTAATAAGGTAAAAATGACATAATTGTTGATTGTTGGCAAAAAATTGGTAAAAAGTGACAAAATTCCTAGAAAACATATCGTAATCAAGCAGTTTGCCTTCCCACATAACAATTGTTATTTGAAACCAAAGTATTGATCCGACTATCAGTTTGTTCTAACCTAGACTTCAGAAAACAGTTTAGAAATCTATCAAAGTCATAATATTGGAAGTGTAGGGTCATAAGGTGCATTCAAACCCGGCTTGCGTATCTTTAGCCTACACGTGACCACCTACGGGAATAGGTTTGTAGTCGTTGGAAAACTTTCAGTGTTACTGAAAAACACATTTAAGAATTAATATTTTACATTGATATTATCACTAAAGCTCTAAACATTAACACTGACATGGTTTTTATCCCATAAACTGGTATTTTTTACGGAAGAATGAACATGTATCTCTTAGGTGCGTAGCTTTACCCGACAGCACTGTACTTTCTCATAACTTTCGACATAATTGTCCATATAAATGTGGGTGTGTAGTATCTCGATTATTGTTCTTTCTACCGTTCATATAAAAAAATATTCGTCAATAATTATGGTTTTGACTTTCATCATTTTCACCTAAAAAAACATTGAATAATTTGTCAGCATCTAGCCCTGAAGGCCTAACACTGGACCCATCCACTCGTCAAGTGTTCTACACAGACAATGGAAACAACCTGATAGGGAGAGTGGAGATGAACAATTTCAACCATAGAGTTATTGTCGACACTGGGCTGGACAAACCGCGAGGAATTGTTGCTGATACTAAGAACAAGTAACTTCATTGTGCTCTGAAAATTTCTTGTGAGCATTGTTAGGGTTAGGTGATATGGGGTTTAACACCGCTTTCAAGAGCATTTCACTGATATCGCGACTTCTATTATTATTGCATCTAGAAAGCCCGCAAAATCATTGTGGCTATGTTTTGCGTTGAAACCTGCAAGCATCGGCTGGAACTAGCGAACCATGAGTGATACTTCACTGAAATTCAGTGCAGCATTGCACCAAAAGCCGACTAGAATGCGTGTAGAACAGTTCTCTACTAAAGACAAAATTGCCGAGCCCCTGGCGTGCTTCAAACCGCGAACCTGTAGATCCGAAACCGAACGCGCTAAGCACTACGTTATCCCGCCCCCTGAACATTGATTATTCCCTCTGATAACTAAGGATAACTCAAGATGGTCCCCTTTTGTTAGCATCGTTTTCAACCTATCTCATGTAAAGTACTAAATTTTGAATGGCCTTTTCATAGTCGTGACACATGGTTATATTTCTTTTCCCCGAATGTAATTTGTAAGATCTTGAATTGTAATACCCTTATATTTTCGTTTTGAAGTGAGATTTATAAAAAGACATTTTTTGACTGACCAACAAACTTTGACTAGAACTAGAAATAGAACGACCTGATAGGAACGTGAACCTGCAATGTAGCTGGATGAACTGTTCTGCCACACCCAACGGAGCCAATATAAAAACTAGCGAAATTACTCAATTTAGGGTCACTTAATTTGTGTCTCATTATAATGCTATTTTGTCTGTTGTTACATGATGTTAACATATTCGATGTACCGAGTATCCCCTAGCACTCTATCATACCGTCACAGGTGTGATAGTATCGATGTCATTTACTGTATTTAAGGATATATAATCTTTGACATTAAGGGAAGAAAGAAAAACCCTTCGAGTTTTCTTATTCTTCTCCTTCTTGTATCTCATATCAGGGTTCAAATCTCTAGTAAGTCATCAGTAGTCGTGGTTTCTCCTTAACGTATGTTTTGAAGGGTGCTTTGTTGGCATTAAAAACTAATAACAATTTTACAAACATTTTATCTTTAATAACCTTGATCAAGTGTGATATTTCTATTTCCCGTCTTCCTCATTTATCACTCTGTATGATAAGTTGCTGTTTCAATTAAATGAAATCTCCGAGTTGATATTATGAAAGTAACTGTTTCAATTTGCAAATTGCCTTTGCATAGTAGGACTTTACGGCAGCATCCTAGTGCCACAGTCAAAAACATTGTATCCCCTAATTAGCTATTGGATATACCGTCAACTAATTAGGACTTACTCATTGCCTAATTAGGACACACTATTTCCTAATTAGGAGATATTAAGTCCTAATTAGGACATACTAGGGGGTAACTTATCTCCTAATTAGGAGTTACTACCTCCTTATTAGGAGATAAATAAATTGACTGTGGCACTAGGGTGCTTCCGTAGGACTTTGAATGCGAATACTGTGAAGAAATAATTGTTTGCAATGCAGACACGTAAATGTGATTTTTAATGGTATATTATCAGAAAGCTTTATTGGGTCGACTTCGGCGGTAACCCGAAGATAGAGACGAGCGACTATGATGGAGGACAGAGATCAACTGTGATCAATTCAAATATCATCCGTCCTCTTGAGATAACTATCGACGGAGAGGGTAAATAAAACTTTTGCTTATAAAATCTTATTATTTTTAAATTGTCAGTTCCATTATCGGCTCTCTTCCCGTTTCTTGCTTTCAAAATAAGAAATTATGATTTCATTACTTCCTATTTTTTACTTTAAAAATTTCTTTCACAATCAGAATCAGAAGTTTGGGCAAATAATCTAGCATTGACGTTCATGGAAAAAAACATTTAACTATTAATTGTTATGAATGAACTTCTGCATACCATCCGAAACCTTTTTTGAGACACAATACCTTTCCCAGCTCGTCATCTTGCTTTAATCATCTATTCATCATAGAGTTCTGAGTTCTCTATGAACAGGCGATTGCCAAATTGTTGCATATTGACATCCAATTATCAAATATGATTTTAATAACTTCCGTCATATAAAGCAATGAGTGACAACAGCATCATAAAACATAACTTCATTTTACATAACCTATTTGATGTTTCTTTGAGAAATTCATAATCATTTTGTAGGGCGACTATACTGGACAGAGTTTCAAGGGGTTATCCACTCCGTCAGTGTGGCTGGAACTGATCGAAGGGGCATAGCCAGTGTTAATGATGGGAATCCAAGTCATATGAGCATATTCAATGGTTTCATGTACTTCACATATTTTCATGACAGGTACATTCTCACATGTTTTTCTTTTGATTGATAGGAAGTGTTTAACCAGGAAGAATCTACCATAATAACTTAAATCTTTATCCCTCATAAAAAGCGCAATGTTAGCTAATCAAGGTAACCACTGGTCACTTGCTAATTAATCAAAGTCTATTGTACACTGTTACATTGTTAAGCATACGTACCTATATATTTGCCATGTTGTGAAAATTCCACAGTGTTGAAAAGATTTGCTATCAAGTCGAAATGCAACGTATCCAGTCTTCATTAAAATGATATCTACAGAAAGTGTCGTCTGAAGTATTTTATTTTCAAATATACATTTACTTCACGTGAGACCTTCTTCACCATTTTACCTATATATATCTGCTTAAAAATCAGTATATTTACATTCTTAACGCAGTCTGAAGTCTGAAATGTGTCTTGGCCGTGACTATTTAAATCATATGTAAAAAGGTAAATCTGTCCTCAATACCATGTATTAGGTATCGTTGTACGGAAGGTTTGATGAGCTAGTTAAACTTCCTAAAAATTACAGAATGAAGCAATTATGCATAATTGCACAAGGATCGCATGCAACACATTTCCTATGACTTTTCTCTTTTATTATGAGGACTTCATACATTAGAGCGGATATGACCCTTTAGGCGACTCAGTGCATGCGTTGCAAATCACTTGATATCGCTTGATAAAACTAAAAACTTCATATAACGATGAAATAATTTATCTTTCTCTCGTGATATTAATCATGTTATTTTTTGTAAAGTCTCGAGAATAACAAAATCAATAACAAATAACATAATTAAATCAACTCGTTAGTTAGTATCTATACCTGGTCTAAAAAAGCTTGAGAGTTATAAAAAAAGAAGTTTAGTGTAACCAAATAGAAATGTGGCTTGGGGTTGAGAATAGTTCAGTTAAAATATATGATTAAGTATAATTCATCAGAAACCACCTGTAAATTGAGTTAAATCAAAACAGTAATCTGAATGTCCTGCTTATAAACAAAATAGAAAAGAAGGTATATTTGTGCTTTCAAAAGTAATTTGAAGCCAGTTTGATTCAAATTAATTGATATTAATTTGAAAGTTGTTTAACTTAATGAAAATAAACCAGTTAGAATTAAGCTCTAAACCAAACTAAAAAAGTAATCACAATGGTGTTTGATATAATTCAAATAGCAAATTCGATATTAGTAATAATGCCCCCCATTTTCAAATATATTGCTTGACGAGATGGTAATCCATGTCTATTCCATAAATTGTTTGATAATGTTCGTTGTTCAAATGACTTTTTACATACTTTTTATACTTCTAAATAAAGATGTAGTGTCAAAGACTTAAATAAATTTGATGCAGGAATAAAGTGTTAGCCAAAGGTATATTGTTTTATTGCAGTCATCTGGTTGCTATGCCTCTGGATCATATAAATAACTCTGCTGTGCTATCATCACCCCTACTCCAGCGACCCCGAGGAATACATGCATTCTCTCCGAACTTTGAAGTTAAAGGTATTTTGATAAAACAATCTTAAACCGAATAAGTCATCTAACTTTCAAAGTTTATAGAGTTCCATTATAAATCCGAAACATGTAAATGACTCACTTATATGATTGTTGACAACGCTTTAATGCCAAAATGGTAAATGCGTGAATTCAATAAGCAATGTACATTTACCTCATTAATTCATTAATGAGTAAGGTTTTTGTTTATCCCATATTAAAAAGCAAAAATTGCTTAATTACTGAAGGTTATATATTCATTGGTTTCAGTTCCATGCCCGTATGGAAAATATGGAAGGGACTGTTCCACATGTGGAGCCTGTAAGAACGGAACCGTTTGTGAGAAAACCACTGGCATTTGCTTTATAGGTTGTCAACTAGGCTATACAACAGAAAAATGCACCGAAAGTAAGTGAGTGAGTGAGTGAGTGAGTTGGGGTTTAACGTGAATTATGTTTCTTCTTATATTTGTATGTATTCAAATTCATCAAGCAATATGTGATACACTTAAGGATCAGAACAGTTCGAATTCTGGATAACAACTTGTCCAAATGTAATTTGAACAAAGAAGTTATTATCCAGAAAACCATGATGTTCTTACTAACCCTTAAAGGACTTTACATAAGTATTTTCCTTTTTATGAGCACTCATTTTCCATGAAGTTTCCATCAGGTTTCGATTCATACTTCGTGTTTAAAATTCGAACATCAGGTAAACTCTAACAGATTGTCTTTCTCTTCTTAATGGCCTTTCTATAGTATCTTTTCGTAATTCAATGACTTTGTTTCAACAGAATGTATTCCGGGAACGTTTGGAGAGAACTGTGAGTCACAATGTTCGGAGAATTGTAAATCGAATACGGCTTGTGATTTCATGTCTGGAAAGTGTCCTGATGGTTGCGAAAGTGGATGGAAAGGGGACAACTGCACAGAAGGTAAATATGATTAAGAGTTAATTTTCATTTGAACTATTTGATTTTTTTACTAAAATTGATTGCCAAAACCTCTTCAATGGTATTCATTTTAGAGTTAACACAGTCAGTGGGATCCTGTTTTAGGGATAAATGACACGTGAACCAGCAACACATGATGAAGCTATGTCTCAGTTCAAAATGTGATATTGTAGTTACTTACCTACTTTTACTGATCAAATACAAGTGCTTTGATTTCTATTATGCACTGCTAAGCAAAAACCTTAGGCTCAACCTATTTTTTCCAGAAGAAGCAGAACAGAACGAAGGCCCTCCAATTGGTAATGTATAAACAATTAGCTCAGCATTGTTCTGTGATCATGTATTTATGTTTTTTTTTGTTATATAAAGCTAAAATAGTGAGACAATCACAACAGTCTGTTTTAGATATGACTACAGAATGAACAGTCTGAATCTGGTCATTTGAATGGAAATATTTAGGGTATTCTTAAACATACAATACAATATTATATTTAAAGGATTAGATATACATACTGTCAGGTCAAGCGAGATGCCTGGCAGTCCTTTAAACACCTCTTGACTAACTTGAGATTCCCTTGAATGGTACATGCAAAGCAATCTACATGTACGTCTCCAAAAACGCCTTCTGTAAAAACGCAGCATTCATGTCTTATATCATTGAACAAAGATGTTACATTAGATTCTGAAAACTTTAACAAAAATTTTATTACAGACAAGATTTTGTTAAAAGAGGTTTCATAGTTGACAATAACGTTTTCGTTGATAGTTTACATATGAATCTCAGAAGAAGAATTCGAGTCATAGACTCAAATATATTCAGAGGTATCAACATTATTTTTCAGGTATCAACCTGTGAAATAGTTATTTTCAATTTATATGGTTATCCTCTTTGTGACTGTTTTCACTGTTATCAAGGATTCGGGAATGAATATAATTCTCATTGTTATTGGCGTGCTATTATCATTAATTAACAATTTTTGTGTACAAAATTCAGCCAAAACTAACGACTTAATTACAGCCAAACTTTACAATCTAACATCCATTACTAAAAAGATACGGTGCTAAGCTTTTGGTCAAAATTGAAAAAAATTACAGTACCACTCGAAAAATTAACATGGGATTTTTTGGCAACTTTTTTATACGATGGACCATATTGCTTTTTTGGAGTTTTTGAAATTTCTGGACCCTCCTAACGTTTGGAACACATCTCCTCTGAAGAGATTTGCATCTCAGAGCCCAAACTTTTCAATGATGTAGCTGAGGCATTAAGAAATCCATGGGGATCTTGATTTTCATTAAAGTCCACTATTTTTTCTCAGCACGCCTTCAAAGTCAGATGTCTTTGCGGATGTGAGCAATTTCAATGGGAGAAAACTAAAAAATTAGACTCACAAGTGCAATTTGTTTTCAAGAATGTAAGACCAGCATATAGACTTGACGAAACTGTCAAAACATTGATCTTGAACACTCATTTTCTTTTAGAATAAACATTCAAAATAAGGAAAAATATTTTTGAAAATGATTAACAAAGATCACTAAAATACTTTGAACTTTTGAAAAAAAAAAATGCGCATCAACAGTAAAAAAAGAAAGTATATCATGTCGGATTCATAAGTAGCATTGTTTTCGTATTTTCAACCATTTTATGCAATAATCACAGTTTGGAGAGGAGTCTAGGTCAGACGAAACATGCTGTTATAACTTAATTTTCATGAAACTTTCAGCAAAGATTGGTTATATCACGATGTTCGTACTGAATGTGCTTTTAATGCGCTGAATCCGTTTGTCAAAGCATGCGACTATATTTCCCTTTTGATGTTACTTATTATCTTATGCTGAATATCATTACACTAAATTTACTCAGTTAAGTGTTTTCATGACAACAGAGGACCCGCAACTGATAATTCTTATCGCTGACTATGGATATGAAGACCAGCAGGGGAAACTCATGAAACTGAACATTCATCATATGAACATCTCTCGTATCCCTGTCAACGTGGTAGCACCTAGAGCATTAGACTACGACCACGCAGAGGGTTTGATCTACTTCACTGATTTACACACCAAACAGATCAGGAGAGTGGACATCAATGGCGGAAACGATACTGAAGTGGCGAAATTCAATTCAAGTGAATATGTTTCAACATCATATTATTAACCTGACATGCCTCAAATACAGTACTTTCTCATAACTTTCGACATAATTGTCCATATAAATGTCGGTGTGGTAGTATTTCGATTATTGTTCTTTCTACCGTTCATATAAAAAAATATTCGTCAATAATTATGGTTTTGACTTTCATCATTTTCACCTAAAAAACATTGAATAATTTGTCAGCATCTGGACCTGAAGGCCTAACACTGGACCCAAACACTCGTCAAGTGTTCTACACGGACAATGGAAACAACCTGATAGGGAGAGTGGAGATGAACAATTTCAACCATAGAGTTATTGTCGACTCTGGGCTGGACAAACCGCGAGGAATTGTTGCTGATACTAAGAACAAGTAACTTCATTGTGCTCTGAAAATTTCTTGTGAACATTGTTAGGGTTAGGTGATATGGGGTTTAACACCGCTTTCAAGAGCATTTCACTGATATCGCGACTTCTATTATTATTGCATCTAGAAAGCCCGCAAAATCATTGTGGCTACCTGCAAGCATTGGCTGGAACAAGCGAACCATGAGTGATACTTCACTGAAATTCAGTGCAGCATTGCACCAAAAGCTGACTGGAATGCGTGTAGAACAGTTCTCTACTGTAGACATATTGCCGAGCCCCTGGCGTGCTTCAAACCCCAAACCTGTAGATCCGAAACCGAACGCGCTAAGCACTGCGCTATCCCGCCCCCTGAACATTGATTATTCCCTCTGATAATTAAGGATAACTCAAGATGGTCCCCTTTTGTTAGCATCGTTTTCAACCTATCTCATGTAAAGTACTAAATTTTGAATGGCCTTTTCATAGTCGTGACACATGGTTACATTTCTTTTCCCCGAATGTAATTTGTAAGATCTTGAATTGTAATACCCTTATATTTTCGTTTTGAAGTGAGATGTATACAAAGAATTTTTTTGACTGACCAACAAACTTTGAATAGAACTAGAAATAGAACGACCTGATAGGGACGTGAACCTGCAATGTAGCTGGATGAACTGCTCTGCCACACCTAATGGAGCCAATATAAAAACTAGCGAAATTACTCAATTTAGGGTCACTTAATTTGTGTCTCATTATAATGCTATTTTGTCTGTTGTTACATGATGTTAACATATTCGATGTACCGAGTATCCCCTAGCACTCTATCATACCGTCACAGGTGTGATAGTATCGATGTCATTTACTGTATTTAAGGATATATAATCTTTGACATTAAGGGAAGAAAGAAAAACCCTTCGAGTTTTCTTATTCTTCTCCTTCTTGTATCTCCCCTCAGGGTTCAAATCTCTAGTAAGTCATCAGTAGTCGTGGTTTCTCCTTAACGTATGTTTTGAAGGGTGCTTTGTTGGCATTAAAAACTAATGACAATTTTACAAACATTTTATCTTTAATAACCTTGATCAAGTGTGATATTTCTATTTCCCGTCTTCCTCATTTATCACTCTGTATGATAAGTTGCTGTTACGTTTTGTTTCATATTAACTTTCAGAAATGAAATCTCCAAGTTGATATTATGAAAGTAACTGTTTCAATTTGCAAATTGCCTTTGCATAGTAGGACTTTACGGCAGCATCCTAGTGCCACAGTCAAAAACATTGTATCCCCTAATTAGCTATTGGATATACCATCAACTAATTAGGACTTACTCATTGCCTAATTAGGACACACTATTTCCTAATTAGGAGATATTAAGTCCTAATTAGGACATACTAGGGGGTAACTTATCTCCTAATTAGGAGTTACTACCTCCTTATTAGGAGATAAATAAATTGACTGTGGCACTAGGGTGCTTCCGTAGGACTTTGAATGCGAATACTGTGAAGAAATAATTGTTTGCAATGCAGACACGTAAATGTGATTTTTAATGGTATATTATCAGAAAGCTTTATTGGGTCGACTTCGGCGGTAACCCGAAGATAGAGACGAGCGACTATGATGGAGGACAGAGATCAACTGTGATCAATTCAAATATCATCCGTCCTCTTGAGATAACTATCGACGGAGAGGGTAAATAAAACTTTTGCTTATAAAATCTTATTATTTTTAAATTGTCAGTTCCATTATCGGCTCTCTTCCCGTTTCTTGCTTTCAAAATAAGAAATTATGATTTCATTACTTCCTATTTTTTACTTTAAAAGTTTCTTTCACAATCAGAATCAGAAGTTTGGGCAAATAATCTAGCATTGACGTTCATGGAAAAAAACATTTAACTATTAATTGTTATGAATGAACTTCTGCATACCATCCGAAACCTTTTTTGAAGCACAATACCTTTCCCAGCTCGTCATCTTGCTTTAATCATCTATTCATCATAGAGTTCTGAGTTTTCTATGAACAGGCGATTGCCAAATTGTTGCATATTGACATCCAATTATCAAATATAATTTTAATAACTTCCGTCATATAAAGCAATGAGTGACAACAGCATCATAAAACATAACTTCATTTTACATAACCTATTTGATGTTTCTTTGAGAAATTCATAATCATTTTGTAGGGCGACTATACTGGACAGAGTTTCAAGGGGTTATCCACTCCGTCAGTGTGGCTGGAACTGATCGAAGGGGCATAGCCAGTGTTAATGATGGGAATCCAAGTCATATGAGCATATTCAATGGTTTCATGTACTTCACATATTTTCATGACAGGTACATTCTCACATGTTTTTCTTTTGATTGATAGCAAGTGTTTAACCAGGAAGAATCTAGCATAATAACTTAAATCTTTATCCCTCATAAAAAGCGCATTGTTAACTAATCAAGGTAACCACTGGTCACTTGCTAATTAATCAAAGGCTATTGTACACTGTTACATTGTTAAGCATACGTACCTATATATTTGCCATGTTGTGAAAATTCCACACTGTTGAAAAGATTTGTTATCAAGTCGAAATACAACGTATCAAGTCTTCATTAAAATGATATCTACAGAAAGTGTCGTCTGAAATATTTTATTTTCAAATATACATTTACTTCACGTGAGACCTTCTTCACCATTTTATCTATATATATCTGCTTATAAATCAGTATATTTACATTCTTAACGCAGTCTGAAGTCTGAAATGTGTCTTGGCCGTGACTATTTAAATCATATGTAAAAAGGTAAATCTGTCCTCAATACCATGTATTAGGTATCGTTGTACGGAAGGTTTGATGAGCTAGTTAAACTTCCTAAAAATTACAGAATGAAACAATTACGCATAATTGCACAAGGATCGCATGCAACACATTTCCTATGACTTTTCTCTTTTATTATGAGGACTTCATACATTAGAGCGGATATGACCCTTTAGGCGACTCAATGCATGCGTTGCAAATCACTTGATATCGCTTGATAAAACTTATAACTTCATATAACGATGAAATAATTTATCTTTCTCTCGTGATATTAATCATGTTATTTTTTGTAAAGTCTCGAGAATAACAAAATCAATAACAAATAACATAATTAAATCAACTCGTTAGTTAGTGTCTATACCTTGTCTATAAAAGCTTGAGAGTTATAAAAAAAGAAGTTTAGTGTAACCAAATAGAAATGTGGCTTGGGGTTGAGAATAGTTCAGTTAAAATATATGATTAAGTATAATTCATCAGAAACCACCTGTAGATTGAGTTAAATCAAAACAATAATCTGAATGTCCTGCTTATAAACAAAATAGAAAAGAAGGTATATTTGTGCTTTCAAATATCTAATAAGCTCTAAACCAAACTAAAAAAGTAATCACAATGGTGTTTGATATAATTTAAATAGCAAATTCGATATTAGTAATAATGCCCCCGATTTTCAAATATATTGCTTGACGAGATGGTAATCCATGTCTATTCCATAAATTGTTTGATAATGTTCGATGTTCAAATGACTTTTTACATACTTTTTATACTTCTAAATAAAGATGTAGTGTCAAAGACTTAAATAAACGTGGTATAATGATGTTGATAAATTTGATGCAGGAATAAAGTGTTAGCCAAAGGTATATTGTTTTATTGCAGTCATCTGGTTGCTATGCCTCTGGATCATATAAATAACTCTGCTGTGCTATCATCACCCCTACTCCAGCGACCCCGAGGAATACATGCATTCTCTCCGAACTTTGAAGTTAAAGGTATTTTGATAAAACAATCTTAAACCGAATAAGTCATCTAACTTTCAAAGTTTATAGAGTTCCATTATAAATCCGAAACATGTAAATGACTCACTTATATGATTGTTGACAACGCTTTAATGCCAAAATGGCGTGAATTCAATAAGCAATGTACATTTACCTCATTAATTCATTAATGAGTAAGGTTTTTGTTTATCCCATATTAAAAAGCAAAAATTGCTTAATTACTGAAGGTTATTTATTCATTGGTTTCAGTTCCATGCCCGTATGGAAAATATGGAAGGGACTGTTCCACATGTGGAGCCTGTAAGAACGGAACCGTTTGTGAGAAAACCACTGGCATTTGCTTTAGAGGTTGTCAACCAGGCTATACCACAGAAAAATGCACCGAAAGTAAGTGAGTGAGTGAGTAGGGGGTTTAACATGAATCATGTTTCTTATTATATTTATGTAAATCATATCGTACAAATTAATCAAGCAATTCGTGATACACTGCATGATCAGAACAGATGGTTTTTCTGGGTGCAAAAGTGGATGTAAAGGGGACAACTGCACAAAAGGTTAATATAATAAAGAGTTGGGGGGGAGGGGGGGGGGGGGAGGAGACAATTGTTTATCACGTAATTTCTATGGCCTTAAAGATTTTTCCTTGCCATGATTTGTCCATCTAGATCTTTTTCAATGGCTATATGGCAATATCATTTATTGCAAATGGTAATGCATACTACATTGTATAGCATCTATTGCACACGTGCTATTCTACAAGAATAAATTGGGTTTGTTAATGGATGCCCGTCAGGAACATTTGGTTTTGGTTGTCAGTCAACATGTAACTGGAAAGCAAACAGGGGTTGTAACGTGGAAACCGGAAGTTGCCCAGACAGATGTCAAAGTGGGTGGAAGGGAACCAATTGTTCTATACGTAAGAGGCAACCAAACGCTTGGTCTGATATTTGAAAATTATCACTTTAAGAAATTAGCTGTTTAATGATTTTGTGAATAATTGTGATAACTGTTTTGTTTCAATTTAACTTATGTTAAAAAGATTTAAAATGAATATTCATCACTTTATTTGATTTTTTTATTAACTCTAAAATATGATTTTTTCCAGTCCATTGCAATATTTTATGTTATTTTTGATGAAAATTGTAAAATTGACAATGACGACACCTACAACTATTCTTTAACATATGGTCGTTAACAATTAACATTTAATTTTTTGCTGTTAGCAATTGGACTTTGATTTTAAAAGCTATATATCTCAAAAAAAATCCGAGACCAGGGGTTTATATCACTGTGTTAGATTTTGTGTACTCTTTCGTGATTATCTTCCTGATTCGACGATGCTATATCGCTTCAGAATGCACTCCTGGGACGTATGGAGAAAACTGTGGATCAGTATGTCCAGGAAATTGTAAATCTAGTACGGTCTGTGATTCCATGTCCGGAACATGTACAGAAGGATGCCAAAGTGGATGGAAAGGAGTCTATTGCACAGAACGTAGGTTGCACTTCATTGATTACTTAAGATTAGTTTACAGTTGCGCTCGATTTGCCATAGACCTTTCAAGGTGGTTATTTATTGGTAACAGATGTTGCTCATGTAGATTTAATAAAGTTCAAGGAATATTTTTGCACATGTTATTTGGTTTGTTGTAGGATGTTTGCCAGGAACCTTTGGAGTTGACTGTCAGTCTATGTGTAACTGTGAACCAAATCGTGTTTGTGACGTGGAAACCGGAAGTTGCCCAGGTGGTTGTCCAAGTGGATGGAGGGGAGACAATTGTTTATCACGTAAATACTAACCAGAAAATATGTAGATGAATTATTTCTATGGCATTATAGATTTGTCACTGCCATGATTTGTCTATCTTATTCCATGGCTATATTATTCACGAGAAAGTTACCACCGTACATCTGGAGAAAACTTTCATATAAATATATTTAAGAATATGTTACTAAGATGTAGAAATTCATGGCATGGTTTGGCTCAATTCTCTTGCATAGTGTATTTAACGCTGACTGTATCATTTAATTACATCTGCATTTGCTAACAAAAAATTCAATATCAATTATTACAAATTGTAATGCATCCTTCATTGTATAGTGTCTATTGCAGCCGTGCTTTTTTACATGAGGCAATTGGGTTTGTTCTAGGGTGCCCATCAGGAACATTTGGTGTTAGCTGTCAGTCAACATGTAACTGCAAAGCAAACAGGGTTTGTAACGTGGAAACCGGAAGTTGCCCAGACGGATGTCCAAGTGGGTGGAAGGGAACCAACTGTTCTATACGTAAGAGGCAACCAGACACATGGTCTGATATTTGAAAAGTATCAGTTTAAGATTAATTAGTTGTTAATGATTTTGGGAATAGCTGTGATAACTGTTTTGTTCAATTTCACTTATGTTAAAAAGTTTTTGAATGAATATTCATCATTTGATTTGATTCTTTAATTAACTCTAAAATAAGATCTTTTTCAAGTTAGTTGCAATGTTTTATGTTATTTTTGATGAAATTGTAAAATTGACAATAACGAAACTATTCTTTAACACATGGTCGTTAAACATTAACATTTAATTTGTTGCTGTAAGAAAATGGTCTTAGATTTTAAACCTATATTTTTTTCAAGAGACCAGGGGTTCATTGTCACTGTGTTAGATTTTCTGTACTCTTTCGTGATTATCTTCCTGTTTCAACGATGCTAAATCCCTCTTAGAATGCACTCCTGGGACGTATGGAGAAAACTGTGGATCAGTATGTTCAGGGAATTGTAAATCTGGTACGGTCTGTGATTCTATGTCCGGAACATGTACAGAAGGATGCCAAAGTGGATGGAAAGGAGTCTATTGCACAGGACGTAGGTTCAGACTTTTATTAAGAAGTATTTGTATTTATAGTTATATCTTTTTTATTGTCTCTTGCACCAGAAGGAATGTTCCACGAGGTTACATCATTCTAGTACGACAGAGCAATCAAAATGACACCAATGTTTGATGGTCAGCAAGTCATAAAAAGTACATTTTGTATTTCAAAAGTATTGTTAACATTATGAACCAAGTATACTTATGTCGTTTCCGAAAAAGAATTTGTTTTTGGTGTACAGTTTTAATGATAAGAGATATGTGCCATTTAGGGTAAGTGAACGTATATAATATTGTTATATTTCAAACCTTTTTTCTGCACTAATACAATTAATTCTGCGGGTCAAATCCATCTGAGGGTGTAGGTTCGAAGCCAGCAAGAGGCTCCACACGGAATATTCAAGAGCCTGTACTATTTCAGATAGTGTAATCCTGATATAACACCATTGCAGATGTTAATAAGATCACACTTTTCTTTCAGGGGAACTCGAACAGAATGAGGAGCTACAAACTGGTAAAATATATACCCTCATAACATCCTGCTATTAATTTGTTAAAACGTTTTAAAAACTAATATAGTGATTATATTTTTGATTGAAAGTCAATTTGCGTTTTGAAGTAATGCATGTGTATATGTATTATACATTGATGTATAGTCACTATTGAAATTGAATTTATTTTTTGATTTGTCAATAACGCAGGAATTTGCACATCCCTTTTTTCAGAACGGTCCCTACAGAATGAAGGACTTCAAAACGGTAACATATAACTGTGTTTAACAAACATTTTTTGAGCGATACCCCATTGAGTATAAATATTTTTTCATTAATTGGAATTACTATCAATCATTTAGACAAGGATACTATACATATGGGTCTCTAATCATATTGACAATAATTTCATTGTTATACATTTGCTATTTGGTAATATTGACATGTTATTTTAATCAGGCTCATTTACTTCAATTTTTCCAGGACAATCACAAGAGAATGAAGGACCTCCAATAGGTAATGGGAACCACTCTCCTTAGCATCTTCTTAAATAAAAAAGACATATAATATCTATGATGTTTGACACTTTAGTAGTTGTTTGAAGTAAATTGGATAAAATGACTATTTTTTATGAACCTTATCCTGTTTGCGGTATTGGAAATACACCAACCATTTACTAAAATCGTTTGATATGAATCGTATAGGCGATAATGTATTTGTGCTTTACTATCCATTTACTATTACCATTTGAGTCATATTTGAAATAATGTAATGCTTTGTAAAATAAAAATAACGGTATCAATACTTTGGCTCACCAGGTTTGATAGCTGGAGTGGCAGGTGCGGTAGTAGTCGTCATCGTCGTTGTAGTTGCTGCTGTGTTTGTAATTAAGTGAGTTATAAATAAGTTTTTACTTCTTTTATATCTATTTGGATGTGTTTGAGGAAATGTTTTACATTAAATAGTTGATATTTAAGACAAACGTTCATTAAATTAATTGGGAAATGAAATGTGAGGTTTAAAATAAAGTACGAGTATTCAATTGCATCTTAAATAATAAAGGGAGATGATTGACATATGATCACTTATTTGTCTCAATTAATATAAAAACAATTTCAAACTGAAACATAATTGATCTCCTTACACAGAAATAGACTCATATTAAACCTTCACTTCTGTATCTTTTCCTTCAGGAGAAAGCGGGCACAAATAATGGACAACGATAATTACTCCAGTTTGTCTCCAGGAGTTGGTTATAGCAATGCTAATTATGAAACCACAAAGATGGGAACAATCAAACCTACTTCCGATAATGTCACTACTATCTTTTAACTTTCTTCTGAGTAATGAATTTTATTCATATTGTTACTATTGTTATCTTTTAACAAAAAGGTTATTCAAGTGAAGACATCATATAAAACTTGTCCTCTTATCAAATAATGGCAGTGTACCATTGCGAAACAATCAGAATAAATCCCTTTCAGGTACAAGTAGTTTTGTATTTTTTCGTAGAAGTTTTTTCTTCAGAAAGACTCTAATTTACTTAAAATCAGGACTTACTTTTAATTTCGGGACTAAATTCTTTGCGATTATACCATTGTTTGACAGTTCCATATTGATGGCGCTTTCAGTCCAGTTGTAACTAGGAAATCATCAATAGTTTTCGGTAGAAACTCATGACCCAGAAAAGATTTTTTGAATGTGCCAACAGCATGATTTTTTACAAATAAAGTGATCAGATGAAAATAAAAATAAATGATTCCAGTTGAAAACAATGTTTTTTAATCAAAAGAAGCAGTTTTTTTAAAAATATTCTTTGAGAGATTGAGGCATGGAAATCCATTTCCCTACCTCAAATGGTTGATAGTGGTTCCTGCTTGAAACTTGATTAATTCCTCTACGGCTACAGCTGATCAGAACGATAGATCAAATGTTGTGACCTTTTGAAGACGATACATTTTGACAGAAACTTTTTAGAGGAGCATTTGAAGAAAAAACGTTTAAAAAAACGTGATGGGGATACACTATACAGACAGGGATACAAAAACAGTTGTTCAGACAACATCAATTATTTTCGTACATGTATGTATATAAAATGAGTTATGTAAAATAAGTTTTTACAGGTCATGTTGAATCACAACAGCAGTGATTGTAGTGATTCAACATGACCTGTAAAAACTGATTTTTATACAAAACATTTGCATCTTAAATAATAAAGGGGGATGTTTGACATATAATCACTTTTTTTGTCTCAATTAATATTAAAACAATTTCAAACTGAAACATCATTGATCTCCTTACATAGAAATAGACTCATATTAAACCTTATAAAAGATAAACCGGGGGAAAAAAAGTAATGTTTAGCTTTGTCAAGATAGGGTCGTGAAACTGCCCTTTTGAGTAAGGAGGAGCGAAAATTTCGAGGAGGCAGGGGATGCGGGCGCAGTTAATAATAGAAGAAGAAAGAAGAAGAAATGTATTTTTCCAAGTGTCATGCTGTAATATACATATACATTAAACTACCAATAAGGTATAAAATCATGTAATAATATAACATTTTGTTAAAACAGTATACGGCTATATGACAATGAGACGTACGCGAAGGCGATTTAGTAGAAACTATTAATAAACATAACACACTAACATAAGCACACCCGTCCACACTGACCGTACTACCACACAAACACACAAACTCACGCACGCTCACACGCACACACACACACACACATACGCGCACACACGCACACATGCACACACATACTCACGCACACATCGTACGTGGGTTTATATACGGTGTGTGGCCAAATATTTGCAGATCAAAATTTTTAAAGATTAGTTATCTTTGAAATAAGAAGGTTAGATTAACATTTCGTTCATAGGCTGAAGGACCTTTTGAGGCTATCTGATTGAGTACCTCAAAACATTTGCACTCTGAACAGTACTGTCATTCTTATTCAACGATCCTTCGGAAATATTTTGTAGGTTTTAATAATTTTGAAAGTATCGACTGTAAAAAAAATAAACTAATAAATACCCATCGATAACAATGTGCTTGCGACTTGCTTCAGAGATGCGACTTAAGCCCAACTCACACTACGCACGATTATACTACGGTAACATTACGATTCAATCGTACTGGTATCGTATTGTGGTTTTTACGATCTGTTACGTGAAGACGGTTTCTGTACGTGAGGTGCACAATGTGGGTACAATCATTACACGAAAGATTACGATTCGAAAACGGTCAGAACACAATCAACACAAACGTAACACAACGCTTTCATGATGCAAACACGAGTGATGTAAGAATAATGCACGTTTTTAGATAATTTATAGGGCAAAAAAAGGTTAACCATTGATTTTAATGATCAATGTCAAATTGATATCCATCTTGTGATGCATTGCAGCTTGGAAATACAATTTCATTGCGCTAAAGACGTTATTACGTATAATACTAATTCTAACATTATCTTCGGACAATCTTCCGGAGTTTTTCTCTTATCTTCTGTCTGTATGCAAAAAGCTACCGATGGTGTTTCACAGGCATTCCTTCTGACTCAAAGCAGTTGAATTTCCAGCATGTAAGGAAGTTTACATCGTGACATCGAGAAACTTGCCAAAGTGATCGATAATTGAGGACATTAAAATTCGCTTCCTAACAAATTATGTAACATTCGCATTTGTATATGCTTATAATCACATTCCCTTGATCTATAGATGCATAACGAAAGTTTGTTCACATGCCTGCGTATTCTAGTGAAAATATCATGTTATTTGGCATGTCTTTGAGGCATCAAAGCTTTACGAAAAAAATACAGAAATGAATATCTATTGTAGTTCAAGTTAAAAAGGATATCATTCCCAACAGTCACATATAGCAGTTTTGGCAGGTCATTAAAGTGACCAGGGGAGTCAAAATTCCGAAAACATAAATTCAATTTTTCGCTACAAAATCCATATAAAGTGATCAATAGGTTTAAACACAATGTTTGTTCCCGTGCACTAAGTCAGTGCTGATTTATTCTCAGAGATTGGAACTGGAATATTTTAATCGAAATTTCAGGAAATCAGAATTTCGAAAATATAACCCCTTCTGTCTATTTCCTTGCCTAACTTCGAATTATTGTATGACAGACAAGACGACTCCAACATAAGCAAAAGAATTATTATTTTACGCATTGTCAATTTATCATTCATTGTCAGTTTTGCTAAAGTTATTCTATTGACGTCTTTACAAAACCAAAATTACATGATATTTGCGCTACGATACAGTGGTATGTGAACAAACTTTAGATATGCAGCTGTATATGAATATCGAGCCCCCAAATTACCATTTTGAATCCAAGGTCATTAATTGTTATCATTCCAAAAACGTGAGTCTGTGGTAAATACTTTAAAAATTGGCCTGAGAGAGCAATATCGTGTGAGTCCAGCGCAATATAAGCATCCCCATTGTTATCATTATTACATACTGTGTACAAGATGGACTTAGTTAAGTTTCTTATTGATAACAAGTACATCTGCGCTTCATTCTAGTAGAGAACAAATCAAAGTAAACAGTATATTCCACTCACCAGTGAATTCTCTATTTCTTCGTCTAATGTGTTCGGGAGTTGATTTCCATTAACTTATTTGAATTTTCGTACGATTGCGTATGAAAATTCTACATTAATATGATAAGTCCTATACACAAAATCTTCAGAAATAGCATGAAGATGTTAAACACTCTTTTTTCTTTATGTCTGACATGTATACTTTTGCAGTATACAGTTTATCACACTTTTGATGGGTTACCACATTATGTTGCTTGTGATGAACTCTTGTTTCATTTTATCATCTTGCCGCAGTAATTTGAAACCTTATTTCTTCCCTATCATTTAGAGGTATACTTTCATGTAGAATTTTTTTGTTAGTTTTCACAAGTATTGCCCATTTATGCATCTTTAAACTTTGTATTCTGCACAAAATATAATTTCAAAGATCTAATAAACTCAAAAGGTGTTGGTGGAAGTTCAACCAAATATCGTGTAACGATTGTATCCTGATCGTACAGTAATCGTATGACTCCGTGTTCAGTACGAGCTGTCAACGTGGTCCTAGAGTTTAGCACCATAAGGGTTAATTAACATTACTACGATAATAGTACGACTGCAAAAAGGACAACTTATCGATCGTGTTCTGGTCGTGTTGTGGTTGTGCTGTTATCGTGTCCTAAGGCTGAAGCACGATCAACACAATAACTATACATACACTACACAATCACTACACGATCGACACGCCCACAACACGATTTTCTGAAATCAGGAACATGTTTGCGATTTGAACGAATCGTGTTGGAAAAATAGCACGATCAGCCCAATAACTGGACGGTAACCACACAATAACAACACAATAACCACACAATAACAACACGATGACTACACGATACTTTCGTACAGGGATCGTAGTCGATCGTACGTAGTGTGAGTTGGGCTTTAATGTTTTCCAGTCTGGTGGTCACATACAATAGCACAGGGTCTCTAATGTATATAAATCAGAAACAAAAGAAAAATCTACAAAGTTATGTCATTGCCATCATGTTTGAAATCAGTAAACCATCATGCATAGTTTATATTATTTACTTTTTACTAGAGCATTTCAGTAAAAATATTTCAACGTTATTTCATGCCAAAATATCAATAGTAATAATCTCTTTACGATATCGATTCTTGATTAAGGCTGTATGCAAAGATCTAATATTGCGGGACTACGTATACACATAACGTAGTGAGACAATTAAGATTTCAATTTAAAGAGATAGGGTGGTGTATCATAACGACTTTCATTTACCAACAATAACAGTTTTCAGAGTTATCGAAACATGCATGTACGACTCTTATCTGCTTTCAAGTATTTCTTTCGAGAGTTCTTTTCCTTTTTGACATTTTTTCGAGACAGATCGTATTTTAAGTAGTTTTTGTTCAGTGGAACTAATCCATTGCTGTCTAGCTTACTGTGTGGATTCCTATGAACTTTTGAAATTAAAATTTATTTTTACTTTTGAACATAAATTTTTCAAATATTGAGGGTTAAATCTGCAATTTATTTTTAAAACCAATGGTAAAAAAATGACATTTTATAAAATCTAACATATAATTACGAATCAAGGTGATAGCGCAGAAGCCATTCACGATTTCAAAACTTAACAAGTCCGTATAAACCTGTTAACAAAAATTTGCATAGGAAAATACGAAAATTGCAAGGAAATGTTGCTAATCATCCCGGTCTTAACCCGGTTACTCCCCATGCATGTCTTTGATAATCAGAGCATGAAGCCGCACGTAGCCCTAGGATGAGTAGCAACGGCCAGTATATTAGTGGAGTTTTAAGCAAAGTACATTTAACCTTCAGAAAGGATACAGTGCTAGAGAAAAGAGAAATGTTTTATCATTGGTCTTCAATAGTTCTCCTCTTGTTACGGTTCGGACTGATAGTGACAGGTGAGATTATTATTTTATTACGGGAAAGAGCAACTTATTGAACCGAAACTGTTGAAATTCATGTCATTCATTTGGAACCGAAACTGTTAAAATTAATTTGTCTTTCATTTTTCGTTTTTACTTTGTCTCATTTTTATATTACTGACCACATTTTAACAAAGTAACTTTGAGAGAGGAATTAACAAGGAATTTAACGTTTGATTTCACATTGTTCGCTATCCAAGTTCAAGGACTATATCAGTTGGAGAACGTAGATGGCAACTCAGTGGAAGCTTTGAAACCTTGGTAAGATCAAATAGAAAGAGAGCACATATTTTTAAAAAACTTATTCCCTTGATTTCGGAACAGCTTATAGCATGTCTGCATTACAAACATTCATCTCATGATCATTGAACGAACATAACATAAAAGAGATGACTTATCTACGTGCATGATGCTCTTAATCACTACTTAGATTATCATAGTCGAGTATGAAAATTTGAATTCTAGGCCTTGATGCTCGAAGGTCACTTATTGTTAAGATAGTCAAAGGTCAATAATAATGTTGATAAAGATTATTTAAACACACTAGTGCACGCCATTATTTCGTAAACACAACGAATGCACAGATACTGCATATCCCTCGATATAACTCACTATCCTCACTCAAGTAATCTACTTCGTAAGTTATTTAACAAATATTTACGTAAATAGGAGGTAAAGTGGATTTTTAAAGGCCGGAAGTATTTATTGTTACGTTACATTAAATCCGCATGAACTACGATATCGGAAATATTGAACTTTTGCTCATAACCAGAAAGCGGAAACGGCAGCCGCTATGATCAATCTAGTACCAATGATAATTCTGTGTTATAAAATCGGTTAATTTACAACATTGATTTCATAAAACATATTTCATGATTTGTTCTCAGTTCAGAGTTTACGTTATTTCAGTAGCTGCACACAATACTTGTTCAGCCGTTTCCAAGTGTCAATAAATTATCCGTTTGGTGCATAGCTTACCATAGATGTTTATATGTCCAAGCCGACATCGGATGTCATAACGTTTTCTTTGTTGATTGCAGGTAAATTTTAAAGAATGTTTAGTATTTCATTGCATCGATAGAAAGTTTAAGCGAATGCATAAGTCCTCGTAAACCTTAAAATAGCCAAATTAAACGGTAAAAGCGTGCACTAGTGTCTTTAAAAAGTAAAAAAGTGAACCGTTTCGTTTTGTCATGCTATGGTGTATGGAAAATAAATGAACATTTCATTGCATTGCATTTTTAGGTTAAACGTTTGGAATGCAGTTGAATATCACGGCTTTTACTGAGATTGATGTTTTCCCTAATTATTTTCTTTCCTGGTTTATCTACGAATAAAGTCAATGATGTCCTTAGAAGCTTGTTTCATGATACTTAGTTTTACAACAGGTCAACTGGACTAATACTCAGAATCTTAGAAATATGCATCTAGAACCTTGGTTAATTTGTCTCGTTCTTTGGATAATTTGTTTTGCTTTTTGAAAATATGTGAAAGAGGTTCTTTTTGTTTCAGATAAACGTTTTCAAGTTTTCGTTAACAAATAGATGCCTTTCACGCTGATCAGTTAATTTGTTTGTTTAAAATAGCTTGCATCTTTATCAATATTTTATTCAGTAAAAATAATTCAATTATTTTGCGCATGTCTAATAATTTCATAACACATGACTTTTATCATCCAAAACTGTGTTCTACAGGATATATCGCTCGTGTAAGATCAAGCGATATCTCCTAGGAGTTGAACATGACGACATCACAGTGCTACGACATCATCACGCTTCGATTAGTTCAGTGTTCAGAAATTACATTTTTTTACAGAATCGAAATGAAAATTGATTTTGGATGATAAACAGAATCAGTTTCTCCTGATATCAAATATGTAATCAAACGTTGATAAAAGTAAAAATATCCTCGGCAAGCCTTGGATATTTGTGACTTTTATCAACTCGTGCTGATATATTTGACACCAGAAAACACTTGGTTGCGATTCTCTATTTATTCATTTCTGTTTTGTGTACCCTCGTTGGTTATATGGACTTATGGAACATAAATGTTCGTACCTTGGTCGTCACAGTCGGTGACTTCCTATCATCAGTTTCAATTCAACTAAGTTCTCATTGTTTCACTCTGATGAAGATAAAAGCACAGTCGAATCTGTTGATTTTTATTTTGCTTTGACATAACAAGCTTTGGATCAATGATAATACAGACGTTGGATGTAAGAAAGAAGAAACACAGTAAACCATAAAGCTATCTGTTACACAACAATTTTTGCGCACGGAATATATTTAGAATTTCTTGAAATTGAACACGCCCATATTTACCGCTCGTGCTATTAATCTAGAGCATTTCCTTTCAAAATATAATGTCAAGGTGAAAGTATTGTACACAACTATTTATAACCCTTAAGATTTCAAACGATTCGAAATGCCTTTCATAACTCTCGTGGGTGTGTCTGTACATCAGCCCGCAACTTTTGACGGCTACATATTAAAAATTGAATATATAACTCAGCTCAATTCGTTTCGTTTTGTTTGAGACGTCTCGGGGGCTCAGCGAGTCGGAATTTCTGTCAGCGTGCCCCTTTCACAGGGATGGATTCTTTGTGCAGCCTGAGTTCTGACTAAAAATGCCGAAAGGCTTAAATCAGAAGAAGTTTTCTTTATTGTTTACGTCTCTTCCGCGAACTTCCAGTCTACGCCGAGATAGAATCAGTGTCAAAGTATCATATATTTGTTCAAGATAATAAAGCTTGTATGACAATTAATGCCTCCCTTTCGTTAGTGACTGTTGGTGTTGTGCGCGCCTGTGTGTACCTACCTGTCAACACAAACATTAATTTACTCTTTTGTCGTCTCTAATTCTATTTCATCTTCGTAAACCGTTGATTTAGAGGATGGTCACAAATATGAGAATATCTAGATTGTAGGTGTCAAACATGTACAATCGTCGTGTTTACTTAAAACAGGGAATACTGCATAACCATTCATCCGAACACGATATACATGATCATGTTCAAAAATAATAATAACAAACGTACATTCACATACGAGGGGAAGTTCATCTGACGACATTTTACAGGCATAAACAAGCCCTTATTTGAGATTTCCAGCCTGTAATCATGGAAAGTTCTCAAACGGAGCATCGTGCTGTTACCAAGATCTCATGAAAGCAGGGGGAATACGATAAAAATACATAAATGTATGACCAATGTGTATGGGGAAAAAGCCAATCGCTATTCTATCCCTTTATTACCAATATGATTATTAAATAGCGGTGACATATTTCAATATGAGCACATGTGTAGATATCACCTTTGCCCAGCAATGATTGTATCAGCGCGAGCTACCTTATTTCGTCATCTGTGAAATCACAAAGGAAAAGTTTCGAGTTAGATTAGATTTAAATGTAAACTAAACATCGTCATCAACAATGATGAGATTTTCAACAATGAAATAAAATACCTCGACCTCAATTGTGCTCAGAGGCGCAAACATAAACACAGATAGTCTTTCTGTTTACGACTATCGGCATTCCTAACCAGAACTCCCGATCGGGTTGCGCAAAGAATTCATCGCTGTTAAGGGGGGCACGCTGATTAAGATTTCTGACTCGCTAAACCCTCGTCAAGCTTCCCTGATAAAACGTTTCAAATCAAAAGCCCAAATTCCATTCATGAAAAAAGACAGTTCCTGAATGTATTGCCCAAACAGATACATAGTGCTTATTTCAGGCCGCTAAAATGCATAGAAAATTGAGTAAATGTATACTGTTGAATGATAGTTACACATTTCTAATTAAACGTTCGTTGCTTTTCGTATTTCGTAAAAGCGATCTTAGCTGTACGAATTTTATCGTAAACTTTACACTAAAGATTTCTAGCATAAAATATTCGTTAGTTACGTAGACAGCTACAAAGGAGGTGTAGCAACTCGATATTTTGTTCGGAAATGCAACAAAGATGGCATCATCCGAGTGACAGTGTTTACACTAAATAACGTTTCTCTACGATACAACTTAACTTTCTCCGTCCAACATTCACGACCAAGCAGAGTTTCAGCCGATGTCCGGTGCTGTGCCATGCAATCGCTTTCCCTAAAGCCGAAGCCATGAGGCGGTATAATGTTTTACAATGTAGGTTCTTAGGGTTCCAGGGTCTTCGGTTACTTCAGTAAACTTCACGGATTGATATCCGTTCAGAGGAAATCACAAACGGGGTTAGGTCGCTATGATGTTTTTATTTCTTACCTTGTATTCGTAACAGATTTTTACAACATCCGTTTCCGGCAAGCGTAACACTTCCGGGTTGTATCTATTTATAGCTAATAATAATTTAAAGCCATAATACGTATTGGATGGATTCATAAAGATGTAAATAAATCAGTGATTCATCACAGCGGCCGTCTGTTTATTGTATGAAAATTTGCAAGGTTTCACGTAGTTAATATCTTTAATAAATACATATATTTAAGGCATGACTGATTTCGATTGAAGTAAACAACTTTAACATTGTCAAATCAAACGTATAGCCCTCAATTACACAATTCAGCCAATGGTTTCAGTGAAAAGGCCAACTCGGTTGGATGAAGAGGCTCAGAGGTTTTCTTTGCCTGAGACTAAAATTTTCCTGTAGTATATATAATCTATATAATATATAAGTCTTAGTAGTAAGAAACAACAACCAACTTGTCAACAGCGTCTACTTGAAGCCTAGCCACACTAACGTACAAATACCTTAATTACACCTCCAACCACATCCTCCATTTAGGAAAGGAGTCATCTGGACCTTAACAAAATGAGCCAAGAACATCTGCTCCACAAACGAAGAAGCCGGAATAAACCAGAAGCTACATTTACAAATAGTACCCCCAACAATAAGTAAACAAAGTTTTCAAAATAACCCTCAACCCCCAGAGAAAAAGCCACCCCTGCAGTAAGCCCCATTCATCATTAGTCTCCCCATACGTCAGACCTGTCAGCCATCACATCACCGGTTCTCAAACAACATTTCAACATAGATGTCGTTTTCAAAAAGAGTAAATCCATCCAGAGTAAAATAATGTGGTGTAATCATCAATAGCTCATTTAATGATATAATTTCATAGTATACAAACACTTTTAAGTAACGACAAGCAAACAACTGGAATCTAAATTGGAAAAGAACGTTCATACTTAAAATTACATTTACATTAAATATCCGTCTTTTTTTCTAATAAAATCTATCGTAAAACGGCATGTAACTATTTTAAGTCCAAGTTAAAAAAATGAAATAGATTGTGAATAAATTCAATTTTATAAACAGTCCTCAGCGACTAAAAACTAAAATTTGACGCATAATGTTGATAGGTTCTTGTTATAGTTCAGTTCATGTTATTCCCAACGTATCAAAATGATGGGAGTGAGTGAGTGAGTGAGTTGGGTTTAACGTGCTTTGAACAATATTTCAGTTATTAAACACGTGGATGACAAGCGTCCAAAAGAGAGTGGACAGATAAGGGAGATAGGGATCGAAAGGTTGAGGGAAAAGACGGAAAGAAAGGCATAGTGAGAGATAGACAACAGGTTTTAGAAGGACTCAAATTTAGTCTGGCTTCTAACCGTCGACCTGTCCAGCTTGGGTGTCCCTACCAGGAGCGTGAAAGCTCCAACTGGCATAGCTCTCGGGGTCTCTGAAGCACGCAAACCACCACACCACGTTAAGGTATCGAGTCCAGTGGTGGAAAATGATGGGATTCACGTTGCTACCCGTGTTGGATGAAGGATGGAAGCATGGTCCGTTTATATTTCACAAATTGATAATTTTGTTGTTAAACAATAAATGAATTTTGACACCAAAAAAGCAATCACAGGTGTTGGTTATGACGAAAAGTATATCAGAAAAACAGAAACAAATAAAGAGCGGAATGAAACATCAACGATCTCACATTAACCAACCCTGAAATCATTTTATTTCCCGAACTGAACATTTAAATGAGTGTGGGACTGAGATGAGATAGAATCATATGTCACAAATATGCGCATATACAACAATTGTTGTAGTCAACTTCACGATGACGTCAAAGCTTCCTGTGTTACGTCATAGTGCTATATACTGAATGTCAGTTACTGCATTACTGGTCCGAAGAATCAAGTACCTAATGCACCTGCTGAAAACGTTTGCGAAAAATAACTTATCTCCATTCTCTTTTATGTGAAGAAAGTTTACGTATAAGAAAGAGTAAACATCTGGTGAGTCTGACTGAATCAATAATCTTTATTTTGATTATCATTTCGACCGGATTTTTGGTTTGAAGTAAGGATAACAAATGGTAGAATACACATGTCAAAACTGACACAGTCAATATTGAAAGATTGAACTTTGTTTTATAGCTGTTGATTTATTAATTAATTAATTCCTTAGTAACTTATCAAAGATTTTCTTCACGCACAGAGGACCCGTAACTGATAATCCTTCTCGCTGACTATGGAGATGAAGACCAGAGGGGAAACATCTACAAACTTAACATTCATCATATGAACATCTCCCGTATCCCTGTCACCGTGGTACGACCTAGGGCATTAGACTACCACCACACAGAGGGTTTGATCTACTTCACTGATTTATACACCAAACAGATCAGGAGAATGGACATCAATGGTGGAAACGATGAGGAAGTTGCAAAATTAAATTCAAGTGAATATGTTTCAACCATATCAATAACCAGATGTGCATAAATTTCAGTACTTTCTTATAACTTTCGATACAGTTCTCAATATAATTGTCAGTGTACTAGTATTTCAAGTATTGTTATTTCTTCTGATCATATCAAACATTTTCCTTAATAAATATGGGTTTGACTTTCATCATTTTCACCTACAAAACATTAAATAATTACAATATTTTCAGCATCTAGCCCTGAAGGCCTAACACTGGACCCATCCAGTCGTCAAGTGTTCTACACAGACAATGGAAACAACCTGCTAGGGAGAGTTGAGATGGATAACTTCAACCATACAGTTATTGTCGACACTGGGCTGGACAAACCGCGAGGAATTGTTGCTGATACTAAGAACAAGTAACAACATTGTGCTCTGTAAATTTCTTGTGAACATTGTAAATTCCCTCTGATAATTAACAATATCTGACGAGCGTCCTCCATTACCATGTTACCATCGTTTTCAACCTATCTCATGTGAACTGCTTCATTTAGAATAGCCTTTTCAAAATCGTGACACATGGTTACATTTCGTTTCTCCGGATGTAAATAGTATTACCCTTATGTTTTATCTTTATGAAATAAGATGTATACAATGAAAATTTCTGACCGACCAACAATCCGCTATCCTTAGCTTAAAGAACTTATGCTCTGCCACACCAAACGGAGCCGATACAGAAAGTAGCTAAATTACTCTATTTATTGTCGTGGTTTCTCCCTGACATGCTTTGTGAGTGGTGCTGTGTTGGCATTAAAAACTCATGATAAGTTTACAAACGTTTATCTTTTATAGACTTGATCAAGTGTGATATTTCTATTTCCCCTTTTCCTCATTTATTACTCTTTGTAATAACTTGCTGTTACGTGATGATTCTTTGCAACTTTCAGAAATGTAGTCCTCGAGTAGATGTTATGAAAGTTACTGTTTCTATGGAATTTGCGAATTGCCTTTGCATAGTAGGACTTTGAATGAGAATACTGTTAAGAAATTATAGTTTGTAATGAAGACAGATAAATGTGAATTTTAACCATGTATTTTCAGAAAGCTTTATTGGGTCGATTACGGTAGTAACCCAAAGATAGAGAAGAGCGACTATGATGGAGGACAGAGATCAACTGTCATCTCTTCTAATATTATCAATCCTCTTGAGATAACTATCGACGGAGAGGGTAAAAACTTTTGCGTTTAAAACCTATTATTTTGTCAGTTCCATTATCGGCTCCTTTCTCGTTTCTTGCTTCCAAAATAAGAAATTATTACTTCATTACTTTCTATCTACTACTATCAAAACGTCTTTCACAATCAGAAGGATGTGCAAGTAATCTAGCATTAACGTTGATGAAAGTAAAAATATTTAACAATAAAGTTCTATAAAAGACCTTCTGTATACCATCCGAAACATTTTTTTAGATAAATTCCTTTCCAAACTCGTCATCTTGCTTTAATCATCTATTCATCATAAAGTATTAAGTTTTCCATGAACAGGCGATTGCCAATTATCCAATTATCCAATTATCAAATATGATTTTTATAACTTCCGTCACTTAAAACAATGAGTGACAACAGCATCATAAAACATTATATTATTTCAAATAAGCTTTGTGATTTGAGAAATATGTAATCACTTTGTAGGGCGACTATGCGGGCAGAGTTTCGAGGGGTCATCCACTCCGTCAGTGTGGCTGAAACTGATAGGAGGGGCATAGCCACTGTTCAAAAAGGGAATCCAAGTCATATGAGCATATTTAATGGTTTCATGTACTTCACATATTTCCATGACAGGTAAATTCTCACATATCTTATACCATATATATGTATATTTCTGCTCATAAATCAGTATATTTTCATTCTCAACGCAGTTAAGTTTAATCGATCAGAAGTCTGAAAACACTGAATTTAGAGATTCGTAGGTTAGTTAGATTCGTGTTAGTGTCTATAAATTGTCTACAAAGGCTTGAGAGTTACACAAGAAAAAGCAGTTTAGTGAAATAGAAATGTGGCTAGGGGTTGAGTTCAATAGTTCATAGTTGAATTAAAAAATGTGATTGAGTATAATCCATCAGAAAACCGTACTAGATCGAATTGAATCAAAACAGTAATCTGAATGTCTTTGATTATAAAACAAAATAGGTGTTTTTTGTGTTTTCAAAAATAGTTTTAAGCTAATTAGAATTAAAGTAACTAAAGTATATTAGTCTTAAAGTTGTTTAACTTAATAAAAATAAACCAGTTAGAATTATGTTCTAAACCAAACTAAAAAAGCAATCACAATGGTATTTCATGTTATTCAAATAGCAAATTCGATTTTAGTAATAATGCTACCCTTTTTTCAAATATATTGTTTGACGAGATGGTAAACTATGTCTATTCCATTTTTTTTTATAATGTACGGTGTTCAAATGATTTCTTAATAAAGATAAAGTGTCAAATACTTAGATAAATATGATATAATTATTTGGATAAATTTGATGCAGGAATAAAGTGTGAGCCAAAGGTATATTGTTTTATTGCAGTCATCTGGTTGCTATGCCTCTGGATCATATAAATAACTCTGCTAGGCTATCATCACCCCGACTCCATCGTCCCCGAGGAATACATGCATTCTCACCTAACTTTGAAGTTACAGGTATCTTGATGAAACAATCCTTTACTGAATAAGTCATTTAAACTTTAAAAGTCTTTAGAGTTCGAATATTAATCCGAAACATGTAAATGAATTACTTATAGGTTGTTGACAACGCTTGAATGCCGAAATGGTAAATGTGTAAATTCAATAATCAATGTACATTTCCCTCATTAATTCATTAAGGAGTAGTGGTTTTGTTTATCCCATATTACAAAGCAATAATTGCAAAATTACTGAAGGTTATATATTCACTGGTTTCAGATCCATGCCCCTATGGAAAATATGGAAGGGACTGTTCAACATGTGGAGCCTGTAAGAACGGAAGTGAGAAAACCACTGGCGTTTACTTTAGAGGTTGCCAACTAGGCTATACAACAGAAAAATGCACCGAAAGTAAGTGAGTGAGTGAGTGAGTTGGGGTTTAACGTGTGTTATGCTTCTTCTTATATTTGTGTAAATCATATTGTACGCATGAAAATTAATCAAGCGATTCGTGATACACTACAGGATATGAACAGCTGGTTTTTCTGGATAACAACTTGTCCAAAATGTGATTTGCACAAAGAAGTTGTTATCCAGAAAACCGTGATGTTCTTACTAACCCTTAAAAGACTTTACATAAAGATCGTCCAAAATAAGTTTATTTTCCTTATTTACGAGCACTCATTTTCCAAGACGTCATCAGGTTTCAATGCATACTTTATGTTTAAAATTCGAACAACAGGTAAACTCAAACAAATTGTCTATCTCTTCTTAATGGCTTTTCTACGGTATCCTTTTTTTCACCAGAATGTAACCCGGGAACGTTTGGAGAGGACTGTGGGTCACAATGTTCGGACAATTGTAAATTGAATGCGGCCTGTGATTTCATGTCTGGAAAGTGTCCTGATGGGTGCAAAAGTGGATGGAAAGGGGACAACTGCACAGAAGGTAAGAGTTAATTTTCATTTGATCTATGTTTTTACTAAAATTGATTGTTAAAGCCTCTTCAATTGTATTCATTTAACAGTTAACACAGTCAGTGGGATCCTGTTTTAGGGATAAATGACACGTGGACTAGCAACAAACATATGATGAAGCTATGTCTCAGTTCAAAATGTGATATTGTAATTACTTACCTACTTTTTACTGATCAAATACAAGTGCTTTGATTTATATTATGAATTGCTAAGCAAAAACCTTAGGCTCAACATATTTTTTTCAGAAGAAGCAGAACAGAGCGAAGGCCCTCCAATTGGTAATGTATAAACAATTAGCTCAGCATTGTTCTGTGATCATGTTGCCAAGTAATATTTCTATGGCAAAGGAGACTTTATTTTAGTTTTAAGTTCATATACATGAATACATGTGTTAATGTCCTATCCAAATAGTATTTGATGAAATATATTTTGTATTCACAAGGTCTGATAGCTGGAGTGGTCTGTGGGGTGGTTGCAGCCATTATCATCGTTTTCGTTGCTGTATGTGTAATCAGGTGACGCAGTTGAATATTTGTACATATCTTATTATATTGAAGTTCATTTTGAAAGTGTTTATTTTTTTTATAAATATCAAGTAAAATTTGAAACGAAGGGCATATAAACCATTATTGCAAAACCAATAATCATAAAAACAAGCTTTTGAAAAGTTTACAGCAATAAAAAAAAATCTCTTCATTATATTTACCCCAACATATTAAGTAAATTGTATCACAAAAAAATCGTCAGCAAATACAGTAATCTTTTAAACGGCAAATTGATCGCTTTACACGGAAAGTCGACTTCTCAACTCCATGCATTACCTCCTTTATTTTCAGGAGAAAGCGAGCACAGACGCAGGGGGATGATTACTTTTCTGGTTTGTCCCCAGGAACAAAACAAGCCAGTGATAATTAAGACACGCTTAATATGGGAGGAAGCAATCCAGGCTCAACTGACAATCCTAATGTCTATTGACGTTAAATCAAAATTTCGGTTCTTTCCTTTTCCTTCAACGTTAGTATCAGTGTATTGTTATTCCATAGAAATAATTGCTTCAATATAATATTACTTTTATCATTTATTCAACTTCGCATTTGACTGGGGCGAGATCTCACACACATTCCTAGTTTGATTCAAGTGTCCTTAGTTGTCAGATTTGTAATGAATGATTGGTTAGATTATTGACATAATGCCAAACAGTCCGATGATGACAAAAAGACCTACATTGTACAGGTGTTTGATGCGATCTTATTTATCGAGATTGATTTTATTGTCTGTGGATATGAATATAATATCAAATATAGTCGCAAGCGACGACAACAGGATTCAGCGCTGTAAAAGCACATTCAGTACAAACATAGTCATGTTAGCAATCAACCCTGAAAGTTTCATGAAGATTGGCTCACTCATTAGTCCACAGCAGCATGTTTTATGTGACCAAGTCTCCTACCCAAACTGCGATTATTGCAAAGAAGTTGATAATGCGAAAAAAACATGACACTTACGAAATCGTCATGATTTACTTTTTTGTTTGTAGTGTTATAACGCTTCTTTCAAAACAAGATACAAGTCTTTTAGTACATTTTGAAAAATTAGCCCATGTTAATTTTGAAAAAGGTATTTTTCCCTAATTTGATCGATTATTGTGAACGGAAATGACTGTTCACGACCAATGTTTTTATTGATTTGTTAAGTGCCCATAGTGGTTTCACATTCCTGAGAAAATGGTGCAGTTGTGAGTCTAACTTTTTGAGTTATCGCCCCTTGAACATGCTCACATGTGCTAAGTCGCCCGACTTCGAAGGGTTGCTTAGTAAAAAGTATTAAAGTTTGAGCAAAAATTTATACTATCTTTTTCTCCTCAGTACTTCAGCTACAACATATGTAACTTTCAGCTCTGAGATGCTAGTATCTTCGGAGGAGAAGATTCTCAAAGGTGTGTGGGGTCCGAAAATTTCAAAAAGTCAAAAAAAGTAATATGGCGGCGTAAGTATGCATGCTACGAAGTCACCATGATTTACTTTTTTGCTCCAAATGTAATTGCCTATCAAGGTCTCTTAAGTGCATTTTGAAAAAAAATCCCATGTTAATTTTTGAAAATTTGAGTGGTACTGTGCCTTTAACGCTTAATCCGATTAAGCCCAAAAGCTTATTAGAACCCTTTCTCATGAAGTTCTACCAGACTGCGAAGTTTGGCTGTTGTAGCTTTAGCGGTTTGGGCTAAATCGTGTCCACAAAATCGGTGGAAAAAAAATAATAAAACACGCCAATAACAATAAGGATTCAGCAAAATTGCTGAATCCTTAATTAAATGTTTCGGGACAGATGTTTACACATTGTTTTTGTTAAAAATAACGCACAATTGTTTCGTTTCTCTGTCAATGGTGTTTTCTAGATGGACTTTTCTAAATTTCAAATGCATACATGGTACCATTATGCTTCGAGTAGAATTCGATGTACTCGCTCTTGGATCAATATGAACGTCGTACATGTAGAATCAATTCAATCGACGATGAGACTTTACTAGTGAGGTAAATATGAAATCTCACATCTTTAGTTCAAGATTAAATTTCATGATTTACTTGTGCGTATGGTAAATGCGATTCTTTCGCTTCATTTGTGAAAAGTTATTACACGCCTCATAATCCCTGATACGAAACTAATCTCAAGATTGGCCAATCCACTGTTGCTATCATCAACTTCCTGGTACTAAGTGGGGTGACATGCAACTGTCACTGAAGCTTTTTGAATTTTGGGACCCAGGGGTGTTATTTTCTTTTATTATTGTTACAATCCTGGTTTTATTGTCTATATATGATCACTTATGAATGTGATAGGGATAGTTTTAATCGATTGGTATCCCCCTTGATTATTTTGGGGGTCCTCATATGTGGACATGGGGTCAAAACTTGCACAAGATGTATGAAGTGTCCATGCAGGTGGACAATATGAAATTATTTTTTTGATAGGGATACCTTACTCAAAACAGTATAAAATGCAATTTTGAGAAAGACAAATCTGTAAATTGAACAATTAGGCTGTGTTTGTCTTCAGATAGGTGTCAATATAACCCAGAGATTTACAATTAAACGCTTTCATTCTTAACTACAATGTCTTAAGGCTTTAAATCGGTTGTATTCAATAAAAACACAACAAAGATGAAAACTGAACCTTTTAATACTGCATATGCCATGAGAGTTTGACTGAGCATAATAGAACTGGCAACCGACGTTGAATTCTGCCTTGGAAATGCGTGGTATAGCAAACTATGAATGTCTTGGATGCACAGACAAGTGTTGGCGAACAAAGGGTCTCTTGAAACAAACTTTAAACTTCAACTTTAAGTTCAAACTGACAAGTGTCAAAACATTGAGGCAATGTGTTCTCAAAGATAGGAATAGAGTCACAGGTGAAAGTTTTCAAAACATTCACGCATGCAAAGGAACACATTGCATTCTGTGCACATTACTCGGGATTTCCCCGTCTTGCACCCAGGATGTCTGCAACGAGCTGCATTCTTCAATTCAATAAATCTAGGCAAATGTTTTGCGCTCGCTTTTCTGGCTGCTTGTGGAGGTATTGGGACTCTTTTACGGAGAGGTTCATCTGGCATAGGAGCTGCAGGTGCAGCAGCATCTTCACTGTACGCCAGGAATTCTCCTACTGTCATACGGAAGTCCAGGAACTGCATTTTGCTAGACGTCTTCCCTCTGTAGAAGATCCACGAGTTCACCAAACTCATGTCAATCATGTGGAAGATTGTTCTAACAGTCCATTTGCTTGTGCGAGCAGATATTCTGTACAGAGATATCATCCTGTCATTCAGATCAACTCCACCCATTTTGTCATTGTATGACTTCACGATTGCTGGTCTTCTGACATGTATGTATGCTCTGTCTGGCTTAGACCAGCGTCTGCAATCGCCTGCAGGATCGACACCATGCTCAGTTGATGCCAACAAAACTGACTTGTTGTCGTACCACTGAACAACTGCAATCTTTCCATCCTCACGAACAAGCTGATTTGTTGAGCCTCGTCCTTGTCTACCCAATACTCCATCAGGAAGGAGCTGCTGACGAGCTCCTGCAGGCACGGACCTTTTCATAATGGTTCCTGTTCCATTGATATGCAGCTCCATTAGCTTATCAAACAAAGGCATGTTTGTGAAATACCTGTCCATGTACACGGATGATCCAGCTGGAAGGGATGAAATCAGTCGGAGAACGACAAGACCACCAACTGGCATGTTTGGATTGTTTGGATCAAGCAACTGTTCTTTACCCTGGTAAATCTCAAAATCAAGGACTAATCCACGTTGTGATGCAATGACAAAGTTTTTAAGACCTGTTGGATTTGGCTTTCCTCTGATGTGCTGTCTCATTCTAGTGTGCCCTGTGAATGGAATCATTTGCTCATCAACACATGCTGTCAATGGTCTAGGAAGCTGTAAACATATATTTCTGACTTGATCCAAAAGGGGACGTACTTTCCACAGCTTATCATTTTGACGAGCTTCGTCAGAAACATCAAGATCATTAACGATCTTGATATTTGCCCTTATTTTAAAATATCGGTCTCTACTCATGGCTTGAACAATTGCGGGAACAGCTGTAGCTCTTGCCCAATACATTCGTGCTCTTGGAAAACGCAGACTCCCCATGATGATGTTTATTCCGAAAAACCTGCGAACTTCTACAGGATTTGTGTCAAGAGCACGTCCATGCTTTTGCAGGTATGTCACATTGGTATTTCTGGCAATAGTTTCAATGATTTCATCATTAAAATACTCTGTGAACACACCTGATGGTGTCTTGTCAAAATCTGGGTCGTTGGCATCATCTTGCTGTTGTTGATTTGCATTTCCAGCAAAGTGTTCTGATCTTTGCCATTGCATGGGCCTACCTCTTCCACCGATACCACGTGCTCTTCTTCCAAACGGTCTCCCACGACCTCTCGCTCTGGCTCTTCCTCTCTCCCTTGCTTGGTCTGGAGGATTACCAATATCCATGTCTTCATCAGACGATTCTGTGGAATCTCCAGGAGCGGAGTTCTCATCTGGCGCTATCAGTGGTGGGTTGTCAGGTTCCGGTTCTGATTCCGAATCTGAATCATTTGCTGACAGCTCAAATGTAGGGTCGCCATCAGAGTCATCAAAGCTTTCAGCCTCTGACATGTCACCATCAGATAAACTGATGTCGGAATCATCAAGCATCTGTAAGACATCTTCTGTGTTAAGCCGCTTTGCATGTCTTTTTGGCCGTCCTGAAACAAATTTGAAGCATCAAATTAGACCTAAAGATCTTTGGAACAAAAGGATAAACATTATGTACATGCAGACAATAGCAACAACCATACATGAAATATGACCTGATGTCCACAGACAAGGACAACATATTTCAGAAGTGAATCCCAATGTCCCTCGATGGGGACATACAGATTTAACACAAAATTCACTTTTATAGAAAATTGACACAAGGTTCCTGTGAATGTATTCAGAAACCCCCCATATTCAAAAGTATTTAAGACATATCAATTTTACAGAAATAATTCAGAATTTTGATGAAATTAGGCAAGTACCTGTTGAAGGGAGCATGCTGTCTGCTACAGCAACATCCACCATTGTCTTCTCTACCTCCAGTATGAAGAGTTCCCAGATTACCTCCCTTGATAGTTCCAAAGGGCACATTAGGAGGGTCCACTTACGTGGACAGTGGGATTTTAGACTCTGTATGATTAAGTTATAGTGACAAGGGGGCTTAATTTGGTTGTTTATTTGTCCTCAGTTGTGGACGTAGGGCTCCAAGAGGATATCAATGATGTTTAAACATCTCCTTTCAACCATTTCTTTTGAAGGTTCCTCTACGTTTGGGTTGATATTTATGGTTTCATAGTAACGCCCACTTTATTATGCAAAGGTTCTGTTCGGATCATACTTCAACTACAAAACGTGAACTAACACCAACAAAATGTCAATCTAATGAATAGTATCAAACACAAAGCGACGTTTTGAACGGAATAGAATTTTTATTCAGCGTTAGATAACTATGACTTGCAAGTACAATAACATTATTTAAACATAAAAAGAAGTAAAATCTACACTTGTACACTCATATGGAGACATTATCACAAAGTTATTTATCAGAAACAAAGAAATCATGGAATTCAGTTTCCAATGCTCCAATGTTGACCTTATTTGCATGCTCTTTTTCACATAGTTACCTTTCTGTTTACAAAACCTACTTAAAAGGAGGATGTTCTGAACTTGCAATTCATTTGTTAAAAGTTATGTAACTTTGTTGGATTTTGGATAACCCTTTCTAAAATAGCTTTTTTTATTTTTGTAGAAACTAGATGCGTAGATACAGGTCAAACTCCTCTTAAAATGTGCCTTTATACGAAGTGGTTATAATAATGCACAATTATTTAAGACTATTTAATGTAGCTCATTTCTTTAGTTATCCTAATCTAATTTCCCTTTACCCAAAACGTATCGTTTTGTACTGTTAACAAAATATTTATGCAAACGTTTGTATATTACTTTACATTGTATGATCAACTGTCAAATAAATACAAATATTTCCTTTAAAGTAGTCATTTTGTGATTTAAAACGTTTATATTGCTGTTATAATCGCCTTTGTTTAAAACTGCGTACATAAGGTATCACCACGTCACATGCCATTAAAATGTGACATTATTTATATTACAACAACCAATATTGACTTCATATCTAGGTATATCAAAATTGAGTGACATGCCTAAATATTTGTGGCTATTCAGAGAGCAGTAACTTAAAAGATTTATTTTCAATTATTGCAACTCACAATCTTTAATTAATTAATTAATTAATTAATAAAGCCAATAATTATCAACATCACGATCACTTTAGGATTAGATATAATTGCTCCGTATGGCATGCCAGAAACCGTTCTTGTCTGCCAATCAACTGTCAATTGTAGCAGTAAAAGACAGGAGTGTACGTCAACTTGTCAAAAAACGTCTGTTGGCGGTTGGTCTTCGAGCTGATCCAATCTTCCAACTGCCCAACTGTATGTTGCTGATAACCACTTATGTGATCAACCTCTTTGTCATGACATCAAGGTCAACCAAGGCACGACGACTGCAGAGGACGTCCGTGAATTCATTGATTACACCTTTTCTGCGTTCCTCCATTTCCATCCTCAAGTTATAACATATTTTAGCTAGTGTACAACAACTAACCAAGTATAGGTAGAAACATCGGTGGTCAGACCATTATCAAATCCCTCTACTAACCAAAGTGGAAATATCGATATGACCCGGTTGCCTATAAGTGCCAATAAAAGTAAAAGAGAATAAGTGAGTGAATAATATGGTTTATTTGCACACTAAAAAAGACAATAACGATTAACGGAACTAATATACGAAACTATATAACTAATCAGTAAGAATCAACAGCTAATTAGAGTCAACTACCTGAATTAGCAGTAGACAAGCAGTACACAATCACTCTAGCGTTACGCCATCTCAAACCTTGAAACAACATTTCAAGGCTAATTTGCGTCTAAACAAGATTATCAAACAATCAGATCAACACGACGTGAATTAAACAGGTTATTAAATGGAATGAAAGGGACTAAATAGGAATGAATATACAACAATTACACAGTACTGAGATAATCTCTGATCACTACTTGAGTGACTAGATAAATGAGAATACTAGAAAAAAATAATGGAATGGGGATGGTAAGGTTAAACTGTCCGTCGTTAAAAAAAGTGATCACATACTTGAAAAATGTACATTGAAAGAAAGTCCTGTCAGCTCATTCCTTCTACTTTGCAAATTGTTACATGTCGCCACTGGCCTAGAGCCAGACTGTTCTGTCTAGTAAAGCTTAAGTCAGCTATTTAAGCCCGTCGCGCGGACGTCGAAGAAGGCCAGCTAGCCAGAGAGCACACACCAAGGTGTGTTCCAAGGTTGGAAAAACCTTGGTTGAAACAAGCTTGGTTGGTGTGTTTCTTGGCTTAAGTAGAATGACCCTATCTCCGTAACTAGTGGTGTTACATTAAAATGCATTAGCTTAATGTAAAGAGAGCAAACTCTTGTATAAGAACATATAAATATGAATAACAAAGTATTGTCATACAAATGCTACATGATAAAAGGCTGGTTGATGAATAGAGTACAGTTGATGAATATTCCTATTTTGTGACTTTTAATAGTACTACTTCTAAAAAGAGTTAGAAGTTAACATGCAAAATATATTGGGAATGTTTCCTGCGGAATTGTGTCAAATTACTTTTACGAATATTTAGGCCATTTGCTGCATGATTTTAAATGAAACGAAAAAGACTGTAAAATCAAAAAAAGGAGACAGCACGAAGGCTGTAATAATATCAGCTTTATAGCGTATATAGAAAGTCTAAAGGCTATGATTAATTGTCCTTTGTCATGCTGCTTTAAATGCTTTAAGAAAATCTGCAATCCTGTATTCATTTAAGTGATAAAATTGTGAGTTGTAAAATCTAGATATTGTGATTTAATATTTCCCTGAATTGTGTTTTGTCCAAACACTTAGGAAAATGCATAATTGTGAGGACCACTGGCAGGGAATACATTGGGGATCTTCCACCTGTAAAAGATATGAGTGAGTGATCATGAGATATGTATGTCAATTGCAAAACACATGCTTCTTGCTGGATAGAAAGAAGATAGTGATGTATAGCCTGAGATGAGGTTGGAGTGCATGAAGTTTATCGTGTGCTTGTTGCTCCCATTGGGTTTAATGTAAGATTTGTTAGTAGGTTTGGAATCTAAATATTGAGTTTGAAAACTGACTCAATTAGCTATTGCATCAGCTTTATTTTTCCCTCTTAACCGATATCTCTAGGAAGCGAACAAAAAGACAAAGTAGCATTGAAGAAATGTATTATAAATGTATGAAATATCCCTTTTAATGGAGTGACTACTTTTGCAATTTTTTGTTAATTTTTATTTTCAGCTGAGGTTTGAATGTTCTGAGTACCCCTAAGGATAGCCTTTATTCAGTTTAAAAAATAATGCAATGTGTGATAATTTAGTCATCAATTTTTTCGGTTAATATAGCAGAAAACAGTCTGATTCGGGGCGTCATTGACAATTACTTAATGACGTCACGGACAAAAATCTGGAACGATCGTCGCTCTGCAATTTGGGATTTGCACATTTTCTTATATGGAAAATATGTCACTGCTTACTAAGGATGGGTATCGGTCCTCATTTCCATATTGCAATATATCGCGATACAGAAAAGCATATTGCAGTATTGCAATATATTGGTATTTTTCATATTTTAGTTTTTCCATGTTCTTTTGACTAAATAACAGCAATTGATCGATGCTCAACTGGACGTCCTTTTGTAAAGAGAAATATATCAGTTACTGGTTTCGTAGTTTTAACATGTCTGTGTTATTTCGACTTTGCACGTTTACACTTTGTTTACAACTTTCTGAAAAATCATAGCGTGTTTTTGTTGCATTTTTCTGCAACTGCACACGGAAAGTGTTAATTCTGAAATTTCCGATAAGTTTTATATTTTCAGAAGACTGTACCGGTTCGTATCGTGGTGTTTCGGTATTGCTATATACCGATATACCGATAATACCGCGCAACCTTACTGCTTACGTCTCTTTCTATGGGTAATGAAAACTTTTTTCAATTCATCATGTTCGAGTATCGTTCATAGAATTTCATCATGCCTAAGTATTTTGCAAACGACCATTTCTAATGAATTTAATTCAAATAACTGTAATTTTCCCAAACAGTGCCTCGTGATTATATGAAATTTAAATGCAATTTACATTGCAACTTTTACAGGTAAAACTGCGAAAATTTTGAATATTTGAAACATAGTAGAAACACTTAATAAATTACGTCACCATCAGCAAAGTAAGGTTCGGTTGCACGTTCCCATTTCAACTGCAATTGACAACAAAATCGATAAATGAACTCGTAAGAATATTAATTTATAACACTCGTTTACATAGTCAAAAACAGGGCTCCCTTCAATACAATTTATGAATCTAAGTTCTTATTTTCTATACAATTTGAATCAATATTTTGCAAGTAATTGCAAACATGTTTTCTACATAAATTCCTTAGAAAATTTAAAAGTTATTCTTTGATCTTTAAGTAATGGAATTGTCAATATTGTAATGCTTGTTTATATGTACAGTAAATTGATGTTTTGACAACATTGAAAATTTACTTCTGCAATAACGCAGATAATTTTCCCTAACCCCTTTTTTCCAGGACAATCCCAACAGATTGAAGGTAACGTATAACTGTTTTTACAAAGATTTTTGGAGCGATATGCCATTGAGTTTAAATGATAAACTTATAATTTTGAATTTATTATCATTCGGTTAGACCAAGGAGACAATAAGTATACTTTTAAATCGAATTGACAATAAAACAATACCATATCCATTTACTATTTAGAAATATTGATTTTTTGTTTCATTCGGGCAGAAATTAATCAGGCTCATCTCTTCGATATTTTCCAGGACAGTCACAAGAGAAAAAAGGACCTCAATTGGTGATATAGAACCACTTTAGATAGCATCACGTATATTCCGTTATTTCTTTAAAAAGACATTCAGCTTGTATGATGTTTAGCATTTTAGTAATTATTTCATATTTGAAGTATAGTAGATACAATTTCCATTTTGTATGAACGTTAACCGTATTTGCGATAATGGAATGCATGTACATGTGTTATAGACTATCAATTTACTAGTAGCGTTTTATATGATTTGTATTGGCTATAATGAACACGTTCCATTTACCAATACCGTTTGAGTTGAATCATATTGGCAAAAATGACATGCTCTGTAATGCATTATCTATCTAGTTATCTAGTATCTAGTTAAGTTCATTAAAATCATTAAGAAATGTAATGAGAGGTTTGAAGTAATATATGAGTATTTATTTACATTGCTACATGATAAACGGGGGTGATTAACATTTACTCACTTATTTGTCTCAAATAATACATCACCTTTATGTTATTGCTTGTCGTTTACCATCAACTAACGTTTTACACGCAACATACTGCAACGCTCTCACAGAGTTGCTAGACATGTATGACTATCTGTTGGAAAGAGGATCAACCCTTATTCTAGGTGATCTGAACTCCGACGTATGTAAGGGCCAATTATCAACCAGGGATAAGGTTGTGAAGTGTTGTCTATCAGATAGATACCTTTATAATGCTCCAACACTATCACTCGCACAAAGTCTTGGATACACTTGTAGGTCTAAAAGCAATATGCAACAAAGTATGATTGACTACGTACTTATACCATCTAGTCTAACTTCAAAGGTTACTTCTGTTGTTGTAGATAACAGCTGTCCCTTTAGTGTTTCAGATCACCTACCTTGCTTTGTCACCATTACCATACCAGTAAAGGATTGTTATAGTAATGCTCAGTATGGTATCCCAAAATGGAAACTAATCGATGAAAGTAACATAAAAGATTACCAAAGGACCCTTGAATACATGTTATCTTGTAGTCATATATCGCACTTTGATTTTAACCATAATAGCAGTCAATACAATAGCAGTATTGACTGCTACAATGATAAGATATGCTCTGCAATCTTGTGTGCATCATCAGATTCTATACCTCATAGTAAATATAAACATTACCTTAAACCTGTTTGGAAGGCTAATGGTCTAAATGATGCTCATTACAATATGCGAGCTGCTAGACGTGAGTGGGTAAGAAAAGGAAAGCCCCGAGAATATGACTCTGAACAGCGTTTGGCCTATAAAGAGCAGAAAAGACAATTTCGACGTCTGTTCAGGAAATCAAAAAGAACCCATAAGACAGATTTATTGAAAGAAATAGAATTATCGTCTGAGCTAGATGTAAATACCTTTTATAAAACTGTTCGCAAACAAAGAGCAGTAGTAACGAATTTATCTTCACTTGAGTATGGTGGTGAGCGCGGCTCAACGCCCTCTGAAGTATGTATATTATGGGGAAAATACTATGCTGACTTAGCTCAAACCCATATTTCAGAAACTTTTGACGAGGACTTCAAAAATCATATATCTGAACTAGTTCGGGATATTGACAGTAGCCCTGAGGAATATGATGAAGAACTGGAAAGAGCATTTTTATTTCAGGAGGTAAAAGACGCAATCAGCGCTCTCAGAAAAAACAAATCTCCCGGCCCTGATAAAATCACCAATGAGCATATCATATATGCAGGCGATGTCCTCATCAGTCATTTATGTATATTGTTCAATCATATGATTGAATTTCATTATGTTCCCTATGAATATAGACTTGGAATGGTAATATCAATATATAAGGGTAAAAATGATAAATCTGACCCAAGAAATTATAGGGGCATAACACTAACGTCTTGCCTTGGCAAGTTATTTGAAAAGCTTTTGCTAACCCGAATCGAAAATAAGTTACTTAAATCTAAGCCTGAATTCCCCGATAAATTACAATTTGGTTTTCGAAAGGAACATGGAGCTATAATGTCTGTTTTTACTCTCATGGAAAGTATTCAGTACTATAACCATAGATATTCTCCAGTATTTGCAGCCTTTCTTGACAACGCAAAAGCAGTTGACAGAATCTGGCACGATGGCTTATTCTACAAACTATATGAATTAGGTATTAAGGGTAAAACGTGGAAATTTCTTCATCACTGCTATACTAATAGTGAATCATTTGTTTCATATTTAGGAGAAAAATCAGATAAATACCCAGTAAAACAAGGTGTTGGACAGGGAAGAGTTATATCCTCTTGGTTTTTTCTCGTTTTCATTAATGATTTAATTACATCCTTAAGGCAAGCCAACTGTGGTCTTTATGTTTTTGGAATAGATGTTCCGTCTGTCTTGCTTGCTGATGATACTACACTCGTAAGCACATCTCCTAGAGGCCTACAGGTATCACTTGATACTGTATTTGAATACGCCTCTAAATGGCGATTAACATATAATCCATCGAAAAGTAACATCGTCGTATTTAGTAAAAGAAAATTCCATCATGTAAACTTTCAATGTAGGCTTGGCAATATTCCAATTTTCCAATCAGACTCTACCGTATATGGAGGTGTTCTCTTCACTAGTAATCTTTCAACAAAAAACAGAAGTGAAAAGTATTGTCAAAAAGCAAGACAGAACGTCAACTCGCTACGGTCTATTGGACTGAATGATTCTGGCCTTCATCCATTTACATGTGTCAAAATATGGCTCAGAATGATTCTTAAAACCAGTCTCTATGGCTTTGAATTATTACCAAATATCAAAAGCCAACAAGCAGAATTATTTGAACAAACGCAAAGGTATTTTGCTAGACTTGTGCAAGGTTTTGATAAAAGATCATCATCAATATCTACCATTGCAAATTTAGGTCTGTGGTCACTGATTGGATATATAGATAAATGTAAACTTTTATTTCTTGGACGTCTGTGTAACATCGAATGTAATAATTTTGCAAAACATATATTTTGTGCTTCTATAACAACTCAAACAAAATCAAATAACGTTTCTGATGATCTCATATCAATATCTGAAAAATACAACCTTTTTCACTATGTTGAAAATTACATTGCTCAAGGTGTTTTCCCTCCAAAACAAGTTTGGAGAAGAATTGTAAATAATACTATACATCACTATGAAGAACAACTTTGGCGATCGCAATCTTTATATCGCCTGAATATGTCCTTTTACACATTGATTCATACCAAATTGTCTTAACATATTTTATGGCAATTAGCCTATAAAAATCCTCGATATAAATATTCACTTCAATTATGTGTCAAAATATCGTCAAGAGGCAAAATATCAAAAGAGTGTGTTCTTTGTAACAACAACACCTTTGACTATGACTTTCATATACTTCTTCACTGTGAAAATCTCATACAACAGAGAAATAACTTTTTTACATACTTAATAGATAAACTTGATGTTGAAACATATGTTATGTTTGAAATGCAAGAAGAAGTAGACATTCTTTTATTTCTCTTTGGAGCCCAAAACCTCTTTTATCATTCTTTAGAGTCATCATTGTATGAAAGTATTCTTATTCGCTTTTCTTTGTATGTTTATGAACTAAAAACATATCTCCTGAACTGCTACATAGAATGAATTATATGTGCTCATGAACTTATGTATGCTTGTAAATAGTGTACATATTAATGCTTGATGAATATTACCTTATAATGTAATTTTGTAATCTTCGGTTATTGCTGGAGGAAATAAAGAATCTCTCTCTCTCTCTATTGGCAAAAATGACATGCTCTGTAATGCATTATCTATTTATTAATAACGGGATCGATACTTTGGTTAACCAGAGTGACAGGTGCGGTAGCAGTCATCATTGTGATGCTGTGTTTGTAATTAAGTAACTTATGAATAAAAAAATTTCTTCTTCATCAATTTGGATGTATATGGGAAAAATGTTTTACATCAAATCAAAGTGATATCTAAGTTTAGTTAAGTTCATTAAAATCATTAAGAAATGTAATGAGAGGTTTGAAGTAATATATGAGTATTTATTTACATTGCTACATGATAAACGGGGGTGATTAACATTTACTCATTTATTTGTCTCAAATAATACATCACCTTGCACAGAACTATATATACTCGTTATCTATTCTTTCAGGAGAAAGCAGGCAAAAAGAATGGACAATGATAAATACACCAGCAATTGATCATAGCAAAGCTAATTATGAAACCATAAAGATGGAAACAATCAACCGTCTCCCGATGGTATCTCTACTATCTTTTAACTTTCTTGATAGTAATGAATGTCATTCATCTTCTTTAGATAGACTTGTAAATCAGTACTTACCTTAAAATTCGGAACCAGATTCTGAATGAATACGAATACTAGATAAGTTTAGCAGAGCTTATCAAAATAAAGAGATTGTGATACAAAGTTTACATCGTACATTCTTTAAAAGAACTGATCACATATTCCACAAAAAGTACAGAGAAAAAAGAATATTAACCTCACCAATCCGACTTTAACCCTCCCAGAGAGTCCCAACGTCCGCCCGTGTCCCCTAGCTATATTTGCCATGGCTCATGCCACGACCCAACGCCCTAACAACTAATTCAAAATCTCTTTTAGAGTAGGAGTGCGGACAGCAAAGAAGCTAAATTGTATATGTTAGTACATAACGCGGTAATGTCTCTCGGCTACACTAAAATGGCCTTGTCTCCCTAATTATCGGAATAACGTCAACAAACATCAGCTCATTGTAAAGGGGGAAAACCCTACAAGAACATGAAAATATAAATAACATAGGCACGTTCACATAAATAAACGTCGGCAAATAAAGGTATACATGTACATAATACAATTGATATATGAAGGGAAATGAGCATAATAAGAACCTTTTTTTAAAAGGATAATATCAAGATAATGTTCCGGGGTAGAGGGACATTATTACGATATGAGCAATAGAGTGACGTCACTGGATGTTTATAAATTTTATATAATAACATTGGTCGAGTTATCAAGTCGGTACCATTTACTATCATGTAACTACAACCTACCGTAGCGTTTTGAAATTACTTCATAAATACATTATGTTATTCCTAAGTTACCGGTACCGACACTGTAATGCGCAAATGTTCTCTTTTGATAACCAACACATCTCGTACAGTTTCATCTCATTAAATTTCCAGTTTGTAGTTAGATCCTATTGACCAATGAATGAAAGGTTCAATGACACCAACTATAATTGTTTTTACACAGAATAGACGGTGGAAAACAATTTACTTCTCAAAGACAACATCCTTTCACTGTTACCACACCAAAGAGGTACTAATGCAGGGCTTCCCGCAATTAAACCATCGGTTAATGCTGTAAGAAAACGTTTTATTACTTTAATGTTTTCCTTTATCAAACTGCTGTCACATAGGGTAGGGTGTTCATTTATCTGTGTATGTCTCATTACATTTTAAGTAAACTCCACCATGTTCTAATATGTCGTCACACCAAACTTCGGATATACGCAGTACATCTATATTCGTTCATAGGCTAAAAAAGGACCTTTAAAGGCTTTTTGACTGGATACCTCAAAACATACGCACTTTAAACAGTACTTTCTTTTTCTATTACAGGACCCTTCGAAATATCTTGTAGGTTATTATATTAGAATGTATGGTCTGTAAAAAGTTAACCAATAATTATCTAAAAATAACAATGAGGTTGTGAGTTGCGTAAGATATGCGACGTAAAAAAATTACCAATCTGGTGTTCACTTACAACAGCACAGGACCACTATGCACTAGCTATAGTTATCAGAAATTAAACAGCAATGGAAAACGTTAACTTCTATGTCATGTTTGAAACCACCAAAACATCACGCAAGGTGCATATTCTATGTACAGGAGCATGTCAATAAAATATTTTACCGTTATTTCATGCCCAAAAATCTTGACAATAACCATTCTTGATTTAGGTGGTATACAATTTCATTAGGATAAGATAAAATATTGCTGCACTACGTATATGCACAACGAAGTGAAGATTTCAAGGAAATCTAAAAACTTATGCTCACTTAAGATTCTAAGCAATTGAAACAAATTTAAATTTATTAAAACCATTTTAAGATAATCCTGATCTGCACTATTAAACTCATCGGCAAAAGAAACTTATCACTTTTTGAATCGAATTTTTCGATTTATGGTGTCTGCTATAGGTTTATAATTATGCTGAAAACATTCATCGAAACGCATTCTGTGGACTAGTAACAACTGTTATTCCATGATTTCTAGTAAATTTCGTGCAATCACGTAAATGAGAAAAACAGAATAATTCTGATTTCTCATTCTGCAAGTGCGACAGTTTTGAATAAATACCGACATCTGTTAGAACAATGAAGCAGTCTAAAAAGGAACACAAATGAAATGCCGAACTATCACAACGAGACTGCGACAGAGCTCTTGGTATGGCAGAAATGGGGGCGATGCAACGTCAAATTGCAAGAAACGGAAATTGCAGCCAAGCAACGATCAGCAACGTATTGAATCGTTACCAGTTAACAGGCCAGACACAGGACCGTCCAAGATCGGGTCGACCGAGGGTTACGACTTTCGTTTCAAATTGTTTGGGAATGATGGCCGACTTCGACCAAACTGCGTTGAACATGTGCACCCATTCGGCGGAGGTGGTGTCATGGTGTGGGGTGGTATGTACGGGCAACAAACAACTCAACTTGTATTCATTCATGGAAATTTGACTGCCCAAAGGTACAGGGATCATGTGTTGCAGCCTGTTGTATTGCCATTTCTACGACAACAACCTAGAGCTACCCTTCTACAACATGACAGTGCTCGGCCTCACACCGCCAGACTTGTGAATGATAACCTCAATAACGTTAACGTCAACGTCTTGCCTTTGCCGTCACGATCGCCGGACTTGAATCCAATCGAGCATCTGTGGGATCATATTGGCACTCAATTGAGGCAATGCAATCCGCCCCCTGCAAATCGACAGCAACTTGAGCTCGGATTGAGCTTAGGCAGACGAGTGACGACATCCATGAGGAGACGTGTACTAGCGTGCATTGACGCAGAGGGTGGTCATACACGTTACTAAGACATGTTTGACCCATTTCTATGGACTCATGCTTCATGTTTAATGATGTGTATAAATGTGTAATTTTTTATTTTGACCCCATGCCATTTTGTTTCAACATGCAAATAAATGTACTATTGATAGAACAATGGTGGTTATGTTACGAACAATCTGGGTTATATCACAATCTGCAGATTGTTCGAACAATCTGCAGATTGTTTGCTCACAATCTAGGAATTCCTAGATTGTTTAAACAATCTGCAGATTGTGCGACCTGAACAATCTGGGAATGATCACAATCTGGGAATTTGTGTTTTAGTAGTATTTCTTTCATTATAAAATGGGAATTATTTAGCTTTTTGAGGTGTTTCTATTTAGCAAGTTTAAGGATCGATTCCTAGATTGTGATGAGCAATTAGCTTGTCTCTTTCTCAAAATGAGGGGGTATGGGGGCCGATTCCCAGATTGTGAAGGACTCTCAGCTCGTCTTTATGTCAAACTTAGGGGGTGTAAGGATTGACTCCTAGATTGTGAAGGGCTCATAGCTCACCTTTATTTAAACTGAGAGGGTATAGCAGTCGATTCTTAGATTATGAAGGGCTCACAGCTCGCCTATAAATCAAATTGACACAGTATAGGGGCCGATTCCTAGGTTGTGAATGGCTCATAGCGCACCTTTAATTAAACTGACAGAATATAGGGGTCAATTATCAGATTGTTAAGGGCTGACAACTCGCCTATATGTCAAACTGAGGGAGTATAGGGATCGATTCTCAGATTGTATAGAGCTCATAGCTCGCCTATACATCGAACTGACGGAGTATAGAGGTCGATTCTAAGATTGTGAAGAGCTCACAACTCGCCTATATGTCAAACTGAGGGAGTATAGGGGCCGATTCCTAGATTGTGAAGGGCTCACCGCTCACCTTTATTTACACTGAGAGGCTATAGCAGTCAATTATATATGAAAGTGAGAGGGTATCTAGGGATCGATTCTCAGATTGTGAAAGGCTCATAGCTCGTCTTTATGTCAAATTGAGGGAGTATAGAGGCCGATTCCTAGATTGTAAAGGGTTCACCGCTCGCCTATAAGTCAAACTGATGGGGTATATGGGTTGATTCCCAGATTGTGAAGGGCTCACAGTTCATCTTTATTTAAACTGAGAGGGTATAGGAGTCAATTCTGAGATTGTGAAGGGCTCATAGCTCGCCTATATATGAAACTGAGAGGGTATAGGAGTCGATTCTCAGATTATGAAGGGCTCATAGCTTGCTATTTATCAAACTGAGAGGGTATAAGAGTCGATTCTCAGATTGTGAAGGGCTCATAGGTCGTCTTTACGTCATATATACGGGGGTATAGAAGCATGTTTACACAGATGAAAATGGAAAATGAAGATGGAAAATGGCAGCATTATCTTGAAAATATACTACGCAAAGCAAGTCCACTTATTGTTATTGTTGTTAGTAAATCCCGCCTGTTCTTGTGGAAACATTTGAATCATGAACAGATAATAAATAAATCAAATAAAACATTTCTTTCTAAAATTCACAAACCGATATAACGGAAACTATTAAAAACGTTACAGAAAAACATGTGTCAAAATGTTTACCATAGTGTGACCGAAGAGCAATTAAACATTTTACTCCAGTCAATTCATTATTGCATAAGTATTTGCCCCATGATATCGTGCAATAGATAAACATCAAATTACAGAGAGGAAGTAAATGTGATTGTACGTGAATTTACGCGCAAGTCTGAGTAGAGACGCGACACAGTGACACGTTGCTTTGATAAGCAGACCCAGCTAGACATCTGGTCTAATTATTCACGACAACACAAAATGCTAACTGTTCGAGTATTATAAATTTTATAAATTCATATATTTAGAAACTATTCATATACAAACTCAAAAGATTAAGTAACTTTCCGATTTATGCATCTTTCGTATAAAAACTTTCAATCTCGCGGTCCAGGAAGAAAATGAGGGAAAAAGGTAACAGTTATCAAGTTTCCATAATGAACAATAAATATAAGGATCAGAGTTTGTTGTCTTTGATTTTTGAAACTTTTTTTTAGCATCACGAGACTATTTCCTTCATTGTACCTTGTAAGTGTAAGTGTCTATGCAAGTAATTCATGCCAAAGGAGATTAGTGTTTTGTGTTGATACTGATAGTAAGTATGCTCAATTAACCTAACTTCAGACAAATAAGCGAGAATGAAGAATTAAATTTCAGTGTAATTAACTTTCCAGATATTAAGTTTACTTTTCATAGTGAATTGTTATTTATTGATTTCCATATGTAAACGTTTTACACATATAAGAAATAATTCTTACTTCTACATAAATAGTAACACCCTCCAAACAGTGTTATACGGGTTACCGCAAACTATGATTAATGAAAATCTAAAATCGCAGAATCGATATACAAATTTAGTTTTCTACCTCCCACATATTCACAATATGTGAATTTAACCCTCTACTCGCTAAAAAACACACAAAGACAAGCGCAATGCCCTTCACAATCTAGGAAATCGTCCCCTATACTCCCTCAGCTTCACAATCTGGGAATCGATACCTATACTCCGTCAGTTTGATTTATAGGCAAGCTATGAGCCTTTCACAATCTGAAAATCGACCCATATACACTGACAGTTTGACATTCACGCGAGCTATGAGCCCTTCACAATCTGAGAATGGACCCATATACTCCGTTAGTTTGACATAAAGGCGAGCTATGAGCCCTTCACAATCTAGGAATCGCCCCCCATAGTCCCTCTGTTTGACATAAAAGCGAGCTGTGAGCCCTTCACAATCTGAGAATAGATCCCTATACTCTCTCAGTTTGACATATAGGCGAGCTGTGAGCCCTTCACAATCTAGGAATCGACCCCTATACTCCGTCAGTTTCACATAATGACGATATCTGAGCCCTTCACAATCTGAGAATCGACTTCTATTTCCTCTCAGTTTAAATAAAGGTGAGCTATGATCCTTCACAATCTGAGAACAGATCCCTGTACTCCGTCAGTTTGACATACAGGCGAGCTGTGAGCCCTTCACAACCTAGGAATCGTCCCCTATACTCCCTCAGTTTGATATATAGGCGAGCGGTGAGCCCTTCACAATCTAGGAATCGACCCATATACTCCCTCAGTTTGATTTATAGGCGGGCTATCAGCCCATCACAATCTGAGAATCGACTGCTATAACCTCTCAATTTAAATAAAGGTGAGCTATGAGCCTTCACAATCTGAGGATAGATCCCTATACTCCCTCAGTTTGACATATAGGCGAGCTGTGAGCTCTTCACAATCCAAGAATCGACCTCTATACTGCCTCAGATTGACATATAGGCGAGATATGTGCCCTTCACAATCTGAGAATTGACCCCTATACCCTCTTAGTTTGATATAATGACGATCTGTAAGCCCTTCACAATCTAGGAATCGATACCTATACTCCGTTAGTTTGATATATAGGCAAGCGGTGAGCCCTTCACAATCTAGGAATCGACCCATATATTCCCTCAGTTTGATTTATAGGCGGGCTATAAGCCCATCACAATCTGAGAATCGACTGCTATACCCTCTCAGTTTAAATAAAGGTGAGCTATGAGCCTTCACAATCTGAGAATAGATCCCTTTACTCCCTCAGTTTGACATATAGGCGCGCTGTTGGCCCTTCACAATCTAGGAATCGGCCCCTATATTCCCTCAGTTTCACATAATGACGATATCTGAGCACTTCACAATCTGAGAATCGACTTCTATACCCTCTTAGTTTGATATATCGACGATCTGTAAGCCCTTCACAATCTAGGAATCGATCCCTATACTCCGTCAGTTTGATATATAGGCGTGCCATAAACCTGTCACAATCTATGACAACTATTCTCCATCATTTGGATGCATACACAAATAAAAACCTAAATAAACTGAACAATTCTAATTTTATAATGCAAGATATACTACAAACAAGCAAATTCCCAGATTGTGATCATTCCCAGATTGTTCAGGTCTCACAATCTGCAGATTGTTTAAACAATCTAGGAATGAAATAAATTTCTAGATTGTTTAAACAATCTGCAGATTGTGATCATTCCCAGATTGCACGGAACAGTTTTACATAGCAGTTGGAAATTAGTCGTGTCAATAAATTGATAACAACAAACAAGATATGTGTCTTGTTGTCATTTTTAAGAGCGAAAAAAGGCGGTGATAAGTTTCTTTTGCCTACTAGTTTATTATGGTAACTTAGTTAGTTACAGCTGCATACCGAAAGTTTGTTCACCTTCCACTGAATCGTAGTGCAAATATCATGTAATTTCGGTTTAGTTTCAACGTCAATAGAATAACTTCAGCAAAACTGACAATGGATCACCTACTGTCCATGTGTGAAATAGCCATTCTTGAACTTCTTTTTGGGATCGTCTGGTCTCTGGTGCAAAAATTCAAATTTTGGCATATTGATAAACACAAAGGGGGTCACATTTTCGAAATTTCGATTTTGTTAATTGTCAAATAAAATGTTCCATTTCGACTCTCTGAGATTAAAACAAACATAAACACATTGACCTTGTGCTAAGGTACAAACGTGACGTATTTTTAAAGAAGATGAAAACTTGTAAAGGATTTTATGGAGAAAAATAAAAATTAGTGTTTTCGGAATTTTTACCCCTGGTCATTTTAATGACCTGCCAAAACTGTTACGGGTAATTGTTGGGTACGATAAACATTTGCCTGGAAGAAGAATGGATCTGCATATGTGTGTTGAAAATTCAATATTGTACGTTGTTTTTTCGCAACGCTACGATACCTCAAAGGCATATCAAATTATATGATATTTGCACTAGTATTTACAGGTATGTGAACAAACTTTTGGCATGCAGCTGTATGATAGCTAAAATTTGACTCATATCACCAAAATAAATAATTAATTTGAATTAACGGTAACCCTTTCTTCGTCCATCTTGGAAACTTTATGTATATTACTATATAAACTATATTTGTAACATATTGTTTAAGCTTATGTACCACCGTGGGTGGCTTTTTTTTAGAATAAAGATGTTGAATTTGACAGTATCAGTTTTCAGAGTTATCGGAGCATGCATTGGCTAATCTGCTTTGAATTTTTCCTTTAAAAGTTTTTCCTTTGTGAAAGTGTCCCCGTATAGATCGTATTTCAGAGTATCAGAATTCAAACTAGATAGTGTTCAGTTTATAACCCGAAATAAAACATTGCTGTCAAGCTTACTCTGTCCATTCTATTGTGTTTTAGAAAAATGTTAAGAAAGAAAACGGGTCTTGACAACAACAAACTTCAATCCCAATCAGAAATACACATTGTCATGTCTTGAATTATGTATTAGTACAGTTGTTTGGTTAGTGTAAGGGACTCGCTGCCTACAGTACAATATGGTTACATCAAATACAGATGATGGTCGTATGACATTCACATTGTTAAAATTGATGGCTCTTTTTTAAGTAATTAAGACATTAGGTACATACAAAGCTACACAAATTAAGTTATTTAGACCATTATAGCTCTTTTGTAATACAAGGACGATCCTAATGAATACCAACATCTTTGTTTATGAATATTTGTCCTAATTTTCCTGCTATTTCAACAACTAAAATGCCATTGAAATAAGTTGTCCACGTTTGGAATCAGTTTGACATTTCAGAAAATAAGGCTGTACAAAAGAGGTTAAGAGTCGAGGTTTCTACAAAGGGTTGAATGTTTATTAGCCAAAAAAACGTTCTTAATCTTCTATTGATTCGATGATTCATTATGGTCAGGCTTTTTTACACGAATTTCAAACAACCTTTGACTGTTGTTTTAAGTTTTTTATTTTGAATAATACATAGTCGGTCATGGTCAGTCATCGTGCCATTAGGCCGTTCAGAAAATAATCTCAACAAACTTTTATAACTTTGAGTATAGAGCTTTGAATTAGTACTTGCAGTTAAACATCATCTGGCTGTAAATACGCACAGGACGTTCAACATTGCGATATCCTGCAAATGTGTCATGTTTTATGAGCATATGCCTTAATCTGTATTTTTGTAAAATGTTGAAACATTTATTACATCACAGGGTGAAAATACCCTGAATCCGTTAGCCGGATCCCCTGCCGGATCCTCCGGATCCTCTCAACAATGGTATACTGGGATCCGTCGCCGGATCCCCCACCGGATCCGGGATCCGGGCGGACACCGCCGGATCCCTTGCCGGATCCCCAGTAAATCAGAATACTGGGATCCGTTGCCGGATCCCTCACCGGATCCGGGATCCGGACGGACACCACCGGATCCTCTTCCGGATTCTTAGTAGATAAGAATACTGGGATCCGGCGACGGATACCCTACCGGATCCTCTCCTTGTAGCGAAAGAAGGAATGTAGTTTAGAAAATGAAGTTTTTTAAAGTTAGGTAAGCTTTTGTCACAACAATACACCATACATCTTTGACAGCTTTTACATATTCTTTACATGATATTGTCATATAAAGGCCGTTTGCATTTATAAAGAAAAAATAAGTGTTGATATGTCTTTGTGAAAGATTGTTAGCCAAAGCTGACAAAGTCAAGTTTAAATGATAATGTTTTGATGATTCGATTCAAATTGAAACAAAATCTTCAGAAAAACACTATTTATTCGGAATCAGAATTTAATTCAAAATTTATTCAAAATACTTTCTGAAATAACCATGGTAACGTATACTATTTAGCACCAATTGTCACGCTTGAATGCACACTCATCACACCTGTTGGTCAGTACCCATATCAACTTGCATAATTAGGGTCTTACATAAGTGTTAATATTGTAAATGAATTCGCTTAGATAATATATCATAGATCACTTAAAGTTATGCAAAACTTTATTACACAAATTACATAAAAAATAATTCTATTCAATGATTACAAACATTTATTTACAAACGCACACACACTTAAATATATAACAAAAATCGTATCAACATATATATCTATAAATCTGTATGAACCTGAGGGTAGTGTTGGTAGCTATTTCATGTGTGATTTTGTTTAAACATATTTATACAAAACCAAGTATACACCTGAACAAAGGTAATTGCAAAATTGTCAGATTTCAGAAATTTATTAAACCCATTCTGTGAAATTATAACGTATCTTACAGCGTATCAGGCGAGTTTTTTTATACCAGAAATTGAGGGGTCAAGGAGGGGGGTCACCTGATATTTACATGTTTACGGTCCGTAATCATGTCGACCTGCTATATACGTTATTGAAGGGGGGGGGGGGGGGGGGGGGGGGGGGGGGGGCTTCTGAGGTTAGGTGACGATCCTCCAGCCGAGAGAGACGCCTTGATGTCAATTCATCGGCAAAAAAACTTAATGAAATTACTTTTATAAATATTACATATTAATTATGGAAATAAATTGTTTTCTAAGAAATAATAACCTCGAACCGAAGCACAAGTTGGAGGTGGGGGGGGGGGGGGGGGGTATGGCACCTTACACACGTGGTCACCTTATACATTGTAATATACGGTAATCTTCAAATAGGGTACTGGCTGTGGGTGCATGAACCAAAAGTTGCCTAGTGATGAAATATGTTCAGTTTGATTGTTAAAGAAATGATTATAATTATGGTTCTTAAAAATTGTTATGAAAAAAGTTCTTGCAACTAGATTTGACAACATATTCTAGATTCAGGAAAGATCCTTTAATAATTTGTCCTTTGATTTCTGGATGACAGGTTTTTTAAAAGGTAGTTTGCATCATATCTACAACATCATTTTGAAATTGGTAGGTCTTCAAGATTTATAATATATCTTGTCATTGAACGGCATTATTATTTCAAAGAAATAACTTATTATAAACAGTATATTTCACGTGTATGGGCTACAATTACTGCTATTACAATATTTAATGATGAATGGAAATGTTACATTCATTTGGATAGTAATGAATTAACCCCCCCCCCCCCCCTCCTCTCTCCAGCGACTCTCTTGCTACGGTTCGTTGAGCTCGTCTACCTGTCTCTTGTCTGATTGCCTGTAATTGTATGCAGGGGTGTTTTATGACCCCAAATGCTTATAGGCGGGGAACTAACAAAAGGAGTATAATTACGCGAGACTACTTGAAGTCATCGGATTAAATTGAAGGCACATACACACGTAAAATACTTACTGGCATAGACATTCCTTATATACATGACACTGTGTATTGACTAACCACCGGAGGTATCTAACCCTTTGGTGGGGTACGAATACACATCCGCAAACATCCAACATAATGATTTGGGCGAAGAATTAGACTTACCTTACACCGTAAAACATAAGATTAATTTAAGAACTTTATTATTTGAAAATCTTTCTATATTGTAACTAAAATAAGTTAAACACATATTATATATATCATTTATATTCATTTCTGCAATTCATACTCGTGATCGTTGAACAAATTTACTATCGATTTCATGAAACAATCTATAAGTGAAGTACTTTGCTAAAATTTTATTATTAGTCTGATTGCTTTATTAAATAGAAAAACGAATTAGTTTAATTTGTTGTTCCCTTCAATTGAAATACCGATTTCATGCGGCTGTACTGTAGCAAAATTATTTATGTTCATTGATGTTACAACATCCAGTACTTTTTAGATGATTGCAACAATGACAACGTGACCTGATGGACTACGTTGAAATGGGTGATCGGAAAAAAAGTAAGAGGAATTTTAAAAGCCAGTTAACGAATCGATGGTTTGAATGTCGAGAGTTAATGAATTCCACAGTTTTATTGTATTTGGTAAAAAAGACTTGACATATGTCGCCGTTCTGCATTGTACTGTTCGCACAGATGAATGATCTCTGAGATTGTAAACATTTGTACTAGGTATTCTAGGAAGGAGGTTGCAAAGATATAATTGAGGCGCTAATTATTCTTCATTTTGTATAAACGTGTTAGTTTAGAAATATATTCACGTTCAGATAGTGGTTTTTGATTAGTTTTTTCATATAATAGGTTATGGCTTGTACCGCAAACTGCTCCTCATATTGATCTTAAAGCGTCTAGATTAAATTTTTCCAGTAAACTGCAGTTTTCCTTGGTAAGATGAAGGACTTATAAATAATTTACAAACTTTTCCGTGGAAACGATATTTAAGGCTTCTTATCAGAGGGCTAACTTTCTTGATCATAGAATTTACATGGATATCCCATGACAAGTCTTTTGTCAAAATAGTAAAGCAGATGAGAAGGAAACAGTTATTACCAATGTAATTATGTTGTTATAGGTAACAGATGTACCTTTTATGTGTGTTTAAACATATGTTATATATTTCAATGAAATGGATTGGCAAATAAGCTGGAAGCTTATATTAATGCTATTAATGATATTTATTTATTTACATAAATGTTATTCTTTTGATATCTTGAATTCTCATGAATACATGTTTAACAATGTACATATGTGTTTGTTATTGTTTACTATTCATATATTATTCAATACTAAGAATAACTTTCATTAATCATAAGTTATGATGCGCCGTCTTGTCGGTTAAAGCATACCCACTTACCGCATAATTACTTGCACTTTCACCTGTGCAATAAGACACAAATGAGTCTAGGTGAATGTGTATACGCTGACAGGTGTATTGATCAAGTATGTGCGTTCAAGCGTTACAGTGTAGAATATTGAACCGTGCTTCGATAAAATTAAAGTAGCCTGTTGAGAAAATTTCTTTCTTATTGTAATTAAGGTAATATATCATTTGGATGTTGCGATGAAATCTTATCGTTAATGAAACTTCAAAGAAAAAGTTTTTAAAGTGGTATCGCTGGGTAATATTGACTTTCTAAAAATTTAAATTCTAATGTCTACTGAAAAGAAAAGTTAAGACTCAACAGTTTTAGTTTAGAGAAGTTGTTTTCAAGCAATAAGTTTCTGTTAATCCTGACTTTGTCCACTCAGGGTAACACACTTACACAAACAAATATTTTAAAAGCTATAGGTTAAAACAAACATTTAATAGTCATTTATATAATAATGTTACTAGTTGACAATATCATTTCAGGAATATGATAGTAGAAGGTATCAAAGATACTAGTATGATACTTATTTTTTAGGAAAATCTTCATACGTGCAAATTCTTGAAGTTTCTAAGAATTCTGATCATGAGATGAGAAACCTTTTTTACATTCTTGCCTACTCTTACCACCTGGAGAGGATCCGGTAGGGTATCCGTCTCCGGATCCCAGTATTCTTATCTACTAAGAATCCGGAAGAGGATCCGGTGGTGTCCGTCCGGATCCCGGATCCGGTGAGGGATCCGGCGCCGGATCCCTGTATTCTGATCTACTGGGGATCCGGCAAGGGATCCGGCGGTGTCCGCCCGGATCCCGGATCCGGTGAGGGATCCGGCGACGGATCCCAGTATACCATTGTTGAGAGGATCCGGAGGATCCGGCAGGGGATCCGGCTAACGGATTCAGGGTATTTTCACCCTGTGCATATTTCTTAATATAGGATCTTGCCTATTTCATTTAATGCAATTCAATAGAAATAATATTCAACAAATAACAAAACTACAATGGAAGAAACATGCCACTGTAAAAAGAAATCTTCAATAGAAAGAACATCAGCCGGATCCGTTCATTTGAAATAAATCAATTCGATATATATGGCTTTGAATCCTTTTATTGGAATTGTTTTTAAGATTAAAAAAAATTCTTACTGTCAAAGTGTTAAAACAGCATTTTATAAAAAAAAGATTCTAAAAAAACCCATTTATTTAATCTAACTGATCATATAATTAGGAACCAAGATTGCAATGATAGTGCAGGGGCCACTCCCTGTTCTATTACTTTACAAGTCGTTAACATTTTTTTTGCATATTGTTACCTTTGCGAGTTATTTTCAAATCAATTATTGCAATTGATCAAGTCATATGGATAATGCAAATAATGTTAAACATTCCTACGATAAACACTCAATTGCAAACGGACTTTTGCGTATCATTTTACATCCCGGTCTGACCCAACCTGTCTCACTTTCCTTTCCATTATCATTTTCCTTTCCATTATCATTTTCCTTTCCATTATCATTTTCCTTTCAATTATCAGAGCATGACGTCTCATGTAGCCCTCAAAGTATATATATAGCCACGACCAGTAAATTTAAAGAGTTTTGAGAAAAGAGCATCTGATCTTCTGGAAGGAAACAATGCTAGAAAAAAAAGGAATGTTTCATCATTGGTCTGCATTATTGTCCCTCTCGTTACGGTTCGGGTTGATAGTGGCAGGTAAGAATACTTATCCTCTCTCTTACCTTTTGATCTCTTTCTTTTTTTATAATTTATAAGTAAGAAATGCAAGTACTTGAAATGGAAACAAGGTTTTCTAGCTTAAATCCCGACGTAAATGATGACTTGTGCTTAAAAAAAGAAACATTTGAACAAATAAGAACAGCTAAAAAAAAGGGAGTCATATATCGAAGTAAGGCTGAATGGTTTGATCAAGGAGAAAAGAATACTGACTATGTTATGAATTTGGAAAATAGAAATTATATTGATAAAAATATGAGTGAACTAATTACACAAAATGCTGTCCTCACCAAAACAAAATATATCCGAATAAAGAATCATCCGAGTTTTATGATAAATTAGACACTAGTAAACATTCTACTGCCTGGGGAAACGATTTAGATTTTTTTTACGAATATAGATATTAAACTTACAAATGTTTAGCGGGAATTTTGTGAAACTAAAGTTACATTGGATGAATGTGCACTTGCTCTAAAGAACCTGAAAAAGCGAAAAAGCCCTGCCTCAGATGGTTTTCTGCAGAATTTTATACATTCTTTTGGAAAGACATCGTTATCATTCTCTAAAGATCTATTCTACATTCATATGAAACTGGAACTTTGTCGGATTTTCAAAGGCAAGGTATACTTGCCTGCATACCAAAAGACTCTCGCGACAGGCGCTACTTGAAGAATTGGCGCCCTTTTAAACGTTGATTAATTGAAACGCCATAATTGCCTCCCATCTTAGGAAGCTTCTGCCTGGTGTAATAAACGAAACTCAAACAGGATTTTAAAAAATAGGTTTATAGGTGAACATACTTTACGATTTATTGCATTATTGTGAACACAGTGAAATACCTGGTCTTCTGGTTGCGATTGATTTTGAAAAAGCATTTGATACAGTCGAGTGGGATTTTAGAAATAAAACTTTGGAAGCTTTCAACTTCGGCCCAGTTCTCAGAAATTGGGTTAAATTATTTAAAAAAGACACCTGTAGCTCTTTAAATAATTCGGGCACATTTTCTTATTTCTTTAACCAAGGAAGCGGTTGTCGACACGGGGATCCAGTGGACCCAGATGATACCAATTTTAGAATAAAATTTTCAAAACTTTAACGATCGAGCTTTTAACTCGTTCTGTCTAAGATTTTCTACACGATCTAACCTCAACCACACGTAGCGCACATTTCTACGTAAACTCCTATTATTATGCCTCTAGCATGAGCATTTAGTATCAGTAGTTTGAGGCGAATAACTCCCGTGAATCATTGGTTAACTTGTTTAGCGCCATTTTGGTCTGATGTAACCGTTATGAACCAATTCATAAGACATTTCAGCTTTTTTCAATATAACCAGATGTTTTCATCACATGTCACATGTGTGTTTGTTGCCAGTGAAATTCGTTACGGAAACAATCACGTGTCGTGGGTCTCGTATTAATACTTGTTTGTTCCAAGTCAACGAAAGACTCTATGAAAATATTTTTTCTTTAAATAAAGCTTCACTGACGAGTCCAGATACGCTTATACGTTTGAAATGGGGAAAAACAAATCTAAAATAACCATTTGAAATGAAGACATTGTATATCAATCAATCTTTATTCGGTAGAAAGGCCATAGGCCCAGGTACAAAAATTTGATAGAGCTCAGCCAAGTGTGTTAGGAAGAGCTTTTAACTTTGCTAATTACCCATTTTAAATTATTGTGTTCCATTTAATACCTTTGGCAATTAAGGGGAAACGTTTTCATGTAGGAAGCCCATGCGTAGTTTCAATCAGGTGACCCCATTACCTGTCTGAAGTCTGAATTACTGGTCTCCTCAACATGTCCCGAATCACTCATTTGACAATATGTGACAAGATAGAGAATCATTCAGTTTTCTGTTTCAAAAATGTAGTGAACATCGAATATTGTGCGCACATACTCATAGTTACTTTACCTAGCTATACCATTCAGAAGTAACCAAATAACTGAAAATTTCAACTCTGATTTATTTCTCATTATTGTATTCGTCAAAAACAGTTGTTACAGAAACTGTCAAAAACAATAGTGATTGTTGACGGTGCTTTGCCTATATTTGATGGCTCTTGTGGAAATATAAATGACAACTGTATAGTTTTCCGTAAACAATCGTATAATGGGTACATAGATTCACACCAATACACTTTTACCAACAATGTAGGATATCGTTTTTAATGTTATCCCACATGACATTAAAAATAAACAATATTTAAAAGAAAACGAAAAAGTTTTGTGATATCTCACTTCTACAGCCTACCGGTAGACAGAAAAATTGCATACGCCATTAAAAATTCAAACTTCTCCAACTCAAAAAGTTCTCCAACATCCCTCAAACGCTGGCTAATATCTCAAATTCTATCTCCAATTACTTACCGCCTATTTTTGATAAGTTTTCTTACTTATGCCATATCTGTAAAATTTCTCGTTAGTATACTTGCTTCTGCCAACAACCTTGACGATACATTGATTCCACCTGTGTGATCAGTTTCATCACAAGACAGCTATCCGAGGTATGACGTCAGCAAATTTTGAAATTGTGACAAATGACAAAACATTTATCGCATTACTTACTACACATACATATTTTTTTTCTGTAATATAAACAGATACTGCATATGTTACTGAATTGGTTTGAACTGCCTGATTTAAATTGTATACATTTGTTTATTATATTATATTATATCAATTTTTCTTTATTAATATATATGTAAACATGTGATTAATCTTTTTTACCTGTCTATACGCTGATTTGCATAGTCAATGAATTGTCTAATCATCAATCGCTCAATTGATAATATATCTATATATAATATAACATTACTTAGTGAATACTTAATTCGATTGGTGTTATGAAAACGTGCCCTATGATGAATGACAATGGACAAACGTCAGCAGAGTGAAACACCGCGAAATAATATATATATCTCTTCACTTTGCCTTGATGCCTTTTTATTTTAACAAAACTATCTAGAGAATTAATAAGTGATAGTACATCAAAAGCTTGAAACAACTGAGATCTCAAGTGGTAAAGAATAATATTTTTCTTGTATCTGCCTTCATTCTAATCATAAAAACGCCATCTCTATTATGAACGTTATGTTTATATTTCAAATCATGGTCAAAAAAAGAACAAAATTGTCAGTAAATGCAGTTTCATGAACAGCCCTAAGCGACTTGATGAGTTCTAGATATGACTCAGTTGATGTTGTCACGAAAGTATCACAGTGTGATGATTCACGTATGTATACTCTTCACTTCTCACAAAAAAACCAGTCGCAAAGTTATCCATTCATAAGTTTGTAAGCTAAAAGAGATTTGGTTCTAACCGCTGATAACTAAACGCCAAGTTACAATATCAATAGATAGTTGCTTACATAATTTTCAGTTATTAAATGACAATGAATCCCAAAATTACTTCACTTATTACTGTTCATAAGTGGATTCCTTTGTAATAATTGCAAATAAAATGTTTTCTTGACAACAGAGGACCCTCAACTGATAATTCTTATTTCTGACCATGTATATGACGACTACAATGGAAACATCTACAAATTCAACATTCCTCATATGAACATCTCCCGTATCCCTGTCAACGTTGTGTCACCTGTAGCCTTAGACTACGACCACACAGAGGGTTTGATTTACTTCACTGATATATACACCAAACAGATCAGGAGAATGGACATCAATGGTGGAAACGATGAGGAAGTTGCAAAATTTGATTCAAGTGAATATATTTCAACATCATGTCTTTAAACTTATATGCCTTTAAACACAGTACTTTATTATAACTTTCAATGTAATTATCAGTGTGCTAGTATGTCAAGTATTGTTGTTTTTTTGTTTTTACTGTTCATATCAATACATTTATGACATTAATATGGATTTTACTTTAATTATTTTCACCCAAAAAATCCACACAGAATAATTACAATTTTCCAGGAGCTAGCCCTGAAGCTCTAACATTGGACCCAAACACTCGTCAAGTGTTCTACACAGACTACGGCAACAACCTGATAGGGAGAGTGGAGATGGACAACTTCAACCATACAGTTATTGTCGACACTGGGCTGGACAAACCGCGAGGAATTATTGCTGATACTAAGAACAAGTAACATCATTATTGTATCATTAATATTTCCTTTTGAACATGGCCACACTGACATAAGTATGGACTGGAGGAATTAATAGTGGTCAATTGAAGAAGCACTTCGCACCGTTGTAAATATTACAATACTGTTGTAAACATTACAATAATGGATACGTCGTGACTTAGTGCCGAAACGATTTAGATTATATAGGCGAGACAATAGAAACTCGAAGGCCAAAGAAAGGTTTCATTTTTATTTTCTATGAAAATATTAAGAGAGATGTAGGGGTTTGATTCTAAGAAAGAAATGATAATATAACTGCATCGTTTCCTCTACAAGAACGCATCGCATCGAACACAGCCACTGGAATTGTGCATTCATAAACATGAATAACGTATTTTAAGACATGATTTGTGATGCATGTGCAGCAATGTTGCATAAATACCCTTGTTGGAAAGAGCAGGCATACAATAAAAGAAAGAACACCAAAATAATGCCAAGACATACGCAAGCGCAACGTGACCAAGCGTTCGATATGTCCACTTTGGGGGCTTGCCAACGTCAAATGACAAGAACCTTCAACTGCAGCCAAACCAACATCAGAAGGCTGTTAATACGCTGCCAGCAGACAGGCCAGACACAGAACAGACCAAGATCGGTATCTGACTGGCCAGCGATACATTGAGGATGTATAGAGACCTATCGTCGTTACTTTCATCCAACAACAGCCAAGAAGATTGATATTGCTACTCGACAACGCAAGACCTCACACTGCCCGAATTGTTAGAAACTACCTCGAGAATGCCAACGTCACCGATTTGTGGTTGAAAGCCAACTCACCAGATATGAACCCCATTGAACACCTCTGACGGCCATTTTGAGACAGCTGGTGCCACCTCCAAACAACTAGCAGGAACATGAGCATGGTATGTTAAACTTATGGAACAGGATCCCTGCTGATGTCATCTGACGCCTGACGATTTCAATGAGGAGGCGTCTACTTGCTTGCTTGCCCAGGGTGGTCACAATAGCTACTGATGACAGACTCCGTGATTCCTGTGACAATTGAGAATTTCTGTGCACTTGTCTTTTAACTCCACATTTTTGTAATTCTAAATATTGACTCCTGTCTCTTTCGTCGTGTATTGGGGCAAATTAAATGCCGATGTTTGAATGCTTTTGAAGGAGAATATTGAAAAATGATTTTTGTTTATAAATCAATCGTCAGAATTCTCATGTTTGCGTTTGTTATTATCTTATAGACTTGAAAAATGAGCGAAACCTTTCTTGTGCCTGGTAGTTTATCATGAAAGACGATTATCATCACGTTATATAGGTTGCGATACAATACGTATCCCGATTCTCTACAGTTTAAAGTTTGTATAGGTATAAATTTGAAACAAAGTTTATCAACGGTATCGGGATGTATTGTCTCTAATGGCGATACATAGATGTATCGTTGACCCACTCGATTTTGATATCCTGATATATTGTAAGAACGTTTTTTCTATTGATGCTCTCGTATCGCGTAGGCGATGATGCAAGCCTCGATCCTATCGATGAATTGTTACACCACGAAAGAGTACAGTATACCTTTGACCCAGAATAGGATATTCTGCAGTCTTATCTAAACAATTGAGATCGACAGTTCTATTTTATTAGGGTATGACCCTTGATGAAAATGATTGTTGATCATAATTTATTTTGACTGACCGCGGACATAACTCAATGTGCGTCAGAGCATCTAGTATGTTCCTATAAGGACCATAATAGTTTATCATATTTTCATAAATGATGTATGTATGAAACAAGACTTTTAGATGAGTAATTTGGGTGTTGATATTATATGTATTTTTATTTGTCTATTTCCATGAAATGGAACAGGGGGGAAATTACGCACATTAGTTTAATCAGACTTTGTATATAAATGCATTATCTTATGTAGTTTGACATTCTTTGATTTTTCGGATAATTATTTCAAGCTGGTATTAACTGGGGATTTTCATTGATGGTTGTTTCTATGACAATTCAACTTTCATTGACAGAACAGAAAAAATTAAAAAGGATTTAAAATCTGTAAGTCTTAGCTCACTCACACTTAAATGCATTACCCGTGATATGAATAACTTATGAAAATGCTCAATACAAAACAAATTCTAGTGAAAATACTTTTGGTGAAAAAGCAAAACGACATTATTGTTCCCACTTTCCGGATGGGATAGAGATTGTACTGACTGCCTTTACTGTTGACATACACATTTCCAGTGATACTTTTTGTAAGTATGCATGTGTTCTTCTTCGTAACTTAATGGCACCCTGCACACTTCTTTTTCATTGAAAATCAAAACCTGACACACACCGCATGACCGGGGAAGTTAATTAACGTGAATCCTTTATGATCATCATCTGTTAACACAATATCGTCATCACCGTGGATAAAGAATTGTTATCAACCTGCTTCCCGTAAACTGCTTCATTTAGAATGGCGTTTTCAAAATTGAACCACATTGAAGTTCTTTTTCCCGGATCCGACTTGTAAATTGTGAATTTTAATACCCTCATTTGGTATTTGCTTTTTGAAATGCGATATTTACAATGACAATGTTTTGACTGGCCAACAAATTATGAACAAAACGCCTATAAAACAAACTGACAGAGCAGGAATCGAACCTGCACTTCTTTGCTGAACAAAGTCAACGCTCTGCCACACTACCACTGAACCGATACAGGAACTGGCTGAATTACTCAAATTATGTTCATATCAACATATTTTGTGCCTCACTACAGCGCTATTTGGTCTTTGTTTCCTTGATGTCAACGTAGTCAATGTACCAAGTATCCTCTAGAATTCTCTTCCACAACGTCTGGGTATCGACGTTTATATTGTTTTTAAGGCTATATAATAATAGAGAAGAAATAAAAGCCTGTCGGGTCCCGTATTGTCCTTCCTCTGGGGGTTCAAATCTCTGACGAGTCCTCGTAGTCGTGGTTCTCGTAAATATAAATTGTGAATTGTGTTGGGTTGGCATTAAAACTCATGCCAAGTTTACAAACATTTATTTATATATATCTTTGATAGACTTGATCAAATGTTAAATTTCTATTTCCTCTTTTCCTCTTTGAATATCTCAGACGGATTAAGGAAAATTGTACCATATATTTTCAGGATGCTTTATTGGGTCGACTTCCTCAATGACACGATAGAGACGAGCGATTATGAGGGTGGACAGAGATCAACTGTGATCTATTCTGATGTTATCGATCCTCTTCAGATAGCTATCGATGGAGAGGGTGAAAACACTTTGGCATTTTTAAATCTGCGGAAGATATTTTTGAATTGTCAGTTCGATGATCAGCTTTTATCGCGTTTCTTTTTTCACCAATCAGATATCATGTACAGGTTATATAGAATTGTTGAACATAATTGAGTTTTAACAATTACCATATAGGAATGAACTTCTAAAAACTATATCATATCATGCATTCACATGAAAGAGACTTACGGATAGTCTAAGGTCCGCCTTGATGTTTGAGGGAATATGACACTATATATTATACTAATAACTACTTGTATAAACGGAAACGTATCCTTAAATGTCGTTTCCACAAAAATACCCCGATAGGACTGGATTCAGCAAAGTCTTGAACCGGCAATTGCCCAATTGTTCCTTATCAACATCTAATTATCATATATGATTTAATGACGTCCATTACTTTAAGCAAAAGGTGACAAAAGCATGATGAAGCATTATTTTAACAAACATCCTTTTGATCTTAATTTTAGAATTATATTATCATTTTGTAGGACGACTCTACTGGACAGAGTTTAAAGGGTTCATTGAGTCTGCCAGTGTTACTGGATTTGATCGGAGGAGCATAGCCATTACTGAAGACGGGAGTCCAAGTCATATGAGCATATTCAATGGTTTCATGTATTTCACTAATTTTGACAGGTACAGTTTTCACATAATATTTTCTTGTAGACTGAAAATATTAAAATCAATCACTGAATGCGGTTGAGTTTAAACTTATTATATCTGTTTATTAATTAGCATAATTATATGTCTAACATAGTTGAAATTAAACGACCAGTAGTCAGAAAACACTGCATATTCTGTATTCCAAAATTGTCGGAGTACAGTTGAGTGTATACCAACTAAACTATTCAAAAAAAGAAACGCAACATAGGTTTCAGATTTTCATAATAAAAAACTGATATACAAATTTATCCTTTTTGAATATAAACGTAACAATATTTATGCCAAAATGGGTCTTTAAAGTAAGTTTGTATATCTTCTTTTTGATATGAAAATCTGAAACCTATGTTCTTGTTTTTTTAAATAGTATAGTCTTACATCAATTAAAATTTTTTTAATAACAGCATCCTGATAACTGTTAAATTCTCAATATTTTGCATTTAAAAATTCATTAATTACAAGTACTTTGGATTTCTATTTTCATACACGTACCGTTCTACTGAAGGATGGATGAGCCAGTTAAATTGCCTGAAAATTAAAGAAACTAACAACTATGTGTAAAGCAAAATCGTATCCCCGTAGCATGCAACACATTTCCCTCATACTCGGCAGATATGACGCTTTGGGCAGCTCCTTCTCAGATCATTTAGAGTAAAAGGTTCAACAGATCTCCTTTTCACATAAATTTGACACATGGGAATGAAAAATGGCAACCATAGACAGGATCATCTTTCATCAAGTCTTTAAAAACACCAAAATAACATAATTCCTTTGTTAATGAAGAGGCTGAGGTGTAATAAACGAAAAAGGAGATGAATTTAAACAGATAGAAATTTGAGTTGTGGATTTGCAAAATTCAACTACAAAATGTGTTTAAGTATAATTCATCGGGAAACTAAACTAGATTGAGTTTAATCAAAACAGTAATCAACATGTCTTTGATTATAAATATAAAGGTGAGTGTATTTGTGCATTTTCAAAAGAATTTTGCATCCAATTAACTATAAAGTAATAAAAAAAGTTTTGTGAAAGTTGAAAATTTAACTAAATGAAATTAAACCAATTAAGATTGTCTTAACCAAGGCAAAATGGCAATCACAGTGGCGTTTGTTATAATTCACATGGCGAATTCGAAACTGTCATGCTATCAATTTTCAAACAGATTGATTGAGGAGAACATGTCTGTTTCGTTCATTTTTGATAGCGGTAGGTATTTAAATTACTTAAAAAATGATTTTTTATTTCTTTATTAATTCTTATAATTCACATATATAATACTGCATTGGTTAGATACTTTAAAAACTTTTTAAAATGTTTTACAGCGAGAAAGTATTAGCCAAAGGTTCTTGTTACATTGCAGTTATCTCGTTGCTACATGTATGTCACCGGATCACATTCCTAACTATGCTACCTTACCATCTGACGTCCTCTACCGACCCCAAGGAATACATGCATTTTCTCCCAACTTTGAAGTGAAAGGTATTTGATGAAACAATCTTAAACCGAATAAGGAGAGCGTTATTAAGATTTCAAAGGCAATACAGCTGCAATATCAACCTGAAAAATGTATAACTTATATGATTGTTGACAAAGTTTTAATGACAAAATGATAAATACATGAATTCAATAATAAATGTACTCGTACCTACAAATGAAGGTTATTAATTAAAGACTAAGGTTCCCGTTTATTAAATTTTAATGTGTAATAATTTCACAATTACTGAAGGTTATATGTTCATTTGTTTCAGTTCAATGCCCCTATGGAAAATATGGAAGGGACTGTTCCACATGTGGAGCCTGTAAGAACGGAACCGTGTGTGAGAAAACCACTGGCGTTTGCCTCGGAGGTTGTCAACCAGGCTATACCGCAGAAACATGCACCGAAAGTAAATTTTGTTTCTTCTTAAATTTGTGTAATTCATATTGTACGTATGGAAATAAGTTCATGTCCTTAAACAGATGCAGATTTTATAAAATAAAAAATGTCAAACAAAGAATTGCCAAGTTTACTTTTCTAGCTAGGAATCCATTATCATGTCAATGGGTGAATAATCAATTCATATTACATGGCAATTCAAATGTATTGGCATGCTGCACGTGCATCATTGCTTACCATGAGAATATCCATCCTGCTACATCAGCGTATTTGTCTTCGCCTACCTCCATCATATACCCTCATATCCTTCGGCCTATAACGCTCGTATCGCTTAAGGCTGGTTACTCATGGCTATTTATAGCCTACATTGATATTTGTTTGAATTCTCATCCGGGTGGTGCTGCTATTGCGGAATTCGAGTCATTTCATTGGCTTGCTATATTCAGTGATATCAGGGTATATGATGGAGCTAGGCGGAGATAAATACGCTGATGTTGCAGGATGGTAAATATCATGATCTATTATCAATGATCAAATATTAACACTCAAACAACGTGCGTTCTTTCAACATTTGGCAAGGCATTCTTTCCAAAAGCTGAAAGGTGTCTTTTCCATTATATTTGAAGGTCGCCTTTCCGTTGCCCATATTTAAAAATCGGAAAAGTCAATGAAGCGCGCTTAAAATCGTAATTCATGTGTTTTTCAATATTAAGACATCAGGTTTGAAGAAAGAGGAAGAGATCATGGATAACATAGTTCAGATTTCTATACAGTTAATTTAAGTGATTTATAAAGGACTTGGACATAGACGTAATTTAATATTAACACTTATTTGGATAATTATATGGCGCTTTTCAACAAACTAATACATGCTCAAAACGCTATGTACATCATAACCCTGAAAGTAGTGAATTTGCAAAGCGCTAACAAAATTAGTTTGGTTGTTTTACAAGTGAAGTGAAACGCTACCTCAAAAGCTCGTGGAATTAACGCTCGTTACTCCAATGTAAAGCATCACTTAAAGCCACCCTGTTCTATATTATACAGAGTAATTGGTAATTGGATATATGCATAATCAATATAAATTTATGTACGTTTTATTACACATTACTAATTTGTAGTACAATAAAGGATCATAATAGCAAAGAATATGTTACTTGCCCTTCAAAGATTTAACATAAGTCTAAAATAAGTATATTTTCGTTTTTTGAGGGTACTTATTTTCAAAGATGTCATCAGATCTGTAAGGTCACTTTGAATATAAATTTTAAAAAACAGGTAAAATGAAAAATTGTCTTTTTCTTCAATGTTGGTTTTACTCTTCTATGCTATTCTGTTGTAATTCCATGACTATGTTTACCAAGAATGTATTCCGGGGACCTTTGGAGAGAACTGTGTGTCACAATGTTCGGCCAATTGTAAATGGAATGCGACTTGTGATTTCATGTCTGGAAAGTGTCTAGATGGATGCCGAAGTGGATGGAAAGGGGAAAACTGCACAGAAGGTAAATGAAGAGTTAATTTCTATGTTATCTATTTGATTTATTGTATCTCTAATCAAAACCTCTTCAGTGGTATTCATTTTACACTGTAAGTCGAATCCTGTTTTGGGGCTACAAAAGAAGGATATGTGTGCATGTAGACCAGCATAACATGATGGCTTCAGTTCAGATGAGACACTTTTATTAATTAATGATGTAATTTATCTGGTCCAATATAAGTGCTTTAGTTTCTATGAAGCATTGGTTAGCAAAAACCTTTGGATCAACATAGCAGGATAGAATTCACTCTGGGATTTTAATTTCAGTTTACAACGTGAAAATGCGAAAATGTCAATATCTTGTTTGTCCACTATTTTTGGCAATGTACTCCTTGATTGCACACTCGCTATCAGGCGACGAATTGTTGCCCTTGGAATTTAGCTCCATTTTTGCTGAAGAGCTGTTTTCAGTTTATCAAGATTGGTTGAAGTTAGCTCTTGGGCATGCGTTCTCCTGCCACGAACGTCCCATAAATGTTCAATGAGAAAGAGATCTGGTGACCTAGCCGGCCAATCAAACTCTGGCTCGAGCATTATCGTCTTTCAACTCAAACTATCAAACTCTGGCTCGGGCATTATCGTCTTTCAACTCAAACTATCTTCCAGCATTATATGCAAACGGAACTATTGGTCTCAAAATTCCGTCAACATAGCGGTGATCAGTTAAATTACCGTTCAAAATCAGCAACTCTGTTCACCTGTCGCAAGTTATCCTTGACCATATCTTTACTTTGCCACTTGCGTATCTATTGTGTTTCAAAATAGTTGCTGCATAATTGCATTCACCACGTCTTCTCCAACACCGTTTTCTGCCATCTCCAAACCTCAAACAAAATCAATACACGTCAGTAAACATTGTTTGACGCCATTCCCTCCAAATACTTTGCACATGATGTCTGGCCCACAGCAAACGTTGACGATGTGCTGACAGTATCACTCCTTTTTATGTACATCGTGATTTTAGATAGGAAGCATACAGTCGACTCTTTGTTGTTGAAGTGGAAACTCGTATTCCTGTCATTGTTCAGAACTCCCTGATAATTTCTAGTTTTTAATCTGTTATGGAGTGACAATAGTTGCACTAACGGATCTCGAGGGGCATTTGTCTTCTTTTGACTTCCTCGACTAGGTCTCTATTTTTTTCACCCTCTGTACATGTACGTCTTTACCAATTTCTTGAAATCACAGTTTTCGATTTCCCTTTAAGTCTGGCAACCTCAGAAGTGATGTTCCTCTCTCTATCATACCGATGAGTCGCCATTGCTCCTTATTACTGAGATACTGTCTTGGTGGCATTTCGTCATAAAATCACAATTCGCTTTATGATTCTGTGTACCGTTTTCATTGTAACAGAATGCAGGATAGCAATGATCTTCTTATATGCAAAAATATGCATGGATCATACACGTGCGAAGTATTTAAGGGTAAGGTGGTTATGTTGAATATAGCGCCCAGGAGAACAACTGTGCCCCTGAATTAATTAGAATAAATTAGAATCAGAAATATGCGTTCCTTTATTTTCTGTTGGTAGCATATAAACAGGTATGAATTAAGTGTAGTATGAAGGTGTGAAGTATGTGTCAAGCTAGAAAATCATTCAGTTTCTATTTCAAATGAGGCTTGATCTATGAATATTCTGCACTATTTTGTAAAATGCTATCCGAATATTTAGCTTATTGTTTTAGACCAGTCAACTTCCTACCTTTTTCCTCTCAGATGTTTCTACATAAGTGTAAATTTTAAGTCTCATTTTCTGTCACTTTCTTATATTCGTCAAAAACTGTTGCAACAGAAACTGTCAAAAACAAATACGGATTGTTAACGAACAATAAATTAAATCTATATAGTTTACCATAAACAATTTATCATGTGTGCTTAGACACTATTAGCACCAATGTAGAATATCTGTTTTCACCTTATACTACATGAAATTGAAAATTTAAAAAAATTAAAGCATATGAGTTATTTTTAATGAGAACATCATTCATGACACAATAAATGCAGAAAAATTTAACTACAACTACAACAGGTAAACTCAAACAAATTGTCTTTCACTTCTTATTGGTTTTAATCTTCTATGATATCCTTTAGTAATTGCATGACTATGTTTCACCAGAATGTATTCCGGGAACGTTTGGAGAGAACTGTGGGTCACAATGTTTGGGGAATTGTAAATCGAATGTGACCTGTGGAAAGTGTCCAGATGGATGCCTAAGTGGATGGAAAGGGGACAACTGCACAGAAAGTAAATATAATTTAGAATTAATTTCTTGTTATCTAATTGATTTCTTTACAAATATTTCAAAACCTCCTCTGTGGTATTCATTTAACACAGTAAGTGGGATCCTGTTTAAGGACAAATATGTGTATGAATGTGAACCATCAACACAAGATTACGCTGTGTTTCAGGTTAAAATGTGACATTGTCATAACTTACTCGTATTGGTGTCAATTTACTGGTCCGATACATTTGCTTTGGTTTGTATGATGCAAAAACCTTTGGTTCAACATATTCTTGTTTTCCAGGTGAAGCAGAACAGAACGAAGGCCCTTCAATTGGTAATGTATAACCAGTTAGCTCAGCATTATTCTCTGATAACATTGATTCAATCTTACCAACCATTACGGCAAAGGAGACTTTATTTCAGTTTTAAATTTCTCGAATCCATAACACATGTGTTGACAATTTGATAAAAGATATTTTGCTATTCGATAGGTCTGATGGCTGGAGTGGTCTGTGGGGTTGTTGCAGCTATAATCATCGTTGTCGTTGCTGTATGTCTAATCAGGTTAGCTAGTTATAAAACTTGTACATATCAAAATCTATAAATATCCAAATGTTATTTTATAAACAATGCAAGACAACATTCAAACAAAAGGTATAAAAACAACTATTGAATATTACAACTAGAATGTTTAAAAAAAGCTTTTGAAAAGTTGAAAACATCTTTTCAATAAATTCTACAACTGCAAATATTGTAATTGTATCCTCAAAAGTTTATCAAGATTCGCTGAAGTCTAAAATGACATATGCATGATATTTGATCTGTATCTTATACAGAAGGATAATGGACGAATACAGTATTCTTGTAAATGGCAAATCATTGATCCCCTTACATGGAGTCTTCATTCCTCAACAACATACATTGCTTCATTTTCTTTTAGGAGAAAACGAGAGCAGAAGCAGAAGAGTGATTACTTCTGGTTTCCCCCAAGGAAGTAAAGAAGCCAGTGATAATTACGAAACACTTAGCATGGGAGCAATCAATCCAGGCTCATAAGACACTGCTAGTGTGTATTGACATTAAACAACATTTTCGGTTGTTTCATTTTCCTCTTGAAACGTCAAAGAATATCATTGTATCGTTATCTAATAAATAATGTAATATTACGTTTATCATTTATTCAACATCGCAATAATTCGGAGGAGATCTCACTCGATAGTCTTACATTCGATTCAAGTGTTCTAAATTGTCGGATTTGTAATGAATGCTGGTCTGAGAATGTATAGATTAATGAAATGATGCTAACACGTAAATTGTGCAATTTCAACCATACGTTATAAAAACGCTGTCAAATGGCAGATTATAAGTCATCTCGGAGGTAGTTTTTCTTTCAAGGAAATTGTAGGAGAACTGGACGTCATTTATCTACCAAAAGTAGATTAGGAAGAAAACATGCACGAACCAATGACAATGACAATGAAAAATCGGGCTTCCTTAGGCATACCACGTATCACCTCCGTGAGAGAGGCTAGACCATTGCCACAGCTCGTACGAAGGTATCCTTTCGCTTCCAGTACAATCCTAATGGATTGTTGCTGATACTACGAACAAGTAATATAATTGTGTCATGAAATTTCCTTTTGAACACGGCCACACCGAAATTAATGTGGACTAGAGGAGCAAATAGTGGTCAACTCACAAAGCGCTTTGCTCCGTTATCACCTTTGTTCTAGATTTGGAGGACATTTAGATAGACAGTTGTATATTGCGACAGTATGACTCATATGAATGTTACTATTGGTCTTGATTTATTTTGCATAACCTTACATACATCACTTGCTTGGCATGATTAGCTGGTTTGCAGAAATTGCAGATACCGATACAATGTCGATTTCATCTGGTATGTTCCTATCTTGAACATAATTCGAATATAGTTCATCATATTTTTCATGAATGATATATATATGAGGCAAGACTTTTATATAGTTTAAATTTCCTGGTATTTTCATTTATCAATTCACATGAAAAAAAAATTCTGAGAAAAAAGTTGATCCTGCAGATGCAAAATGCCTGTATAAACGATGCCTAACCTGCCCTATCATTATGGAAGACAAAATCTTCAATTTTGGAAAAGGGGTATTTCTTTCAACACACAATGAATTGTAAATCTAAAAGTGTAAATTATGCATTCTCTGCCTTTAATGCAATCAATCCTACATAGGGCAAACGAGTCCGGGTTCACAAACAACAAATTAATGACCCTAATCTCCGCCATCTGAAGATATGTACACACATTGCGAATTGTAACAATGGGAATTTTGCTATCTTCCCTTTGTACAAGGTTAATGCAAAGTCAGAAAATACAGCCGTCACTCTTGAAATAATAGAGACATTTTTTTATCAACAGGTTTTGTCCATCCCTGAACTGTTAGCTCAAATAAGGAAGTGATTAATATTCTGATGTTTTGGCTCATGTGTGTTTATAACACTTCCCTGTCCATCAGTGATTAATGCGACAATGCAGGATCATCAATCATGAACATCTCCATTTGTTCTAGTCACTCCCAATGAGGTGATTGGCCACCAATGACTGATACCTAATTATCCATTTACGTGTATAAATGTCGACTATTTGAATTTATTGTTTTGTTCCTGTTTAAATATGTGTATTCTTCCATTCCAACTATCCTTGAAATCACCGATACACTGGTCGAAATGACTTCGTTGTATTGTATTATAGAAGATCGATCCAGTCAGAACCATCTAATGTTTACTCTTTCTTATATACTGACGTGCAAAAGAAACGTTCCCACAATAAATGTTATCATAATGTTCGTTCTTGTGGTTGTAAACTGGAAACAGGGCTTTGAACACATCACCCAAACGCACAGTTAGGTGAAACCCAAAGAACATGCACGTATTATACAATAAATATGTTCTTGCACGCTAAAACTTCCCGGATGTGTAGACAAGTACCCGTATGAAATTTCTGTATAAAATATGAACTGAATTGTGACTTGTCACCATGTGCACTCATTTGACAAAGAAAACATGCCTCGACTGACGTCAGCTGAAAGAGAGCGAGCAATAGGTATGCTGGAAGTAAGAGTCACTCGTGCTTGCGTTGCAAGAATCATGGGCTGCGCCAAAAAGACAATTGGTAGATTGGCCGTACCTTACAGACAAACTGGCAGGACAGCAGACAAGCCCAGGAGCGGGAGACCACGAGTCTTTTGCGTCCTGTTGTACTGCCCTTTCTTCAAAGAAATCAGCGAATCTTGTTTCAAAAAGACAATGCGACTCCCCACACCGCTGCTGTCACAAGAGACTTCCTAAACACCAACCTACCTTGGCCAGCGAAAAATCGTGATATGTCTCCTATCGAGCACCTCAGGGACCACCTCGGACGTCATTTGAAACAACAACAACAACCTCCAATGACCAGATATGACCTTATCCGCGCCCTACAGATCACGTGATCAGGCGACTTGTCCAATCAATGCCACGCTGTATTGAAGCATGCCTCAACGCCAGAGGTGGACACACACGCTACTAATGATTTCCTGATCCTTAACAACATTTTGTGTCGTAATTAGTCTGAAGACAAGTGATTGAAAACTGGACAAAAGATCCTCTTGTGGAAATGTGGCCTACACACATGTTTAAGCTAACCGGATATCCTTGGTCAACATTTATTTTGGTAATCAGTATTCAACATCAAACATACTTATTGACTTTGTGTCTTTTATTTCATAAAGGAAAAATGTAAGGGGACGTTCTTTTGCACGTGAGTCTATATAACCTTCCTTCACTTGAGAAATCATTTCTTCTCTTTTCAAAATATATATGTATATATGTGTGAGTGTCCTTGGGTTCTCCCTCCTCTCAAGATTCAAAATTTCTTGTAACTCCTTTTACCCGTTGTTTCCTCTGGTGGTGGATGACGTTTAGTTTGCATTAAAACTCATTCCATGTTTGCAAACGTTAACAGGCTTGATCAATTGTGATATTGCTATTTCACTTTTCATCTTTTATCATTCTCTGTGATAACTTGCTGTAACTTGATGTTTCATAGTACTTTTCAGTTATGAAGTCTTAAAGGAAAAATTATGAAAGAAATTGTTTTCATAGAATTGGTCGTTGCTTAGTAGAACTTTGAATGTGATTACTGTGAAGAAATAATCGTTTGTAACGCAGACAGGTTGAGATGAATTTTACCATGTATTTGCAGAAAACTATTTTGGGTCAACTACGTCAGTAACCCGAGGATAGAGACGGAGAGGGTAAAACACTTTTGCAATTGAAATCTTAGATTCTAAAATTGTCAGTTCAATGATCAGCTTTTTTCCAATTCTCGTTTCCCCAATCAGAAATTATTACTTCATTACCTTCTGAATACTTCTATCTAAATGTCAGTCACAATGAGAAGCATGAACAAGTTATCTTACGTGTCGTTGATGAAAGTAAAATGTTTAAAAATTAATGTTTGGGAATGAACTTCACTATGCCATTCGAAACCTAGTTGAGAAAACATTCTGCTCCCTACTCGCCATCTTGCTTTAATCATCTTTTGATCATTAAACAGGCTGGTCTATCGTCTACGGTCTGCCTGTTTTGAGGGAATATGACATGAAAAAAGCGTTATACTTTCACTAATGTTTCAAGACTATAAAAATTAACTATATGTATGGTTGGAACATCCACATATTTACAAATGATTTATTATAAGACTAATCAACAATGGCTTTATTTTGCATTAATGTTTTATTATACCAAATGTGCACTTTAATTCATCAAGTTGTAAAATTTAAATCCAACAAAACAGTACCCTCAATAACATGTAACAATTTGGTTATGTTAAAATCATGTAGTAATTACTACTTGTATAAACAGTAATGTACCCTTCGAATTTTGTTTCCACAAATAATATAATACCCAAAACGGAATGTCCATCTAGGTATTATTTTCTGAACAGGGGATTGCCAAATTGTTGCATAAAATATATTATTATCAAATATTATTTCAATAACTTCCATTACTTTAAGCAATAAGTGACAAAAGCATCATAAAGCATTATTTTTACATAAACTATTTGATGTTATTTATGTATATATCATTTGTAGGGCGACTTTACTGGACAGAATCTCCAGGGGTCATTGAGTCTGTCAGTGTGACGGGAATTGATCGGAGGAGAATAGCCATTACTGAAGAAGGGAGCATATTTAATGGTTTTATGTATTTCTCATATGACAGGTACATTCTCACATTATATTTTGTTTTCGATTTAAAATACTCAATTCAGGATATGAATGTAGTTGAGGGTAATCTAATTACATCTGTTTATTAATTAGCATAAATATTCCTAACGTAGTTATATTAATCGACCAGTATTTTGTGTTTTCTAAAAGTGTCTGAATACAGTTTAGTGTAAACAAACTGATTTGTGAACATACATGTAGTTTGATATCTATGAAACGTAAAAATTATTCTAAACGTGTTTAAGGTGCGGCCATGAAAAGTGGGAATAAACTCCGCAACTTTGAACACGTTAAGAATCTTGCACATACACAAAGATATTTGAGTAAAGCCTTCTTACTCTCGTAGTGTTACTGAAATTCTCACCCTTCTCAAACAAATAGCAACCATTTTGTGATAGGCCTATATTAATTGGCTTTCTTTTGGCAAGTATCGACAACAAAATTAATAGTATTCCTTTGTACGTTAGTGCCTAAAAACGCTTGAGTGTGAGAGAATAAAAAGGAGTTGATTGTATACAAATAGACATGTGACTAGTGGTTCAGCAGAATTCCACTCCAAAATGTTATTATGTATGTATCACCAATTATCAAAGTAGGCTGAGTTTAATTGAAACAGCAACCTGAATGTCTTTTATTTTTTAACAAAAAGAAAACTGATGGTATTTGTGTGTGTTCAAAAGTAGTTTGAATCCAATTGAATGTAAGTATTAACATAGTAATCTGAAAGTTGTTTAACTTGATGAAAATAAACCAATCAAGATTATCTGATAGTGTTCGGTGTTTAAGTAACTTAAATAATGATTTAAAAATTCTTTATCATTATTTACTTACTCTAAAAAATACTGTACGTGTTAAATACTGCGATACCAATTTTCAGAAATTTGATGCAGCGGTAAAGTGTTAGCCAAAAACTGTTATATTGCAGTTATCTGGTTGCTATGCCTCTGGATCACAATCATAACAATGCTACACTATCATCGAACCTTATCAAGCATCCACAAGAAATACATGCATTCTCTCCTAACTTTGAAGTGACAGGTATTTTGATGAAACAATTTTAAATCGAATTAGGGGCGCGATAGCTAAAATTCAAAGGCTATAACGTTTTAATATCAATCCGAAATTCTGTTTAATAACTTTCTTATATGATTATTGACAACGCTTGAACTGCAAAATGGTAAATATACCTATACGTATTCAATAATAAATATTCATGTACCTACATTTGAAGCTAATTCCTTCATGACTGAGATTCCTGTTTATTCCATATTTAATAATAATAATTCATGGTTCATTGGTTTCAGTTCAATGCCCGTATGTGAAATATGGAAGGGACTGTTCCACATGTGGAGCCTGTAAGAACGGAACCGTTTGTGAGAAAACCACTGGTGTTTGCCTTGGAGGCTGTCAACAAGGCTATACAACAAGAAAATGCACAGAAAGTAAATTGCGTTTCTTACCATATTTGTGTAAATAATAATGTATGTATGGAAATTAATGAAACAACACCCCTATTTGTTCTTTGGCCGCAACTTACATGTAAATGTCATCCAGCATTTAAGATTTTATTAAATGATAACACTTTAAACAAAAACATTGCCAAATTTACTTTTCCCGCATGGGTTTCCATGTCCGTATATTTCAAAAGTTGTGTTTATGGGCGCAAAGAATAATGTCCAACAAGACCGTTTACTGACTCTCTATTTAATCTTTTGTTTGTAAACCTTGTGCATGGACAAATTATTATAGATGCCTTCGAATTCATTATAAAATTATCCGTATTTCCTTCTTAGGCCTACTGTTCTATTCCTCTGCAAAGCGGTAGTCGTATTGGTAAGAGTATGGACAGGTATGTCCTTCTTTAAGACAAGGTGGCCCAAATTTCCCAGAGCTGTTCAATCAGATTGAGATCTGAAATCATTGCTGGCAGTGGAATCGTCCTAACCACATTTTGTTGTGAAATTTGGATGACAGTAAGGACAATGTGTGGCCTGGCACTGTCATCCATTAAGATTGGTCTTGTTGGTGCTTATAATGTGGCATATCCTGGAAATCAATTTTAATTTTCATCAAATCGAAAGACGTCCATCTTGCAAGCCATGGATATGCGACCCCGTATCATTATTGAACCTACCCAAAGGTCGTGCATCATAGCATGAGAATATCCTGATGTATTGAAAGCTGGACTTGATATTCCATCAACAAGCTCCAGGAGGTCATTCCTTATTGTTGATGAGGGAGGGCTGTGCACTCAATAACAAAATGTGGCTAAGATAAGCTAAGATAAGCATGTGATGGAGACTGGCCAAAGTTAGACTTATCCTGCTAAATCAGCGCATATGAATCCGCTCTCGCTCCTATTAATACCCTGATCTGTTTCAAGCCAAAACCGTCGTATTGCTAGCTACCTAACCAACCAATGAGGCGGCTCGCATTCAGCAATAGCGGCACAACCCGGATGGAAAAGTCCGTTGAGTTAAGCTAGTATCTTCAAGCTTGTTCCTTAATAAACGGCATTTTATTGGCATTGAACATCAGGGTTATAGGAAGGTGCGACAGCGGATTCATATACGCTGTTTAAGCAGGATGTATTGTAAGATGTTTAAGATTAATCCGCCACCTTAAGTCAGAGTGGGTATTTTTCTATACAAAGTTATTGGCACTATAACCTATTTTGCTTGATTAGATTCCATATATGTACCTTCGATTACATATTACAAATTTGTGATACAGTTAAGGATCAGACCAAAGAATAAGTTGCTTGCCCTTCAAAGACCGTGTATAATGATCCTTACATAAGTTTATTTTCCTTTTCATGAGTATTCATTTTCTAAGGTTTTATCAGGTCTCAAAGCATACTTTCAATTTACAATACCTACAAGAGGTAAACTTAAACAAATTGTCTTTCACTTCTTATTGATTTTACTCTTCTATGATATTCTCTAGTAATTCCATGACTATGTTTTCCCAGAATGTATTCTGGGAACGTTTGGAGAGAACTGTGGGTCACAATGTTCGGGGAATTGTCAATCGAATACGACCTGTGATTTCATGTCTGGACAGTGTCCAGATGGATGCCTAAGTGGATGGAAAGGGGACAACTGCACAGAAAGTAAATATAATTTAGAATTAATTTCTTGTTATCTAATTGATTTCTTTTCCAATATTTCAAAACCTCCTCCGTGGTGTTCATTTAACACAGTAAGTTGGATCCTGTTTAAGGGATAAAGGATAAAAAGTGTATGAATGTGAACCATCAACACAAGATGACGCTGTGTTTCAGGTTAAAATGTCACATTGTCATTACTTACTCGTATTGGTGTCATTTAACTGGTCCGATAGATTTGGTTTGGTTTGTATGATGCAGAAACCTTTGGCTTGACATATTCATGTTTTCTCATTTTCTAAGGTTCTATCAGGTCTTAATGCATACTTTCAATTTACAATAACTAGAACAGGTAAACTCAAACAAATTGTCTTTCACTTCTTATTGGTTTTAATCTTCTATGACATCCTCTAGTAATTCCATGACTATGTTTTCCCAGAATGTATTCCGGGAACGTTTGGAGAGAACTGTGGGTCACAATGTTCGGAGAATTGTAAATCGAATACGACCTGTGATTTCATGTCTGGAAAGTGTCCAGATGGATGCCTAAGTGGATGGAAAGGGGAAAACTGCACAGAAAGTAAATATAATTTAGAATTAATTTCTTGTTATCTAATTGATTTCTTTACCAATATTTCAAATCCTCCTCTGTGATATTCATTTAACACAGTAAGTTGGATCCTGTTTAAGGGATAAAGGACAAAGATGTGTATGAATGTGAACCATCAACACAAGATGACGCTGTGTTTCAGGTTAAAATGTGACATTGTCATTACTTACTCGTATTGGTGTCATTTAACTGGTCCGATACATTTGGTTTGGTTTGTATGATGCAGAAACCTTTCGCTCAACATATTCTTGTTTTCTAGGTGAAGCAGAACAGAACGAAAGCCCTTCAATTGGTAATGTATAACCAGTTAGCTCAGCATTATTCTGTGATAACATTGCTTCAATCTTACCAACCATTATGGCAAAGGAGACTTTATTTAAGTTTTAAATTCCTCGAATCCATAATACATGTGCTGATGCCCTTTAAGATACAATTTGATAAAACATATGTTGCTATTCATTAGGTCTGATGGCTGGAGTGGTCTGTGGGGTTGTTGCAACTATAATCATCGTTGTCGTTGCTGTATGTCTAATCAGGTTAGCTAGTTATAAAACTTGTACATATTAAAATCTATAAATATCCAAATGTTATTTTATAAAAAATGCAAGTCAACATTCAAACAAAAGGTATAAAAACAACTATTGAATATTACAACTAGAATGTTAAAAAAAGCTGTTGAAAAGTTGAAAACTGCAAATATTGTAATTGTATCCTCAAAAGTTTATCAAGATTCGCTAAAATCAAAAATGACTTTTGCATGATATTTGATCTGTATCGGATAATGGACGACAACAGTATTCTTGTAAATGGCAAATCATTGATCGCCTTAAACTTCACTCCTCAACATCATACATTGCTTCATTTTCTTTAAGGAGAAAACGAAAGCAGAAGAGTGAATACTTCTCTGGCTTCCCCCCAGGAACTAAAGAAGCCAGTGATGATTACGACACACTTAACATGGGAGCAATCAATCCAGGCTCATAGGACACTGCTAGTGTGTATTGACGTTAAACAACATTTTCGGTTGTGTCATTTATTTAACATCGCAATAATTCGGAGGAGATCTCACTCGATAGTCTTACATTCGATTCAAGTTTTCTAAATTGTCGGATTTGTAATGAATGCTGGTCTGAGAATGTATAGAATAATGAAATAATGCTAACACGTAAATTGTGCGATCTGATTTATTAAGATTGACTTTACTCTGTATGGATCTAAATATATCATTGATTAACTTTGGACCGTCTTTTAGACATTGTATTTGTTAGGAATAACACACGATTGGCTCATTTCGCTGTTCAATGTAATTTTCGAGCTAAACGTTTTCTTATTTAGAATACACACATGGGAGCAAAATGCTTCTGTAGTATCTGATGTAGTCACTTTTAGATCAATATGAATGTAGAAGAACCGTAACAATCGAAAAGGAGACTTTACATTGCGATCTAAACGTCGCACTCAAATGCCATCTCACCCCTGTAGTTCAAGGATATATACATAGTAGAAACAGTGTTGACCCCTGTAATAAAGCTTTTTTTAGATATTTCGGCAAAGACCAAACCCGAGTTGATGTTGTTTGTACCCATCAATCTGCTATGTAGTTGGTTTGATTTTATTATGTTTTTGCAGGTATATTCATCCAAACGCATCAAGCTGCACGTGTACTTTGCTCTCCACGATTTCCGAAATTTGAAGTTAGTGTTTGTGATCAATTTAGGTTATAAAAACGTTTATACAAGCCGTTTTAGCCATTGTAACCCATAATGTCAGGTGCTAGAATGTCAGAGGCTGTCAAATGGCAGATTATAAGTCATCTCGAAGGTAGTTTTTCTTTCAAGGAAATTGCAAGAAGAACTAGATGTCATTTATCTACCAAAAGTCGATTAGCAAGAAAACATGCACGAATCAATGATATGAAAATTCGCGCCTCCTTAGGCAGACCACGTACCACTTCCGTGAGAGAGGCTATACCATTGTTAGGGCTCGTACGAAGGTATCCTTTCGCTTCCAGTACAATCCTTAAACGCCAACACTGGAGTAACGCGCGTTCATTCCATAACTTTCCAAATTTGGCAAGGCGGTCTTGCCAAAAACTGAAAGGCGTCCTTTCCACACTAAGGAAAGGTCGCCTTTCCGTTGCCTATCTTTCCAAATCGATTAAGTCAATGAAGCGCGCATAAAATCGCACTTTACGTTTTTCTCAATTCTAAGCAGTATGGTTGAAAAGGTTTTTTTTATTTCTTATTTGAAACATGAATTTGATTTCATGAAATTACGAGATCATGAAACTGTGTTAATCATGGACGTGGAACGATTATTTTAAAATTAATAACTAGGAGAAAAGTGAAATGAAAAGCCGTTAAGAAGTCATTTTGAATTAAGTTAGTAGTTCAACATGTATTAAATCGAGTGGTTGAGTGGCATATATAAAGAAACAGTATCATATTTAATTGGATAACATAGTTCACATATCTATAAAGGTCATCAAAGGGATTTACTTTATAGTTATTTAACGTATAACGTGATTGTTATAATAATTTTATGGATAGTTGTATGGCACTTTTCCACGCACTGATACATGCTTAAAGTGCATTACTCTGAAGGTAACGAATTTGCAAAGCGCTAAATTAAGTTAGGTAAAAATGAAATGCTGCCTCATATACTTCTTTCATAAATCAATAAAGCATGTGTTAGTTGATCAGTTAAACATGTGGAACGTACCTTTTCAGTGAATGTATCCACAAGAACATAAATATCCAAATCCTTTTTAGCTTAAGAACAGAACAAAAACCCATACTGATCAGTGGCTAAACAGATAAAAGACACAATCTCTACATCCAGCTATCACATTCAAACAATAATGGCGACCAGATGAGAAAAAGAGAGCCGATGCCAAATTAGTTTGATAATTTCTTATCTAACCTCTCAGATTTCATTGGATAACAGGATGCGTTAAAGCAGTGTATCCTGTTATTTCAAGACACGAGAGACACCGTCCTGACAGATCAGACTGATACATGGCCACTTGTCTACAAGCCACCTGCATGTGTTTGTACAGCACGGTTGACACCTGCTCAATACCTGAAAATGACAACTGGTTTTATTGGTCTGAGATGCTAAATGGTATTATCTGACGCTAACGAGGACTCGTTGTTTTAGTAACATTTGTTAATTTTTCTTAAATCAGAACAACATAACAATAATAAAATCTAAATTTGCCCATGCGGATCTCAGAAAAATAAGTCACTCACTGTCAAAAATAATATTGAATGCTGGATGACATAGATGAAAGTGGATGACCACACAAAATCATTTTTCATAGAGGCACGAAAAAGGATGAACATACATCTTAATAAATAAATAATAATAACAAAAAGATCAGCACACACATCTCATATGATTTCCTCTGAAATTAAAATATTTAGTGATATTCGGAATTTTACCATGAGTTTATAACAACATGCTGTTTTTTCTATATTTTGTTTGAGGTATCAAGTCAAAACATATTAATGAACATAGAAACCTATGTTTTAAGGTAGAGGAATTTGGATGAGGTACCACTTTTCATAAAATAAACAATTTAACTTAGAATAAAGCCACTTTAAGTAAAAGGCATCAAGTTATTTTCATAAATAAACAGTTGATATGATAAACTTTTGTCATATGCTCTATATAGCCATTAATATAAGAAATCAAGTTTGAAATTAAGAACCCTGCAGAAGTAGGGAGCTTGGATCTAGATGGATCTTGATGTTGTTTTAGATAGGATTATTGTTAACTAAATGCTTGTTAAGGAACCTTCTTTATTTAATGTAAAGTGGGTATGCAGTGTAATCTGTTATTTCTGTTTTGATAATAAAGCTTTTAGAAGAATCCCGGAGTAGCAGTGAGCTTGGGTCTAGATAAATAAGTCAATCTTGATGTTGTTTTAAATAGGATTACTGTTAACTAAATGCTTGTGAACGACCCTTTGTCAATAATTTACAGAAGAACATTGCAGAAAAGAGTAGGGGATGTCTACATCAGTCTGACACGATGTATTTCATTTTGACACATGTATGACACATTTTGACGCTCCAGAAGCAAGAGTGTAATGTGTTTATGAATTTGTTGGATAGAAAGTTTGAAGGGAACTAACCCGAATGCGCTAGACCATCTTCATTCTGAGGTAAGTGATTGACATAAATAATGTCTAAATCAAGGTTATTTTGTTGTATAAAGTACATCTTTTGGTTAGATCAATGCCTACCAAATATAGATCACTGATATTCTAACATAGATTATGAATAACGAGACATATATCTACGGCCACCTTGACTTGCAAATGAATCAGAATTTGTCAAATAATATATTGCTCTCTTCGACTTGAATGCAGCGACCTAAATGAATATAAAATGAACGTTTTATATATCCAACATCAGCCTGTTCTTGTGGCGTTAATTATGAAGCCTCTCTTCATTATTTCATATTATTTTGTGATTTTCGCCAAGACATGTTTTTCTATACTAAAGGATTTTATTTAAAGCAATATTATTGGTAATCAAATCTTGTCTTCAGTTGAAAAAAGTTAATTGCTAAATTCAGTCCACATGCTTTTAAATTTAACAGGCAGATATTTTCCAACATAATGTTCACATGACATACATGTAGTCATGTGGATGACCAAAAGCATGAATTTTTCTAGTTGAATAAAGACATTCATTGAAATAACCAACCTGTTCAATATTCGAGAATAATTTTATGATTTCATATTTTTTTAATTCTAAAAACAGTATATATATATCATTATATTTTTATGAAACCATTGGCATACTTTATACTTTGGGGGAGGATATGCCCTATTAATTAATTTCTTATTTTGATCTCGTTAATCTTTGTTGTCAAACAACGTCACTTCTTTTGCCGACTCTCTCCCTGCCCCTCACACACGCCCATCAAGTTTATTGTCATGTTAAGGTCAGAGAGACATCCTTGATTGTCGGCTAGACTTGGTAACGAACGGTTAATTACCATGTCATAAAATTGTGCAAAATCCTCTCTCTGAGTTGACAGAGAGACCTGTGTAATTACTTAGCAAGGTAAGCCGTATTATCAAATTGTATGAGATTGTTTAATAACCATATTTTTATTTCGTACAAAATTTGGACTGGCGAACAAGTCATTTGGCCTATTTCAATGCCGTACCAATACAAAATTAAACAATACATGGATACAGAACATAACAACGAATTAGAGAAGTAAAAAACGTGTGAGAACTTGTGCTATAAATAACAAAGCATAGCGAAAATTTTCAAAATTGTTGCTCAACTGAAGCACGTGATCATAAACGTGAATTAAATTCAAAATAATCTTAGTAATTGAAGAAATCACGAAAATCGTTTACTTATGTGTATAAAACGTGTTGAATTAAGGATGGTTCTATTCGTTAAGTAGCTCAAATTGCCACTACCGTATAGAACTCATATCCATGAATATAGAAATATATTTGCTCTTAAAATCGACAAATTAAGAGAAAATGTAACATACTTTGCCAATTTCCGCAAAAACATCTGGACGTGTCCGATATTTGTCTATTAAATTTTTTGCATTCACTACAATCGAGCTTGAGGCGCACTTGATTATTTGACAAAATCAAGAGCTTGAATGTGAAATGTATGCGACATTATCACATGGTATGAAACCGTTTGTTGAACGGCAAGGAGAACATTCACAAAAGACATATGAAGCAAGATCTGGAGCATGGAGAGTTAATAAAAGAAATGTAAGACATCTTATAACATGATATGAAACCCGTTGTTGATTGTCTTAACCATCCATTTATTTCACTGTTAGCACACCATGGAAGCAAGTCCAAATTTTACTTATTAGACAGAGGTTAATACGCAAGGTGAAGTTTTTATTTACAATATTTACCACTTTTAATGGATATGTGCACATATTGTAGTATCAGTATGTATAAAGCATCGTCAATTGATTATTAATATCCATTAATATGTTTTCATACATCCTTTTCTGTGTTCTTTTACAAAAATAGACTTGATATTATTGATAATTTTACTTTACACGGTGTTTCTAACCTTGACACAGAAATTTAAATTATTTCCTTATTTCCTTAAATTTCAAAAGAATTGATACAACATAGGAATTGTCAGAAAACAATCTTATACCGTTTCATGTATGAGCAAACCTATCAACAGAAATGAATTGTTCATAAAACTATATTTTAAGCTATGTATGAGCCGATTGAGCTTTCTATAAAATCTTTTGTGGACATTTGAGGTTTGGTTCAAGTATGTGGTTACTGGGTTTGATATATTAAAACGTGACCTCCGAAATAAGCCCTGATAATGTAATAATGAAAAGCCTAATATTTTCATCATAAATTGTAAACTCGATCATTGGCTAAATCTATATTTTAGATATGACATTCAAGTGAAACTCAAGTTAACTATCTTAACTTTACTTTGTTTCGTGCGGAGGCTGCAGCAGATTTCAATACTAGGCATATACCAGGCAATATTTCAAATCCTATTACGTAACAACATTACACATTGTTTCTTTGCTTTTGATGTTTTATATTTTCTTGTGTTTGTTCCAGCTTTATGTATCATGTAAAAGAGCGGCGTTAAAATAAGCTATTTTAGCTTGTTCGCCAATCTTTGTTTCATTTTTGGAAATAAAAATATGTTTAAACCAAGTGAAACTCAATTCATAATCCGTTAGTCCAGGTCTCGGTAATGGCATAGCGGGAATACTATACCATAGACCGCCAAATAGCAATGAAAGCAATCCTGTCAGACGCTCTTTCCAAGCGAGTGTCACTTCCAGACGCCCCACCCCTCACGCCCCCTCCCCCTTTCTGGTCCAGCCTCTACACTAAACGCATCCAGTTAATTACCACTATGAGATCAAAGAGGCAAACTTGATTGTTGGCTAGACAAATTAACAAGATGTATATTGTTTATAATGAGCGATTCTTCTCACAGAAAGCCTAAGGTGCATAATTTGAAATAGGGGATATGTAAGATTCAATAAAATATTTTTGTGGATCTGTTTTATAAGATTTTTCTGTTTTGCTTGTTATTATCAAACAATAGCATTAGATTGTATGTTTCTAAATTCTATTTCTAAAATGTTCTTTATTATGTTAAGCTCATGAACAATGAATTAATATTAGATCAACGCTTTGTTGTTGATATCATAAGTTTTACCATAATTATACATGACATTGTAAGTTGCAATTTACATACACATATCTAAATGTTTCCTTAATTTGGACAGCGAACGGATCAGCGAACTAGCTGTTGCCTTAGAATTTACTTTCCTGTAATGATAATTTATGAGGCATATATATCTTTTCGAAATACATATCGAACAATCATAAACATGCATAATTAATGTAGTCATACATTTAAGTAAAAATATTCGTTATATGATCCTGTATTTAGTTGTTTTATATAAAACTTAACGATTGACAAGGGATATTGTCATCTTCACACTGCTCTTATTACATCAACATTCTATATTCTTTTTAAAAACTCATTCATACATTCTTGTATGCATAATAGTTTTTACCTAATCCAATTAAATTTTGAATCTATGAAGCTTGGAATTTAAAAAAAACAAAACAAATAAAAACACTTTTTTAGTTTTGATATTTATTTATGAAACTGGTTTTGTCAATTATGTACTTCATGCTGAGTTTAGAATGTGGCGACGCAATTGCACATCACAAGACACTGCTCAGATTCAATGCATACTGTCCATAGCTGGGTCCTAATGTTGTCATAATTAACAGGTGCCTATTACGTAATCTATTTCCTGTCAAATTTCATTGTTAGATTATTTGTCTCAAATAGCAGGCCCACACCTGTGCTTTGGACCCTTTGGTAAATGGCGGCTTATGTCAACATCCGTTCATACTGACATAACTCTTGGCATTACACAGCTAATTAGTACATCTTAACAACGACAAACATTATAAACCAATGAACTTGTAGAATATACGTTCAACCAATGAGAAGAAAATCTTCTGCAATGCTATCGATGCTTACAGTCACTTGAAAAAAGTAGATCATTTGGAAAGGTACCCAAATTTAATAGGATTATTCAGGAAGTCGATCAAGTTGCAAACAATTCATGGATCACTTTTTCTGACGATTGAAACGGGTATGTACTTTGTCATTGATAATCTTTCAAACTTCACTTTCAAAAAGGTCACCATTTACCTTTGAAATCAAACAAATTATTGCGAACAAATGATAATCATCGCCAAAAATTGTTTATTAACATTTTCCATGATTAAAATTCATACAATTTTCTAAATATCTTTTAATTTTAAATGATGCAATTTTCAAACTCTATATCTCTTATTCATTTCATGTGTTTAAGTCAATCCTTGAATAGTAAAATGATTTATTTAATTTCTGCAATAAAATAATATGCAGGATTTGATTCATCAATTTAAAAACAAAATCTTCTTTTGTTAAAAAGTTGCGATGAAAGTTGAAGAATCAATCTTTCAAACAAAATAAAGATTTTCAAAATGTAAAAATAACTTTAGTTTAACTTAATCAAAAACTTCTAAAGGTATTCAATAACATGACGAATTTGACAAACAGAATAAAGGGACATAACTCTTGGTCAGACAGGTAAGGTGCTAATTAGTTTTAAAGGCTGTGGAAAGGTCACCTTGCCGTGCGTTCTTTCCAAAGAGGCTTTGGAAAGGGCGTTCTTTAAGCCTTTGGAAAGGTGTGTAAGGGTGCCTCTTTCCTTTATTGAAAGGTGTGGAAGGGTGCCTCTTTCCTCTTGGAAAGGACGCCTTTAAGCTTTTGGAATGAACGCTCGTTACTCCAGTGCAATGTCTGTTGCTTCTGGCTTGGTGTAGAGAAAGATGTGGGTGGTAATCAAGATCATGGAAGACGTTTCACTGGTCAGACGATAGCAGGATCCTTCTGCACTTCGTGGATGACAGGATTAGGTTTTGGAGGCGTCCAGGTACAGCGTATGCACCAAGAAACATCATGCCAATAGTACCTGCCAATAGCAGTGGGTCGGTGATGATATGGTGGTACTTTTTCGTTTGACTGCAAACTTAATCTTGTGACTATACAAGGTAAATTGACAGTAGATTGTTACATCCGGGAAGTCCTTGAACCCATTAAGACAACCATACACTTGCAACAAGACCTGTATTCATGGACGATAATGTTAGAAAGCATCATTTACGAGCTGTGAGGAGAGCAATCCAGAACAATGCCCTGACACACCTCCCGTGGCCTGTAATGCGTCATGTTTAGGAAATGTTTGGCCAACTGGTACAATGCAGGGATCCACCCCTCAAAACTTGCATGCAATGAAAGCGGCATTACAAAAGGAGTGGCATATATGAGCTATTTCGACGTCTGGTGAAGGGTTTGAGGCGCAGACTTCATGCTGTCAGTATAGTGGCACTTGTCCTTGTCTTTTTGCACCAATTAAAACCCCACCTTTGAGAGCAAAAATTTGATTTACCTTTGGGTCAGAGAGTGGCAATTTACAGTCCAATGCATTGTCAACCGAATGCTTTTCACTTTCTTCATCATATAGTTTCATGTGATTATACTGGAGTTATTTCCACAATCACCGTCACTATCACACCTTATAAAACAGGAGGGGGTGCAACATGTTTTTGACTATAAATATTTTATATCTTGTTAGTGCCCTATAGTGAATGACATTAGACTAATCTCAAGGTTGGCCAATCCATGGCTGCTACTATCAACTTCTGATACGAAGGGTGTGACATGATAATGTTACTAAAGCTTTGAGAATTATCAGAGCATATCAATACTGTTCATACACATTCTTTCAATCGTTTCTTTTGAAGGTTCGTCTCCGTTGTGGTGCTTTGGGTAGATATAAAAGGGTTTAAAAAGTAACGCCAAGTTTTTTGCAAAGGTTTTGTTGAGATCATACACATACAACAACTCTACAAACCGTCAGTCTGTTAAATTTTATCGAACACAAAGCATATTTTCAATATAATAGAATTTTATTCTGAGTAAGAGATTCATGAATTAATACAATAGTATTAGAGGAATAAAGTTTATTGTCACGTGCTATAAAAATATATACTTGTATATGCAAGTCTGGATACATTGTCAAACTGATATTCATCACGAACAAAGGAAACATTGAAATAAGTTTCACATGATCCAATGTTGACCGTATTTGCATGCTCTTTTCACATAATAACCATTCGGTTTACAATACCTACTGAGAACGAGGTAGTGTTAAGTTATTCTGAAATTGCAATGTGTTGAAATTTTAAGCCAATGTAACTTTTCTAGGTTTGGGGTGACCCTTTCATATTGTGGTAGAAACTAGACACTTTCGGTATAAAAGTTAACCTCCGTAAAAATGTGTCTAAATACAAAGTGGTTATGATGACACAAAATTTAATTCTTATTATCTAAAGTACCCTATCTATAGTTTTCACAAGTTCACATATTTGTAAACATAAACATGCTTATGAATCTAAAACAGCAAAATATTGTCTAAAAGCTTTCTTGTTTATATCAACTGATATTGGTTTAATACAAATATGATGATACGGTATACCTTTCTAGAGAGAACGTGTAATGCAAAAAAAGTTAATAGCAATTGTACATTAGCCTGCCACACTTTATGTTAAACCTGAATTTAACGCGAGGGGGTTTGTTGAAGATACTCAGGAGCTGTTCAGAAAAAAATTATGCTTGTCGGTTCGAACGTATTCCTAATAATAATTCAAGGGTGTAACAATTCTTATCCAATTAAATATATAAAACTTTTAAACAAGACAAAAGTTAAACAACCACAATAATAAAAACTTAAGCGGGATACATTGTTGTTAACAAGTTGGTATTCACATATGGAACTAACCGGTTTTCCCAACAAAGTTTGATACTAAGGTTACAATCTTTCAGTTAGGAATTTAAGGGATCTGTTTAATTCTAGTCGTAATTCAATCTCTTCTTTTGTATTTGTCATAAAGCCATTTTTTCTGAATTCCGAACCCTTTGCTAGCTTGATAGTTCAATGTCTGTGACTTTTGGTAAAAGGTAGTTTCTAAATGTACGCTCAGTTCTATTGACGGAATAGATTTTCCCTATAACAGGAAACAGTATTTACTCTCATTTCTCAGTTTGACTGAACTTGTATTAGTTTAAAAAACGTTATCTGAAACGAGTTTTCCTTTTTAAACTATTTGATAATCATTCTTTTATAAAATAAAAAAAACATTTTGGATAGAAATTCATCTTTCTTTTTAGTCGCCTTACTAGGGTGTGCTTTACATAAATTATTTCATTTTTCATTTCCTACATATTCTCTAAAATATCTTCAAATATCTGTATGAAAAGATTCAAAATGTCCACATGTCCACACTATTTATTGGTCATGTGTCAATTTGTTAATAATTGAAAAGAAAACTTATAAACTGATTTAAAACCGTATTGATATAAGATGTGTTAAAAGTTTTGCTATCAGTGCCCGTGGATAAGAACGTGTTACAATGTTCATTTTTCTCAGGGGACACCATTTTTAAGTTAATCTTCATTGTGAGAAAGGGAGCCAATGTTTAAACTCAACTTTATCTTTAATCTCTTCATAAAGATAGTTACAGATAGTTCAAAGAGAAAATAGATAAAGTATCCCTCTCAAAATGTTAAGAAAATATCATTTAAGCATAACCAATTCTTAAATTAAAAAAATGTACTGTTAACATAACATTACGCAAACGTTTGTATATTCCTCTACGTTATATGATCAAACTGTCAAATAAATACATAGTTTTGCATTAGATTATTCATTTGTAAATTTGAAGGTTTATATTTCTAAAATTGTGACCTTGTTCAAGTGTAGCTACATAAGGTATCACCGCGTCAGATGACATTAAAAAAATAAAGTTACTCACATTATAACAACAAATATTGACTTCATTCGTAGTTATAACAAAATTGAGCGACATGAAAATACCAGGACGTTGTGAAGGGCAAAAGAAGTTAAATGTGATTTTTATTTTATTTTCCATTATCAGATTGTATCATATAAGAAGTTTAAATAACACATTGCCAGACAACGTTTACCAGTAAAAACTTTTGAATCTGTATATCGTTCAGAAGGCAGTAATTCAAACGATTTTTTCTTCACATTATTGCAACTAACATTCATTTGATAAAGGCAATGATATTCAATATCACGACCACTTTAGAAGAAAAAACGATTGCTCCGTATGCACGTCAAGAACCGTTCTTGTCTGCCAACCAGCTCCGTCAATTCTGGCAGTAAAAGACAGGAGTGAACGTCAACTTGTGAACAAATAAATGATTGATGGTCTTCACTTTCTGCCTTTCCTCCATTCAGATCCTCAAGATGTAATATCTAATTATAACTGCTGTTTCACAACAACTCACCAATCGTGTTAGGACATGGGGCAGAACAACATTCCTCCACTGAACAAGTGTTAGAGCAAACCTGAACCCTATCAAACACATCTTTGATCCGATCGGTCTGCATTATTTCAAGAAAAATGCCCCTCCCCAACATTGGAGATCTAAGTCAGTGTATACGAATGAAACAAACTGTCAATGCAATTCTTATGTAAATTGGTAATATCGATGAGACCAGGTTGCTTAGAAGTTGTTAAGGATTGTGGCCTAATCATACACTGCTGTGCTCCCGTTACATTTCTAGAGACAATATTAGGTAATTCCTTTAATGGATGTTCTACACTACCATGAAAATGAATGAACTGGTAATATGCTAACATTTCTTTAAAACATTTTGGATACTTTTCATACAACCGTTTTTTGTTGATTTGATCCACTATTCTTTCTTATGTGAAATATGTTCTTGTTTGTCACAAGCATGATCTTATTTGTCCTTTAGTCACAATTTCCTTCAATATGTATATGCACAAGAGCTATTAAGCTTTTACCAACCGTAAAGTGCCCGTTCAATAGCTCACCATTCACTCATGTCACAAATTGCGTTCAAAGAGAACTATTAGTATTCCCTGTTAGTAAAAACAACCTTTCTTGTCATTAAGCAAACCATTCATTCATTTCATAAAATCGCATGAATATGATGTAATATACTTTTCTCAATCACAAAGGCCTGTATTCAACCATGGTTGTTAAAGAAAATAAGAGACACAAAAGCATAATCGAAACTATTAATACAAACCTACTGGTGATATTTAACAGTCATTTGACGTTTATTTCAATGTCCTGATATGCGTTTCATACCTTTGACTGTACATACATGATAGCCCAAACTATTTCAACGCTATATTAAAAGAGTTGCACAAAACTGATCAGCTCACTCTGGCAGAGGACAGTGACGCAGAAAACCAAAATGATTGTCATTTTTGTGACGATGTTTTTCCTACTGCAGCATGTTGCAGTGATCGTAGCAGGTAAAATTTTATAATTTTTCGTAAGGGCATGCGGAGTGGAGTTTGTAATAACAGCGAGATGACAGCTTCTTTGCAATGTAAATTAAGAGTTGGAGGACTCAGCATAAACTGCGATTTTTTATAATAATGAATATGTGAAATAGAATATCTCGCTGTTCTTGTTTGCTATTACATACGCCCTTCGAAGATTTAGATTTTTTGTCCTTAATTTGTATTTTGTATACTCCAGCAAATGCTTATTGTTGACTTAACACTCAAAAGCAATGTTCAAAACCCTAATCTTTCGTTTTCTTTCCCAAGATCACACTCCGAGTTTCATAAGATGAGTTTGATCCTAGACTTTATCAAATCGATTGGTCAGTTATATCTTAGGTTTTTGCCAATAGAGTAATAATTCATAATTCAATTTCATAATTTATTGCACTTTTTTAACTACATGTAACAATCCTTGTTTTGGATGGCGAAAAGTCATTATTACCACAATATGACGTCACCTTGTAAGGATATAGGTCATTCGTTTCTTACCGTCAAAAACTCATTCTTATCAGTAAAATGTTTTCATTCAAACTACATGACAACCGAGATAAATTATTCTAAATGTATCTTTTATGAAAAGACTAAATGGTCTTGATAATTTCCTCGCCCCTTCTGCAAAAATACTAAATTATTTACTCGCTTTATTAAAATGACAAGAAAGCTGTTTATGATATAATTTAATAATGTAAAATGTTATTATGAAGTCTTTCTTTATAAAGAAAAACATTCACTTACTTAGGTACATGTATATCATTTGAACAAGGAATCTTTATAATATTCTCAATCACTCAAACCAAGATCCAGAGACGAAAGTAAAAAATCAAGTTTTGATTTTGATTTCGTTTCATGCAACAATCTATGGGCTGCTAATAATACACTCGTTTAACGTATGACAAAACACCATGGACCCCAAAGCTGTCTTTTCATGCAAACAGATCATGTACTTGGTAACTATGTTATGTTCTATTGAATTCATACACGCCAAAATAACTCTATTGCCATTAGAGTTAAATATTTCTTTGTCGAGTATCTCATTTGGCCGTTTTTATTCTCTTTGATGTGTCTATGTAAAGGTTTATTAAAACATTAATGTTTATTGCAAATTTCATACTTAATATCTTGCATTAATGTTCATCCTGCTCTCTTACTGTGTGAATATATATTTACGTAAGTTTCTCACTATCACGGGTTTGTTTTCATATTATACACATTGAAACATCTAGCTCACACATACACATACAGATATGTATTACATAAAACATATATTAAGTAAAATCAAAGTTGTCTATGCCAATTTAGTGAAATGGAAAAAAGAATGTTTTGGTTTGGAGAATAATGATATTTGCGATCTAGTAAATCATGATGTTCATCATTAAGTCTATAAATGAGAATCATCTTCATGTATCAGAATATGGGCTTGTGTCATGATGAAGAATGTTTATGTCATTAGATAAATATATGTTTGAGGGAACTCAAATAGGGCTTAGAAGTAAATTTAATTATTCAGGCTTTGTGTGTTACCCACACTACGTGAAAAAATGATATTTAAAATCTTGTAAATATCTATTAAAATACTAATTTACAAGATATTTACAAAGATTAAAATACTTATTTACCAAAAAATTAAATATATTAAATATCATCTTTACAAGATATTTACAAGATATTTAATCACTTTGTAAATATTTGTAAATGTTTGTAAAGGTTTGTAAAGGTTTGTAAATGTTTGTAAATGTTTGAAAAGGTTTGTAAATGTTTGTAAAGGTTTGTAAATATCATCTTTAATCTTTATTAAATATTGTAAATATCATCTTTATAATCTTTATTAAATATTGTAAATATCATCTTTAATCTTTATTAAATATTGTAAATATCATCTTTAATCTACATAAAATATGTAAAAAAACCATGTTTAATCTTTTTTAAATATTATAAACATCCTCTTTAATCTGCATAAAATATGTAAAATAACATATTTAATCTGTATAAAATATTGTAAATAACATGTTTAATGTGAAAATTTACAATATTGTAAATGACATGTTTAATCTGTATGAATTATTGTAAATAACATCTATAATCAGTATTAAAAAGGAGACGTCATGCATAATTGTGATTATTACAAATTATTATCTGTAGTCGCTTCACTTATAAGAATCAATAGAGCCAAAAAAATAGAAAATATACGCTTTAATTCGACTACTAGGAGACTGGCAAACGCTTAGACAAAATCACCGAAGCATGACTCGAAGCCACGCCGAGTATGTGAGGTGCCAGTCTTCAGCTGAAAGTCCAGCCTTTTGATTTTATCTGTATTTTAAAGCTAATTCAACAGCAAAATAGAGGCAATAGCATGACCGAAAGAATTCCAAAATACGATATGTAACTGCTTCATGATATCAACTTTTGTTTCACTTCACTTTCATGACAACTTAGTACTTAGTGGATGATTCGTTTGTATTTAACTAACATACATTATATTATAATCTAGTTTAACATTTCACACCGTGTTGCAATATCTCTGTCTTTGAATTTAACAATCAATGACATGAAAACATACCTGGCGCAAGCGTTAGAAACATCCTATGTAATCCTAAAGAATGTTGGTACCCGTAATTTACGATGTAGTTTTGTTAATGTGTGTCATCGTCCGTAGGAGTGACCAAATCTCCTTCTCTTAATTTATTGGTTGAATATATATTCTACAAGTTCATTGGTTCAAAATAACTGGACTACATGACAATAAACTAAGGTAAAAAAAAGGTATAATTAAAAAACATTAAATCAAGAATTGAAATTGAATGCGATAGTATTACATAACGGCCACCTGTGTGTCATAAAAAAAGACTAGTTAAACCAGTGTGATTGTTGTGACAACATTTGGCAGACGTCGTAATTGATGTACACATGTCATGGGATAGTGCGCATAGCATCATATTAAAACACTGTCTTTCGCTTGGAACAATACAAATAATTAAATATATATTTAACATCAATTTATCGGAGGTTGCTTGGATGATTTTAGATATGTTTAAACAGTCGTTAAGACTGTGAGATTTCCTGTTGTTTTTTCAATAAGGAGGTTATACTTCCGCCGACTAGGACGTAACGCGACAGGGCACGCCTCAGTGACCACGGGCCAGTTCAGTTCTGTTCACTGGTGCTAATTAGCTGGTGATTCAAAAAAGCCGTATTATAGTTGTTTATTTCGAAATTTTAAACTCAAATTACTGGCAAATTAGAATACTTATTTAATGAATCACGAAAGTTGCTATGGGTCATTTCAGTCGATCTTTAAATATTAGTTGATACCATCTTCAATTTGAACATAATATTTCTCGATATAAAAAATATTAATATTTTCTAATATTGAACTTTGATTAAACTTGTACTCATAAGTCGTGGTGCCTTACTAGTTAACATTGTAGGAGATATCTGATAATTAAAGTTGCTATATATAAATAAAGATGTTGTTGATGAATCGGAATCAGGAGATAAAATGATTATTCACATATACAGCGCAGTTCAGTGTTCGACAATTTTTCTAGTTTTCATTGGTATCTAATTGTTATGTAAATATGATGTTTGATAATGAAATATGCTTAGATCATTGCGGTATATACTGTTCCTACCTATATAGAAAATACAGTTTGATGTTTAATAGCTTACTTACTGGCTCTCATTTACATTGAACACAACATGCAACTGATATATATGCACGTTTTAATATATATTTTATCTAAATATATCAAGAACTATTCCACTATAAATTTGATAAGTCTACATTTCGCTGCATATTGACCGTCAATGTATCAAATCCACATATTCATATTCAAACCTTTTTTTTAAAGGCCGGGATCCAAACCTCCAAAAAACCCATGGGTTTCTTATCTTTGTCATCTTTACTCTGATTGGTTGATTCCATAAACAAAGATATTATCAGTGTTTGAGTGACAGGGCGGTAACGGTTTTTTGGTGCCTGGGAGAGCTCAGCAGGGTCAAAGGTCTCAAAACTTTACTACAAGTTGTGGCTGGTAGTAGTCTACTGAGTTTCAGTGCATAATCATCAGGGAAAAAACCATTAGTAATAATACATGAAGTTTAAATTTGTGTTACTATTTTTAGTATATTAAATTCTATATATTTTATGAAATGAACAACAAAAACGAGATCTTTAATTATAGAATTAAATATAATTGTATTAATTTTTGTTAAAATTTTGCGAAAAACGTTCAAAACAACCATAGTCTTTTAACAATGTTTGGATGTATTTGAAGTAAATATGTCACTATTGTTGACAAAAGTTATACAAAATTGTCTAAATCCATTTACTGTCACAATAATCTTTTCATAACCTTAGTCTCTACAGCTTATCCCCACAAGCAGAGCTAAATATTTGGGGGACTTATGGGATGGGGGAGGTTTTGATTTCCCAGTCAGGCTGGGAAGGGAGTGAAATCTGACACTCTGAATGGATCTTTTTCTCCACTAGCAGACTTGTTTGGTATGGTAATGATGAGAATCTAGTCACGTGACATTTACAAAGTTAATTCAAATTTGGAAATAAATGCAGTCAAAGTACTGTTTTAGTTTTTAATTTTGATTAAACATGATTAGGAATTCCTCTTCTTTGAAGTGCCAAGGATATATTGTGTAAATATGATAACTTTCCGGTAAGAAGATTTTGATTTATCCCACTTCGAACATAGGTACCCTCATTTTTTCATTTCAAGGTGTAGTTTTTTCAGGTCAACTTGGCCACGCCAACACCGTGTATAGTGGCGGATCCCGGCCTTTAACAGTGTTGCAATTATACAAAGTTAATATTGTATATGTCTAGTTGCTTTCCAAAAAATCAGAATTGGCCAAAAATGAAGTAAATCTGAATTAGCTTAAAGCTGTTCAGTGCTATTTATGTAACCCTTTTCGAAAATTGTAAAATGTCTTACCTGATACAGAGAAATGTATAATCCATATTTGAAACTTTATCAATGTATGCTACGTTTTCCATCCTGCACTGATCACAGTGTTAATCTGACAGCTTGGCGTGAGAACGAGAGATTGACATTGAGTCATTCATGACAACTAGTCATGAATGGGCACCGGTTATCCCACTGTGACTGGTGTATGGCTAAAACAACATACATGGATCTCAGAATGGTCCAAGTTGTTTTTACAGATTGAAGCCGTTTTGTATTGATCAAGTAGATTTGTTAAAAGAAAAAAATCTAGCCAAAGTTTAAAATATTATGAATATGCATGAGATTTTTTTATGTTTCTGTCCCATATATAACTGTCCCATATTTCCCTAATAACATACCTGCACAGCTTAAACTTAGACAAATTACCAATGCTATGTAATAAATAACTAACATTTTGAAACTAAGTAAATGTGATGTTCCTGTATATAACTCAAATATATTTTCAGTAATGGCTCTACATCACAAGGCTTCTAAGGAGGTTCTGTTTTGAAATTTCGATCAGTTTTGATTCATTCAATCTATGGATAAACGTCTTTAAACTGAAATACGAAAATCCAACTCTATAATTGTTCTATTTACCAAACGTACATACGTTTTATCAAACGAAGATTCCAACACACTTGCTGATAAATGTCCGTCCCTACTTGGTATTTCCATCAATTTTTTCTCAAAGATATATCAACTATCGTTTAGAAACTGATATTTAATAATTAAAAGGTATAATAACCTGCACTTTGAGTGAGTGAAATGTTGACAAACACAGAGACTCACGAACTTGCTTGTGATACATGCGCAGAGGCCATGATAATCTTCTCTGTATTGTTCCAATTTAAGAACATTTTCATCGTTAATGTGATCCCTATTAAAGATTCAACTCTTACTTACTTTTATATTTTTATTGAACAAGATTTGAGAATGGGGGATGGGCATAATAGGGTGTTTGTTGAAGGAGTGACAGATTAAGACACCTGGCTAATGCCATATTTTACAACCACTTTCATTACATAATTACTATTTGATCCTTATGGTCTCAAGACTAATTAGAGGAAAGGCTAATTAGTTGGCTCCAATCAGTCTACTGGGTTGTAACACAGGTGCACGGATGTACCTGTCTGGAAGGGGCGTGTGTCAGGCAATCAACAGTTTAGAAGAGGACTCATGTGACATGACTCGGAGACAATATATTAGCTTAAACCCTTTCCCTATTTGTACAAACTGGGGAGCAAATAGGCAAACATTACTCCAACTTTATACCTCATTAATTAGGTCCAAACTGGACTACGGCGCACCAATATACAACACACTTAAACCTACATTAATTAAAACCCTAAACAGCATACAATACCAAGCACTCAAAACAGCTACACGTTCACAAAACAACACATCCCTCGAAGCTCTGCTGGCCCTAACAGGTGAAATTCCCCTCTCAAACTTCTGGGCCGCATCTTCGGAGGATCCCCTCATACAACAACTCATTAAAACCAAAACACAACACGCAACAGCTAAAAAAAACACCCTTCTACAACCTATTGCAACCCGCATCCAGGCACTCATACAACAAGCAGACATCCACCACATCAACCTACCCACCCAAAACACAATACACCATCCCATACCACCACTACCTACACCTAAAATCAACATCCATCTCACCAAAATCACCAACAAGCAAAACCCACAACAAGAACAAGCCATCGCACAACAATACATACAGGACAACTGGCCCGACTGGTGCCACATATACACCGACGGGTCCAAGGACCCCAAGGCACGCACCACAGGTCTGGGGCTGCACATGCGGCAGCCTGAGCAACACACCTACTTCCACCGGCTACCAAATGACCAATCTGTCTTTACGGCAGAGCTCATGGCCATCTTGCTAGCCCTACAACAAAACTTCACCAAGCACCACAGTAAAATACTTATCTCAGTGGGCTGCAAGCACTTCAAAATAAATCCACCAAAAACCGGGCAGGCATCATCTCTAAAATACTACATACCATACATACACTCAACACCCAGGGCAATGCCATCAAACTCCTTTGGATACCCGCCCACGTCGGAATAATCGGAAACGAAAAAGCCGACCAAGCGGCCAAGGAGGGGCTCACCCTACCAACACCCACACTACCACTATATCACTCCAAGCAGGAGGCTAAAAGCATCACCAAACAACACGCTAAAGCCAAATGGCAACACCAATACCAACAATCCACTGTAGCCACCCACACTAAAACACTTCTCCCTAAACCACTCCGCAAGCAAATAATATACTCTAAAAACACCAACCTAGGTAGGGCTATCATTAAATTACAAACGGGGCATACCCGCCTCAACACACATAAACATAAACAAAAACATATTGCATCCCCCAACTGCCCACATTGCCAACACCCAGAAACAATACACCACATTCTCACCCAATGCACACACTACTCAACACATCGCACAACACTCAACGCAACACTAGCAACAAGTGGCCTAAACCCCACCAACATACATCAAGTACTAAACCCTCTAAATAAAACACACATACACCACGCCTTAGGCACATACCTAAAAGAAACGGGCCTCCTGGCTCGTATCTAAAACTAAAATACTCTACAACCCACAACACACCACACCTCTCCCCCCCTCCCAACCCCGCCCTTCTTCTCTCCCTTAACCTAGGCTCTACTACCATTCCAAATTTCTAAATTTCAAAAATACTCCCTCCCACCTTTTTAGACCAGGCTTAAAAAATAATCGCCCCCTTTTAGGACCTATTTATAAAGGCTGCGACCCGAGCGTGACATCAGCATTCGCTGGAAAGCGCTCGTTAAACTCTTAACTTAAGTAAGTAAGTACCTATTTGTCAGAACTTATCTCTGTTCTGAAAAAGAGCAAACGTCTATGATATGAATTACGACTCTTTCTTGCGTGTTGGACAAGAAATAAGTAACCCTCTGGTGAGTAACGTCATACCTTTTGGGGGATTTTTACCATATTAATGTTACAAAGTAGGTAAGATCCACTTTTGGAATGGTAGGATTTACTGATGTCCTTTTAAGTACGTGTTAACTCATTAACGTGGATCTGATATTCATTCATTACCATACCAGGATAAAATGTTATCCATAAGTTTGTAAAATAAATGATATGATATAAATGCTAGTTTGGTAATACAATTATTGCTCATTTAGCAAGTGTGTTGCATATAAATATTAATATGTACACTTAAGGTATTTTGAGACATTGAATAAATTACATGTCTATGTCACATTTAAAAGGGAAACATTAGAAGTGAGCCTTCTATTAAGTTACACTTTGGGCAAAAACAAAATTCAAAAGGACACAGGAAATGATAAATTTCAAGGTACGAACAGATAAATAAACATAAATAATAAAATTACCTCAAATTTTATCTATACATCCTTACATTTGGTTAAAATGAATCAACATAACTATATTTAGGACCGCGACTATATTTACAACATTAAACATAACATAAAACAAATTTCATTCTAAATACGGCCTGTACAATCACGTCATGTCATGTCTGGTTTAAATCTATAACAAGTTGGCAACAATTTTTATTACTTTTAGAAAAAGCTATTGTGAGATAAATACACTTATTCTTTGCTATTGTTTGCTTCTGGGTCAAAAAGCACCAAAAGGAACCATACCATAACGACCCGAGTCAAAACGCGCCAATTACTATAAGAATAAATGATGAAGGTTTGTGTGTGTTCTTATGTGTAATTAACAAGGTTAAAAGACATGTTTGAAGTTACATATGTTGTTTAAGCCACGCTACTTAGATCTTGGTCATATGTAAACAACAAGAAATAATGTTTTCTTTAACAAAGCTACTGAAATCTTTGACTAATGTAAACATTAAGAAGTTTTGTTGAATCAACAAAGCTTTTGAGAACTCAATTGATCTGCCGTCATCAACTACCACTGTATTTATGAGTTGACACCTTTAACTCAAAGAGTATTGCGATGTTGTCACCCAGATAGAGCGATAAAAATATATGTAAACAATTCAAACAAAATCAAGTATTAATTTGTATAATTGATAATTGGAAATCACATTATTACCTGGGGCGTTGTGGTATACCCTTTGGAGCGTTATGGAATAGTTTTGGTTTTGCCGCGTTTTGCCCCGTTTCCTGTTTTTTTTTAAGTTTTAATTTGCAAATTCTTCAAGTTTCAAATACATCTCATCTGATTAAAGTGATAAACATAAATGTTTATTAAAATTATATACAGCTTTACATACGAAGTAAAAGATCATCAGTATGGCTACCTACCGGGAAGTAGACATTTGTGATGCTTAAGACAACAAGTAAGGGCGGCACATAGGGATTTTCTAGTCGACTGCACTTTAGGAACAATGGGCATAATCTGTGATTATAAGCATGCATGTCACACCAAATTCTCAAATGGAAACGAAACGAAATCGTACCGCAAGATGTTACAGAATTTATTTATTCATGACAATGACAAATGACAATAATCTAAAAAAAATTAAACTGTAAATCACCACAATTTTATTGTTTTATTAATTTAATAAATGAAATTAGCTCCTCGTTATTTTTGTAAATAAGACACTTTGGTAGGATGGACACACTTGAAGGTGAAAACTTTTCATCAGTTTATAGTTCATTGAAGTTTCAAATATTAGACGACATCTCCGTAGGCTTAAACGCTCATTCTTCCTGTCAGCCTTCAAGTTGCGGATTTGTTATTGATGTTTATGCCATTGTAGATACCTTCGTGGTTATGAATGAGTGAACTTATCATAAATGAGAGTGAGTTGGTGTTCACCAACTTATCAAATAATGTTGAAGGAAATTGTGTTGGTGTTCACCAACAAATCAACTAATTTTAAGAAACACAGAGTATGTTTCTTGAATTTTGTATATGGCATAAAAAGAGCCCAAACATATGAACCGGGTTAAGTTTCAATCACCTATCTACAGTTGCATTTTTAACGCTTAAATGTCAAAATTATGACGTTTTGTTGATTTCTTTTGTAAATTACAAACGGTCCAATAAATGTTGAAAATTAGCTCCCATTTACAGGTATATTAGTATAACTAGTAAGCTCTAACATGTTAATTTTCAGAAACAATCACTACTCGTCTGTGTAATGACACCATTTATGGAGTTTGCCATATTTGACCACAACAACATACTCTGTGCCCCTTTTATTAATCAAACGTCAATCAATTGTTCTATTTAATTCAATCATGTTCACCAACTTATTAACTCTAATGTTAAACGAAATTTGGTCTTAGCTCCTGTTTCCATAGGTAGTTCAGAATTTAGTAAAACCAAGAAAGTTTATTCATATATGTTTACTCATATCTAATTTCGGTCGTTTACACGAGTTAACTTTGTGAGTTGTCATTTACCAAGCAATTACCGTAACAATGCAATCAGAGGCGTTGTTATTTTAATGAAGCCTTTGTGATTTGGATTAATACACGTGCCAGTCGGTAATTAGTGGAGTAATTGGAGATCAAAGAAAACTAGTTACACAATAGCCTGCTCGGAAAGACCCTGTGCAACAAAGCGTCATATTAATTGAATTTGATGATGATTTTATTATGAATTGGTACAGCTAAGTAACTGTAAGTTATGTATCACATGGAGTATATGGTTAAGTATTATCCGAGAATACAAAGAGCCATCATCATATGCTTTTAGACATCACAAATTAGATATTTTCAGATATTCATAGTTTATACCAACGCATATAACAATTTTAAAAGAAAATATTTGTTTTTATGATTAATTTTTACAAACAAACCTTTCCAGTAACTAGCGACTGATGTTATACTCATATCTTAATCTTAACTAAAATGAGAGTCAAACTGTAAGATAGTTCATGCTTATCTCTCTAATTTCATTTTAGAAGAACCTAAAAGATTAGTTTGTTTAGTGAAACAATTTTTAAATATTGTCTTTATTACGTAATTCAGCTTTCGATTCTATTGAAATTAATCGTGAAATTAAATGATTATTCAATATTATTATTTGGCATTTCTTATCAAAAGCTTTCCATGAATGATAGCTGATGTGATGAAAGATCAACTGAAAGAACAATTTAAATTATCCATCCCTACTGGGCCAGTGTAAATGAAAAAAAATCACATATCAGTCTTATAATTTGTTTGTAGTTCATTTAACCTTACACCACGCTGACAAAATAGTTAAAATCCCACAAAATATATAATGTCCAAAGTATCTTATACATTATGAAGAAAAACATGTCAAACAATGACATGTTCTTTTACAAAATACAGCTTAAAGTTGATATTAAGAAAAATGAATACAGATTAAAGATGATATTTACAAAGATTTAATTCAGATTAAAGATGATATTTACAATATTTAATACAGATTAAAGATGATATTTACAATATTTAATACAGATTAAAGATGATATTTACAAACATTTACAAACATTTAAAAATATTTACAAATATTTACAAACATTTACAAACATTTACAAACATTTACAAATATTTACAAATATTTACAAATATTTACAAACATTTACAAATATTTACAACGAATTAAATATGATATTTACAAAGATTAAATATCTATTAAAGATGATATTTAATCTTTTGTAAATGTTTGTAAATTTATTAAATATCTTCATTTCATCCAGTGCCAGAAGACATTTGATGCAAATTTGGCTTGAGTTTTCTTTTGGATAAGGCGGTGCCTCAAGTTTGAAGTTTAGAGGGTTATTGTTTAGACATTGTCCTTAAAAGCACTAAGACATTATCGATAAGAAAAAGCAACTTAACTAACTTAATGTGAAAAAGGTTGTACTGAGGCTAAATTCCGATCCATGCAAATTGGTTCGAATATCTGATAATCATGTTAACAAAATAGAAAATAACTATCTTGACTGTCGCACCCATAAACTGAGGAACAAAAGAACCCGAATATTTTGTATTCAACACAACTTTGCTATTTCATCGGCGCTAGATTATGAAATTTACACCGAAATAGCAGATAAGAATCCGCGTTGCGAGTCCCATGAAAGTGCTGTCAGAATCGGGGGTGACACTTATTAAAGTCAATAAAAGCAAAGATGCACCTTTCGTTGATACGGTAGATGTCGGATGACGTCATCGCGATAGTATACACACTTGCTTTAGACAACTTTTACTCGTCTTCCTCGATTTTTCCTCCTTTTAGAAAAGATGAGAATAATATCGTTAAACGTTTTGCTGAACCTATTTGGCCACATCATCAATTCTCTATCTCAAAGGTTTAACAGTTAGTTTTTATTGAATTTGAAGCTATAACGATTAAGGACCTGGTAATTAGTGATGTACTTAATACTCCTCTTACCCACAAAGGATGTAGAGTGTTTTATGATAAACGGATGAACAATAATTTACCTGAACCAAATGAGAGAATACGAGGAGATAACAAAAAGTTTCAATTATCAGTGGAGTCGTTCTTGTCTGCCAATCAGCTCCGTCAATTCTGGCAGTAAAAGACAGGAGTGAACGTCAACTTGTGAACAAATAAATGATTGATGGTCTTCACTTTCTGCCTTTCCTCCATCAGATCCTCAAGTTGTAATGTCTAATTATAACTGCTGTTTCACAACAACCCACCAATCGTGTTAGGACATGGGGCAGAACAACATTCCTCCATTGAACAAGTGTTATAGCAAACCTGAACCCTATCAAGCACATCTTTGATCCGATCGGTCTGCATTATTTCAAGAAAAATGCCCCTACCAAACATTGGAGAACTAAGTCAGTGTATACGAATGGAACAAACTGTTAATGCAATTCTTATGTAAATTGGTAATATCGATGAGACCAGGTTGCCTGGATATTGTTAAGGATTGTGGCCTATTCATACACTGCTGTGCTCCCGTTACATTTCTAGAGACAATATTAGGTCATTCCATTATTAGATGTTCTACACTACCATGAAAACGAATGAACTGGTATTATGCTAACATTTCTTTAGAACATTTTGGATACTTTTCATACAACCGTTTTTGGTTGATTTGATCCACTATTCTTTCTTATATGAAATATGTTCTTGTTTGTCACAAGCATGATCTTATTTATCCTTTAGTCACTATTTCCTTCAATATGAATATGCACAAGAACTATGAAACTTTAACCAACCGTTAAGTGCCTGTTCAATAGCTAACCATTCACTCACGTCACAAATTGCGTTCAAAGAGAACTATTAGTATTCCCTATTAGTAAAAACAACCTTTCTTGTCATTAAGCAAACCATTCATTCATTTCATAAAATCGCATGAATGTGATGTAATATACTTTTCTCAATCACAAAGGCTTGCATTTGTTAATGTTGAAGTTTTCAACCGTGTTTGTTATAGAAAATAAGACACACAAAAGCATAATCGAAACTATTGATACAGACCTACTGGTGATATTTAACAGTCATTTGACGTTTATTTCAATGACCTGATATGCCTTTCATACCTTTGATTGTACATACATAATAGCCAAAAAAATATATCGCTATATTAAAAGAGTTGCACAAAACTGATCAGCTCACTCTGGCAGAGGACAGTGACGTAGAAAACCAACATGATTGTCATTTTTGTAAAGATGTTTTTCCTACTGCAGCATGTTGTAGTGATCGTAGCAGGTAGAATTATATCATTTTTCAGAAGGGCATGCGGAGTGGAGTTTGTAATAACAGCGAGATGACAGCTTCTTTGCAATGTAAATTATGAGTTGGAGGGCTCAGCATAAACTGCGATTTTTTTTTATTATAAGGAATATGTTAAATAGAAAAACTCGCCGTTCTCGTTTGCTATTACATACGCCCTTCAAAAATTTAGATTTTTTGTCCTTAATTTGTATTTTGTATACTCCAGCAAATGCTTATTGTTGACCTAACACTCAAAAGCAATGTTCAAAACCCTAATCTTTCATTTTCTTTCCCAAGATCACACTCCGAGTTTCATAAGATGAGTTAGATCCTAGATTTGATCAAATCGATTGGTCAGTTATATCTTAGGTTTTTGCCAATAGAGTAATAATTCCTAATTCAATTTCATAATTTATTGCACTTTTTTAACTACATGTAACAATCTTTGTTTTCGATGGCGAAAAGTCATTATTACCACAATATGACGTCACCTTGTAAGGATATAGGTAATTCCTTTCTTACCGTCAAAAACTCATTCTTATCAGTAAAATGTTTTCATTCAAACTACATGACAACCGAGATAAATCATTCTAAATGTATTTTTAATGAAATGATTAAATGGTCTTGATACTTTCCTTGCCCTTGCTTAAAATACTCAATTATTTACTCGTTTTATTAAAATGGCAAGAAACCTGACATTGTTTATGATATAATTTACTAATATATAATGTTATTATAAAGTTTTCCTTTATAAAGAAAACCATTCACTTACTTAGCTACATGTATATCATTTGAACAAGGAATCTTTATAATATTCTCAATCACTCAAACCAAGATCGAGAGACGAAAGTAAAAAATCAAGTTTCGATTTTGATTTCGTTTCATGCAACAATCTACGGGCTGTTAATAATACAATCGTTTAACGTAGGTATGACAAAGCACCATGGACCGCAAATCTGTCTTTTCATGCAAACAGTTTATTTACTTGGTAACTATGTTATGTTCTATTGAATTCATACACGCCAAAATAACTCTATTGCCATTAGAGTTAAATATTTCTTTGTCGAGTATTTCATTTGGCCTTTTTTATTCTGTTTGATGTGTCTTTGTAAAAGGTTTATTACAGCATTAATGTTTATTGCAAATTTCATACTTAATATCTTGCATTAATGTTCATCCTGCTCTCTTACTGTGTGAAAATATATTTATGTCAGTTTCTCACTATGACGGGTTTGTTTTCATATTATACACATTGAAACATCTAGCTCACACATACACATACAGATATGTATTACATAAAACATATATTAAGTAAAATCAAAGTTGTCTATGCCAATTTAGTGAAATGGAAAAAAGAATGTTTTGGTTTGGAGAATAATGATATTTGCGGTCTAGTAAATCATGATGTTCATCATTAAGTCTATAAATGAGAATCATCTTCATGTATCAGAATATGGGCTTGTGTCATGATGAAGAATGTTTATGTCATTAGATAAATATATGTTTGAGGGAACTCAAATAGGGCTTAGAAGTAAATTGAATTATTCAGGCTTTGTGTGTTACCCAGAAGACATTTGATGCAAATTTGGCTTGAGTTTTCTTTTGGATAAGGCGGTGTCTCGAGTTTGAAGTTTAGAGGGTTATTGTTAAGGTATTGTCCTTAAAAGCACTAAGACATTATCGATAAGAAAAAGCAACTTAACTAACTTAATGTGAAAAAGGTTGTACTGAGGCTAAATTCAGATCCATGCAAATTGGTTCGAATATCTGATAATCATGTTAACAAAATAGAAAATAACTATCTTGACTGTCGCACCCATAAACTGAGAAACAAAAGAACCCGAATATTTTGTATTCAACACAACTTTGCTATTTCATCGGCGCTAGATTATGAAATTTACACCGAAATAGCAGATAAGAATCCGCGTTGCGAGTCCCATGAAAGTGCTGTCAGAATCGGGGGTGACACTTATTAAAGTCAATAAAAGCAAAGATGCACCTTTCGTTGATACGGTAGATGTCGGATGACGTCTTACTCGTCTTCCTCGATTTTTCCTCCTTTTAGAAAAGATGAGAATAATATCTTTAATGCTGTCCATGCTCTAGGCAGCATTCACTGCCATCTACGACATCTCCCTGTCAACTGCGGGCAGGATTTGCTGCCATCTCACGCGCTTAGAGCCGTGACCCTTGACCTATTTTCAAAACTGGCAATTACTGACATCTAACCACCCAACTGTCTGTATAAACGAAACACTAGCATTCTACACTGAAAACCAATTTCAGTGATATGCAATACTTGTAATAAAATTCGTTATTTTTGTTGCATGGCTTCATCAAAAAATGCAGTCAATGCGTGGGGAAACTTCCGGTAAAAATTGTCACATTGGCCGACGTTGAAAAATGACGGTTACCTAAAAAATTGTCAATAAAGTAACTGTTCAATGACAGTTAATATGTGTTGTTGTTTTATGTACAAAAAAACAAAATAAGTTAAAATTATGTTATTGTGATATCTTTGACTTATTTCTTCAAAGGTAAAAGTGAATGTCAAAAAGATTAATTTTGTTGTTTCGTTCAGCTAGAAACCGTTACACTACAGAATATATTTTTCACATGGATAAATATATGCTTCCTTTTAAAATCAAAATGAGTGCCACCTACAAATAAAAACACCAATCTTGTTTTTATATCTCTCAGTGATAAAAATGCTGGCAGTGTCAATGTTATGATCTTCTTACAAGCAAACTCGATCATCTATGTAAACAATATGACGAGAGTTCAATGGCGGATTCCGGTAAAAAAACGACGTCACGTTCACGTTCAATAATCCATTTCGTGGCACTAGAACGGAATATAGTGATACTCAAAAGCTGCAATGTGACCTTTCTTGAAAGACAAGACATCGTAGTAAGATGAAACACATATAAAATATTTGGATGCCGTGACACTTTCATGGAAAACAGTTGGATTCGCGCTAGAACACAGTCAATACTATTCCTGGAAAACTAACTATTTATGATAGCAGCACTCTGTCAGATTTTATGGGTCTATCGCAAATAAAAATTCCTGCATATACTGACATTTTTCAATAATATATACTAGTATGTACGATGATTGTGTTTTGTTTAATTTTGTTACATATGGACTACAAAAATAAATGTTTTTTTGTACTTCAGTAGAGTGAAGTGCATTACAAATGCAAAATAGTTTAAAAACATTTGCCTATGAGTTGAAACATGTTACATGACTTTTTATCAACATTGTTTTGGTGTAAGCCATAGTCATGAAAATAAAACACGTATTTTAATAGTGTAAGATCAAAAAATAAATTTGGTGTAACACCGACTTTTTCGATTGTCTGATTATTTGTCGCTAGGTTGTCACACGATGAACATCGGATTTCAACATTTGTCCGACATTGGATTTTGTTTTCATCAAAAATAGATCGATAGGCTACTCAATCGTCAATGAAAGGAAACAAAATGTTGTCTTCGAAATTTTCATTCCGTTTGAAATTAACATTCCCCGATAGAAAACGTGGGCGTGCACACGTGAGTGACAAGATGGGCGTGACCATCTTGCGATGCCTTCAATCGTCGAAGATAGAAGTGGATTAAAATCAAGATTTATGTCATGAATTACGTTCTGGACTATACTGAGAAACGTAAGTATTTCTTTTTCATTATTTGTATTTGCAATTAATCATAGACGAGAAATTTTGAGTGAAATATGCGTAAGGACAAAAATTTTCATCAAGGTAAATTCGTATGATACACTGGCCAACTTTGCAATTGTTATTGTTAGATGCGAAGCATGGATTTTTTATTAATATTTTCCCGGCCATGTGATTTGAGTTTGTTATTAATTCAGCCATTTTAATCTTGCATTCATGCATTGCAGGTTGCCATTGCCATTCTGAAGGAAAACTGTTCTTTGTTAGCAACTGATCGAGACGTTTTTGAAAGTTGAATAGTTTAATTGTTACACTAATATATATTTCAAGATTCTGTGTCATTTTTGTTGCAAAGATTCATATTTATTTCCCAATTTGGATGTAAAAGTGTCAATATTTATTGTGAGTTAAATTGACAAATCATTCTGTGCATATTGGTTAGATATTGTTTGGTGGTCAATTATTACATGATGGAAGCTTTTCGTTTTGTTTTTTGTTGAAATGTTTTGACAATCACAATCTGTATGATTTTGAAGAACTTGAGATTGACATCGACAGTAATGATGATGTTGTTGAGGAGGTGCTTTTGAATGAATTTACTATGGACAGGGAGGTTACTAATTAGCAGGTATCAAAGTCAATAGTAAATAGGCAAGTGTACAATTTGACTTCCCTCCACACTTGTAATTATATTGTAATATGAATTTAATTTAATCAATTTCAGGTTGCATATGATATATTAAAATTGATTTTGCATAATCAAGTTTGATGTTAATTGTTAATATGAAATCTCTTTTCCAGCTAGAATAATTGACTTCTTTATAACAGATGAGATTACCTTTATCATGTGAGGATACATATACATTTCATAAAATGTCATTTATATTTAATCATATTCTATCAAAATTTTAGACGAGTGGGTAAGTTGTTTGAATTGTCAGTGGTGGTGGTGTTGCCTGATAGTGTGAACTCCATAATTGTTATTCAAAATTTCAATTGTATTTTATTATAACCTGACAGATTTAAATTAAAAAGGCAAAAAAATAAGTTATTTTACGTTCAAGTAAAGCAAATACTATGAATAAAAAACATTCACGAACATATTAGATAATTTGATTAAAAATTCAACCTTCATTATTCATTATTTGTTGGCTATTCATATTGAGAATCCCATGATATTTCCACAATTCCATGTAAATTACAATTATGTTCATGTGAGCATGGTTTAATTGCATGTAAGAAAATCAATTAAATAAAAATTTGTATTTTAATTCCTATTTTCAGATACATTCAGCTTAATATTTATTATAAACACTGGATAAATATTATATAAAATTATTTTTAATACTAAGATGAAATCAATAAAATGAAACGAATATTTTCAATTAATTCGAGTATCTAACGTTGAATAGTTTCTTGTTTATCGTAATAAAGAATATAACATTGACACAGTATTCCTATCATCAGCCAGTTTGAATGACGACGTTTGAATCGCGCACCTGCTCACGTCTGCCCTCATCTTACGTCTGCCGCTAGCAATAGGGATATGCTGTATTCGTCATGTTAATGTATTCACATTGATAAATGGTGGAATTCCATTATTAGAGGTAGGATACTGAAGTCCACTTGTGGTTTATTTTCATCGAATTACTTCCTGAATGATTCCAAAGGGAAGTAATTATGGTGAGACTTCCGTGTAAACGTCACATCCGGGATGATCAAGTTTTCGTTTGCCATCATTTTAATAAATTTCTCCATCAAAGGTAATCACCAGGCGCATTTACAAAAAATATATATATATATATTATTTCTTGTTGAAAAGCTAATATGATGTGGAATTAGACTTTGACGACTTGTTTTATACACTCCTATTTTTTTCTTCCACTGAAAAATATTTTGTGACAAACTTTTATCAGTGTACTTTGCAGCAATATCGTTAATGCAATTTTTGCGTTTTAAGATATAAAAAACATAATTGTTAAAATTTGAATTTTTTACTTTTGGTCACATGTATTTTTGTTGCCATTTGAAGCTCTAACTTCAAAGAAATTCTCACAACGCTTCTAGTTAGTGTAATCCGCCATTTTGTTTGGAAATGTACCAATTTCTCGACATCTGCTTAACAATGCCTTGGTATTTGAAAACTAAAGTGTTACAGCCTGAGATAAATTAACAGTACCATCAAAAATCAAAGAATAAAGTATCAGAGGTTTTATTACAGTGGTTTTAGAGAAAATCGCACTCGAAGCGGAGCTGTTAAAAGCATTTCATATTTCCTAAATAATACTTATTCTAGTTTCGTCTGAGTTCTTACGATGTTACATAATTAACCGCTGTAATTATTAGAGATGTCAAATTAAATTAAAACTGTAGGTTATTCATCGTTGACATCTCTGCATTCGTAAAATGATTTTGTATGTTGAGTTTGTAATTGAATTATTTTGTTTCAAAGTTTTTTATGTACATATTCCGATTTCAAATATTGCCATATTTTGTCAAAAGTAGCATCTTACACTTCCACTTATCGTTACCTTATCATTTTGGGGTGCGGAATCATGAAAATTATAAGATAAAATAGCCTAGTGTTTTCTCAAAAGGTGTGTGCAGTTTTGTTAAGAATTCTTTTGTAGTTTTTGAGAAATTCCGATTTCCGTAAAGTAAATTAATCCAGATGACAGGAGGAGTTAGGCTCAAACATTCCAGCAAGCTAAAGGTTAAAGGTTTTGCTGAACCTATTTGGCCACATCATCAATTCTCTAACTCAAAGGTTTAACAGTGAGTTTTTATTAAATTTGAAGCTAAAACGATTAAGGACCTCTGTGACTCAAACGGACTAGTTTCTTTTTCTTGCTTTAAGGCGAGATCACAATGGATTACAATAGTCATAAAAAACATTCCAGATACTATTTGTTATCATGTTTATGTGAAAAATAACCTGGTAATTAGTGATGTACTTATACTCTCCTCTTACCCACAAAGGATGTAGAGTGTTTTATGATAAACGGATGAACAATACTTTACCTGAACCAAATGAGAGAATACGAGGAGATATCAAAAAGTTTCAATTATCACAAAGAATCTACTGGTGAATACGGACCAAATGGTCACTGTAGCATAAGTGATCCTTGTCTAGTTCTTGGGTCAACAATAGTCTTTTTCGCGAGAGCCACTTTAACGTCGGTTGACTAAATAACACAGTATCCCCTATTATGGAGAAAATTGAGGTACGCAGTGTGATTAAGTTTTTGAGGGCTATACTGCACGTCAAATCCAAGATGAGATGAAATCTGTTTATGACAATGACAGCCCACCCCATGACACTATTGTGCGATGGAAAAGGAATTTCCAAACAGGCTTCATGTCCCTCGCAGATTAGCCAAGAGGGGGACGCCCATCACTTACTGATGATATGGATGTCATCAAGAAGGTTGAGACGCTGGTTCAAGAAGATCGCCGCGTAACTCTACAAATGATAATGCATGAAAAAGGTCTTAGTTATGGCAGTGCATTGAACATACTCCATTAACAGTTGCAAATGTCCAAAGCGTCAGCACCCTGGGTTCCTCGCCTACTGACTCCATTGCAAAAACAGAATCGAAGGGACATGTCACGGCAGGCATTAGAGCTTCTGGAACAAGACGAAGAGGATTTCATTAAACGTCTTGTTACCATGGATGAATGATGGGACTATCAATATGATCACCTCACCTCAAGGTGCAAAAGTCTGCAGGAAAGGTCATGGTGTCTGTTTTCCGGGATTGTCGTGCCGTCGTCTTGACAGATTATCTACATGTAGCTAAGGGTCAGATCATTACTGGAGCTTATTACTGCAACCTGCTGAGCATGTCACGAGATGCCTTAAAAGATGTGCCGCGGTATGATCACCAAAGGTGTACGCCTTTTAGCTGACAATGCCCTGGGTCACACTTGCCAGCAGCTGCTGTCGAGGCACGGCGACCTGGCTTTGAAATCGTAACGATCAAGCCGATCTTGCACCAAATGATGAAATGATGAAAAAATAAACTTCGTTTTGAGGACACCAATGACATCATTCGTGAGGTGGAGGCTTGGTTTTCATGAAATCAGGGGACTTCTTTTTAGACAGTCCGCGCAATGTCAAGAAGCGATGCGGAAAATGTGTATCTCTGGACGGTGACTATGTAGAGCAGCCTAAAATGAAAAAAAATAATAAAGTTTGTTCCTTTGTCCTGTGTCTGTGATAATTTAAACGTTTTGATATCCTCGTACAAGTCACTTGTTGGTTAGTGAATAGAGTTAGATACCTCCAGAAACTTATTATTTAAGAAATATTCATTCAAGCATAGCTGTAATAGTGAGACAATCACAAGAGTCTGATTTATAAATATAACTATAGAAAGAACAATCTCAATCTTGTAATTTGAAATATTATTTTGGGTATTTTTAAATCTACAATAAACAGGTTCCAGTGTTGACAATAATGTTTTCGTTGTAGTTTACATGAATTTGATAAGAGGAATAAGAGTAATAAATTCTGGCATTAAACTGTGAAATAGTAATGTTCTTTTTATTCGGTTATCCTTTTTGTGACCGTGTTCACTGTAATTCACATTTTATCTTACTTATTATCTTATCTTGAATATTATTACACTAAATTCACTCATTCAAATGTTTTCTTGACAACAGAGGATCCTCAACTGATAATTCTTATTGCTGACTATGGATATGACGACCAGCATGGGAAACTCATGAAACTGAACATTCATCATATGAACATCTCCCGCATCCCTGTCAACGTGGTGTCACCTGTAGCCTTAGACTACGACCACACAGAAGGGTTGATCTACTTCACTGATTTACACACCAAACTGATCAGGAGAGTGGACATCAATGGTGGAAACGATGAGGAAGTGGCAAAGTTTGATTCAAGTGAATGTTTTTTCAAGATCATACAAATGTCATTTATGTGAATATGTTGAAAACGCAGTACCTTTTAGTGACAAACGGTTGTTGATGTGCCAGTATGTATCATAATTGGTCCTTATACTCTCCATGTAAAAAATACTGGTTAGAACAATCATTCTTGAAAGTCATTTTCATCATTTTCATTAAAATACAAACTTATTCCAATGATTCATAATTTCAGCATCAAGGCCTGAAGGCCTAACCCTGGACCCAAACACTCGTCAAGTGTTCTACACAGATAACGGCAACAACCTGATAGGGAGAGTCGAGATGGACAATTTCAACCATACAGTTATTATCAACACGGGGCTGCACAATCCTCAAGGAATTGTTGCTGATACTAAGAACAAGTAACACCACTGTTTCATAAAAAAATGACTATAGTATAGTATAGTATTAGTAAGAATTATTTATCTAGGTTAACATTGGCAGATTTACAGAAATACTGCAATGATTTCCCAGGTTTTCTTAAGGAATTGAAATTTTCATCCTTGTCAATCAACTTCAACACTTGGCTGGGCAAACCGCGACGGAGTTTTTGCTGATACTAAGAACAAGTAACATCATTGTATATTGTCAAGTTCCTAAGAACAATGATGGATTTCCCGAAAAAAGTACATTTAATGGGCCCTCATGTGACGTTGTAAAGGGATTTTACAAAATAGAACTTGAGAGGGTTAACTTTATGTGCAGAACAGAACTCTTGCATAAAAAGGACAAGAGAGAGAGTTTATCAGTTTATATTTAAGGAGTGTCATTACCTGATGTGATGATTTGTTTATTACTCAACTCGACTTAATCTTTGAAATGTTATGTTGGCACTACCCATTTCTATTGAAATATGATGTTTATTGTCTATTTCAGAAAGCTATATTGGGTAGACTTCGGAAGTAACCCGAAGATAGAGACGAGCGACTATGAGGGTGGACAGAGATCAACTCTAGTTTCTACTAATCTCACCGATCCCTTTGATATAACTATTGACAGGGAGGGTAAACAACTCATCTTTCCTTTGATAGGAAAAGGAGACGTACTGTTAAAATATATATATATATATATATATATATATATATATGTATATAAGAATATATCAATCTATCAATAATTCCCAACTCAACAGCTATCTACTGAAAACTACTGGAAGTAACATATGTCATTTAGTCTTTTTCTTAACATTCCATTTTTATAGAAATGTGAAAAATGTTTTTGGATACGAAAAATGTAAGTTGTAAAAATCCGACAGAATATATTAATATTATAATATATTATAATTATAATTTAATATTTATATTTCTCGCCATGAACAACTCGCGATCGTCAACATCTCGACGCCCCAAACCGTGACAATGTATGACATGTACTATGAAATGTATAATGGGCCGGTGGCCTATTTCCTGAATAAACTCTCTGTCTCTCTCTGTCTCTCTGTCTCTGTCTGTCTGTCTGTCTGTCTCTGTCTCTGTCTCTGTCTGTCTGTCTGTCTGTCTGTCTCTCTCTCTCTCTCTCTCTCTCTCTCTCTCTCTCTCCCCTCTCTCTCTCTGTGTGTCTCTCTCTGTCTGTCTATATATCTTTCTCCGTCTGTCTGTCCCTCTCTCTGTCTGTCTCTCTCTCACTCTCTCTCTCTATCTCTCTAAGTGTCTCTTTCTCTGTGTCTCTCTTTGTCTGTCTCTATCTCTGTCTCCGTCTGTCTGTCCCTCTCCCTGTCTGTCTCTCTCTCTGTCTCTCTCTATCTCTCTCTGTCTCTCTCTATCTCTCCCTCAGTCTCCGTCTGTCTGTCCCTCTCCCTGTCTGTCTGTCTGTCTGTCTCTATCTCACTCTCTATCTCTCTCTGTGTGTCTCTCTCTGTGTCTCTCTCTCTGTCTCTCTCTCTGTCTGCCTCCATCTCTGTCTCGGTCTGTCTGTCCCTCTCCCTGTCTGTCTGTCTCTGTCTCTCTCGCTCTCTCTCTTATTGTCATTTTTAGAAAATTACATACTCTTTCAGCAAGGCGATTATACTGGACTGAGGGTCGTGGAGTCATTGGATCTGTCAATTTAAATGGTCATGATCGGTGGAAAGTTGAAAATATTGGCACGGATCGAACGCCAAGTCACATTAGCCTATTCAATGGTTTTATGTATTTCACAGATATTCATGACAGGTAAATTTCTCACAGTACTTATTTCTTTATTTGTTTGCGTTTAGGATTCGTAAAAAAATATCAAATGAAACCGGTAGAAAAAAACGAAAACGAAATCGACTGAACAAAGTTGATCTTAAAAGCCAAAGTACAACAACCCCCACAAGGCAACGCTGTCAACAGTCTCAATTACAGGAACATTTAAGCCTTGCTGTTGAGTACGAAACACTTTTCCTATTGTGTTTCTGCCATATGTATCAGCTTTCAAAATATTTCTGAAGGGAAAGGTCAATGGATAGAGTATTTGCTCAAAATAGTTGGTGGGCATTGATGAAAAGAATAGTTTTAGAGAGACTCCTCAACACACTTTCATAAATAGGAAACTTCAGAATTTGTTTTAGATAGATATGAATCAGTTATGCATCATAAGCCAGCGGTTCTGTTGCAACTTTGCAGACACCTTGTTGCTAGGCCGTTGGATCACATACATGACAACGTTGGTCTTCTGACATCTGCTAACCTCCAGCGCCCGCGAGGGTTACATGCATTTTCTCCCAACTTTGAAGTCGAAGGTATAAAATTGAGATTACTTAAAACCTAGTAAGGTGTCATAGCCCTAAGTAAGCACTAATTTGGTTTTGAGAATCGTGTCTGGGCTCGAATGGCTGCGTCAGACCTCTGTTCCACGTGCAGAAAGGTTTGACTCCCTAATTTCAAATCGACCTTGCATTTGGTTGTTTGCCTTTTCCTCTGAACTGCTGAAAGATAAATCATCTTGTGTCTTCTGAATAATGACCTTACGACCACATAAGTAGACATTTGATGCAAAGACGCCGTTAGGATTTTAACATTGTGTCATGAACTATATATGTATTAGTATTATATATGTTTCCTGATCTTTTCCGTGGGAGTTAAAACATTATCAACGCTAATACAGAAACTAGAAGAATTGGTAGAAATGTTGCCAAAACTGCCCAAACGAAGGATATCTTGACATATATCAAGTTCTTATATTCAATTTATTTATTCACTTATTCACAAGTATATCAATATTCAAAAACTTTTGCCTATATTGATGTTATTCTTCGTTAAAAATACGGCTTGAGATATATTGGCGCTGTCTACTCTTCGTGAACTGTAATTCGACATTAACATTTAAAGAAATTCATAAATTACTTTCTTTAATCTATTACTCAAACCTCAAAAAGAAAGGTTTGGTTAGAAATTTTACCGCCAATTGAACGTTCCTCCACTGAAAAGAACTAAAATGACAAACCGAAAAACATCTAATAAGACCAAAAGAATACAGAAATGCACTAACTTTAATTTTGCGTCAGCTCTAGTCAAAGTCAGCTCTGGTGGTTTTAATATATATTTACAGTAATAATTTATCCGTTTCAGTTCAATGCCCCTATGGTACTTATGGTAGAGAGTGTTCTACATGCGGAAATTGTTTGAACCGAGCCTTTTGTGAGAAAACTACTGGTGTTTGTCTTGGAGATTGTCAACCTGGCTTCACAACAGAAACGTGCACAGAAAGTAAAATACTGTTCCTTCTGTTCTAGAGTTATGCAAGTAAACACCATTTGTCTTACAGAATAGTTAGTTCATATTTTATTTGAACATTTGAAGATTTTTGTGTTTGCAATTGTCACTATTGTTTATAACTTTTGATTAAGACCTCTTTTGGAATTACCTTTACATCGTGACATAACAATAATTAGGTATCAGGTAAATTTACACTGAAGTAATTTAGAGATTAAAACACTTTGATAAAATATTATGGACATCTAAGCCAGAATTTCCTTCAATGGCTTTCACAAAATCCATTTCATATGTGATCAAGCTAGAATGACTATGTTTTGGGACTAAAGTACAAAGAAGTGTAATGTTTATTGATTGATTAAAGGGGCACAGGCTATGTTGTTAGAGTCAAATATGTTAATTTCCATAAATGATGTTGTTTTACCGAAAATAGCGGTTGTTTCTAAAAATCAGTATCCTAATTAAGTATCCTTATCAGTTCATTATAGTGACCAAAGACAGGTTTATGTCGTGGTTTATGATCGAAAACCTGACACTAGCACGCGCCAGTGACTCAAACGTAGTTATTGAAACTTATATTTGTGTTTTTAATAGTACACAAATGAAGATGTTTTGTGGCGGAAATGATTATTTGATTTAGTCAAACATCCTTTTGTAGTGTACCAAACCAATCAAATACTTTGTTGTTATTTTTTTTTTGACAAAGGTGCTTATTAATCCAATTCTTAATCATTCCATAATGTTATGGTTTCACTCGAATCATTACAGAAACTGCACAAATAATTGTCAATTGAATTCATTTTTAACAGTTCTCTTATGTATAAATAATTCTATGCATTTGAACTTAAGTTAGGACATATGGTATTTTTGCTCATATCTAAGCAATATAAAAAATCATAAAAGATAATCTGTGTCACTTAAAGGGATAATGACAGGAACCATTTTTGTTGAAATGTACATACTTTTGTTTTCGGATTTATCTAATTACTGGTATCTAACAACACACGTTTTAAAATCAACACGTGACCCTCACGTGAACAGTTTGGACATATGTCAGACCCCGATTTGACAAGACATAATATTTGACTAGTGTTAATCATAAGATTTTAACCTAGAGAAGTGACCCAGTTACCAGTTCATAGTAGTACCACTTTGAAAATGATTTACAATAGTATTCAACAACTGTAGAAATTGATACATTGACAATGTATTTTTTGACAACTTCGTTAAAACTATTTAAACAGAGCTTTTTAAATTCAATTTTCCTTTTGTTTAGTATGGACACGTACATTTAGTCTAATGCTAATAATAACAAGTTTGTCCATGAATGAATACGTATTTCATGCTTTCTGTTCTCTACATGATAAATTCTAATACGGAATGAACACAACCAAAATATACTTACAGTATTGCTAATAATCAGTCATTTGAGTTCTTATATCATTTAAGTCATACAGGCCCTTAAAAAATTCGATGTCATTTTTGACCGACAGTCGATCCTCAACTGATAGTTCTTCTTGCTGAATTTGGACATGAGGGTCAGAATGGAAGCATCTTCAAACTCGACATTCATCACATGAACATCTCCCTTATCCCTGTCGACGTGGTTAGACCCGTAGCTTTGGACTACGACCAGAAAGAGGGGTTGATCTACTTTACTGATATATCCACCAAACAGATCAGGAAGGTCGACATCAATGGTGGAAACGATGTCGAAGTCGCAAGATTAAATTCAAGTGATTTTTAAAAATATCATCATCAATATAATTTATGTAAAAGCATGGTAAAATAATTTCTAATGACCATTGATGAATTTGGGGTTTTAATAGATCCCTTACTTTGCATCTATATTTTGATGTTGAAAATATTGAAATTGAACTTTCATCATTTAAGAATAAGATAATGACTATTAACTAATTTTACAGCATCTCTCCCTGAAGGCCTAACACTGGATCCAAATACTCGTCAAGTGTTCTACACAGATAACGGAAACAACCTGATAGGGAGAGTGGAGATGGACAACTTCAACCATAGAGTCATTGTCAACAGTGGTCTGGACAAACCTCGAGGAATTGTTGCTGATACTAAGAACAAGTAACATCTTCGTTACATGAAAAATGGCTATAGATAGTTAGGCCACCCTTCATTATCAGTAAGAATGCTTTGTCTTGGATAGCATGTACAGATTTACGAAATCCTTCAATGATGTCATAGGTTTTCTTAATGAATTGAAAGCTCATCCTGATCAGTCATGGTATACTTAGCTCCATATCTTCCTCAAAAGTAATCGAGGGTTTTCCGTATATGTCCAAAAACAAACCCATGAAATGAGTTATAAAAAAGCAATATTGGCGGTACCCTGACACAAATTATAAAAAGTTTCTTTGAGCAATCAATTGACGACGATTTGGTCTGATGATAGTATAGGAGAATCCAGTTTGGATCAAATTTGTTATGACTGGTTTTCTTAAAGGTTTTTGATTAGGTTGGCACCAAACATTCTGAAACCTCTGTCACTTTCAAAGGTTTCTGCGGTAAGGAAATGTCCTTCCTAACGGCTAAAGTAAACTCCATTTAAGAAATGTTTGTTATCGCGTCGATCATTCATTAACAAATCATGGATTCGTTTACCATTGCTGGTGATGCAAAACGTTATCTTCATCTCTCTTCACTCACTCGACCACCTTCTGTTTGAATAACCCAACAGTTTTAGTGAAACTATCGAAGATTGATGAGTCCGTGTAACATGATCTGCTAAATATGGTACCATGGAATTGCAAATAACCAGAGTCTTCACCTGAAGAACAAGTTCTTGAGAGACCAAATCACCGACGAATCATAGCCTTGAACATGCGATTAGTTGAAGGACACTGGTCAGATGTCTATTCACGCCTACTGACCCTACCGTGGTTTGCGCCTGACTTTTCAACATCAACGCTAACGTCTCATTTTTCAGAGCGTCCCTTATATTATTTTCAACTTTCCGAAATCTTTGTTGATCAAACAAAACCGATATGTGCGCGGACCTGTGAATGGTTAGAATAATTGGGGGTGAAAGGTCCAGTCAGGGCGTCTTACGCGGCTCTTATGCAGCCATGGTAAGATGAAGAAACGCAGCGAGGTACGAGCGATTAGTTTCGGGCTGATTTCAATGAGACTGCCTGCCAGGTCATCTGACCTATCACCTATCGAACATTTACGGGACCATTTTGGTCATCAAATCCGGTCAAGACCTGTTGTTTGAGGAAAAATCCAAGAACTCGCCCAGGACATTATAGAGATATTGCAAACAATACCAAACCTTGTCATTTTACATCTGATATGCTCAGCAAGACGTCGAGTTTGGGCATGTGTCGAGGCCCGTGGCGGCAATACAAGATACTGACAAAAGTGTTGATATGGCTGTTGTTTTCTAAGCTGCTGATCGAATTCAGGACAATTTCATGAGTGAATCTTAAGATGTTCTGCTTGATTATACTTTGATCAAAAAAAGATCATTATCTAATTGTTTGATAAACTAAAGAAATTTTTTGAGTGTATCGATTAGCTTTTATCATTTCGTAACCAACGATACGTTTCGTTTTCCCATTAGTTTATGTTTGCATCAGTGGGCATCATTTTTGATAAACACACCTTGTTCCCTGTAGTGATTCGTTACTGTTTAATTAAAGGTCGAATTTGGAGGAATAGATGATGAAGTTTCTTGGTTTAAATTTTATATTCACTTTGTTTAATCAATATATAATGAAGATCCGATAACGTTAAAATGTTAAAGTAGGCCTACAAATAAATCGATTACTTGGTTTTAAGAAAACTTGAACTTGTTTAACTGATCGCAGGTATTTACCGCTAGATGTTATTTCAGATCGACTGTCAAGGGCAATTCATAACTTTAAGGAACATTAACATATCTTAATATCAATATATGTTTAACCGATGTACTATAAATAATAAATACAATATACATAATATATTGTTTTGTTTTAACTAATAGCATAATATTATATTTCCTCGAGTCTCGGAATCTCAGAAAAGAATATTCATGAGAGTAACACATTTTGTTTTTATGAACACTATATAGTAGAAACGTGTGGTTGAAAATATAGTTCAATCTTCCTTGGACTGGTGTAAGTGATTTTTTCTTCAGAAAACTTTATTGGGTCGACTACGGCAATAACCCAAAGATAGAGACGAGCGACTATGACGGAGGACAGAGATATCCTTTGATCTATTCGGGTCTTACCAATCCCTTTGAGATAACAATTGATGAAGAAGGTAAATATTATATGAATGGTAACTTCATATTTAAAAATCATATCATTTCATTCATTTGATTAACGCGAGGTTCATTTTCAATCTGACATCGGACAGTAAGACCCAATTTCGGGTTTGATATCTCAAATCGTTCCCACTATCAACGCAGTTAATTGATTTTATTTATAATGATAGGATAGTTTCTAAGATTACTAGCGTTTAGAACAACCCACCAAAAAGTACAGACAATAATGGTATAGCTAATTCATGACGCAACAATTGAATGACGTTATCCGCTCTTACCTGCTGCCCCCTCGGGAGAGAATCCCTAACCAAATTTACAACTCTTGAAGAGAATGCTTTTTTTTTTATTCGAGAACACTTTTCTTACCGGAAATGCGCAGACGCCATTTCTCATCGAAGCGAGAATTGTTAGTCATGACGTCATTTACGTGTTACGTGACTTTTGCAAGGTTGTAGGTTTTGGAAAGTTTAGCTCTTGGGGTGTCAATGGATGATCTATATCGCACTAGGCCCCACACTATCATTAATGTCCAGGGTTCGTCACAGTCATAATGGCAAGAAATATTGTTAGGTTTGTGTCAGTAGGCGAAGGTTCTCTTCGACTTTGATTTCGACATTAAATCTGGTTTTCCCCGGCGTCTGAATGACGGTTGCTTTCCCATGGATACATCTCGACGATTTTATTTAAGTCATAGAACCCCTCTTAGACGATGCATTTAAACAACCGGTAACCTCGACTCTATCACTTCTCGATTTCGGTTCAAAGATTTTTCAAAAAAATAAGAATTGGCTTGATCTGTTTTTAGCCTTTCATTAAGACAGCGTAATAATCGGCTATGAAAAACCCACCTGTGCTAGGGGCCATCAAATTCGAGCGGGTATGACGTAATAAATAGACTGTTCAGAGTGGCGCATCATTATGTCAACTGTTATACCGCCTTTAAAAATCGTTTAATTACCTTTGATGTGGATATCTTTTATACACCAAACGCTTAAAAGTGTTATATGGTCAATTGATTTATCTAACTGAGTGGAAAACACTCTCTGAAAATCGTTAATTATTGTTTTTTTTCTGTAATATTGTTACGATAAATGTATAGATCACGAGGCAATGATTCTGTTTATGACGTCATAAAAAGGGCGTTTGAACAGCCATGCATTCACTGGTTGTGGCAATATATATCTAAGAGGCCCATTAAAAGTGGTATTTAAAAAAGACTTTCATTACCAAACTGAACATATTTGAGTAGCGACCTTTGACGCACTATACAATATTGTAATCAGACATTCATATATTCCGAAGAAAATAGTGAAATATGTTTGTGGTTATATAAACAGAAGTTAGACACTTTTGTCATTTGAGGTTGATTTTTGTAATTTTGTGTAAGAATTGCTATATTTCTTTTCTGACATGACCGAGTGATTCGGTGTTTGATTTGTTGTGCATCTAATTTCGATTACTGACCATAGGTTACGAGTTAACCCTTGGACACATTCTGATATAGTCATCCTTTTGTTGAGATGTATTATATGTCATTCAAGCATAACATTGTTTTGCATGAAAACTTCTCATGCTGCTAAAGTTACTGCATGTAACATTGGAACTGCTAAAGTTAATGTTTTCAAGGATAATTATTTGCCACACGTGTTTTTAGTAAATATCCATATGGTTCCTTAGCTCATGTCGAGTAAGTGCCACTAAAGAGAAAATATATCTAATTTTCAAACCATGGTTAAAACTTCCGGACAAAGGTCTTTTTGTTTTATTGGAAAATCTCAAACTTATCCTAAATCAAATTTTAGAGTGTCCATGTTGAAAAGAGTTTAATTAAACGAAAATCATCAATTTTGAAAATGATATGATTACTCGTCATGGTAGTTTAACGCTTCCTACCATTACAACTGTTAGTCAACATTTGGCCGAGTTTTCTTCCGAAAAAAACTTTGTTCTAAACATGTACGATTATAACAATTTTATCATAATAATAAATAATGAAAGAATTTTTAAAGGAACATTTTTAAACAAACAGAATATATAATTGCTCTTATTATTTCCCCTACTCTTAGCCAAAGTGTCCGAAGTGAATTCCAGTAACTCTTTTTTCATTTCATATTTATTGAATTTCTGAAAAAGCTGGTACCAACAAGTGCAACAATATTAACTTCCGTTGAAATGAAATGGTTTCGGTGTTATTTTTCAAAGAATATATGTGATCAAATATCTTATTAAAACCTCTGCTCCAATAGGGATAGGGCCTAGGTTAACTTTGATGGTACTTTTTATAATCTATAGCATCTTTTTAAATTATTTCGTAAGACAATAAGAAAATAACAGTAATGCCTTCAGGTGCATCAATAAAAAAGTCACAAAACCAGAATTGTTGATATATGTAGTTAAGTCATTTGATCATTATTTAGAGATATACCTTATTATTTAGCAGGGCGACTTTACTGGACTGAAGGCCGTGGAGTCGTTGAGTCTGTCAGAGTAAATGGACGTGACAGGGAGAACATCGCTTCTATGGACACCTGGACCCCAAGTCATATAACCATTTTTAACAGTTTTATGTACTTCACTGACCTTAATGACAGGTATGTACTTCACCAAAGATGTTATTTCAATATCATTTGCATGGGAATGTGTTGAAGCGTTATTCAGGTTATATCTGCTGATTTTTAACGTCATGTTGTAGTGATGGTGGGGGAGATGTCGAACCCTCTGAAATCCCCACTGTATCTGTCACCGTCTGATATCATTATTAAGATGTATTGTTTTTGTCATATCAAAGATAATAAATTATCTAAACAAGGAGAATATTCACAGGTTTTATTAGTGACTCTAAGTTTTCAGCAATTCGTGACTGTTGACTATGTAAAGACAGATTCAAGAAACAGATTATCATGATAAGGGATAGTTGTACTAAGGAATAATGGTAACAATATGATGATACAAGGATTAGAGGTAGGTATTGAGCAAGGATATGATGAAATTTTTGCAAAAACTCCTGCATTCACAATTTTTATTAATTTTTTCTCAACCATCAATCTTCAGTAAATACTCATATTTTTAATTCACAGGTGCAACGTACAGGAAGACAAGACTATAATTAATGCTTAAAGTATTTCTTTCGTTTCGAAAGTTGATTTTATTACGCTTTATTTGCGTATACTTATTTCTTTTATTTAAGTGGTATCTTCGCTGTGTCATTGGATTACAAATACGACATTAGTAAATTATCATCGACCCGTTTCGAGCGTCCCCGAGGGTTGCATGCATTTTCACCTAACTTCGAAGTCGAAGGTATTGAGAAGCTTATTTTACAGGGGTTCTAGTGCTATAGAAACTTATTCTACCATTATTCTCTCATAAAACGAATTTATTTGAAAGAAATACTTTGGACTAGCCAATATTTGTAATGGTAAAATACTAATGCTAGATTATTGCTAAATGTGTCTACTTTCTTAGCTGGTTTATGTTTCTTATTTATCCCCAGTTGGTGCCATATAGATAATCATTATCATTGTAATTAATGGTTTCAGTTCCATGCCTGTACGGACAATACGGAGTAGACTGTTCTAGATGCGGAGAATGTGAAAAGGCAATCGGTTGTGAGAAAACCACTGGTGCTTGCCTGAGAGATTGTCAGCCCGGCTTCACATCAACGAAATGCACACAAAGTAAAATTGTTCTTCTTTTGTCATAGGTTTGGGAATGTCATTATATAACTTTATCAACATTGCACTTTATGATACATATGCGTGCACATTTTCTAGGTTGCCAATCAGGAACATTTGGGGTTGACTGTCAGTCAACATGTCACTGCAGAGAAAACAAGATTTGTAACTTTGAGACCGGAAGTTGTCAAGACGGATGTCGGAATGGATGGAAGGGAGATAACTGTTCTTTACGTACGTTGTGAAAACATGGATGTTACTACAATGTTTAATTTATCCATCCATTCGATTTACATTTACCATTTATTATATCAAATGAACACTATATCATCAGTTTAAATGTGATATTGTCGAGAGGCTTACACAGAAATATTACCCATTTGATTTACTGCTTTAATGAGCAATGAACGTTTTCCAAAAAATAATGTATTATAGATAATAATATATTAGTAAATTGAAGTATCTTGAGAACGATATGCATACTCAGTTTATTTATCATAACATTATCATTTTGTAATCCAACATATTTTTCAAATTAATTTCTGTTTCCACAGCATGCCCTCCTGGGACATATGGAGAAAACTGTGGGTCAATATGTTCAGGGAATTGTAAAACGAATGCAGTCTGTGATTTCATGTCAGGCATTTGTGTAGAAGGGTGCCAAAGTGGATGGAAAGGCGATTATTGCAGTGAACGTATGTTCTATCTGAGATTTATTTTTGAAATGTTTCGAAAAAGGCAATTTATGTGAAATATTTTTGTCGATTCTCACCTTGTCTGCATGTGCCAATATATTAACCTTTTGTTTGGAATGGTTAGCGACCAAAGGGTGGAATTATTTTGTTGCATTTAGCTGATAGAAATTTTTTTTTACATATAAATTCATTGGTCTTGATGCGCTAACGTCAAACAAAAGTATGTGGGGCAATAAGAACTTTTTCTGTTTTGTAAAAAATTTCAATTGACAAATCAGGGTGTAAATTCCCAGTTAAACTGTTTACGATACTTTATATACATAAACATTCTCCAAATATCACACATTGCACATTGCATCATTTACGTATTTTAATTTTACTACATATGATATTTTCCCAAGTGTTATAATGGGTTTGTTCAAGGATGTATGCCAGGAACATATGGACTTGACTGTCAATCAACATGCAACTGTCGATCAAAATCTGTTTGTGACTATGAAACGGGAAGATGCCCAAATGGTTGTCCGAGTGGATGGAAAGGAGACAACTGTTCTTTACGTAAGTTTTGGCCTAATGATGTTTACATAAACTGTTCCTGTGGTCTAATAGATCAAACTTTTTCTCGATTCGTTATGTTATTCCACTGTATGTTTTGCGATTGTGTGGTATTGTGCACATTGTTAGAACTCAGCTCAAAAACATGATATAGTGATACAATATGGAATTTTATAACGAGATTTGTTGCTGAAGTTTTTCAAAGTAAATGACATGACATTTTTTCTGGCCTGATTGATATGTTAATACCGCTACAACCGCGTTCACAAAAGTTATTTGGAAGTTAAATATTGCAAATGGTAGACACACATTTCATAGTATGTATCGCAACCATCAAATATTTTGAAAGAGTCAATTTGGTTTGTTATAGGATGCCCGTCGGGAACATTTGGTATTGACTGTCAATCTACATGCAACTGCCGAGCAAACATTTTCTGTGACGTGGAAACAGGAAGTTGCCCAAGCGGATGTCCAAGTGGTTGGAATGGAGACAACTGTTCTTCGCGTATGTGTTTAGCAAATTCTAGATAGATTATTTATTGGTTCTTATATATCTAACGTGTCATGTTTTGTCTTTCTCATTCCATAACGGTATGGTTGACAGAAACGTTGTCATGGAAACCTAGGAGAGACTCATTGATCAAAATGTTCTATAGTTGTATTATATAAACTCATAGGCAAAAGAAATGCTGGTTTCATATTTTCTGGTTTAAAGAAAACAAACAAAATAGTATCAAAACAATTATGATTTCATTTAATAGTCAAAACAGTCGTTTTCAGTTTGGAAAATATGTGGTACTCACATTATTACCATTTCGACAATTAACTCATTAACGCCGAGAGCCGCGTATATGCGTCAAAATAATGATATCCTCACAGCGAGAGCCGCATATAAACGTCCGTTAATTAGCAGTTTCTCACAGCGAGAGACGCCTATGTGCGTAAATAGAAAGCATCTCTTATTCAGCGAGAGCCGCGTATGTGCGTCCGTCGTATAGTATAACAATGAACTTATTTTAAAATCAGTTTAGCATCCGTAAGTGTAGATAACAGTTTTGTAAATAAGATGCTATCGTCGGGAAAGCAATAAGAATGCAAATCGTTGCTCTTTGTGCAAAAATATGCTACGTTTGGTAAATGAAAACATTCTTAATATGTTGGTCTTGGAAGGGAAAAATAAACACTTTGAAAAGAATGTTTATCAAATCAGATGAAACGACTGTAGTCTTTGTAAAGTAACCAATTTTGAAACATTGTTAGATACATTTTATTTGTTTACGCATTGAATTCATATATCTAAGACGAAAACGAGAGGAAGCGTTATTATAAACATTTATGTACATGTATTCATAAATCATTTGATAAGAATTTGAGGCTTTTGAAAGTTACACTTTGATTTTAACTTTACTTTTGAATGACTTTTTGACTTTTGTTCTAATATTACTTTACTGAACTAGCTGAGCGCATCGTATATCAAGCACGGTCAGTAGCTGTCCTGTAACAATAATAGTTTAGCATGTACATGGGGTTTTTTAACTTCTACAATATCCTTCATAGATCCAAGACCCTGTCTGCTATTGCATGGATACATGGACATGTTAAATTATAATTAGAGTTGACAACGTCCCAAAAGAATAAATCACTTGGTCAATATTAATAATCATTACATTCGTTAATGTTATGTGCTTTGTCTTAAATCGGGATATCATCACTATAAATCCTTAATTATAATTCACCGTATCTACTCAACATGATGTGTAGATATGCAATTTTGTATTTACAAATGAAAATGCATATAAATCAACGTATGTGAAAATACTCTTTGAGCATGTTTATGAATTGAAATCGGACAAACCGCAAAATATCAACTCAATGGTGAAATATCACATGTTATATTCCTATAGAGTATCAATATCCAGCACCTGCATCTATCTTCACGAAACTATAAAACAATCGAGACTTTGTGGCACAAGGCTAGACAGTTTCCGTTCAACTATGGCCCTCAAAGGCCCCCGCGAAAAGACGGGTTCTTTGAGCTAATTGGTCTCGCTACAGCGAGCTGCGTCTGTGGTCAGTGGCCCAGGCGTTGAGCCGTGAAGCTGTCTCGGCGTTAATAAGTTAATATTATTTTTGTTGCAGAAGTATGATTGTGCATAATTCGATCATTTCAATTTTCTATTAATCAATATAATGTACAGTTTTCACCCACATTTGATTGTCAATAACGAGTGTGTCCACCTTTAGCAACTATGCACGCTCTGAAACGACGTCGTACAGACGTTACAAGCCTCCTCACGACGACTGGGCGGATACGACGCCATTCCTCTTGCAGTGCCTGCGTCAATGTCTGTCTGTTGTGTGGAGGGTTGTGACGTTGCCGAATCTGTCTCCCAAGGTGGTCCCAGAAGTGTTCTATGGGATTTAGATCAGGGGATTGGGCTGGCCACGGGACAACGTGTATGTTGTTGGCATTAAGATAGTCTCTTGTTACACGTGCAGTATGTGGAGTGGCATTATTTTGTTGAAGCACTGTTCGTGGGTTGTTCTGTAGGAATGGAACTACGACTGGGGTCAGGACCTGGTTGATATAGCCGTTAGCGTTCAAGTTGCAATTTATAACCACAAGATCAGTCTTGGTGTCACCGCAAATACCACCCCCAAAATGACACTGCCACCGCCATTGGGTTGCACTTCTTGAACGCAACAACGTGACGTTCGTTCCCCTCTACGCCGGTACACTCGCGTTCAGCCGTCAGCACTGAACACCTGGAACTTGCTCTCATCAGTGAAGAGAACTCTGTCCCAATTTCGTCGTTGCCATTGCATCACAGTAGGCGCCCACCTCATTCTGTTAAGACGATGTTGTCGGGTCAACGTCATTCCTCTCAGGAGTGGATAAGCTCTGATACCGAAATGGCAGAGACGTCTGGCTACGGTCCTTCTACTGACGGTATGTTGAAAAGCATTTCTTGCTGATGACGTCACAATAATTAATCTATTACGTAGAAGCATACGTAAATATCGGTCTTCGTTTGCCGTAGTTACCCGTGGTCTTCCGCTTCGTGGTTTGTCTGCTGTCCGGCGAGTATCACTGAGACGTTTCATCAATCTCTCGATTGTGGTTCTGTGACAGTTCATGATTTCTGCAACTCTGCTCTGAGTTGCACCAGCGTGCAACATCCCAATGGCTCTCTCTCGTTGCTCTGGCGTTAAACGTGGCATACTTTATGCTGCAATCTCATCGATGCTATGCTAAGGAAGGGTTCTGTGCACAATTGATACTTGATTCTAGCACGGATTCTGCCGAATGCACGCTAATTGAAAAAGATGGAAAACCAGCATTTCAACAAAAAATCGTGCACCATGCCTGCAATCACCCTTCAGATATGATTGATGCGTTTGTGAGAATGTTTTTTATATCTAATCGAATCATGGTTCTAGGTTTGGATCCGAATTATGACGAATCTTATCAATCCAGCGTTTCTTTTGCCCGTGAGTTTAGTAAACAATGAACAGTTTGCAAGTGTTGATTTTCATTGACAAGGATGCCCGTCAGGAACGTTTGGTGTTGGCTGTCAGTCAACATGTAACTGCAAAGCAAACGGGGTTTGTAACGTGGAAACCGGAAGTTGCCCAGACGGATGTCCAAGTGGGTGGAAGGGAACCAACTGTTCTATACGTAAGAGGCAACCAGACACTTGGTCTGATATTTGAAAAGTATCAGTTTAAAAATTATTTGTTTATGATTTTGTGAATAACTATGATAACTGTTTTGTTTCAATTTAACTTATGTCAAAAAGATTTTGAATGAATATTCATTACTTGGTTTGATTCTTTCATCAACTCTAAACAATATTTTTCCCCAGTCAATTGCAACGTTTCATGTTATTTTTGATGAAAATTGTAAAATTGACAATGACAAAACCTACAACTATTCTTTAACACATGGTCATTAAACTTAAACATTAAATTTTTCTGCTGTAAGCAATTGGTCTTAGATTTTAAATTTTAATTATCCGAGACCAGGGGTTCATTGTTACTGTGTTAGATTTTCTGTACTCTTTCGTGATTATCTTCCTGATTCGACGATGCTATATCTCTTCAGAATGCACTCCTGGGACGTATGGTGAAAACTGTGGATCAGTATGTTCAGGAAATTGTAAATCTGGTACTGTCTGTAATTCCATGTCCGGAACATGTACAGAAGGATGCCAAAGTGGATGGAAAGGAGTCTATTGCACAGAGCGTAGGTTGCACTTCATTGATTACTTAAGATTAGATTACAGTTGCGCTTGATTTGCCATAGACCTTTCAAGGTGATTATCTATTCATAACAGATGTTGCTCATGTACATTTAATAAAGTTCAAGGAATATTTTTGCAAGTGTTATTTGGTTTGTTCTAGGATGTTTGCCAGGAACCTTTGGCGTTGACTGTCAGACTACATGTAACTGTGAGTCAAATCGTGTTTGTGACATGGAAACTGGAAGTTGCCCAAGTGGTTGTCCAAGTGGATGGAGGGGAGACAATTGTTTATCACGTAAGTGTTGTCCAGACAATATGTAGATAAAGTATTTCTATGGCATTATAGATTTTTCCTTGCTATGATTTGTCTATCTTATTCCATGGCTATATGGTTCACGAGAAAGTTACCACCGTACATCTGGAGAAAATTTTCATTTAATATATTTAAGAATTTGTTACTTAGATGTAAAAATTCATGTCATGGTTTGTTTCAATACTCTTGCATAGTGTATTAAACGCTGACTGTATCATTAAATTACATCTGCAATTGCTTGCAAAACATTGAATTCAATATCAATTATTACAGATTGTAATACATCCTACATTGTGTAGCATCTATTGCGCGCGTGCTATTTTACAAGAGTCAATTGGGTTGGTTCTAGGATGCCCGTCAGGAACATTTGGTGTTGGCTGTCAGTCAACATGTAACTGCAAAGCAAACGGGGTTTGTAACGTGGAAACCGGAAGTTGCCCAGACGGATGTCCAAGTGGGTGGAAGGGAACCAACTGTTCTATACGTAAGAGGCAACCAGACACTTGGTGTGATATTTGAAAAGCATCAGTTTAAGGAATCATTTGTTTATGATTTTGTGAATAAGTGTGATAACCCTTTTGTTTCTAATGAACTTATTTTGATCAAAACAATTTTGAATGAATATTCATCACTTGATTTGATTCTTTAATCAACTCTAAACAATATCTTTCCCCAGTCAATTGCAACGTTTCATGTTATTTTTGATGAAAATTGTAAAATAGACAATGACAAAACCTACAACTATTCTTTAACATATGGTCATTAAACTTAAACATTAAATTTTTCTGCTGTAAGCAATTGCTCTTAGATTTTAAACCTATATTTCTTAAAAGTATCCGAGACCAGGGGTTCATTGTTACTGTGTTAGATTTTCTGTACTCTTTCGTGATTATCTTCCTGATTCGACGATGCTATATCTCTTCAGAATGCACTCCTGGAACGTATGGAGAAAACTGTGGATCAGTATGTTCAGGAAATTGTAAATCTGGTACTGTCTGTGATTCCATGTCCGGAACATGTACAGAAGGATGCCAAAGTGGATGGAAAGGAGTCTATTGCACAGAGCGTAGGTTGCACTTCATTGATTACTTAAGATTAGATTACAGTTGCGCTTGATTTGCCATAGACCTTTCAAGGTGATTATCTATTCATAACAGATGTTGCTCATGTACATTTAATAAAGTTCAAGGAATATTTTTGCAAGTGTTATTTGGTTTGTTCTAGGATGTTTGCCAGGAACCTTTGGAGTTGACTGTCAGTCTACATGTAACTGTGAGTCAAATCGTGTTTGTGACATGGAAACTGGAAGTTGCCCAAGTGGTTGTCCAAGTGGATGGAGGGGAGACAATTGTTTATCACGTAAGTGTTGACCAGACAATATGTAGATCAAGTATTTCTATGGCATTATAGATTTTTCCTTGCCATGATTTGTCTATCTTATTACATGGCTATATGGTTCACGAGAAAGTTACCACCGTACATCTGGAGAAAATTTTCATGTAAATATATTTAAGAATTTGTTACTTAGATGTAGAAATTCATGTCATGGTTTGTTTCAATACTCTTGCATAGTGTATTAAACGCTGACTGTATCATTTAATTACATCTGCAATTGCTTGCAAAACATTGAATTCAATATCAATTATTACAGATTGTAATACATCCTACATTGTGTAGCATCTATTGCACGCGTGCTATTTTACAAGAGTCAATTGGGTTGGTTCTAGGATGCCCGTCAGGAACATTTGGTGTTGGCTGTCAGTCAACATGTAACTGCAAAGCAAACGGGGTTTGTAACGTGGAAACCGGAAGTTGCCCAGACGGATGTCCAAGTGGGTGGAAGGGAACCAACTGTTCTATACGTAAGAGGCAACCAGACACTTAGTCTGATATTTGAAAAGCATCAGTTTAAGGAATCATTTGTTTATGATTTTGTGAATAAGTGTGATAACCCTTTTGTTTCAAATGAACTTATTTTGATCAAAACAATTTTGAATGAATATTCATCACTTGATTTGATTCTTTAATCAACTCTAAACAATATCTTTCCCCAGTCAATTGCAACGTTTCATGTTATTTTTGATGAAAATTGTAAAATTGACAATGACAAAACCTACAACTATTCTTTAACACATGGTCATTAAACTTAAACATTAAATTTTTCTGCTGTAAGCAATTGGTCTTAGATTTTAAACCTATATTTCTTAAAAGTATCCGAGACCAGGGGTTCATTGTTACTGTGTTAGATTTTCTGTACTCTTTCGTGATTATCTTCCTGATTCGACGATGCTATATCTCTTCAGAATGCACTCCTGGAACGTATGGAGAAAACTGTGGATCAGTATGTTCAGGAAATTGTAAATCTGGTACTGTCTGTGATTCCATGTCCGGAACATGTACAGAAGGATGCCAAAGTGGATGGAAAGGAGTCTATTGCACAGAGCGTAGGCTGCACTTCATTGATTACTTAAGATTAGATTACAGTTGCGCTTGATTTGCCATAGACCTTTCAAGGTGATTATCTATTCATAACAGATGTTGCTCATGTACATTTAATAAAGTTCAAGGAATATTTTTGCAAGTGTTATTTGGTTTGTTCTAGGATGTTTGCCAGGAACCTTTGGAGTTGACTGTCAGTCTACATGTAACTGTGAGTCAAATCGTGTTTGTGACGTGGAAACTGGAAGTTGCCCAAGTGGTTGTCCAAGTGGATGGAGGGGAGACAATTGTTTATCACGTAAGTGTTGACCAGACAATATGTAGATCAAGTATTTCTATGGCATTATAGATTTTTCCTTGCCATGATTTGTCTATCTTATTACATGGCTATATGGTTCACGAGAAAGTTACCACCGTACATCTGGAGAAAATTTTCATGTAAATATATTTAAGAATTTGTTACTTAGATGTAGAAATTCATGTCATGGTTTGTTTCAATACTCTTGCATAGTGTATTAAACGCTGACTGTATCATTAAATTACATCTGCAATTGCTTGCAAAAAATTGAATTCAATATCAATTATTACAGATTGTAATACATCTTACATTTTGTAGCATCTATTGCACACGTGCTATTTTACAAGAGTCAATTGGGTTGGTTCTAGGATGCCCGTCAGGAACATTTGGTGTTGGCTGTCAGTCAACATGTAACTGCAAAGCAAACGGGGTTTGTAACGTGGAAACCGGAAGTTGCCCAGACGGATGTCCAAGTGGGTGGAAGGGAACCAACTGTTCTATACGTAAGAGGCAACCAGACACTTGGTCTGATATTTGAAAAGTATCAGTTTAAGAATTATTTGTTTATGATTTTGTGAATAACTATGATAACTGTTTTGTTTCAATTTAACTTATGTTAAAAATATTTTGAATGAATATTCATTACTTGATTTGATTCTTTCATCAACTCTAAACAATATTTTTCCCCAGTCAATTGCAACGTTTCATGTTATTTTTGATGAAAATTGTAAAATTGACAATGACAAAACCTACAACTATTCTTTAACACATGGTCATTAAACTTAAACATTAAATTTTTCTGCTGTAAGCAATTGGTCTTAGATTTTAAACCTATATTTCTTAAAAGTATCCGAGACCAGGGGTTTATTGTTACTGTGTTAGATTTTCTGTACTCTTTCGTGATTATCTTCCTGATTCGACGATGCTATATCTCTTCAGAATGCACTCCTGGGACGTATGGTGAAAACTGTGGATCAGTATGTTCAGGAAATTGTAAATCTGGTACTGTCTGTAATTCCATGTCCGGTACATGTACAGAAGGATGCCAAAGTGGATGGAAAGGAGTCTATTGCACAGAGCGTAGGCTGCACTTCATTGATTACTTAAGATTAGATTACAGTTGCGCTTGATTTGCCATAGACCTTTCAAGGTGATTATCTATTCATAACAGATGTTGCTCATGTACATTTAATAAAGTTCAAGGAATATTTTTGCAAGTGTTATTTGGTTTGTTCTAGGATGTTTGCCAGGAACCTTTGGAGTTGACTGTCAGTCTACATGTAACTGTGAGTCAAATCGTGTTTGTGACGTGGAAACTGGAAGTTGCCCAAGTGGTTGTCCAAGTGGATGGAGGGGAGACAATTGTTTATCACGTAAGTGTTGACCAGACAATATGTAGATCAAGTATTTCTATGGCATTATAGATTTTTCCTTGCCATGATTTGTCTATCTTATTACATGGCTATATGGTTCACGAGAAAGTTACCACCGTACATCTGGAGAAAATTTTCATGTAAATATATTTAAGAATTTGTTACTTAGATGTAGAAATTCATGTCATGGTTTGTTTCAATACTCTTGCATAGTGTATTAAACGCTGACTGTATCATTAAATTACATCTGCAATTGCTTGCAAAAAATTGAATTCAATATCAATTATTACAGATTGTAATACATCTTACATTGTGTAGCATCTATTGCACACGTGCTATTTTACAAGAGTCAATTGGGTTGGTTCTAGGATGCCCGTCAGGAACATTTGGTGTTGGCTGTCAGTCAACATGTAACTGCAAAGCAAACGGGGTTTGTAACGTGGAAACCGGAAGTTGCCCAGACGGATGTCCAAGTGGATGGAAGGGAACCAACTGTTCTATACGTAAGAGGCAACCAGACACTTGGTCTGATATTTGAAAAGTATCAGTTTAAGAATTATTTGTTTATGATTTTGTGAATAACTATGATAACTGTTTTGTTTCAATTTAACTTATGTTAAAAATATTTTGAATGAATATTCATTACTTGATTTGATTCTTTCATCAACTCTAAACAATATTTTTCCCCAGTCAATTGCAACGTTTCATGTTATTTTTGATGAAAATTGTAAAATTGACAATGACAAAACCTACAACTATTCTTTAACACATGGTCATTAAACTTAAACATTAAATTTTTCTGCTGTAAGCAATTGGTCTTAGATTTTAAACCTATATTTCTTACAAGTATCCAAGACCAGGGGTTCATTGTTACTGTGTTGGATTTTCTGTACTCTTTCGTGATTATCTTCCTGATTCGACGATGCTATATCTCTTCAGAATGCACTCCTGGGACGTATGGAGAAAACTGTGGATCAGTATGTTCAGGAAATTGTAAATCTGGTACTGTCTGTGATTCCATGTCCGGTACATGTACAGAAGGATGCCAAAGTGGATGGAAAGGAGTCTATTGCACAGAGCGTAGGTTGCACTTCATTGATTACTTAAGATAAGATTACAGTTGCGCTTGATTTGCCATAGACCTTTCAAGGTGATTATCTATTCATAACAGATGTTGCTTATGTACATTTAATAAAGTTCAAGGAATATTTTTGCAAGTGTTATTTGGTTTGTTCTAGGATGTTTGCCAGGAACCTTTGGCGTTGACTGTCAGTCTACATGTAACTGTGAGTCAAATCGTGTTTGTGACGTGGAAACTGGAAGTTGCCCAAGTGGTTGTCCAAGTGGATGGAGGGGAGACAATTGTTTATCACGTAAGTGTTGACCAGACAATATGTAGATAAAGTATTTCTATGGCATTATAGATTTTTCCTTGCCATGATTTGTCTATCTTATTCCATGGCTATATGGTTCACGAGAAAGTTACCACCGTGCATCTGGAGAAAATTTTCATGTAAATATATTTAAGAATTTGTTACTTAGATGTAGAAATTCATGTCATGGTTTGTTTCAATACTCTTGCATAGTGTATTTAACGCTGACTGTATCATTAAATTACATCTGCAATTTCTTGCAAAAAATTGAATTCAATATCAATTATTACAGATTTTAATACATCTTACATTGTGTAGCATCTATTGCACGCGTGCTATTTTACAAGAGTCAATTGGGTTGGTTCTAGGATGCCCGTCAGGAACATTTGGTGTTGGCTGTCAGTCAACATGTAACTGCAAAGCAGACGGGGTTTGTAACGTGGAAACCGGAAGTTGCCCAGACGGATGTCCAAGTGGGTGGAAGGGAACCAACTGTTCTATACGTAAGAGGCAACCAGACACTTGGTCTGATATTTGAAAAGTATAAGTTTAAAAATTATTTGTTTATGATTTTGTGAATAACTATGATAACCCTTTTGTTTCAATTTAACTTATGTTAAAAAGATTTTGAATGAACATTCATTACTTGATTTGATTCTTTCATCAACTCTAAACAATATCTTTACCCAGTCAATTGCAACGTTTCATGTTATTTTTGATGAAAATTGTAAAATTGACAATGACAAAACCTACAACTATTCTTTAACACATGGTCATTAAACTTAAACATTAAATTTTTCTGCTGTAAGCAATTGGTCTTAGATTTTAAACCTATATTTCTTAAAAGTATCCGAGACCAGGGGTTTATTGTTACTGTGTTAGATTTTCTGTACTCTTTCGTGATTATCTTCCTGATTCGACGATGCTATATCTCTTCAGAATGCACTCCTGGGACGTATGGTGAAAACTGTGGATCAGTATGTTCAGGAAATTGTAAATCTGGTACTGTCTGTAATTCCATGTCCGGTACATGTACAGAAGGATGCCAAAGTGGATGGAAAGGAGTCTATTGCACAGAGCGTAGGTTGCACTTCATTGATTACTTAAGATTAGATTACAGTTGCGCTTGATTTGCCATAGACCTTTCAAGGTGATTATCTATTCATAACAGATGTTGCTCATGTACATATAATAAAGTTCAAGGAATATTTTTGCAAGTGTTATTTGGTTTGTTCTAGGATGTTTGCCAGGAACCTTTGGAGTTGGCTGTCAGTCTACATGTAACTGTGAGTCAAATCGTGTTTGTGACGTGGAAACTGGAAGTTGCCCAAGTGGTTGTCCAAGTGGATGGAGGGAAGACAATTGTTTATCACGTAAGTGTTGACCAGACAATATGTAGATCAAGTATTTCTATGGCATTATAGATTTTTCCTTGCCATGATTTGTCTATCTTATTCCATGGCTATATGGTTCACGAGAAAGTTACCACCGTACATCTGGAGAAAATTTTCATGTAAATATATTTAAGAATTTGTTACTTAGATGTAGAAATTCATGTCATGGTTTGTTTCAATACTCTTGCATAGTGTATTTAACGCTGACTGTATCATTAAATTACATCTGCAATTTCTTGCAAAAAATTGAATTCAATATCAATTATTACAGATTGTAATACATCTTACATTGTGTAGCATCTATTGCACGCGTGCTATTTTACAAGAGTCAATTGGGTTGGTTCTAGGATGCCCGTCAGGAACATTTGGTGTTGGCTGTCAGTCAACATGTAACTGCAAAGCAAACGGGGTTTGTAACGTGGAAACCGGAAGTTGCCCAGACGGATGTCCAAGTGGGTGGAAGGGAACCAACTGTTCTATACGTAAGAGGCAACCAGACACTTGGTCTGATATTTGAAAAGTATCAGTTTAAAAATTATTTGTTTATGATTTTGTGAATAACTACAATAACCCTTTTGTTTCAATTTAACTTATGTTAAAAAGATTTTGAATGAACATTCATTACTTGATTTGATTCTTTCATCAACTCTAAACAATATCTTTCCCCAGTCAATTGCAACGTTTCATGTTATTTTTGATGAAAATTGTAAAATTGACAATGACAAAACCTACAACTATTCTTTAACACATGGTCATTAAACTTAAACATTAAATTTTTCTGCTGTAAGCAATTGGTCTTAGATTTTAAACCTATATTTCTTAAAAGTATCCGAGACCAGGGGTTCATTGTTACTGTGTTGGATTTTCTGTACTCTTTCGTGATTATCTTCCTGATTCGACGATGCTATATCTCTTTAGAATGCACTCCTGGGACGTATGGTGAAAACTGTGGATCAGTATGTTCAGGAAATTGTAAATCTGGTACTGTCTGTAATTCCATGTCCGGAACATGTACAGAAGGATGCCAAAGTGGATGGAAAGGAGTCTATTGCACAGAGCGTAGGTTGCACTTCATTGATTACTTAAGATTAGATTACAGTTGCGCTTGATTTGCCATAGACCTTTCAAGGTGATTATCTATTCATAACAGATGTTGCTCATGTACATATAATAAAGTTCAAGGAATATTTTTGCAAGTGTTATTTGGTTTGTTCTAGGATGTTTGCCAGGAACCTTTGGAGTTGACTGTCAGTCTACATGTAACTGTGAGTCAAATCGTGTTTGTGACGTGGAAACTGGAAGTTGTCCAAGTGGTTGTCCAAGTGGATGGAGGGGAGACAATTGTTTATCACGTAAGTGTTGACCAGACAATATGCAGATGAAGTATTTCTATGGCATTATAGATTTTTCATTGCCATGATTTGTCTATCTTATATCATGGCTATATGGTTCACGAGAAAGTTACCACCGTACATCTGGAGAACATTTTCATGTAAATATATTTAAGAATTTGTTACTTAGATGTAGAAATTCATGTCATGGTTTGTTTCAATACTCTTGCATAGTGTATTTACTGCTGACTATATCATTTAATTACATCTGCAATTGCTTGTAAAAAATTGAATTCAATATCAATTATTACAGATTGTAATACATCTTACATTGTGTAGCATCTATTGCACACGTGCTATTTTACAAGAGTCATTTGGGTTGGTTCTAGGATGCCCGTCAGGAACATTTGGTGTTGGCTGTCAGTCAACATGTAACTGCAAAGCAAATGGGATTTGTGACGTGGAAACCGGAAGTTGCCTAGACGGATGTCCAAGTGGATGGAAGGGAACCAACTGTTCTATACGTAAGAGGCAACCAGATACTTGGTCTGATATTTGAAAAGTATCAGTTTAAGAATTATTTGTTTATGATTTTGTGAATAACTATGATAACTGTTTTGTTTCAATTTAACTTATGTTAAAAAGATTTTGAATGAACATTCATTACTTGATTTGATTCTTTCATCAACTCTAAACAATATCTTTCCCCAGTCAATTGCAACGTTTCATGTTATTTTTGATGAAAATTGTAAAATTGACAATGACAAAACCTACAACTATTCTTTAACACATGGTCATTAAACTTAAACATTAAATTTTTCTGCTGTAAGCAATTGGTCTTAGATTTTAAACCTATATTTCTAAAAACTATCCGAGACCAGGGGTTCATTGTTACTGTGTTAGATTTTCTGTACTCTTTCGTGATTATCTTCCTGATTCGACGATGCTATATCTCTTCAGAATGCACTCCTGGGACGTATGGAGAAAACTGTGGATCAGTATGTTCAGGAAATTGTAAATCTGGTACTGTCTGTGATTCCATGTCCGGAACATGTACAGAAGGATGCCAAAGTGGATGGAAAGGAGTCTATTGCACAGAGCGTAGGTTGCACTTCATTGATTACTTAAGATTAGATTACAGTTGCGCTTGTTTTGCCATAGACCTTTCAAGGTGATTATCTATTCATAACAGATGTTGCTCATGTACATTTAATAAAGTTCAAGGAATATTTTTGCAAGTGTTATTTGGTTTGTTCTAGGATGTTTGCCAGGAACCTTTGGAGTTGACTGTCAGTCTACATGTAACTGTGAGTCAAATCGTGTTTGTGACGTGGAAACTGGAAGTTGTCCAAGTGGTTGTCCAAGTGGATGGAGGGGAGACAATTGTTTATCACGTAAGTGTTGACCAGACAATATGTAGATGAAGTATTTCTATGGCATTATAGATTTTTCCTTGCCATGAGTTGTCTATCTTATTCCATGGCTATATGGTTTACGAGAAAGTTACCACCGTACACCTGTAGAAAACTTTCATGTAAATATATGTAAGAATTATTTACTTAGATGTAGAAATTCATGTCATGGTTTGTTTCAATACTCTTGCATAGTGTATTTAACGCTGACTGTATCATTTAATTACATCTGCAATTGCTTGCAAAAAAATTAATTCAATATCAATTATTACAAATGGTAATACATCCTACATTGTATAGCATATATTGCACGCGTGCTATTTTACAAGAGTCAGTTGGGTCTATCTTATTCCATGGCTATATGGTTCAAGAGAAAGTTACCACCGTACATCTGGAGAAAACTTTCACGTAAGTATATTTGAAACGGCGAAAACCAAATATATTTTACTAACGCTTCTTTAGTTTATTGATGGCCAAGGGAGGCCACTCGATTTGGTATCTTAGGGAGATTGAAGAGTGAAGTCATGAGTGCTTGCAGCCACGTGTGTGGTGTGTCACGAAAAAATTGACGAACTTTTACAAATGCAAAACAGAAACACAATATATCAAGCCATAGCCTAATTTCATTCGCATTTCGAATCCATTATTTGTTTTCTTTACTTATCAAGTCTTTTGTTCATTTTGCAGTCAATCTATTCCGTCAACTATTCATGTTCAAATTACTACAACAATCAAGTTATCATGAAGAATGTAAACAGAATATGTATGGATTATCAGAATGAAAAATATTGGAATAAACTGAGAATTAAGGAAATGAATCGACATTTATGAATTATTCTTGAACACTATGAGAAGAATGAGCACGTGCACGCCTATATTTTATTGACATTTCTCTACCAAAGTACTTGAGGACCAACTTCATGCGTGCTTTATTGACATTATTGAAGTTTATTTTAAGAATGAAGAAATAATTGACTTTACTATACCAGAACTTACAAATACTGACTATAAAATGGCTGAAAGTGAAAATTATTTAGAGCTCGAAGGTTTATTTGGTGCTGAAGGTGGTAAAATACATAGAAATGGGTCTTGCTTACACAAAAGAATTGAAGAACAAACATTTGAATTTTGAATTCAGAAGAATACAGGTAAAACAGCAACAAGTAATCAATCTTTTGTTAGAAATGAATAAATTAAGGATTCAGATGGAAGAGGAAGAGTTAAACGTCAAAACTGAAATAGCAATTGCAGAGGCAAGGACACAAGTGTTAGAGGACTTTATCAAAGATAACCCTCATAATGAGCAACTGAGTACAAGTAATGGTAAGGTTATCGCAGATTCAACACGAGAAAGACATTAGAGAGGAGAAACACTTTACAAGACTTGCCAAGCATGATACAGACTATGATAGAGACAATGATAGAGACAATGGTAGACAACCTGATAGAGACTATGATAGAGACAATGATAGACAACCTGATAGAGACTATGATAGAGACAATAAGAGAGTCCATGAACAAGACACTAGAGTTAAAGATAGAAACAGCTCAGAGATAGCTTCTCTAATGAGATTTTTGAAGAGATCGGTAACTGAAATCACAAAGTTTAGTGGAGATCCAGCTCAAAATCCAAGGTTCATGAGGCAGTTTAACAGCAGGATTGTAACAAATTGTGACAACATGGATGATGTTCTCTGTTACCTTGAACAGTACACCTTAGGTGAAGCTCACAAGATAGTTACAGGATACAGTTATTTAGAGGCAGGTCATGCTTATGAATGTATCATGAGGGAATTTGATGACAGATATGGTGACGGGGACAATATAGCTTGTGCTTTTCTGAAAAAGGCGCTTGAATGGCCTGAAATAAGTCCAGCCGATGGAAAATCTCTTGATCAATATGCAATCTTCTTGAGTGAATGCGAAAATGCCATCCAAAGTTTGGACGCACTGAGAATCTTAGAGTATCCTCAGAATATGAAGCGACTGGTAAAGAAACTTCCCTATTGTTACCATGACAAGTGGCGGTCAATTGTTCTCACTACAAAGAGTCGAAACCACATTGTAACTTTCCATCAACTGGTAGAGTTCGTCAGGGAGTAAGTTCAGAATTACACTTGAGACGATGAGCTCACCTTGCACTCTGAATATTTATGAGATCAGTGGACTGGAGGTGTATGATCTTGACCAACAGAATGTTGTTTATCTACCCAAGCTACACTAAAGAAATAATTCCTGTCACATCTCGCCACTTACAGACACAAGAGGACATCTCTAGATGGCAACATCTTAGCGATACTAACTTACCACATCTTCATTTTGGATAAATTTGCTATTGGCAGCAACGTTCCAGATGCTTATACGCCATTTCATCTCCGAACAGGACCAAGAGGTACTCCGCACGCAACGAAGACACGCCTTTGATGGGTGACGTGGAATGTTGTAAGAGACCATAGATCAAACAGAGATATCCGCTACACCTTGAACAGAGCCAAAGAAGTGGCAATTGAAGATATGAAAAGATTGGAAAGACTTGTCAAGGAATCTATTAATTCTGATTTTCCTGAAAGACTGATTAAAGATAAGAAAGAGAAATCACTTGAAGATCAGAAGTTTGTCAAAAAGGTAAAGGATTCTATTATACACTCAGGAGGCCATTATCAGATCAATCTGCCATTCAGGAAAGAAGGTCCAGTTTTACCAGATGATCACAACCAGGCACTCCAAAGACTTTGCAACCTGAAAAGAAAGTTTGAGAAAAATCCCAAATTTCACGAAGACTACAGAAAATTCATGTCAAATCTTATTGACAAAGGGTATGCTGAAGAAATTCCAAATGATGACCCACATGATATTGAAGGCAAGATATGGTATCTACCGCACCACGAGGTGTATCACCCTCACAAGCCCGATAAATTCAGGGTTGTTTTCGACTGCTTAGCATCATGTGAAGGGGTTTCACTTAACAATCAACTGTTACCTGGCCCAGACCTAACAAATTATCTGATAGGTATACTTCTAAGATTCAGACAAGAGAATGTTGCAGTCATGGCTGATATTGATGCCATGTTCCATCAAGTTCAAGTATCTGTTGAAGACAGAAATTTCCTGCGATACTACTGGAGGCCAGATGGAAACACAGAGTCTGATCATGAGCCCTACAGAATGAAGGTACACATCATCTCCCAGTTGCTCTAACGCAGCTTTACGCCAGACAGCAGACGACAATGAAACAACTTCCTCTCAAGAATCTGTTGACGTAATCAGAAGGAACTTTTATGTCGATGATTGTCTAAAGTCTTTGAAATCTGAACAAGAAGCTGTTAGGATAATAAGAGATGTCACAGAATTATGCAAGAAAGGAGGATTCCATCTAACCAAATGGATCTGCAACAGACACAATGTATTGAGAGAAATTCCTAAAGAAGAGCAAGCGAAAGGTTTGAAAAGTTTGAGACTCGATCATGATGACCTCCCTACAGAGAGAGCTTTAGGAGTCCAGTGGGATGTAGAAACAGACATGATAGAATTTAGAACAGTGACGAAGGACAATCAGAATAGGAGAGGAATTCTTTCTACTGTCAGTCCAGTCTATGATCCAATCGGTCTAGCTGCTCCATTCATCCTACCGGCGAACATAATTTTGCAAGGACTTTGTAAACAGAACTTTGATTAGGACCAAGAAGTCAAGGGAGATAATCTTAAGAAATTGCAAAAATTGATACAAGATCTTTATTCTCTTGCAGACATGAAAGTACCTCAATGCCACAAGCCGTCAAATTTCGGTGAGATAGTCTCGGCCCAACTCCACATATTTTCAGACGCCAGCAACCAAGGCTATGGAGTTGCTGTGTACACCAGACTGATAAATGATCGAGATGAAATACACTGTGCACTAATACACTAATCAGAGATTCATCAGAAGTCTACCAGTGGAAGTATGTTGACAGTAAAAACAATCCGGCAGATGGAGTGTCAAGGGGAATCAGAATCAACAAACTAATGGAAACTCAATCTTGGTTTTACGGACCAGAGTTTCCATGGAAACCATCATCAGATCAACAGTACCAGACGGAGACGCGGAAGTAAAGAAAGTAGTTAATTCAGCTATTCTACAAGAATCACCAAAGGGCCTGGAGAAACTGCTGTGTTATTACTCCACCTGGACAAGGCTGAAGCGAGCTATAGGCTGGATTATTCTCCTATCAAGAAAACTGAAATAGTTAACAAAGAAAGAACATTCAAATTAGACCAAGACAGAAAACTGAAGATTTGAAGAGAGACAAAATTATGTATTGAAGGAAACTACCCAGCTTACTGTAGAAGTCTTACAGAAGTCTGAAGAGGCAATATTTCACTTTGTTCAGTCACAACACTTTACAAAGGAGTTAAAGGCATTGAAAGAGTCCAACAAATCTAGAAAATCTTCGGATTTGAACAAGATTAGATAGCTAAATCCAATACTTGTTGATGGAATGTTGAGAGTGGGTGGAAGGTTAGAAAAGGCAGACATATCATATGAAACTAAACATCCAGTAATCTTACCACAAGATTGTTCAGTCTCAAAACTTTGAACATTAACACTACAGAAATGACTTGGTTTCCTGAATTCTGGAAACCAACAGGAAAGTGTGTAATTTGGGTATCCAACTTGTATCCATTCACTGAAACTAAGTGACTTGGTATCCAACTGGTTTCCATTTTGGATTCTCTGATCTATGTGTTTCCGTATCATGAAACCAAGTGGATACTGAAAGACTGGTTATCCAGTTGGTTTCCATTTTGTAATCTCCGATGATATGTATATCCGTGCATGGAAACCAAGTTGAAACTAAATGACTTGGTATCCAGTTGGTTTCCATATTGGAATCTCTTCTGTTATGTATATCCGTGCATGGAAACCAAGTGAAAACTAAATGACCTGGTATTCTGGTACTCTCAGATTTTATTCAAGTAGGTTGCTTTGCTGCTAGAACCTATTTTAGACTTTTATTCACATAACAAGGTACCAATGTAACAAAAAACAATCATCAGGATACTTTTCATGGTTAGTTTCTTTTACTTATTGATGTAACACTTTGAAAATAAAAGACAAATTGAGCTTCTTTAAATTATTGTTTATTCTATCCTTATAATCAGGGATTTAAAATTTTCATTACATAATAAGTCACACTTTATATATATTTGCATGGCTTATGTCCAGTCCTCTTCTTGGTTTATACTCTCTGACTTGGTATGAGGTTTTGCCAGGCTGATATTGATTGTAACTATCCAAGGTTGGTATCTGCTGTAGGTATGTCTTGTAGATCCGTCTAATCTGAATCTGTAAATGACAATCACTTAACTAATAAGTAATGTTGTAGTAATTAAAAGTAATGATACTGCCATAGGTACATGGAAACATTACTTTAATATTACTTTAATGATGATTGATATCATACAGCATATATAAGTTTCTATAGTTGGTGAATTGAATACATGTTATTGATATTAGTTATTGAATAAGAACATAATATTTATCTAAGAGCATGACAACGTTCTCAGCTTTATGGGGTATTTATTGTATACTTTGATTTATCTTATGTATATATGTTTTATGTACATTTTATCAGATGGCAAAATTATTAGGGGCCAAATTGATGGCTTATCATTTGCAAAGGTACAGTAGTTACATGTCTGATAATCTCATAATGATACATTCTATTAAATATAGAATTGGTTTAGATGACAAAAGATGATTTGATGACATATTCATATGCCAGTTTATCCATAACTTATAAAAACTTGATTTAGGATGAACAGAAAATACAGAAAGCAACATATGAGTTATATTATCTCCTAAATGAGTTAAACTCCATACCTGAAGTTAAGCTCAAGCTTGCATGCCTTCTTGACCAGTGGCTCCTGTTCGTGGTCTCACTGGTATGACTGACATACTTGTCAAAATGGTGACAGAACAACTCATCCAGATCCTATAACATAACATTTAACATGGTTACAAAATGATAGAATGTTATTGCTAAACAATATTGATAATAATACGACATTGAACGTATCTAGTTTTGATAAAACTAGAATAAAACATATTTCTGTTATCACATAGGTTGAACATTGACAGAGGAGGGAGAAGATATAAAACTACAAAGTCTTAAAAAGATTCTGAAAATGAAATACATGTATCTTCACACAAATAAGTTAAAGCACTGTGAAATCTTATTAGGACACAATATGTATGTTACATAGAAATCAGTAAATACGTTTTTTTCACATTGTATTACAGTTTAGTTCATTTCATCTCGATTTACTTTTTGAATAGCACAAGTCAAAACTATATTAACAGATTATTTTACAATAAAGTTTTCACAAACTGACCTCTTTGTTATTATCAACCATGGCTGTTACACTTTCATCTTCTGGACCTGTATCATATAAAGTGGTATCCATTTTATTTATAAATCTTCTTCATATCCTTAATGTTCAAAGATTCGCTGTACTTAGTTATAAATATGTTATGACAGTTATTCCATTTTTCTGTAATGATGTAAAATGTTCTATTCGAGGGATAATAGTACAAGCCATAAGGCCTCAATGAAAATCCCTTTGTTTCAGGTAAAAAAACCAATACGATTTACAGTCTTAGTCCATCACGGCAGAGTTGGTTATTTTGTATCAACAGGTTACTTACATCATTGGAATTTTCTAAAATCGCTTTCTTTCAACGAGAATAAATGTACCTCTTGTATCACTTCGTATTGGTAATGTTTCGAAACAAAATCAATATTAGTTCGCCTGACATGACATTGAGTTCAAGTTGTTAACGATTAATTAGTGTCAAGTTATTATCTTTCGGCATTCACACTCGTAACAGGAACCAATCTAAACTCAAGCAACTGTAAAAACACACGTGACTTACCTGCGTCGGTACGCCGTGTTGACAAGCTTGACGGAAGTAACGAATCAGTCATCCGGGGACACACGAAGTTGTGAAATGTTGTCTAAACAATGCCAATATAATCAAGAGGGACCGTTTTATAATACTATTCGCATTCACAACCAACTTTGGTTTCAGGTTATTGCTTTAAAGTTGTCAATTTAATAAAGAATTAGGTAATTGTTTTGACCCACAATGCCCCTCTCGCCGCCATTTTGTCACGTTTCCAGCGGAGAAGTACACATAGGCCAGTAGAAATCATGAAAAACCCGGAGATTTTCGATAACAGACAAATTTTGTTATTAAATGGTCCCTTTAGCAGTGCTGATGAACCATGAAAAACCCAACCAAAATCAACCATGGGCAACATGTATTTTTGGGGCAAAAACCTTAAAAAATAAGGGAAATTAGGAATTATTTATTTAAAAATATATGTATTGCAGGAAAAACTTTTGAATTGGCTAGAATGATAGATGGTGCAACATTACATGATTCCCAAGTTCATTTTTGTTGTAGATTTAAAGCCATGTCTGTTTTGGGGTGAAAAAGCATAAAAAATAAAAGAAAATTGGAATATTTTATGAGAAGTATTCATGTTGAAAAATAAAATGTTGTAGTGATTAGAATGATAGATCATGCAATATTACATACTTTTAAAGGTCATTTATGCTCATGATTTAATATATCTGTTTTTTTGGTAAAAAATATGAAACGTCAAAGAAAATTGGAACATTTATAAAATGTTTATTTATTGAACAAAACACTTATGTGGCAATTGCAATTTAAGATCATGCAACAGGACATACTTCGAAAGGCCATTATTACTATTGACTGATTAACATGTCTTTTTTAGAGGGGTAAATATGAAAAATAGGAATCCTTTTACGAAAAATATATTTGTTGAAAAATATACTCTGTATTGACATTTCTAGATTACTTAGCATTAGAAATAAGTTTTCTTCAATTCATAGGCCCTGATTGATTTTCAAAAATGTCTAAATTTCAGATTTATATGAGTCAATTGTCACAATCTCTAGGTATCTCTTATCAAATATTTTGTTATTTTTCAAAATTGAATTAAAGCTCCTCATATGCACATTTTAGATTGAAGCACTGATAAATGTGATTATCCTTCCCAAACCACTAACATGACAGTTTTCTGGTTCAGATTTCTAAGTCTTTTCCTGAACTTGAATCTGTAAACTATTTTTAGATGTTGTAAATAACTGATGATAACTATGTATAGCAATATAGATATACTTGTTATCTACCCCATACTACAAATAGAGAATCTCACCCAAGTGTCTTCTGATATCAAATATATCAGCACGATTCTATAAAAGTTGCCTTGGATATTTTTACTTTTATAGACTCGTGTTGATATATTTGATATCAGAAGACACGAGGGTGAGATTATGTTTATCATCCAAAATCATTTTTCATTTTGATTCCTTGTAAAATGTATATTTCTGAACTCTACACTCTTCTTAGACTCTCAGTGCGTTGAAGTCATATCTCTGACGTTGTCATGCTTATGACATCATAGCATTGTGATGTCATTACTTGATGATGTAAAACAATTGTGATGTCATTAATTTGACTGTAACAGGGCTTTGTTTTAAATCTACTGTCAAAACAATATCTACTAGAAGATATCCCTTGATCTTCAATGAGCGATATCTCCTGTAGAACACAGTTTTGGATGATAAAATACAATTTTTGACAGAGGGTACATTATCACTTGTCTTTCACAAAGCATACAAAACAGTTTCATCAGATACAGATTATTCATTATATTAACAGGGTTAATAATATTGCACTTGTGATAATGTTTTTCGAAGAATGAAATATTCTAACTTATTTTCCTGGATCCATTAAAATTTCATATAATGGTAAAGACATTGACGATTGTCCAGAATCTGCAGAGAATCATGTGCTTAAAGGTACTATAGCACGTTTTTTCGCTCCAAATTGGCTCTTTTAAGGCATATGAATAGAAAGACACTTACTTATGTTTTCAATCGATGCAGTAAAATACTTATTATTCTTTACAACTGACCTGTAATCAACAATTAAAACATTTAAGGCAGCTAAAGTCAGCTTAGAGATATTTAAAGCTATGGACAGCTGTGCACTAAAATATATGAACAGTTGAACAGCTGAAAACGTCTAAACTAGGAATGTGTGTAGCTTTTGAAATTACCTAAACTCTGAACTGAGAATGAAAGGATGAAATATTGTATATTAAAGCAATCTTATAACATAATCAATTTAGAAAATGTAGTATAAGCATTGTAAAAGGATTATGATAGTTAGTAATCGAGAGATATTCATTATCTGTATTATCTATAAGAAAGATTTGTGTGCACTTAAGTATGCCTTTAATACTCCATTAGATTCGAAGCACTGAGCACACTAGAGGGAATATCTCCCAGTTTGTTAGATTCATAAATGATGCTGAAAGATGTATGCCTTTCACAGGATTAACAAATTATCAGTTTCTCTAAACATCATACCTTTTCAAATTATTTGAGTGATACTCAGTCGACCATGCATGCTTTGATTTGAAAAAATTTGAGTTAACCTGTAAGGTCTCATTTAATGATAAATGGGGTTGAAAGACGCTTTTGAGATTCATGGTTCTGTAAAAAGCAATTAAAATTTGAGAAAATTTGATATGGGGAAAATTATTGACATTTTTGTAGTTTTTTTAAATCTAAGTAATATGTTCAACATAGAATATTTAATCGTAAATTCTTAGTGTTAGAGAAATACTGATAGCATTTCTATTATATGTCAGAACTGATTTGTGCATTTATTGGCAGATCCTAATTAACTTTTGTGATGACACAGGCCCTGGGCCAATGAGTTATGAAATTAGTTGGACATTATATTTTGTCAATGTAGGTTGGTGCATTATAAAATACAAGCCTAGAGAGATAAATTTACAGTTAAATGAAAATTATTAAATTTCTGTTTATATATTAATATACGTATTTTTTTAAACTTTGCATGAATAACTCAAATTGGTATTGTCTAAAGCCGAAATTGACTGACAGAAATATCAATAGTTATAACTTAAAAAATTATTTATTCAATAGTAACTATTTTATAGCATTGGTAAGATGAATGAATTCAGTATAATATTTAAATTTGAGTTGATGTTAACTTCAAATGATCGTAAAAAAGTATCAATCAACAGATGCTTTTTCATAAGAAATAAGTCAGCGAGAAAGTAGTATCAGTAGGATGGTATGCTTAGCCTTCTTAGAGGTGTGAACTTTCCCCCAATTTATCTATTCAATGTTTCAAATGAAATTGAATAGATAAATCATATGCTTTAACTTTTTTCTTGTCATTACATTAGTAGTTCATAACAATTTCTCGTAGAAAAGGCTTTTATGAAGATGAAGTTGTCAATTTACAAAGTTAAAATATAGATAATTCAAGCACGAAAAATATGATTATTTGATGGTATCTGCATGGACTAAAGCATTTATCTAATTGTCAAAATACTTTTCATTAAAAAATATTCACAATTTTCATTTTATAAGTCATAAAATACCGCTTCCAAACTTTTGTTGTCAACAACAATGTCAGCCATTTTGGCAGTTGCTATGAAGGGAGATAACTCAGGCGATACCAGTCACACAACTTATCTTATATGGAGAGGCTTCTGCACAACTTTTAGGTACATTTTCAAGTGGCCATAACTATTTTTGCCCATGGTTGATTTTGGTTGGGTTTTTTTCAGAGGGTTAGGGACATGTAATCTTTCATCTTTTCAAGTCATTTGTCTGTTATCGAAAATGTCCGGGTTCACTTAAATTTTGGGAAATTTCGACTGGCCTAACAGGGTCGACTCCTTTCACGTTAACACAATCTCATATGGTAAAAACCAAACTAAGTGAAACAAGCCTGTATCGTTTCGTTTTGATCGAAGAAATGGCAGCAAAACCCACACTAGAAGCTTTGGAACCTCAAGTTCGGGATGTTGAAAACACTTGTTCAGCGCAGCCATACCAGGTACAGTAAATTACACTGCAGCATTTATAAAAATTTTATGGTTATTTGCGCGAGAAGAAAAGATGATTTGAATAAGAATAAGAAACATTTCTTTTCATAGAACGAATGAAACCCAATTTCTAATCATGGCCATGGTCTGATCAATGTTTCGCTAAAAGTTGAACAGGGTATCTTGTGCATATAAGTGCATGCTACTCAGTGACGTAAATGTTTTATGTAACAAAATATGCATTGTGTGGTTAAATGAATTCTTAACATTACCAAGATAACATTTTAAGCTAAATTGTGCCACATATGAAATGATAATGTTAACAAATTTTAGCATTGAACAACTGTTAAAAAATTTTCTATATCTACACTATCAATGTTTGTTTGAAATCTGTAAATATCTGCCATGGTGGGCATTGTGCTCGGGGTGCTAATATTGTGACGTCACAACTTTATTAAACATATATGGGCAACACTATACCACTAGTTGTCGTCTGATCTAAATATTACACTGAGTGTCTAATCGAAGTATTAAATTTTTTATATAACTGTAATCTTGGTTAAAATGTAGCACTTTTCCTTTATCTCTAATGCAGAACAGCAGATGATGAGGAAGGAAAGAAGAAAGTGGTGCAGATGACCAGGAGTGGGGGACATGTGAAGGTATGACATCTTAAAAAAATCAGTACAACATGTCAAAACAATATGATAAGCTAACCACAGTCAGGTGCTTGATATCCAAATACAGAGTCCTTGCATTCACATCTGCTTTAATGAACCATGCAATTCAACTTTAAAAAATTATGAACACTTTGGATTTGAACAAAGTGGTCAATCCTGAATAATAAAGCTAGATCATAATGAAATATCTTGAAATGTGCATACTTGTAAGTGGCATTGTCTTTTCCCTTGCAACCATTACATGATCATATTTTCATTTCAGAGGGGAGAATTTGGACAAACTAGAGGGCTATCTGAGAAGAAAAAAGAGTGTTAAATTAAAGGCCCACATGTTGTCCACAAAAGAATAAAAAAATTGTAAGTAAATAAAACAGCAGTCAGCATTAAGCAAAAAGTTTTTCAAACAATGTTGAAATTTCAAATAATGTTGATGTGTAAAACTACTGCCTTGATAAAAGAAATTACAATATTTCTGGAGAGTTAAGATAATAATCATGTCCATTGTTGTTTTGGTTTTAAATGAGAACTGAAAATAAGAAATTTGTGAAAATTGACGATATCGATTCTCATAGAAAAGTGGACACTAATTAAAAAAACATATAACGTTTCCAATAGTCAAACATATAATTGAAGTCAAGTCTTTTTTTAAATCACAAAAACCTCAAGCCCATATGCAGTACCGTAATACATAATGAATATAAACACATTATAGATACAAAATTAATACTTTATTGATGTGTAAACAAATCTTTAAGATCGACTGAAATGACTCATGGAAACTTTCGTGATTCATTAAAATGTATTTAAAAAATTGCCAGTGACTTAAATATAAATTTTCGAAATCGGCCGATAAACAACTTTAGTACGGCTTTTTTGAAACACCATGCAGGCAATAAGGATCAGTGAGAAGAACTGAAAGGGCCCGTGGTCACTGAGGTGTGCATGTCCTGCCGCGTGACATGCTTGTAGTTACCCCTATAACCTCCTAATTGAAAAAAGAATAACAAAGACTCGCTGTTTTAACAACCGTTTAAACATAAAAGGTTATCCAACGAACTGTAACCATCGATAAATTGTTATTTAATGTACCTTAAGTTATTTGTATTGTTCCAAGCGAAAGAAAATGTTTTAATACGATGCTACACGCATTTTCCCGTAGCATGTGTACATCAATTACGCCGTCTTACCAATGTTTTAACAACACTCAGACTGGGTAAAGGACTCTCAATTTTATGAGAAGCAGGTGCCCATTATGTAATGCAATCGCACATCTTCGCAATTTTAATTTAATGGTCTCTAATTAGACCTTTTTTATTTAAGCGCCTTGTACCCGTCAGGCTGAATATATCTTGTCATAATGACGTAACTCTTGGCATTGGACTGCCACTTCGTTTATTGTCACGGCGTTTAATCATTTTTAGGCAATGAACGTTTGGAATATAAATTCAACAAATAAATGATATAGATATCTACCATCGATGACAATCATTTGAAAAAGCTGATCGTTTGGAAAGGTAACCAAAATTCATTATGGTTATATAGGATGATCTTAGCGCCAGGTATTTTATCATTTATGGATTGTTAATTTTTTTATTGTCTATATTTCAGAAACTGGAGAGCAGTAATAAGGCCCAAGCCACTTCAACTGACCCGAGAACAGAAAGAGAGAGAGTTTCCAGAGTTAAGAACAACTTGTACCCCTGCTGTAGTCTAGGAAGAGAGACATGTTTTCCATCTGCCTCTCATAGGAAAGTCCTAAGCTGTTAGGCTATATATAACAGAAAGCTGGACGACCACAAAATACAACAATACAACGACCATATTATAGATTATGATTCTTTGAGGACTTTGATAAAATGTATTTGTTAAACAGGATGTTATGTCACTTGGTTAACATATAAGTTAATAAATGTCGACTATGTATTCATGCATTGTTGAATATTTTTATGAGTGAATTATATGTGTTTTCAATGTATGTTGAAAATAAATTATTCTACTTATATATATTTACTCATTTGTTGTTTCTATGATCTTTGTCATTATGAATTTAATGGATTACATTACATGCCCTATTTATGATAGGAGGATACCCCACTGAGAATGTGAGAGTTAACCAGGGTACGTAATCGAATGATGAGTAACTAACAAAATACACTAAACACACTGAAACCAAGTTATAACCTACAATAAAACAAGAACACAGAAACCAAGTTGAAACCTACAATAAAGTGAACATGGAAACCTAGTTGAAACCTACAATAAACTAAAACACGGAAACCTAGTTGAAACCTACAATAAACTAAAACACGGAAACCAAGTTGAAACCTACAATAAAGTGAACATGGAAACCTAGTTGAAACCTACAATAAACTAAAACACGGAAACCTAGTTGAAACCTACAATAAACTAAAACACGGAAACCAAGTTGAAACCTACAATAAACTAAAACACGGAAACCAAGTTGAAACCTCCAATAAAAGAAAAGAATATGGAAACCAAGTTGTAAACCTAACTATGGAAACCAGGTTGGAACCAACAATAAACTAATATCACGGAAACCAACTGGATCCCGCTTGGATAGTGTGTAATGTTTCCTTGATGGAAACCAATCGGATCTGGGTAATTTTCAGGAAGTTTCAAGTTCACGGAAACCAGATTGAAACTATGAAAACCAAGTCCGGAAACCAAGTGGAAATATTGGTTTCCATGTCGTTTCTGGTTGGTTTCCGTACACCGGAAACCAAGTCATTTTTTTAGTGTAAAGATGCACATAAGACTGTAGGTCACCAGGGAAGAAATACAGTGTTGAACACATTGAGACAGAAATATTGGATTGTTGGAGTCAATAAACTGATCAAACAACAAGTGAGCAAGTGCGTAATCTGTCGGAAATACCAGGCACGTGTAGCTAATCAAATGAAGTCCGACCTGCCGACTGATTCCAGATGAACCACCATATATTTACTCGTAGGATTTGACTATTTTGGACCTTTCTTCACAAAGCAGGGTTGAAGTAATCAGAAAAGGTATGGTGTCATATTCACCTGTCTTTCGATCAGATCTGTACACCTTGAAGTAGCATCATCATTGGATACATCATCATGTATTAACGCCATAGGCAGATTCATGTCCAAGAGGGGACCAGTCAAGAGCATCCGGTCCGATAACGGAACAAATCTTGTAGGAAGCAACAAAGTGTTGAAACAGGAAATCAAGAGGCTTAACAGTACAGTTATGCAGCCAATGTTACAGAAGATTGGCATTAAATGGCACTTCAATCCCCCAGCAAGTTCCCATTTCGGAGGAGTTTGGGAGCGCTTAATCAAGTCAGTGCGGAAAATTCTATATTCTCTGATGCAGGAACAGACGATTCATCTCGACGACGAAGCTTTGCAGACGCTGTTTTGCGAAGTCGAAGCAATGAACAATCGGCCGATAATGAAAGTGTCAAGCGACCCCGATGATCTCGTCGCTTCAACCACAAATCATCTGTTGTTGCTGCAGCCTGGAGAAGACATGCCGCCGGGAATCTTCCACAAGTCTGACAACTATACGAATAGGAGATCGCGTCAGGTACAGTATTTTTCTGATGTGTTCTGGAAGCGCTGGTCCAGAGAATACCTGATGCAGCTTCAGAAACGACAGAAATGGACGAAACCCCGGAGGAACATTAGTGTTGATGATATTGTCCTGATTGTCGACAATATACCGAGAAATTACCGGGCTCTTGGAAGAGTTCAGAAAGTATTTCTAGACAAAAAGGGCCATGTTAGGTTTGTTGAGGTGAAGACTGTGACATCTGTGTTGCAGAGACCAATAGATAAGTTATGCCTGATCTTTGAGAGAAATGAGTTTTTTTTATGATGCATGCATGACATTAAGTGTATATGCATCATTTTGAGTGAACAGTGTATGAAATGGTAGTGTCATTAATTTCACTCAAACTGACTGAACAAAAGACACAGATGGCCCTGAAGTGAATGTGACTGAAGTGATTGCAGTGAAGAAATCAATGACATTTAAAGATTGACCTTTATTTTGATTTTGATGAATATGCAACTTGAAGAAACATTCCAGATTGTTGACATTTTTTCTTTTTCTTTTGGTTCATTTTGATACCTCAAAGCTTGTATTTATTCTATTGCTGTAAGCATAAGCAGTTTTAGTATATATTTGTTTTTTCAAAAGAATGAAGATGCGAAATTTTGAGATGAAATATTCTATTTTATCTATGATCAAAGGTTAAGTTTTTAGGTATTTGTTTTACAACATACAAATATCAGAATGAGCTCTTGCAGCCACGTGTGTGGCGTGTCACGAAAAAATTGATGAACTTAGAATGAAGAGATTCTTTAAAAATGGTAACTTTTACAAATGCAAAACACAAACACAATATATAAAGCCATAGCCTAATTTCATTCGCATTTCGAATCCATTATTCGTATTATTTACTTATCAAGTCTGTTGTTTATTTTTGCAGTCAATTTATTCCGTCAACTATTCAAGTTCAAATTACTACAGTAGTCAAATTATCATGAATAATGTGAACAGAGTGTGTATGGATTATCAGAATGAAGAATATTGGAACTGAGAATTAAGGAAATGAATTGACATTTATGAATTATTCTTGAACACTTTGAGAAGAATGAGCATGTACACGCCTACAATATTTAAGAATTTGTTACTTAATTAGATGTAGAATTCATGTCATTGTTTGTTCAATACTCTTGCATGGTGTATTTAACGCTGACTGTATCATTTAATTACATCTGCAATTGCTTGCAAAAAATTGAATTCAATATCAATTTTTACAAATGGTAATGCATCCTACATTGTATAGCATCTATTGCACACGTGCTATTGTACAAGAGTCAATTGGGTTTGTTCTAGGATGCTTGTCAGGAACATTTGGTGTTGGCTGTCAGTCAACATGTAACTGCAAAGCAAACAAGGTGTGTAACGTGGAAACCGGAAGTTGCCCAGACGGATGTCCAAGTGGATGGAAGGGAACCAACTGTTCTATACGTAAGAGGCAACCAGACGCTTGGTCTCATATTTGAAAAGTATAAGTTTAAGAAATTATTTGTTTATGATTTTGTGAATAAGTGTGAAAACCGTTTTGTTTCAAATGAACTTATTTTGATCAAAACAATTTTGAATCAATATTCATTACTTGATTTGATTCTCTTATTAACTCTGAAATAAAATCTTTTCAAAGTCAATTGTAATGGTTTTTGTTATGTTTGATGAAAACTGTAAAATTGACGATGACAAAACCTACAATTATTCTTAAGTCGCATGGTTGTTGTTACATAAACATGTACTTGTTCTGTTGTAAGCAACTTATCTTAGGTTTCAAGCCTGTATCGTCTCTGTATTACTTTTTTGTACTTTTTTGTGATTATCTTCAAGCTTCAACGATGCTATATTTCCTTTTAGGATGCACTCCTGGCACCTATGGAGAAAACTGTGAAGCAGTATGTTCGGGGAATTGTATATCTGGTACGGTCTGTGATTCCATGTCCGGAACATGTACAGAAGGATGCCAAAGTGGATGGAAAGGAGTCTATTGCACAGAACGTAGGTTCAGACTTATATTTAGAGGTATTTGTATTTATAATTTCTTATCTTTTTTTATTGTCTCTTGCACTAGAAGGAATTTTCCACGAAGTTACATCATTGTAGTACGACAGAGAAAACCAAAAGACACCAATGATTGATGGTCAGCAAGCCATGAGGAATACATTTTGTATTTCAAAAGTATTGTCAACATTATCAACCTGGTAAAATACAGTGTATATGTCGTGTACAAGTTATGACTTTGTACAAGTTATAACTTGTACAAAACAACTGTAAAGTTATAACGTGTATGACGCTACTATACAAGTTATAACTAGTATGATTTCACCTGTACATGTTATAACTTGTACAACTTTTTGCTAATGTTTTGGTATAACATGTACAACAATAAATGCATTTCTTCTCAGTAGTATTTCATACTATGCTTGCATTCTATTAGACTACTGAGGGCTAATTGTTTAGCATATGCATTGGCATGGGTAAAGCTTGGATGCTCTCACTCTGTCAATCTAGGAGGTAAGCTTGACTTTCATGTTGTACAAGTTATAGCAAAACTGCAAACCAAAACTGTACAAGTTATAACATGTACAATGAAAACCATACAGGTTATAACTTGTATGATGGCATCATACAAGTTATAACTTGTACAATTGTGTTATACAAGTTATAACTTGTACAAAATCACAACTCGTACACGACATATATACCTCATAACATTGTGCTATTATTTTGTTAAAACGTTTAAAAACCTAATATAGTGACTATATTTTTGATTGAAAGTTAATTTGCGTTTTGAAGTAATGAAATTGCCAATATCATAATGGACGTGTATATGTATCATACATTGATGTATTGCCACTATTGAAAATTAATTTATTAGATTTCTTTGTCAATAACGCAGGGAATTTGCACAACCCTTTTTTCAGAACGGTCCCTACAGAATGAAGGGCCTCATAACTGTGTTTAACAACAAATCTTTGAACGATATCCCATTGATTATAAAAGTATTTTTCATTAATTTGAATTATTATCATTTATTTAGAGAAATGATACTATACCTATCGTTTTCCATTCGAACTGACAATAATTTTATTGTTATAAATTGCTATTTAGTAATATTGACATAATATTTTAATCAGGCTCATTTACTTCGATTTTTCCAGGACAATCACAAGAGAATGAAGGACCTCCAATCGGTACTGTCGAACCACTCTACTTTGCATCTTCTTAAATAAAAAAGAATTTAATTTCTATTATGTTTAACATTTTAGTGGTAATTTCTTTTTTTAAGTAAATTGGATATAATGTCCATTTTACTAATGTTAACCGTTAACCGTATTTGCGGTAATGGAAATACAATATCCATTTACTATTAATATTAATCGTTAAGTGATAATATATTTGTGCTATACTATCCATTTACTAGTAACATTTGAGTTTAATAATCATATTTGAAATGATGTAATGCTTTGTAAAGTATTATTATTAATAACGATATCAATACTTTGGCTCACCAGGTTTGATAGCTGGAGTGGCAGGTGCAGTAGTAGTCGTCATCATCGTCGTCGTTGCTGCTGCGTGTATAATTAAGTGAGTTATAAATTAGTCTGTTACTTCTTTATCTATTTGGATGTGTTTGAGGAAATGTTTTACATCAAGTAGGTGATATTTGAGACAAACGTTCATTAAAGTATTAAGGAAATGAAATGTGAGGTTTACAATAATGTACGAGTATTTAATTGCATCTTAAATAATAAAGGGGGATGATTGACATATAATCACTAATTTGTCTCAATTAATATAAAACAATTTCAAACTGAAACGTCATTGATCACCTTACACAAAGATAGACTCATATCAAACCATCACCTCTGTATCTTTTCCTTCAGGAGAAAGCGGGCACAACTAATGGAAAATGATAATTACTCCGGTTTGTCTCCAGGAATTGGTTATAGCAATGCTAATAATGAAACCATAAAGATGGGAACAATCAAACCGTCCTCCGATGATGTTTCTACTATCTTTTAACTTTCTTCTGAGTAATGAATTTTATTCATATTGTTACTATTGTAATCTTTCAGCCAAAAGGTTATTCATGTGAACACAACATATAAAACTTGTCCTCTTATCAAATAATGGCAGTGTACCATTGCGAAACAATCAGAATAAATCCCTTTTAAGTACAAGAAGTTGTGAGTTTTTCGTAGACATTTTTTTTAGATTGACTCTTATTAATTAGACTCAGGATTTAGTTGAAAATTAGGGACTAAATTCTCTGCGATTGTACCATTGTTTGACAGTTCCATATCGATTGGCGCTTTCAGTTCAGTTGTAACTAGGAAATCATCAATAGTTTTCGGTAGAAAGTCATGACTCAGAAACAATTTTGTGAATGTGCCAACAGCACAATTTTTATAAATAAAGTGATCAGATGAAAATAAAAATAAATGTTCTTTGAAGGATTGAGGTACGGAAATCCATCTCCCTACCTCATATGATTGAAAGTGATTCCTACTTGATGCTTGATTAATTCGTCTACGGCTACAGATGATCAGAACGATCGATCAAATGATGTGACCTTTTGAAGACTATACATTGGGACAGAAAGTATTTCGAGGGGCATTTGAAGAAAAAACGTTCTTAAAAAACGTGATGGGGATACACAATACAGACAGGGTTACAAAAACAGTTGTTCAGACATGTTGTTCAGAATATGTATATATTCATGTATAAAATGTATTGTGTAAAATCAGTTTTTACAGGTCATGTTAAATCACTACAGCAGTGATTGTAGTGATTCAACATAACCTGTAAAAACTGGTTTTACACAATACGTTTTATCCATCTTTATTTATTAAATGTCGAGCACTTCCATATCATTGTACATCGTACGAATATTTTGTTATAGATACGCTTGTAATGCGATGTTGACGATCATATTGTTTCATCCCTGATGAGTCAATACTAATGACGAAATACTACTATCGGATTCTGCAAACGACTATGTGAAGTATGTTATATTTATATATGTATAACAGTTGTTAGCTCACAAAGACGAAACTTAACTTACCAACGTGAAAGACATTTCTGTGTATGATAACACATGTCCCATGGGCATCTCAACAAGGTAAAGCCAATGACCGTGCGAAATGCCCACACGGGCCGACGGCACACGGGCATTTCCCGAGGAGGAAGGCCTTACTTATTGACGATACCAACGGGTCATGTTTTGACCAGGTTTAAACTGATAGAGAGGACAAAATAGATTTTTTATAAAAGATAAACTGGGGAAACAAAATAATGTGGCAGGCAGTTGTATATATGTATAATTATGATTTGTAATAAAGTTGTTATTTATGTAAAGTCTTTCTGTTTTAATTCATGTTTTAGTTGTAGATTATTAGTTTCCAGTTGTTCTGAAAGTACTATATATAGGTTAAATGTTTGCTAGCACATGGTTGAGTCTATCTATATATAGAAGGGAGGTTGGGTTAGGTCATTTCAATGTAATCTATTTCTGTCAATTAACCCAATCTGTCCTCTCATTGGCTGATTTGAATCAGTCAATGTTCTGCCATATTGCACTTCTTCCATGGTCTTTGCACAGCACAGCAACTAGCACTGACAGACGATTTCAAGAATAATAAACTAAGGTTAGTAATCAATGAAGTTAATAATATTAATGTAGTGTATAAGATTGTGTAAAGTATTAATATAAAAAAACAATAAATCATATGTTTAATTAACTTTGTAGGAGTAAACTTTGTAGCTGTAAATGTAATGGTGCATGTCGCCATTTTGAATAACCTTCTAAGGTAACTTATCAATATCATTTATAGTGTTTTATCCTAAATCAACCTTTTATTTATTTCTTCGCTTTGTATGACTGTATTCTGAGTAAATGTAAGATGAGTTGAGTGAATGAAAAGCTTAAACATCTTACATGTATGATTAATTCATTCATGGTGATTAGCGTGGTTTTACAGAGTATGTCCAATAGACTTGCCATAATTGAGTGTTATTAAGAATCTTGTATAATGTACTAATATTACATTTAGGACATCATGATGACTGCGGGTCGATACGTGGTTTTGGATTGAGTACCCCGGAACCACATTCAGGGTAAGCTATTTGTATAACAGCTCCACGCCAAGAATGACATGACTCGCTGTGGGGTGGTTCGGTTTATGTTACGTGGGTTACACGTGCGCAATCCAATCACTCAATCAAAACCCCGTCAGTATGACCAGGCTTATTGGTTAACACCACGTTGTCTTCATTAGAATACCTCAAAATATGAAAAACAACCTTTCACTGCCAGGACACTCGAACTCTTTACTATGAAACTGGTTGGGAAACATTACATGAACGAAGGAGAAAGCGAAAATTGTGTTTAATGTATAAAATTCAAAATTCTGTAAAATTCTTAATATCTAAACGAATTGCTCCCAACTAATGTTGGTTCAAAATCAAGTTATAATCTACGAAGTTCACAAAATACATCAATTCCTAGCACAAGACTTAAACATTCAAAAGAATATTTTTTTCCGTCGACGATAAGTTCTTGGAATAACTTACCAATTAACGTTCGTAACCTAAAAAGTATTTCACGATTTAAATCACAAATTACAAACATCAATGCATGTGCACCCGCATACTTTTCATTTGGTAAAAGAAACCTTAATATTATCAATACCAAGATGCGTTATGCAGTCAGTTTCTTAAACTTTGATTTATATAAAGTTGGAATAAAATGTAACCCCATCTGTTCATGTGGACATCCTGTTGAGAATTCTTATCACTATTTTTTGGATTGCCCAATGTACAGACAACAAAGATTAAATTTAACGTTATCAGTAGAGCGCATTTGTACATTAGCAGATATACCAAGTAACCTTAAACTTTTGTTGGAAGGAAGTGCTGACTTATCACCTTGTCAAAATATAAATGTATTTAAGTCAGTACAATCATTCATTAGTGAGACAAAAAGATTCTTGTAACATATCATTTGTATTCTTTGTTGTTCTATAATTTCTTATCTGTCTTCTTGTTCATGCTCTGTCATCACTGTAAAAATTATAAATCATACATGTACATTCCAAGGAGAAGGTATTCTAAGTTGGAGAACTTGTTCCTCATCCTTTTCTTCATGAATAAAATATGTTTAAACTAAAACACTCGAAGCAATGAGAGAAGACCACGAGGCAACCCAGCACGGGCGCATGAAAAGCACGTGCTGTGATGCTGTGCAATAGATAGCACAGGAAAACACCACCAACAGAATTCCCTTCACCAGACCTGCACAACATTGCCGTGCCTCTAATATAGAAAATAAACGATGTTTTAATGGAAGATTTTTATTGTTTTTTCTTAAATATTATTTACATACATATTAAAGTAACACCCTGTTACATTTGCATATGCATATTTTACTTATATATTCTTATTTCCAACATTGTGCAATCATTTGCAGAATGTTACGATCATGTTCTCAATAATAATTATCATGATGTGATAATCAGTTTGTGTGAATATTATGTCCCTCTTTCATAGTATTAACAATTATTGTCTAAGAGAATTGGAGTGAACTATGTGTTATCTCCCTTATTTGGTACGTGTGTTATCAAGCGCTTATTCATAATGGTATTTCATTATGTAAATCATAGCTTAATTGATAATGTATGAGTCGTCATTACTTAAAATCTATCTATGTGATGTTTTATTACATAATATGATATATTGTGTAATGATGTATTTATGAGGGAATTATATCTTTTATGAATGTTTATATAATGTTGTGATGGATTTTATATTGTATGCAATTGTGTTTTGCAGGATGTCGTTATCAATACAATGCATTTCATGCATGAGTGAATAAATCCTTGCACCCCGTGACCTCTTGTTGGGTTTTCATCTTGTCTCGACAAGAACCCGGTTACAATAATATTAAGCTTTGTCAAGATAGGGTAATAAAACTGCCCTTTTGAGTAAGGAGGAGCGAAAATTCCAGGAGGCAGGAGATGCGGGTGCAGGTAATAATAGAAGAAGAAAGAAGAATAAATGTATTTTTCAAAGTGTCACATGCTGTAATATACATATACATTAAAATATCAATAAGGTATAAAATCACGTAATAATGTCACATTTGTGAAAACCGTATCCGGCTATATGGCCTTGAGATGCAAAAGCGATCTAATAGAAACTATTGATAACATAAAACCCGAACATAAGCACACCCGTACACACACGCCGTGTAAGCGGGGACACTCACACACAATCACATAACGCATAAACTCACACACGCTCACACATAAACACCGACCCACACACATACACACACACATACTCACACACATCGTACGTCGGTTTAGAGACGGTTTTTTGCCAAACATTTGCAGATCAAAATTTGAAAAAGTGAGTTATCTAAAAAAAGAAGGTTAGATTTACACTTGGAATAAGGTTTGAGGGAAATTGGTTAAATATTATCACTCAAGATTAATCGAGTTACGTCACTCGAGGTGTTATACTGTATATGAAACCAGCTTGTTTATATATATATATATATATATATATATATATATATATATATATATATATATATATATATATATATATATATAAGATGTAATTTTATTCTAATGCAAAGATTATTAGTCTGACGTCACTTGAGGTTTATAATCTCTATGGAACTAGCTTGTTCTCAACAAATATACATTTAAGATGTCGTACTTCTAAAACTGATTTTATTCTAATGCAAATATAGTCAATGATCCAGGTGAATACATTTACATTATGTAATATTAGTCCAGTTATTTAGTAAGTTCCATTAACTATCATGTAACTACAACCCGTCTTGACCTGTTGAAATTATTCCATAAACTAGTTAAGGTTATTCCTAAGTTACTGTTACTGCATCGTGCAAATACTCTCATGATAAACAACATTCCTCGGAAAGTTTCATTTCAATAAATTTAAATAGTTTGACACTGATGAATGAACGAAAGGCTCAATGCCACCAACTAACATTGTTTTTACATTGAATAGACGGTGATTTTGATTTATTTCTCAAAGACAACATCGTTTCTCTTTTACTACACCAAAGAGTTACTAATGCAGGGCTTGTCGCAATTAAACTATCGGTTTATGCTGTGTACATGTGAAAGCTGTTATATTACTACTTTTACTCTTTCATTATCTAGCTATCATAGACAGTACGTTATTTTATCTGTGTATGTCGCATTACTGTGTATCAAATTTTAACAAGTTATGTCCACTATGTTCTAATATGTCCACAGAACACAATTCGGGTATGCGATGTACATCAAATTTCGTTCATAGGTCAGAGAACCTTTCGAGGCTGTCTGAGGACCTAAAAGCATTTGCACTCTGAACAGTACTTTCTTTCTTTTTCCAAGACCCTTCGGGGATATTTTGTAGGTTTTTATAATTTTGAAAGTACCGCTGAAAAAAAATAAACTAATATATATCCAACAATTGTTGAGTTACTTCAGAGATGCGAACTTATTTGTTTCCAATTTGGCACAGGATCTCTAATGTATAGATATCAGATATTAAATAGCAGAAGAAGAAGAACGATCTACAAAGTAATCTTCATTGCCATCATGTTTGAAATCAGTAAATCATCAGGCATATTTTTTATTATATACTACAGCATGTCAGTAAAATATTTCACCGTTATTTCATGCCAAAATATCAATTATAAAAATCTCTTAACAATATCAAATCTTGATTAAGGCTGTATGCAAAGATCTAATATTGCGACACTACGTATACGATTTCAGTTTAAAGAGATAGGTTGGCATCTCATTTGGACTCTCGTTTACCAGCAATAACAGTTTTCAGAGTTATCGAAGCATGCATACATTTGTATGCTTCTCTTATCTGCTTTGAATTAAATCTGAAATAAAAGTTCTTTTCCCTTTTGAATTTTTTTCCAGAGGGATCGTATTTGAAGTAGTTTTTGTTCAATGTAACTAATCCATTGCTGTCTAGCTTACTGTGTCCATATAATTGTGCTTTATAAGATGTTAAAAAAGGAAACATCACACTTCAAGCCGAATATGAAATACACAGTGTCATGTGTTGAATAATTTCATACTGCAGACGTTTAGCTGTTGCAAGGGACTCGCTGCTTACATTACATCACGGTTGCATCCAATACAAATCATGGTCCCATGCAGTGTCCCACTGAATATAATAAAAAAAACATATGGCTCTTTTGAAATAATTGAGACATTTGAGTACATATAAAGCTATACAAATTTTGTTATTTAGAACAGTTATAGCTCCTTTGACATATAAGGACACGTATTGATATCGCCTTCTTTGTTAATGCATACGTGTCCTTCTCTACTCCCTTTATAACTACTAACATGCCATTGAAGGAAGCTGACCATTAGGAAATATTTTGACATTTCTGTAGATAAAAATCTGTACAAAAGTAGTTGAGAGTCGAGTTGTCTACAAAGAGTTGAATATTTATCAACCCACAAAAATTACTTCATCTTCAAATGACTCGATGTTGCATAATAAAAATAATTATTTACACGAGTTGGAATTACAAAAAGCTTCGACTTTTGTTTAAAGATATCTTTTTATAGAAAAATTGTCATTTACCATGTCAAAGTCAAAGAAATCAATTCGGAAGAAATCGCTTCGAATTTGTTATTGAAAAATGTTTACTTTTGAACATAACTGTTTCAAGGGTTCAGTCTGCATTATACGTAACCGATGGTAAAAAAATGACATTTTATCAAATCTAATAATTACGAAACAAGATGATAGCGCAGAAGCAATTCACGATTTCAAGTCTGTATAAACCTGTTTAAAACAATTTGCATAGGAAAACAGCATAATTGCAAGGAGATGTTGCTTATCATCCCGGTCTGAATCAACCTGTCTCCTTTCCTCCCCATGTATGTTTTCAATAATCAGAGCATGAAGCCGCACAAAGCCCTCATAGCCTGACTAGCCCCGGCCAGTATATTAGTGGTGCAAAGTGCATTTAACCTTCTTGAAGGATACAGTGCTAGAGAAAAGAGAAATGTTTTATCATTGGTCTGCAATAGTTCTCCTCTTGTTACGGTTCGGACTGATAGTGACAGGTGAGATTATTCTTTAATTATGACAAACAGCAACTTATTGAACCGAAACTATTAAAATTCTTGTCATTCATTTGGAAGCGAAAATGTTAAAATTAATTTGTCTTTCATTTTTCGTTTTTACTTTGTCTTATTTTCATATTAATGATCACATTTTAACAAAGTAACTTTAAAAGAGTAATTAACAAGGGATTTAACGTTTGATTGATTCAGTTCACATTCACAGGACAAAAAGTAGTGGAATCCATTTACCGGATTCCTTCCGGATACCCACGGATCCCTACTAATTTGGTATACTGGGATCCGGTGACGGATACCTTAACGGATCCCGGATCCGGCCGGATTCCAACGGATACCTTAACGGATCCCTGCAAATTTGGTATACTGGGATCGGGTGACGGATACCTTAACGGATCCCCGATCCGGCCGGATTCGAACGGATACCTCAACGGATACCGACTTGTAGGGATCCGGTGCCTGACACCTATTACCAGATCCTGTCTTATTTCTCGAGTGGTCAAGAATTGAACAATGAAAGGTTCACACCTCTAGTAAAATTTATTTTTCATACTTGTTAAAAGACAATTTTTCCATTTTTTAAAAACTGAATTGACTTTACAATTTTGGGTATTTACATCCATGACAAAAATAGAGCAACGGTCTCTGTAGCTAATCAGCCTTTGTATTCTTGATGTAAGAGAAATACATAAAAAAGATTGTCCAATATCAGTACATTAGACAAGATGCTTTCACATAAATTGGAATAAAATCAATAAAAATAAATATTTTTCCTTAAATCATGAAACAAATAGAAAGCAGATCCTTTTTACAAATTGTTAGGGAGTTACTATAATTCTATTCTTATTCACACTTTAGTCATAAAAATAAAATAATATCATAAATAATATAAATATAATATCAAATACAAATTCTATATATAATTGCCCTCTCATTTCTTGTGGAAATATTTTCTGTAAGCACTAAAGGCACTTCAAACATCATTTCTAAACAACTTTCTTCATCCAACCACTGACTCACAATTTGCTGTCCACTCATCCCTAATTAACATCAACCAAATCCGTGCGAATTCGCAAAGAAATCGCAATGATATCAGGTTTTTGCATGCCTGTCCCAAGCTACTATGAGCCCACTAATAATAAACTGCAGACTTAACGAGGTGGGTGATAGACTGTAACATTGCTAACAATTTTATGTTCACATTTTGCTTCTTCATAAATTGTGATGCTAACATGAACTTCCCCTTGTTTGAATCATCATTAGAACATGAATATGATTACATTGACAATATCAATAAGCTTTCAAATAAACCCCTGCCAAACTTCAGGTTTAAAAATATTTCTCTATGTTGTTCATAGTGAAAAAACTAAAACAATACTTCATGTTACTTGAAGCCTGACCTTGACATTCAACTAAACCAAACAAGTAAGTTGCAAATTAAAATTAAATTAAAGCCATAAATTAAATCAACATGCACTTTAGATAGTGAATAAATGTAACATTGTTAAATCTTAAATGCCACTACAATTTCAACCTTTCTAGGCCTCTGTGCCCAATTCCTAGAAGAACTTATCATTCTAGATGAAATTACTACCATTTTCTTTCTAAAAAATCTGCATCTAAAAAATTCCTGAGTAAGGTATATGTCATCTCAATTGTTTTGTAACAAAGAGAAAAAAGAGTTTTCAAATTCAATTGAACATTTTAGTTTCAAAGGGCGAAGTACAGTATTCCATAAAGGTAGTCACGCTTGAATGCAAAAGCTTAAGCATCCAGCACCTGTCAGCCTATTCACATATGTTACCTTGACTAGGTAATTAGATTGAAACAAACAAAGGATTTGATTTTTGTTTGTGAAGCTAATTCAGAGATTGTATGCTTCTGTAATAGGCAAACTATAAATATCCATTTGTATTGGGCCTTATGGATGTTGCATTTTCCTTAAGTAAAAGAGAAGCTAGACAAAACAACAAGTTTCAGATGTTTTGCAATGAAGATTAACTTTTTAGCAAATCTTTTCCTTGATTCATAACTGTAAATCATTGGACAGAGGGAAAAGAATTTTGTATCTTTGCATCTTTCCTTAATTTGCTTTGATAGGCTATTAGAAACAGTGTTGTTGATTGAGCATTGTCGATGGACTATCATTTTGAATCTTGTATGACCAGCATCTGATTGCATTGCAGACTGAGACAGGATTGGTGTAGCCAAAGTGTTACAGGTTACTGAAAGAAAGGGAAAAATGAATGAGACATTGGAAGCAGAGGGAACTCAAATCTATTTAAAATTATTGATGTATTAATAGACATATTCATATTCGGTCAGACAAATATTTTCATTTTTACAATATATGAACAAAGTTTGAGTGTTGTAATTTACAGATGTGCGTAGCAGTACTATTTATTTAGACTCTTGAGTCACATAAGACATCCAAAAAGTTAAATTTTTGATTGAACTGTTCTTGTATTGTCAAAAAAACTCATATCTTGATACTGATCACCTAAGGTATCATGGTTGTCACTCCATATTGGTCCATTGTCTTCATCTTCATACATGAAAATATAATCATAAGATTTTCCAAATTTTCAGAAAATTTCTTTCACAGAGAGAGGAAGGCATAGGTCATTAAAGGGGGGGGGGGGGGGGAGTACTAATTGTTCTACTATGTTTTCTCTTTGTTCTTCTAGGGGAGAGATAGACATGTGTTGTACTGCTACATTTACTACTTTTATCTGACACGATGCATTACACACAGATACAAGGAACTATTTCTTCTTGGATTTTCATAAATTGTGAGGGGGGGGGGGGGGGGGGGGGGGGGGGGGGGTCGCATCTACTAATGCCAAGCATTTACCTTAACTGCATTCAACCTACCATCAACACGGAATCATCCATTATTTGGTGCATTAATGCCTGCACAAAGTATAGTTCATAGTTAATTATTACTTCAATGATAATAATGATCACCTATATTAAAAAAGAATTCATGAATAGATGAACACATCAGTTTGAAGAAACATTGATTTTTATGAAATTTCTTTAAAAAGAAAATAATGAATTAAAAATGACTTTTTTGAATAATTTAAGAATAAAAAAAACATATATAAAAAATTATATTGAAGAAAATAATTACTAAGTAAATACCTTTCATGGCTATAATTAAATTGACATAAACATATACATACAATAATTCATATGACTTTTGTGTAAATATTGTCCTCCATACACATAGAATTTTGCAGGAAATACAGGGTTAAGTTTTTACATCCTACATTTTGATCCTGGTGGCATTTTATCATAGTGATATAGTTAATGAATGCAATGACAAGCTTTTTGTCTTCCAAAGTCTTTTACCTCAAGAAAGCATATTTGTCATCAAATTGACTTCAATATTGGTCATTCTGTCATCAAGTCAATATAACACGTATTTGAAATATTTTTCCAAAGCCTTTTTTTCATTAATGTCATTATTTCATGATCTATTATTTTAAACCCAAGATGCTTGAGATCGATAGTTTGAATGGAACAGTTTATACAAATTGGATCAGTTAACTTGTGTGCAGGTTAGCGTCTCATAACCACAGCATGCAGTGTATCTATTATTCCATGTAGGCAATAATCACTGTAGGCATTAGTACACCTAACCTCCCATCCCACATACCTCTTTCCATGTTGCTCCAAGCAATTATGGTCAAACATGGTCATAAATTTGTGTATTGAAGGAATACCCCAAATGAGTTCAATATACATGCAATTACTGGCAAACTAGTCAGATGTAAGGCCAGCAGGCCTAACGAGCTAGTGTATTCCAAAAAGTGGCTTGACAGACCAGTTGATTTGATTTTTATACAATGACATTTGGGTTATACAATTGTGCCATAAACATTGCTCGTTTGAATACTTATTACTTATTACCAGATGAATTTTATTATATTTTATCAATCACTACCTTTAAAGTGGCCAGTAAAGCCCCTTTACTTTTTAGTAGAGGAAGAACATCTTAATATCCTTAACACAAAAAGAGAGATGGTTTATTTCAATGAATAATAGAATAATCATTTAAAGATCTACTCAACTTTCCTATTTTAAAAATGGAAAATGTCTACTAAACTGACTCACCAAGATTTGATTCAACTTAAGCTTTACGATAGTCAATATTGTTTGACAATAATGATCTTTGAGGTGAAAATCAATCCTTTGTGTCATAAATGATAAAATTTTCCTTACAAAACTCAGATTTTTGATGATTAACATGATCATCTATAACAGAAATCCTGTCACACTTTAAGCATGTTTATTTATACTTTTTAATGGTTAGCCAGTTCAGAAAAAAAACTACAGTCCCAGGTTTGATCCCATATTTAGATTGACACATTTGTATATGTATTGTAATGATAAATTGCAATTTAAAAGAGTGACTTCACTATGAATGAAAAAATCAAATTACTATTATATCCTGTGTACACAGCTGGACCTGCCAGGGTTAATACTGAACACCCAGTCTGCATTATAAACACCTTTGCATTTGCACACAAAAGATACTATGAGTTATCATGAAAAGAATATCGAATAAAACTTTTCCCATGGCTTCAAGTTGCGCAATTCTTCCTCAATGGCTAATCTAAACCTTGCTGCTTCCCTGTCAATAATTGTGTTTTTAGAGCAGTGTCCAAAATGGAAATAACTTGCAATTCTCATAACATTTCTCATTGGATTATCAAGATTTGTTGCAGTAGCCTTGATGGCAGGATAAGAAAAGTTGGAGAAATAATGCAAGGCCTATCTAAAATAGCATGTCATTGGAGCAAGTCACGCCCCCGTATGGGAAGATGACAAACGTTTAGAAAAGAACTAGTGTGTTACTAGTGACATATGTCACTTTGAATCACTACTTCGCATCACCCTTTCACTATTTCGGATCACCATTTTGCCATTTTGCATCGCTACTTCGCTATTTCGCATCGCGTCTTTGCTACTTCACCCTAGTTTGGGATATCAAAAACTTGCAAAGACGCGAATGGCAGAAATCAGACACCATAGGAACTTTCTGAACTAACAATGACACTGCAGCATCTTTAGATTTTCATAAATGAACCTTAGCATATGGTAGTAAGTATTCACTGTAACTGATAATTTTATGGTTTTATTTGCATAACAAAACAAAACTAAAGTGACTTTGAATCCACAAACACATTAACATACCCAGCTCTTCAAATCAACATTTCCATTTCATGGCTTTGGATCGGAGTTGGACATTGGCCTAACTTGATTTTTTGTGGGAACAAACTCACAGCAACACACATTATCCTGATCCTGTGAATCCATACTGAAACTGAATATATGAAATGGTGAATAATACAATAAAAAACAATTTAATGAGGAGAACTTAATTTCTGTATGGGAAAGTGTTTATTCTATTGTTCAAAGCCTTTTTCTAAAGAGCGTAATCAAAACTCATCAGAAGATGATATCACGGCAGTTCCAAGTATGACTGAATTGTTTTAAATAAAAGTCTCCCACTGATTTTTTTTTAGAAATTTAACGAGAAAGTCAACTAAGATATTTGTATTTTGTTCAACCTCAAATATAAACATGACCCACATACAAAAGTGGATGAAATCATCCTTTCTCAGGCAATAAACTGTAGGCTACAAAAAGGTTATACTCATACTTGACTATTAATGACTTGGAGGGAAATGAAGTTGATATTTTTTCTCTAAAATTTTATGAAATATAACCTAGCTATATTGGTATAATTTTCTGAACAAAAAACTGGTTTGATATATTAGCCAAATGTTTTATCTTTCCAGCCATGTGTTGATTGAAGTGGGATGTTTAATTAATTTTTTTATTGACTAAGATGTTTTGTTTTTATTGATCGGCAAGCTTCAACAGATAGGTTTAAGATCTAAACTTTGGGTTCACATTCATCGCACATGAACTGAAGTTTAATTTATCTGTAAATAGTAAAACTGGACGTTGTGGCATGTACCATCATGATTATAACAAGTAACATAAACACAGGTGACATCAAAGAAATATGCAAAAATCTTCGGCTACTTTTAAAATGCAACAAAAATCATCCAAAGTTGAAAACAGCTATTTATTTTCGTTAAAGAAACAGGTTACTCGAGCCAGAGGTATTGATACATTTCTCACAGTGACAAGAATCAAAAGTTTAATTTCAGAATTGTAATATCTACTATCATGTGTATTGACATTCTGGGGTTGCTAATTAGAGTAATAAACTCAGTATCGACGTTCATACACTTTATGACGTCTTCGCTATTCATGATAATCAACAATCTGTCATGGCCTTATAAACAGTGCCGATATGAATACATCATTATTTTAAAGTTAATGAAAACTACAAAAATAAAAAGTCACATATATATTTTTAACAGCTATTTTACATACAAACATTTCTTTTATGGATGACATGAACGCTTCTGTGGTGTTAATATGCAAAATGTCCGCTGCCGACATACTTACTCAACATGTGGTTCTACATTCAAAAGCACGCCTCAAATTTTAAACATGAAATATCTAAAGACAGATAGTCGTACATGACATCTTAAGATAGGGAACACAACAAGTAACAAGCCTGTATGTATCGTGTATCATTTCTAGGTCAAATACCTGGATAAAACTGTTATAAATACGCTTAATCTTTGTCTTTTGACAAACGTGTACTTACTCAAAATGGCTGCCGAAGCAAGAGGCAGGTCACGTGACTTGAAAAAACGCATGACATCATCAATATTCATGAGCTGACCAACATTACAGGGAATTCTGGGAACATCTCCTTTCACTACGCGTAGTTTGCCTTCACCCAGTTAACCCACTGATCGTTATAGACTTACACTCATTTTTCTATCATATTCATAGAATGCATGTGTATACTGTGACCAATAAAGAAACTTAAATATAATTGAAGAATGTGCATATAGTGAATATGTCATATGGAAGACGAATTATCTTCCAGTTTTATGACTAATAAGAATACGACAAAAATATAGAAAATACATTTTACATTATTACTAAAAAAAACTCCGACGATATATGATATATACTCTCCCAAAAAAGAAACGGATAGTAGACTTGTGTTTTTCAAAAACTCGAATATTGGATAAGCTATAATTTTACAATGTTAATTGTTTAAATAATGATTTCTTTGATGTTTTTGTACAAGAACATCAAGTCAAAACGCAACCAACAAGATTCATCGGTATTGGAGAGTAAGAAATCCAAAATAAGCATGCAATCTCAGAGAAAACGTTTTGCACGTGCATTGCATGTAAAGTTTAGTGATTATGTCAAGTCAGTTAAGGGTATAAATGGTCGAACACTGTTCTCGGTACATTCACAAAATTTAAGAGTTTTTTGATGTATTGAAAATGCCTCGACTAACAACAGAACATCGAAACATCGCAATTGGCCTTCTTGAAGCAGGGCAGTCACAGCTAACAGTTGCTCGTCGCATGAACACTCACCAAAGCACCATATCTCGTTTATGGAATAGGTATCGCCAGCATAATTCGGTGGCAGACAGGCCTAGAAGTGGCAGACCAAAAATAACAACGGCAGCTCAGGATCGATACATCCGGGTACACCACCTACGTCATCGTACAGCTACAGCAGCCAGTACAGCTAGACAAATACCCGGATTGAGAAGGATTTCTGCACAGACCGTCAGGAATAGACTTCGAGTCGCAGGACTTAGAGCAAGAAGACCCTACTTTGGCCCTGTGCTGCGTCAACAGCATCGACGACATCGTGTCCGCTGGTGTACCAATGTTCAGGCCTGGAACTTGGGTAATTGGCGGCGTGTCTGGTTCAGTGATGAATCGAGATTTCTTTTGGAACGGCGAGATGGAAGAATGCGTGTATATAGACGCCGTCATGAACGTTTTGCCGACGCCTGCGTCCCCCAGGTAGACAGATTCGGCAGGGGGAGTGTGATGATATGGGGAGCCATCTCCTACAACGGAAGGAGTCAATTGGTGTTGATCCGAGGCAATTTGACAGCACAACGCTACTGTGATGAAGTTCTAAGACCACATGTCCTTCCTATTGTCCGCCGCCAGAGGGAGTTATTCCAACAAGACAACGCCAGGCCACACACGGCTCGTTTAACAACAGCCTTTCTACAAAATGAGAACATCAATGTCCTTCCATGGCCCTCCAGGTCCCCAGATTTGAACCCTATCGAACATCTCTGGGATGCCCTGGACAGACGGGTTCGACAACGTAACCCACAGCCACAGACACTTCTGCAGCTTGCAGACGCACTAAGGACAGAGTGGGCTGCCATACCACAGAATCAGATTCAGAGACTTATTCGTTCCATGCCTAGACGATGCCGTGCAGTTCTTGACTCCAATGGTGGACACACGAGGTACTGACGTCAACGATACCAAACGCATCTGTTTGACTCACTACCTGACCTTTCCCGAAGTCATTCTATGACGTGATACTGTGACTGTCTCTATGTGAAATTTCTTTGAATTCACTTGCTTAATCACCGCGATATATTGTAACAAAATAAAGAAAACATTTCGCTAAAAATTCATATATGCGTTTCTTTTTTGGGAGAGTATATATATATACGCAATATTCAATTATACTTAATAATGAATTAGAGTGGTTTAGTTCCTCATAAAAACTGTTACAATATCAAGAATATGTTTATGGTTAATGATATTTATGAACAGAAGAAATAGTTTCTCAAGAGACAAAATAATTAAGACAATTTCAAATAAGTAAACCCTCTTCCTCTCTTTCGGTAAATAACATTACATGTAACGGTTGGCTGAGCATCGGGCTAGTACAGGAGAGAGAGCCTTTTCTCCGACCTAATTGCTTGTCAATACACAGGAGTTTTATGGCCCCCCCTCTTGCTGATTTGAATGCGGCAACAAACAAAGGTGTATAATTACATGAGCCTGATGGGGGTCTTCGCAGGACGTCGACTTTTGAAAAATTCAATTTTGAGATTGTCGACATGCGACTCGCTTTGATGTTTTCTGTTTGTTTAACAAGGGATTAACCAAACAGTTAACTACAAAATTGGGATCGAACGACGAACTGAAACATTCCGAAGTACTTGTATCTATATAATACGTAATATTATTCCAAATATATATTAGTATCTCTTGCGAATGGTTGCTATATTGATGATTTAATATTATTAAATTAGAATTATTTTTAGTTCTAGGGGTTTTTCAGAATAACGTTATTATTTTTTTTTATAGAGATGAAGTCATTTAAATCATAAATCACTAAAAGTAAGAGTAAGAGTGCGTAAAATGTTCACAATCAAGACTTAGTAATCATACAAAACAGGTTGTTGTTATTCGAGATGTAATCATAAGTTTTTCATCACAAACCACTCAGTGAAGGTGAGTAAAACTGAGTAAAATGCTCACAATTAAACCAATCAAGCACTTTTGATTAATTCATCAATACTTTGAGATGTACTCACTTATTTTCTTAGTGACAGCTATAAGTACTGAAACTGAAATTGATACCACAAACGCTCAGATAGGTTGTTCGTTCCTTCCAACTTCTCGTGGTGGTCACCTGTGTATGGGCGGCTACATGTACAAAGTCAACAAACGAAGACGTGATGAATGGATATCTTGGAAGTGTACAAGCAAAAACTGCAATGCCACCATGTCAACTACGAATGAGGTACAGATAATGATGATGATGAAGATGATAATAATTTGGATTCCTGGAACCACCACAACACTATTGGACCTAGAACAAACAATCATTTGGAAGGATGGCACGGACGTTTAAAGTAATATTAAGCAAGGCCCATCCCAATGCGTTCGTATTAATTACCTTTTCGAAAGGTGAACAAAAGAAATGTGAAATCACTCTGGTGCAAATTGAAGCTGGCCACCCCCTCCCACCAAGGAAGAAGAGATATACGAATATGGACAAGAGGATAGCTTCCCTGAAGGACAGACTAACAAATGGTCAAATCGCTCTCCGATGATGTCTCGGTATGATGTTAGATTATGTATGTTTTTGCTACCATTTTGTACATGTCCTATTTATATATATTGTTTTATGTATCTGTACTACTAATAAATTGTGATGTGCAAATATTTGATATTTATGTGCAAATTCAAATTCGAGATTTAACCTAAACTTCGATCAATTATATTCGTTTTTTATCCATTCCTACTTTTTATATAGCTTAATTCGTATGTAAACACAAGCCATCTATTGTTTCCACTAATTAGTTACAGGTTCAAATTCGCACGAAGGCGACCCAAAATTGTCCTGTTTGTTGTTACACGCCTCCAGGTGTCGACTTTAAGCGAATGAACCGCCTGATGGATGTCATCAGAGTTTATTAGACCTACTATACTATTTCTTATGTTCATGGCGCTTTGTATTAACTATTTGATGGATTCATCAAAATATCGTTGGTTTAGTCCGAACATACTTAACACACACAAAAAAATAGTTTAATTAAGTATTCAGATTTATTTTTCACATTTCAGAACAAATGAAATCGTTTTACATGCTAGCTGCAGAAACTAAGAGTAAGATCAACATTTTATATATAATGTATACTGCTAGAGATTTCGAGTTAATTTTAGTATTGAAATAAAGAAATCGCCTGTAAAATGGATGTTGTCCTATCTTTTGATCTAGTTTAAATGGAAGGGTTCCTAAAAGTGAATTGATAGAGAATCGTATTGTCAGAGAGAATAATTATGGAATAAGAACAAACGAACGCCAAATCGTACAGTAAATAGGGGAAAGTCATTAACGCACAGAAGGCAAACGAGTAGTTGAGAGTGTTTGGTAGATCATATTTTAGTATTCTTGAAAACTTATTAACATTATTTTGTCTTCTATGAATATAGCGCATAAAGTGTAAATACTAGTTATCTTTATGAATTTATCCCTATTTAGCACTCGGGGTTGAGTATATGAATATTAATATGATATCAAGATATTGTTTGATAAAGTATTGTTTTTTTCCGATTGTTCTAACCGCATCTAAAGGCATCTTAGATTATGATATCAAGATAGGTATATGGTATTAAGATCGTATCCGAGCCCCAAAATATTTCATGAAAAGGAGCATCTTTTCAAATTGATATTAACATACATCAAATAAGACGCGACCTCATACAAAAGCCGAACGAAATTACTTACTTAACGGACACTAACACATCCCACCTGTTTTATTGTCAAAGTGACTTATGAATTAACCGACATGCAGGTGGCGTACGTGTGCTATTAAAAGTGAGTTCATTCAAGTGTGACGACAACGGTTTTAAAGCTAACGTATAAAATTCAATATTGCCTTGATTTAAAGATGTCGTTCTTACCTTCACCAAACATATAAGAAACAGATACACATGCATGATATTTAAGACCTCATTCGATAAATTTTGTGATAAATAATCTATTAGCGGTACGCAATTAAGGTAAGGTCAGGAGCGCAGAGTTGCCACCCTTAGAAATTTTCTGAAGTAAGGAAAACAGTTTGTGAAACTGGGAATGGGTAATTTTAAAGCTCTAGACTAAATGAGAAAAATGTCTTGAACGTTGCTTTTAAAAATTTAATCCATTTTCAACGCCTGAAAGTCATTCATCCCTTGTTCAGGCAAACACGTATGTTTCATCATGAATGTGTGTTGAATCATATTGTTGACATATTTGTGATTTTAATTGACTATCTTTGTGGACATACTAGTACTACAGTTTCAATCTTCTATGCTACTCTTTAGATGATCAGTGATAAAGTATTCAATTGAGCAAGTTTGTTGTTGGTTTTGAAATAGTTTTGATAAAAAAAATTAAATGAATTAATTAGCTAGGTAACACAAACCAGGATGACTTAATTGTACTGGAGACATATTAGAAAATGCAAATGCTCAAAATTAAGAATTTATGTGATAAATATAGTTGGACTTATAAAACATACCAGTATGTTGTTGCCTCAAGCATTTGTTGAAAAAAAAAAAGATAAAATTATTCGCCATTAGTATTGCAATATGTTTTAATTTCATATTTACTCATTGTCTACAACCATATTGGCCCAGCCAATCAATCACCAATTACCTATTGGTTAAATGAGAATTCATCACATCTTTTATTATAAGATTACCAAATAACTTTTACTGTTTCAGACTCCTAGTAAGCAGCTAGGTGACTATGAAGCAGAGACAGAAAAAGAATATGGCCTTGTCTTAATAATCATTGCAGTTTCTATCAATTGTTTAGAACTGACAAGAAATGGAACGTAACTGGACATGTTTGTGTATGTGTACAGTGGATAAAACAAATCTGAAAAAGCACAGAAGTCACAAGTCACCAACTTCAAGTCTACTTTTGACTCAAAAATAGATAAAAATAAAATGTGTCATTTCTTAAAAAATATTAAGCAAAGTTTGTCTTGAATTTCAAACAGAGCTGTGTGACTTAGTGCAGAAAATAAGTCCATGTTATTTGACACTAGATGATATTTTAAACCGTGATGTGTATATCATAATTCACATAACACAGTGGCAGATACTGTAAGTAAAATTAATAAGTAAGTAACTTTTCCTTCTAAAACCTATTAAGATAATTGAGTAGGTAATTCTTTATTTACCCTAACATAAGTAATTATCAAATATTATTAAACAATTTTGCAAACAAATATCTCATCAGGTAAGGGTACTGAATCTATCATCAATTGTAATCAATAAAGGGAATGCCAGTATTTATATGAAAAATAAATTGAATTATAGTTGTAAAGCTTTCAAAGTTCAGTTCTTGTGTATTCTAGCAAGAGGAAGAGATCCGGCGAGTATCCGTCACCGGATTCCTGTAAACTCAACTACTTGGTATCCATTAAGGTATCCGTTGGAATCCGTCACCGGATCCCAGTATACCAAATTTGAAGGGATCCGTTAAGGTATCCGTTGGAATCCGGCCGGATCTGGGATCCGTTGAGGTATCCGTCACCGGATCCCAGTATACCAAATTAGCAGGGATCCGTGGGTATCCGGAAGGAATCCGGTAAATGGATTCCACTACTTTTTGTCCTGTGATTGTTTGCTATCCAAGTTAAAAAAGACCATGTCATTTGGAGTATTTAGCTGTCAATGGCACCTTCCATCTGCGTTAACTAAGAGCAACATTTTTCCTTGTGAACAATACTTATTGTAAAACTTACATGATGATCGTTGATCTCTAGTGGAAGTTTTAAAACCTTGGTAAGATTAAATAGACAGAGAGCACATATTCAAAATACTTATTCCCTTGATTTCGGAACAACTTACAACCTATTTGCATTACAAACATTCATCTCACGATCATTGAACGAACATAGAATAAAAGAGATGACTTCTGTACATGCATGACGCTCTTGATCACTACTTTAATCATCAAAACTCGAGTTTTTGAAAACTGGATTTCTAGGCCTTGATGTTCGAAGCTCACTTAGTGTTTAGATAGTCAAAGCCCAATGATAATGTTAATAAAGGGTATTTAAACGCACTAGTGCACGCGTATATTTCGTAAACACAACGAATGCACAGATACTGCATATCCCTTAATATTACTTGCCATCCTCACTCAAGTAATCTAGCTACCTCGTACGTTATTTAACAAATATTTACGTATTCAGGTAGTAGGTGGATTTTTAAAGGCCGGAAGTATTTAATGTTATGTGACATTAAATCCGCATGAACTACGATATCGGAAATACTGAAATTTTGCTCATAACCTGAAAAGCGGAAACGGCAGCCGCTATGGTCAATCTAGTAACAATGATAATTCCTTGTTATTAAATCGGTAAATTTAGAACATCGTTTTAGAAAAAAACATATTTCATGATTTGTTCTCAGTTCAAAGTGTAGGTAAATTCAATAGCTGCACACAATACTAGTTCAGCCGTTTCCAAGTGTCAATGATTTATCCGTTTTGTGCACAGCTTACCATAGATGTTTATATGTCCAAACCGACAGCGGCTGTCTTAACGTTTTCTTTTTTGATTGCAGTTAAATTGTAAAAAATGTTTAGTATTTCATTGCATCGATAGAAAGTTTAGGTGCATGCATAAGTCCTCGTAAACCTTAAAATAGCCAATTTAAACCGTAAAAGCGTGCACTAGTGCCTTTAAAAAGTAAAAAGGTAAACCGTTTCGTTTTGTCATGCAATGGAGCATGGAAAACAAATGAACATTTCATTGCATACATTTGTAGATTAAACGTTTGGGATGCAGTTGAATATCACGGTTTTCTCTAATTCTTTTCTTTCCTGGTTTATCTACGAAGAGAGTTTTAACAATATAGGTCAAAGATGCCCTTAGAAGCTCGTTTCATGAAACCTCAGGTCAACTGGAACACTCAGAATCTTAGATTTATGCATCTAGAACCTTGGTTAATTTGTCTCGTACTTTGGACAATTTGTTTTGCTTTTTGAAAATATGTGAAAGAGGTTCTTTTTGTTTCAGATAAACGATTGCAAGTTTTCGTTAACAAATATATGCCTTTCACGCTGATCAGTTAATTTGTTTGTTTACAATAGCTAGCATCTTCATCAATATTTTATTCAGTAAAAGAAATCAATTATTTTGCGCATGTCTAATAATATCATAACATATGACTTTTTACCATCTAAAACCGTGTTCCATAGGATATATCGCTTGTGTAAGATGAAGCAATACCTCCTAGGAGATGAACATAACGACGCCTAATTGCTATGACATCACCACGCTAAGAGGTAGTGCAGTGTTCAGAAATTACATTTTTCACGGAATCGGAATGAAAAATTATTTTGGATGATAAACAGAATCTCACCCTCGTGTCTCCTGATATTAAATATGTAATCAAACGTTGATAAAAGTAAAAATATCCTCGGCAAGCCTTTGATATTTGTAACTTATATCAACTCATGCTGATAAATTTGACACCAGAAAACACTTGGGTGAGATTCTCTATATATTCATTTCTGTATTATGTACCTCCGTCGGTTATATGGACCTATGGAACCTAAATGTTCGTACCTTGGTCGTCACAATCGGTGACTTCCTATCATCAGTTTCAATTTAACTATGTTTTCATTGTTTCAGTCTAAAGAGGAATCTGTCGATTTTCATTTTGCTTTGACATAACAAGCTTTGAATCAATGATAATACAGACGTTGGATGTAAGTACGAAGAAACGGCAAAAACCACAAAGCTGTCTGTTACACAACAATTTATGCGCACGGAATATATTTTGAATTTCGTGAAATTAAACACGCCCATATTTACCGCTCGTGCTATTAATCTAAAGCATTCCCTTTCAAAATATAATGTCAAAGGGAAAGTATTGTACACTATTATTTACAAACCTTAAAATTTCAAACGATTCGAAATGCCTTTAATAACTCTCGTGGATGTGTCTGTACATTAGCTCGCAATTTGTGAAGGCTACATAATAAAAATTGAATATATAACTCAGCTCAATGCGTTTCGTTTTGTTTGAGGCATCCCTGGGGCTCAGCGAGTTGGAAATTTCAGTCATTGTGCCACTTTCACAGGGATGAATTCTTTGTGCAGCCTGAGTACTGACTAAAAATGCCGAAAGGCTTAAATCAGAAGAAGTTTTGAATTTTTGTTTACGTCTCTTCCGCGAACTACCAGTCTACGCCGAGATAGAATCTATGTCAAAGCTTCATATATTTGACCAAGATGATAAAGCTTGTATGACAATTAAAGTCTCCCTTTCGTTAGTGACTGTCGGCGTTGTGTACGCGTGTTTGTACCTTACTGTCAACACAAACATTAATTTACCCTTTTTTCATCTCTCATTCTATTGCATCTTCGTAAAGCAGAATATTTAGAATATTTAGACTGTAGGTGTCAAACATGTACTACTGTCTTGTTCTTTAAAACAGGGAATAGTGTAGAACCATTCATCTGAACATGATATTCATGTTCAAAAATGAAAATAAAAAAACTGCTGACTACATCCACAACGAGGGGAAGTAAATAAGTTCATCATTTTACAGGCATAAATAACCCTTTATGTGAGATTACCAGCCTGTTGAACACAGTTACTCGGCTGTAACCGTGGAAAGTTCTCAAACTGAGCATCGTGCTGTTCAGGGTGGAATGAATATTTTCAATATGAGCACATGTGCAGATATCACTTTTGCCTAGCAACGATTGTCTAAGCGCGAGTTACCTTATTTCGTCATCTGTGACATCACAAAGGAACAGTTTCGATTTAGATTAGATGTAAATGTAAACTAAACATCGTCATCAACAATGATGAGATTTTTTAACAATGAAATGAAATGAAATACCTCGACCTCAATCGTGGTCAGAGGCGCAAACATAAACACAGAGAGTCTTTCTGTTTACGACTATCGGCATTCCTAGTCAGAACTCCCGATTGGGTTTCGCAAAGAATTCATCGCTGTATAGGGGGCACGCTGATTGATATTTCTGACTCGCAAAACCCTCGTCAAGCTTCCATGATTAAACGTTTCAAATCAAAAGCCCAAATTCCATTCATGAAAAAATACAATTCCTGAATGTATTGTCCAAACAGCTCCCTAGTGCTCATTTCAGGCCGCTAAAATGCATAGAAAATTTCGTAAATTTATACTATTGAATGATAGTTACACATTTCTAATTAAACGTTAGTTTACGAATTTCGTAAAATCGATCTTAGCTTTACGAATTTTATCGTAAACTTTTCACTAAAGATTTCACTAAAATATTCGTTAGTTACGTAGACAGCTACAAAGGAGGTAACACAACTCGATATTTTGTTCGTAAATGCAACAAAGATGGCGTCTTTCGAGTGACAGTGCTAACACTAAATAACGTTTCTCAACGATACAGCTTTTAACTATCTCCGTCGATCATTCACGAACAAGCAGAGTTTCAACCGATGTCCGGTGCTGTGCAATGTAATTGCATTCCCTTAAGCCGAAGCCATGAGACAGTAGGTAAACTTCAGGGATTGATATCCGTTCGGAGGAAATCACAAACGGGATTTGGTCGCCATGATGTTTTTATTCCCAACCTCCTTGTCGTTACAGATTTTTACAACATCCGTTTCCGACAAGGGTAACACTTCAGGGTTGTATCTATTTATATCTAACAGCATCACGCTAATAATAATATAAAGCCAGAATCCGTTGTGGATGGATGGATTGATAAAGATGTAAATAAATCAGTGATTCATTACAGCGCCCGTCTGTGTATTGTACGCAAATTTGCAAGGTTTCACGAATAATATATATAATAATAACTTCTACTTATATTTAAGACATGACTGACTTCGAGTAAAGTTAACAACCTTGACATTGTCAAATCAAGACGTACACGCCCTCAATTAAATAATTCAGCCAATGGTTTTTAGTCAAAAGGCCAACTCTGTTTGATGGAGAGGCACAAATAGAGTTGAGCTTTGTTTTTTTTTTGCCTGAGGCTAAACCTTTCCTATAAACTGAAGGTATTCAAAAAATTATAAAACTTGATTGTGTTGCAAAGCTTATTTTTTACTTTTTACATTTCTAGATAACTAAAACATAATGATAGACCAAGCTATAGCTAATTATGAGTGGAAAGGTTTTTTAAAAGATAAAGGGAATTCAAAAGCTCTTTTATGATGTAACGTATGCTATAATCAATAATTTATTATTGCATAAATGAAATATTGATATAAGTGTCATATTTTGATTTTTGATAAATTGAGAATTTCTACAAGGTGCATTTTAAAAGCTGGATTGACGAGGAAGAAGTTTTTATGGTTAGTGAAGCTCTTTATTGCACCAACTATGTAGATACTAACACCTTAGACAGCAAGCGATACAACAGATTCAATAAAGGCAATTATATAAATATATCAGCTATGATGTACTTGACTTATCCTCAAACGTCCCCAGAGAAGGAGCCCTTGCCATCATCAGAAGAAGACACCCAGACATCTACCCAAACTCATCAACTTGTGCATCTGCTCCACCTACTTCACCTGATAATATTTTCTAGCAAACCCATGGCAATTCCATGGGCTTTCAACTCGCCCCCATCATGACATCTGAAAGAAAATACAATCAGTTATGCTGGTTCCAGAAGGTTGATGACATGTTTGTCATTATCAGATGACACGTTTGTCATAATCAACCCATCTGACGACCAAAACCAACTCCATGACCACCTCATATCCTTCCATCCCCGCATGAAATTCAAGATGGAAGAAAAATGAGCAAATACACTACAATATCTCGACGTCTTAGTAGTAAGAAACAACGACCAACGTACCATCGTCTACTAGAAGCCTACAAATACATACAAATACCTCAATTACAACTCCAACCACACCCTGCAAGTCAGGAAAGGAGTCATCTAGACCTTAACAAAATGAGCCATTAACATCTGCTTCACAAACGAAGGAGCCGAAATAAACCAGCTTCACAACTACAACTAGTACCCACAAAAATAAGTCAACAAAGTTTTCAACATAACCCTCAACCCCCAGAGAAAAAGCCACGCCTGCAGTAAGCCCCATTCATCATTAGTCTCCCATACGTCAGACATGTCAGCCATCACATCAGTCGCGTTCTCAAACAACGTCGTTTTCAAAAAGAGTAAATCCATCCAGAGTGAAATCATTTATATGTGTGGTGTAATCATCAATAGCTCATAATTTCATAGTATACAGACACTTTTAAGTACGGACCACCAAACAACTGGAATCTAAATTGGAAAATAACCTTGATACTTAAAATTACATTTACATTACATATCCGCGGTTTTTTTTCTAATAAAATATATCGTGAAACGGAATGTTACTATTTTAAGTCCAAGTTAAAAAATGAAATATATTGTGAATAAATGCAATTTTATAAACAGTACTCAGCGACTAAAAACTAGAAATTGACACATAATGTTGACAAGTTCTTGTTATAGTTCAGTTCATGTTATTACCAACGTATCAAAATGATGGGATTCACGTTGCTACCCGTGTGGGATGAAGGATGAAAGGATGGTCCGTTTATATTTCACAAATTGAAATTATTTTTGTTAACCAGTATATGAATTTTGACACGACAAAAGCAATCGCAGGTGTTGGTTATGACGAGAAGTATATCAGAAAAACAGAAAAAAATAAAGAGCGCAATGAAACATCATCGATCCCACATTAACCAACCCTGAACCCGGTTGCGCATGAGTGAGTGACGGACGCACGTTGTTGGAGCTCTCCGAAAATCCACGGGTATCATAGCCATCCATGAAGAAATGAATTGCTAAAGGCTCTTTATACCATCTTAATTGAAAAACTAAATGGGTAAGAAGATATAAGAAGTTTAATTATTTGTGAATTTTGAAAAGAACTCTGAAAAACATTTTTAAAGACTACAACAATTAGTAGTTACCCATATCGCCATTATGACGACCAAGTCTAATGCCGCTACACGTTCCTCTACCACCAACACAAATTTGGAAGAATTAATTCTAAATGTTGAAAGCAGAATCACTGCAAAGTTTGAACTTCTATTAAAACAAACACAGTCGGAACTTGAAACTTCTATCTCAAGTGTAAAAGACGAAATCGTGACGGTAACCGCTAAAGTCAATGAGCTAGACAACATGGCTTCCCAACAGCAAGACGAAGTAAATGACCTACGAAATGAAGTTGAACGACTCAAGCAAAATATGTCGGAACAAGCTAAACATTTTGAGAATACTTTGCTATTAAAGGAAGTCCATGACCGACGCCCAAATTTGTTGTTTTATGGCATCCCAGAACAACCGACGGAGAACACGGAACGACGTCTCAGGCAGTTTCTTGTCGACGACCTGCGCTTCCCACAAGACAGAGCAGACGACATTTTCTTTAAAACTGTACATCGACTACCCCGGAAGCCGTTTCCCAACGACCCCACCCCGGACGCACCGAACCCCATTATTGCTTCATTTGTGTACATGCCGGATCGTGAATATGTGCTATCAAATGCTAAGTTTCTGAGGGATGTCAAGGGGAAAAGCATCAGAACGGATTTACCTTTCAAACTAAAGAAACAGCGGGCCATCCTAAAAAGGAAAGCGTTTGACCTCAGGAAAGAAGGTGTATATGCACGTGTAAGAGTGGCTGGTGTAGACGTCATCTTGGAGACCAAAGATGCGAAAGAGCCAAAAGCGGCTTGGAAGCATTATACATAAACGTTTTTCAGGTGAATATGTGAACTGTAAATATGTTTATTGACAGCAATACCTTTTTCAAAAACAATCAGTGCATTAAGATCATTTTTAAACAATAACGTATCAGAACACCCTGAACAATGAACTATAATCATGAACAATCTGAACTCTGACGTATGACAGTGCAAGTGTCGTTTGTTATATGTATATTCATGATATACTGGTTAGGACGATTTCTTGATACATAATATCAAACTATTATTTCCATTGGTAACATTATGAGATATGTCAAATATTAACGTTAGCATATTTCATTTACAATGTAACAATTATAATCTAACGGTAGTTACAAATACTACAAGTGATATTTATAATCAGATAATATGTAACTCGGTGAGGTCAGGCCGAATCAATTTGTCAAATATATGTATTATCACACCAATATGTTAATGAAATATCAAAACTTACTTACCAAAGTTTGATTGGACATATCTATTTGGTGATTCTTGTTTTTATTTATGGTATCCATTATGGAAAATCTTGGCCAGGGATGTTTTCACGTCAATGTAATATATTAGAGGACTAGCTACTGTTTACACGTGAAACCCGTGCAACACAGACGAGCCTTACCAAATCGTATCATACAGGTGTGTTTGAGCGATTATCATTTTTGTTGTTCTTTTTTTGTTTTGGTACACACTCCCGTTAAACTTCATTTTTTTAATTGTTTTTGTTTTCTTTATTGTGACCTATTTCAACATATGATCATAGTTATAGGTATTATATGTTTACTGACTTATCGGGGTTGCCGTAAGGCTATTTTTTAGAGTACAATTAGGTTTCCCCTATTAAACTATATACCCGTGGATAGGATCTCCATCATTTTAACTTTGTAGAATATCCAAATGTTTATTTGTTTATTTGTTTTTATTGCGCCACCGTTAGCAACTCACGTAAAGACAAGCAATCTATGGATAGTCTTCTTTCTTATGTTCAATTTCAATTTTCTTCCCATATTTTACATTCCACTATGTTTATGAAACTGGAAGTCACAAAACAGCACATTGTTCAAATATTGAAGTCAATACACTCATTCATTTCATCGGATAGGGACTTTTGGATACGTTTAATCTCTTACATGAAACCATGACAGATCTATCGGTTATTTCAATGAACTGTAGAGGTATTTGTGATACTAAAAAACGCAGACAGGTATTTCATTTCTTAAAAAAGAAAAAGGCCTCAATTTATTGTCTTCAAGATGTTCATTTCACAAAAGATAAAGAACAACTTATTAAACAGCAATGGGGATATTCCGAGTGCTATTTCAGTTCATTTAAATCTAATGCAAGAGGTACGGCTATTTTTTTCAACAATAATTTTGAATTTAAAGTGATAAAGGAATACTCTGATGAAAATGGAAATTTCAATGCTCTTGATATAGAAATAGATAACTGTATTTATTTCCTATTAAATATCTATGGGCCCAATGACGACATCCCGGAATTTTATGATAAACTCTCTGAAGTAATAGACGAATCTGAAGGAGAATATTTGATACTTTGTGGTGATTGGAATCTGGTGTTTAACAATTCGTTATTATATGACAAAGATTATGTTAATCTGGTAAAGCAAGCTCTAACAGAAACATTGAACCAATATCGGATAAGGGAAAATGAAGATGACTTCTCTATATCGGACCAGCTTCTTTGGGAAACTATACTATTGATGATAAGGGGAAAATCTATACTATTTGCGAGTACAAAAAAGAAGAAAATGGAAAATCTTGAAACTGAACTGAATACGTCATTAAATCGATTAACTGTTGAATCAGACAAAACAAACATTATTACTCAAAAAGAAGATAGTTTGAAGGACATAAAATGTATAAATAGTGAATTAGAAGAAATTAGTACTATTAGAGCTAAGGGAAGTTTTATTAGATCAAAAGCTAAATGGGTAGAAAACGGTGAGAAACCAACAAAATTCTTTTTGAAACTAGAATCACGGAATTTTTTAAACAAGGCAATAACAGAGTTGGAGGATAAAGATGGAAAAAAAATTTCAACAACCGGTGAAATCTTGCAAGAAACTGTAAAATTTTATAAATCACTATACTCTAGCCAAGTATGTTGTAATGTTGATTTGGATGAAATAGTCCCAGAAAGTTCATGTAATAAACTTGACGACAGTGTATCAGCTAAACTTGAGGGAGAATTAACTTACAATGAAGTACTATCTGCTTTAAAGCGCATGAAAAATGAAAAAAATCCAGGTCCTGATGGTTTTACAGCCGAATTCATTAAGTTTTTCTGGCGAGATTTGAACAAATATTTATTAAACTCTCTTAATTATGGTTACAAGAATGGTTCACTATCATTTACTCAATCACAGTGTGTTATAACATGTATTCCAAAAGAAAATAAACCAAAAAGATACTTGAAAAATTGGAGACCAATATCTCTGTTAAATGTCACCTATAAACTAGCCTCCGCCGCAATCGCAGGTCGTCTTAAATCAGTTCTCTTAACCATAATAAGCGAAGAACAAAAAGGATTCATTCCCGGTAGGTATATAGCTGAAGTCACCAGACAAATCTATGACGTAATGGAACACACAGAGAAATATCAAATTCTGGGTCTTTTGATGTCGGTAGACTTTGAAAAAGCTTTTGATTCTGTTGATTGGAAATTCATACAAAATGTTCTGAATTTTTTTAATTTCGGACCTTCGTTTCGTAAATGGGTTAATATTCTATATCACAATTCTGAATCATGTGTTTTAATTAATGGATTTCCGTCCTCATTCTTTAGACTCAGTAGAGGATGTCGTCAATGAGATCCCATCTCACCTTATCTCTTTATCCTGTGTACGGAAATATTGACAAAACTATTAAAAAATGACAAGCAGATTAAAGGTATCAAAATAGGAAATATTGAACATCTTCTAGCTCAGTTTGCTGACGATATGTCCTTGATGTTAGATGGATCTGAAAAATGCCTCTATGCAGTTCTTGCTACTCTTACCCTTTTTGAACGCTTCTCTGGACTTAAGGTAAATGTGGAAAAAAATTAATTTGGATCGGCTCAAAGAAACGTAGTAGGATTAAGCTTTGTAACGAGTGGAATCTCGAATGGGTACATTCTTTTAAGCTATTAGGAATAATGTTTCATATTGATCTTGTAAATATGATTGAAATCAACTATTTGGATAGGTTCAAGGATATTGAAAACCAAATGAAAATCTGGAAATGTCGAATATTGACTCCTTTAGGTCGAAATATAGTCCTTAAATCATTGCTGCTACCCAAAATAACTATTGTTTGCGCATCTCTACCATCGCCGTCTGACCATATTATAAAAGCTTTCCAATCAAAATGTTTTGATTTTATATGGAAAGGAAAACCGGACAAAGTCAAACGAGAAATTATAGTAGGCAGTATACCTAATGGAGGTATTAAAGTCCCACAAATATCCTATTACATAGCTGCTCAGAAGATAGCATGGTTGAAACGCTATTATATCACATCTAGTGAGAAAACTTTTTTTTGTTTTTCACAATAATATCATACCGGCAACTATATTAGAGATGGATTCAAAATATATTCAGGATTTTATTGTTCCAAATGTGACCAACAAGTTCTGGAAAGATACATTTCAAGCATGGAGTATATATCTATCAAACTGTAAATCCTTGAAGAGGGAAATCTATTCTGAATTTATTTGGTACAATGGTAACATAAAGATAAACAACCAATCCGTTTTTTATAAAAACATGTACTTCGCGGGTGTGAAATTTTTGAGTGATCTAATTACTGATACAGGCTGCTTATTATCATATGAACAATTTATAACTTTGTACACAGCTAAATGTGACCTGGTGACCTACTATGGACTTAAAAATTCTATAAAGGAATATCTTAATAAATTTCAACCCAATGCTTATCAGTTACCTAAAATTCCAATATTACCTTACAATCATATGCAAATACAAGCTGGACGTAAAGGATCAAAACACTACTACGATATATTATTGAATAATTCTTTCCAAAAAATGAAATATGATCACAAATGGGAACAAATTTTTAACGAAAACTATTCTGACTCTGAGTGGAAAATGATTAATGAAATGCCTTTTAGATGTACTGAATGTACTGAATTGAGAGGGTTTCAATATCGACTCATACATAGAATTTTACCTGTGAGTTCCTATCTCTTCAAGCTTAACTAGATTGATTCACCATTATGCCTATTCTGCAAAAATGAAATATGTAACATTGACCATTTATTTTGGGATTGTGAATATATTAACTCCCTTTGGAAAGAGATCCAACAATGGATCAATATCAACGCCCATCTTAACATAGTGTTTACAAAGAAAGAAATAATACTTGGATATGTATCCAAAAACAACGACCCAATGAATGTTATGATTTTGTTGATCAAACAAATTATTCTGAAATGCCATAATAAAGAGTCAAATATAACTATTGTTGGAATCCAAAGGGAGTTATCACATTATTATGATATAACAAAAGCGATAGCCTACTCTTCATGTCAGTACAACAAGTTTGTTAAATTTTGGTCAAGTTGTCACCACTTGTTCACTTAGTTAATCGATTTGCCTTTTGTCCATATAGTAAATAAACAGATTTATAATGACGATGCTCAATACCAATTGTACCCTATCTTCATCGTCCAATATGTTACTATGAATGAACTATGTGAATGAAATTTGTATATATATGTGCACAAAAAAATGTGGAATAAAAAAAAAAAACAACCCTGAACTCATTTTATTTCCCGAACTGACCATTTAGATAAGTGTGGTACTGAGATGAGAAAGAATCATATGTCACAAATATGCGCATATACAACAATTGTTGTAGTCAACTTCACGATGACGTCAAAGCTTCCTGTGTTACGTCATAGTGCCATATACTGAATGTCATTTACTGCATTACCGGCCCGAAGAATCAAGTACCTAGTGCAACGGCTGAAACGTTTGCGAAAAATAACTTATCTCCATTCTCTTTTATGTGAAGAAAGTTTACCTATAAGAAAGAGTAAACACATGGTGGTTCTGACTGAATCAACAATCTTTATTTTGATTATCATTTCGACCAGATTTTTGGTTTGGATAACAAATGGTAGAATACACATGTCAAAACTGACACAGTCAATATTAAGAGATTGAACTTTTTTTTTATAGCTGTTGATTTATTAATTAATTAATTCCTTGGTAACTTATCAAAGATTTTCTTCACGCACAGAGGACCCGCAACTGATAATCTTTCTCGCTGACTATGGAGACCAAAAGGGAGACATCTACAAACTTAACATTCATCATATGAGCATATCCCGTATCCTGGTCAACGTGGTACGACCTAGGGCATTAGACTACGACCACACAGAGGGGCTGATCTACTTCACTGATTTAAACACCAAACAGATCAAAAGAGTGGACATCAATGGTGGAAACGAGGCCCAAGTTGCAAAATTTAATTCAAGTGAATATGTTTCAACCATATTAATAACCATATGTGCATCAATTTCAGCACTTTCTTATCACTTTCGATACAGTTGTCAATATAATTGTCAGTGTGCTAGTTTTTCAAGTATTGTTGATTCTTCTGATCATATCAAATCATTTTCCGCAATAAATGGGTTTAACTTCGATCATTTTCACCTACAAAACATTGAATAATTACAATGTTTTCAGCATCTAGCCCCGAAGGCCTGACACTGGACCCATCCACTCGTCAAGTGTTCTACACAGACAACGGCAACAACCTGATAGGGAGAGTGGACATGGAGAATTTCAACCATACAGTTATTCTCGACACTGGGCTGGACAAGCCGCGAGGAATTGTTGCTGATACTAAGAACAAGTAACATCATTGTGCTCTTCAAATTTGTTGTGAACATTGTTAATTCCCTCTGATAATTAAGAATATCTGACGAGCGTCCCCTTTTGTTCGCATCTCATGTGAACTGCTTCATTTAGAATAGCCTCCTCAAAATCGTGACACATGGTTACATTTTGCTTCCCCGGATGTAACTTGTAAGAAACTTGAATGTGAATTGTAATACCCTTATATTTCGTTTTGAAATGAGATGTATACAATGAAAATTTTTGACCGACCAACAATCCGCAATCCTGCAACACCAAAGGGAGCCGATACAGAAAGTAGCTAAATTACTCAATTTATTGTCGTGGTTATTCCCTAACATGCTTTAATTTGTGAGTGGTGCTGTGTTGGGATTAAAAACTCATGACAAGTTTACAAACGTTTATCTTTTATAGACTTGATCAAGTGTGAAATTTCTATTTCCCCTTTTCGTCATTTATCACTCTTTGTGATAACTTGCTGTTACGTGATGTTTCTTTGCAACTTTCAGAAGTGAAGTCCTCGAGTAGATGTTATGAAAGTTACTGTTTCTATCGAATTTGCGAATTACCTTTGCATAGTTGGAATTTGAATGACAAAACTGTTAAGAAATAATAGTTTGAAATGAAGACAGGTAAATGTGAATTCTAACCATGTATTTTCAGAAAGCTTTATTGGGTCGATTACGGTAGTAACCCGAAGATAGAGACGAGCAACTATAGTGGAGGACAGAGATCAACTGTCATCTATTCTAATATAAACGATCCGCTTGAGATAGCTATCGACGGAGAGGTAAAAAAAACTTTTGTGTTTAAAATCTAACATTTTTAAATTGTCAGTTTCTTCCTTCCAAAATAAGAAATTATTACTTCATTACTTTCTATCTTCTACTATCAAAACGTCTTACACAATCAGAAGGATGTGCAAGTAGTCTAGCATTGACGTTGGGGAAAGTAAAAACATTTAACAATTAAATCATCTTGCTTTATCATCTATTCATCATGAAGTATTAAGTTTTCTATGAACAAGCGATTGCCAATTATCCAATTATCAAATATGTGTGGCTGGAACTGATCGAAGGACCATAGCCACTGTTGAAGGAGGGAATCCAAGTCATATGAGCATATTTAATGGTTTCATGTACTTCACATATTTCCATGACAGGTAAATTATCACATATCTAATACCATTTGTATGTATATTTCTGCTTATAAATCAGTATATTTTCATTCACAACGCAGTTAAGTTTAATCGATCAGAAGTCTGAAAACTCATCAAATCATATGTAAACTGGTAAATTATGTCCTCAATATTATTCATGAAAAAGTAAGTGTTAGTGTCGAGCGTTCGATGTTCAAATGACTTAAATTTATTTATTTATAATTTTTATACGTCTTCGAAATAAAGATGTAGTGTCAAAGACTTAAATAATCGTGATATAATGATGTTGATAAATTTGATGCAGGAATAAAGTGTTAGCCAGAGGTTTATTGTCTTATTGCAGTCATCTGGTTGCTATGCCTCTGGATCATATAAATAACTATGCTGTGCTATCATCACCCCTACTCCAGCGACCCCGAGGAATACATGCATTCTCTCCGAACTTTGAAGTTAAAGGTATTTTGATAAAACAATCTTAAACCGAATAACTCAGCTAACTTTCAAAGTCTATAGAGTTCCAATATAAATCCGAAACATGTAAATGACTCACTTATATGATTGTTGACAACGCTTGAATGCCAAAATGGTAAATGCGTGAATTCAAAAATCAATGTACATTTACCTCATTAATTCATTAATGAGTAAGGTTTTTGTTTATCCCATATTAAAAAGCAAAAATTGCTAAATTACTGAAGGTTATATGTTCATTGGTTTCAGTTCCATGCCCGTATGGAAAATATGGAAGGGATTGTTCCACATGTGGAGCCTGTAAGAACGGAACCGTTTGTGAGAAAACCACTGGCGTTTGCTTTAGAGGTTGTCAACTAGCTATACAACAGAAAAATGCACCAAAAGTAAGTGAGTGAGTGAGTGAGTTGGGGTTTAACGTGAATTATGTTTCTTCTTACATTTATGTAAATCATATTGTACATATGCAAATTAATCAAGCAATTTGTGATACACTACAGGATACACTATCTTCTACTATCAAAACGTCTTTCACAATCAGAAGGATGTGCAAGTAGTCTAGCATTGACGTTGGGGAAAGTAAAAACATTTAACAATTAAATCATCTCGCTTTATCATCTATTCATCATGAAGTATTAAGATTTCTATGAACAGGCGATTGCCAATTATCCAATTATCAAATATGATTTTTATAACATCTGTCACTTAAAACAATGAGTGACAACAGCATCATAAAATATTATATTATATCAAATAAGCTATGTTATGTTTATTTGAGCATATAATCGCTTTGCAGGGCGACTATACTGGACAGAGTTTCAAGGGGTCATCCACTCCGTCAGTGTGGCTGGAACTGATCGAAGGACCATAGCCACTGTTGAAGAAGGGAATCCAAGTCATATGAGCATATTTAATGGTTTCATGTACTTCACATATTTCCATGACAGGTAAATTCTCACATATCTAATACCATTTGTATGTATATTTCTGCTTATAAATCAGTATATTTTCATTCACAACGCACTTAAGTTTAATCGATCAGAAGTCTGAAAACTCATCGAATCATATATGTAAACTGATACATTCTGTCCTCAATATTATTCATGATTAAGTAAGTGTTAGTGTCTATACCTTGTCTATAAAGGCGTGTGATTTATACAAGAAAACACAGCTTAGTGAAATAGAAATTTCGCTTGGGGTTGAGCATAGTTTAATCAAAAATGTTTGATTAAGTATAATCCATCAGAAAACCGTACTAGATCCAATTGAATGAAAACAGTAATCTGAATGTCTTTAATTATTTTCAAAATTGAAAAGAAGGTGCTTTTGTGTTTTCAAAAATAGTTCTAAGCTAATGAGAAATAATATTAGCCTTAAAGTGTTTTAACTTAATAAAAATAAACCAGTTAGAATTATGTTCTAACCAAACTAAAAAAGCAATCACAATGGTATTTCATGTTATTTAAATGGCAAATTCAATATTAGTAATAATGCTACCCATTTTCAAATATATTGTTTGATGAGATGGTTATCCATGTCTGTTCAAATGACTTAAATTTATTTCTTTATAATTGTTATACCTCTTAGAAATAAAGATGTAGTGTCAAATGCTTAGATAAATACGATATAATTATTTTGATAAATCTGATGCAGGAATAAAGTGCTAACCAAAGGTATATTGTCTTATTGCAGTCATCTGGTTGCTATGCCTCTGGATCATATAAATAACTCTGCTAGGCTATCATCACACTATCTCCAGCGACCCCGAGGAATACATGCATTCTCTCCGAACTTTGAAGTTACAGGTATTTTGATGAAACAATCCTTTACCAAATAAATCAGCTTAACGTTCCAAGTCTTTAGAGTTCGAATATTAATCCGAAACATGTAAATGAATTACTTATAGATTGTTGACAACACTTAAATGCCAAAATGGTAGATGCGTGAATTCAGTAATCAATGTACAATTCTCTCATTAATTCAGTAAAGAGTACGGTTTTTGTTTATCCCATATTTCAAAGTAATCATTGATCAATTACTGAGGGTTATAATATCATTGGTTTCAGATCCATGCCCCTATGGAAAATATGGAAGGAACTGTTCCACATGTGGAGCCTGTAAGAACGGAACCGTTTGTGAGAAAACCACTGGCGTTTGCTTTAGAGGTTGTCAACCAGGCTATACAACAGAAACATGCACAGAAAGTAAGTGAGTCAGTGAGTGAGTTGGGGTTTAACGTGAATTATGTTTCTTCTTACATTTATGTAAATCATATTGTACATATGCAAATTAATCAAGCAATTTGTGATACACTACAGGATACACTATCTTCTACTATCAAAACGTCTTTCACAATCAGAAGGATGTGCAAGTAGTCTAGCATTGACGTTGGGGAAAGTAAAAACATTTAACAATTAAATCATCTCGCTTTATCATCTATTCATCATGAAGTATTAAGATTTCTATGAACAGGCGATTGCCAATTATCCAATTATCAAATATGATTTTTATAACATCTGTCACTTAAAACAATGAGTGACAACAGCATCATAAAATATTATATTATATCAAATAAGCTATGTTATGTTTATTTGAGCATATAATCGCTTTGCAGGGCGACTATACTGGACAGAGTTTCAAGGGGTCATCCACTCCGTCAGTGTGGCTGGAACTGATCGAAGGACCATAGCCACTGTTGAAGAAGGGAATCCAAGTCATATGAGCATATTTAATGGTTTCATGTACTTCACATATTTCCATGACAGGTAAATTCTCACATATCTAATACCATTTGTATGTATATTTCTGCTTATAAATCAGTATATTTTCATTCACAACGCACTTAAGTTTAATCGATCAGAAGTCTGAAAACTCATCGAATCATATATGTAAACTGATACATTCTGTCCTCAATATTATTCATGATTAAGTAAGTGTTAGTGTCTATACCTTGTCTATAAAGGCGTGTGATTTATACAAGAAAACACAGCTTAGTGAAATAGAAATTTCGCTTGGGGTTGAGCATAGTTTAATCAAAAATGTTTGATTAAGTATAATCCATCAGAAAACCGTACTAGATCCAATTGAATGAAAACAGTAATCTGAATGTCTTTAATTATTTTCAAAATTGAAAAGAAGGTGCTTTTGTGTTTTCAAAAATAGTTCTAAGCTAATGAGAAATAATATTAGCCTTAAAGTGTTTTAACTTAATAAAAATAAACCAGTTAGAATTATGTTCTAACCAAACTAAAAAAGCAATCACAATGGTATTTCATGTTATTTAAATGGCAAATTCAATATTAGTAATAATGCTACCCATTTTCAAATATATTGTTTGATGAGATGGTTATCCATGTCTGTTCAAATGACTTAAATTTATTTCTTTATAATTGTTATACCTCTTAGAAATAAAGATGTAGTGTCAAATGCTTAGATAAATACGATATAATTATTTTGATAAATCTGATGCAGGAATAAAGTGCTAACCAAAGGTATATTGTCTTATTGCAGTCATCTGGTTGCTATGCCTCTGGATCATATAAATAACTCTGCTAGGCTATCATCACACTATCTCCAGCGACCCCGAGGAATACATGCATTCTCTCCGAACTTTGAAGTTACAGGTATTTTGATGAAACAATCCTTTACCAAATAAATCAGCTTAACGTTCCAAGTCTTTAGAGTTCGAATATTAATCCGAAACATGTAAATGAATTACTTATAGATTGTTGACAACACTTAAATGCCAAAATGGTAGATGCGTGAATTCAGTAATCAATGTACAATTCTCTCATTAATTCAGTAAAGAGTACGGTTTTTGTTTATCCCATATTTCAAAGTAATCATTGATCAATTACTGAGGGTTATAATATCATTGGTTTCAGATCCATGCCCCTATGGAAAATATGGAAGGAACTGTTCCACATGTGGAGCCTGTAAGAACGGAACCGTTTGTGAGAAAACCACTGGCGTTTGCTTTAGAGGTTGTCAACCAGGCTATACAACAGAAACATGCACAGAAAGTAAGTGAGTCAGTGAGTGAGTTGGGGTTTAACGTGAATTATGTTTCTTCTTACATTTATGTAAATCATATTGTACATATGCAAATTAATCAAGCAATTTGTGATACACTACAGGATACACTATCTTCTACTATCAAAACGTCTTTCACAATCAGAAGGATGTGCAAGTAGTCTAGCATTGACGTTGGGGAAAGTAAAAACATTTAACAATTAAATCATCTCGCTTTATCATCTATTCATCATGAAGTATTAAGATTTCTATGAACAGGCGATTGCCAATTATCCAATTATCAAATATGATTTTTATAACATCTGTCACTTAAAACAATGAGTGACAACAGCATCATAAAATATTATATTATATCAAATAAGCTATGTTATGTTTATTTGAGCATATAATCGCTTTGCAGGGCGACTATACTGGACAGAGTTTCAAGGGGTCATCCACTCCGTCAGTGTGGCTGGAACTGATCGAAGGACCATAGCCACTGTTGAAGAAGGGAATCCAAGTCATATGAGCATATTTAATGGTTTCATGTACTTCACATATTTCCATGACAGGTAAATTCTCACATATCTAATACCATTTGTATGTATATTTCTGCTTATAAATCAGTATATTTTCATTCACAACGCACTTAAGTTTAATCGATCAGAAGTCTGAAAACTCATCGAATCATATATGTAAACTGATACATTCTGTCCTCAATATTATTCATGATTAAGTAAGTGTTAGTGTCTATACCTTGTCTATAAAGGCGTGTGATTTATACAAGAAAACACAGCTTAGTGAAATAGAAATTTCGCTTGGGGTTGAGCATAGTTTAATCAAAAATGTTTGATTAAGTATAATCCATCAGAAAACCGTACTAGATCCAATTGAATGAAAACAGTAATCTGAATGTCTTTAATTATTTTCAAAATTGAAAAGAAGGTGCTTTTGTGTTTTCAAAAATAGTTCTAAGCTAATGAGAAATAATATTAGCCTTAAAGTGTTTTAACTTAATAAAAATAAACCAGTTAGAATTATGTTCTAACCAAACTAAAAAAGCAATCACAATGGTATTTCATGTTATTTAAATGGCAAATTCAATATTAGTAATAATGCTACCCATTTTCAAATATATTGTTTGATGAGATGGTTATCCATGTCTGTTCAAATGACTTAAATTTATTTCTTTATAATTGTTATACCTCTTAGAAATAAAGATGTAGTGTCAAATGCTTAGATAAATACGATATAATTATTTTGATAAATCTGATGCAGGAATAAAGTGCTAACCAAAGGTATATTGTCTTATTGCAGTCATCTGGTTGCTATGCCTCTGGATCATATAAATAACTCTGCTAGGCTATCATCACACTATCTCCAGCGACCCCGAGGAATACATGCATTCTCTCCGAACTTTGAAGTTACAGGTATTTTGATGAAACAATCCTTTACCAAATAAATCAGCTTAACGTTCCAAGTCTTTAGAGTTCGAATATTAATCCGAAACATGTAAATGAATTACTTATAGATTGTTGACAACACTTAAATGCCAAAATGGTAGATGCGTGAATTCAGTAATCAATGTACAATTCTCTCATTAATTCAGTAAAGAGTACGGTTTTTGTTTATCCCATATTTCAAAGTAATCATTGATCAATTACTGAGGGTTATAATATCATTGGTTTCAGATCCATGCCCCTATGGAAAATATGGAAGGAACTGTTCCACATGTGGAGCCTGTAAGAACGGAACCGTTTGTGAGAAAACCACTGGCGTTTGCTTTAGAGGTTGTCAACCAGGCTATACAACAGAAACATGCACAGAAAGTAAGTGAGTCAGTGAGTGAGTTGGGGTTTAACGTGAATTATGTTTCTTCTTATATATTTGTGTAAATCATATTGTACGTACGCAAATTAATCAAGCAATTTGTCATACCCTACAGGATCAGAACAGCTGGGTTTTCTGGATAACAACTTTCCAAAATGTGATTTGAACAAAGAAGTTATTACTAACCCTGAAAAGACTTTACATAAAGATCGTCCAACATATGTTAATTTTCCTTTTTTTTATTTTCCTCATTTTCCAAGACGTCATCAGGTTTCAATGCATACTTTATGTTTAAGATTTGAACAACAGGTAAACTCAAACAAATTGTCTTTCTCTTCCTAATGGCTTTTCTATATTATCCTTTCGTAATTCAATGACTTTGTTTCAACAGAATGTATTCCGGGAAAGTTTGGAGAGAACTGTGAGTCACAATGTTCGGAGAATTGTAAATCGAATACGGCCTGTGATTTCATGTCTGGAAAGTGTCCTGATGGGTGCAAAAGTGGATGGAAAGGGGACAACTGCACAAAAGTTATACATGATTAAAAGTTAATTTTCATTTGATCTATGTTTTAACTAAAATTGATTGTTAAAGCCTCTTCAATGGTATTGATTTAACAGGTAACACAGTCAGTGGGATCCTGTTTTAAGGATAAATGACACGTAGACCAGCAACACATGATGTAGCTATGTCTCAGTTCAAAATGTGATATTGTTATTACTTAACTACTTTTTACCGATCAAATACAAGTGCTTTGATTTATATTATGAATTACTAAGCAAAAACCTTAGGCTCAACATATTTTTTCCAGAAGAAGCAGAACAGAACGAAGGCCCTCCAATTGGTAATGTATAAACAATTAGCTCAGCATTGTTCTGTGATCGTGTTGCTTCAATCCAAGTAATATTTCTATGGCAAAGGAGACTTTATTTTAGTTTTAAATTCATATACATGAATACGTGTGGTAATGTCCTATCCAAATAGTATTTGATGAAATATATTTTGTATTCACTAGGTCTGATAGCTGGAGTGGTCTGTGGGGTGGTTGCAGCCATTATCATCGTTGTCGTTGCTGTATGTGTAATCAGGTGAGGCAGTTAAAACAATTGTACTAATATTGAAGTGCATTGTTAATGGGTTTATGTTTTATAAATAGCAAGTAAAATTTGAAAAGAAGGCCATATAAACCACTATTGCAAAACCAAAAATCATAAAAACAAGCTTTTGAAAAGTTTACAGCAATAAAGAAATCTCTTCATTATTTTTACCCCAACACATTAAGTAAATTGTATCCCTAAAAGATCGTCAGCAAAAACAGTAATCTTGTTAACGCCAAATTGATCGCTTTACACGAAAAATGGACTTCTCAACTACATTACTTCCTTTATTTTCAGGAGAAAGCGAGCACAGAAGCAGGAGGATGATTACTTTTCTGGTTTGTCCCCAGGAAAAAAACAAGCCGATGATAATTACGAAACGCTTAATAAGGGAGGAAGCAATCCAGGCTCAACTGAAAATGCTAATATCTATTGAAGTTAAATCAAATTTTCGGTTCTTTCCTTTTCCTTCAACGTTAGTATCAGTGTATTGTTATTCAATAAATAGAAATAATTGCTTCAATATAATATTACATTTGTCATTTATTCAACTTCGCATTCGACTGGGACGAGATCTTACACACATTCGAATTCCTAGTTTGATTCAAGTGTCCTAAATTGTCATATTTGTAATAAATGCTGGTTTATGATTGGCATTATGTCAATAATTTAATCAAACAGTCCGATGATGACAAAAAGACCTATATTGTACAGGTGTTAGATGCGATCTTATTTATCGAGATTGATTTTACTGTGTGTGGATATGAATATATTATCAATTAAATGTTTTGGGACAGATGTTTAGATATTGTTTTTGTTAAAAATAAGACACGATTGCTTCTTTTCTCTGTCAATGATGTTTTCTAGATGGACTTTTTAAAATTTCAAATGCATACATGGTACCATTATGCTTCGGGTAGAATTCGATGTACTCGCACTAAATCTTTGATCAATATGAACGTCGTAAATGTAGAATCAATTCAATCGACAAGGAGACTTTACTAGTGAGCGTTGCGTTCATCTCTGAAGTTCTCTCACATCTGTAGTTCAAGATTAAATTACATAATTTGCCTGTGCCGTATGGTAAATGCAACTGTCACTGAAGCTTTTTGAATTATCAGAGCATATCAATGGTGTTAAAACATCTTTTAATCATTTCTTTTGAATGTTCCTCTCTGTAGGTGGTAAATATTTGTGGTTTAATAGTAAGGCCCACTTTATTTTGCAAAGGTGCTGTTGGGATCATACAACAACATACAAAACATGAACTAACACCAACAAATTGTCACCAACAGAATGTCCATCTGATGAATAATATGAAACACAAAGCAGCGTTTTGAATGTTATAGAATTGTTATTCAGCGTCAGGGAATAATGACGTACCAGTACAATAACATTTAGATAGAAAAAGTTGAGTGTCACGGGACATAAAATCTTTACTTGTACACAAAGCGGAGAAATTGTCACTAAGATATTTATCACAAAGAAACTTTGGAATTCAGTATAAAAGGATCCTATGTTGACCTTATCTGCATGCTCGTTTTCACATAGTTACCTCTCAGTTTACAAGACCTACCCAAAACGAGGCTGTGTTAAGATGTTCTGAATTTGCAAGTCATTTGTTGAAATGTATGTAACTTTGTTAGTTTTGGGATAACCCTTTCTAAGATATTGTATATTTTTGTAGAAACTAGACGCTTTGGTATACAAGTAAAACTCCGCTTCAATTGTGCCTTTATAAGTGGTTTTGATAACGCACACTTATTTTTGGATTATCTATTTTACCTCATTTCTTTAGTTTTGTTTCAGTTCGAAACCTCGGTTTACATATTTGTAACTATTGATAAATCTAAACTGCAAGACCTAGTCTAAAAGCTCTTTTTTTAGAACATTTACCGAAAATATTTTAAAACACAATCGTATACTAATGTTATTTCTCTTTACCCCAAACGTATCGTTCTTGATAACGTATCGTACTGATAACAACATGTTTATGCAAACGTTAGTATATTCCTTTACATTGTATGATGAAACTGTCAAATAAATAAAAATATTTCCTTACAATTAGTCATTTTCTATTTTGAACGTTTATATTGATGTAATAGTCGCCTTTGATCAAGTTGGCATACACAAGTTATCACCACGTCAGATGAAATTAAAATGTGACATTACTTACATTATAATAACAAATATTGACTTAATGTCTTGGTATATCAAAATTGAGTGACATGCCTAAATCTGAATGGCTTTTCAGAGAGTAGTAATTTAAATGATTTATTTGCTAAAGCCAATAATCACCAACATCATGACCACTTTAAAACTAAATATGATTGCTCTATATGGCACGTAACGAAATGGAATAGGTTTCGGGTATGAAAACGTGCATACAAACCGTTCAAGCCATTGTAACCAAAACTGTCGGATGCCAGAATGTCAGATACTGGGAGGTGGCATATTAATGGTCGTCTCATTGCGGGTCTTTCTTTTATGGAATGTGCAAGAAGAACTGGACTCTACCAAAAGTCAAACATGCACGAACCAATGACGTGAAGAATGGCACACCCTCAGGAAGACCACGTATCACCTCAGTGAGAGAGGATAGATCATTGATAAGGCTCGTAAGAAGGTTTCCTTTTGCTTTCAGTACAACCCTAAAACGCCAATGGCTTCCACAAAGTCAGTTCAGTCACAAACTGTTAGACATGGACTCTCGGCCGCTGGATTGAAGTTCGGAAGAGTATTCAAGCGACAGAAACGCAATAACAACCACAAGCAGTTGCGTCTCGTATGGTGTAGAGAAAGACCTAGGTGGAATTTCAGATAATGGAAGAAGCTTCACTGGTAAGACGAAACCAGGCACGCTGTGGTTGGCAAGGTCACGGTCCAGGAACAGCGTATGCACCAAGAAACATCATGCCAACAGTACCTCATGGTGGGGGATCTGTGATGTTATGGGGCTGCTTCTCGTTTGACTGCAAACTTGATCTTGTGACCATACGAGGTAACTTGACAGGAGACTGCTACATCTGGGTACTCCTTGAACCTGCTTTCGTGCCCAATTTCGACAACTTCAACAAGACCTGCAATGAAAATGCTTGACCACATCGTTCACGAGCTGTGAGCAGATAATCCAGAAAATTGACCTGAGACATCTCCTGTGGCCTGCAATGAGTCCGTTTCCTAATCTGCTTGAACATGTTAGGGACATTTTGGGCCGACTTGTACAACGCATGGATCCTCCTCCTCAGAACTTACATGAAATGGAGGCGGCATTACACGAGGAGTAGCAGCAATTGCAACAAGATCAATTTCGACGTCTAGTGTAGGGTATTAGACCAAGACTTCAAGCTGTCATTGATGTGCATGTGAAAGTTTGTGATAGTCACTTGTTTTTTTTCGTGCCTCAAGTTCTTAAATGATCATTTAAACCAATCCGAGTAATTTTTCGTAATTACAATATGATTTATGACCATTGTTGTCTTTTTGCACCAGTTTGAACCCCATACTTTAGAGCAAACTTTTTATGTACCATGGGTCAAAGAGTGGCCATTTACAGTCTTCTTCAAAGTTCAATCTCTCCATGATTACCTTTCATGTGTTTATACTGTTATCTTCCACAATCACCATAATTATAATAACCTATTTAAAACGGAAGGGGGGGATACTAGATAGGTATAGCAGAGCTTATAAAAATATAATGGGATGGGATGGTAAGGTTTAACTGTAAGTCCTTACAGGAAGTGATCACATGTTTGAAAATAAATGTACAGAGAAACAACGGAATTTAAGCTTAACCAATCAAAGTTCAATTGTCCTAGAAGGTCCTGTCATCTCGTTCCCTCTTCTCTGCCACATGTTACGTGTCGCACCTGGCCTAGAGCAAGACTGTTCTGTCTACTGAATCTAAAGTCAGCTATTTAAGCCCAACGAGCGGACGTCGAAGAAGGCCACATAGTAGTGCATTCAAAAGGTATTTTGACTAAGTGTTTACCAATTGGTTTGATTCGTGAATTAACTCGGAAATTACACCTTTGTACACCATATACACCATATGTTTTGTTACTTTGATCAAAGCTGTAAAAAGGACTATGAAAAAAACTATTTTTATTCTTTAATCTTTAAGTAATGGAATTGACAATATTCTAAAACATGTGTATATGTACTGTACATTGATGTATTGATAATATTACAAATTTAGAAATTTCCTTAATTACTTTATTTCCAAGGACAGTTTGAAGGACCTCAAAATGGTAACGTGTAACTGTTTTTACAACTATTTTTGTAGGACATCATAAACCATTATCACTTCGTTATTTTTTCCTTCAGGAGAAAGTAGGCAAAAAGGATGGACAATGATAATTACATCGGGTTGTCTCCAAATATTGGTTATAGCAATGCTAATTATGAAACAATAAAGATGGGAACACTCAACCGTCTCCTAATGATATCTCTACTATCTTTTTAATTTCTTGTTATTAATTAATTTCATTCATCTTCTTTAAAAATACTCCTGTTTCTTTTAAATCAGCACTTATTTTAAAATTCGGCACTAATTTCTTTACGATTGAAACATAGTTTGACAGTTTCATGTCCCACTCTTGCAGTCAAGTTGAAGCCTGGAAAATATCAGTATTATTCGGTTGAATTCCATCTTCCTACGCAAAGCTTAACTATTGCCTGTCTCGAACTGTCCATGTTAGCCCTTGCTGCCGACACAAGACTTGCCTGTGTTTTAATGCACCGATTTGATGCACTATGCGCGGTAATACTTCATTTCCTGTCATCGTGCAATTGTTTTATCATTTGTGCTTGCAAAATCTTTATTGAATACCCGTTGAACTGAAACATTGATTAAATTTTACATAAATTAACCGATAAAATTTGAACATATCTCGTTGTATCGCGGTAGTAAATGTTTCTCTTAACAAACTTTACTTCTTGCAGTAAAAAAACAGGTAATTTGAGTTGTACCATTTGAATATCTTGTCAATAAAAATTTAAAAAATGTAAAACAAATCTATTTTCTTCCTTTTTCACTGATTTCCCTGGGTCATTTTCAATTTTAAAAATAATACTGTATGTGCTTTGATATCAAATTATTTCCGTTTAGCTTGTACGAGTGTTTATGAACAGTTGGTAAAATAAAAATGAGACAAGTGCACATGATAAAGATAGACAATTGTTATGTTCTTGATATAGTGTCAAAGCTTACCAACTAAAAAGGTGTGCCCGGTAAATTGAGACAAGTCCACTTTTGTAGTAACTGTACCAGAATAATTTTCGTAGTTTTGCACAAGCTTTTATCTAATCTTAATATCAACTTAAATTATCCTAAATTATAAATTATAATTTATTGTTATGACAATATTACTTTGTTTCGTTCACAGATATTAATTTATCAATTAAATCATAATTGTCCTGATAATAGGGACACCATTAATAATATACATTGCATAGACAATATATACTTTTCATCGTATGTCTAAATATATATTCTCCCCTCATAAATTTGATTTCCACATATTTTTCAGGATAATTGTGCAGCTATTTAAAAGTAAACAAAGAGTAAACTGTACTTATTTGATGAAAAAATACAATTATATAATGGTAACGCCCACGATAAATGGGCCTACATTGAAAAAAATAAGGGGTGCAGTCATATGTTACTTATTTACCAAAACCAGTCCTAATAACAACAACAAAATCTTTTCCGTCCCCCATTACATTTATAAACTCAATCTTCTTTTTGAAAGGTTTGCAATGCCATCTTCTTTGTAACCTGATCAAACAGTTCACTTTCAATGGACGCGGCCATTTTGATTATATCGCAAATGCCACGGCATAGCCGATTGGGCATAGGTAACTGGAGATAACTAAAACACGCCAGAGAGGGCGCTGGTATCAAACCAGAAAAGTATTATAACAGCAGCAAGGGTTAACTTGGACAGTTCGAGACTGGCAATAGTTAGGCTTTGTGCAGGAAGATGGTTGGATTCAGGATCCAGAATAATCTTTGTTAATGAGGCATCACCACGTTTTATGTTATATAAATAAAGTGGTCAGACGGGATTCCAAATGCAAGAAAACATTTTTAATCAAAAGAGGCGGTGTTAAAATGAACGTAATTTGAACGGTTGGGCTTTGCACATCAATTTCCCTACCTAAAATGATTGAAAGGAGTCCACACGAAAACGGCCGCAAGTGGTTTTAGCTCGTGTCACGGTGTAACAAAATCTAAACTCTTAAACTGTTTATCCGACGGAAACATTAAACGAAATGATTACTAAACTAACAAAAGTGAAAAAGAAGTAGTAAGTGAATAAAATGTTTTAATTTCACAATAAACAAGATTATGAGAGGGTTCAATAACTTATACCCGTAAAAAAGATCAACCTGATTCAACAGCTAATTAGAGTCAACTACTGGTGAATCAACTATAGACAATCACTCTAGCGTAACACCAACTCAGACCTTGAAACAACAGGACAAGGTTAGTTGACGTCTTAACATGTGAACATCAATCACAATAGATCACCACTGGCGTGAAATAACAGGAGACTAGTGGGGCGGGAGGACGGCCAGGGAATAAATATTGATGAATAACAAGAAGTATATGTTACTTTAGATAATCCCAAGAAATTACTACTTGAGTGACTGAATAAATACGAATACTAGATAAATATTGCAGAGCTTATCAAAATAAAGGGATTGTGATAGAAAGGTTACACTGTACAGTCTTTAAAAAAACTGATCACATACTCCAAAAAAGTGCAGAAATATTACCTCACCAATCCGACTTTAACCCTCCCCCATGGCTCATGTCGCGAACGCCAGGCGCGCCCTGACTAACAACTAATTCAAAAATCTCTTTTAGAATAGGAGTGCGGACAGCAACGAAACTACATTGTACATGTTAGTACATAACATGGTAATGTCGTTTGGCTACACTAAAATGGTCTTGTCTCCCTAACAATCGGAATTACGTCAACAAACATTAACTCATGGTTGTAAAATCCAGTTATTCTCATTTAATATATTCCTGAATTGTGTTTTGTCCCAACACTTGGGAAAATGCATTATTGTGAGGACCACTAACAGGGAAGACATTGGGGATCTTCCACCCGTAATAGATATGAGTGAGTGATCATGAGATATGTATGTCAATTGCAAAACACATGCTTCTTGTTGGATAGAAAGAGGATAGCGATGTATAGCCTGAAACAAACATAAGCTCATTGTAAAGGGGGGAAACACAATAAGAACATGAAAATATAAATAACATAGGTAACATATAAAAATGTTACATGATAAAAGGCTGGAAAGAAAGGCATGAAATGTACATATGAACACATAAAACATCCTCTGTCGGCAAATAAAGGTATACATGTAAATAATGGAAATTGATACATGAAGGAAAATGAACATGATATGTACCTTTTTTTAAAGAGGTATCTATGAAGGATAATATCAAGATAATGTTACGGGGTAGAGGACATTATTACGATAAGAGCAATAGAGTGACGTCACTGGATGTTTATAATTTTTATATAATTAACATTGGTCCATAACATTTTAACTAGTCCGTACCATTTACTATCATGTAACTACAACCTACCGTGGCTTTTTGAAATTACTTCATAAATACCTTCTGTTATTCCTAAGTTACCAGTACTGACACTGTAATGCGCAAATATTCTGTTTGATAACCAACACATCTCGTTTTTCATTACATTTCCAGTTTGTAGTTAGACCCTATTGACCAATGAATGAAGGATCAATGACACCAATTATCATTGTTTTTACATAGATTAGACGGTGCACATCAATTTATATTATATGATATTAATTTATATTATATACAAGTTATGTCCATCATGTCCTAATATGTCGTCACACCAAACTTCGGGTATGCTCAGTACAACTATTTTCGTTCATTGACTGAGTACCAACATTCGCACTTTCAACAGTACTTTCTTTTTCTATTACATGACCCTTTGGAAATGTCTTGTATGTTTTTATATTTAAATGTATTCTCTGTAAAAAAATGAACAAATTATTATCGAAAAATAACAGTGAGGTTGCGAGTTGAAAAGAGATGCGACGTAAAACAAATTCAGATCTGGTGTTCACTTACAACAGCACAGGACCTCTATAATGCACTAGCTATAGTTATCAGATTTTAAACAGCAATGGAAACGTAAACTTCTCTGTCATGTTTGTAACCACCAAAACATCACGCCAGGTGCATATTCCTTTTACAAGAGCATGTCAATAAAATATGTTACCGTTATTTCATGCCCAACATCTTGACAATAACAATTCTTGATTTAGATGGTATACAATCGCATTGAAATAAGATCAAATATTGCTGCTAAGTATATGCGTAACGAAGTGAAGATTTCAATGACATTTAAAACATAATGCTCACTTAAGGTACTAAGGAATTAAAAAAATATTTTAAATTTATTAAAATCAGTTTAAGATAATCCCGACCTGCACTATTAGTATCATAACTAAAATGTTATTCATATCACCAAAAACATTAATTAATTTGAATTAACGGTAATCTTTCTCATTCCATCTTTGAAACTTAATGTATATTTCTGTATAAACTGTATTTGTAACATACAGTTTAAGGTTATTTACCACCGTGGGTGGATGTTTTGAGAATAAAGAAGTTGAATTTGACAGTATTAGTTTTCAGAGTTATCGGAGCATGCATGTGCTAATAAATTTTTTCCTTAAAATGTTTTCCTTTGTGAAATAGTCCCCGTATCGATCGTATTTCAGAGAATCAGAATTCAAACTAGATAGTGTTCAGATTATAACCCGAAATAAAATATTGCTGTCAAGCTTACTCTGTCCATTCTATTGTGTTTTAGAAAAATGTTAAGAAAGAAAACGGGTCTTGACATCAACAAACTTCAATCCGAATCAGAAATACACATTGTCATGTCTTGAATAATGTATTAGTACAGTTGTTTGGTTAGTATAAGGGACTCGCTGCCTACAATACAATATGGTTACATCGAATACAGATGATGGTCGTATGACATTCACATTGTTAAAATTGATGGCTCTTTTAAAAGTAATTAAGACATTAGATAGATACAAAGATACACAAATTAAGTTATTTAGAACATTATAGCTCTTTCGTAATACAATGACGATCCTAATGAATACCAACTTCTGTGTTAATGAATATTTGTCCTAATTTTTCTGCTATTTCAACTACTAAAATGCCATTGAACTAAGTTGTCCACGTTTGGAATCAGTTTGACATTTCAGAAAATAAGGCTGTACAAAAGAGGTTAAGAGTCGAGGTTTCTACAAAGGGTTGAATGTTTATTAGCCAAAAAACGTTCTTAATCTTCTATTGATTCGATGATTCATAATGTTCAGGCTTTTTTACACGAATTTCAAACAACCTTTGACTGTTGTTTTAAGTTTTTTATTTTAAATAATACATAGTCGGTCATGGTCAGGCATCGTGCCATTAGGCCGTTCAGAAAATAATCTCAACAAACTTTTATAACTTTGAGTATAGAGCTTTGAATTAGTACTTGCAGTTAAACATCATCTGGCTGTAAATACGCACAGGACGTTCAACATTGCGATATCCTGCAAATGTGTCATGTTTACTGAGTATATGCCTTAATCTGTATTTTTGTAAAATGTTGAAACATTTATTACATATTTCTTAATATAGGAGCTTGCCTATTTCACTTAATGCCATTCAATAGAAATAATATTCAACAAATAATTTCTAAAACCTTATACCTTATTTAAAAAGAAATCCAATGCAAAAACAAAACTGCAATGGAAGAAACATGCCACTGTAAAAAGAAATCTTCAATAGAAAGAACATCAGCCGGATCCGTTCATTTGAAATAAATCAATTCGATAGATATGGCTTTGAATCCTTTTATTGGAAATTTTTCTCTCCATTTTTAAGATTAAAAAAACATTCTTACTGTCAAAGTGTTAAAACAGCATTTATAAAAAAAAAGATTCTAAAAAACCATTTATCAAATCTAACTGATCATATAATTAGGAACCAAGATTGCAATGATAGTGCAGGGGCCACTCCCTGTTCTATTACTTTAAAAGTTTTTAACATTTTTTTGCATTTTTTTGCGAGTTATTTTCAAATCAATTATTGCAATTGATCAAGTCAAATGGATAATGCAAATAATGTTAAACATTCCTACGAAAAACACTCAATTGCAAACGGACGTTTGCGTATCATTTTACATCCCGGTCTGACCGAACCTGTCTCACTTTCCTTTCCATTATCATTTTCCTTTCCATTATCATTTTCCTTTCAATTATCAGAGCATGACGTCTCATGTAGCCCTCAAAGTATATATATAGCCACGACCAGTAAATTTAAAGAGTTTTGAGAAAAGAGCATCTGATCTTCTGGAAGGAAACAATGCTAGAAAAAAAAGGAATGTTTCATCATTGGTCTGCAGTATTGTCCCTCTCGTTACGGTTCGGGTTGATAGTGGCAGGTAAGAATACTTATCCTCTCTCTTACCTTTTGTTCTCTTTCTTTTTTTATAATTTATAAGTAAGAAATGCAAGTAATTGAAATGGAAACAAGGTTTTCTAGCTTAAATCCCGACGTAAATGATGACTTGTGCTTAAAAAAAGAAACATTTGAACAAATAAGAACAGCTAAAATAAAGGGAGTCATATTTCGAAGTAAGGCTGAATGGTTTGATCAAGGAGAAAAGAATACTGACTATTTTATGAATTTGGAAAATAGAAATTATATTGATAAAAATATGAGTGAACTAATTGCACAAAATGCTGTCCTCACCAAAACAAAAAATATATTTAAAGAATCATCCGAGTTTTATGATAAATTAGACACTAGCAAACATTCTACTGCCTGGGAAAACGATTTAGATTTTTTTTACGAATATAGATATTAAACTTTCAAATGTTTAGCGGGAATTTTGTGAAACTAAAGTTACATTGGATGAATGTGCACTTGCTCTAAAGAACATGAAAAAGCGAAAAAGCCCTGGCTCAGATGGTTTTCTGCAGAATTTTATACATTCTTTGGAAAGACATCGTTATCATTCTCTAAAGATCTATTCTATATTCATATGAAACTGGAACTTTGTCGGATTTTCAAGGGCAAGGTATAATTACTTGCATACCAAAAGACTCTCGCGACAGGCGCTGCTTGAAGAATTGGCGCCCTTTTAAACGTTGAGTAATTGAAACGCCATAATTGCCTCCCATCTTAGAAAGCTTCTGCCTGGTGTAATAAACGAAACTTAAACAGGATTCTTAAAAAATAGGTTTATAGGTGAACATACTTTACGATTTAATGCATTATTGTGAACACAGTGAAATACCTGGTCTTCTGGTTGCGATTGATTTTGAAAAAGCATTTGATACAGTCGAGTGGGATTTTAGAGATAAAACTTTGGAAGCTTTCAACTTCGGCCCAGTTCTCAGAAATTGGGTTAAATCATTTCAAAAAGACACCTGTAGCTCTTTAAATAATTCGGGCACATTTTCTAATTTCTTAACCAAGGAAGCGGTTGTCGACACGGGGATCCAGTGGCCCCATATCTTTTTGTTGCATGTGTTGAACTATTAGCCATTGCAATAAGGAGAAACAATAACATTAAGGGCATCACAATTAAAGGCAAGGTATGTCTTATGTTTCAATACGCAGATGATACCAATTTTACCCTTGATGAAAAGAAAAAGGATTATCCGAACTCATCTCTGTGATTAAAAAGTTCGCTACTGTCTCTGGTTTGAATCTGAACTGTGATAAAACCATAGCTATATGGTTTTGCTCTAAGAGAAATTCTAATGAGCAACTCTCTCCACATATACCACTTCGTTGGTCCAAAGAACCGTTCAAAATTCTCGGAATTACATTCTCTACCGACCCTTAACAAAATTATTTCTTTGAACTTTGAGTAACATTTCTCCAAATCAGGAAAATAAAGTCACTATTTGTCAGGACAATCTTTGTATCTTTTGCGGTAGAGAAATTGAAACATTTGAGCATTTATTTTTTTCATGTGATAAAACTAAAAACTTTATTTCACAGTTAGAATCATGGTACCCTCAAAAACCAGAATCAGCCTTGACATTGATATTACAAAATTTCTACTCGGTGACCCAAACGCAAATGTATTAATAAATCACATTTTCATTATTACAAAAGAATATATCAATAAAACTAGATTTACTTCCAATGTTTTAAACTTAATCAATCTAATTCATTGCATAAAATATCACTATCACTTAGAAAAGTTCATATTTTCGGATGAGGACCCTAATTTTAAACAAAAATAATCATGTCTTTTTTTAACATTGCAGCGTGAGTCCCTTTCACTCTTGCAATCGGTAACTGTCCACTATTTCCTGTCTGTATCTATCTCAGTCTCTCAGTCTTTAATATTTAAGGTTACAACTATTTATTATTTTAAATGTTGAAATCATAGCATTTGATTGTACCATTCTCTTGTTTGTAATAAATAAGAAAAAAAGAATACTTTCTCATTAAGTGAAACAGCAACTTATTCAATCTTTTGTGTTTTTCGCTCCGTCTTCTTAGTGAATACAAAATGTTAGCCGAATGCTGATTAAATGTTATCAACCTAAGGACTGACACTATCAAAATTCATTAGTAATTCATTTTTCGTTTTTACTTTGTCATTCTGGATATTACTGATCCCATTTAAAACAAAGTAATTTTAAATGACAAGCTAACAAGCAATGAAACTTTTGATTAAACTTATCTATGCTCAATCACTCCATCTGCCTTCAAGAAGTTCAACATTTGTCATTGTGAAACTTAAATGATGATTGTAGATGAGTGCAAGTTTTAGAATCTTGTCAAAATAAAATAGACAGAGAAAGTAATTTTTAAAAAGAAAAACTTTCCCACTTGATTTCGGAACATCTTATATAACATTTCTGCATTGCAAGAACATTCATCTCATGAACATTGAACGAACACAAAAGAAAAGAGATGTTTTACGTACGTATATAATTTTTCGAAAATTTCACTTCTTGACCTAGGTTGTCGAAACTAGTGTGATTAAATTGCCCTATATCTGAAGAATAAAATTTTCAAAACTTTAACGAGCTTTTAACTCATTCTGTCTAAGACTTTCTACACGATCTAACCTCAACCACACGTAGCGCACAGTTTTACGTAAACTCCTATCACAATGTCCCCACATGATCATTCAGTATCAGTAGCAAAAACCTCCTGTGTCGTTAACTTGATCACCGCCATCCTTAAAACACGATGTTGTGATTGGTCCGCTTATGACTAGGTTTTGTTTGCATTAAACTGGTATCAGACTGTGCGCTTCGTTTACAATTAACTGATTTCAGATCGTGGAGACAGGAAAGCCCTACATAGAACGAGTTAGAATCTCAATAAAGTAAATTCTTTGAAACCTTTATGCATCAGAACAAGGTCGATTTTAATCAGACTGTTTTCGAAGCTCTCTTAGTGTTGAAATGACGTTAATGTTAATGTATGGTTCTTACGTCTATAACAGTCCTAAGTGAGCTTTGAAAATGTGGGTCTTGAATATTTCGAGGAGCTGCCAAATGTGTTGCGTTTAGCTTTGGAAAATCTCGCTCACGACCGCAGTGAAATGTTCGTGATAGACACGAAAGTTTCAAACAACCACATACATTGGGTATTTGGGGATCGGTATTGACTTTTTTATCACTTGTTTGCATTAGACTTCATTTACTTGTTGCAAGAAGAACTCAGTTTCACCAACTTTGCTACATATTAATTATAATCAAGTGATCCGGTTGACAGCCTACATTATCCTTCAACCAATAGAAAATAGTTAGTATGGTGTGTCTCAAGAGTTCCATCCATTTGATTGGTCGGATACATGTTAAAATCGTTTCAGGTTCACTAAGCTTGACTGTGTGTTTGCGATTTTGGTCTGATGTAGCCGCCATGAACCAATTCATAAGACACAAAGATAGACATGCTGTCGTCGAAAGTAATTTCAGCTTTTTTTAACGGACGGACAGTTATATGTTTTGTTATGCCATATAACCAGATGTTTTCATCACATGTCACATGTGTGTTTGTTGCCAGTGAAATTCGTTACGGAAACAATCACGTGTCGTTGGTCTTGTATTAATACTTGTTTGTTCAAAATCAACGCAAGACTCTATGAAAATATTTTTTCTTTAAATAAGATAAATGGTTAACACGGTTAAGGGGACGAGTCCAGATACGCTTATACGTTTGAAATGGGAAAAAACAAATCTAAAATTACCATTTGAAATAAAGACGTTGTATATCAATCAATCTTTATAAGCTAGAAAGGTCATTGGCCCAGGTACAAAAGTAATCAATATATATATATATATATATATATATATATATATATATATATATATAGTGACAAAATGGTTTGAAACACAATTCAAACACAAATTTTACCTGAAAGCCTATTTAACAAATTTTGCTAAGTGTTAGATAAATAAATATCTTACTTTATGACAACTTATTAATACATTAAATTTATGGATAGAAGGATTCTTCCAGAAAGACTCAGGAATATACTTATGTCTCAAATTGGAATATACTTTACAGAGTAAACCAAAATTGAACGTTGTGTATAGTTAAAATTAATAGATAGGACGTTGTCCCATTGTCCTACTTCATGACTGTGTATAAAAAATGAGCTTTAATGCAGTCTTGGTTCACATGCAGCAAGTCTAAATAGGAGCCGAAAAAAATAGTCTGGATGAAGAAACGCAAATTATTAAAATTGTTCAAAAGACTAAATTTTAGTCTAGTTTTCCCATTGTCTTTATAAAGAAATTATTTTACTTTGCTGTAACTGGCAATTGATTGTAATTTGATAGAGCTCAGCCAAGTGTGTTAGGAAGAGCTTTTAACTTTGCTCATTACCCATTTTAAATTATTGTGTTCCATTTAATACCTTTGGCAATTAAGGGGAAGCGTTTTCATAAAGGATGCCTTGTTTTAAACACGTGACCTCATTACCTGTCTGAAGTCTGAATTACTGGTCTCAACAGTGGTCGATTGACTTGGCAGCCTTCTTTACTATGTCCTTTTAACTGAATAGAAAGTTATCTAGGTTCCGAAATAAATAGTCCGGAATCACTCATTTGACAATATGTGACATGATAGAGAATCATTCAGTTTTCTGTTTCAAAAATATAGTGAACATCGAATATTGTGCGCATATACTCATAGTTACCTTACCTAACTATACCATTCGGAAGTGACCATATTACTGAAAATTTCAACTCTGACTTTATTTCTCATTATTCGTCAAAAACAGTTGGTTCAGACGCTGTCAAAAACAATTGTGATTGTTGACGGTGGTTTTTCCTATATTTGATGGCTCTTTATGAAATATAAATGACAACTGTATAGTTTTCCGCAAACAATCGTATAATGGGTGCGTATCTCCAATTACTTACCGCCTATTTAGTTTTCTTACTAATGCCATATCTGTCGAACTTCTCGTTAGCATACTTACTTCTGCCAACAACCTTGACGATACATTGATTCCACCTGTCTGATCAGTATCATCACAAGACAGCTATCCGAGACATGACGTCAGCAAATTTTGAAATTGTGACAAATGACAAAATATTTATCGCATAACTACTCATACATAGTGTTTTCTGTAATATAAACAGATACTGCATATGTTACTGAATTGGTTTGAACAGACTGATTTAAATTGTATACATTTGTTTATTATATTATATCAATTATTTTTACTTTGCTGTGTGATACCCTTACTTCACTGCTTGCCAATATGTATTCTACGGCATTAATATATATGTAAACATGTAATTAATCTGTTTTACCTGTCTATACGCTGATTTGCATAGCAAATCAATTGTCTAATCATCAATCGCTCAATTGATAATATATCTATATATAATATAACATTACTTAGTGAATACTTAATTCGATTGGTGTTATGAAAACGTGCCCTATGATGAATGACGATGGACAAACGTCAGCAGAGTGAAACACCGCGAAATAATATCTCTTCATCTTGCCTTGATGCCTTTTTACTTTAACAAAATTATCTAGAAAATTAATAAGTGATAGTACATCAAAGGCTTAAAACAACTGAGATCTCAAGTGGTAAAGAATAATATTTTTCTTGTATCTGCCTTCATTCTAATCATAAAAACGCCATCTCTATTATGAACCTTATGTTTATATTTCAAATCATGGTCAAAATGAGAACCAAATTGTCAGTAAATGCAGTTTCATGAACAGCCATAAGCGACTTGATGAGTTCTAGATATGACTCAGTTGATGTTGTCACGAAAGTATCACAGTGTGATGATTCACGTATGTATATTCTTCACTTCTCACAAAAAAAACAGTCGCAAAGTTATCCATTCATAAGTTTGTAAGCTAAAAGAGATTTGGTTCTAACCGCTGATAACTAAACGCCAAGTTACAATATCAATAGATAGTTGCTTACATAGTTTTCAGTTATTAAATGACAATGAATCCAATACTTCACTTATTACTGTTCATAAGTGGATTCCTTTGTAATGATTGCAAATAAAATGTTTTCTTGACAACAGATGACCCTCAACTGATAATTCTTATTTCTGACCATGTATATGACGACTACAATGGAAACATCTACAAATTCAACATTCCTCATATGAACATCTCCCGTATTCCTGTCAACGTTGTGTCACCTGTAGCCTTAGACTACGACCACACAGAGGGGCTGATCTATTTCACTGATATATACACCAAACAGATCAGGAGGGTTGACATTAATGGTGGAAACGAAGAGGAAGTTGCAAAATTTAATTCAAGTGAATATGTTTCAACATCATATCATTAAACTTAAATGCCTTTAAACACCGAACTTTCTCAATCTTTCAATGTAATTACCAGTGTGCTAGTATGTCAAGTAATGTTGTTTTTACTGTTCATATCAATGCATTTATGACAATAATATGGATTGTACTCTAATTATTTTCACCAAAAAACCCACACTGAATAATTACAATTTTTCAGCATCTAGCCCTGAAGGTCTAACATTGGACCCAAAAACTCGTCAAGTGTTCTACACAGACTACGGCAACAACCTGATAGGGAGAGTGGAGATGGACAACTTCAACCATACAGTTATTGTCGACACTGGGCTGGACAAACCGCAAGGAATTGTTGCTGATACTAAGAACAAGTAACATCATTATTGTATCATGAATGTTTCCTTTTTAACATGGCCACACTGACATTAGTATGGACTGGAGGAATTAATAGTGGTCAATTGAAGAAGCACTTCGCCCCCTTGTAAATATAACAATACTGTTGTAAACATTACAATAATGGATACGTCGTGACTTAGTGCCGAGACGTTATATAAGTATATAGGCGGCAATATATATAAGTTATATAGGCGGCAATAGAAACTCAAAGGCAAAAGAAAGGTTTCATTTTTATATTCTATGAAAATATTAAGAGGGATGTAGGAGTTTGATTCTAAGAAGGAAATGATAATATAACTGCATTGTTTCCTCAACAGGAACGCATCGCATCGAACGCAGCCACTGGAATTGTGCATTCATAAACATGAATAACGTATTTTAAGGCATGATTTGTGATGCACGTGCAGCAAAGTTGCATAAATACCCTTGTTGGAAAGAGCAGGCATACAATAAAAGAAAGAACACCAAAATAATGCCAAGACATACGCAAGCGCAACGTGACCAAACGTTCGATATGTCCACTTTGGGTCCTTGCCAACGTCAAATGACAAGAACCTTCAACTGCAGCCAAACCAACATCAGAAGGCTGTTAATACGCTACCAGCAGACAGGCCAGACACAGAACTCACCAAGATCGGTAAGACCAAGGGTAACAACTGCGGCAAAAGATCGGTCAGATTCACCTCCGAAACCTATTCGTCACGGTGACATCAACAGCGCCAACGGCACTCGGTCATGTCATCAGCGCAAGAACACCACTTTGTCGACTTCGTTTGGCTGGTATACGTGGACTGACTTTGGCCCGTTTAAACCGTCGTTTACGATGGACACATACTGTACGCCGTTGGAAGCAACTTGACTGGAAAGCCTGATGTTTACAGAGGAGAGCAGGTTTTGCCTATTCTGGAACGGTGGCAGGGTTTTAGTTAATCGTCGAAGTGGCTAGCTAGCAAACTGTATTAGAGAGGTTTGGAGGCGGAGGCTTCGTGATCGGGGAGGGAGTTTTTGCCAAATGACGAAGCTGCTGGTTGTTCTGCGAGGGTATCTGACTGGCCAGCGTTACATTGAGGATGTATAGAGACCTATCGTCGTTACTTTCATCCAACAACAGCCAAGAAGATTGATACTGCTACTCGACAAGGCAAGACCTCATACTGCCCGAATTGTTAGAAACTACCTCGAGAATGCCAACGTCACCGATTTGTCGTTGCAAGCCAACTCACCAGATATGAACCCCATTGAACACCTTTGGGAATACCCTGACGGCCATTTTGAGACAGCTGGTGCCACCTCCAAACAACTTGCAGGAACTAGAGCATGGTATGTTAAACTTATGGAAGAGGATCCCTGCTGACGTCATCGGACGCCTGACGATTTCAATGAGGAGGCGTCTACTTGCTTGCTTGCCCAGGGTGGTCACAATAGCTACTGATGACAGACTCCGTGATTCCTGTGACAATTGAGAATTTCTGTGCACTTGTCTTTTAACTCCTCATATGTGTAATTCTAAATATTGACCCCTGTCTCTTTCCTTGTGTATTTGGGCAAATTAAATGCCGGTGTTTGAATGCTTTTGAAAGAGAATATTGAAAAGTGATTTTTGTTTATAAATCAATCGTTAGAATTCTCATGTTTGCGTTTGTTATTATCTTATAGACTTGAAAAATGAGTGAAACCTTTCTTTTGCCTGATAGTTTATCATGAAAGTATTGCCATGACGATTATCATCACGTTATATAGGTTGCGATACAATACACATGTACGTTTCCCGATTCTCTACAGTTTAAAGTTTGTATTAATTTGAAACAAAGTTTATTAACGGTATTGGGATGTATTGTCTCTAATGGCGATACATAGATGTCCTGATATATTGTAAGAACGTTTTTTTAGCTCATCAGGTCTGAAAGACCCGATGGGCTTATGGCATGGCAAGGCGTCCGGCGTCCGTCCATCCGTCCATCCGTCCATCCGTAAACTTTTCACTTGTTCTCCAGAACCAATGACTCTAGAGAGCTGAAATTTTATGTGCATACTCCTTGGCAAATGGGGATTCTAAATTGTAGATTTCGTGACCCCATGACCCCAAATGGGGGTCACAAGGGTCAAAACCTTAAAAATCTAGTTTAATCTTCTTCTCAAGTTCCAAAAGGTCCAGAGAGCTGAAAAGTTGTGTGTAGACTCCTTGGGCACTGGATATTCTAAATTGTAGGTTTGGTGACCCCATGACCCCAAATGGGGTCACAGGGGTCAAAACCTATAAAACCTAATTACATCTTTTTCCCTAGTTACAAAAGGTCTAGAGAGCTGAAAAGGTGTTTGTATACTCCTTGGCTTACGGGGATTCTAAATTGTAGGTTTGTTGACCCCATGACCCCAAATGGGGTCACAGGGGTCAAAACCCATAAAAACTAATTTCATCTTTTTCCCTAGTTCCAAAAGGTCTAGAGGGCTAAAAACTTGTGTGAAGACTCCTTAGACACTGCGGATTCTAAATTGTAGGTTTGGTGACCACTTGACCCCAAATGGGGTCACAGGGGTCAAAACCTTAAAATCCCATTTCATCTTCTCCAGTTCCAAAAGGTCTTGATAGCTTAATAGTTGTGTGTAGACTCCTTGGACAATGGGGATTCTGAATTGTAGGTTCGGTGATCCCTTGACCCCAAATGGGGTCACAGGGGTCAAAACCTAAAAAACCTAATTTCATCTTTTTCCCTAGTTCCAAAAGGTCTAGAGAGCTCAAAAGGTGTGTGTAGTCTCCTTGGCCAACGGGGATCTTAAATTGTAGGTTTGGTGACCCCATGACCCCAAATGGGGTCACAGGGGTCAAAACCTATAAAACCTAATTTCATCTTTTTCCCTAGTTCCAAAAGGTCTAGAGAGCTGAAAACTTGTGTGAAGACTCCTTGGACACTGGGGATTCTAAATTGTAGGTTTGGTGACCACTTGACCCCAAATGGGGTCACAGGGGTCAAAACCTTAAAATCCTACTTTCATCTTCTTCTCCAGTTCCAAAAGGTCTTGATAGCTTAATAGTTGTGTGTAGACTCCTTGGACAATGGGGATTCTGAATTGTAGGTTCGGTGACCCCTTGACCCCAAATGGGCAATGGGCCTTTTTTATTTGATTGTGAATAACTCAGACGTTGGGACAGGCTATCTTTCCTACACTGCCCATGACCCCATGGTCTAAACCCAAACACCTATTTCTATCAAAAGTCTGATGAGCTACAGAGCCCATGGCTCTATTTTTCTACTGTTGCTCTCGTATCGCGTAGGCGATGATGCAAGCCTCGATCCTATCGATGAATTGTTGCACCACGAAAGAGTACCATATACCTTTGACTCAGAATAGGATATTCTGCGGTCTTATCTAAAACAATTTAGATGGACAGTTCTATATTATTAGGGTATGACCTTTGATGAAAATGATTGTTGATCTTAATTTGTTTAATGACTGACCGCGGACATAACTCAATGTGCGTCAGAGCATCTATAGTATGTTCCATAGGACCATAATAGTTTATCATATTTTCATAAATGATGTATGTATGAATGAGACTTTTAGATGAATAATTTGGGTGTTGATATTATATGTATTTAAATTTGTCTATTTCCATGAAATGGAACAAAGGAAAAAATACGCACATTAGTTTAATTAGACTTTGTATATAGATGCATTATCGTGTGTAGTTTGACATCCTTGAATTTTTTGGACAATTATTTCAAGCTGGTATTAACTGGGGATTTTCATTGATGGTTGTTTCTATGACAATTCAACTTTCATTGACAGAACAGAAAAATTAAAAAGGATTTAAAATCTGTAAGTCTGAGCTCACTCACACTTGAATGTATTACCCTTGATATGAATAACTTAAAATGAAAATGCTCAATAAAAAACAAATTCTGGTGAAGACCGTGGAGGTTAATTAACATGAATCCTTTATAATAATCATCTGTTAACACAATTACGTCATCACCGTGGATAGAAAATTGTTATCAACCTGCCTCCCGTAAACTGCTTCATTTAGAATGACGTTTTCAAAATTGAACCACATTTTGACATTTCGAAGTTCTTTTTCCAGGATCTGACTTGTAAATTGTGAATTTTAATACCCTCATTTGGTAATTGCTTTTTGAAATGCGATTTTTACAACGACAATGTTTTGACCGGCCAACAAATTATGAACAAAACGCTTATAAAACAAACTGACAGAGCAGGAATCGATCCTGCACTTCTTTGCTGAACAAAGTCAACGCTCTGCCACACTACCACTGAACCGATACAGGAACTGGCTGAATTACTCAATTTATGTTCATATCAACATATTTTGTGCCTCACTACAGCGCTATTTTGTCTTTGTTGCCTTGATGTCAACGTAGTCAATGTACCAAGTATCCTCTAGAATTCTCTTCCACGACGTCTTGGTATCGACGTTTATATTGTTTTCAAGGCTATGTTATAATAGAGAAGAAATAAAAGCCTGTCGGGTCCGTATTGTCCTTCCTCTGGGGGTTCAAATCTCTGACGAGTCCTCGTAGTCGTGGTTCTCGTAAATATAGATTGTGAATTGTGTTCGGTTGGCATTAAAACTCATGCCAAGTTTACAAACGTTTATATCTTTGATAGACTTGATGAATTGTTAAATTTCTATTTCCCCTTTTCCTCTTTGATTATCTCAGACAGATTAAGAAAAATTGTACCATATATTTTCAGGATGCTTTATTGGGTCAACTTCCTCAATGACACGATAGAGACGAGCGATTATGAGGGTGGACAGAGATCAACTGTGATCTATTCTGATGTTATCGATCCTCTTCAGATAGCTATCGATGGAGAGGGTGAAAACACTTTGGCATTTTAAATTTGCGGAAGATATTTTTGAATTGTCAGTTCAATGACCAGCTTTTATCCCGTTTCTTTTTTCACCAATCAGATATCATGTACAGGTTATTTAGCATTGTTGCTGATCACTGTAGAGTTTTAACAATTACTATATAGGAATGAACTTCTAAAAAGCATATCATACATGTATCATGCATTCATATGAAAGAGACTTACGGATAGTGTAAGGTCTGCCTCGATGTTTGAGGGAATATGACACTGAACTGATGTTTGAGGGAATATGACACTGAACTTATTTTACAACATTATGATAATAACCTCAATCGATAGAAAATTCACATATTTAAAAACGACTTACGATAAGACTAATCTTCTTGTTTTACTCTCCAAATGTGCACTTTTTTCATCTAGTTGTAAAACCTAAATCAACCAAATTGGCACTCTCAGTAAGATGTTTCAAATTGGTTATATTATGATTATACTAATAATTACTTGTATAGACGGAAAGGTATCCTTAAATGTCGTTTCTACAAAAAATATCCCGATAGGACTGGATTCAGCAAAGTTTTGAACCGGCAATTGCTCAATTGTTCCTTATCAACATCTCATTATCATATATGATTTAACGACTTCCATTAATTTAAGCAAAAGGTGACAAAAGTATGATGAAGCATTATTTTAAGAAACATCTTTTTGATCTTAATTTTAGAATTATATTATCATTTTGTAGGACGACTCTACTGGACAGAGTTTAAAGGGTTCATCGAGTCTGCCAGTGTTACTGGATTTGATCGGAGGAGAACAGCCGGGAGTCCAAGTCATATGAGCATATTCAATGGTTTCATGTATTTCACTAATTTCGACAGGTACAGGTTTCACATAATATTTTGTTGTTAAAATAAAGATAAAAATCGCACTAAATGCGATTGAATTCTAACTTATTATATCTGTTTATTAATTAGCATAATTATATTTCTAACATAGTTGAAATTAAACGACCAATAGTCAGAAAACAATGCATATTCTGTATTCCAAAATTGTCGGCGTACAGTTGAGTGTATACCAACTAAACTCTTCAAAAAAAGAAACGCAACATAGGTTTCAGATTTTCATAATAAATAACTGATATACAAATTTATCCTTTTTGAACATATACGTAACAATATTTATGCCAAAATGGGTCTTTAAAGTTAGTTTGTATATGTACTTTTTGATATGAAAATCTGAAACCTATGTTGTTGTTTTTTTAAATAGTATAGTCTTACATCAATTAAACATTTTTTAATAACAGCAACCTGATAACTGGTGAATTCTCAATATTTTGCATTTAAAAAGATTCATTAATTACAAGTACTTTGGATTTCTATTTTCATACACTACCGTTCTACTGAAGGATGGATGAGCCAGTTAAATTGCCTGAAAATTAAAGAAACTAACAACTATGTGTAAAGCACAATCGTATCCCCATAGCATGCAACACATTTTCCTCACACTCGGCAGATATGACGCTTTGGGCAGCTCCTTCTCATATTATTTAAAGTAAAAGGTTCAACAGATCTCCTTTTCACATACATTTGACACATGGGAATGAAAAATGGCAACCATAGATAGGAGCATCTTTCATCAAGTCTTTAAAAACACCAAAATAACATAATTCCTTTGTTAATGAAGAGGCTCAGGTGTAATAAACGAAAAAGGAAATGATTTTAAACAGATAAAAATTGTTGAGTTGAGATTGAGTTGTTGCTTTGCAAAATTCAACTACAAAATGTGTTTAAGTATAATTCATCAGGAAACTAAACCAGATTGAATTTTAATCAAAACAGTAATCAACATGTCTTTGATTATAAATATAAAGGTGAGTGTATTTGTTCATTTTCAAAAGCATTTCCCATCCAATTAAATATGAAGTAATAAAAAAAGTATTGTGAAAGTTGAAAATTTAACTAAATGAAATTAAACCAATTATGATTGTCCAAGGCAAAATTGGAATCACAGTGGCGTTTGTAATTCACATGGCAAATTCGAAACTGTCTTGCTATCAATTTTCAAACAGAGTGATTGAGGAGAACATGTCTGTTTCGTTCATTTTTTTTTATAGTGGTAGGTATTTAAATTACTTAAATAATGATGTTTTTTATTTCTTTATTACTTTTATAATTCACATTTATAATACTGCATTGGTTAGATACTTTAAAAACTTTAAACACGATTTTTAAAATGTTTTAAAGCGAGAAAGTATTAGCCAAAGGTTCTTGTTACATTGCAGTTATCTGGTTGCTATGTCACTGGATCACATTCCTATCTATGCTACCTTACCATCTGACATCCTCTACAGACCCCAAGGAATACATGCATTTTCTCCCAACTTTGAAGTTAAAGGTATTTGATGAAACAATCTTAAACCGAATAAGGAGAGCGTTACTAAGATTTCAAAAGAAATACAGCTGCAATATCAACCTGAAAAATGTATAACTTATATGACTGTCGACAAAGTTTTAATGACAAAATGATAAATACATGAATTCAATAATAAATGTACTCGTACCTACAAATGAGGGTAATTCATTAAAGATTAAGGTTCCCGTTTATCCAATATTAATGTGTAATAATTTCACAATTACTGAAGATTATATGTTCATTTGTTTCAGTTCAATGCCCCTATGGAAAATATGGAAGGGACTGTTCCACATGCGGAGCCTGTAAGAACGGAACCGTGTGTGAGAAAACCACTGGCATTTGCCTTGGAGGTTGTCAACCAGGCTATACCACAGAAACATGCACCGAAAGTAAATTGTGTTTCTTCTTAAATTTGTGTCATTCATATTGTACGTATGGAAATTAGTTCATGTCCTTGAACAGATGAAGATTTTATAAAGTAAAAAATGTCAAACAAAGAATTGCCAAGTTTACTTTTCCAGCTAGGAATCCATTAGCATGTCAATGGGACTGAATATTCAATTCATATTACATGTATTAAATGTATAAGCATGCTGCACGTGCATCATAGCTTACCATGAGAATATCCATCCTGCTACATCAGCGTATTTGTCTCCGCCTAGCGCCATCGTATACCGTCATATCCTTCGGCATATAACGCTCGTATCGCTTAAGGCTGGTTACTCATGGCTATTTATAGCCTACATTGACATTTGTTTGAATTCTCATCCGGATGGCGTCGTTATAGCTGAATCCGAGTCAATTCATTGGCTTGCTATATTCAGCGTTAAAGCGTTTTAGGCCAAAGGATTTCAGGGTATATGATGGAGCTAGGCGGAGATAAATACGCTGATGTAACAGGATGGAGAATATCATGATCTATTCTAAGATGTCAAATATTAACACTCAAACAACGTGCGTTTTTTCAACATTTGGCAAGTCATTCTTTCCAAAAGCTGAAAGGTGTCTTTTCCATTATATTGGAAGGTCGCCTTGCCGTTGCCAAAATCGGAAAAGTCACTGAAGCGCGTTTAAAATCGTAATTCATGTGTTTATAAATATTAAGACATCAGGTTTGAAGAAAGAGGAAGAGATCATGGATAACATAGTTCAGATTTCTACACAGTTAATTTAAGTGATTTATAAAGGACTTTGACATAGATGTAATTTAATATTAACACTTATTTGGGTAATTATATGGTTCTTTTCAACAAACTAATACATGCTCAAAACGCTATGTACATCATAACCCAGAAAGTAGTGAATTTGCAAAGCGCTAACAAAATTAGTTTGGATGTTTTACAAGTGAAGTGAAACGCTACCTCAAAAGCTCGTGGAATTAACGCTCGTTACTCCAATGTAAAGCATCACTTAAAGCCACCCTGTTTATACTATACAGAGTAATTGGTAATTGAATATATGCATAATTAATCTAAATTTATGTACGTTTAATTACACATTACTAATTTGTAGTACAATAAAGGATCAGAACAGCAAAGAATATGTTACTTGCCCTTCAAAGATTTAACATAAGTCCAAAATAAGTATATTTTCCTTTTTTTGAGGGTACCTATTTTCAAAGATGTCATCAGGTTTGTAAGGTCACTTTGGATATAAATTTTAAAAAACAGGTAAAATGAATTGTTTTCTTTTTCTTCAATGTTGGTTATACACTTCTATGGTATTCTGTCGTAATTCCATGACTATGGTTATCCAGAATGTATTCCGGGGACGTTTGGAGAGGACTGTGTGTCACAATGTTCGGACAATTGTAAATGGAATGCGACTTGTGATTTCATGTCTGGAAAGTGTCTAGATGGATGCCAAAGTGGATGGAAAGGGGAAAACTGCACAGAAGGTAAATAAAGAGTTAATTTCTATGTTATCTATTTGATTTATTGTATCTCTAATCAAAACCTCTTGGTGGTGTGGTGTTCATTATTCACTGTAAGTCGGATCCTGTTTTGGGGCTACAGAAGAAGGATACGTGTGCATGTAGACCAGCACAACATGATGGCTTCAGTTGAGATGAGACACTTTTATTAATTAATGATGTAATTTATCTGGTCCAATACAAGTGCTTTAGTTTCTATGAAGCATTGGTTAGCAAAACCTTTGGATCAACATTGCAGGATAGAACTCGTAATGTAACGCATATATTTACTGGCTTCACTCTAGGATTTTTAATTTCAGTTTACAACGTGAAAATGCGAAAATGTCAATATCTTGTTTGTCCACTATTTTTGGCAATGTACTCCTTGATTGCCCACTCGCTATCAGGCGACGAATTGTTGCCCTTGGAATATGTCGCCATTCTTGCTGAAGAGCTGTTTTCAGTTTATCAAGATTGGTTGAAGTTAGCTCTTGGGCATGCGTTCTCCTGCCATGAACATCCATAAATGTTAAATGGGAAAGAGATCTGGTGACCTAGCCGGCCAATCAACGAACAATAAATTATGTTAACGAACAATAAATTAAATCTATATTGTTTTCCATAACAATTTTATCATGTGTGCTTAGACACTATTAGCAACAATGTAGACTATATGTTTTCATCTTATACTACATGAAATTTAAAAATTAATTTTTTTTAAAGCATATGAGTTATTTTTAGGATATCCCCTTCGTATAGCATACCAATACACTATAATAGACTGCAGACACCATTCAAAGTTCAAAATTCTCGAACATTCGAACTCTCTCAATTCCTAGCTAGTATCCCAAATCACAATGAGTTACTGCCGATTCTGTTAAAAGGTTTTATATTAATCCCATATCAGCCAAGATTATTGTTAGTATACTTATTTTGTCCAACCTTAGTTAAGCTATAAATATTTATTCATTTGGCACTTTTCAAATTCTGCTGATGTCAAGTCTCTGCTAGCTAGTCTTTCAATGATACTCATCACACTTTTATGTGTCATAGATATATCATTAAGGTTTTTAAAAAAAAGGACAATCTCATTGAAATCAGCCCGGAACTAATCGCTCGTACCTTGCTGCGTTTCTTGATCTGACCACGGCTCCATAAAAACCGTGTCAGACGGCCTTGACCGTGACCTTTCACCTCCAAATTTTCTAACCAATCACGGGTCCGCGTACATATCAGTTTTGTCTGATCACGAAAGATTGCAGAAAGTTGAAAATAAGGGATGCCCTGAAAAATGTTTTGCAAAAGTTTTGAAAAGATAGCATAAAAAATGAATATCATTGTTACTGCTAATGAGATCTATCATTTTGGGTTGTACGATAAGCTTTTTACTAAAAACATAATTGTCACTCTTGAGATACACACCAGTGGTGGATCCAAGAAATTAGAGTGAAAGCGAAGAATCGAGAGGGAGCAGCCTGGTTGTCGATAACCCCTGGGGGTAGAGGGTCGTGGGTCCGGTGAATGGTCAGCCATTGCACACTTCTAATTTCTAAATAAATAACAGTATGTCACTTATCAAATACAATTGCATAGGTTTCTGTTTCTACATTTTCTGATTTATTTACCTGCCCACATTTCACAAAAATACTTAATTTGAAATTTAAAAATTGATATGAATTCCTCGAAACCCTTTGACAAAATTGTTGTCAACCTAATTTTGATATAAACTTTGTAGACCTATTCAATAATGTGTCGTAGTTTGTTTTTGGTAAATTTCTTTACTATAACTTTTAATTTTTTTAAAACGTCTTTTGGACGAAGAATATGCCAAATCAAACGCAAATATTGTCACGATAATACATCTTAATCACTATCCTCCCCGGCTCGCAGACATAGCTAAATTTCCGACCAGCGTATTCATCATGATAGTCAACACACCCACGATCATTTTGCATTCATCCCAGCTCAGCTTTTCTCGGGTCCGTTCAGAAAAAGCTCGAATCCCGAGATACAAAGGTTAGATTGATGTTTTGAATGTCAATTCAACAGTTGCCGAAGTCTGCACAGTCTGGTGGTCAAGGCCCTCTGACGCAGCTCCTACGGAGCCGTGGTCAGATCAAAACGCGCAGCGAGGTACGAGTGATTAGTTTCGACCTGATGTCAATGAGATTGTACTTTTTTTAAAAACCTTAATGATATATCTATGACACATAAAAGTGTGATGAGTATCATTGAAAGACTAGCTAGCAGAGACTTGACATCAGCAGAATTTGAAAAAGTGCCAAATGACTAAATATTTATAGCTTAACTACTCAAACAAAGAGTCATGTTTTCGGTATTGTTTAGGTAATGAGGACATCATTCATGGAACAGTCAATGTAGAAAATTTTAACTACAACTACAACAGGTAAACTCAAACAAATTGTCACATCTTATTGGTTTTTAATCTTCTATGATATCCTTTAGTAATTCCATGACTATGTTTCACCAGAATGTATTCCGGGAACGTTTGGACAGAACTGTGGGTCACAATGTTCGGGGAATTGTAAATCGAATACGACCTGTGATTTCATGTCTGGAAAGTGTCCAGATGGATGCCAAAGTGGATGGAAAGGGGACAGCTGCACAGAACGTAAATATAATTTAGAATTAATTTCTTGTTATCTGATTGATTTCTTTACAAATATTTCAAAACCTCCTCTGTGGTATTCATTTAACACAGTCACTGGGATTATGTTTAAGGGATAAAGGACAAAAATGTGTATGAGTGTGAACCATCAACACCAGATGACGCTGTATTTCAGGTTAAAATGTGACATTGTCATTACTTACTCGTATTGGTGTCATTTTACTTGTCCGATACATTTGTTTTGGTTTGTATAATGCAAAAACCTTTGGCTTGACATATTCTTGTTTTCCAGGTGGAACAGAACAGAACGAAAGCCCTTCAATTGGTTATGTATAACCAGTTAGCTCAGCATTGTTCTCTGATAACATTGATTCAATCTTACAAACCATTATGGCAAAGGAGACTTTTTAGTTTTAAATTCCTCGAATCCATAACACATGTGTTGATGCCCAATTTGATAAAACATATGTTACTATTTAATAGGTCAGATGGCTGGAGTGGTCCTTGGGGTTGTTGCAGCTATAATCATCGTTGTCGTTGCTGTTTGTGTAATCAGGTTAGCTAGAAATAAAACTTGTACATATCAACATATATAAATATCCAATGTTATTTTATATAAAATGCATGTCAACTTTCAAACAAAAGGTATAAAAACAACTACTGAATATTACAACTAGAATGTTAAAAAAAGCTGTTGAAAAGTTGAAAAAATCTTTTCAATAAATTCTACAACTGCAAATATTTTAATTGTTTCCTCAAAAGTTTATCAAGATTCGCTGAAGTCCAAAATGACTTATACATGATATTTGATATGTATCTGATACAGAAGGATAATGGACGAATACAGTATTCTTGTAAATGGCAAATCATTGATCGCCTTACATGGAGACTTCATTCCTCAACAACATACATTGTTTCATTTTCTTTTAGGAGAAAACGAGAGCATAAGCAGAAGAGTGATTACTTCTCTGGTTTCCCCCCATGAACTAAAGAAGCCAGTGATAATTACGACACACTTAGCCTTGGAGCAATCAATTCAGGCTCATAAGATACTGCTAGAGTGTATTGACGTTAAACAACATTTTTGGTTGTTTCATTTTCCTCTTGAAACGTCAAAGAAACTCATCGTATCGTTATCTAATAAATAATGTAATATTACATTTATCATTTATTCAAGATCGCAATAATTCGGGGGAGATTTCACTCGATAGTCTTACATTCGATTCAAGTGTTCTAAATTGTCGGATTTGTAATGAATGCTGGTCTGAGAATGTATAGATTAATGAAATAATGCTAACACGTAAATTGTGCGATCTGATTTATGGAGATTGACTTTACTCTGTATGGATCTAAATATATCATTAATGAACTTTGGACCGTCTTTTAGACATTGTATTTGTTAGGAATAACACACGATTGGCTCATTTCGCTGTTCAATGTAATTTTCGAGCTAAATGTTTTCTTATTTAGAATACACACATGGTAGCATAATGCTTCTGTAGTATCTGATGTAGTCACTTTTAGATCAATATGAATGTAGAAGAACCATAACAATCGAAAAGGAGACTTTACATTGCGATCTAAACGTTTCACTCAAATGTCATTTCATTCAAGTAGTTCAAGGATATATACATAGAAGAAACAGTGTTGACCCCTGAAATAAAGTTTGTTTGGTTATTCCGGCAATTACGAAACCCGAGTTGATGTTGTTTGTACCCATGAATCTGCTTTGTTGTTGGTTAGATTTTATTATGTTTTTGCAGGTATATTCATCCCAACGCATCAAGCTGCACATGTACTTTGCTCTCCACTATTTCCGAAATTTGAAGTTTAGGTTTGTGATCAATTTAGGTTATAATAACATTGATACAAGCCGTTTAAGCCATTGTTACCCAGAATGTCAGGTGCTAAATGTCAGGGACTGTCAAATGGCAGATTATAAGTCATCTCGGAGGTAGTTTTTCTTTCAAGGAAAAAGTAGGAGAACTGGATGTTATTCATCTACCAAAAGTCGATTAGCAAAAAACATGCACGAACCAATGACATGAAAAATCGCGCTTCCTTAGGCAGACCACGTATCACCTCCGTGAGAGAGGCTAGACCATTGCCACGGCTCGTACGAAGGTATCATTTCGCTTCCAGTACAATCCTAAAACGCCAATGGCTACAACACCATCTGTTCAGTCACCAAACTTTCAGATATCGACTCAGGGCCGTTGGATTGAAGTCCAGAGGAGTAATCAAGCGACCAGTTGCGTCTGGCTTGGTGTAGAGAAAGATGTGGGTGGTAATCAAGATCATTTCACTATTCAGATGATAGCAGGTTCCTTCTGCACTCCGTGGATGGCAGGATTAGGTTTGGAGGCGTACAGGTACAACGTATGAACCAAGAAACATCCTGCCAATAGTACCATATAGCAGTGGGTCTGTGACGATATGGCAGTACTTCTCGTTTGACTGCAAACTTGATCTTGTGACTATACAAGGTAAATTGACAGTTGATCGTTACATCCGGGAAGTCCTTGAACCCATTAAGACAACCATACACTTGCAACAAGACCTGTTTTCATGGACGATAATGTTAAGAACTGTGAGGCAGGCAATTCATAACAATGCCCTGACACACCTCCCGTGGCCTGTAATTCATCATGTTTGGGAAATTTTGGGCCAACTGGTACAATGCAGGGATCCACCCCTCAAAGCACCATTGCAGAAGAAGTGGCATAAGAGCGTTTTCGACGTCTGGTGACGGGTATGTCAAGCTGTCATTATAGTGTCGCAGTGACTGTTTTTGTATCTTTTTGCATCAATTAAAACCCCATTATGAAGAGCAAAATTGTGATTTACCATGGGGTCAGAGAGTGGCAATTTACAGTCCAATTCATTGTCAAACGAATGCTTTTCACTCTCTTCATAATATAGTTTCATGTGATTATACTGGGGTTATTTCCACAATCACCGACAATATCATACCTTATAAAAACAGAAAGGGTGAAACACGTTTTTGACAATATATATATTTTAAATCTTGTTAGTGCCATATAGTGAATGACATTAAACTAATCTCAAGGTTGGCCAATCCAGGGCTGCTACTATCAACTTCTTATGCGAACGGTGTGACATGATAATGTCACTAAAGCCTTCAGAAATATCAGAGCATATCAATACTGTTCATACACATTCTTTCAATCGTTTCTATTGAATGTTCGTCTCTGTTGTGGTACTTTAGGTAGATATAAAAGGGTTTAGAAATAACGCCAAGTTTTTGCAAAGGTTTTATTGAGATCATACACATACAACAACACTACAAACCGTCACTCTGTTAAATAATATCGAACACAAAGCAACGTTTCCAATACAACAATTTTATTCAGAGTAAGAGATTTATGAATTAATACAATGATATTAGATGGATAAAGTTGATTGTCTGGTGCTATACAAATCTATACTTGTATATGCAAGTCTGGATACATTGTCACAATGATATTCATCACGATCAAAGGAAACATTGAAATAAGTTTCCTATGTTGACCGTATTTGCATGCTCTTCTCACAAAATAACCATTCGGTTTACAATACCTACCTAGAACGAGGTAGCGTTAAGTTAAGTGGTTATGATGACACAGAATTATTTGTTATTATCTAAAGTACCCTATCTATAGTTTTCACAAGTTCACATATTTGTAAACATAAACATGTTTATAAATCTAAAACTGCAACATATTGTCTAAAAGCTTTCTTGTTAATATTAACTGATATTGTTTTAATGCAAATATGATGATAAGGTATACCTTTCTAGAGAGAACGTGTAATGCAAAAAAAGTTAATAGCAATTGTACATTGGCCTGCCACACTTTATGTTAAACCTGAATTTAACGCGAGGGGGTTTGTTGAAGATACTCAAGAGCTGTTCAGAAAAAATTATGCTTGTCGGTTCGAACGTATTCCTAATAATAATTCAAGGGTGTAACAATCCTTATCCAATTAAATATATAAAACTTTTAAACAAGACTAAAATTAAACAACCACAATAATAAAAACTAAAGCGGGATACAATGGAAATGTTTGGATAGTGTGATGGAATTAATACTTGCTGTAAAAGTAAAATTTAGATTTTGGGCCAATTCTTTTAAAAATATAATTTCATGTTTACATTTGAAGTAATTACGACTAAAATTTCAATGGTATTATATAAATTGTTCTTGTGCCGAATAACATTTGGCTTTCAGGTGTAAATAACAACATTGTTGTTAACAAGTTGACATTCACATACGGAACTAACCGTTTTTTTTCAACAAAGTTTGATACTAAGGTTACAATCTTACGGTTAGGAATTTAAGGGATCTGTTTAATTCTAGTTGTTATTCAATCTCTTCTTTTGTATTTGTCATAAGGCCATTTTTACTGAATTCCAAAACATTTGTTAGCTTGATAGTTCAATGGCTGTGACCTTTGGTAAAAGGTAGTTTCTAAATGTACGCTCAGTTCTAGTGACAGAATAGATTTTCCCTATCACAGGAAACAGTATTTACTCTCATTTCTGTTTGACTGAACTTGTTTGAAAAACGTTATCTGAAAGGAGTTTTACTTTTGAAACTATTTGATAATGATTCTTTTATCAAATACAATTTTTTTATTGAAAGAAATTCATTTTTCTTTTTAGTCGACTTTAGCTAGGGTGTGCTGTACATAAATGATTTCATTTTTCATTTCTTACATATTCTCTAAAATATCTTCAAATATCTGTATGAAAAGATTCAAAATGTCCACATGTCCACACTATTTATTGGTCATGTGTCACTTTGTTAATAATTGAAAAGAATACTTATAAACTAATTTAAATCCGTATTGAAATAATATAATGTGTTAAAAGTTTTGCTATCAGTGACCTTGGATAAGAACGTGTTACAGTGTTCATTTTTCTCAGGGGACACTATTTTTAAGTTTATCTTCATTGTGAGACAAGGAGCCAATGTTTAAACTCAACTTTATCTTGAATCTTTTCATAAAGATAGTTACAGATAGTTCAAAGAGAAAGTAGATAAAGTATCCCTCTCAAAATGTTAAGAAAATATCATTTAAGCATAACCAATTCTTAATTTTAAAAAATGTACTGTTAACATAACATTACGCAAACGTTTGTATATTCTTTTACATTGTATGATCAAACTGTCAAATAAATTTGCATTAGATTATTCATTTGTAAATTTGAAGGTTAATATTTCTAAAATTGTGACCTTGTTCAAGTGTAGCTACATAAGGTATCACGGCGTCAGATGACATTAAAAAAATAAAGTTACTCACATTACAACAACAAATATTGACTTCATTCGTACGTATAACAAAGTTGAGCGAGATGAAAATACCAGGACGTTGTGAAGGGTAAGATCTAAAAGAAGTTAAAGGTGATTTTTTTTTTTTTTTCCATTATCAGATTGTATCATCTAAGAAATTTGAGTAAGACATTGCCAGACAACGTTTACCAGTAAAAACATCCGGGTGCCTAAATCTGTATATCTTTCAGAGGGCAGTAATTTAAATGATCTTTTATTCAAATTACTGCAACTCACATTCATTTGATAAAGGCAATGATATTCAATAGCACGACCACTTTAGAATGAAAAACGATTGCTCCGTATGCCCGTCAAGAACCGTTTTTGTCTGCCAATCAACTCCGTCAATTCTGGCAGTAAAAGACAGGAGTGTACGTCGACTTGTTGGCTGATGGTCTTCATTTTCTTCCCGTCCTCCATTCAGATCCTCAAGTTGTAATATCTAATCAAAACTGCTGTTTCACAACAACCCACCAATCGTGTAAGGACATTAACAGATCTCGGGGGCAGAACAACATCCCTCCACTGAACAAGTGTTAGAGCATGCCTGAACCCTATCAAGCAAATCTTTGTTACGATCGGTCTGCATTTTTTCAAGTATAATTAGCCCATCCCTAACATTGGAGAACTAAGTCTGTGTATACGAATGGAACAAACTGTCAATGCAATTCTTATGTAAATTGGTAATATCGATGAGACCAGGTTGCCTGAATATTGTTAAGGATTGTGGCCTATTTATACACTGTTGTGCTCCCGTTACATTTCTAGAGACAATATTAGGTCATTCCATTAATGGATGTTCTGCACTACCATGAAAATGAATGAACTGGTAATATGCTAACATTTCTTTAAAACATTTTCGATGTTTTTCATACAACCATTTTTTGTTGATTTGATCCACTATTCTTTCTTATATAAAATATGTTCTTGTTTGTCACAAGCAAGATCTTATTTGTCCTTTTAGTCACAATTTCCTTCAATATGTATATGCACAACATCTATGAAACTATTACCAACAGTTTTGTGTTAAGTGCCCGTTCAATAGCTAACCATTCACTCACGTCACTCAGGTCACGTTCAAAGATAACTATTAGTATTCCCTGTTAGTAGAACAACCTTTCTTGTCATTAAGCAAACCATTCATTCACTTCATAAAATCGCATGAATAGGATATAATGTACTATTCTCAATCACAAAGACCTGTATTGGTTAACGTTGAAGGTTTCAACGGTGTTTGTTAAAGAAAATAAGAGACACAAAAGCATAATCGAAACTATTTATACAAACGTATTGGTGATATGTAACAGTCATTTGACGTTTATTTCAATGACCTGATATGCCTTTCATACCTTTGAGTGTACATACATAATAGGCAAAAAAAATTTGTATCACTATATTAAAAGAGTTGCACAAAACTGATCAACTCACTCTGGCAGAGGACAGTGGCACAGAAAACAAACATGATTGACATTTCTGTGACGATATTTTTCCTACTGCAGCAGGTTGTAGTGATCGTAGCACGAAAAATTATCATTTTTCGTAAGAAAAAGTCTTAGGTACTTGAAGGGTATGCGGAGTGGAGTTTGTATTAATATTAACAGCGAGATGACAGCTTCTTTGAAATGTAAATCATGAGTTGGAGGACTCAGCATATACTGCGAAACGTCGGGATTTTTTATAATAAGGAATATGTTAAATAGAAAATCTCGTTGTTCTTGTTTGCCATTACATACGCCATCAAAGATTTAGATTTTTTGTCCTTAATTTGAATTTTGTATACTCCAGCAAATGCCTATTGTTGACCTAACACTCAAAAGCAATGTTCAAAACCCTTATTTTTCATTTTCTTTCCCAAGATCATACTCCGAGTTTTATAAGATGAGTTAGATCATGCATTATATCAAATCGATTGGTCAGTTATATCTTAGGTTTTTGCCAATAGAGTGATAATTCATAATTCAATTTCATATTTTATTGCACTTTTTGAACTACATATAACAACCCTTGTTCTCGATGGTGAAAAGTCATTATTACCACAATATGACGCCACCTTCTAAGGATAAAGGCCATTCGTTTCTAACCTTCAAAAACTCATTCTTATCAGTAAAATGTTTGCATTAAAACGAGATAACAACTGAGATAAATCATTCTAAATGTATTTTTTATGAAAAGACTAAATGGTCTTGATACTTTCCTCGCCCTTGCTTAAAAATACTAAATTATTTACTCATTTTATTAAAATGAGAAGACACCTGACATTGTTTATGAAATGATTTACTAATATAAAATGTTATTATGAAGTCTCCCTTTATAAAGGAAAAAATTCATACTTAGCTATATGTATATCATTTGAACAAGGAATCTTTATAATATTCTCAATCACTCAAACCAAGATCGAGAGACGAAAGTAAAAAATCAAGTTTCGATTTTGATTTCGTTTCATGCAAGAATCTACGGGCTGTTAATAATACAATCGTTTAACGTAGGTATGACAAAGCACCGTGGACCACAAATCTGTCTTTTCATGCAAACAGTTTATTTACTTGGTAACTATGTTATATTCTATTGAATTCATACACGCCCAAATAACTCTATTGCCATTAGAATTAAATATTTCTTTGTCGAGTATTCCATTTGGCCTTTTTTATTCTGTTTGATGTGTCTTTGTAAAAGGTTTATTTAAGCATTAATGTTTATTGCAAATTTCATACTTAATATCTTGCATTAATGTTCATCCTGCTCTTTTACTGTGTGAAATATATTTTATGTCAGTTTCTCACTATGACGGATTTGTTTTCATATTATACACATTGAAACATCTAGCTCACACATACACATACAGATATATATTACATAAAACATATATCAAGTAAAATCAAAGTTGACTATAATGTTTTGGTTTATTTGCAATCTAGTAAATCATGATGTTCATCATTAAGTCTTAAAATGAGAATCATATTCATGTATGGGAATAAGGGTTTGTGTCATGATGAAGAATGTTTATGTCATTATATCAAAATATGTTAGATGGAACTCAAATATGGCTTTGTAGTAAGTTGCATTATTCAGGCTTTGTTTGTTACCCAGTAGCCATTTTATGCAATTTTGGCTTGAGGTTATTTTTGGATAAGGCGGTGCCTCGAGTTTAATGTTTAGAGGGTTATTGTTTAGACATTGTCCTTAAAAGCAGTAAGACATTATCGATAAGAAAAAGCAACTTAACGAACTAAATGTGAAATAGGTTGTTAGGTTCGACTCCATGCAAATTGATTCGAATATCTGATGATCATGTTAACAAAATAGAAAATAACTATCTTGACAGTCTCACCCATAAACTGAAGAACAAAAGAAAGTACAAACCCAAGTATTTTGTATTCAACACACAACTTTGATATTTCATAGGGGCTAGATTATGAAATTTACACCGAAATAGCAGATAAGAATCCGCGTTGCGAGTCCCATGAAAGTGCTGTCAGAATCGGGGGTGACACTCATTAAAGTCAATAAAAGCAAAGATGCACGGCGTGAGAGTAAGGTCTAATTATCATCTAATTAGATGAAACTATCATCTAATTAGATGAAACTATCATCTAATTAGAACTTTTGTAAGTTTTTCTCACTGCTGGCAGCAATGCGCTTCCATACATCTAATTAGACGAAACTATCATCTAATTAGATGAAACTATCATCTAATTAGATGAAACTATCATCTAATTAGATGAAACTATCATCTAATTAGATGAAACTATCATCTAATTAGATGAAACTATCATCTAATTAGATGAAACTATCATCTAATTAGATGAAACTATCATCTAATTAGAACTTTTGTAAGTTTTTCTCACTGCTGGCAGCAATGCGCTTCCATAGTCATTTACAGTCATATCGGTTGCACATGGTGTGCACAAGCTTAAGCTGAGATAAACAAACTTTCAAGTATGAACTAGTTGTCAGAAATGATCCTTGTCAAAAGAACAAATAAAACATTTTTATACAAAAAAATCATATTGAATTTGAAAATTTAAAACCCAAAACGATTGAATACATATCAAATAGAATAGAAATTGACCATATAATGTCAAAATTGGGGTTAGAAAAGATTACTGTCAAGTATATCATATAATACTTGAACCTTGTTTTATGAATCTTTAATGAACCTAAGTTGCCATATAAAATCAAATTAAATATAATTTGAAGTTGAGAATGACATCGGTGTATATCCTTAGCGTACCAATCTATATATCTACAATGTAGGTGGAATTTGTATGAATGAAAGTTGTCCTTTGTTACAGTTGCATTTCTTTTATGATCTATATGCTTAGTGTAGATAATGTATACCGGAGAGTTTCAAAAAAAGAAAAGACTGTACAAAGCACACATATAAATGGTCTGACGTAGTAATCAGAAAGAAACTTTGTCAAGAATACCAAAGCACATTGAATCTAATGAATCATGGTAAAGTCTTAAGTTATAGTTCGTAAGGTAGGTTCATGTCAGCTGTTAACGAAACACGCTTCTGCCATGATGAAGACGCTTCAACTCTGATCTCGAGTATGTGATCGACACCCACTTGCCGTACACGAGTCTGTACCTTGTCGTCTGTGACTTACGGTATAAAATCGCTCTTTGTTTCTTGAGTTTTGCGGGTTGATCTGTACGGATCGACATTCGTGTGCTTTTTAGAAATCTGGCTGATTTTAACACCATGCCCCTATTCTCCATTTTTAGGAAACTTGCGATGATCGGGGCGGGTGCATCAAAAAGTAATCTGTATTGCCATCATGTTTGAAATCAGTAAATCATCACGCATATTCTTTATCATATACTATTTACTACAGCATGTCAGTAAAAATATTTCACCGTTATTTCATGCCAGAATATCAATAGTAAAAATCTCTTTAAAATATCAATTCTTGATTAAGGCTGTATGCAAAGATCTAATATTGCGGCAATACGTATACACATAACGTAGTGAGACAATTAAGATTTCAATTTAAAGACGAATGCAGACGAAACAAGATGATAGCGCAGAAGCCATTCACGATTTCAAAACTTTACAAGTATGTATAAACCTGTTTTAAAACTTTTGCGTGGGAAAATAGCAAAATTGCAAAGAAATGTTGCTTATCATCCCGGTCTGAACCAACCTGTCTCATGTTCCTCCCCATGTATGTTTTCTATAATCAGAGCATGAAGCCGCACGTAGCCCTCATAGGATGGCTAGCCCCGGAGTTTTAGAGGAGTTTTGAGCACAGTGCATTTAACCTTCTGGAAGGATACAGTGCTAGAGAAATGAGAAATGTTTTATCATTGGTCTGCAATAATTCTCCTCTTGTTGCGGTTTGGACTGATAGTGACAGGTGAGATTATTCTTTTATTACGGGAAACAGCAACTTATGGAACCAAAACTGTTAAAATTCGTGTCATTCATTTGGAACTGAAACTGCATGTTAAAATTAATTTGTCTTTCATTTTGCATTTTTACTTTGTCTTATTTTTATATTACTGATCACATTTTAACAAAGTAGCTTTAAAAGAGTAATTAACAAGGAATTTAACGTTTGATTGATTCGGTTCACATTGTTCGCTATCCAAGTTCAAAGACCATATCATTTGGATTATTTAGATGTCAACTGCATCATTCCATGTGCATTAACAAAGTTCAACATTTACAACAATACTTATTGTTTAACTTACATGATGATCGTCGATCTCTAGTGGAATCTTGACAAGATATAGACAAAGAGAGCATATTTAAATATACTTATTTCCTTGATTTCGGAACGACTTATAATATAATTATATATTTCATTTGATAATGCGCAACATCAACAAAAGAGAGAGTTCTCTGTACACAGAGTACATGTGATTGGTTGTTATCAGGTTCTGTTCTAATGAAAGTTCTGTTTGAAAAGCAGTGTTTTGAGTTGAGTTTTAAATGTTAACAGGTTTTGACATGACGTGATGTTCGATGGCAGAGAATTCCATTTGGTAGCTGCAGCATAAGAGAACGTTCTTTTTCCAAAACTTGCTGTGTTGAAACGAGGCACTTTGAAGAGAAGTTGATGCTGAGAGCGAAGTGATCTAGTAGGCTGGTAGAGAGGAATCAGCTCTGATAGGTAGACTGGAGCAAGGTTATGGAGACACTTGTAGGCAAGAAGGAGCAGTTTGAAATCTATTCGGGAAGATATTGGAAGCCAGTGGAGAGACTTAAGCACAGGTGTTATGTGGTCAATTTTCCTTGTCCGGGTTGCTATTCTGGCTGCAGTGTTTTGGATGATCTGAAGACGTTTTATTTGCTTCTGAGAGATATTTGCCAAAAGAGAGTTACAGTAGTCAATCCGGGAGATAACAAGAGATAGAATCAATTTGGTTGCTGCAGTTTGTATGAGGTAGTTTCTGATATGGCTGATGTTTCGCAGATGTAGATTTGCATTTCTTATGATATGTAAAACTTGGTCTTTCATCACAAGGTGTTGGTCCAGCCAAACCCCAAGGCTCTTGAATTTGAGTGTAGGTGTGACAACCGCATCTCCTATTTTGATGGTGACAGGTTGGTTCAGCTGGGTTAGTTTAGATTTGGGACCAATGAGAATAAACTCTGTTTTTTCCTCGTTGAATTTAAGGAGATTATCTTTCATCCAAAGTTTTATATCTGAGCAACATGATTGGATCTTGTTCAGACATGGTGTCAAGGTGTTCACAGATGATGACAGATAGAGCCGATTGTCATCAGCATATTGATGTTGATTAACTCCATGCTTTGAGGCAATAGCACATAGAGGCTGGGTATACAGAGTGAAAAGGACCGGTCCCAGGACTGATCCTTGTGGAAGACCCCTCGTTGAAGTAACTCATGGGATGATGTTTCTCACTCTATCACAATGCGCTGAGATCTGTCAGAGAGATAAGAGATGAACCACTTGCTGACTTGCCCTTTGATGCCGAGATCCTTCTCCATTCTTGATATCAGTCTTTGATGACTGATCGTATCAAAGGCAGCAGAGAGGTCGAGGACAACAAGTGATGAAATCTTGACTTCGTCTGCTGCCATTAGCAAATCATTTGTCTTCTTCAAAAGTGCAGTCTCTGTGCTATGGTAAGCTCGATATGCAGACTGTTTTTTCTCTAAAATATTGTTTGAAACAAGATATGAGGACATGCGAATGAACACAGCTTTTTCGAGCACCTTTGAAAGATATGGAAGGTTGAAACTGGTCTATAATTCTTGAGTAGATTCTGATCTAAACCGGGCTTCTTCAGCAGAGGTCGAACTATAGCTTCTTTAAATGAAAGTGGCACTGCTCCCGATGATATTGAAATATTTATTATATTTGTTATTGGTTTGATAAGGATATCCAAACATTCTATAAGAAGAGTGGTAGGAATGGGGTCGAGTTCACAGCTTTTTGTTAACAGTGTCTTGATAAGGCTCCTAACCTCGTCAGTTGTAAAGGGTTGCATCTCCGACCAGATATATCCATGGTCATTTTCTTCCACAGTTGATGACTCTAGTGGTGTAGCTCCAATGACCAGATTGTTGTGTATTTTGTCTATCTTTTTCTTGAAATAGATTGACATGGCTGTTGACGCCTGCTGTGATGTCTGTCCATCTGACCGGGAAGACTTCTTGGACTTGTTACATAAACTAGCTCTGAGGCGATTCCTGGATTCAGTCTCCACATCTAGCACTCTGTTGCTGATGTAGTGGGTCTTGGACTTGCGAATCATGTGGTTGACTTTGTTTCGTTGTTTGACAAATATCTGACGATGAATTTCCAGTCCTGTTCTCTTCCAATGCTTTTCAAGCTTGCGTCGTAACCTTTTCTCGACTTTGATGTTGTCGTTGTACCATGGAGAAGGAGATTTCATAGCAATCTTCTTTGTCCGAAGTGGGGCATGAATGTCGAGCAATGTCGAGAGAACCGAGTTGTATAAATTGACATAGTCTGTGATGTTCTCTGGAGTTTTTGTGCCTAAGTCTGATCGAGAAATGTCCATGATGAGCACTTCACGATTGATCTGTCTTATGTTTCTGCAGCTCTTGTAAGTTGACTTTATTTGAGGATATGTTGCATTCAGCTTACAGAATATTGGAAAGTGGTCCGATATCTGAATGTCCTCTACTCTGAGATCCTTTACAATATCATCAGACTCACGGGCAATAACCAAGTCTAGGGTATGACCACAGTTATGAGTCGATACATTCACAAACTGTGAGAGGTTGAGAGATTGTAGAAGATTGACAATAGTTTCCCTCTCTGAGTTGTTTTCATTGTCAAAATTAATGTTAATGTCTCCAACAACCATGAATTTGTTATCAAAGCTGCTTTGAAGAAATAAAACGTTAGAAAATTCATCCAAAAAGGTTATTGTTTTCAGCTTATTTTTCTTTGATGGGGGTGGTCTGTAAACACAGAACATGGATATCTGATGACTTGGTTGTCTAAGGATAATTTCAAGACACTCAAATGATTTGACGTCACTGTCCTTCCAAAACATTGTCTGTAGCTGAAGATATGACTTGAAAATGATTGTTATTCCGCCTCCTTTACAGCCCACGGCTCGTCCCTGGTTTACCAGTGTGTAACCATCTGGAGTCAGCTCTGCATGAAAGACATCATCACCAACATCTTGTATCCATGATTCAGTTATGAAACAAATATCTAAATCCCTATCTAGAATAAGGTAAAAAATATCAGTAGTTTTGTTTCGAGCACTCCTTGCATTCAAAACACAGGTCTTCAGTTCTGAAGGATTTGGTTTCACATGTGAATGTCTGTTTTTAGTAGTCTTCTGTGTATGTTTTCTTGTGTATGTCTTCTTTTTGTGGTAATGTAAAGTTTTTTTATTTCATCATTCAGTAAGCCTGTGATAGAAAGCAAGCTGTCATCTGGCTGTGAGCACTGCGTTCTTATGCCATACAGCTTCTCCAGGGAATACAACACTCGTGCACTAATCACTGGTCCAAAACTTGTCTTTTGTCCTCTTATCCTAGTCATTGTCCCGGTGCTCACCCGACTGTACTCACTCACAAGCTGATCTCCAAAATGTATACAATTCGATGTAGAAATGATCAATAAAATCAACATTTGCAAAAGTCCAATATTAAGAAAAGTTTGATGCATCAGAATCTCTGTCATCACTTTTGTCCACTTGCAAAATTTCGAATTCACATTTCATGTATAACTACACGAATTCATCAGAAAATACTGGAGCCAAAAAACACATGTGACCTGTCCAACAACCAAAACAATGTCCATGTCTGCATTACAAATATTAATCTCATGACCATTGAACGAACATAAAATAACAGAGATGACTTATGTACATGAATGACGTTCTCAATCACTACTTAAATTATCAAAACTCGAGTTTTTTAATTGGAATTCTAGGCCTTGATGCTCGAAGCTCACTTAGTGTTAAGATAGTCAAAGGCCAATGATAAAGTTGATAAAGGGTACTTAAACGCACTAGTGCACGCCAATATTTCGTAAACACAACGAATGCACAGATACTGCATATCCATCGATATTACTCACTATCCTCACTCAAGTAATCTACCTTGTAAGTTATTTAACAAATATGTACGTATTCAGGTAGTAAAGTGGATTTTTTAAAGGCCAGAAGTATTCAATGTTACGTTACATTAAATCCGCATGAACTACGATAAAGGAAATATTGAAATTTTGCTCATAACCAGAAAAGCGGAAACGGCAGCCGCTATGGTCAATCTAATAACAATGATAATACTGTGTTATTAAATCGGTTAATTTACAATATTGATTTCATAAAACATATTTCATGATTTGTTCTCAGTTCAGAGTTTAGGTAAATTCAATAGCTGCACACAGTACTAGTTCAGCCGTTTCCAAGTGTCAATGATTTATCCGTTTTGTGCACAGCTAACCATAGATGTTTATATGTCCAAGCCGACAGCGGCTGTCTTAACGTTTTCATTGTTGATTGCAGGTAAATTGTAAAGAATGTTTAGTATTTCATTGCATCGATAGAAAGTTTAAGTGAATGCATAAGTCCTCTTAAACCTTAGAATAGCGAATTAAAACCGTAAAATCGTGCACTAAAAAGTAAAAAAGTAAACCGTTTCGTTTTGTCATGCTATGATGCATGGAAAACATATGAACATTTCATTGCATTACATTTGTAGGTTAAACGTTTGGGAGGCAGTTGAATATCACGGCTTTTACTGAGATTTATGTTTTCCCTAATTTTTTTCTTTCCTGGCCTTTCACGCTGATCAGTTAATTTGTTCGTTTACAATAGCTTGCATCTTTATCAATATATTATTCAGTAAAATTATTTCAATTATTTTGCGCATATCTCATAATATCATAACATGTTCTACAGGATATATCGCCTGTGTAAGATGAAGCGATATCTCCTAGGAGATGAACATAACGACGTCACATTGCTATGACATCACCACGCTTAGAGGTTAAGAGTAGTGCAGTGTTCAGAAATTACATTTTTCACGGAATCGAAATGAAAAATGATTTTGGATGATAAACAGAATCTCACCCTCGTGTCTCCTGATATCAAATATGTAATCAAACGTTGATAAAAGTAAAAATATCCTCGGCAAGCCTTGAATATTTGTAACTTTTATCAACTCGTGCTGATATATTTGACACCAGAAAACACTTGGGTGAGATTATCTATATATACATTTCTGTATTGTGTACCCCCGTTGGTTATATGGACTTATGGAACCTAAATGTTCGTACCTTGGTCGTCACAGTCGGTGACTTCCTATCATCAGTTTCAATTTAACTAAGTTTTCATTGTTTCACTCTAAAGAAGATAAAAGCACAGTCGAATCTGTTGATTTTCATTTTGCTTTGACATAGCAAGCTTTGAATCAATGATAATACAGACGTTGGGTGTCAGTACGAAGAAACACAATATACCACAAAGCTGTCTGTTACACAACAATTTATGCACACGGAATATATTTTGAATTTCTTGAAATTAAACACGCCCATATTTACCGCTGTGCTATTAATCTAAAGCATTCCCTTTCAAAATAGAATGTGAAGGTGAAAGTATTGTACACTATTATTTACAAAACTTAAGATTTCAAACGATTCGAAATGCCTTTCATAACTCTCGTGGATGTGTCTGCACATCAGCCCGCAACTTTTGATGGCTACATAATAAAAATTGAATATATAACTCAGCTCAATGCGTTTCGTTTTGTTTGAGACATCTCGGGGACTCAGCGAGTCGGAAATTTTAGTAAGCGTGCCACTTTCACAGGTATGAATTTTTTGTGCAGCCTGAGTTCTGACTAAAAATGCCGAAAGGCTTAAATCAGAAGAAGTTTTGTTTTTTGTTTACGTCTCTTACGCCGAGATAGAATCAATGTCAAAGTATCATATATTTGTTCAAGATGATAAGGTTAGTGACTGTCGGCGTTGTGTACGCCTGTGTGTACCTACCTGTCAAAACAAACATTAATTTACCCTTTTTTCATCTCTCTTTCGATTGCATCTTCGTAAAGCGTTGATTAAGAGGATGGTCACAAATACGAGAATATTTAGACTGTAGGTGTCAAACATGTACTACTGTCTTGTTTTTTTAAACAGGGAATACTACATAACCATTCATCTGAACATAATATTCATGTTCAAAAATGAAAAAAGAAACCTGCTGACGACATCCACATACGAGGGGAAGTAAATATGTTCATCTGACGACATTTTACAGGCATAAACAACCCCTTATTTGAGATTTCCAGCCTGTTGAACACAGGTACCCGCCTGTTATCGTGCAAAGTTCTCAAACTGAGCATCGTGCTGTTATCCAGATCTCATGAAAGAAGGGGGAAAGCGATAGAAATACATAAATGTATGACCAATTTGTATGGGGAAAAAGCCCCTTTTTATGCTATCCCTTTATTACCAATATGCTTAGTCAATAGCGGTGACATATTTCCAATATGAGCACATGTGCAGATATCACTTTTGCCAAGCTACGATTGTCTAAGCGCGAGTTACCTCGTTATTTCGTCATCTGTGACATCACAAAGGAACAGTTTCGATTTAGATTAGATGTACATGTAAACTAAACATCGTCATCAACAATGATGAGATTTTTAACAATGAAATGAGATTAAATACCTCGACCTTAATCGTGGTCAGAGGCGCAAACATAAACACAGATAGTCTTTCTGTTTACGACTATCGGCATTCCTAGCCAGAACTCCCGATCGGGTTGCGCAAAGAATTCATCGCTGTATAGGGCGCACGCTGATTTCTGACTCGCTAAACCCTCGTCAAGCTTCCGTGATAAAACGTTTCAAATCAAAAGCCCAAATTCCATCCATGAAAAAATACAGTTTCTGAATGTATTGCCCAAACAGCTCCTAGTGCTGATTTCAGGCCGCTAAAATGCATAGAAAATTCATTAAATGTATACTATTGAATGATAGTTACACATTTCTTATTAAACGTTCGTTGCTTTACGAATTTCGTAAAATCGATCTTAACTGTACGAATTTTATCGTAAACTTTCCACTAAAGATTCGTAGCATAAAATATTCGTTAGTTACGTAGACAGCTACAAAGGAGGTATTTTGTTCGTAAATGCAACAAAGATTGCGTCATTCGAGTGACAGTGCTTATGTTCCGTGCAATCTGAGAATGATCACAATCTGCAGATTTTTCGAACAATCTAGGAATTTTTTTCATTCCTAGATTGTTTAAACAATCTGCAGATTGTGAGACCTGAACAATCTGGGAATGATCGCTTTCTGGGAATTTGCTTGTTTGTAGTATATTTTGCATTATAAAATGAGAATTGTTTAGTTTATTTAGGTTTTTATTTGTTTATGCATCCAAATGATGGAAAATAGTTGATTTAAACATATTTTATTTCGTAAATGAAATGGAACTGACAAACAAGCAAATAATGCTTATTTGAATGCCGCTCCCTAACATGTGTCAAATTCATAAAACAGTGACGTTCACATGGACAGATAGCAATACACATCATATGTAAAGGTACAATGTTGAAACAATGATGCTTAACAATGGATACAAAAACAATTTTGGAAATATGGTTATACACATTCTTTACATATTGAAGCAAGGCAAGGCACATTGTGGTCAGATAAGTTCCTTAAATCTCTTAGATAGTGTTATGAAGTCATGTACTGACTTCAATAATTAAAAATTGACATGTTCAGATGAGCTTGAATGGCCATTAAATATTGAAGTCAAATTGAACCCTTTTTTAAAGAAATATAAATCTGATCTTATGACACTGAAAATCGGACAGATGAAAAAAAATGAAGCGAATCTTCATTAGAATACCCGCATTGACATTCAGAGCTATTAGATATAAATCTGGTAAATTTATCTCCATTTAGATCGCTACATCCAAGCCGAAGACGAGAGTGAATTATTTGACAAAATCAGGGATAAATGATTTACAAACTTGTATTGCATTTTATATTTTGTAGGTCAGTATTATTTCTTAGATTGTATCTACATAAAGAGGATACATTTCTTGGAACTAAACCTTATAAGTAGTCCAGAACTAATTTATTCACCATTTTATATAAAAGATATAATTTTTGTCGGCGGCGTCTACACTCTAATGAGGACATATTTTTCTCGGTATATAATTTCTTGTGACTTGTACCGCGAACAGCACCGCAAATAGTTCTTATTGCATCCAGGTTTAGTTTTTCTAGAAGAAGCGATTGTTCTTTTGTGCAGTTATCCAATACGACATGAGTAATCGAAGATTGGTGAAATGAATGATTTATACATTGTTTGCAGGGTTTTTTCTGCGGTATTTAAAGCTTCTTAGACAGTTTATCATTGGACTAACTTTTTTTTATGATGATTTCGATTTGACAATGCCACATGCAATCATTTTGGAGAGTTATTCCTAAATGTTTATGTGATTTGACATCATTTATGTCGGCGTTGCCCATCGTTAAAACTGGTTTTATATTCTGGGTCAGTTTACGGGTAAATTGTATGGAAACCGTTTTGTTAGGATTAATATCACTTGCCATGCTTTAGCCCAGTCAGATATTACTACTAAATCATTGTTAAGACATTGAGCGGCTACATTCGGATCATCTATAATTACATAGAGTGAGGTGTCATCAGCAAATAGTCGAATATTACTGTCAATGTTGTCTACAATATCGTTAACATAGACTAAGAACAAAAGTGGTCCAAGCACGGAACCTTATGGGACACCGGCTGTAACTGGTTTAAATTCATAACTATAGCCGTTGATTACAACGCGTTGTCTTCTGTTGTCGATGTAACTTTTAAACCATAAAAGAAGTTGCCAAATGCCATGAGCTTTTAATTTTTGGATTATTCCCCTGTACCTTGCTTACGTCACAGAAAACTGCTCTTATTTCCTCCCCTTATCTAATTCTTTAGCAATAAAATCATCAAGATATGATAATTGGTTTGAGGGTGAATCCCCTGGCATAAATCCAGATTGAAGATTTGTTAATAAATTGTCATCTCTAAGATGGTTAAAAACATATTTGAAGACACACTTTTCAAAAACATTGCCTAAACAACTAGTTAGCGCTACCGGTATATAGTTATTACATTCATTTAAATCTCCTTTCTTATGAATAGGCATAACTGAAGCCAATTTCCAAACGTCGGGAAATATGGAAACATTTAGAGAGGTCAATGGCTTAGATATGACTTCTGCAGTGAGTTTTAATAGTCGATTTGCTATACCATCGTATCCAGTTGCTTTATTTATATCAACGGAAAGTAAAACATCTTTAACTTCATTCGGACTCAGTGTGATAGATGATACAGTTTGCTTTGTTTTCATATTGATTTCTGGCAATATTTTGTCGGGATTATCTACAACATCCTGATTACAAAAGTAATCGTTCATTATTGTTACTATATCTTGTAGATTATCAACGACTATATTTTCATGTTTGATAGGCGGGAATATCGTGCTGTTACGTGTGCATTGTAAGTAATTTTTAACCAGGCGCCACCAACGCTTACTGCCGTAGGAATCGTTTATTTTACTATCGATTTGTGAAATATGTTTTTTCTTTGCTGTGCAAACAGCTGATATAACTTAATTTCGGATTTACGAAAGTTGACCCAGTCGGAGGGTGGATTTTGTCTTTTGGCAATTTTGTGTACATTAGATTCAATCATGATATCAAAACTTATTCTCAAAATGTGGTTACTTTAACGTTGTAATTTAAACCAGTACTTTATAACTCTTACAAAGCGGTTGATATATAAAGGGTATCTTCCCAATTCCCCGTAGACGGCAGCATTTGTTGATTTTGAATGGACTTTCAAGGTTCGTTTCAGAAACTTTAGATGAATACGTTCAATTTCCGTAGCGTATGTCGTTCCCCAAACTTCACAGCCATAATTCATGGTGCTCAAACAAAGGCATCAAACAGTTGACAGCAAGTACTAGGCGTAAATTCCCCTTTCCTAATGTTAGCAAACAACACGTTCATTGCTTTTAATCCTTTACCGGCGAGTGACTTTAAGCATATATTAAATTTTCCATTTGAGGATATTATGTTTCCAAGATAGTTAAATTCAAATTCATCAATTTGCCATGATCTCGTTGGTGTTCTTCGTTTTTCGAATATCATAATCTTAGTTTTCTTCACATTGATGGTTAATCCCCATTTCCTGCAATATACGTCCAAACTGTTGATAAGATTCTGTAAGCCCTCCGCAGAATTAGACAAAAGGACCATGTCGTCAGCAAAAAGGATTAAAAAGAGATTAAGGTAGTGAAGCATGATTCCATCGTCAGTGTTTTCTGTAAGTTCCTGTTCCAGATCTCCCAGGAATAGAGAATAATTATGGTGACATGACTTTGCCTTGTTTTATTCCAGCCCCGATGTTGATAACGTCAGAGAGAGCAGAGCCTTTCTTCACACACGACTTCACTTCGTTAAACATAGATTTTATGATTGACCACATTTTACCTTTTATACCGTGCCTATACACCTTGCATAGAAGTCCGTTTATATATACGATGTCAAAAGCATTGGACAGATCCACAAAACAACAATATAATTTTTCTTTCTCATTTACAAATTTATGAATAGAAGTTCGTAACACGAATATTGCATCAACTGTGGAGAGTCCCTTCCTAAATCCAAACTGCACATCAGATAAAGCTTCATATTTATCTGTCCAGATGGATATTCACTCATTGAGAATCGATGTGAATAATTTCGAAAAGCAGCTGTTTAACGTTATCCCCCTGTAATTATTGACGTCATCCGTGGGACCTTTCTTGTGTAACGGGACAATAACTCCAACTGACCAGCATTTTGGAAAAATGCCATAGAGGAAAATCTTGTTGAATAGTGTCGTTAATGGTTCCAGAATGATATCGCTTGCACACTTGAATATTTCATTCAGTAACCCATCGAGTCCGACTGATTTGTTTGTCTTTAACTTGTTGATTGCTCTCTTCACTTCGTCCACTGTGATAACTTCATCAAGTTCGTGGGTAGTTATTGAATTATTTTCTTTTATAATGTTTAATAATTCTTCCTCTATCTCCCGATTTTCAAATTATCCAAGATCATTGTAAAGGTCTCTGAAGTACTGTAGAAAATCGTCTATTTGCGGGGTATGGTCAGTTGAAGTATTCTTTTCTCGTTTAAAATATTTCCAAAAGTCTTTTTGGTTTTTGTCTTTTAAGTTTTCAATCTCTTTCGATCTTAAACGTCGATGCTTACTCCTCTTTCTTTTCGCAAGATTCTTGAACTTTCTTTTGTAGTCACTCAATAAACATCGATTTCTCTCACTCATGTCCTTATCAAAATTATAAAGTGCGTCCAGGTAACTGTTCTTCGCAAGTTTACATTCAAAGTCAAACCACTTTGCATCTTTAAATGCACTTTTATTTGCAGAAAACCCCGTAGGACTGATGCGACATCTTTTCTCTGTATAAGATTTTGAGATATCAAACAATAATGCACTAATACCTTCAACAGCTTCGTGTAAGTTGTTCTGGTTGCAAGTATTAACTGTTTCTGTTATACTGTGCAGGTGTTCTGATAGGTCAGTTCGGAAAAACTGCGCATACTTTTCCTGCCACTTGTAAGATGTGATGTGCTCGTCATCCTTGACGTCACAGATAGGTTTCTGATAAGCACACTTTAGATGCAGTGATACAGGTGCGTGAAGACTGTGTGCATTAAAGTCAAGCACCTTAAAGTCTGTTAAAACACATTCCCTTCCTTCTTCATACAATACATAATCAATGATGGACATTCCGTTTCTATTTTGAAAAGTGAACACATTAGTTGAGTAACCATTCATTCGACCGTTAGCTATTCTCAAACCAGTAGCACAGCACAGGTCCGCTAGTTGAGTACCAAAGGAATTGCTCCTCTTATCCGCTGATTGTCTCCTCCGTATGTCATCAGGCTTGTAGCCTATATTATCTGTATTCCTATTGAAGAAATCACCCTCAACAAAATCAGCTCGGGTACCCATACGAGCATTAAAATCTCCCACAAGTAAAACCTCACCGCGTCCCTTATAGTCACTATATGACTCCTGCAATAAATCAAAGAGATTAACATCATGTTCATTATACATAACAGACCCTTCCGGCCATATATAAACTATACATATATACACATCATGTTCAAAACCAAACTTATCTTTGTCAAATTTCAGCCAAATCAATGTGTCATAAATATTTTTAACAATCGTCACACCATCAAAGAGATTGTTCTTGATATACACAATTACCCCGCCACTTCGGCGCTTCGCACGTTTGTGTGTATACTGTCTATGAAAAGTAAGTGCCTTGTACCCATGAAGCTCAATGTTCTTTTGTTCGTCAGTCCACGTTTCACTTAAGGCTACAATGTCATAACTATTCAATAAACTACAGAAGTCCTCTGCATGGTCCTATGTTGGTCGTTTATAGAGTTGACCGTCAATGTACAGCTTATTGTACACGAGCCGACATCGTCTTCCCTCTGATCTCGCTTGTTTCATGGCAGTTATCAGGTGTCTACGCTGTTCATTGATAGCTTGGGGGTACTGTTCATTCACATATATATTGGTTCCTTTCAACTCCTTGCCATTCTTCAGTACCATATCTCTGTCTCTGTGGTTCTTGAAGTTGACGACGATGGGGCGGGCCTGTTTTTTCCGTCCTCCCCTAGTGCGATGAACTCTTCCAAACTGCATCCTCTTGACGTCATCACCATTCAGTTTCATCTTCTCCGTCAGTAGCCTCCTCACCAGCGCCTCCGTGTCCTCAGCCTCCGCAATCTCATTGAAATCAGCCCGAAACTAATCGCTCGTACCTCGCTGCGTTTCTTGATCTGACCAGCCTTGACCGTGACCTTTCACCTCCAATTATTCTAACCAATCACGGGTCCGCGTACATATCGGTTTTGTTTGATCACGAAAGATTGCGGAAAGTTGAAAGCAAGGGACGCCCTAAAAAATGTTTTGCAAAAGTTTTGAAAAGATAGCATAAAAAATGAACATCATTGTTGTTGCAACTGAGATCTATCATTTTGAGTTGTATGATAAGCGTTACACTGAAAACATAATTGCCACTCTTGAGATACACACCAATGGCGGATCCAGGAAATTAGAGTGAAAGCGAAGAAGCGAGAGGGGGCATCCTGGTTGTCGATAACCCCCTGGGTAGAGGGTCGGGGGTCGGGTGAATGGTCAGCCATTGCACACTTCTGAGTTCTAAATAAATAACAGTATGTCACTTATCAAATACAATTGCAAAGGTTTCTGTTTCTACATTTTCTAATTTATTTACCTGCCCCCATTCACAAAAATACTTAATTGAAATTTAAAAATTGATATGAATTCCTCGAAACCCTTTGACAAAATTGTTGTCGACCTAATTTTGATATAGACTTTGTAGACCTATTCAATAATGTGTCGTAGTTTGTTTTTGGTAAATTTCTTCACTATAACTTTTAATATTTTTGAAAACGTCTTTTGGACGAAGAATATGCGAAATCAAACGCAAATATTGTCACGATAATACATCTTAATCACTATCCTCCTCGGGTCGCAGACATAGCTAAATTTCCGACCAGCGTATTCATCATGATAGTCAACACACCCACGATCATTTTGCATTCATCCCAGCTCGGCTTTTCTCGGGTCCATTCAGAAAAAGCTCAAATCCCGAGATACAAAGGTAAGTTGTGATGTTTTAAAAGTCAATTCAACAGTTGCCGAAGTCTTTCCAGCCTCTATTCTTATTAGCTGGCTCAGTCTGGCGGTCAAGGCCGTCTGACGCGGCTCTTACGGAGCCGTGTTCAGATCAAGAAACGCAGCGAGGTACGAGCGATTAGTTTCGGGCTGGTTTCAATGAGATTGCAGCCTCCGCGCCTCCTACCTCCTCACTCACACCCACAAACAACAGGTTGTCCCGCATCGATCTCGCCTACAGATCAGTTATCACATCGGTTTGCTTAGCGAGTTCACATTCCATTCTTTCAATCTTCTTATTCACTTCATCTACACCTGTGTTGTTACACTCAACATTTTCCTGAAGCATACGTAAATGACTGTTTCTTGCTTTGTGATTCTCTTCAAGTTGGTTTCCTAAAGTGAACAGTCTATTTTCCTACGTCCCTTCAAATGGTTAATTTTCACTTCAACAAAGTCAAGTTTCTCCAAACGTTGATTCATCGCAGCAGGCTGCATTTCAACGCGATTCATCATTGCACCGACTTGACCTATGTCGACGGTTGTTGATTGCGGAAAGTGGGGCACCGAGTGCAATCCATGTTGCGCGTGCATATTTGTGTGAGGCGTATTCATCATATTTTGAGGTACATTACCTTGATATTTTGAAAGATTAGAAGAGTTTATGTAAGTACCTGCGTTGATTCACGTTTTCAAATAACACAATACGAGCTTCTTTTATACAGTCACTAGTCTCCGTCGTTGAATGATTGTTCACTGTATACACATCTGACTGCGTGGCTACGACTGTCGACTCACTCTGCCGCCATACTCAATCACGAGACATGACATTCATATACATATACATATACATATTTTGCGAAAATGTTTTCCAATGAGCCACGTACTGATATTCTTATCCTGAAACACCTGACTTTTGATTATAATACCTGTTCAATTGATAAATATATAAATAATAGAATGGTTAAATCTTTTTCATTTTTTACTATTTTGTATGACTTTCCGGTATAAGGTAAATAAGTTATTTGAACAATTTGCTTTGCTTGCTCATGTTAAATCTTTAAGTACATGAAATTCAAGGTGTTTGGTGACAAAAAAACCTCTTCTGATACTAAAAATAAACTCTAAGCAGCCTAAGGATTTCTTTACTTTACCAGAAATAATTAAAGACATACTCTGCAAATTATTTGTGAAAATGAAATAATTCCATGACCATGTAAATATTTTAAAGACATATCAACATCAATTTAAATGCTAACGTACACTTTCGACCTGTGTTTTAAAAAAACATCAATTTGTAGTTGTGGCATGTGTTGTATTGTCATAAATTAACTTTATAGAAATTATGTTATAATTGGCAATAGCACTATAAGAAGTGTATAGTTTTGTATATGCATAACAGGCAACGCGAGGGTAATTTATTATGTTGATTCTTCGGATGCTAATAATGAGAACAGTAATAATAATAATGATAATGATAATAATATAATTATCATCGTCGTCGTCAACTTTAATATAAGTGTTACTCCGACTGATATATTCACATTGTGTTTTTGTGACATTCAGAAAAAGGATATACGATATATACAAGCATACCTTATAGCAACATGTACGTACGCATTCAACATGTTATCACGACTACATGCTTTCGTAAACTTAGCTAATATGAGAATATTCTGTGCGTAGTACAATGTGTTTATATTTGAAACATGTTTTGATTTACAACAATTAATAAATGATGTGTTTAGCATTTAAACACATTTCGCAACATGTTATGAATAAAACACGTACGCAGTATGTTTAAATTCAAAACGCCATTTTTGCAGTGTATAGTTGCCTAGTGTCTAAGTACTTGTCCGCCGGACATTTTTACAAAAGATACGATTAACATTATTGTGATTAATATTTCACGATTATAAAATTCAAATTTAACAAACGTTTGCAACTTCGTAACGTGGTCAAACACGGCGAAACCCGACAGTTCATGAAGGCAAGCATTCAATAACACGGCGTAAGGGGTAGGCTGGTGATGGTTTGAAACAGAGACGGAAAAAATATCACACAAAATTCATAAAACCTGAATATTGCACTCACCTAATAACTTTATTCAAAACATCAATGCCTTAATACCGACTTAAAACATTGAAATATTGCAGAAATTATTCCGAACGCTGACGCTGGTCGAGAAATACTAACGTGGACTGAATAGAGTGAGCTCCCTTGAAATGATTTGGAAATTGTCGGTTATGTCCGAGGCTTACTTCAAGTAACGTTATTCGAGATTATTAGAATAACCGACAAGATGCGAGGAATTACGGTTTATCTGTCCTGAGAGGATTATTGTTATAAATTCCGAGCTTTAGCGAGGGACAGATAAATCGTAATTCCGAGCTTCGAGTTGGTTATTCTTTTTCTTACCCAAGTCAAATCTAAGAATATTTACGGTACCTATGGAAAGCGCCTTCGTCAAGGCGAGTTGCAAGTAAACTCGGTCTTCGATTCATGCGCGACGAACAACGAGTATGTCATGTCGCAGTTAAATGTAGTCTCTACAATTAACTACATGTTAGTGGATCATACATTAAGCAAGACAACCCTAGATGAACGAAATAGTAAAACAAACCATATAAAACATTTTACATTGACATACGAAATTAAAAACAATGTTTGTTTTGAAATCTCTATGACACGGGTACGCTCGACTCACTGAACGAATGAATAGAAATAGTTCTGTCAGCCAATCAAATCTCGAGTTATTTTAAGAAAAACTGTAATTCCCGTGACAACTATGAAAACTTTAATACCCGGCATATTTGTGCCCGCTTGGGTAAGAATCCAAAGTACGTCATCTTTGTATGAATGTCAGTCCGTGGAAATCGTGCACGGGCATCGATGACTCAGCACAATCGAGCTAACGCGAAAGAATATAGTTCAAATTTAAATCGTTGTCTTTGGCGAACGCTACGCGTTCGACTTTATATTAAATTTAGAGCTATTATAATTCTGTTATATGCCTCTGATTTCCAAACACAGTATGTTTATCTCCTAATTATCTATGTATGTAGAAAGTTTTTGTGGAATAAATATCGGATAAGGTGAGAGTAAACGACCGCGGTTTGGATGGGAATAGGCCGTGGAAAGCATGACGCACGTGCAGAATAGACGTTGAAATGGGAAAGTGGCTGGCGTGTATGATTTACTATCATGATGGATACATACTAATTGGAAAATACTGTGATTGGATAGTCAAACAAAAATGTGAGTAGTTACGTATATTTATATCATATTTTATTTGTTGATAAAAATGTAAAAAAAATAATTTTAAATTTAAAAATACAATAGAATAATTGATGTGACAGTGATAGCAATTTTTAGTCATATAAGCGGTTATCTAAAACATTTTATGTTGATAGTGTGTTCAAGTAAAGTATAGTTTGAGGTTCTTAATCATTAGGAGGTAACATAATGTATAATTTGATAATATAAAATGTTCGCTGGAAATATTATGATCTTAAGTTGTTTGTCTCTAACAGGCAGTAGTTCCAAAATAAAAATAAACAAAATAAAATTGACATGCATTTAACATTACCATATGTATTACTAACATACAGATAACTGCACAATATAATCAAAAGCTAAGACCAGAGATCACATATAAACCCAAAAATTACGGCATGGAATCGAAATGTATATAGACACTGGCATGTTTAAAGTGAAAAGCAAATACTGTAACACGACAAAAAATAAAAACAGAAAAGATGGAGTAACTAACAACAACAGATATTTTCCGTTAGTTGATGAGTTTCAGTTTCATAAGTGACCGTATGTATATCATGGATGCTACAGTAACTGTATGAGCTGGTTTGTTTTGTTACTTGCTGTTATAACATATGGCCATTTTGTCAGTAATAGAAGTGATTAGAAATAAATGTTAAACTAAAAGGGGATTTCAAAACAATAGCGATCACATTATCTACGTTTCACTTGAGTTTCAACAAAATGTGAACCAAGTATAAAAGTGTGCAATCTTGTAATATTCAGTTATTCAGTAATTTTGAATGAATAGAAATGCAAGTTTATGTATTGATCACAATAAAGATATATAAAGGGTTTGTTTTACTATAACCTTATTTAGACAATGTTGTAAATCATGTTGTTTAGTGATACATAATAGGTATACAAAAGTCTCATGATCACAATCAAAGGCTCCGCACTTACGACTATTTGTTTTGTTGCTGGCTCAGGTTTATGGTCACTTTAAGTCCTGTAGCGTCAATTACCTCCTGAAAGTGAGTGTTATTGGCCACCTTCTTGACAGTCCCGTCTTTGAGCTTTATCAAGATAACCCCCCGGGTGACCCAAGTAGAGTCCACCCTACCCCTGGACACTAGCTCACGTGCCTGGCGTGCGATGTCTGCCCGTGCTCTAGTCAAGTCCTCGTTCACAAACACTTTAGGAGTTGATTGGGCGCGAGATACATTTTTCAACTTGGAACGCGACTTTAACAGCAGTCGTTGGGTCGCGTTGCTAACAAACCTCACAAGTATTGGTCGCGATCTCTCCTGTGGTGTAGTTGGGCGACGGGGAACTCTATGGCTAACGTCGATGTCGTTGGGGCTGACGTCGAGGCCGATGGATTTGGCCACGTTGATGACAATCGCGTCAGTATCTTCTCCTTCCTCCTCGCGGATACCCGAAATCCTTAGGTTGTTGCGTCGAGACTACTGGTCACTGCGGTCCATGTTTTATTTGATTTATTTATTATCTGTTCATGATTCAATATTTTAAGAATATTTTGATATGGAGTGGATTATTTACTACGCTGCAAGAAGAGTCATATAATGGCATCGTCTCTACTCCGTGCTGCGACCATAGTGACGGGAGTGGCAAACAACTAATTTCATCTGTGTGATTTAAACAGTATTTAATTCCCATGAAACACATGTAATACACAACATTCAGAAAGGAAACAGGATTAGCAACCTGGGAGCAAATATCTATATAAATGCTTCCCCTGAAACAAACATGAAACGATTAAGATATCAAGTACATTGGTGGAAATATATTTGCAATTATTCTTACTAAAATCAAATTCGTATAAAGCATTGTTTACCTTTGCATTTGTTAATAAATGGTTGTAGAGCTGTATATGGTTGTAAATGGTTGCTAGAAATAATTCATTTTTCTATGCAAATGGCTATAGCCTCCAAAATGTGTTATACGGAACACCTCAAACAACTAATGATGTCAATTTGCAAATAGTAAAGTCCCTTCATCAATACATTATTAATACCAAACGCTTTGATAAGTACCGCTAATAGTGCTATTGTAAATGAAGTCAAGCTGCAAAGAACACATACATATAAATAAGCACATGTTGTACAGATACTTTATTTTGATTGTGCTTTACATTGTCATATTTTGTGTCTAGTTCTTGTGTCTTTATTTATCTGATGTATGTGCTGGTGAGGCATTAACATAAGACAGAGTTTTGCTTGTTTGCCGAACCAGATTCTTTCTTGAATAAAAATATGTTTAAACCATATTTAATAAAAGAGCTATAAAAATCAGTTGGTATCATTTATGAAATGATATACAGATATTAGTAGGGATTCATTAGCACTCTGTGACAAGGATTTGTCGCCGCTCAAGGTAGATTTTAATGTTATATCGTTTTTAAAAAACTATTGATTTGATCGGAATCTATTATATGATTTAAACATATTTATTCATGTTTTTATATATATACATGAATGGATTGGCCAACAAGCTCCGAAGAACTTATATCAAGGCCGCTCCGATACAGTTACATATAAATAAATACAAACTCATATTAGTGACACATGTCCGATTCACAACTTAGCTTCAAAGATAAGTGGTTTTACATGAATATCATGTTGTTTGCGTGGCAGTCATTACATATTCAAGTGCTTAAAAGGAGTCAAATCGATCAGTTTTTATGATATATTGATGAATAGACTTCAATAATTTGTTAAGATCCTCGTTTGGGATCTATCTATCATATAGTGGGCATTTAAAGAAGTAATGAAAAGGATCCTCCCCAATGTTTCCACAAGGCGGGATTTAATGACTTGCTTTCCGTAGTATATTTTCAATATGATGCTGCCATTTTCCATCTTCATTTTCCATTTTCATCTGTGTAAACATGCGTCTATACTCCCTTAATTTGACGTGTAGACGACCTATGAGCCCTTCACAATTTGAGAATCAACTCTTATCCCCTCTCAGTTTGTTGAATAGGCAAGCTATGAGCCCTTCACAATCTGAGAATCGACTCCTATATCCTCTCAGTTTAAATAAAGATGAACTGTGAGCCCTTCACAATCTGGGAATCGACCCCTATACCCCCTCAGTTTGACTTATAGGCGAGCGGTGAGCCCTTCACAATCTGAGAATCGAACTCTATACTCCTTTAGTTTGATTTATAGGCGAGCTATGAGCCCTTCACAATCTAGGAATCGATCCCTATACTCCCTCAGTTTGACATATAGGCGAGTTGTGAGCCCTTCACAATCTAAGAATCGGCCCCTATACTGCCTCGGTTTGACATAAAGACGAGCTATGAGCCCTTCACAATCTGAGAATTGACCCGTATACTCCGTCAGTTTAACTTAAAGCCGATCAGTGAGCCCTTCACAATCTGAGAATCGATCCCTATACTCCGTCAGTTTAACATATAGGCGAGATGTGAGCCCTTCACAATCTGAGAGTCGACTCCTATCTACCCTCTCAGTTTCATATATAGGTGAGCTGTAAGCCCTTCGCAATCTGAGAATTGACCCCTATACTCCGTCAGTTTGACAGAAAGCGGATCTGTGAGCCCTTCACAATCTGAGAATGGACTGCTATACTCTCTCAGTTTAAATAAAGGTGACCTGTGAGCCCTTCACAATCTAGGAATCGGCCCCTATACTGCGTCAGTTTGATTTTAGGCGAGCTGTGAGCCATTCACAATCTAAGAATCAACCCTTACACCCCCTAAGTTTGACATAAAGACGAGCTGAGAGTCCTTCACAATCTGGGAATCGGCACCCATACCCCCTCATTTTGAGAAAGAGACAAGCTGATTGCTCATCACAATCTAGGAATCGATCCTTATACTTGCTAAATAGAAAAACCTAAATAAGCTAGATAATTCCCATTTTATAATGATGAAAATACTACTAAAACACAAATTCCCAGATTGTTCAGGTCGCACAATCTGCAGATTGTTTAAACAATCTAGGAATTCCTAGATCGATAGCAAACAATCTGCAGATTGTTCGAACAATCTGCAGATTGTGATATACCCCAGATTGTTCGTAACATATATACTTTTCGTAGCATTTTACATCCTGGTCTGTGTACACTTAATCTGTCTCGTCTTCCCATTTCTAAAGGGTTTTCATAAGAATCAGAGCATGATGTTTTACATAGGCAAAAGGAAATAAAACGCCCCGCCCTGTATATATAAAGAGAGTTAAGCAAAAGTACATCAAACTTTCTAGAAGGAAACGGTGCTGGAGAAAAGACAAAAATGGTTTTTCATTTTGCAGTGATTTTTTCCCTGCTACTACAGGTCGCTGCGATCGTTGCAGGTAAGAATATTCTCCTTTGGTCAAAGTGTACGGTACAAACAATTCTTCAATTCTCAAATCATTCTTCATGGCTCTTGAAGGAATTTCAGATTGAGAAAACTATATGGTTCATCTGAACCAGTTTTTCCTTCATTGCAATACTTTCTCTAGATGTATAATATTTTTTATCTAAAATGGACACCAGCTTCTCTGCTACGCTGTTAAATAAAGCTGTTATCAAAAACCTTTTCAGTTTTAAGTGCAGTGAGCACAATGTTGCCTGAGCAATTCCTATTTATTTCATCTAGTGAACGTGTGCAAAATGTCATAAAGGAGCACAAATGTGTATTATATATGATACCATAAATTAACTCAATCATTAAGGCGGTCACTTGCTTTGAATATTTTAGTGATTTTAACATATTCAGTGTGTATCTAGGTTTATTTTCAGTTGTTTATAGACTCTTTTATAGATACAGCTGCATACCGAAAGTTAGTTCACATATTTGCGTATCCTAGTGCAAACAACAAATGATTTGGGATGTCTTATCATATGTCATCATAGCATTGCAATAAAAAACGAATAATGTTGAAATTTCAATACAGTAATGACGATTTATTTTACTTTAACGTTAACGCATATGATACCCAACAGTTAACCCTTACAGTTTTGGCAGTGCATTAAAGTGACCAGGGGTCAAAATTCGGAAAAACCCGTTTTCATTTACCCTACAAAATAGATTTGATGTGATCAACAGTTTTAAACACAAGTTATGTTTGTTCCCTTGCACCAAGTCGATGCGATCGTGTTAATTTTTTCTCAGAGTTTGGAACTTGAATATTTTAATAGAAATTTAATAGAATTATGCCAAAATTAGAATTTTTGAACGAGATGCAACACGATCCCAAATAAGTTAAAGAATGGCTATTTCATATATATACAATAGGTGCCCCATTGCCAGTTAAAATTATTCATAAACGTCGAAACAAAACCCAAATTACATGATATTTGCACCACGATACAGTGGTATGTGAACAAAGTTATGGTATGCAGTTTTATGTAATTTTATAATTCATTATTACGGTCAATTGGTACTAAATCGTTTACAATTTTAATATATCGTTAATGATCATTATTTTATTTGTCATCCGTTGACAATAACTCTTTAGTTAATTTATGAGGGGTGTCCCAAAAATTTCCGGCCTGACCATCAAAATCAAAGAAACATTAAAAATTTTATGACTTGTTTTTCGACATAATCACCCTTGACCTCAATGTATTTGCTCCAGCGTTTTTGTAACATCTGCAACCCATCTGAAAACCAGTTCTTGTCACGAGACCCCAAAAACTCCTCTACTGCAGATATGACGTCATCGTCAGTCTCAAACCTTTGGACACGGAGCTCTGTTTTCAGTCGAGGGAAGAGGAAGAAGTCTGAAGGGGCTAGGTCTGGAGAATAGGCAGGGTGGGGGAGAATCCTCAACCCACAATCCTGTGCTACACTGGGTCTGCGCGATACTCGTGTAGAAGTTGCTGAATGACCATGACACATTTTTGCTTTTGATCCTCAGATAACATTCTTGGGACCCAGCGTGCTGATACCTTATTCATATGTAAATATCAATGTATAATTCGTTCAACTGATGTTTTACTGATGTGGTGAGTATCAGCTTAGTATCTGATAGTCACTCGCATGTCTTGCATTATTGTGTCAAGAACAGCCTCATTGTTTTCACCTGTAGTGACATCCGATGTACAACCAGGACGGGGCTCATCTTTAGTGCTTACTCTACCCCGTTTAAATTTAGCACACCAATTGCAATGTTTAATGGTGCTATATTAAGGAGCAGAGTCACCTAATGTTTGTAACATATCCCCGTGAATTTCCTTTGTAGTGTATTTTTTTAAACTCAGATATTTGATAACAGCCCTACATTCACTTTTCTCCATTTCGGTAAAAGATGTGATGGTAGCTTTGAATGACAGGCTATTATGTGCAATTGTAGAGTATGCATATCGTGATTTTCATGCCATTTACACGTCAATGAAGGTTCGTCATGCACGCACAGTATGGTTGCGTTTCAGGCATGTTTTCATATTCAGGCCGGAAACTTTTGAGACAATCCTCGTAACATGATATGTAAAGGCATGTGTTGCCAATTGATATGAATATTTTAGCAGCATGGCCGAATTTTAATTCGACATTTTTATTGTGTGTTAATTCAATTTCATTTGTATAATCAAGTAATAAGATATATGATAAGGTTCCGTTTTATACCATTTGCATTAAACTCGTGACGTGCTTTATTCATTTTCTCGTTTTCGCTTGTAAGATGTTGAAACATTAACTCGTTTCATAAAATGGTGAGAAAAATGTCATTTTGAAATCCTGTTTTATCCTCTATCACTTAACGTATTGCAAATACAGTCAAAGTAAACATTAAGGTGTTTTGATGTTTTACGTTAAAGCTATGTTGAGTCTTTCTTCCAATACAAAAACACAATGGAATTGGTTCGTTTTTTTGCGTCGAAATAACAAACTTTGAATCCATACAGTCGTTAACTGTGTGAAGTATGTCACATCCCCATGTATCACAAAGCTGACTGCTTTACAACAGTTTTAACGCATATTACGTATTTTGTGTCTTATTGAACAAAACACGCTCAAACCCAACTTTCTTGCTGGGGTTTATATGGAACAGCCCTTTTGCCATTTATAAAACTTGGCTCAGAGGTCTTTTCATTATTTTGGGTGTGTCTTTTCAACAGCAATTTGGATTGTGGTCGATTTGCTATGTTTATTCAAGCATTGATATTTCACTTCAATTCTCCTTCTTTTTAATTTGTTATTTTTTAAGTATATTATCTAAGACCTTATCCGTGAATCTTATTTAAAGGGTGTGTTATACAGCACATCTTTGATCCATATATGTGGTCTTTTCCGGTTCCCTGCACACCATGTGTATTTTCATGAATCTTTTAAATGATGTGCGGTCACTTCTTTCACTTTCTAGTTTAGCGATTGTTAGCAGGGACAAACGGTCTGGAACTGGTTTAACAATAACTTTCTATCTATTCCCGGCAAAATCCCTGGGGAAAATACCTTGTTACTTAAAAAAAACCCACCAAAAGTTTTAATGTAAATCAAAGTTGGAATTATGTAATAATGAGGTTGTTGTATGAGCTATAATAGTGATACAATCACAACAGTCTGTTTTAGATATGACTATAGAATGAACAGTCTGAATCTGGTAATTTAAATGGAAATATTTAGGGTATTCTTAAACCTACAATACACTTTTATATACACACTGCCAGGTCAAACATGGTACAAACAAAACAATCTACATGTACGTCTCCAAAAACGTCAGTAAAAACGCAGCATTCATTCATTCATTATATTATTGAACAAAGATGTTACATAATATTCTGAAAACTTTAAAAACTTTTTTTTATAACAGACAAGAATTTGTAAAAAGAGGTTTCAGCGTTGACAATAACGTTTTCGTTGATAGTTTACATGAATTTCAGTAAAAGAATTCGAGTCATAGACTCAAAATATATTCAGAAAATATCAACAATATTATTCAGGTATTAACCCTGTGAAATAGTCATTTTCTTTTTTATACGCTTATCCTCTTTGTGAATGTTTTCACTGTTACTAAGGATTCGGGGATGAATTCTCATTGTTATTGGCGTGCTATTGACATTATTCAACGATAATTGTGTACAAAATTCAGCCAAAACTAACGACTTAATTACAGCCAAACTTTACAATCTAACATCCCTTACTATAGAGATACGGTGCTAATCTTTTAGGCAAAAAAGTTACAGTACCACTCGAAATATTAACACGGGATTTTTTGGAAACTGTTTTAAACGATGGGCCATATTGCTCCATGGTAATCTTGAAATGTTTTCGCAGCACGCCTTCAAAGTCAGGTGACTCAATGGGAGAAAACTAAAACAATTAGACTCACAGTTACAATTTTTTTTCAGGAATGTAAGACCAGTATATAGACTTGACGAAACTGTAAAAACATTGATCGCGAACAGTCATTTTAGTCTTTGAGAATAAACATAAAATATTCAAAATCAGGAAAAATATTTTTGAAAAAAATAAATATATACTTTTTTCAAAATGTACTAAAAGACTTGGAACTTTTTTTAAAGATGCGCAGTAACAGTAAAATAGAAAGTATATCATGTCGAATTCATAAATAGCATGGTTTTTTTTCGTATTTTCAACTTTTGTGCAATAATCACAGTTTGGTGAGGAGTCTGGGTCAGATGAAACATGCTGTTATAGCTTCATTTTCATGAAACTTTCAGGTAAGATTGGTTTTATCACGATGTGCGTACTGAATGTACTTTTAATGCGCTAAATCCGTTTGTCGTCGCATGCGACTATATTTCACTTTTGATGTTACTTATTATCTTATGTTGAATATCATTACACTTATTTTACTCAGTTAAGTGTTTTCATGACTACAGAGGATCCTCAACTGATAATTCTTATCGCTGACTATGGATACCAGCAGGGGAAACTCATGAAACTGAACATTCATCATATGAACATATCTCGCATACCTGTCGGCGTTGTGGCACCTGCAGCCTTGGACTACGACCACACAGAGGGTTTGATCTACTTCACTGATTTACACACCAAACAGATCAGGAGAGTGGACATCAATGGTGGAAACGATACTGAAGTGGCGAAATTCAATTCAAGTGAATATGTTTCAACATCACATTATGAACCTAATGTGCCTCAGTAATTTCTCATAACTTTCGATATAATTGTCCATATAATTGTTGGTGTGCTAGTATTTCGGGTATTGTTGTTTCTACCGTTCATAACAAAACATATTTGTCAATAGTCATGGTTTTGACTTTAATAATTTTCACCTATAAACACTGAATAATTATTTTTTTCAGCATCTAGCCCTGAAGGCCTAACACTGGACCCATCCGCTCGTCAAGTGTTCTACACGGACAATGGAAACAACCTGATAGGGAGAGTGGACATGGACAACTTCAACCATACAGTTATTGTCGACACTGGGCTGGACAAACCGCGAGGAATTGTTGCTGATACTAAGAACAAGTAACATCATTATGCTCTTCAAATGTGTTGTGAACATTGTTAGGGTGAGGTGATATGGGGTTTAACACCGCTTTCAAGAGTATTTCACTCATATCGCGACTTTATTATTATTGCATCTAGAAAACCCGCTAAATCATTATGGCTATGTATTGCGGTAAAACTTGTAAGTATCAGCTGGAACTAGCGAACCATGAGTGATACTTCACTGAATTACAGTGCAGCATTGCACCAAAAGCCGACTGGAATGCGTGTAGAACAGTTCTCTACTGCAGAAAAAATTGCCGAGCCCCTGGCGTGATTCAAACCCCGAACCTGTAGATCCGAAACCGAACGCGCTAACCACTGCACTATCCCGCCCCCTGAACATTGATTATTCCCTTTGATAATTAAGGATAACTCAAGATGGTCCCCTTTTGTTAGCATCGTTTTCAACCTATCTCATGTAAACTACTAAATTTTGAATGGCCTTTTCATAGTCTTGACACAGGGTTACATTTCTTTTGCCCGAATGTAATGTGTAAGACCTTGAATTGTAATACCCTTATATTTTCGTTTTGAAGTGAGATGTATACAAAGACATTTTTGACTGACCAACAAACTTTGAATAGAAATAGAAATAGAACGAGCACTAGCACTCCATCATACCGTCACAGGTGTGATAGTATCGATGTCATTTACTGTATTTATGGATATATATTCTATGACATTAAGGGAAGAAAGAAAAACCCTTCGAGTTTTCTTATTCTTCTCCGTCTTGTATCTCCCCTCAGGGTCAAATCTCTAGTAAGTCATCAGTAGTCGTGGTTTCTCCTTAACGTATGTTTTGAAGGGTGCTTTGTTGGCATTAAAAACTAATAAAAACTCATTTACAAACATTTTATCTTTAACAGACTTGATCAAGTGAGATATTTCTATTTCCCGTCTTCCTCATTTATCACTCTGTATGATACGCTGCTGTTACGTTTTGTTTCATATTAACTTTCAGAAATGAAATCTTCGAGTAGATATTGTGAAAGTAACTGTTTCCATTGAATTTGCAAATTGCCTTTGCATAGTAGGATTTTACGGAAGCATCCTAGTGCCACAGTCAAAAACATTGTATCCCATATAATTAGCTATAGGATATACCATCAACTAATTAGGACTTACTCATTGCCTACTTAGGACACACTATCTCCTAATTAGGAGATATTAAGTCCTAATTAGGACATACTAAGGGGTTAATTATCTCCTAATTAGGAGTTACTACCTCCTTATTAGGAGATAAAAAAATTGACTGTGGCACTAGGGTTCTTCCGTAGGACTTTGAATGCGAATACTGTGAAGAAATAATTGTTTGCAATGCAGAAACGTAAATGTGATTTTTAATGGTATATTATCAGAAAGCTTTATTGGGTCGACTTCGGCAGTAACCCGAAGATAGAGACGAGCGACTATGATGGAGGACAGAGATCAACTGTGATCTATTCAGATATCATCGATCCTCTTGAGATAACTATCGACGGAGAGGGTAAAAAAAACTTTTGCGTATAAAATCTAATTATTATTAAATTGTCAGTTCCATTATCGGCTCTCTTCCCGTTTCTTGCTTTCAAAATAAGAAATTATGATTTCATTACTTCCTATTTATTAGTATAAAAATTTCTTTCACAATCAGAATCAGAAGGATGGGCAAATAATCTGGAATTGACGTTGATGAAAAAAAACATTTAACATTTAATTGTTATGAATGAACTTCTGCATACCATCGGAAACCTTTTTTGAGCTCGTCATCTTGCTTTAATCATCTATTCATCATAGAGTTCTGAGTTTTTTTATGATCAGGCGATTGCTAAATTACCAAATATGATTTTAATAACTTCTGTCATTTAAAGCAATGAGTGACAACAGCATCATAAAACATAACTTCATTTTACCTAACCTATTTGATGTTTATTTGAGAAATTTATAATCATTTTGTAGGGCGACTATACTGGACAGAGTCTCAAGGGTTTATCCACTCCGTCAGTGTGGCTGGAACTGATCGGAGGAGCATAGCCAGTGTTAATGATGGGAATCCAAGTCATATGAGCATATTTAATGGTTTCATGTACTTCACATATTTTCATGACAGGTAAATTCTCACATATCTTATACCATATATCTGCTTATAAATCAGTATATTTTCATTCTAAACGCAGTTAAGTTTAATCGATCAGAAGTCTGAAAACACTAAATTTTGTGATTCGCAGGGACTTATTAAATCATATGTAAACTGGTAAATTCTGTCCTCAATATTATGCATGAAAAAGTAAGTGTTAGTGTCTATACCTTGTCTACAAAGGCTTGAGAGTTATACAAGAAAAAGCAGTTTACTGAAATAGAAATGTGGCTTGGGGTTGAGCACAGTTCAATTAAAAAATGTGATTGAGTATAATCCATCAGAAAACCGTACTAGATCGAATTGAATCAAAACAGTAATCTGAATGTCTTTGGTTATAAAACAAAATAGAAAAGAAGGTGTTTTTGTGTTTTCAAAAATAGTTTTAAGCTAATTAGAATTAAAGTAAATACTATTAATCTGAAAGTTGTATAACTTGATAAAAATAAACCAGTTAGAATTATGCTCTAAACCAAACTAAAAAAGCAATCACAATGATGTTTGATGTTATTCGAATAGCAAATTCGATATTAGTCATATTGCCACCCATTTTCAAATATATTGTTTGACGAGATGGTAATCTATGTCTATTCCATTTTTTTTTTATAATGTTCGATGTTCAAATGACTTAAATTTATTTCTTTATAATTTTTATACGTCTTCGAAATAAAGATGTAGTGTCAAATACTTAAATAAACTTGATATAATTAGTTTGCTAAATTCTCACATGTTTCTCTTTTGATTGATAACAAGTGTTTAACCAGGAAGAATCTACCATAATAACTTAAATCTTTATCCCTCATAAATAGCGCAATGTTAGCTAATCAAGGTAACCACTGGTCCCTTGCTAATTAATCAAAGTCTGTTGTACACTGTTACATTGTTAAGCATACGTACCTATATATTTGCCATGTTGTGAAAATTCCACACTGTTGAAAAGATTTGTTATCAAGTCGAAATGCGACGCATCCAGTCATCATTAAAATGATATCTACAGAAAGTGTCGTCTGAAGTATTTTATTTTCAAATATACATTTACTTCACGTGAGACCTTCTTCAACATTTTACCTATATATATATCTGCTTATAAATCAGTATATTTACATTCTTAACGCAGTCTGAAGTCTGAAATGTGACTTGGCCGTGACTATTTAAATCATATGTAAAATGGTAAATCTGTCCTCAATATCATGTATTAGGTAACGTTGTACGGAAGGTTTGATGAGCTAGTTAAACTTCCTAAAAATTACAGAATCAAGCAATTATGCATAATTACGCAAGGATCGCATGCAACACATTTCCTATGACTTTTCTCTTTTATTATGAGGACTTCATACATTAGAGCGGATATGACCCTTTAGGCGACTCAATGCATGCGTTGCAAATCACTTGATATCGCTTGATAAAACTTACAACTTCATATAACGATGAAATAATTTATCTTTCTCTCATGATAGTAATCATGTTATTTTTTGTAAAGTCTCGAGAATAACAAAATCAATAACAAATAACATGATTAAATCAACTCGTTAGTTAGTGTCTATACCTTGTCTAAAAAAACTTGAGAGTTATAAAAAAAGAAGTTTAGTGTAATTAAATAGAAATGTAGCTTGGCGTTGAGAATAGTTCAGTTAAAATATATGATTAGGTATAATTCATCTGAAACCACCTGTAGATTTAGTTAAATCAAAACAGTAATCTGAATGTCCTGCTTATAAACAAAATAGAAAAGAAGGTATATTTGTGCTTTCAAAAGTAATTTGAAGCCAGTTTGGTTTAAATTAATTGATATTAATCTGAAAGTTGTTTAACTTAATAAAAATAAACCAGTTAGAATTATGTTCTTAACCAAACTAAAAAAGCAATCACAATGGTGTTTGATATAATTCAAATAGCAAATTCGATATTAGTAATAATGCTCCCCATTTTCAAATATATTGTTTGACGAGATGGTAATCCATGTCTATTCCATAAATTGTTTGGTAATGTTCGATGTTCAAATGACTTTTTACATAATTTTTATATTTCTAAATAAAGATGTAGTGTCAATTACTTAAATAAACGTGATATAATGATGTTGATAAATTTGATGCAGGAATAAAGTGTTAGCCAAAGGTATATTTTTTTTATTGCAGTCATCTGTTTGCTATGCCTCTGGATCATACAAATAACTATGCTGTGCTATCATCACCCCATCTCCAGCGACCCCGAGGAATACATGCATTCTCTCCGAACTTTGAAGTTAAAGGTATTTTGATAAAACAATCTCAAACCGAATAACTCAACTAACTTTCAAAGTCTACAGAGTTCCAATATAAATCCGAAACATGTAAATGACTCACTTATATGATTGTTGACAACGCTTGAATGCCAAAATGGTAAATGCGTGAATTCAATAAGCAATGTACATTTACCTCATTAATTCATTAATGAGTAAGTTTTTTGTTTATCCCATATTAAAAAGAAAAAACTGCTAAATTACTGAAGGTTATATATTCATTGATTTCAGTTCCATGCCCGTATGGAAAATATGGAAGGGACTGTTCCACATGTGGAGCCTGTAAGAACGGAATCGTTTGTGAAAAAACCACTGGCGTTTGCCTTGGAGGTTGTCAACCAGGCTATACCACAGAAACATGCAACGAAAGTAAGTGTGAGTGAGTGAGTGAGTTGGGGTTTAACGTGAATTATGTTTCTTCTTATATTTGTTTAAATAATATTGTACGTAAGCATATTAATCAAGCAATTTGTGATACACTACAGGATCAGAACATCTGGTTTTTCTGGATAACAACTTTCCAAAATGTGATTTGAGCAAAGAAGTTGTTATCCAGAAAACCGCGATGTTCCTAATAACCCTCAAAAGACTTTACATAAGGATCGTCCAAAATATGTTTATTTTCCTTTTTTACGAGCACTCATTTTCCAAGACGTCATCAGGTTTCAATGCATACTTTATGTTTAAAATTCGAACAACAGGTAAACTTAAACAAATTGTCTATCTCTTCTTAATGGCTTTTCTATGGTATTCTTTGTTTCACCAGAATGTATTACGGGAACGTTTGGAGAGGACTGTGGGTCACTATGTTCGGAGAATTGTAAATCGAATACGGTCTGTGATTTCACGTCTGGAAAGTGTCCTGATGGGTGCAAAAGTGGATGGAAAGGGGACAACTGCACAGAAGGTTAATATGATTAAGAGTTAATTTTCATTTGAACTATTTGATTTTTTTACTAAAATTGATTGTCAAAACCTCTTCAATGGTATTCATTTAACAGGTAACACAGTCAGTGGGATCCTGTTTCAGGGATAAATGACACGTGGACCAGCAACACATGATGAAGCTATGTCTCAGTTCATAATGTGATATTGTTATAACTTACCTACTTTTTACTGATCAAATGCGAGTGCTTTGATTTTTATTATGAATTGCTAAGCAAATACCTTAGGTTCAACATATTTTTTTTCCAGAAGAAGCAGAACAGAACGAAGGCCCTCCAATTGGTAATGTATAAACAATTAGCTCAGCATTGTTCTGTGATCATGTTGCTTCAATCCAAGTAATATTTCTATGGCAAAGGAGACTTTACTTTAGTTTTAAATTCATATACATGAATACATGTTGTAATGTCCTATCCAAATATTACTTGATGAAATATATGTTGCAATTCACTAGGTCTGATAGCTGGAGTAATCTGTGGGGTGGTTGCAGCCATTATCATCGTTGTCGTTGCTGTATGTGTAATCAGGTGAGGCAGTTATAACATTTGTACATATCTTATTATATTGAAGTGCATTGTTAATGGGTTTATTTTTTATAAATAGCAAGTAAAATTTGAAACGAAGGCCACATTAACCATTATTGCAAAACCAAAAATCATAAAAACAAGCTTTTGAAAAGTTTACAGCAATAAAGAAATCTCTTCATTATTATTTACCCCAACACATTAAGTTACTTGTATCCCAAAAAGGTCGTCAGCAAATACAGTAATCTTATAAACAGCAAATTGATCGCTTTACACGAAAAGTCGACTTCTCAACTCCATACATTTCTTCCTTTATTTTCAGGAGAAAGCGAGCACAGACGCAGGAGGATGATTACTTTTCTGGTTTGTCCCCAGGAAAAAAACAAGCCGATGATAATTACGACACGCTTAATATGGGAGGAAGCAATCCAGGCTCAACTGAAGATGCTAATATCTATTGACGTTAAATCAAATTTTCGGTTCTTTCCTTTTCCTTCAACGTTAGTATCAGTGTATTGTTATTCCATAAAAAGAAATAATTGCTTCAATATAATATTACTTTTATCATTTATTAAACTTCGCATTCGACTGGGACGAGATCTTACACACATTCGAATTCCTAGTTTCATTCAAGTGTCCTAAATTTTCATATTTGTAATAAATGCTGGTCTATGATTGGCATTAAGTCAATAATCTAATCAAACAGTCCAATGATGACAAAAAGACCTACATTGTACAGTTGTTAGATGCGATCGTATTTATCGAGATTGATTTTACTGTGTGTGGATATGAATATATTATCAATTAAATGTTTCGGGACAGATGTTTAGATATTGTTTTTGTTAAAAATAACACACGATTGGTTCGTTTCTCTGTCAATGATGTTTTCTAGATGGACATTTCAAAATTTCAAATGCATACATGGTACCATTATGCTTCGGGTAGAATTCGATGTACTCGCTCTAGATCTTGGATCATTATGAACGTCGTACATGTAGAATCAATTCAATCGACAAGGAGACTTTACTAGTGAGCGTTGCGTTCCATCTCTGAAGTTCTCTCACATCTGTAGTTCAAGATTAAATTACATGATTTGCATGTGCCGTATGGTAAATGTGATTCTTTCACTTCATTTTTGAAAAGTTATTACACGCCTCATATTCCCTGATACGAAACTAATCTCAAGATTGGCCAATCCGCTGTTGCTATCATCAACTTCCTGGTACTAAGTGGTGTGACATGCAACTGTCACTGAAGCTTTTTGAATTATCAGAGCATATCAATGGTGTTTAAACATCTTTTAATCATTTCTTTTGAATGTTACTCTCTGTAGGTGGTAAATATTTATGGTTTAATAGTAAGGCCCACTTTATTTTGCAAAGGTTCTGTTGGGATCACACAACAACATACAAAACATGAACTAACACCAACAAATTGTCACCAACAGAATGTCAATCTGATGAATAATATGAAACACATAGCAGCGTTTTGAATTTTATAGAATTGTTATTCAGCGTCAGGGAATTATGACGTACCAGTACAATAACATTTAGATAGAAAAAGTTCAGTGTCACGGGACATAAAATCTTTACTTGTACACAAAGCGGAGAAATTGTCACTAAGATATTTATCACAAAGAAACTGTGGAATTCAGTATAAAAGGATCCTATGTTGACCTTATCTGCATGCTCGTTTTCACATAGTTACCTATCAGTTTACAAGACCTACCCAAAACGAGGCTGTGTTAAGATGTTCTGAATTTGCAAGTCATTTGTTGAAATGTATGTAACTTTGTTAGGTTTGGGATAACCCTTTCTAAAATATTGTATATTTTTGTAGAAACTAGACGCTTTGGTATACAAGTAAAACTCCGCTTCAATTGTGCCTTTATAAGTGGTTTTGATAACGCACACTTATTTTTGTATTATCTATTTCACCTCATTTCTATAGTTTTGTTTCAGTTCGAAACCTTGGTTTACATATTTGTAACTATTGATAAATCTAAACTGCAAGACCTAGTGTAAAAGCTCTTTTTTAGAACATTTACCGAAAATATTTTAAAACACAATCGTATACTAATGTTATTTCTCTTTACCCCAAACGTATCGTTCTTGATAACGTATCGTACTGATAACAACATGTTTATGCAAACGTTAGTATATTCCTTTACATTGTATGATGAAACTGTCAAATAAATAAAAAATATTTCCTTATAATTAGTCATTTTCTATTTTGAACGTTTATATTGATGTAATAGTCGCCTTTGATCAAGTTGGCATACTCAAGTTATCACCACGTCAGATGAAATTAAAATGTGACATTACTTACATTACAACAACAAATATTGACTTAATTTCTTGGTATATCAAAATTGAGTGACATGCCTTAATCTGAATGGCTTTTCAGAGAGTAGTAAGTTAAATGGTTTATTTGCTAAAGCCAATAATCACCAACATCATGACCACTTTAAAACTAAATATGATTGCTCTATATGGCACGTAACGAAATGGAATAGGTTTCGGTTATGAAAACGTACATACAAACCGTTCAAGCCATTGTAACCAAAACTGCCGGATGCCAGAAGGTCTGATACTGGGAGGTGGCAGATTAATGGTCGTCTCATTGCGGGTCTTTCTTTTATGGAATGTGCAAGAAGAACTGGACTCTACCAAAAGTCAAACGAACCAATGACGTGAAGAATCGCACATCCTCAGGCAGACCACGTACCCCCTCAGTGAGAGAGGATAGATCATTGATAAGGCTCGTAAGAAGGTATCCTTTTGCTTTCAGTACAACCCTAAAACGCCAATGGCTTCCACAAAGTCAGTTCAGTCACAAACTGTTAGACATGGACTCTCGGCCGCTGGATTGAAGTTCGGAAGAGTATTCAAGCGACAGAAACTCAATAACAACCAAAAGTAGTTGCGTCTCGTATGGTGTAGAGAAAGACCTACGTGGAATTTCAGATAATGGAAGAAGCTTCACTGGTCAGACGAAACCAGGTTCCTACTGCACGCTGTGGTTGGCAAGATCACGGTCCAGGAACAGCGTATGCACCAAGAAACATCATGCCAACAGTACCTCATGGTGGGGGATCTGTGATGTTATGGGTCTGCTTCTCGTTTGCCTGCAAACGTGATCTTGTGACCATACGAGGTAACTTGACAGGAGATTGCTACATCTGGGTACTCCTTGAACCTGCTTTCGTGCCCAATTTCGACAACTTCAACAAGACCTGCAATGAAAATGCTTGACCACATCGTTCACGAGCTGTGAGCAGATAATCCAGAAAATTTACCTGAGACATCTCCTGTGGCCTGCAATGAGTCCGTTTCCTAATCTGCTTGAACATGTTAGGGACATTTTGGGCCAACTAGTACAACGCATGGATCCTCCTCCTCAGAACTTACATGAAATGGAGGCGACATTACACGAGGAGTAGCAGCAATTGCAACAAGATCAATTTCGACGTCTAGTGTAGGGTATTAGACCAAGACTTCAAGCTGTCATTGAAGTGCATGTGAAAGTTTGTGATAGTCACTTGTTTTTTTGCCTCAAGTTCCTAAATGATCCTTTAAACCAATCCGAGTAATTTTTTGTAATTAAAATATGATTTATGACCATTGTTGTCTTTTTGCACCAGTTTGAACCCTATAATTTAGAGCAAACTTTAATGTACCATGGGTCAAAGAGTGGCCATTTACAGTCTACTTCAAAGTTCAATCTCCCCATGATTACCTTTCATGTGTGTATACTGTTATCTTCCACAATCACCATAATTATAATAACCTATTTAAAACGGAAGGGGGGGGGGGGGGGGGGGGGGGATACTAGATAGGTATAGCTGAGCTTATAAAAATATAACGGGATGGGATGGTAAGGTTTAACTGTAAGTCCTTACAGGAAGTGATCACATGTTTGAAAATAAATGTACAGAGAAACAACGGAATATAAGCTTAACCAATTGTCCTGGAAGGTCCTGTCATCTCGTTCCCTCTACTCTGCCACATGTTACGTGTCGCACCTGGCCTAGAGCAAGACCGTTCTGTCTACTAAATCTAAAGTCAGCTATTTAGGCCCAACGAACGGACGTCGAAGAAGGCCACATAGTAGTGCATTCAAAAGGTATTTTGACTAAGTGTTTACCAATTGGTTTGATTCGTGAATTAACTCGGAAATTATACCTTTGTACACCATATACACCATATGTTTTGTTATTTTGATCAAAGCTGTTAAAAGGACTATGAAAAATAACTATTGTTATTCTTTAATCTTTAAATAATCGAATTGACAATATTGTAAAACGTGTGAATATGTCCTGTACATTGATGGATTGACAATATTAAAAATGTAGAAATTTCCTTAATTACCTTTTTTCCCCAGGACAGTTTGAAGGACCTCAATATGGTAACGTACAACTGTTTTTACAACTATTTTTTGTGCGACATCATAAATCATTAACCATCACTTCGTTATTTTTTCCTTCAGGAGAAAGTGGGCAAAATGGATGAACAATGATAAATACATCGGTTTGTCTCCAAATATTGGTTATAGCAATGCTAATTATGAAACAATAAAGATTGGAACACTCAACCGTATCCTAATGATATCTCAACTATCTTTTTAATTTCATGTTATTGATTAATTTCATTCATCTTCTTTAAAAATACTCCTGTTTCTTTTAAATCAGCACTTATTTTAAAATTCGGCACTCACTTTTTTACGATTGAAACATAGTTTGACAGTTTCGTGTCCCACTCTTGCAGTCAAGTTGAAGCCAGGAATTCCATCTTCCTACGCAAAGCTTAACTATTGCCCGTCTCGAACTGTCCATGTTAACCCTTACTGCCGACAAAAGACTTGCCTGTGTTTTGATGCACCGATTTGATGCACTATGCGCGGCAATACTTCATTTCCTGTCATCGTGCAGATGTTTTATCATTTGTGCTTGCAAAATCTTTATTGAATACCCGTTGAACCGAAACATTGATTAAAATTTTACATAAATTAACCGATAAAATTTGAACATGTCTCGTTGTATCGCGGTAGTAAATGTTTCTCTCAACAAACTTTACTTCTTGCAGTAAAAAACCAGGTAATTTGATTTGTACCATTTAAATATCATGTCAATAAAAAATTAAAACAAATCTATTTTCTTCCGTTTTCAAATTATTTCCGTTTAGCTTGTACGAGTGTTTATGAACAGTTGGTAAAAAAATGAGACAAGTGCACATGATAAAGATAGACAATTGTTAAGTTCTTGATATAGTGTCAAGGCTTACCAACTAAAAAGGTGTGCCCGGTAAAATTGAGACAAGTCCACTTTTGTAGTAACTGTACCAGAATATTTTTCGTAGTTTTGCAAATGCTTTTATCTAATCTTAATATCAACTTAAATTATCCTACATGTAAATGAAATTTATTATAATGACAATATTACTTTGTTTCGTTCACAAATATTAATTTATCAATTAAATCTTAATTGTCCTGATAATAGGGACACCATTGGTAATATATGTTGCATAGACAATATATATTTTTCATTGTATGTCTAAATATATATTCTCCCCTCATAAATTGGATTTCCACATATTTTCCAGGATAATTGTGCAGCTATTTAAATATAAACAAAATGTAAACTGTACTTATTTGATGAAAAAATACAGTTATATAATGGTAACGCCCACGATAAATTGGCCTACATTGAAAAATATAAGGGGCGCATTTCCATCCCCCATTACATTTATAAACTCAATCTTCTTTTTGAAAGGTTTGCAATGCCAACTTCTTTGTAACCTGATCAGACAGTTCACTTTCAATGGGCGCGGCCATTTTGATTATATCGCAAATGCCACAGCATAGCCGATTGGGCATAGGTAACTGGAGATAACTAAAACACGCCAGAGAGCGCGCTGGTATCAAACCAGAAAAGTATTATATCAGCAGCAAGGGTTAACTTGGACAGTTCGAGACTGGCAATAGTTCAGCTTTGTGCAGGAAGATGGTTGGATTCAGGCTCCAGAATAATCTTTGTTAATGAGGCATCACCACGTTTTATGTTTTATAAATAAAGTGGTCAGACGAGATTCCAAATGCAAGAAAACATTTTTAATCAAAAGAGGCGGTGTTAAAATGAACGTAATTTGAACGGTTGGGCTTTGCACATCAATTTCCCTACCTAAAATGATTGAAAGGAGTTCACACGAAAACGGCCGCAAGTGGTTTTAGCTCGTGTCACGGTGTAACGAAATCTAAACTCTTAAACTGTTTACCTGACAGAAAGATTAAACAAAATGATTACTAATCTAACAAAAGTGGGAAAGAAGTAGTGAGTGAATAAAATGTTTTAATTTCACAATAAACAAGATTATGAGAGAGTTCAATAACTTATACCCGTAAAAAGATCAACCTGATTCAACAGTTAATTAGAGTCAACTACTGGTGAATCAACTATAGACAATCACTCTAGCGTAACACCAACTCAGACCTTGAAACAACAGGACAAGGTTAGTTGTCGTCTTAACATGTGTACATCAATCACAATAGATCACCACTGGCGTGAAATAACAGGAGACTAGTGGGGCGGTTGGACGGCCAGGGAATAAGTATTGATGAATAACAAGAAGTGTATGTTACTTTAGATAATCCCAAGAGATTACTACTTGATTGACTGAATTAATACGAATAATAGATAAGTATTGCAGAGCTTATCAAATTAAAGGGATAGGAGTGCGGACAGCAACGAAGCTACATTGTACATGTTAGTGCACAACACGGTTATGTCTTTCGGCTACACTAAAATGTCTTGTCTCCCTAACTATCGGAATTACGTCAACAAAACAACAGCTCATTGTTGTAAAATCTAGATATTGTGATTTGATATTTCCCTGAATTGTGTTTTGTCCCAACACTTGGGAAAATGCATAATTGTGAGGACCACTGACAAGGAATACATTGGGGATTTTCCACCTGTAAAAGATATGAGTGAGTGATCATGAGATATGTATGTCAATTGCAAAACACATGCTTCTTGTTGGTTAGAAAGAAGATAGCGATGTATAGCCTGAAACAAACATTAGCTCATTGTAAAGGGGGAAACACAACAGGAACATGAAAATATAAATAACATAGGTACGTTCACATATAAAAATGTTACATGATAAAAGGCTGGTAAAAAAAGGCATTGGAACACATAAAACAGCCTCTGTCGGCAAATAAAGGTATACATGTAAATAATGGAAATTGATACATGAAGGAAAATGAGAATAATATGTACCTTTTTTAAAGAGGAATCTATGAAGGATAATATCAAGATAATGTTGCGGGGTAGAGGACATTAGTACGATAAGAGCAATAGAGTGACGTCACTGGATGTTTATAAACTTTATATAATTAACATTGCTTCGGTTAACTAGTCGGTACCATTTACAATCATGTAACTACAACCTATCGTAGCTTTTTGAAATTACTTCATAAATACGCTATGTTATTTCTATGTTACCGGTACCGACACTGTAATGCGCAAATATTCAGTTTGATAACCAACACATATCGTGCATTTTCATTTCATTACATTTCCAGTTTGTCGTTAAACTCTTTTGACCAATGAATGAAAGGTTCAATGAAACCAACTATCATTGTTTTACATAAAATAGACGATGGACATCAATTTACTCCTCAAAGACAACATCCTTTCGCTGTTACCACACCAAAAAGGTACTAATAGAGGGCTTCCGGCAATTAAACCATCGGTTTATGGAAACTTTATGCTGTGTGAAACCTTTTAATTACTTTTATTCTTTTATCAAACTGCTGTCACATAGGGTAGGGTGTCCATTTATCTATGTGTGTCTCATTACATTTTAACCACTTAACTCCACCATGTTCTGATATGTTGTCACACTAAACTTCGGGTATGCGCAGTATATCTATTTTCGTTCATAGGCTAAAAAAGACCTTTTAAGGCTTTTTGACTGAATACCTCAAAACCTACGCAATTTGAACAGTACTTTCTTTTTCTATAAAAGGACCCTTCGGAAATATCTTGTAGGTTATTATTTTTGAATGCAAAATCTGTAAAAAATTAACCAATTATTATCGAATAATAACAATGAGGCTGTGAGTTGCGTAAGAGATGCGACGTAAAAGAATTACCAATCTGGTGTTCACTTACAACAGCACAGGACCTCTTTGCGCCAGCTATAGTTATTAGAAATTAAACAGCAATGGAAAACGTAAACTTCTCTGTCATGTTTGAAACCACCAAAATCTCACGCCAGGTGCATATTCTATGTACAGGTAACATGTCAATAAAATATTTCACCGTTTTTTCATGCCCAAAAATATTGACAATAACCATTCTTGATTTAGGTGGTTTACAATTTCATTAAGATCAAATATTGCTGCACTACGTATATGCACAACAAAGTGAAGATTTCAATGAAATCTAAAAACTTACGCTCACTAAAGATTCTAAGCAATTGAATTTTTTTAATCTTGATCTGCACTATTAAACTCATGGCAAAGGAAACATCACTTTTTAAATCGAATTTTCGATTTACGGTGTCTGCTAAAGGTTTATAAATATGCTGAAAACATTCAGCGAAACGCATTCTGTGGACTTGTAACAATCGTTATTCCATGATTTCTAGTAAATTTTGTGCAATCACGTAAACGTGAAGAACAAGTGCGACAGTTTTGAATAAATACCGACGTCTGTTAGAACAATGAAGCAGTCTAAAATGGAACACAAAAGAAATGCCTAACTATCACAACGAGACCGCGACAGAGCTCTTGGTATGGCAAAAATGGGGGCGCCGCAACGTCAAATTGCAAATAACGTAAATTGCAGCCAAGCAACGGTCAGCAACTTATTGAATCGTTACCAGTTAACAGGCCAGACACAGGACCGTCCAAGATCGGGTCGACCGAGGGTTACGACTTTCGTTTCAACTTGTTTTGGAATGATGGCTGAGTGTATATCGACGTATTGGCGAACGACTTCGACCAAACTGCGTTGAACATGTGCACCCGTTCGGTGGAGGTGGTGTCATGGTGTGGTGTGGTATTTGCGGGCAACAAACAACTCAACTTGTAATCATTCATGGAAATTTGACTGCCCAAAGGTACAGGGATCAAGTGTTGCAGCCTGTTGTATTGCCATTTCTTCGACAACAACTTAGAGCTACCCTTCTACAACATTACAGTGCTCACACCACCAGACTTGTGAATGATTACCTCAATAAAGTTAACGACAACATCTTGCCTTGGCCGTCACGAACGCCGGACTTGAATCCAATCGAGCATCTGTGGGATGATATTTGCAGACAATTGAGGCAACGCAATCCGCTCCCTGCAAATCTACAGCAACTTGAGCTCGTATTGATGGATCTGTGACGAAGACTTCCTCCTGACGTCATCAAACGACTGACGACATCCATGAGGAGACGTGTACTAGCGTGCATTGACGCAGAGGGTGGTCATACACGTTACTAAGACATGTTTGACCCATTTGTATGGACTCATGCTTCATGTTTAATGATGTCTGTTATTATGTAATTTTGTATTTTGACCCCATGCCATTTTGTTTCAACATTTAAATAGATGTACTATTGATAGAACAATGGTGGTTTTACATAGCAGTTGGAAATTAGTTGTGTCAATAAATTGATAACAACAAACAAGATATGTGTCTTGTGGTCATTTTTATGAGCGAAAAAAGGCGGTGATAAGTTTCTTTTGCCGACTACTGTATTATATATAACTTATCATCTATTAATACACCATTTGTTTGTCGTAGGGAATTGATTCTAAAATCATGTAAACTAATTCTAAATTTACATAGTGCCCGTCTTAAAGATTGATCTTCTAAATTCATAATATAAAACTCGGGTTCTAACAAAGATTTATGACAAGAGTAGTGTTCTAGATACCTTGAATTATTAATTGACATGGACTACACATGACTAAATTCAATAGCATTAGATATGCAAACATGAAGTAACTCTACATACTGTCAACCAGATCAATGATATCAAACACAAAGCAATGTTTTGAAAAGAACACAATCGTGTTCAGTGTGAGAGAATTATGACGTACCAGTACAATAACATTTGATAGAAAACATTCAGTGTCACGTGAAGTAAAACTCTATACCTGAACACACGTCTCGAGACATTGTCACAAAGATATATATCACAACATAACCATGGAATTCAGTTTCTAATGATCCAATATGGACCTTATTTACATGCAACTTTTGTTTTATAAGACCTACTACAACGAGGTTGCGTTAAGTTTTTCTGAATTCATTAGTTGAAATTTTCATGTAACTTAATGTTATGTCATGTTAAATTTTGGATAACCCTTTCAAGAATAGTATATTCTGTCGTAGAAACTAGACGCTGTCGGTATAATTGTTTACCTTTCTATTAAAAATATCCTATAATTTTTTTTAAAATTCAAAACCTACGTACTTCAATATAGATTAAACTATTGATAAATATAAAACTGCAAATCTAGTCTAAAAGCTGTTTTGTTGAATATTTACTGAAATTATTTTAATACAAGTGTGATATTTGGGTATATTTGTTGAAGAGAAAATGGGTAACACAATTTTGAGTAAATAACAATAGTCTATTAGTGTACCGCCTTTACACTCTCCATGTCATGTTTAACTTGATTTCGGATGGGGTTTCTTGAAGAAACTCACAAGTGTTCTGGAAGAAGAAATCCACGTCAGGTCAAACCTGTTCATGATATCTAATCAAGAATGTAATTATAATCATCCATTAAATATCGTAACGATACAAAAAGACAAAAGTTAAGCAAATACAATTTTCAAAACTCAAGCCGGATGCAACAGAAATGTTGTTATAGTGTGATGGAATTAATTGTTGCGGAACTGTAAGTTTGGGATGTTTGGACAAATTTATTCAAAAAATAAAATTACATGTTTACATTTGAAGAAATTATGACTTAACTTTCTCTGGTACTCTGGTCTCTCAACATCAACATTATCAACATTTTCATGTTCATACTGCTGTTACCTTAGGTAAAAGATGGTTATGAAATGTACGTTCGGTTCACTTTACAGAAAGGAGTTTCCATGTAACAAAAACCACTATTGACTCTCATTTCATGCCAGAATGTTTTAATGCAAATAACCTAAAGTAGTTAAAACATGTTATCTGAATGGGTTTTTCCTTGTAAACTATTTGATAATGATTTTATCATAAAATGCAATTTCGTTTATTGAAAAAAAAACAATCTTTCTTCTCAGATGATTATTACTAAGGGCTGCTTGACTTTTGTCCTCGTGTATATGTTCGTCCAAAATAATTATTGATTCTATGGAAACTTTTTTTATAAGTGAAAATAATATTTATAAACTGATTTAAATCCCTCCTAAAATGATTAAAAAGTTTTAAAAGTTTTGATAACAGTGACTAGGGATAAAATGTGTAAGTGTGTGTCATGTCAAACTTATGTCTATGAATACTAAAATGTTGTTATAATGCTATTATTGAATTCATTCAAGAATATTTTAACAGTACAACTAGATACTTTCATCAGCCTTAAAACTCATCCATGGTTGCTTACGAGGGTAAATAAAACAAGTTCGTAGAATAAGCATTATGTAACCATCCGCTTTGCCAAATAAACTATACCCCTGGAAAGCATTTATTCCTGAAGATAGTGGCAAACTATTGTAACCATCTGTAACGTAGTTTCGAAAGTCCATAGAGGTGAAGAAACTGGGAAAAAGGAATAATGTTACAAAGAGTGTGGTCATGAACTACTCGTTCAGGAAACGAATGTCTGCACAGGAAATCGATGAAGAGAAACCTTTTACCTGGACGTGATTTTGCTGATAACAATAATGACATAATGAAGCCGGAACATCGCTGGCCCAAATTTATTGATGTCAGTGGACACTTTGTTGTATCATAAAATGCAAAAAGCGATACCTTCACCTTATTTTCTATGTCATTCTACGAATTGTATGATTTACCCTCGTATGTATTTTTTGTATTGCATCCTATACATGTATGTATCCTCTCATCACCAAAAAGATCTTCTTCTGCTGCAATATGTATTCTAAAATGATCACAACATGGGCTGTTTGAGTGTTAAATTCAATAACATCTTGGTTCGAAACTGGTTTTCATATAGCCTGGAATGTTCTATCATAAACACCTTTTTAGGGATATCAGAGCATGACCAAATCTTTTGAATTCAGTTTGAAATATTTCCTTCTTAAGCTTTACTTGTTTGTCACTTTCGCGTTGATATATATCTGTCATGATTACACTGCAAAATGTATCATGTTCAAAAAGCATGAAAATTAAACATAATATGACACACTGAACCATGTTTTAAAAACTTATACACAGTTAGATGTACCAAAGTAACTTATTTCACTGAAGATAACCACAGCACTACAAATATGTCTCTTCGTTTTGCAAGCATACTTTTACCATTGTTACATATGGGAACCATACTTGCAGGTATGTGTACACTGTCACAATTTTCCTTTTTCAATAAGACTTATAAATACTATTCCAAGGGTTAATTCTTTTTTTAAAAAAGGAAATGTAATTACTATTTTCAAGAAAGACAGATTATCATATCTTTGTACATTATCTATCGGAAATAAATGGGCATAACATCAAGACAAATTACACTTTAATAAGGCTATTATTTTTATCCTTTTATACCCATTTGCGAGAATACGCCAGAATTAGAAAGGCAAATGGTTTTGTGATTAGTTTTGTTTCAAATTTGGGGTAAGTGCTTAAAATGAGATATTAATGAATAAATTCATGATTTTCATTTGGACAAAAAAAGCCTACTTAAAAAGCTCGAAATATGCTGGGCTGCTCCTTTAAGACATATATTTAAAAACTTTAGTATCCGTCTGTAAGAGTGTGAGACACACTTATATAGAAGAGGTGCCCTAAGGCAAATAGTTCTTTGACAAAATCAGGTAGCATTTACCACTTAGGAGCGCTGTTTTGAAAAAACCTAAACGTCCTCACTTATGTAGAACTGCAAACATATCGATCATATTGTAAATTGTAAAAAATTCAAAATTAAATATCGGGATTTCAATATCAAAACTTACATGATGAAAAGGAAAAAAACAAATATTTTTTCCAAATGTAGGATCTTCAAATTAAAAAATCAGAAGCTACTCACTTGAAAGGATTATCAGTGGTAGCCTGTTTGGAAAACTTTTGACGACAAAGGTGCAAAGTAATCGACAAAGGTGCAAAGTAATCGCAAACATATGATACACGCGTTCGGGAAGGCTAATCATTTTTATACTTGGGATTCTTGAAAATGTTGTACAAACGAGAAAACATAATCTTTTCTTTCGATTTCGTTTTCAATCTGAACTTTCGATCTTTAACAGTCATCCAATCATTATGTCTTGTACACAATTCCTATTAAATTGTAGAAACTATAATCAATTTGATTGCAATGATGGTTCTATGAGTTTAGCTAAAGCGAAGACTGCTTTACAGTAGCTTGATATTAATGTGTGTACCCATCTGTGTCATCGTGTACATGAACAAGTCACTCTTGGTTAATTTGGTTAAAATTGGTAAAATTGGTATGTTGACTTTATTACTTGACTTTTAGTGCTTCGATATCAACAATAGATGTTTATGTAAGAAAGACAATGTTGACATCTTAAGTAGAAATTGGTATTTTACCTGATTTGGGAGATAGAAACCAGTGTAACATTTAAAAAACACTATATAAAACATTCTTTAATTTCACTAAAAGGTTCAATTTCCCATCTTACAAATATTGCACTGACAAATTCATGTGATGGAATTAGCATTGACGCAGCATTTTATCTCTCCAAATGCAGAAGATCCTGAATTGGTTATATTGATTGCGGACAGCGGTCTCGATAATCAGAGGGGAGCTATCTACAAAGTCAGGATTTCTAATTTTACCATAAATCGAGTCCCTGTGACAACCATTGGTCGTCCTGTGGGCATTGACTTTGACAAAGGGGAGCGACTTGTATACTTCACTGATATCTACACAAAGCAGATCAGGAGAGTTGGCATCAACGGTGGAAGTGAAGAAGAGGTTGCTCGGCTGAACGCAAGTAATAACCTTTTTCAACGAAACATCTTTGATCAAATTCTGGTCAAGCGATAAGAAAGTAAAATATAAGTTATTTGAATTGGTTAGTTTACGAGCAGCTATGTTTCCAATGATTTAGAGTATTTGTGGTAAAATGTATACGTCAAAAGGTTGACACAGTGTTATCTCTTCGAGCAGGACTGACTGACACTGAGAAATGTTGTAATTTTTTGGGTAATCGGTTCAGGATAGTGACAATAGAGAGGTTAAAGTCGGTTTTTTAATGACAAACTGACAATGTACAGCGGTTTGAACTGCTAACCCTGACCCAAAAACCTACGTGTATATGTACACCCGATACTTACGCTATCACTGCAATATAACAAGGGATTCCAGTCGCTATCAATGCAACAGGCACACTGATAGCGCTGAACCCCGAATACAGGTTACCGCTGTTACTACATTCAAGCAGTGATAGCGGACCCCAGCTTGGGTTCCCGTATGTTGTCGCTGTCACCGCAATGAGTAATCCGACGAGATGAGCGATTGTGCAGCTTGGGTTCTGCATGTGAATAATTTGTTTGTATACGAATGTTAGCATGAACTAATCTTAAATGTAACGTGTCTCGTCGAATACCATGTATATCTCATCGAGTAAATAGAAATAGATAGGCCTATGTCACTTGTGGTTTTCGATTCTCTTATTCTTCACTCTGTGAAAATATGGATTTTATTGTAACAAAGGAATTAGATGTACGTCTTTATTGTAACTGATAAATGCCGTATTTCACCGTTGAATATATATATGATAATTATAATGTAGTTGTATTACATCATGTCATATTAAATTTGATTAAGTGCATTATATTTTATGCCATAACAATTTTTTCGAGATGGATTCTATCAAACATTTGTCAAATTTTGCAAATTGTGAGTTCCGTTTTGAATTTATTTTTAAAAATCACCAGTTAAATGTCTGGTCCCCTCATATCCTATAAAAATATTACAACAATTTTAAAAAAACGGGTTTCTGAATCAGAACATATTTTTTTTTAATTCCTGGATCCGTCACTGAAAAGTAACGATCTAATCTTGGTAAAGTCAATCAATCTTTAAGTATTCATACTGAAAAGTCCACAGGCCTATAGTTCATAATTTAAAGGGGCAGTTCTATCGGGGTGTTTTTTTTTGGTAGTAGGCCTAGCTAGGCCTATATATTTACTTTTTCGTGAAAACTTGAAGAACCATGTTGATTTCATCTCAACACTGCTTTTTCCTGTCGAATTTCTTGATAGTTTAATCAGTCATAATAATGAAGGGACTGAATGAATACACTTTTGAATTTATCAGCTGTTTGTGCTTAGTCGAAATCTCATTCCGCTTCCCCTAAGAACCAATTCCATAATACCATTTAACGTTCAACACTTCCGGTTCTCGTTACCAATATTTGCCCGCGAATGGTGGAACATCGACCGAGAATCTTTGCGAAACAAACGTTCATCGTTCTACAAGGACATGCCTTATGTGAGTATTATATTTTGACCATTGTTTGTCATACTCATAGATTTTGGATTAAATGTCATTTACGTATTTATATTTTATACTTGAAAGTAGAGCATTCGAGGGATAATTCTGGGTTCGGCCCTCAGCAAATTTAGAGAAAACTTAGTACGTTAAAATGAATCAAATGTTATTTTTGAATGGGCACCCTATAATTAAGCATTCCTAAAAGAAAAAATTAATTTTTATCAAGGTGTATACTAGAAGACATATCCTAAATCTAACCCTAATACCCAAACACTAACCCTGCAATTACAGAAAAGCGTATTGCAATACATATTGCAATAGGCCTATATTGGTACTTTCCATACTTTAGTTTTCTGTGCTCCCTCGACTGAATAATGGTAGATAGAACAGTGATCAATCCCCAACTGACCCGTCGTTTTGTAAAAAGAGATAATTCAATGGCTTCTTTCGGACTTTTACATGTATGTGCTATTTTCACGTCGAAGTCAACGCTCCCGGTAACAACTTACGTTTTTCTGTAATTTTAAACAGAAATTGTTTATTCTCAAATCTCCGATACATTGGATATTTTCAGAAGAATGTACCGGTATGTATCGTGTTGTTTCTGTAATGAAATATACCGATATAGCTATAATATCGCGCAACAATTGCAGTGGTAAAATTATCCTCCTCAAGCCAAAAGGGTCGGCCAATTTCAACTCTAAGAACAACACTGGATTTTTTTTATATTGTCATTCAATTTTGGCATTGACTGTGTGAGAAGTCAACCTTTTTTATGTTGATTCTTTTGTTACTGTCAGGGAGTCAATTTCTGCTAATTTATCACCATTTACAGACAGAAACACAATTTAGAATTAACCTGTATTACTGCTAAAGCTGATCATGCAACTTATGTGAGGTGTGATCTTTGTGATGGCTTTTGATACAAAAGTTGAGGTTAGTGCTTGAGCAAGTTTTTTTCTTTTCAGAAAAGTACCAGAAAACGGAAGGTACCTTGTGTAAAGATTATTTACTTTGTGGACGGGAAGAAACATGTTGAAGAAGCACAATATCCAATGTTTCAACCTATTGCCTCAACGTCTGCTGAATCAGGGGTACCTATTGCATCAACATCTGCAGAATCAGAGGTAGGTGCATTATTAACATTGTTATTTTGGGAACACACTATCTAAATGGAATCTTTTTCTGAGGTGCAATACTGTTTGTTGGAATTCCAATGTCATTTCTATCAATTAATTATAATATTTTTTTCCAAAGTTGACAATATACAGAATTAATTTAATATTTTCAAATGAGTATGCAGATTTATGGACATAAAATTCATGAGTGAACTTCATCAATTTAGGTTTATATTGTTATGGAACTAGGGAAGAGTATGTGTTCAATGCATAATTGCATTATCTCCTGACCATTTAAATCGGTAGGTAATCACAAAAAATATTATCTTTCTGGATCAATAGTGTGATCAATGGAGTTTCTTCCATAAGGATTAGCTAATTGCTTCCAATGTAGTCATATTTATTTCATAACCATTTGATAAACATCGTCCTGCAAGGCATAAAAATTGCACTAAGCCACTGACTTTAGACCTGGCTGATATTTGGGGAAAAATTGTGGTTTCACTGCAGCCCCTTTTCGTTGAGTTTCTGCAATCTTAATGAGCTTTATGATTGGATTACCAATTTCACTGCAGTGACTTAAGTCGCAGGGCCTACACTCAGCCAAATTAACAGAGGGGCGCAAGTTTAAGCCATGCAAGCAAATATGTCTGTCAAGATGGTGATTTTTTTGTGTCAATTATGCTTATCAATGTATTTCAGATCATGGATACCAACGATGAACAGGATGTAACCCCTCCGACTGACCTTCATCATCAGAGAAAAGGGAAAACCACAGCTGCCTGGGATCTACACTTCACCTCTCTGATGAATGCGTCCACAGAGATTGAGTATCCCTCCACGTTCACATGCATGGGTTGTGGGAAAGAAGAGCTGGCCATCCTGATGTGTCGTGATTGTTTTCCCCACACTTTCATGTGTCCAGGTTGCTTTGCAACACAACACCGATTCAACCTGCTGCACAAGGCACTTCAATGGAATGATGAGGTAATATTAAATACAATGAATACCTGCTAATTATAGATTAGAATAGACTTAGTCCAAGTTAGAATGTGTAAACCTCAATCATAATAATTGATAGGATGACACAGTCATTGATTTGCCAACTTCGTTGTGAAGGGGCATATATAGAAATAAGATCTGTCCGTCTGTGAGTTATTATTGATCATAACTCAAATACTGTACGGCCTCAGTCAATCAAACTTGGTATATGAAACAATCCTCATGTCCCATTGTGCCTCTAAGGGTTTTCAACTTCTTTTGACTTTTATTTTTGGCCGTGTCCTCGGAAACACAAATTAGAATTTGGTTTCCGTACCATAACTCACAAACCTCAAAACCTACGTCTATGAAACTTGGTATGTGGAACAATCCATATGTGCATTTGAGCCTTTATTTCAGGCCGTTTCCATGGAAATGCAGCTTATAATTTGGTTTCATGACCTTAACTTACAAACTGTAAGACTGTGGAACAATCATAATTTCAATTGTGTTTTCTACTTCTTCTGACTCCATGGAAAGACAACTTTGACCTAGTTCAGTATCCCTTTTGGAATTTTCAACTTCTTCAGATGGAATCATATCTTAAATTTAACTTCTTTTTGTATTTATTTGGGCAGTTTCCGAGGAAACACATCTTAATATATATTTCAAGGACAGACTTGGAAATCATGAGCTCAATAGAACAATTATCTTGTGCAGTTTAACTTGAATAGCTTATAAAAAATTTCAACAAAGAAAATGTGAGAATACATTCATAATCATTGTTCAAGATATTTCAAACTTTTCCCACTTGGCGGGGGAAATAGCCAACTCTGTCTGCTTGTTGAATATCAAACAGATCTTTAAATATAAGCATATTTGTGTGAAGAAAGTTCAATTACTACAAGAAATATTGTTTATTAATGATTTTCCAGGATCATACTTTCAAGCCTGTGTTTTATGAAGATGAACCAGTAGTGTCAAGGATGGACCATGGTGATTGCTGTACATCTTACTTAAGAAGTGTTGTTGTAATTAACGGTGAAGGTATGTTCAGTAATTATGTTATAATTTTTAAATTAATTTTCTCCAAGATAAATATTTATGAGAACTTTTTCTTGTTTGGTTAAAAACTTTATTACTCACCCGTGTAAGATTTATAATAATAATTTATAATACCGCTGCACGTATGATATCATGATATTGTGTGGTTATGACGTCACAATGTTGGCACCGCTGTAACAATGGGGGCCAAGTCGCAGAAATGTTTCGTTCAGTACACTTTCGGCAATTAGCTTGATTACTGAGGTCAAGTAATAAACAGAATACTTAACTTCCTTCAGTTAAATACTATTTTGATAAACTTGTTAATGATTTGGTATCAAACTCACTTTCGCTCGTTTTATACTTAATAATCGACTCATTTTATAAAAATAGTATTAAATGGAAGTTGGTTTAGAATCCTCTATATTACCACTGATGTGAATAGTTTGAACAATTTTTAAAAAAGAAAAACTGAGAATACAGTTTTATGACCCTTGTTCTATATATTTAAACTTTTGGCAGCGCATATAGCTGACTCTGTCTGGGCTTTTTTTCTACAAGTTCAGTAAATTTAGCTCATTGGGTAAAAACTATATGGCCACATGGGCTCACAGCATGGGTTGTCACCCATTCTTTAACTTTTTCCAACTTTCCTCCAGAACCACTGTATCCAAATACCTAAGACTCAATGGCAAAGATAGAAATACGATTTTTCTTTCTAAGTGTGCCATTAAGGCACCCAATGTCAAATTTAATTGTAAAATCATATTCAATATAAAATCCTTTGACATGTCTTTGATATTTTCAGGTTTCCAAAGCAGAATTCGTTTCAAATTCTGCAAGTGTGAGCCAGAGATTGCCACTCTGGTTCGCCACTGCTTTTGGCCTTCGACTCCCTCAAATCCAGCTGTGGCTATACACTTTAGTGTAATGGAATCCCTCAGGCTGCTAGTTGTTGAATGCCAACTTAGCATTCATAGTTTCTTTGAAGCCCTCAGGTGGAAAAACATTGATAAAATTCAGAATATCATGGTAAGTTTATAACAATCAGTAAAAATGTGTTGCAGACATTATGACTAAAAAAACATAATAAGTTAAATAGTTCATTTATAGTTACAAAAACATAAAAGAATTCAGTATGGTTGTGATTTTAGAAAATGTTCTAAATACAATTTAGTTTGTTATTACTATTTTTTTTATAAATGAAGAAAATATAGCCTTTTTCACATTTCACATGTGTGGTAAGTTATATCACTTACAAAATGGCAACATCATAGCCAATTCACTTTCCATTAAATAAAAATATTACTATGTTTATGCATAAATAGAAACTTGATAAGTTATTAGAGAATGGCATGCTTTTTTCTTGCAGATCATCAAAGAGCTGTATCGGTGCATATCGGGCGAGTGCTTTGAGATGTACAGACGATATGTCTACACCAAATCTCACCTGCATCATCTCTGCCCAGATTTTGACGATGGCACCAAGTGTCCAGCATGCCCAACAGACAAAGTGAGTGGATGAATTAAGCACATGGTTTGCAGGTTTTCATTTATTTGGAAAGGATGTCTTTATGATTATTAGTAGGAAGAGGGGATTCGTTTCAAATTGACCACAATTAAGTTTAAGAAATCAACTCTTCCAGACTGAATATCTGGAATTGTCTTCATTGATATGTATTATCTTTCTACAGGATGAGAAAACCATTTTCTCTCTTGATGCCAACTTTGGCTTGGTTCGAAGAAAAGCTGCTGGAACTTCCGTGAAAGAGCCTTTCCACTCCGGTCACTTCTTCATGGACCAAGTCAAGGTGGATGAGTTTGTGGAAAACTACCAGGCCAAGAATACTGAAAAGGTAACTAATTCTGCATTTGCTTTCTAGTCAATGTTTGATTGAATATGTCAATGGGATTTTGATTGTTTTATTAAGAATCATTTCACTTGACATGCAAATCAGCCCTCAGGTGCAAAACACATGATAGTTTGATATCGTTTTGAGTGAAAATTTTAACAACTAAGCATTATCAAAACACATCTGTCAATCTGTCAGCTTTAGAAATTGATCCTTATTGTTTCTGCCGCTGCATTCTCTAGTATTAAATTTTATATTATTTCTCCATACCTCTTGTTGCCATAGTGAACCATTAAGCATAAAAAATGCTAATTTTGAGCATCAGTCAAAACTTCATGATAAAATTACTAAAAAGTACAATGAGGAATTTACAGTTAAAACAACTAAGATTTATTAACTTAAATGCTGTTCCAGGGATGTTCAGAGTTCCAAGCTGGTTCTGACTTGAGATCCAAAAACAAAAACAGAAAGTTGGAAGAAACAGGAGTATTTGGAGCCTGTTGCAGACACGAATACCCCAAGGCCTTCTTTAATTTAAAACATGGAGAAAGGTAAGCAATTTCTTGAGAAATGTTTTTTCCTGATATATCAACCAATATGTAATTTCTGTTTGAAAGGAGAACATTTATTCCACAATTGTATTTTCATTTCAGGCTGGCCAATGCTGTGTATCTCGTCAAGCACCTGCAGGCAACAAACAAAAATATGATTGTCTTGTATGACATAGCTTGTAAACTTACGTCACACCTTCAGGTAGATCCACAATATGTTACTAATGCATATATAATGCACAAGTGTTGTCCTTGATTGAAATCATCAGGCCTTTAAGACCAGATGGGCATATTTGCTTTGAATGTTTCCAGCTGTTGGAAGCTTGTATATTTCCTTCTTAGGTTTCCTTTCTCAAATATTTACATTGCAGTAATCATCGATGAGAAATTATAAATTACTTGTAAAAAAACAAATGGCAAAGTACTGTCATAATCATAACAGAGTGATTAATATTATGATTTCATGATTTACCTATGTCTCTCTGTTTACCATTTTCCAGAAGAATCCCGATCGTTCCATTCTACAGGATGTTACATTTGGTATCCCTGTCTTTCACTGTTTTGGACACCAAATGTCTTGTCAAGTAAGGAATTTTTCTTCAAATTAATTATTTAAATCTTTAGTAAAACTCCTTTTCATCTTGAGTCATGATTTGAAGATTTAAGTCATTCTAAATTCCTTGATAGTCACTATTTGTTAGGAAATAACATATTACTGAATCATTCATAAAAGATTACTTGCATCTTTTTGTGGATATCCAGAATAACCATTTTACTATCTTTGTCTATGTTTAAATAGGTTTTGTACAGTCCAAGAAGGATGCAAGGAGCAGGATTCACAGACGGTGAGACTATGGAGAGACTGTGGGCTTTCTTGCGGAGGTTCAAGAAGATAACCAAGGAGATGCAGAGCGACCATAGGACAGATCTTCTGGTGGATGGTCTAATGCATTTCAGCGAGAAACTTCGAAGGAAAATAGGTAAATTTTCCTAAAAGTATCCTACATGTCAACTAATATGAAAAAATTAATCTTAACCCACTTTCCAAAAAGGGTATGATACAGTTTCAGAGCAAATAGATATGAGAGCATGTTACAGTGTAAGGGTCAAAGATAACTCCTTTAAGCATTGTTTTTACTAATAGAATTTTAGTCAATGTTTGGTGAAAATTCAGTGCCCATTTTAACATACTATTAGACATGGAAGTCTTTAACCTTAGATGGTAGTCATGCAAAGTTTCTCTTATTTCAAATTTCTTCTTAATTTTCAGTACCATCTTTGTGCCAAAAGCTTGTCAAAGCAGTTGAAGCCGAAAAAGTCCTTGCTGCAGAATTAGTTAACGTTGCTCCCAACATGGGTATGTTTCTTTATTCCAAGTATTGACACTTTAAAAAATGACTCTTGTTATGGTTAATGAATTATAAATACACAGTTTAAATTGTTCAGTTGGAGCTAGCTACAGTTGCTTCGCCAAAATAAGCTCTTTGATACCCTGACGTAGATGATACTGGGGGAAGAGGTTATATAGCTACAGTTCTGCAGGTAAATTGGAGCATATGATTTGTACTATGTAATCAATATTCCCTTAGTTGGGAATTATTGTGTGAAAAAAGAAAGGATACTAGCAAACAGTTGAACCATTGAACACAAGGCCACGTCTGAGAACGTTAAGGATTTAATTCATGCCTTTGTGTCAGTGGAGAGTTGATAAATACTGTACAAATACAACACTATTCAGTTTAAGAAACATAGGTAACTGTAAATGTAACTGAAAGCCTTCTGGTTCTGTCTTAATTGATACAAGTGCCTCAGTACCAGTACGGCTTAACTCCTAATGAGGGTCTAATAACTTCACATTTTGTTTAATTATGATGTCATGTTCAACTCTATGCACCAACATTATAAGTGTACATGCAAATGATGATTTAATAACTTCAACCCGCCAAGTATACAATGTATGTCATTCTTGTTCTCAGGCAAAATGTCAACTAAAACCAATTTATGATAATAGTTATTCTAATTTTACATTATCATTTTCAGATTCTGCAGACTTTGAGAAAATGAAGAAGATGGAAGAGGAATTGGTGGCAAAGAAAAAAACTCAACCCACAAGAGGTATGGTATAACATTAAACCTAACATTTAATCATACATTTATGAATCTTTAAGAAATATATGAATGGCATTGTATGTAAATGTGTTATCTCCACCACAACAAAATTAATCCTGGGTATTGAAATGAGCTAAATCTGTCAGTGTGTTCAGTCAGATAAGGCCACAGTATATTTATTTTATTTATTTTATGTTATTTTTTTACAAATTTTATTTTAATGCCCTTTGTTGATGTGCCTTTCATGTTTTATCAATTGCAATGAATCTGGATGTTTTTGTGTAAATGTAACAGAGAAATTATTTTCCAGCAATTGTTACCCATTGCAAGTTGTTGTAAGTGGTATTTTATGTTGTACAAACTACAAAATAAGCTTAAAGCTAGCCAGCACAAGTTGTTTTATTCCAAACCCTCCAAAAGTTACCCATGTTGATACAGAAAGAGACTCTACATATAAGTCAGTAGAGACTATTGTGCTACAGAGATGCTAGCTCTATTTTTGGTTTCTTTACATGCTCTTCTTGACATTGTTGCTTAGCTTGTAGTATCATACATGCTAATTGTGTCAGTATAATTTATTATATTTTCCTTTTTTAATTACAGATGACAAATGGAAGGAAGAATATGCTTTAAAGGTGTTTGAACACTTCAATCTCAGGTACTAACTATATTCAAATATTATCATTTAATAAGAAATTTGTTCAGAAAAGAAACATTTAATTTTAGTCCTTAAAGTGACATTGAGTATGTTGTTGGACAAGTACTGACTGTTGATGAAAATACTATTTAAATGCAAATCTACTCTGTAAAGTGACGATAAAAGTTGGAAGTTTGGTTTTGGATAAAAAAAGACATTGTACTGTGACTGGCTAGCCCCAATTAGTCAAATGTGCTTTTGCAAACATAAATAGCTGACAGAAAGAATAGTGTTTGATAGGTCATAAACTAGTTTTTTGGTTTGTGATGATATATATATATGACATACTCAACTTTTCTTTTAATAGGTCACTAAGGGTGATTTAATATCTGACATCATCATTGTCTTCATATCATTATATTTTTCAGAGAATGTATTTATTTACTATGATCAATTGATCTAAAGAAACTATGATTAATCATAATATGTTTTGATTTAAATGAAATAAGATCACATTATGTTATAGACGAGAAGAAGGCAAGCTTGGAGATGGTAATGAGGTCAAGAGGGAGCAGATAATGGCTGAGGCAACTAAGTAGGTACACAGCATTGATTACACATATATATATGTGTGTAAATTTCCCCAACAGTTTGTTTTCTGGTTTTGATGCATTTAGAATATTCAATTGCTGATGACTTTTTAAGAAATTTATTGTCTATGACCTTATTTGCATATTTTATGCCAATTTTCGAATTTTGTGTATTTGATATTAAGGTGTGTTCTTTTTATCTTTCGAACCCTAATTTGAATATTGTATACAAATTTTCAGGATTGAAAAGAGTATGGGAGTCCTTGAGAGGCGGCAAAAGATAAGGCGTTGGACTGAAGATTCGGAAGAATACAACACCTACCTGCCCATGGCTGTGGCGGCAACCAAGGAGGAGAAAACTGGTCATCTCTAAACACTGGCCTATGAGCACATGTGCCTCAAGGAAGCTGTCAAGAAGTATGCAGGTAAAAAGAGAGAACATAATGTGTCAGTGTTTGCCTGATCATGAAAATGATTGTCTGCTTTATGATATTTCGACCATTTTTGACTCAACAGACTTTATGCCCAGTCACGAAGTGGGTGGAAGTGAGACGTAGTTTTGAGTTCTGTCCGTCATTCAGTCTGTCCAAGTTAAAGGAGGCTTCTGCTACAGACAATAGAGCACATGATGATAATTTTCAGGTCGGAAAAGCAACATTATGTAGTGTTACATAGTAACATTTTTACAAACAAAAGTAATTATTGATAAAATAATAGACTGAAATTAATATGATACCAACTGTTTTTTTTATCAAAATGAAATTGAGTATCACTTACATTTTTGTAAGGACAACATAAATTCGGTTGCAATCTGTTTCTCCTTTACGATGAAATTTATACCCCTTGTGGTCCCTTTGAGATGGTATTCACTGGTACCTGGGACCACAATTGCTCCGAAACCATGAACTCCAAGACTGTTCAAAGTCTGAAACTTAACATGAATTATCAAATGAGATGAATTTTCAACTGAAACCTAATTATAGTAAATGCCTAATTTATGCAAAAAACAAACTGTTACTGTAAGAGAATTTATAACAGAACTAGTGATTGCTTTTCTCTATTCACACTACTCAGTAACTCACAGTGACAGTTTTTCCAAATCTCATCAAAAGAAAATGAGCCCTCTTTCCAAAATGTGGCATAAATGTAAAGCAAAACAGTAATCTTTTAAATGATTGTTGTTGGCTAGTGTGGATTGCATGGGTTGCTCAAGCTTTACTTTGACAATATCTACAATTCAAATTTCTGAAAGAAATAAGATTACAAAATCCCAATAATAATAAATACAATTCTAGGCAAAACCGGCAATCATTCTGACTTATCACACATGGTTAAAAAAAGCCTATGAGTTCAAATAAGGACAAAAATCTGGAATCAATCTCACAGGATAAATTTCATCTGGCCCTAAATAGAGGATTTTCCGGTATCATAAGTTTTAGAGCTGATGAAAATAACTAACTTACGCAAGAATCTAGTTGCTTGATCGTTTTTCTTATCTTCTCCTTTATGTTTGGAGGGGACATGGCCTCTTTTCTGGCTTTTTCTATGTATAGTTTTCTTCTTCCCTCTGGCAACGAGGTCCAGGCCAGCCCTATTTTCTTGGAGCACTTCTCCAAAGGTTCATCTGCATACAAATTGCTGTCAACTTAATCAAGGGAACTTCATAGGTGAATTTATACTTTGTCAATAATAAAATTCCAAAAAGCCAACAGAGTGATCTATATCCCCCACCGCAGTTGGAAAAGTTAAGGTTTCTTCTTTAACCAATCTCATGTCACACAACACTTTGTGTTGAAAATTGTATAACCTTTATTTAAATCACATTCAAAGCTCCATGAAAGAGAGAACTTCTGCATGCATAAAATTTGCAAATATATGCACATCAGATCTTAAATAACAATTGGTTTCATAAGTTATGCCTAGATCTTGTAATGAATATAGAGTCTCTGGGAAATTAGAGATATAATACACTGACACAAATTAAAAAATGTACAGATAATTTACAAATTGAGTCAAAAACTAAAAACCTTTAATGATATTAAATCAAATTACCCATTTTGGGGGCCATTTCTCTGCAAAACAGATTATAACCCGAAGGCTGGCGTAGTCTCTTCCTTGTAGGAGGGTGTCCCGAAACCTTTCGACGATAGTTGCCTATCCAATTCTGAAGTAAAAAAAGAATAGAATTTAAGCTTTTTGGTTTCTGTGGTTCTGGAAATAAATAAAGGCCTATATTTATAATTTTGAAAAAGACGAAAAGAATTCTATTAATTATTTCTCTCTTTGCAAATGGACCTTCAGATATTCAGTATTTCTCATATGCATAAGCAGAATATAGAATATTAACACAGTAATTCCATTACCATAGTTTTTTGGTGCTAAAACTATTTGATATTTCTAGTATGTAAAGTTACTGGCAGAACTAATAATCTCACCTTAACTTGTGCTGCTGTGAGACCTGATGTCTGGGCCACTTCAGACACCTGGGGACTGTCGCAGTGACTCATGCCGTTGCTCCATGCCTGAACCAGTTGTTGAGTTTGTAACTAAACAGACATATCAATATCATAATGTTGTGATAGGGTGTAGTAGAGTATACATAATTCATCCTCCAAGCTTCAGATTTGATTGTCATAGCAATGACAACTAAAGTTAGCACCTAGTATATTAAATTAGGACTGTCCCTTTATATTAAGGACACTGCCAAAATTTTGCATTCTATATTTGTTAGAATTTGTCATTTACAAAGTATATTCACTATCCTGGCTTAAATAATATTTGTGCACAAGAAACAAATTTCCCCTTATCTCATAAATCAATGAAGTTTTTAAAATGAATTGTAATTTTGCCTTTCTTTCTTCAATCAGTCATTCGTAACATGTAAAAACTATAAATTGATTTCTACCTTTATTTCAAACAGTAATCGGTCAAAACGCCCCAAAACCAAAACAACCGGTTACCCATTCAAGAACACCCCAAAAGGTATACCAGAACGCCCGAGTGAAAGATGTGATTGTATAAGATGGTATTAGTAGTGTAGCGCTGATAATTTCTGACAAACTGGTTGAGATTTCAAAAAGAACCAAAAAACAATTTCAAGTTTCAAGGTCAGCAGGCAATATGAAACGGCGTCGTTTACCAGCATTGAAATAACGTTGAAATTTGATTGGATTTGAAATTAGCGGTGACATCAAAATCTGACGTTATTTCAACGTCGGTTCATGTTGAAGCTAAGACGTTATATTGACGTTGAAAAGACGTCATTTCTAAGTCAAAGCGTGTTGATCAGTCAGGTTTTGTTCATCTTCCCCGCAAGGCCAAGCTAGCGCACGTTATCTATAAACGCGCTCATCTTGGCTAGCTAGGCGTAGCAGAGAAGATGGGTTTTGTTAGCTTTGTTTTGTTATTATATTTAAAGCAATGCATCATCTGTGAGTCTATACTTTCAAATTCAGCGTTATCATAAACCTCGGTTCAAGACTGCAATGGCTGCTCGTGTTAAATTATTCATGTATTTGAAAGTACAAATGTTGTGAGGGTATTAATGTTTAAATGACACTGCAACAATTTAGACTAAGGTGTCACCAAAAAAATGTTTGTTACAAAGGCGCAATTATTGTTTTGTAAGAACTACTAACTTTATGCAAAGCGAAAATTATTTTTTCAGTTGTGAACATAACTGAGAAAATAAAAACTGTTGAAAAATACCATATACCTTGTTTATTCTAATTAGACATAAGGACAGAGTTACTTCCCTTTGTTGTGCAATTGAAAGAAATTAACCTTTGTTCATCTAAATCCAATATCAATAACACTTTTAGATGTCAATGATAGCTGTTCGGTTTTGCATTTTTTATTTCATTCTTTAAAACAATCCGTAACTCATTTGATGTTATTCATGATTATGAAATGTCGTCAAAAATTGGATGATCGACGTCCTGACCTAAATCAACCAAGGACATGTATAGGTCTATACACGTCCTTGAATCAACCAAATTTCTACGTCAAAATGACGTCAGATGCCTGCTGGGCATAGTATAAAGTCTAGTGGAATAAACTATGGTTGGATACAGTTTGTGGCCATAATATAGTATGCAGAACTCATAATGTTCTGGAAAATTTGTTTGACAATCAGCTATTCCCATGAGGTGTGTTGTAAGTATGAATCGTAAATAGATGAATTTCTGCACCAACTTTAGTACAAAAAGGCAATAATATGAAGCTATATATGGCTTACAGAGATTCAATAAACCCAAGTGGCCATTGCAGAGGACCACATATGTCCTGATGAAAGTGTAGTGTGTAAACCTTAATTTCTTTGTTAAAAACTTATATGATACAAAAGTGGCATCAAATTGAAGCTATGTTTCATGGTAATCGAACAAAATTGTTGTCAACAAGATTTTTATAAAATTCTTGGGTTGTGGATGGGGTCATATAGCTGGGGACAAGATATCGTAGGATGGTTTGGGGAAAGAGGGCCTTATATTGTCCCCTGGCACTCTAAGGGTTAATGACATATTATGAAGAGGTGATTTTTGTTGTGTTTTCAAGGAGATACGTTTACACAACCTCGCGTGACATTTTCAGCTTATCAACGGATCAATCCTTTCAAGGAAGCGAAAGGTGACCATAGACATCGAATATAGATAATAAAAAGGTCAACAAATTATCCCACACTTTCAACATTTTCTTATTAATAATTAATAAAATATTGCTTTTTAACGAGCGAAGTGATCCGTTTGGTAACGTCATGACGCTCTTTGCGTACTATATTATGGCCACGCAGTGTAATACATTTCCCGCTATTTTTGCCAATGCGTCGGCTGCATTTCAAATTCATTTCCCGACGCGTTTGCTAAACTTTTACATTAAGTCGACTTGACATATGATAACAAAAATTGTGAATTTTGTTTTGCAGAAAATTTGTTGGTTTGTAACAAGAAAGCAAATAGCATTTTTGTCCACCTACTTGTGACAGCGCCATTTTTTTGCGTTGGAAACGAATCCGGAAGGAAGTGCCAAGTGGAATGGTGTTCGGAGTTTCCCAAGGGTCTCTATAAAATTCGGCGTTTGATCTAAAACGAAGGTCATCCTAACGAATCATTGGCACTTCATTAGAGCGCATCAGTCAAAGGGAAAAAATCTTACCATTTACGAATTTTTGCTTGAGATTTGTTTTTTATGAACAACTAAAAATTTAATACATGAAGTACACTTGATTATAGCTAGGTTTCCCTTGGAATAAAGGAACGAATTAATTTTCATTTATTTGTTGTTTCAATTCACCCGTAAAATGAAATCTTTTTTCACAGAAAATGTTGTTTTTATTTCACTTAAAATTGAAACATACTCAATTTTGGGTAATTGTATACTATGATTTGAAGATATTGATCAGTTTTGGGTTGTTTTAAAAGAAAACTGGTCCTGGATAATGGATAATATGAGTTGCTAATTGAAGTTAGAATCACAGGGGCGTGTATCGCTTAGAAAAAGCCTATGAAAGACATATATGCCCATAGACCCTACCCTACTACCTTTTATATAGTAGTAGGGTAGGGTCCATGGGCATATATGTCTTTCATAGGCTTTTTCTAAGCGATACACGCCCCTGTGGTTAGAATCAGGTAAAGGGTTGAGTTGATGCGACAGTATATTGCATCAATAAACGTCAGAAAGAACTCAGACCTTTTCGATTACTTTACGTATATGTATTTTATAACCTACGTTCCCGGTGTACATATTATTTGTGGACACTATCGGTTTAAATTCATTGTGATGCTTTTTATGACATACCAAGAATTACCCCTTATTCTGGAATAAATAAAAGGTTATAGCATACTATTTTATCATTGTAATAATATATAGCAATAGTTTGGTTATGGTAATTCAATTTTCCAGCGGTAACAAACGCAGTTGGGACAACCCACGTTCATGCAATTGTTCTAACCTAATAAAAAATGAGATTTTTGTTTTTTAAATCGTCTTTTTATTTTTACGTACTGGGAAATCTTACCGAGGTTGGCACACAACGCAAAGTCGCCTGAATATCGGACACTTTTGACAATTCGTTTGTTTTAAAATGTCAATTTCACTAAGATAAATTGATTTTATTCTTTGAAACATTTGTTGTTGTAGGTTAATTTTTAGAGAATTTTTAACGGAAAGAAATCGGCAAACTTCTTGTCTACACTGCTCTGGGAATGTAGGAAGCGCATTTCATGCAATCATGCAAATGTAATGCAAAAACAACTTTAGATATTTTCATTTTCATTCAGATAATTATCAAGAACATAATTCTTCATTTATAAAAAGTTCGAAACACTGTCCGAACCTCGTGCACCTCATAGTAATGACTTATTTTGGTTGTATTTGTGTCTCTTAACCTGGATGACACAAACTTTTTCTTCTCATCCTTGAACTTAATGTATTTAACAAATACTCTTACGAATAAACGGACTTTTTTTTATGTTATATATATGTTCTCGCCGGATTACTCATTGCGGTGACAGCGACAACATACGGGAACCCATGCTGGGGTCCGTTATCACTGCTTGAATGTAGTAACAGCGGTAACCTGTATTCGGGGTTCAGCGCTATCAGTGTGCCTGTTGCATTGATAGCGACTGGAATCCCTTGTTATATTGCAGTGATAGCGTAAGTATCGGGTGATATGTATCAGACAAGAAGACAGAAAAGGGTTAGTAGTGTTAATTACGTCACACTGGAAAGCAAGTAATTGGTCCTTTTTGTAACGAGGTCGGAATATGTTCTCATGTCTTCGGGCCGAAATTGAGTTGAACTTAAATCAGTACATAAATGGCATTTGGACACATATCATAGCGAAATGATATTTCATGAAACAAGTTTCCATGCCATGTAAAACAAGATTAGCAATTTTACATAGCTACTTGTGGTATATAATTCATTAAACGCGAGGTATTGATAACCATCTTTGTTCTTTTGAGGCATGACAATTTCTACTTTTAGCCTCGAGCGCTCTAGGATTAACCCTGGACTCGGAAACTCGTCAAGCGTTCTACACAGATAACGGCAACAACCTGATAGGGAGAGTGGAGATGGACAACTTCAACCATACAGTTATTGTCAACACTGAGTTGGATATACCACGAGGAATTGTCGCGGATACCAAGAAAAAGTATTTCAGTATGAGTTAATCATGCTAAAAGCAACATGTAGACAGGGCATTTTATGGATTATCAGTTTCATTATCATGCTGATAGCGATGTTTTTAACAGCATTTTATCACGTATCGAATTGTGATGATTCGCATGCGAACGGTTTCATTTTCATTTTTCATATATAGAAAATTCAATAAGAAGCTGAATATGTAAACGTGTTTTGTCCTAAAAAATAATTATTGTTATCAATTTATAAAGAGGAGACGTAACGCATAATTTTTATTATTACAAATTATTATCTATATTCGCTTCACATATAGGAATCAATACAGCAAAAAAATGAGAAAATATACACTTTAATTCGACTACTAGGAGACCTTTTATACCTCTGATTTGGATACCCGCCTAATGTGACTGGCTAACGCTTAAACAAAGTCACCGAAGCATGACTCGAAGCCACGCCCAGTGCGACGTGCTAGTTTTCAGCTGAAACCCCATTCCTTTTATTTTGTCTGTGTTTTTAAGCTAATTCAAGAGCAAAATAGAGGCAATAGCATGACCGAAAGAATTCCTCAATATGATATGTTACAGCTTCATGATATCAACTTTCCTTCTCAGTCGTCAAATCTATTTTGATTGGACTGTTTTCCTGGAATCCTTGGACGCAGTTTTCTTGGGTGGGTTTATATAAAAAAGGTGAAGAACTTGGTCGGTGAGAGATCCACCACTGTGAGATAACACGTAGTGTTATATCATGTATTTATTGATATGAAGTTTTAAATTATCTCGAAAACATTAATTGTTTTGTAATAAACGGGAGACAAAGTAAAAAAATTGCTTAACGTTTACTGTTGAAAAAAATTCTTTCACCTCCCTTCATGACAACTTCATGATTCGTCTGTGTTTAACTAACATATATTATTTCGTTATCTAGTATAACATCTCATACCTTGTGGCAATATCTCTGTCTTTGAATCTAACACTAAATGATATGAAAACATACCTGAAACATCCTATGTAATCCTAAAGAATGTTAATACCCGTTATTCACGATCTACTTTATTAAATGAGTGCCATCGTCGGTAGAAGTGCCAAATCTCCTTATCTTAATTTATTGGATTAATATATATTCTACAAGTTCATTGATTCATAATTACTGGACGCCTTGACAATAAACTAAGTAGCAGTCGAATGCTAACTGTTAGGCCATTAGGACAGGACATATATTCCGCTTGGCGGGTCCAAGGCGTGAAAATTCCAAAGCTATAATAAGAGACCATTAAATCAAGAATTGAAATTGAATGCGATAGGTTTACATGATGACAATCTGTGTTTGATTAAAGGATAAGACTAGTTAAACCAGTTTGATTGTTGTGACAACATTTGGCAGACGTCGTAATTGATGTAAACATACTGTTGGATAGTGCGTATGAGATCGTATTAGAACACTGCCTTTCAATAGTTCACTAGTGCTAATTAGCTGGTGATTCAAAAAAGCCGTATTAAAGTTGTTCAGTTGTCCATTACTATTGAGAATTGTTTATGAGTAAAGGATTGTAAAGTCAATGTAAGTCAATGTAATGCTGAGTTACCTGCCTTGATCAAGTGAGTCGTGTTGTGAATTACTCTCGGAAAATTTTCTCAATCTCGATTATAAAAGACATTAATTGAATCACAACTATCATCTAACATCATATGATGGACCAAGGAAGCTGTACAAACAGAAAATCTGGAGAAAACAACCCGGAATTAATGAAAAAAATGAAAACGACTACCGGCAATCAAGAAGACAGAGAGTTCGTCGAGCGTGTAATGGCTGCACCCGTCCCCACCCGGGTCGAGACGGAACAGAGTCTCTCGGCGGCCCAGTCTACAGGTAGCTGTTCTCAGGTTAATAATTCTGTTGATAACCAGGATACGAAGCAAATTATTGATACAATTAACGCTCTAAAGTGCCATTTTGATGATAGATAGTGTAAAATGGAAACTCGAATGATGGAGCAAGTTATGACTGCATTCAGAGCCGAGATCTCGGTAGTGAGAGAAGAGTTTCAGTCACAAATAGATAAGCTTACTGATAAAGTTCTGGGAATTGAAAGGTCTTATGCATCTGCTGTGAAACACGACTCCTCTCATTCTGCGACATTTGTTGTGAAAAATGTGCAGTTTGACGAGAACGAAGTTAATGATGAGAATGTGACTGTAAACAAAGTGCAGTGTGTGGTGCGAGACGGCCTACAGCTCCGAGACGTGAGGGTGGTGAGTGCGGCCAGGAAGCAGGGCAGGGGCTCCAAGCCGGGGGTCATCGTCGCAAGGGTGCAGACCGTCGAGCAGAAGATACAGGTGTTGAAGAATAAAAGAAAGTTAAAAGACAATAGGTCCTTTTCAAATGTGTACATTGACAATGATTTACCATACGATGTTCGAAACACCGAGGCGTCTCTCCGTACTCTGGTGAGAGAGATGGGTAAGGACAAAGAGTACCATGTACGTGGGACCCGTCTCATAAAGAATGTGAGACACTAGGAAACTAGGCGTCTTAGACTGAGTTGTTGGAACTGCGGTGGGTGGTCTATGAAAGATAATGATAACTCCGCTTTTAGAAATGATGTCACATTGTCAAGAAATTATGATATTATTGGTTTGTGTGAAACTTTTTTACGTGATGATGAGAAAATTATTGTTGATGGTTATAGGTGGATACCACATAATAGATTGCATATTGATAAACATGCAAAGAGGGGATCGGGGGTGTTGGATTTTTAGTTAAGGAAAAACTTTTTGATGATTATGATTGTTCGGTACATAACAATGAATGCGAAGGGATTCTGTGGATTAAGTTGACCAATAAGTGTGCGACCTACATATACTGTATATGTTATCTACCCCCTGCAGCGTCGTCTCAGTATGGGACGGACCCCTCAGCGTTCTTCTCTACTCTACGTCAGCAAGTTTATACTTACCAAAACGATGGAGTGATCTGTATATTTGGGGACTTTAATGCTCGGAGTGACGACAGTGATTATATTGAAGGTGTAGACAAGATACCAGCACGTTCTGTCATAGACCATACTTGTAATGCACATGGCCAGGAGATGATAGACTTCCTTATAGATTGTAACTTGTGCATGTTAAACGGTCGGATCGGCAAAAATGACTTTACATATGTGTCTACACGTGGTAGTTCTGTTATTGACTATGTCTTTGTGCCCTATGAGCAACTGCCGTTATATACAGATTTCTCGGTAGCCTGCATGAGTGACGTCATAAGTGAAGGACAGTTAGCTATGCCTGATGTTATACCTGATCACTCCATGTTGGAATGGATTGCTGATGTATCTGGATCCACTGACACCGGGGATGACAGAGAGAGACCACATCTTATTACCAAAAGTATCCATGATGTCAATTTTAAGCCTCTAAGACCAAAACTATACACTCATAAAAGAAACAAACGCACCGGCAAACCGTACTGGAATGCAGAGTTACAGCTTCAGTGGGATAAAGCATGCCAACTAGAACGTCAATGGCGTCGAGCTACTAATCGTGGGCAGAAGCGAAGTTTACATGGGCATTTTTATTCTCAACGGAAACACTTTGATAGACTACATAGAAAAGCTAAGCGAGCCTATCAAATCAACGAGCAGAGGACGATGTTGGCAGAATTGCAGAGTTGTAATGCGTCAGTATTCTGGAAGTCTTTCGGCAAGATAGGTATTGGAAATGAGCGAAAAGTCCGCATACCGATGGAAGTCGTAGACAACGACGGTACAGTTATATCCGACCCTGAAATCGTCATGAGAAAGTGGAAAGATGATTACAAAAATCTATACAGCGAGAACACCAGCACCATGAGCTTTGATGAAGCACACCTACAAGAAATTAAAGAATCCCTGAAAGAAGATGACATCACAGCTATCAATGGGGAGATTACACGAGAAGAGGTTAAGGCCGCCATTATTCGATCCAAGCTCAGAAAAGCTGCAGGTATTGACTCAATCCCGTCTGAAGCAATCAAGAATGATGTGTGTATTGATATTCTCCACATTTTAATAAATAACTGTTTCCAAAGTGGATATGTCCCGGACACATGGAAACAAGGCATCATCAACCCAATAGTTAAGCCAAGCACGACTGATGTTCGTCAGCCCTTAACTTACAGAGGTATATGCTTAATATCGGTCCCTTGCAAAGTGTATTGTGACATTTTGAATAACAGGTTGACAAGATTTATTGAGGAAAACAGCTTATTAGTGGAAGAGCAGAACGGTTTCAGAAAGCATCGCAGTTGTATGGACCATATCTACAGTCTCTACGAAATTATTAATAACAGAAAACTTGCCGACCAATCTACGTTCGCCTGCTTCATCGACATGAGAAAAGCCTTTGATAACGTGAATCGAGATTGTTTATGGTATAAACTGAAGATGTCTGGTGTACAGGGAAATATGTTAAAGGCTATACAATCTCTCTACGAAGGTGTGAGTTGTGCTGTCCGTCTAAATAACGTCCTAACCCCATGGTTTAATGTACCCAGCGGTGTCAAACAAGGTTGCCTGCTCTCACCTACGTTATTTGCATTCTACATCGATGATTTGGCGCGGACTGTACGGGACATGAACTGTGGTGTTGATGTAAATGGAGATGATATAAGTATTCTACTCTACGCCGATGACATTGTTTTGCTCGCACCAACCGAGGAGCTATTACAGTCGATGTTGGATGAAGTTAATAATTGGTGTCAAAAATGGAGATTGGAGTTGAATGGTGAAAAGTCTCAAGTCGTACATTTTAGGCCCCGAATGCAAGACCGCTCTCAATTCAAGTTTGCAAGTGGTGATGTTTAATTGCATTACTCAGACTCATATAAATACCTCGGCTTATGGTTTGATGAACATCTTGATTTTAAAACAGCCGTAAAACAGCTAGCAAAATCGGCGGGTAGAGCTCTGAGTGTTCTCTGTACCAAGTTCTGTGATGCAGGTGGTATGGCGTACGATGTATTTACAGCCCTATACAACTCATTAGTACAGCCTATACTTACATACAGAGCGGCAATATGAGGACTATATGAACACAAAGTTCTCAATACAGTTCAAAACCGAGCCTGTCGTTTCTTTCTCGGAGCTAACAACAAATCGTCTAACATCGCCACCATAGGTGACATGGGTTGGACATCATGTGTTACTAAACAGCGCCTTGAAGTGTACAGGATGTGGATGAGAGTACGTCATATGCCAGAATACAGACTCCCAAGCAGAGTCCATAAGTGGTCACTCAACCGGAACAGATCCTGGGAACACAGAGTTAAAAAACTGAGCACGTCGTTAGGTCTGGAGCAATACATGCATTTAGACAAATCTTCTATTCCACTGTTACGCCAGAAATTGAATATTTTAGATGAACAGAATTGGTTTACTGACTTGTGGAACGACAAAGGTAACCTAATAAACGGAAACAAATTACGTAACTACCGCCTATATAAGAAGGATTTAAGTCCTGAACCGCATGTAATCAACACATTGTCAAGACACCACCGCAAGTCCTTCGTATGACTGAGAGCCTGTAGTCTGCCTCTGTGCATAGAGACCGGTAGATATTCTAAGCCGCCTACCCCACTTGAAGACAGAGTGTGCCCTCTGTGTCCCCTGGATATCGAGGATGAAGCACATTTCATCATCACCTGCCCGCTCTACTCGGATATCATGTATGATGTTTTAAACGCTGCTGTGGATATAGACAATGCTTTTAAACAGAAAGAAAACAAAGAAAAATATGTATTTCTAATGCAAAACCCCCAAACTCAACTTCTCCTTGCCTCAAAGGTACATCTTATGGTGAAAAGAAGAATTTCCCTTTTATGATTTTTATGTTTTTAATTTTAAACATTTCACCGTGTTTGTGTATCCATCAATCTTAATACAATTTGGTATATGTAAAAGTATGCTTGCATTTATATAATTATTTATGTATAATATGTATGTATGTTTGTAAATGCAAACATGTGTACGTGTACGTATGTATATATTTGTATGTATGAATGAATGAAGGAATTTATGTAAGAAATATTTATGCAAATAGTTTTATTTATTTATTTTTTTTTTTTTTTTTTTTTTTTTTTATCTTTCATTTGTGTATGTGTGTGTACGTGTGGGTGTGTGTGTGTGTGTGTGTGTGTGTTCATGAACCTTTTATGTGTGTATTAATGCATGGTTTATATGTATAGCATATCCTTATACTTTTCAACAAGCAAATCAGCATGTATGTGAGTGTTTGGCAACTTTGTGAACATGTACGTGTGTGTATATGTGTGTGAGGTTGTGATTAAGGATGAATGGGTGAGCCGAGTACATGTCAGTGTGTGAGTGCAGACGTGTGCCGTGTGATTGGCTTGTAAGTCTTATTTGTTTTAATGTATTCTCTTATATTATTGTACTGCTGTGATATTCAATGCTTTGAGTGTCTCATAGGCCATATGGCCGGGTGCTTTTTAATATCTCTTGTATGATATGTCTGTATTGCTTTTTGTTGTAAAAGTGCGTGACACTTTAATAAACATTATCTCTCTCTCTCTGTAATGTTTACAGGAAACTCTACTGGGTAGACCTCGGAGCAAACCCTAAGATTGAAACAAGTGACTACACCGGACAACAGAGGTCCACAGTTATATATACCAATATCCGTTTACCATCTGGTATTACAGTTGATGAAGAGGGTTTGTCTGATTTTAAACATTGATTGACTTTTTAAAATATCGGTGCGAGTTTAGTTAAAACTTCTATTCATACCAGGCAGAATATAAATAATAAGAATTATTTCACTGAAAATATTATTTCTCTATCGGAGAAATTTAATGATTCCATTACGTATTTAAAAAAGTTGGAGTGGAATTTCAAGCATAAGACATTATATTTAAATGGTTTATACTTAATGGTTTATTCCCATTTATCCAAATATGTCAATTATTTTAAGTCAGTTCTTCGGGGAGATTTGCCGAAAAAAAAGGTTCGTGCACATAAACCAAATATTTTGTCGCAAGGCTTGAATTAGTCAATGATGAAGACGCGCTAGTTTTGCTTTGTTTTGGAAGCTCTCATCCTGTTGGCTTCCTTTGAATAGATATCATCCGAAAAGTACATTGTTTGATTTCGTTTTTTACTCAAAATATCAGATTAAAGATGAACTCAGAAATAATTAGTTTGAAATATTTAAGAATGACAAATGATACTGCTGTGTTTATGTTCCGATGCTAGAGATCGATTGAATGGTTAATTATTTCAGACAGCAGACTGTACTGGACTGATATTGACAGAGTAGAATCAGTTGGTGTTGATGGAAGGAATCGGTGGACTCTCGTTGAGAAAAACCACGACCTGTTGTATGGCATCAGTCTTTTTAATGGATTCCTCTACTACACGGATCTTAACCATACGTATGTCTTCATCCTCTTTTCATCACTCCCATTTAAGAAAATTAATTCTCATACTCTGTATCTTGTATGATATAGGATATATTTCAATAATCCAGAAGGCATGTTCTGATGAACATAAATTTAAAAAGATCCAACTAAGGAAGTCCGACTGTTACAAAATTTTGAATACCAAATTTGTTTCTTCCATCCAAATAATTGAACAAAAGAACGTTTTAAAGATTTTATCTGACGACAGTACTGCTGAGCGTCAGCTTTCCCAAAATGCAATCCTCGTTGCATGATACATTCAAATTATTGGTGCGGTAAAATGATAAATTACGAAAAAATAACAATTTTGCAGAATGAATACTGTCAACAGATATTTTCCCATTTCAGGGGCCTTGTTTCATCAACTGTGAACCATGATGAGTTCCATTTTACATTTTGGAGTACATTTAGAGTGTTGAAAGATCCACGAGGATTACACGTTTATTCACCGAACTTTGACGTAAATTGTATGTTTCCAATATTTATTTGTTACAGTTGTGTAGATATGAAGGGCAATCACTTAATATACTGAACTGTTTTATGCAGTAAGATATGTTTATGTTGTAAATGAGCGAAATAAACTATTCAGTCGCTTTGAGAGAATGTCAAGGTTATCTAAACAAATATGCCATCGTAGATTCACGTTTGATAGATTTAACGGTTGATCTCAATTACAGCACAATGTCCTTATGGACAGTATGGAATCAACTGTAAAGACTGTGGAAATTGTAACTTGGATGCGCCCTGTGAGAAAACCACCGGGAGTTGCCTTGGACCATGCCAGACTGGTTACAGGACGGATAGGTGCAGCGAAAGTAGGATTTATGCTTTAATCCTAACAGGGGTCCAGAAACCCATAGCAACAAAACGTGTTTCCTTTTGGAATTATGTTTTGTGTCAGTTTTGTTTTATTCTATCTTATTAAATCTATTCTAATATTGCTTATTTAACTACCTATTCCCCATTGACAAACGTTTGTACACTTTGTTACACTACGCATACTCTCAAATAATATTGGCCCCCATAAAATCTCTTCTATGGTAGCAATTGCCATAAAATTGGGTAATTGCAAGAAGAGTCATGTCCATTCCTTGGCAACTATTCGCCGAAAAGTGTTCTGCACTCGAATTTTGAAGGTGGGTAGCAAGGTTTGAATTAGCCAGTGATAGAACTGATGCAATTTAATTTGTTAATGTACTAAATCTCGAGAGTTTGTAGGATAGGTTACTTATTTGAATCCACGTTCAACTGCTGCATTGACTGCGACTGTGGGTCCGTAATAGCTGACTGCACATTGTAAGAAATAGTATTAATTTCTCAAAGGAGAGAACTAGGCAAAGTTTCGTAGTTACCGTTCGAGTAGCAGATGATGCTATCATTGTGTTTTCATTGATTTAGGATGCAATCCTGGTACATATGGCAAGCGATGTAGCTCCAAATGTCCCGCAAACTGTCAACTTGGCAGTGTCTGTAATTTTGTAAATGGAACCTGCCCTGATGGATGTCAAGATGGATGGCTTGGGGAGACCTGCACCATCGGTATGTTTACTTGAACAGAATTGTGTTATTGATATCAAACATTTCACTCAATTTCTTTTTTAAAATCAATGCATTAAACGGGTAACTGCATTGACCCGATTCTCTCCCCACAGTATTAACTCCGTCATAAATTCCTATATAACCTCTGTCCTAATACAAGCGTTTCTCGGTTTTGAACCGTAGAAGCCTGATCAAAGTTAGTTGTGCAATCAGCGACACCGTTTACAAAGTTATCATTGAAATCGCCTCCGTTTTTTCCGTATGGTTTCTGAAAGCTAAACTTGAATACGCACACATTCGCCTTATCTTTTGACTGGCTCCTGCATAGGCCGGTGTGAAAACAAATATGTCATTCATGCATGTGGTGTTAACATTTGCTGAATTATTGCAAGGTAGTTAATTTTGAGTTAACTACTCCTTAAAGTGCACCCCTGCAATTGTCCTGAATTCGGTCAGCAGAGCAGAAAACAGTAGTCACTTCAACACATTCAGTATCTTGTATAAACTCAACCTCGAGGTCGTACTAATATCAGACGTAAGTTGACTCTCCAAGGGCTCGAGCAAGTTCTTGTAGCTTTAGTAGGTAGATAATGATGGTTCTGGACCAACGTATTTTTAATGTATGAAAATATATTAAAAAACCTACTTTTTAGACACACATATTTTTTAATGTACTTCATACATTAAAAAATGATGGGGGTCTGGACCACGGGGAATTTGTAATGATCCTCCTTTTTAGACACACGTATATTTTAACGTACATCTCACTGTGGATTGTGGACAACACTTTAGTAACAATCAGCTGTTGCTTGCCTGTATTGATTTGCACATTTTAGACAGAAACATTTGTCAATAAAGCGGTCGTAAAATATCACAAAACCGGTTTCATGGAACTGGTTTCCGGTTGCGGTTATTGCACAACAATTGAAAATCAATATTAATTGTTCGCCGATAATACGCATTATAAGCAGTTTTACATCAAAATTAGATCAAAATTAGGGTTGTATTTAGTTTGTATAGTATTATATTATCAATTGAGACCAAAAAATTTCATTTCTATGATAGTAAATATAAGTAAATAAATTTGTGCTCTTATCTCTGTCAGGACCTGATAGCTATATGGTATAGCATGTAACCTTCTGTCTGGCCAACGGTTTGTTGCAATATTGTGAGTTCAAATCTCACATCACCTCGGTGGTCTCTCACATTTTGAAAACTTTCGGTGAGAGCCACAGTGGAGAGGGGTGATAGGCAGGCAATGATCAGGGAACCTGAGACCCCTACCCGTCTCGCAACAACAACAAAAGAGGCGGAGAAAACCTCCCTGGGGAGAAAGAGGAGAAAGATGAGAAAGAGTTGGCCGCAGGGAGGTCTGGCAAGTAAAGCCAGAAAAGGGGATTTTGCAAAAATTTGCAAAAATTTTCTATAATTTTATTATATATTTTATTATATACTTTAATACATATTTTATTGCATATTCATATCCAACTGTGGATATGATTATTTTATATAAGAGTTAGTCTTTCTTAAACATTTCCATAATATTTTCTCTGTCAATCTTTTGAGATTTAATTTGCCTTATCATTTCATAAAAGTTTGAATGTTCAGCTGTAATAAGATTAAATTCCTCATTAGAGATACAGTTATCATCTAAAGCTTTAGAAATAAGGTTAGAAATAGTATTTAATTTAGAATTCGCGATAGTACATATATCTTCGTGTTTCTTAAGTTTAGAACGTAACCTCTTGGACGCAACCTTCATGGATGTTCCAAGGAGACTAGTGATTGTTGTACCCACCATAATTCCGATACTTACAGGGGCCATTATGACGGTTGCCAAAACACCCACCCCACTTGCCCCTAAAGCAATACTACAAGTAATTAATGTTGTATCCAGTGTTTCAGTTACATTTAAAGCTTTTCTGATAGATAACTTTTAGCCATGTGAAAGTCGTACTCTTTAATAATCTCATCTTTTATCTCGCTTATTCTATTCAAGCGAAATTCATCGACGTCGCTAGTTAATACGGACCGCATATGTATTATATTAGGAACTAATCCTTAAAGGTCCGTAGATAGTCTTTTGAAATTGGTTGAGAAGTAGACATTAATCTTTTAAAAACAATATTATTTGCCATAGATATCGTAGTAACTCTGATCCTACTCCCACTTGGGCGGTTTATTGTAATCTCACCTTCTAAATTATGATTTATCTCATCGGGCGTTATAAGCATATACAGGGGCTTGTTTGGAACAGTCCATTTAATGTTTAATCCGGGTAATATTGTTACAAAATCATCGGGTATAGGGCCTAATTTCATTGCTAGATAAATATATTCACCGTAATTCTTTTCGGTAAATTCTTCAAACCCTGATAGAAAAGCCGGGGAATTAGGTTTGAATGCATCATTTTTAGCTAAACCATACTCCCCATTATCATTAACAACTTTGACGCTATTCTTTTTGTTTGGTGAATAAGATACTAATGCGCTTCCACTGTTTATGATTTTATTGAGGAAGTGCCGCCTTCCAATTATGGTATTTACTGGATTTAGATAAATATCTAATTCCCATTTAGGTTCTACGATATACGTAAGTTTTCTTGGATTATTGGTGTAATATTGTATTACCTTCTTCGGTTCAGTCAATGTCTCGAGAACTGTAATATCAAAATCGTTTAATTCCTTCTTATTATAATTACCATTTTTGAATAAAAAGCCATAAATTTTATCCTCGACACCATCACCTTTAAAAATATCTACTCCTCCCGGAACAACTTCTTTTCTTTTATAAACTCCAAAATTAGTTAATTGAAGGGCATATATTTTACCTACTTATCCTGGTATTTCAAAATTTTCAACATCCGATAGGTCCGTTATACCCGTATTCAAACATCTGTCAATTGTTTGATGGGGCCCACTTGAATCTGTCATCTTTATTAATTATTATTTATTCTTTTAATTCGATTATACTGATTATTAATAGCTATTGGCGTTAATAGCTAATCGTGGATCAAAATCCTCCTTAGCAGATGTTAACCCTACAAATGATACATTATTATGTAAGTAGATTTTATCAAACCAAATCCAATTTCCAACTAGTTCGTACCCAAAGTTAGTGAAGTTACTAGTAGGCCAATAGTCGGACCCACCAAATTCTACCTGCCATTTTGAGTTATCCCGATTATATTCTATATATAACCAACAATATCCTGCGCCTTTCCATTTAATGTTCAGTCCGGGTAAAACTCTAACAAAATCAGCAGGCCCATCCCCTAATTCTAATTCTAATAAAAAATGGGTACCAAATTTTACTTCATTGTCTAAATCATCTTTAAATTCATCTACAATAGATAGAAAAACTTCACTAACATTAGGTACCCAAGTGCCTATACGCAACATTTTTACGGGAGTAGGTCCACCGAAGTAAATAGGCCTAGCTATAATACTTCTCGAAGATGAAGGTTTATACGATACCATTGATAGGCCTTCATTTGTAATCTTCTTTAGAAGATGTTGGCTCGTAACCAGTATTGTATTCCTCGGGGTAACCCTAATATTTAAAAACCACCTAGGTATGTAGCTAATCCTGTAATACAATTCATGTGGGGGTTTATAAATTGTATATACCCCATCACTATAAATTGTATCATGAAACTGCCCATGATTTGTAATTATAACATCCTCCAATTCACTAAGTTTTTCTCCTCTATTTTCATTTTCAACCAGTTGGTATTTTCCATCTTTATATTGAACAATATATTTACTGTTTTCTTTCCCAGCATCATTAAAAAGATTTGTGCTGGAAACTATTTTCTTACAACTTTCATTTCTAGGTCCGCCAGAATCCGTCATTTTATTATTTATTATTTATTCTTTTAACCCAAGAAATGCAACGTTAGAGTCATGTAACCCATATTTATTAGTTGGTTTTCTGTGTTTGATATTGAGATTGTTAAGTTAGGTATTTTCCCGAGCTTAAGTCTTTTATACTGAAGATTAGTAAATGAAACGTATTTTCCGCTGTTTAAAGTTTCATTCTCCACAGGTACAATTCTCAATATAGAAGAAGGTTTTTCTCCAAAAATATTATCGCTAGTGCTAATACAGTCTAAATGAACGCAAAGTTCTTTGTACGGCGCCAATTTAGGTAAAGAGTTTGCATGATGAATGCCAGTAATATCTATCGAAGAATCAAACTCCAAAGTTATAGCCAATTGTGTTGATAAGGTAAGTTCCACATCTCCAACCTTTTCTATTGTTAGTTTTCCATTAGCCGTATTAATCGATACTTTACAACCATGCTCTTTAAAGTAATCATTTAGCATACAAACATTATAATAACCATCCGGAATAGTTATAGTTGTTTCTCCCTTTGTAAACTCATTATTCCCCTCACTTATGTTATACCAATTAGGATAGTATAAAATTTCGCATAATCCAACTCGCATCTCTCCATCGGCATTGTCTAGAGCTCTTGCAAGTTCGAATGTTTGTCTATTCTCAAAGTTGGAGATAGTTAAATACATTTCTGGCCTCGCCATTTTATTATTTAAGGGTAAACTTTTAAATAATAAAAATGGCAGCCTACAAGTATAATGATAAGGCAAGTTACCTAGCTGGTAGCGTATACGCTGACTATGGTGAGGGGGATGAAGCAATTATGCTTAATCATAAGTTGGTTTTTACCCCCAAATCTAAAAAAATAAACCTTACAACTCAATCGATATGGGTAGAAGCTAAGGGCTCTAATTTCGTGGTAAAATTTCTCGATACATTCGAAAAGTATGAGGTTATTATTTCTAGTGAAGACGAAATAGAAAAATGGAAAAATAACCACATGCAATTTTGGCAAAATCAATTGCATTTTGCTGTGTGGTGCGCTACAACAGGGTGTGGTATATCTTATAGAGATCATATATCTATGAAAAGTGGGTTAACAAAGGCAGTATTTTTATTTCATGTATATTACCAAATTAGGCGTATTTTAAACGTGATGAAGGTGCCCTTACCTCAAGATAAATCATGGGAAGCCAATAATAATTCGTACAATGTCACAGCATATGAAAAAATCGTAATGAATTTAATGTCTCAACGAATACCGATTGGCGTCCCCCCGGGGAAAATAATGGAATGGGGTATGTATTTATGCCAAACGTTAGTTCTAATAAACAGGATAAGATCCAAGGCAGATATAATCCTGATAGTTTCATTTTTATTGATGTAAAATCACAAGATGGGCTTAAAGGAGTAATGAAGCTTGGTAAAACCCCAAGATATATTTCCGAGGGTAAATGGGTGATTTCATATATAAAACAAGTTCAAGAGCATTGGCAATCCTTTGTTTTGGATAAATCGAATGGGTTCACTAAACCGGGTGTCCAAAGATTGAACGATTCTATTAGAATGTATGTCTGGGCTTTATTAGGTGCTCAAGGGCAAACTAGAACTAATATCGTGGGCGGTGGCACCGCATTCGATGCCCAGAAAAAGTTCATTGACAATGTGGACGACGCCATTGCTAGCCCAGTAGATATCCCCAGTTCTATAAAAAGATATGAAAACGTATTACAAGATGCCAGTTCTAAAGTAGATTACGTTATAGGCTATGACTTATACATGATTCCTAGCGATATGAAACTTAGGGTAGGTAAATCGGAAGGGTATAACAATGAAATTGTAATTGCGACACCCGATAGAAATTTAGGTAAGAATGTACCTAAGAGTAAATTAAAGCACAGTATCCCGCGGATACCGATGAGTGCTTTAATATATAAGAAAGGCCAAGAACCAAAATCTAAGAGTAAATTACCAGAGAGATAAAAAAAAAACCATGGGTACTCGAAAAGCATAATTATAAAAAACGTATGATTATATTAAGTGGGGTAATAGTAGGGTTAGTTATTATTTGGAGATCTTAGTTTTTATAAACACAATTATTATACCTCCGATAACTACCATTAATGCCCATATATTTAGACTTAACCAAGTCGCCGTTTTAGACAGGAAGGTAAAAAGCCAAGATAAAATACTTCCTATTATTCCCGGTAAAGCCGCTGCGGCTTTACCCGCTAATTTAGATAATGCTTTACCCATATATTGTAACCACTCCTTAATCTTATTAGGAGATTTTTTTATTATTATTAGGGGGCCCACCTCCTTTTCCTGTTACTGCTTGTACTATGGTTGAAATTATAAATCCTATCGCTGTTATAATAGAAGCTATTGTTATACCCTGTTCTCGGAATAATGTCTTAAGACGCTCGCCTAACGATTTATCTTTATCTAAGAGTTGGCTAATAGACTGTTTTATATGTTGAAATTGTGAACTTAGGGCGCTTTTATTTGCTGATGCAGCTTCCAACCTAGCTGACCTTTCGAGTTCCAAATCCCTTATTCTTCCTTTAATGCGTTCGGTTTCTTCTTGGTCTTCCGCCTGAGTTAATTTAGTTTTTTCGCGTTCTATTTCTTCATCCAGGTGTGTTAGTTGAGCTAAGTTATGAGTTAGTTCTCCTCTTTGAGTTTTCATAGCTCGATCGAGTCCCCTCAACTCTCTAATACTAAATTCTAATCCCTCAGTATTTAAAGGTGGGTCATTTATAGTTTGCAGGACATTGTCTATTGCATTAATAGATTCATTAGTGGCTTGTATTGGGTTTTCGCTGAAAGAAGTTTCTGCTTCATCCAACTGTGCCAATTGGTTATTAAGTTTTTTTCGAGTCCTTTCGGGAAGTTTTGGCCTACTCGTATAATCCGTAAACCCTAATTCTTCGCGAATGCCCTTTACCCCCAGTTGGGGGCGTAACCTTTCTAGAGGCTTTGCCCTACCTTTATTCTCGCCTCTTTGGTAATATAAGTCCACTTCGGGATGACTTTTAAGTTTAAGCTTTCCATTCTGGTCTACCGTAAACTTAGAATAATCTCTACCCCCACTAGGTTCACCAACTTCACTATAAAAATTATCCACGGATGATTTAAGCAATCTTGTTCTTGGATCTCTTAGTTCATCTCGTAAACTAGTCACATTAGGCGATAATCCCTGTCTCGGGATCGAACTTTCGGAAGCAATGCTGTCATTGAGATTGTCCATTTCATAAGCTTCATCTCTGTAATCTGCGACATCATCAAAAGGATTGAAGTCGTCCATTTTATAAATATATGTTTTTCCTTTAAACATTTAAATATGTATTAATAAAATGTCTAACTACGGTCAGAAACTCAATCCATCACGTAATTTTAGAGAGCCCTATGGTATAAAAGGAGAAAGGTCCAGTGTTAGGGTAAGTAACAATCCGAGTACTATTGATCAGAATGAACAACTATTAGTTCGCTTTCCTAATCTTGGAAGTCACGATGTCATAGTCCCGGGTACGGTCAGATTGGCTTTCGATTTATTCCTAACATCGGATGGTGATAAAGATGCTAACAGTAGCATTGTGCAGAATATTGGTCGCTCCATTGTGAAGAAAACAACCGTTAAGATAAGTAGTAATGAAGTATTGTCTATAGATGATAGCGATATATATTACACACACATCTTTGGAGAACTACACAAGAAAGAGGCAGTTTACATTATCAAGGTATTGACACAACTACGAATCGAAATGTCACCAGGTTAAGAATGGGATCTGGTCTTGGCGATGCTTCCATTGTAGAAGACAAAGCCATAGCCGATAACCTAGGAAATCGCTTTTATATTCCTCTAGATTTTGAATTGTTAGAGACTCACATGCCTTTCTATCAAGCTGCATTGGGAGATAGATTAGAATATGAATTGACATTTAATGATTATAAGAATGTAATTACGGGAGAGGACAACACTAAGTATGAAATTAGGAATATTGCCTTGGAATTTGATAAAGTCAAAGAGCCAGAATTAGCCAGCGAAATCCATTCGATGTATAATAGTTCCATACCAATACACTATGATCGCGTACTTCGGCACCGCATGATACCTTTGAATAAAAGTGATACGGTGTGGAATATTAATATCAATGTACCGGCCAAGTCTATGAAAGGAGTTTTGATGTTATTTAAAGAGCCCACCCCAGAGTTTGGTAGAATAACCGAATCATTTTACAATCCTAAAATTAATAACGTGCAAATGACAATTGAAGGAGTACCAAACCAGTTGTACAGTCAAGATATGCGTAAATATAACTTATGGGATGAAATTAAGAAGCTTCCCAGCATAAAACGTAACCCATTAACGAATATGGTGATGAAAGATCTTTGTCTTATGGATATGACTATTGGTAAGTTCTTAACCGACAAGCATGCTCTATGAATTACACGGTTCTGGTAGGCGAATTGAGAATGGTAGTGAAGGAATGACGATAGCAATAACTAAAAAAGCAGAAACAGCTGGACTAATAAAGGCTTACGTGTATGTCATTATGGATGCTAAATTGATTATCAATAATGGTAGATTTGAATCAGCTATTTATTAGTTTAAATTAATTTTGCTAGTTAAAAAATAATTTCAAACTCAATTGTGTTTGAAAATTTTTAGCAAAAATCCAAGCAAACTTTAGCAAAATCAAGCAAAAGCAAGCTAATCTAGCACTTTATACCATGGTGGTGTGTCGGTGCATAAGATAAGTTTGGAGTATTTCCTGTTCAGCTGTTTTCTAACCTTTTCTATTTCGGATTTACTTTCGATAACATAGTTCTCTCGTAAACAATCATCAAAATTATCTTTATCCTTACATTTAAATAAGCAAATCCAGCGAATTTGCTCTCTGAAATCTGTGAGTATAGAATTATATTTCTGGGAAAGAATCCAAACGCTATGTTTAGTATGCCTGCCTGAGAATGCTAGCTTAGATAATTCGGCTTTCTTTCGAGTTAAATCCCTTTCAGCACTGCAGTCATCGATTATGAATAAGGTAGGTTCATTCTTGAATTTCTTGTGAAAATACTTCAAACAATCGTTAAGTCGTTCCCCTGGAAGAATTTTATGTACATTTGGATCATTATTTACCCACAATTTAGACATATAAGTTTCGTTATCATTAATGGTTGGACAAATAATAATAAGTGTTCAAAATTTTCATAATAATACGTTTCTATAAGGTCTAACATGAATTTAGTTTTTCCGCATCCAGTCTTTCCGCAAATGATAGCGCAATGCGGATCTTTAGGTAGTATCTCTGGCATGTCTTTTATAATTAAAACATTAATTCTTAAAGATAAATGTTGGCACTTGTATTATTACTGATATGTTTAAGTTTTGCACTATTTGCACTACTCGCACTACTCGCAGGCATGATGTTATTGTTGATATGCGTACTAATATGTTTAGGTTTTGCACTACTCGCAGGTATTATTGCTTTAAGAATTTACCGCATAATATATAAAATGGAATTAAGCGAAATATTGGGAGAGATATCCTCTATGTATCCCCAAGAAATGATTGAGGATAAGAGAAACAAACCAACAAATGCTGTCTTGGGCGGTGGGAAATTTGTGGATAAAAAAAATTCTATTGAGGTAATAAGCAGTATGACCGATGAAGAAATAATAGCAGAATACGAGAAATATGAACGTAGGTTGGGCGCGACTATGGTAAGAACGTTAGGGAAATCTTTCCTACATTTATATTCCAACGCTATGAGCCACTTCTTCAATATCGCTCCTGATAGTAAAACACAGCTATTCCAAGAACTTAATGAAGACCCATTCATCGATATTGCCACGAGTAAAATTTGTTGTGACCTTTATTCTAAGTGGGGAATGTACCTGGCTCCCATTACAAATATGATTACAACTGCTAAGCATGTTGATTTTAAGAATATAAGTTTTAATAATAAAGATGTTGAACCCAGAAATATCGAATCCAGAGATACCATATTCGAACCCAGAGACCAATGAGCATGTTCAACTTAGTGATGAACCTCAACAAGTCACTAAAAAGGTAGATAAGAAGGTGGTTAAAAAACGTGCCACAAAAGCTATTGGGGATACTAAACTTAGCGATGAACAAAAACCCACAGTCACAAAAAACCCTAAAAAGGTAGAAGCTGGTAAGAAGGGCGCCTTGGTTAAAAAATTAAAGCGTGAGGCAAAAGAGACTCGAGTTATAAATCACGGTAATCTAGCACTTCCCATCCTAATAGGAATTCTAGGTATAGGTGCAATAATTGTCTACACTAAATTGAGTAAGCCATCTACTGATAACAGTTATGATAAAAAACCCTTTAAGAAAAAGGTTTATGATATATAAATATGAGCGAAGAAAAGAATATCGTAAATACTCTTTATCATGCCGCAATAGCAACTGGACTAGCTGCAGGTTTGGTAAAATTAGGCAAAATGGCATTTAAAATGAGTACACCAAAATTAGATTTCCTTCCCCAAGATATTGGAATGGTGTCGGTTTATATCTGGGGAGCAATGACGCTTAAAGATTTTCTAGTAAAAAATAAATATATTCCCAATGATATCACTCACTGAGTGAATAACTCCTTAAGGATATAATACATTATTTATAAAATGGCAAGTATTGCAGTAATGGTGTTTGGCGCATTAATTAATGCTGTGGCCTTCTCCGGAATTAGCTATGGATTTTCAAGAATAGATAAGGCTGAGAAAGAAAAACATGAAAAAGCTTTAGAGGATTTATCAACCGCTAAATTTCAATGGGAGAAAAGTAGAAGTGAGAGACTCGATTTCTTAAATGAGCAACTAAAAAAACAATCTCATTCTATTCAAACTTTTAATGATGTGGATGCGGCAATGCGTGAATATCATATTAGATTTGGTAAGTCCTTACAACCATTAGAACCCCCACCAACTCTGGAAGATTTTTATACTCCTTCGAGTAGTCAAATGGAGGGAGAAATAGCATTCGTTACTTTAAGTATGGTTGGACTTATCGTATTTGTTTATAAAAGGTATTCATAATATATTAAAAAATTATTTTATTTAGTATAATAAAATGTTCTCTTCACAAGAAGAAGAAGTATGCCCCCATAAGGAAGTAATAATATATAAAGGGAAAGAGTTTTGTGAGAATTGTTGCCAGTTTACGGGTATAGACCTCGAAACTTGTATTCACAGGAATATAATCGACGACTACAGATGTGTAGATTGTGGGTTTGAATATAAAATACTTAATAATTGTAATGCCCCTAGTCATAAAAAAAGGAAACTCTATAAGAAATTGCGCCGATATAATTTGAGACTATGCTTACAATTATTAACCACAGAAAAATATACTGATATATGTGATAAGTTAAATTTAAATATAAGAGGCAAGAATAGCCTAGGATTGATAGGTGTTTGTTTAGTTCATGCTTATAAAAAACTTAATGTTGACAAAAGCTACGAGGAAATTGCTGAATTGTTGGGCATAAAAAATCATCATATCAATAAAGGTTTATTCTATTATGAATTATCGGAGCGCCTCGAAGATGAGGTATCTTTATAGATTTATTTTTGATGAGGATTTGCTTCATATAAAAAATTATTTTGGAAAAAAATTTATTTTTGAATTTTTTTTTTCTTGATTATAATAAAATGGCAGCCAAATATATTACCTTCAAATCTAGCAATATTCAACATATTGATTGGGACAATCTTATAATCGGTACACCAAAGAAAAAACATAGCTCTTCTAAAGATGGTGGTTCAACTTTTAGTTGGTATGAATCTGATGAAAAATAAAGATACAGAACAAAATGTTTATATTCAATTACCCGCCCAACAATTGTGGGGAATTAATGGGGGGTGGCCAATTTCAGTGGATTCGGATAAAAACTTAAATAATTTAGCTGGATACCAAATTTGTTATCCGATGACATCTCAAGAAACTATGTCGAACCCAACCGAAGAAGAGAAAAATATTAAACTTATCTTTGATAATATTTGGAAAAGAGTTTTTGAACATATGAAATACTTTGATTCTATTTCTGATAAAAAACCTTTGTTACCTGGACCCAGTCGCAGTGCTGTTCTATGCGCAGAATCTAAGAAAGATCCATCTTTTGCTGTAAAACCAATTTATGATTATGCTTATATAAAGAGTGATCATGGTGATACAAAAGTAGATATGACAAAACCGCAAAGAACTTATATTAAATTACATACAACAGGCAAAGGTGGTGTTAATAATATTAAAAATAATACTAAAATATGGATTGGAAATAAAAGAATATCTCCCCTACAATTGTTAAATAATCAAAATACAAAAACTTATCACAGAGGTAATGCAACTATTGTTGTTCTATTAGATAGTGTATACTGGGGAACTCATGGGCAAAAAACTTATGGTGCCAGTATTAAGATGAAAGTAATTGAAATGGTTTGGACACCAATATTTGGAGGAGATGATAGGTTACCCAATAACAGACTTGTCCAACTTTCTCAAGATGAAATTGTTGAGGCTAGGAAAAATTACAAAAGATTTACCGAAGGGGAAGACCTTGAAGAAGAAAATCAACAAGAAGAAGATAGTGAAGAGGAAAAAAATATAGATGAATTATGGTAAAATAATATAAATAGAAGATAATTTTCTAAAAAATTAGAAAATTTTCAATAATAAAAAGAACTGTCAATTTTAACAGGTAATAGATACTTTATTGTATGAAAATTTATTTTTGAAAAAATTTATTTTTTGAAAATTTTTTTTTCTAGATTATAATAAAATGGCACCGGGTCGTAGAATTATCGGATATGTGTCACGTTTTTTGGGGTTAGCAAAATCTTTTATAAAAAGAAAATCTGTTGCCGCCAAAGAACGTACCCTTAATGGAATGAAAAATATTAAGACTAAATTGGAAAATTATATTAAAAATGAACCTATAATCGAACCTAAAACTGAACCTATAATTGACACTCAAACTGAACCTATAACTGACACTCAAACTGAAGCTCAAATTGAACCTGAACCTGAATTTTTTTTTTTTTTTTTTTTTTTTTTTTTTTTTTATTTGTTCCCTTAGGTTACATAGTCAATAATGTACAACATACAACATATAGGTATAACATTAGGAGTTAAGGAAAGAATCATTTCAGTAAACAAATGTAATTAGCTATTGAATAATGGGATGAGTGGAAACCATTTATTATTGAATTTTTCAGTTTCATTATTTCTTTTGGAAATGAATTTTTCTACTAGAAATATTTGTTTCAATTGTTTTTTGTAACCATGGATTTTTGGAATCAGGTTCTTTATATTACATAAGTTGATATATCTTTTAGCAGAAATGATGATTTGATTCATTAACACATTTTTGTGTAATGTAACAAAACAGATCAAATATTTCGAGAAATTTATCTTTTGCGGAAAATAGTTATTAATCCAAAGTTCCAATTCATTCCAAAATTTCATGGTTTCACAACATTCCCAGTACACATGACAAATACTCTCAGAAACATTATTGCAGAAAGAACATAAATCCTTGTCAATGAGTTTCATTTTCAATAGTTCCTTTTTAGTATATATCACTCTTTGCAAAAATCTGTATTGAAAATCAAGAAGTTTAACATCTTTTATGCCATGTCTATAGGAATTAAAAGTGTTGTGCCAGTCAAACTCAACATTCTCAAATTTTTTTTCCCATTTATGACAAATCTCAAGTTTATCTTGTTTTGAAATCAGTTTCTCATAATACAATCTTGACCCTTTTATAGGCCTAAGAAAATTCTTTTGGTAAATATTGATATTCATGTTATAAAAAGTAGGGATCCTTGTCTGTTTAATTACACATTTCCAATAATTTGGTAAGATGTGAAGAAGATGATTATAGTCCAGTATTGTCCCTCTTATTTCATATTTTGTTTTTATCTCATCAAAAGGCATGAATCCAAGTTCATCACAAATGTCTTTAATAGTCAGTAAGCCCTTATCAGCCCAGTGTCTGATAATATGGTTAGGGTCCTTAAAATTATGATTAAGCCATAATGGCTCTGATAGCAAATAATCAATGTTTTCCCCTCCAACATAAAGTTTTTTACAATAGTTGTTCCATGCTATAAAAACATCTTTCCAAAAAGAGTTTTCAATGTTGAAAAGTTTGGTAATGTTTGCACCATATTTAAATATATCATTGAAAGGTATATTGCTCGGATTAATGCTAGGAGCTTTCTTATAAGAACGTTTCAGAGTTGATAATTTTAGAGCTTCGATAAATGTTTTTATATCAACCATACCCAATCCTCCTTCAGTCTTTAATCTTTTCATTGTGCTCCTCTTTATTTTATCTCTTTTATCATTCCAGATAAAAGTAAAGAATATTTGTTCAAGGGATTTAATAAAATCATTTGGAGGATTGGGCAATGAGCTGAAAATATGTTCTAATTTTGATAGGGCTAGTGTTTTAATGACTGTTATTTTTCCTATCAATGTTAAATTTCTCTTTCTCCATACTGCCAACAATCTGTTTATTTCTTCTAGTCTTTTTCTTGTATTAATAACCCATAGGTCAGCAAGGTTTTGTGTGAATTTGATTCCTAGCACTTCAAATTCCCCATTAAACCACTCAATTTTCAAATTTGTACATAATGTTTGCTTACTCCCTGCCATTGAGCCAATCCAGATTGCTTTAGTCTTTTCAATATTTATTTTTAAACCTGACATCTTATAGAATGTGTTTATTGTTTCAATAGCTGCATATAGACTCTCAGTTGTGCCATCAAGGAATAGTTGTGTATCATCAGCATATTGGCCTAACTTGTATTCTTTATCATCAATAACAATACCTCTTATTTTATCATTATTTCTAATCATACATCCAAGGATTTCAGCTACAAAGAGAAATAAATATGGTGAAAGGGGGTCCCCCTGTCTACAGCCCCTTTTATTTTTAAAAAATTCAGATAAATGGCCATTTTGTGTCACACATGAAGTTGTGTGATAGGTTAGTACATTGACCCAGTGTATCATCTGTGGCCCAAATCCAAACTTATTGAGGACGGAATTGATAAAATCCTTAGAAACTGTGTCGAAGGCCTTTTCAAAGTCAATAAGAACTAATAAGCCTTTAATATCTCTAGCCTTAGCTTCGAACATGATGTCATATAACAATCTTGTATTTTCACTTATAGTTCTGCCTGGGATAAAACCGGTTTGATTTCCATGTATAAGAATGTCCAAAGTCTTTTTAAAGCGATTTGTTATGCAGGAGCTAATTATTTTATACAAAGCATTCAAAAGAGTGATTGGTCTCCAATTTTTTAGAAGAGTTCTGTCTTTATTTGCTTTAGTTATGCATGTTATAACCCCTCTCTTCATTGTCAAAGACAACTCATTCTTAGCCGAAACCTCCTTAACAAATTTGAAAATCCATTCCTTAAGGTCTTTCCAGAAAAATTTGAAAAAGTCAATAGGGAATCCATCTATTCCTGGACTTTTGTTATTTTTCATATTTTTCACTGCAAAGGTGATTTCTTCCATATTGATATCTTTCTCAAGTTCCTCCTTTAATTTGTCATCTAATGTTGGAGTCCTAACATTTTCCAAATTCATAATATCTTCAAGATCCTCATTTGGTGAATAAAGTTTCTCATAAAAGATTCTAAGTTGTTTTAAAATAGAAGTTGGATCTGTAATCTCCTCATTTTTTTCTGTAACAATTTTGTTTATTGATTTGTTGACAAAAGTTCTTTTTTCTAGATTACAGAAGTACTTTGTAGGCTTTTCACCTTCTTCATACCATAAAATTCTATTTCTAATCTGAATACCTCTTAATTCCTCTTCCTTTATCTTTTCTAATTCCATCTTATATTTTGAAAGTTTTGAGAGCAAAGCTTCATCTATGTTTTGAAAATTTTGTCTTATATTGTCTTCACAATCTTTAATTCTGTTTTCCAATTCTGTTGTCTTTTCATTTCTATCTTTTTTAAGGAAAGATGAAAAAGAAATTGTTTTGCCTCTGACTTTCATAAGAAAATTTCTAAAAATAGGCTATCACTTATTGTTAACTTCACCTTATCCTGATTTTCATCAATATCTATATTTTCTGGTACTGTATTTTCACAATATTCTTCAATTGTTTCTTTCAAAATTGTCCTAACTAATTCAGGGTATTCAGGATGAAGTAGTAGTGAGGTATTGAATTTCCAATATCCTTTGCCCCTAGTTTGGTTTATAGTGTTTGAGAGTGTTAGGGATATGGCTGAATGATCAGTTTTATAACCTGGTAAAATATCAGAGTCCAGAGTAATGTCAAAAATATCTTGCGAGATAAGGAAAAAATCAAGTCTAGCTTATTTCCTTGGGTTTTTCTTCCACCTGAACCTGAATTTGATATCAAATCTAATATCAAACCTGAAGAATTTTATTTAACAAAAGCTTTTAGAGGTTATTTCCATAATTGGAAAATGGATCTTGATTACGATGATCTATTAATAGCATTCGAAAATACGGAAAAAGCTGTGGTAGAAAAATTAACCGAGGAATTAGAAAAATTGACTAATATTAAATATCAGTTAGCGATTAAAGTGCATCTCAGTAGGGATGATGGGAAAACCGGTGAGAAAACTATTCAACATTTTTATTTTAGATCTAAACAGATGGTATTAACCAACTCGAGTGATATTCATACATCTTTATCCGAATGCCAAGAAAAGATAAAAGAAACATTAGAAAAATTTACGCATCAAGGGTCTGGGTGGGTTGTAGAGCGCATCGAAACAATGTGGTTAAATGTATCGAAATATAATCCTTTGAAAGGTGGGTCCTATATAGATTTGCCCGCATATTATAAGAATAAGAAGGCCATAATTAATGTAAAGAATAAGGATGATAACTGTTTAAGATGGGCTTTGAAATCTGCCTTATTTCCAGCGGATTCGCACTTCGATAGGGCATCATCATATCCTATTAATGATGGGCTTAATTTTGATGGTATAGACACTCCTACTCCAATTTCACAAATTACGAGGGTAGAAAAAATGAACAATTTGGCTATTAATATATTCGGGAATAATGAAACAAATGATGGCGTCATTATTCATAGGATTAGTTCCGCTGATGAAGATATTGCTAGAATTAATGTGTTTCTACTAGAAGAAAAAGGAGTTCAAATTGAAAAGGAAAAAGAAGTTCAAATTGAAAAAGAGGATAAGAAGAAATACGAGATCGATCCAAAAGACATTAAATATCATTATATGTGGATAAAGAATTTAAATAGACTTCTATTTGACCAATCTAAACATATGAGGAAAAAATATTTTTGTGAAAGATGTCTTCATGGGTATTCTAGGAAGGACTTACTACAAAAACATAAACCTGATTGCAGGAGTGTCAGTAAGACTGCTGTTAAAATTGAGATGCCCGAGGAAGAGGATAAAATACTCAAGTTTAAAAATTATCAAAACCGGATGCCCGCTCCTTGGGTTATTTACGCCGATTTTGAGAGTATCAATAAAAAAATTAAATATAGTCGCAAGCGACGACAAAAGGATTCAGCGCATAAAAAGCACATTCAGTACAAAGATAGTAATGTTAGCTAGCTTCACTGAAAATTTCATGAAGATTGGTGCATGCATTAAGCTTCAGCGGCATGTTTTATCTGAAAATTGCGATTATTGCAAAGAAGTTGATAATGTGCAAAAAGTATGCTACTTATGAAATCGCCGTGATTTACTTTTTTGCTCATGATGTAATTGCCTATAGTTTAAATCAAATTACAAGTCGCTAAGTGCATTTTGAAAAAAAATCCCATGTTAATTTTTCGAACTTTGGATCGTACTGTGCCTTTAACACTTAAGCCGATTAAGCCCAAAAGCTTATTGTGGCTTCGTCTCATGCAGTTCTATCAGACTGGCAAGTTTGGCTTTAATAGCTTTAGCGGTTTTGGCTAAATCGTGTTAACAAGAATTGTGGACTAATGAAAACCTATTTCTGGAACAAATAATTTCAATAATGCGAACAAACTATGATACTTATGAATTCGTCATGATTTACTTTTTTGTTTGTGTCGTTATTACGCTTCCTTCAAAATAAGTTTCAAGCCTGTAAGTGCATTTTGAAAAATTAGCCCATGTTAATTTAAAAAAATGTATTTTTTCCCGATTTTGATCGATTATTGTGAACGAAAATGACTGTTCGCGACCAATGTTTTTATTGATTTGTAAAGTGCATATAGTGGTTTCACATTCCTGAGAAAATGGTGCAGTTGTGAGTCTGACTTTTTGAGTTATCGCCCCTTGAACATGCTCACATGTGCTAAGTCGCCCGACTTCGAAGGGTTGCTGAGTAAAAAGTATTAAAGTTTGAGCAAAAATTTCACTAAACTTTTATCCTCAGTTCTTCAGCTACGAGATATGTAACTTTCAAGTCTGAGATGCTAGTATCTTCGGAGGAGAAGATTCTCAAAGGTGCGTGGGGTCCAAAAATTTCAAAAAGTCAAAAAATGTAATATGGCGGCGTAAGTATGCATGCTACGAAGTCGCCGTGATTTACTTTTTTGCTCCAAATGTAATTGCCTATCATTTGAAAAAAGTTTCAGGTCTCTAAGTGCATTTTGAAAAAAAATCCCATGTTAATTTTTGAAAATTTGAGTGGTACTGTGCCTTTAACGCTTAATCCGATTAAGCCCAAAAGCTTATTAGAACCCCTTCTCATGAAGTTCTACCAGACTGCGAAGTTTCGCTGTTGTAGCTTTAGCGGTTTGGGCTAAATTGGGTCCACAAAATCGGTGGGGAAAAAAAAACAAAAAAACACGCCAATAACAATGAGGATTCAGCAAAATTGCTGAATCCTTAATAATGCACAGCCCTCTAATGATAATAATCAAAGTTATACTCATAAAATAGAAGAACATGACGCGTGCGGCTTTGGATTAATTGCCGTGAGAAGCGATGGAAAAACAATGAATCCATTAATTTATAGGGGACCCGCCGCAGCGGAGATGTTCTTATTAAACCTTCTGCAATATGAAGACAAAATTAGGGAAGAATTAAAAGATATAGAACCTATTGTTATGACTGAAAAGGAATTGAGTCATTTTAATAGAGCTAGAAATTGTTGGGTTTCTGGTAAGTGGTTTAATAATAATGATAAAAAGTGGAAAAAAGTATGCGATCACTGTCATATTACGGGAAACTATCGTGGCGCGGCTCATAGCAACTGCAACTTACGACTTAAAATAAAACCTGACCAGATCGTAATTCCCGTAGTATTTCACAATCTGAAAGGTTATGATGCACATCTTATTATGCAGGCTATTTCTAAGGTTGAGGGCGATATAAAATGTATACCTAATAATATGGAAAGATATATATCATTTTCCTTAGGCAGGCTTCGTTTTATAGATAGTTGTCAGTTTCTTCTAATGTCGCTAGATTCTTTGGTAAAGGCTAATAGTAACTTCCCTATAACTGAACAATATACTCAAGAACTCACGCGACATTTATTATTGAAAAAAGGAGTATATCCATACTCGTATATGGATAATTGGGATAAGTTTGAAGAAACCGAACTACCACCTATTGAATGTTTTTATAACAATTTATCCGAAAGTCATATAAGCGATGATGATTATAATCACGCTAAAAATGTGTGGAATTCATTCGGGTGTAAAAATTTAGGCGATTATCACGATCTGTACCTAAAAACTGATGTATTATTACTGGCCGATATATTCGAAACTTTCAGAAAGACTTGCTTGAAACAATACAAGTTAGATCCCGCACACTATTTCACGGGTCCGGGTCTATCCTGGGACGCTTTACTTTTTAAAACCGGAGTAAAACTAGAGCTACTAACCGACTATGACATGCACTTGTTTATCGAGAAAGGGCTCAGAGGTGGAATATCCATGGTGTCCAAGAGACATGCCAAGGCTAACAATAAATATGTAGAGGGATATGATCCTAGTAAGCCATCGAGTCACATACTTTACTTAGATGCGAATAACCTTTACGGGTGGGCGATGAGTCAATATTTACCTACGGGTGGGTTTGAGTGGGTAGAATACGAGAATCTTGATATTATGAATATACCTAAAGATTCGGAGAAAGGCTTAATTCTCGAAGTAGACTTAGAATACGCGAAAGAAACCCATATTAACCATAATACCTATCCATTAGCCCCTGAAAGACTTAAGGTGAAACAAGAATGGTTCTCCGATTATCAGAATAATTTATTAAACGGAGAAAAAATGCTCGATGTAGAGAAATTAGTGCCCAACTTAATGAATAAAAGTAAATACGTAATTCATTACAGAAATCTCCAATTATATCTTTCATTGGGCATGAAGTTAACTAAAATACACAGAATTCTAGAATTTGATCAGAGCCCTTGGATGGAGCCGTATATTAGAATGAATACAGATTTGAGGACAAAAGCTACTAGCGATTTTGAGAAAAACCTTTACAAATTAATGAATAATTCTGTATACGGTAAACTATGGAAAATGTGAGGAATAGATTAAACGTAAGATTATTCAGGACAAATGAGGAAGAAGAACCATTAAGAAAGGCTATTGCTAATCCCGCCTTTAATGAGTTTAGAATCTTTGACCACGATTTAGCCGCTGTTCATATAAATAAGACAATCGTAAAATTGAACAAACCAATATACGTTGGTATGAGTATATTAGACTTATCGAAACACTTAATGTATGACTTTTATTATAATGAGATGAAGAAACAATATGGAAATAAATGCGAAGTTTTATATACCGATACGGATTCTTTGTTGTTAGAGATACAAACCGATGATGTTTACGAAGACATGAAAGAAAAAATTGACTTGTACGATACTAGTGATTTTGATAAAAACCACCCATTGCACAGTATAAAAAATAAGAAGGTTCTGGGTAAATTTAAGGATGAATGTTCGGGTGTTCCTGTTTCTGAATACGTCGGATTAAGACCTAAGATGTATTGTATTAAAAAAGTTGAAACAGAAATAAAGAAAGCTAAAGGAATTAAAAGATATGTAGTAAAGAATAATACCAACCTTGAGCAGTATAAAGAGGCATTATTCAATAAAAAGACTTTTAAAAATGAAATGAATACTTTGAGAAGTGAAGGACATAACATATACGCAATGCGGCTTAAAAAGACATCATTATCTCCATTAGATACGAAAAGATGGATTGCCGATGATGGTATAAATACATACGCATATGGATATTTAAAAACATAATCCTTCTTATATAAGAGATGTCTTCTTCGAAGATGCAAAAGATTTATTATAGTCCCCAAGGGTATTGGAAAGGCCTAGCAGCTGTAGATAAACTCGCCAAGGCCGCAAAGGTCACTAAGGCAGAAGCGAAGAATTGGTTAATGAAACAGGCCATTTGGCAAATATATTTACCTCCACCTAAATACGTACCGAGGCAAAAATTTGATATATACGTACCAAATGAAGTTCATCAAGCAGACCTACTATTTCTACCTCACGACCGAGTAAAAAGAAAAACTTATAAGTATGCGTTAACTGTGGTAGATGTTGCCAGTCGATATAAGGAAGCAGAGGCATTAACTACTAAGAACTCCACAGAAGTAGCTAAAGCTTTAGAGAAAATATATAGAAGAAGTCCTTTGAATTGGCCGAGTACATTTCAAGTAGATCCTGGGCGGGAGTTTATGGGAGATGTAACACAACTTTTATCAAAACATAACGTTAGAATTAGAAGAGGTGTAAAAGAAGTGCACAGAAGTCAAGCCCTCGTAGAGAGATTTAATAAGACACTATCCGAACGCTTATTCGGTTATCAGTATGCTCAGGAATTAAAGAACCCCAAGGCAAGGTCTACCGAATGGGTAACCAGATTGCCCGAGGTTATATCGGCAATAAATAATGAAGAGACTCGACTTATAAATAAAAAACCTATAAAAGCTATTAAATTGAAATCGGTTGTGGCTGAACCTTCTACACCTTTATTAAGAGATGAAAAAATAATACCCGATAGAGTTAGCGTAAGATATTTGTATCAACCGGGTGAACTCGAGGGTGATCAAAGACTTAGAGCAACAGACCCCATATGGTCCCTTAAAATATATCAAATTAGCCGATATGTTTCTAAAAAAGGTGAACCGACACTTTATTACTTACAAGATGGACCGGGGAGAGGCTTTGTTAAAGGAGAATTATTAATCGTGCCATGGGACACTGTCCACAATCCCCAGTGAGATGTACACCTTAAAAATTCCCCGTGGTCCAGACCCCCATCATTTTTTAATGTATGAAGTACATTAAAAAATACGTGTGTCTAAAAAGTAGGTTTTTTAATATATTTTCATACATTAAAAATACGTTGGTCCAGAACCATCATTATCTACCTACTGCTTTCCTGGAACCACAGCTCCTGACCGGGCTTGAAGACCCAAATGATCTAAAAACTGATCGTAAGTGATAGTTCAGGTGAGCAACACGTTGACGTTGTTCCATGACAGAACAGAATTATCAAAATTTGTATCAAAAATAACATCTCTTACTAAAAACAGTTTGTTTATCACAGCCATCTTGTAATGTATTTTGTATTTATATATCTTTAATATTTTATATATTGTTAACTATTTTTTTTTATGAATTACTTGTATATATGCTCGTGTACTACCTACGTGGTATTATGAGAATAAATGATTGATTGATGACAATACGTACTGTATGTGGACGGGCGTTAAACTACTGAAAGAGCGTTTTGTTGTGCTGCTGCAAAAACGGTATAGGAGGACTGGGCATAGAATCGCACCGATGTACCTCGCTGCGTTGAGATACCGATCCATCATGACAAGATCTTTCTTCCCTTGTTCGAAAATTCCTCCCCAAACCATGACACTGCCACCGCCAAAGAGTTCCACCATCTGAATACAAAAATGTCGCAAAGGTTTACCACGACGTCCTTACATACGCACTCCTTTCCTGTACGGTTGGAACCAATTCTGATCCGAAAAGATGACCCTTCGCCAAAACCGGGCTGTCATTGCCAAACATATCTTGCCCACTGGAGACGTTAAAATCTATGCTTACGCGTTCGGTAAACGCCGAAGTAGATCCTACCATGCTGTCTGAGAAGTCTGGCCACTGTTCTTCGACTGATAACATGTACATGGCCATGCGTCACCGATTCGTTCACTGACAGGAAACCTGTTTCTCAGTAATTCGTAAGTTGCGGTCCTCGTTGGTAGTTGTAACGCGGGGTCTTACAGTCTTCGGACTGTCCACTGTCCTCCCCTTCAACCTTCAGCGCTCATCAACTTGCTGATGGTGATGCACCGGCAGCCCAGCGTCGTAGCTGCCATGCTGTTGAAGTAGTGAAATGTCGTTGAGTGGTCAAACACATCTTATATACCAAAATAATGCACGTAAATCGTGTGATTTTGGTGCAACAAATTCACGGATTTCTACAATGTTTTAATAAAATCACCAAAAACACAATTGTCGTGACACATATGACTACTGAAATGGGAATTCATTTAATGTTGTATTTATATTTTCAATCACAAATTTGGGTATTGTTTCTTTTGCGAGTTACATGTAGTTATTTATGTATATGAATGATGTTTGATCGGACAGTGTTTTTATTATTTATGTCTCAAACTTCATTTAGTTTTAAAAAGTATACTTATGCCAACTTGGACACAATTTCAATTAGTTACTAATTTCAATATAGGTATGTTATTTCACCAATTACAAAGTTTTATCATCGATATCTTAATAACTTTGAAGGAGCAATGCAATACACAGACTAAACAAATAAAAATGTTATTGCTGAAAGATTTTCAGAGTTAATTTATTGTCCTTTCGTCATTTACATTTTGGTGATTTTTTAAAGAGTGTATCTCAGACTGTCAGTCTACTATTATTATCAGTGGTTTCAAATAAATATATGTTTATTTTATCTTTCTTGGATATCTCTAATTATCTCTAGAAATGTATTTCTAACCCATGTACACTATAAATAGAATATGATATAATTCAAACTGTTTCAGTTTCAGAACTACCAGAGGACGGTACCCCAGTTGGTATGTACATTGGTTTAATATCAATTAATTGTGAATGAAAAGTAACACATTAGATATAACAGTTTATTAATATTTCAAAATGTTATTTATTAAAATAATGTTGACTATGGTAGGAAAGGACTCACATGTACAAATAAGCCACCATAAAGAAATAGTCATGAACAAAGTATGTTTCCTCGATTAAATAAAGGGTTGAGGAGGATAAGACATTTTTGTTTTCACTACAGGTCTCATTGTTGGCGTGGTGGTTGGTGTCACTGTTGTATGCATCGTCCTCGTTGTTGCTGTGGTTTTCATTATAAGGTAGGTTTTATCAATGGATGAGTTATAGCAAATTAAATGTATATTATGTATAACTCAGTTGGTGAAAATAAATTCCCTATTAACAATAAGAGACACCAGTGACATAAAAAATACAATTGGCGCAAGAATGAATCATGCACAAAATCCAGAAACTTGGAGATATTTTTAAAACCTAGAGCTCATAACCTTAAACAAAGAATTTTAAATTAATTTTTCATGTTGCAACTGACATGGTAATGCTTTTCAATAAACTAGGCAGTGAATTGTTCTTATCATTTAAATGATGATGTTTGATGTTTAAAATTCTGGTACACTAATTTTAATAAAGCGCAATTATTCTCTGAATATCCAAGAAGGTTGTTGACATTCGTGCACATGAATGATTGCAGTTTTAGCTCATCTTGCTTTCGGCATGATATGGCGTCCAGCGTCCGTTCATCCGTTTGCCCTTCAGTTCTTCCTTCCTTCCATAAACGTTTTTTCTTCTCAAACACGAAAAGGCCTAGAAAGTCGAAAACTTGTGCACAGACTCCCTACCTTAAATAGATACTCAATTGTAGATTTGGTGAACTCTAAAGAGCCACATGGGCAACGCCCTAGAAACCTAGTTTTGTCTTTTCCTCCAGAATGAAATTCTTCGTCAATTAAAGATTGTCAACAGACTCCTTGGCTAGTGGGAATTGGAAGTCTTAGATTGCCTTAGTCTGTATCCCCTAGATTTTATTCACAGAACATTACAAAGTAACATGTTGAGCTTAAGAAGAGCTTTACATACATGTGCCTATACATAACAAAATCTGATATACACGGATAATATATGCTGATGTGTTTTTATTAATCTACATACCACATAAAGGCAGAATATTAGTTTCTTGTGGCCCTTGTGTAATACATAATATGAAATTTAATAAGCTACCGAGCCAATGACCCTTTTTAAAAATTCTTCTGGTCATTGAAGTGTGCAATATTTTCTTTGAATTGAGTAGCATAGTAACATAATTCAGAAAAGATTATTTACAAGATTTTCAATTTCCTTTTTAGCATATGTTTATATATGTCCGTCTAGTATAACTTTGGCTTCATATAACTCACGGTGATTTAAAACATTTATACACACTTGTGTGAGTTGAAACACAGACAAAGGGAAATAGAGTTTTTAAATGGTCTTAAGATCAATCTACAGTTTGGAATTGTTATTTTAGACAGACAAAATTAAAAGCACTCAAAAATGTATTTATCAGGATGACATTCGTTTCGTTTTTTGATACTTATGACATGCGTATTTTCTTTTTAGGAAGAAGAAAACTCCTGATGTAATGGAAAAGACTACAAACTCTGGCGTGGATAATGTCCTTTATTTTGAAAACAAGCTCTCCTCTAACAATACAAGTACTTATTAGCTGTCGATCAAGTCTGTATTTGAAATTATAATATTTTGAAACAGTGCACGTGCTGTTGTGAATCTGCAAATGTAACATTTAAATGGAAGAAAAAGTATTCTTAGGGGGAAGAATTGAATGTCATATCAGTGCTATTCGTAATGGGGTGAAAGGAGCAGTGGCACATTTTAAAATCTATTCCTTCAAATTTTTCCCCATTATACATAAGTTTTTTTAATCTCTTTATTTTTAAAAAACGTGCTATTGCCCCTTAACGGGATTGATACGACAAATTTCCATTTGTTTGTGTTTTTTTCTTATCGGAAGGTTGAAAAATCTGTCGGACACTTAAACACATTACTGATGCGTCACTGGCTCCATATATTATCTACCAATTGTCATTAATCATTGGAGTTACTCAGTATATCAAGAAGTTAAACAATAACCAAAAGTGTAATGATCATCTTATAGAAAGAGATTTATTACTTTTGGATAATATTAATGACGACTCAAATATAATTTTATAGTAAAGGGGATACGTTCTAATTGAGGTTAAAATTTCTACTTAATACATGCTGATATATCTGCAGTCTGCGCATTATAAAAATAGAGTATTTTTATGAAAATAGCTTACTCTTTTCCAAGCTCTCTTTAATATCATCTTCCTATACTCTATGACGATGGTCTACTTTGCAGATTTAACTTGCTTGTAGTTACTTAACATACATACTATATATTGTACCGGGTGACCATACTTGAGTGCATGTACATAACACTATATTTTGCATTGTATAATAACGAAACATTTGTCACCAGCAGAAAGGTAACCTAAAATGATGCGTTAGTCGGTCTTCTTACTGCAAAATCCAACTTGATGACAGGAATCTTTTAAAAGTGGGTTATTTATTCAAGGTATTTATATTATCCATTAAAACATGGAAGGTCAATATATGTCCCGGTGTTTGAGTAATCTATATTTTAATTTGCTCCACATACGAAGACTTTCTAATTCATAGTTTCTATCGTTATGTTGTAAAATACAAGTAACATTCTTTTTCATCAAGACAAGGAAACAACGCAAATGTTTTAATCTTAAACTATAATTATTTAATAATAAAACATGTATCCCTTAATATGCTACTTCTTCATGTACGTTATGTTGTCTTTTTCAAGTGACATACCATCATCATCAAGGGAGTAAGTGAATGATGAAATTGTATTATTTTAAGAGTCTGTCTTTTTGGAGTCCTACTTTTGGGTATCTTCCAAACACGCCGTCTAATATGCATAGTTGGATAAATAAAACATTTAAACATCAGAGATGACATGATGTTAACTAGAACTATCAACTTGCTAAATATTTCAAACTGAAGTTCCTTTCAATGAATCGCGGATTGGGGTCATCAAAATAACAATTGACCTATAAGTGAGAAACGTGGATTAACATATTTTAATGAAGAAGAAAAGGTTAGTGCAGCTCACTCTTATACCCCTGATTTTGATAGTGGTCATAAAAGCTTCAGATAATGGTATTAATTTTTGTCAAAATTCCATAAAAAACTATGAAAATACTAAATACAAACATATAGATGACGATAATTTAATCTGATAATTATTTCGCTGTAAGCTGATCAAACAATCTTCATTACTCAACCGCAGTACACGAGTTACATGAAAATATTTATGTCCAGATGGCAAAATGATTTTGTTAAATAATGCCAAATCTTCATTTACCTTGATATTCCAAATTCGCACAAAAATTACACAAAATATATAAACGGGCATTGGTTACAACGATTACTAATCGGATTAAAGCGTTGATTCAGTAAAGCTTTTCAATTAATCAAATAATGAATTTCATCTCCGATTTGGTTGGAGTTACGTCGGGTACATATCCTTCTCAATGTATTATTTATTATGGTATCGACCATTTTAAATAAGCAAATTATGGTTACATATTCTAAAATACATTATGGGTTTATACACGTTTAAAAGTAGATAATGTTAAAAATGTGGATTATGTTAAATGATTTTGTATAAACCTTAAGAGGAACAGTTAACACCAATTCCCCAAGGCTGCAAAATTGATATCTTGATATATTGTAAATTGATTATCCGTTAACTAACTATAACTATCCGTTATTAACAATAATGCCCCTCTCGTGAAAGAAGAATATCCGTTCACCAATGGTTTATATTCCGATCATCTCCACTTTATGATAATGATTTGATTATAGAACCCTGAGAAACACTTTATATACTTTTACACATGTAAATTATTCGAACCTCTTAAAGCAATGTTTGGTTCTAAAATAGTAAATCGTACATTTAATATGTGCTAGATAATGAACTAAACAGTTGATGAATATTTCTATTTTGTGACTGTTAATGATACTTCTTCTAAAGCCATAGCAAGTGTAAATTTTCATAACTTAACATAAATATTACTCGAGGAAGGGTGTCAAATGACTTTTACGAAACGAGTGTAGTTGCTTTGTATTACCCGAGCGAAAGCGAGTTTCGTATCATTTTGACCTTGACATTCTAATTCAGTAAAGGTCGCAGTGTCACATCCATGCTCAATCACGAGATCAGTGTACTGGAAGGAGCCCTGCGGATTTAAGTATGCCGATGAAGCATGACTCAATGGCAAAGCATACACTCACATTTCGCTCGTATTCACTCACGTCATAGTCTTGATATTAATTGTCACGGTGACACAACACTTCACTCGGATGAGAGGGTTCACCAAACAGTAGAATACAAATGAAAATATAATCGAACCAACAGAACTGAGTCAAACATGCGTAGGAAGAGTAGAAATCTTTTTTACAAATCAAAGTCAATCAACTAAAAGACCAAGGGTCCTTACATTCACCACAAAGCGCACAACAGGTAAATATCGCAGGTTGGGAACGCCGTTCAATCAATCTAGCATTTACACAATGAGACAAGAAGCGACAACACAAGGCTAACTGTCGCTTTAAAAATCATATAAATCATACAGATAAACCCTGGCGTGAAATAGCAATAAATTAATCAGGAATCGTGGGGCTGATTCCAACTGATTAGATATAACTGTGTAGAATGAGACAAATAGAAAGAATGTTAGAAAATCCCCCGGGGCTTTCACCTTGCCGGACGCTATTGGTAAAAGTAAAACATCAGTGGAGTGCGTTAATACCTCAAACAATCGGGATTAACTAGAATTCTAACTTCTTTCAATTATTTCTGTTGAAGATTCCTTTCGGTTAGTAGGCATTTGACAGATATTTTAATTATTTCATAAAAATTATATTACAAAATATGATATGATATGTTAAAGTTTTTAAAAGAACAGTATCATGTCTTGCCTACAGTCAATTAAAAGTAAATGATCTGTTGATTTAAAGCTTGTGTGGCACGTGCCATAAGAATATATACTTGTACAGGTTGGATGGAAGAACAATATTACTAATATATTTATCAAGCGAAAACTAAATTTCAGCTTCAATGACCAAATGCTTAAGTTCTTTCTCATATCTTTACCTTACATTTAGACGGAATGGCTTACCCTGAAGTTATTTGTTCAGAGATTTTGAATAAATATTAACTGTTCAATTTGACGTATGTTACAACGAATATTTGTTAGGTTTTGAATCACCCGATACTGAATTGTACACACCGGAGAGTAGTTGTTTGCGGGGTATAACAAGTGTTAATTAGTTTTCTCATTAATAACGCATTCATGATAAAGTGATTCTGGATGTTGCACTCATCATCAAATCTTTTCCAACCGATTTTAAATCAAGAATTTAACAATGAACCAGAGTCGAGCCATTTTCAATCTTATCTAATGTCAATTAAATTGTATCAATATATCAATACAAATTTACCCCCAATGACCAATGATATAAACAATTAGTTTTGCAAATTGCAATTTTAATATTTTACCTAAACCTGAAAAAGTACAAGCCAGGTAGTCATTAAGTTTAAAATTTAATTCAAAATATATTCTGAAATCATGTCAGAAAGGTCAATATATTAAAGTAAAGTAATTTTTTTAAAAGTTTTTCATTGATATAGTTATAGTTTTAATGTACTGTGCCTTTTATACTACAATGATATCACAGTAAATTCTGAGACTAAGTTCTTTAGATAAATCAATCGGGTGGACAAATTTAGGAATTATTACTGAATTGTGATAATGATATATCGATATATTTGTAGGACTCAGAACTGTGGCGGGTGTATAATCTGTGGCGGATTTCCTTATCTGTGGCTTGTTTGATTGTTAGACTGTTTCATGACGTCATGCTAAGTGACGTGTCGAATTTAATAGGTAACTGTTTAAGAATATCACTGACAGTATTTTAGATAGAATATTCTATTTGACGACAAGGCGTATTTATACACTGCACACGTAGATCAAAGTGTGTCGATTGAGTCCTATAACATGATTATTTGTGTATAAAATCTGTGTTGCTATATACTAGAAACAAATAATATTCTTTCTTGGCCTCATGTATTTCCAGCACTTTAACATACTTCATACGTCATGATTGTGAAATGATCCCAAGATCGGCTTCATCAGAGTTTTTTTTTTTTTTAATTAACAAAATTCTGTCTCAAACCTGTTTTGTCTAGACAGGCATGTTGAGAAATATCTTTTTAGGATCTAGATGTACTTAAGGTAATTTACTTGACTTCAGATTACCACGGCACTACAAATATGTCTCTGCGTTTTGCAAGTGTTGTTTTAATCATACTGCAAGTTGCAACAGTACATGCCGGTAGGTTTTCATTGCTCTTTGTATGTACATATTCCTATCTTATTCAGTTAATTTAGACATTCAAAATATGAATACTCTATCATTATTATTAACTTTATCAATACAAGTATTCCACGCAAAAACTATTCAGCTTATGGTACCAATATTCAAATTGTAGATAAGAGAAGAAATAGAAGAAATTGATGACTTTATTGTGAATGCGTTTTAATAGAAACAAATAACAAACAAATATACTTATGTATCCTGCAAATAACCAGTCTATAGTGCGATGAGTTGTACTATTCATTAAGGTTGTTTCTATACAGGTTGATTGAAACCTAACAATGTTGCATAATAACAAACAAAAAGGTAAACATTTAATTTTGATTCAGAACATCTGAACAAAAGGCATATTACTGAATAAAAATCTGTTGTAACAAAACCTATTGTAACATAAGATCAAATTTTATTTTACATTTTTGTATGAAACGATTAAATTATCTGCCCAATTCATACAAACCTAGTGAAATCAACAAAGGAAATAACTGAAAGAAGTAATACACCAAGACTACCAGTTAATGCCCATTGTTTGAGGGATTACCGCTCTCCATTCCATGGCACTTGGCACTAAACTTTTAACATCAACAATACATTTCACTTTATTTAACTGTAGTTAAGGCACGATACTGAATAAAATGCTGTTCTAATCAAACCGTTGCCTTTTGTATCATAATTTCATATTGATAATTCCTAGTGTAAGCAACATAGCATAGTTCGTATTATGATCCAAATAAAAGCTTTTGTGTTGATTTGTTAACCATGAATTTTCTGCTAAATGCATGACGGATAGGGATCTTAAAGAAGTTGTACAAAGCACTGATATGCTCTGATACTTCTTTCAATGGACACATTGCTTCATATCAGGAAGTTGTTGATTTCAACAATGGATGTGTCAGCCCTGTCATGATGGATCAAGAGGCGTGTAACAACTCTTCCAACTCTTCCAAAAGAAATTCAATGAATTGCATTTACTATTGGGTACTATGGGTTTGATTGCTTTTTCAATCGAACCACAACACCCCAAGCTAAACATGGGCGCGACAGGTAAATTTCAACTAGCCTTTCAATGACTTCTTCTCCGAAACCAAATGACATAGCAAGGTCAACTTTTCAGAATAAGTACTTTGTTATATGGAAACTTATGTTAGTAGAATTGGTGTTGATTACCTTCAAATGTTAGCGTTGCAGGGTGTTTACCATTTAACCTTCCGATGACCCCATTACAGAAACCAGTAGTGCTAGGACATTTTTTCAGAACATCTCATTTGATACATTAAGAAAGATAAGTTTAACTTCCTATATAAAATATGACGGCACAACTGAGGTGAAGGGGGCAACTAAAACCAGTTCGAATAGGAAGTTCATATGTTCATATTAATATGGTTGTTACATGGACATTAGAGTTTGTAGCTTTTGGTTTCGATTCTCCCTCGGATATGGGCGTGTCAGGGTGTCCATCCTCAAATCTTCTTTTTCTCGTTTCTTGGGTACCATTGATGATCGGATTCTGATATAATCTTTGTAGGATAGACACTTAAGATTTGTAAATTGCCCTAACAAATAAAGCTTTGTGAATTTATGATGGTTAAGATTGTTTATGCCTTGTTTACCTGTAATAGCTGTATTAATAGTAGTAGTATAAATTGAAGAAATATGTAGTATGGAATTATTATAACACTTTCTACTTCTTACACTTTAGCTCAATCTCCTTCTCTTGCCTCCATATCCATAAAGCAAAACTCATAGCGCTGACCCTAGTGTGACCCTAGTGTGCATATTGGCGTCGGTCCTATCTATATATGAATGCAAACTGGTTATAAAAACATGTTGCTTACAATAAATGAATTCTAAAGTTTATTGTGTATATGTCCATGAATAAGCAATTGTTATACCTGGAGTGATAAATCATAACATTCTAAGAGCACAAAGTGGTGCTTTATATCTTTGTACTATAGAATAAAAACATATACAGAACATAGGACCATAAACGTTATACAAATTCAAACGTGTAAATAAAGGATTTGTAGACTGTCTGTGGATATATCTAATCATCCAAAACTTTACACCAGGTATCGTTTGTGGGACCTAGGGGATTTCGTTTGAAAGATAGGAGATAGATGCCATGTCACCGTAAACTACATGACATCACAATTGTTTTACATCACTAAGTAATGACATCGCCACATGTGAACTATAAGAATGGTACAATGTTCAGCAATATACACTTTTCATTGAAACATCATGATAAAGAATTTTTGATGATAAACAACATCTCATTCTCGTGTCTTCTGCTATCAATTATATAAACAATCATTGATAAAAATAAAACTTATCCTTGGCAATCCTCGGATATTTGTAACTGTCATCAAGGCGTGTTGATACAGTGACAAAAGAGGACACCATGGTGAGATTCTCTATCTATCATTTGTTTATAACCCTAAAGTTAATGCGTTAAATGTTATCGCATGCCTCATGAGTAGTAACAAAGCAGCATTTAGGTTATCCAATCCAATGTGGTTATCATAAACTTCCTGGTTCAAAGTAGTTGGTGTGTCCATTTGTTGTTAGTGATTGCTTTCAGAATTACCGAAGCGTATACAGGGTTTTCGTGCAACGTCTATCAATCCATATACCTCTCCCCTTTCGCTCTTTGTGCATACATTTCATGGTTTATAAAGTAACGTCGAATAAGTTTTACAAGGTGTTTTCTTGTATTATATTACGAAATTTGACATTATGCGAATGGATTATATGATAATTACTTTTGATACGAATATGATACTCATGTATACTTCTCATTGAGAAAATGGCTCATACGTTGTTGATAAATAAAAAAAAACATATGTTCAGCGTGATTTTATAGGGGTTGGTAAAAGACATCAAGACGATGGCAGAAGAAGAAAGTTAGCATTGATAAAGCCTGCATTTGAAAAAAACGTGTTGTTTTTTCACAATACCTTAAATAAACAGAGATTCACTATTGTTTAAAACGTGATAATAAGGTTTAAGTAAGAATTTAAATGTGTTCATAGTAAGTACTGCATTACGTCAAGATCCAATTCAACACTGTTAGTATGTTCTTTCAACAAATTAAATATTTATTTTGAAACATATCGTGATTTAACAAATCAAACCTGTGTCAAAAGTTTCTTAAATATTTGGATACATCTACATATATACTTTCAGTGACATTTTGTAATTTTTGACTCCACACTGTGCATATGGTTGCAAATTTTGCATAGTGAAATATGTCAGAAAGGGGTGCTCACACACCAAAATATCTAATGTCCCTACAAAAGCTTTCTTTCGCAAAACAGCAAGCGATTCATAAATTATAAAATCGTATGAACATGATATATTGTACTGTAATAATGTAACCGTTAATGTTGATGTTTTCAAATGTGTTTGTTAAAGAAAATATTAATCCTTTTAGACGACAACAGAAACTATTTATTATCGCTCCCAAAAACAAAGTTAAGTAGAGTACTGAAATGGACATCGTCCGTTACACATTGTGTCCAGATCATAACTTTGTAACTAATCAACGATTTAAGTATAATTCCTTTCACCTGATTTTAATCAAAAGCGATACATTGATTTAAAATTACATCAGAGTAAGTCATATTTTAAAATTTTTACAAAGTAATGGCAAGATTTCATATTTCCTTAAGATGTGGTGACACTGTTACAAAGTTTTTGCAAGTCCTGCCAAGTTCATAGCTTCTAAACTCACAAAGACAAATAATAAACCAACTAATGAAGGAGAGGCATATATTCCGAATTATCCTGAATTTTACAAAAAAAAAACATTGTTATACAAAAAGTCTTGTCTTCCTTATGTTCATGTATATCCCTTCTAAAAGCCCTTCAAAGACCTTCTCAATTGATTTTGATCAATTGTGTATTAAGATACTGAATACATGAAGATGTGTCCTCATTAACACTATATCAACATATGTTTGTAAAATCTGTTGTTTTGGAGAAAAATGAATGGTTTGTATGTATGGATCATAAATTGTTCTCCTTGGGTCAAATTCATCAGAGAGATTTAGAAATATTTGAAGGTTTATTTGATTTTTTTTTAATTAAAGGTATTTATTTTTAGGTCAAACATACTAACAATACTGGGATTTGTACTATGATCTCAAACATGACTTGATAATATTTCCTTCAGTTTAGCAAAAATATGTTTGTTTTTGATGGAACTGTTTTTCTTCTTCTCTTCTTTACAACTTTGTTAATTTTGATACAGTCATATAACAAGTCTTTGTTGATAACAATATATAATACCTAAAAAGATAGTAGCAGTTGCGGTGGATATTGCTCAATATAAGAAAACTATGAGTCATTTGACATTGGAATGACAAGGCACAATGAAACACATAGTTGACTGTTACATAACACTTGGTATGCATGGTACATGTATCTATATCAGAATATTCTTATTACAAAGGATATGTTCATTTCAATGATCCAATAGGCCTTTCAAACCATTGAATGTACATTGATAATAGCTATAAACTATATTAGAACTACATTTAAAGTGTTGCACAAAACTAATCAGATCACTCTGGGAGATGACAGTGACTGAGAAAACCAACATGAGTGCCATTACCGCCACGATATTTTTCTTCCTGCTGCAGGTTGGAGTAATCGTAGCAGGTAAAACTATTGTTTCATGTAAGACAGAGTGTCAAAAGTTACCATGTACTTGAAGGGCATAGAGATGGCATATGGAGTGTAATACATACAAACAGCGAGATAACACCTTCTGAACTATGTCATTATGAGATGGAGGACTAAGCATATACTTTTGTAATAAGGAAGTTGTTAGATAATAGATCATGCTGATCTTGTTGGCCATTACATACGCCCTTCAAGGACTTCCAAGTTAAAGTAGGCTAAGAAGGTTTGATCATTTGTCCTTTACCTTTTTCTTTATCCTTATACTAATAGAAATTAAATAGTTCTAGTTCCAACGATGAGATTGTAAATGGATACAAGTACCTTGGCACAGTAATAGCTAGTAATTAAATTGGATTGCTTATACTGATGCAGTTTTCAAAAAAGTGTCAACAAAGATTACATTTCATGCGCAAGCTACGATCTTTTAATGTAAATGAAAGTTTACTATCCCACTTTTTATCATTGTTTCGTTGAGAGCATACTAAATTGTTCTTTCCATTGTTGGTATATTCCTTAAAGTCATTGTCTCATTTTTGCAAGGCAAATTGTAATAAGTGCCGGACAAAGGCCGTGACGAAGAACACATAAAATTTCCCAGCTGAATATCCAATGAAAATAGCTATTAGCTTACGCTTTTTCAAATACAGAAATAACAGAAAGGTGGTAAACTCAGTGAAGAATGCGTCTGTCATAAGTATCGGCGCTGCGATGACTAGATTGCCGGTGTTTCGTATTCGCGATTGGATTGTACTTGATTCGGTATCTCATCAGTCTGAAAAGGCATACGCCAATAAGCTACTTCATCCAAAACTGTAAAACGGGCATAAAAATGAAAATCTTTGCAAATGCGACAGGGAATATGTGTGTTAGTGATCAGATTTTGTTCTTGAAGAATAATGAGTTCAGTTTAGTTGCCTTACAAAAATGAGACTATGACTTTAAGTATTGTTAAAAAGTCTCGCTTGGAAAAAGTTGTTCATATTGCTAGGGAAATTACCGGAGTTGCTTTTACAAATTTATCATATCTTTATGAAGAAAGAGTTTTTGAATAACACCCTTAAGATTACGTCTGGTGAAATTGTTACGCTTCCTAGAGGCAGAAGATAGTTATTACCCTGGTATAAAACCAAATGAGGTAAAACTACATTCATTCCTTTCAGCGTTTGTCCTTTAAAGGATCTTTGAATTAAAAGAATGTGTTTATTTATGTACCACATGTAATTTGTGTTGCCTTTCCTGTATGTTCAAACTCTGTGATGATACAAACTGAATTCCTTTAGGGGTAACAATTTATCCTCATTATTATTATCAATATTATCATTATTATTTTAATTAGTTGTATTAGTAGGATTACTTGTAGTAGTAATAATGCTCAAGCCTGTGCCTTTTATTGGCTTTTTCACTTTCTCACATTCACAGTATCATAAAATGAGTTATATCTAATCAGATATTGGACTGGTCAATTACTTCTAAGACTTTGCCAATAGAGTCATAATTCCAATATTGTATATCCTAGTTTATTGCTCGCCGATTACAGATTAGAGCTCTTTTTATATCTTATTTCACGTTTTGAACTAACAAACCTTGCTCTCAAATGGAATAAAGTCATTGTGTAAAGTAATGCATATAGGCCAATCATTTCTCACCTGCATGAAAAAATCCATATCAGTAATATTTTTGCAATCAAACATTAAAAAAAATTGAATATACCGTTCCAAATGCAATTGTTATTAAATGACTAAATGGTATTAGTACTTTCCTCACATTTGCTCGTTAGATACTTAATCATTTACTCATGTCATAAACATGGAATGAAATTTTAATTTTAATATTCTTGCATTGGAGACAAAACAATGCTTCGTAAAGTAAATTTTGTTTTTACAATTCACTTTGCTAAATCATGAAATTTTGTTCGTAATTAAGCAAGCAATGCACTTTATTATATAAATAATGTGAACATGGCACCTTCAATATTGTCAGTCAATAAAACCAATTCCAGTTTCGATTTTGATTTCGTTTTATGTAATTAGCTACACATAATACACTCGTCGTTTAACGTAGGTATGACAAAGCACCATGAACCACAAAGCTGCCTTTTCATGCAACCAGTTTAGGTACTTGTTATGTTCTATTGAATTCACGTGCCCAAATATCTCAATTGCCAATCGAGTTTTTCATAAACTCATTTCTTTTTCGACTATTTCATTTAGCCTTTATAATGCTAAGTGTGACTTTGTAAAAGCCTAAAATATATTTTTAACATGAAAAGGTTTATTCAAGCATTAATGGTTGTTGCAAATTTCATACTTAAAAATTTTATCAATCCAGTGCTCTTTATATTTCTATGTTCCTTTCTATAACTTATGGGTTCTTTTCATATTATACACATTTATATCTAGGGCAATATATGAAGTGAAATCAAAGTTATCGATGCAAATTTAGTGAAATGGAAAATAAAATGTTTTGTTTCAAAGAAGAATGATATTTGCTATCTAGTATATGATGATGTTCATCACTTAGTTTATGAATGAGTCCCATAACAGTGCTGTCAGAATTGGATGTGAGATGCATCTTCTCTTTGAAAACGTAAGGGCTACGTTGCAACTCTTTCAAAAGAGCCTGATCAAGCTTTGGTATGGTGATTGGTTTCTGTGGACAACGACGAACTTTCTTAAAAAATGGCCCAATAGATGCTTGAAGGGAGATTAGAGACCAAGGCAAGGCTAAACCTGAATGTTTTGACCGTTAAGGGTGTCAATAATTATCAATAGGGAATGAATGTTTGTCGGGTGTAACGTATTAGAAATCAACCCTTGCCCGTGGATGAATAGCACTAACATTGGTTGCAACACTTGGCTCCTCAAACGCTGGGGTGTAAGGGTCTGTCGTAAACTTACAAACTCTGTCTTAAGGTTGCCGTGGAATCTGCTCAAGACAAAGACACTTCTGTCGTCTCAGAGGGCAAATTCATCAAAACATGCCACAACCGTCTCTCTAACTCTAGTCTAACTCTCTCAGATTTTAACAGGTTAATTTGACTTTCATTATTGTAAATGACCAATCGACGTTGCCATCATAGACAGTCGATGCGATGTTCGATTGTCCAAGTCATGACAAGGTTACTCCCTGATATGGTGACATAACACAGTTCATGCCAATGACGACATTGATACGAATCTGTTGTGAAGATTTATTGTAAGCAGCACCAGGTTTTTTGCTGGGTTTGTCACTTTCAGTTACTTTTCCCATAGTCGAACGGAAATTAAACTGATCGTAATCTACTGTTTTTAGCCACTGAATGATAAAAGGACATACGGATCTTGCCTGTATGAAGGCTGACAACTGCTCACATTATATTACCGCCAACGCTATCTCTAAGTGACGTTATATTGATACACACCATATATATGTCGGCATGTCGGTATGCAAGCATTTTGCACTATAGTGGATTTGACAGGTATTTTAATAGTTTCTCGGCTGCACAATTAAAAGACAGGGTCATCTAAATATTGACATTTGGCTATTGAGATCTCCGGTGATAACGTCAGGATTGGCATACAATATGAATGGTGATTGTTAAGCTCTTAAGGCCAGTCTTCGATTGAACAACTTCTCTACATATTGAAATGATGTGTCAAACTCAAACCAGAACTTCCTGTTAATGAGAGAAAGTTGAAGCAGATAGTAAATGAAGACAGAATCAGCTGATAGGTGACGCCATCCTTCGTTACACATGAGTTGATCATACATCACACTTAAGTCACAGATTTTATTACTTGAATGATGTCAAGATAGAAAAAATCTTCCCATCCTATACAACATTACTTATCCTCTCTCGGTTTATTTCGAATCATTCACCTCACACATCACTTCCCTATGTGACCCCACAATACACACTACATTAATCTATCTTATCAAATACAAACTCTAACCCTACCAGACACTCTACCCTGCCTAACCCCACCTTACCTACCCCTACAATACACTATCTTAAATCAAAATATATTTTATTGCGTTAGACTACCCTTTACCTAACTATACTACCTTAGTCTTTGAGGGTCCTTTACAAGTGGTATGATTAAGGAAAAAAGATATTCCTTGATAACAACTGATGAAGGATTAAGCATAAAATCCGAAACATCGAGATTGTCACAATAAAGAAGTAGTTCTCAAGGAAAATCCTGCTTTTCTACTTCCGTATATTGTACTTCTCTACCCTCATCACACTATTCGACCTTATACTAACCAATACCAAGAAACCATGCATCACACAACGGCTTATAAACACATTTTATATATCAAAATTACACCCTTTCCTTTACGACAAGCACGATGGTGTATTCCTTAATTCTTTAAGTGGGGTTTTAAATTATTGTGAATCAGATAAGACCGATTGTAATGATGACGATTCTGAAAATATTCAGTTTTAATACATCTCTTTCTATCGTTGTCAAAGAATAGTGCATGTGTATGTTGATCGACAAGTACAATATATAGGGGATTCTTAATATTACCCAATGAATATTCATGAGGTATCAGAAACCGAGTGTACTCGAAAATGAGGCTAAGGCCGCTTCGATACCCGAAAGTTGGGTTCTTACAGCATATTGTCAAGTCAGTATCCTTTCGAAATTATGCTTTGTTTGTTAAACATTTCGCTAAAGTCAACTGCAGGAAGACGATAATCGGATAAGCTGCCACATGTCTTGAGGTAGCAGAGATTACAATATCATTTGACTAACAGTTTGAGTTCTTTCGACAGATATTCGGGGGTATTCCCACGCCGGGTTTACCGTCATTTTGCATTGTCGTTGAAATATTTCAGTGTTTAGAAAATACGGATATAAGACACAATAATTTTCACATTTCCAAAAGAAATCAAGAAATATTTTCATTACACACACTCGTTTGCATCTGGGAAAAGATGCAGATTTAGCGATCTCTCCCTAAAACGTTAGCCGTCAGCCGTTTCAACGTGCCAAATTGAGTTACTATGGGTCATCCAGTGCATGCCTCAATGTAAACAAACCAGAATTTAGGGGGCTTTAATAAAGATACAATTAACAGACAATGTGAAATTATATATTCCTTTGAATATAATTAAATTCCATAATTTGTTAGTTTCTGATGAAGTCACAAATAACTTTTGATTTAGCTGAAAAAGAGATCAATTTTTCTAGCTTACCATTCAATCACTCCTAAAGTTCTCTACTTTTTGGGCCTAATATGATTATTTATAAAACAAGCTATGCTTAAAAGCAGTAGCCAAATATTTACTAATGAAAAAGATGAGCTTTCCTTTTCATGATAAATACATATGAAGATATTGACAACAAATAAAATAACATATTTGTTAAATCATAACTTTTATAATAATCACTGTGATATTATTCTGAATTTAAGAGATTCAAATATTAATTACACACTGGGTCATATGAGGGTATTCATTGAATGTATATACAAACAATTAATTGTTAAATTGAATAAGAAATTCCTATTACATGTAGAACTATTTTGTTTTTATAAAAAGGCCGATTAGTTAAATGTATCAGAATAAGCAGGAAAATGAAGGATTCTTTAAAAGGTATAGGGAATAAGTAGATTAAAGAAATGAAGCCATTGATTTTAGGAATAATATTTACATTTCAATTATCTAAGCTCTTTTTTAAAACGACATTAAGTTATCATGACTAAAATTTGGAATTTGGAAGTCTTGATACATATTTCACTCCATGTTTATTGTCAATGAAAAAGCTGAAAGTTAGTTTAGAGAACTGACAGTCAATCATATTAATTAGGATTTATTGAATTCATGACTTCAGTACTTTTGATATTAGACACTATGTACACTATGATTTTCTTTTTATACTCATGATTATTTTTTCCTATTTAGTATGATACATGATAAGATTTATTATTTACAAACAATTATGATAAAACAATTAAATTAATTCTACAGTAGAGATATTATATCCGTTTTGTGATTTATAAAAAGTTCATTTCTGAAAATTTTGCTTTGAAAATATTCTTAACAAAACAATCAGTTCGTGTCTTTGAGAAGTTCAGTAAATATACCTTTCAGTATCTTCATTACCATTGTTAGTAAACATGCCGGTCCAACTAAGTTGGGTTTAACCGTTTAGCGATCCTTTTATGCATAAAAATTAAGAAAAATTGGCTTTGAGATTATTATAAATGCTCTCGTGCCTATATGGACCCAATGCGAATGCAAAACTCACGTTGAATTTACCACGTATACAACTATTGATAACAAAGATTTGAGGGCTATCCCTGGGCGAATTTCCCTTCATTTTGTCATTACTCGATATGTTTTCATGTCTGAAATTGACTGATTTTCTTTACATTCATGCTTATATACTCGTGTCTAGCCTAGGAAATTCAATATACACAGCGAATCCCACTATCGAAATGCAGCCATTACGCTATCCAGGAAGTAGGAAGCGGCCTAAGCCTCGGTTTGGATTTGAGGAGGTCGTAGGTCGTTGCATGCATAAATATTGAGAATCCCCTCTTATAGCAATTACGCAGTAGAAACTGTCAGATTCAAGATGTTACAATACAAGTATTAAGCCAGAAGCCAGGTATGTACACAATGGTAGGCAAACAATAAATCGGGTAAGAGAAAGAGATGTACACAGCCTAATGTAATCAGTTAATTAGTTGTATCTGCAACATAGTCCGTGGTTTGAGATTTTTTACCTCACTCTTCCTTGTTCCTCACGTGTTACATCATGCAGCAGGCGAAGGAATAAGGGAGAATTATTTGCGGGAGAATTGCAATACTCGCGTTTGAATTTGAATAAGGAATCAACTATAGCTTGCAAACAACCGTATACCGCTTATTCTCTGTGGTTAATCAGTAGTAATCCGGCACTCTTCCGTGGTCTGAGGTAATTTTCCTAAATATCCTACCTTTTGAAGGTGTTCAAAGGGAGGTTGGCGGAAAAGTTTTTGCCGCGGGAAACTGTCGACGACGTGGAACGTCTGCAGACATATTGCCCTACATAGCGTAATGACACTGAATAAACGGAAGATGTACGGTCCGTACGGATTCGCTTCTGCAGGTCTTTCTTGAAATTAATAATAATAATAATAATAATTATACTTAATTTACATGTTTATAGCGCCTCGTATCCATTCAGGAAGTTGCTCATTGGCGCTAGCATATGTGTGGTTGAGGAAACTGGAACAGTTAGGCGTGAGATTTGGTGATTAGGAAAGTTTTTAGTATTCCCTTGAATGTCTCTTTTGATTCTGTTTGCTGGATGTGTTGTGGGAGTGAGTTCCATATAGCAGGTGCACAACTAGAAAATGGCTTTTCTCCAATTGCTGTTTTCAAACGGTGCTGGCAGAAAAGGATTTCGTCGGAGGAACGTAGACTGCGACTGGGTATGTACAACGGAATAATGTCACGGAGGTAGATTGGAAAGAAACTGTCGTGGATACAGGAGTGAGTTATTGATGTAAGTTTAAAGGTGATCCGCTCTGGGACGGGGATTTTCTGGAGTTTCTTGGTGGAATTCTGGGGCAAGTTGGCGTAGAGCGAGTTGCAATAATCTAGTTTAAAAGTAACTAGACACTGCATCAAGAGCTTCGTTGTATTAGATCGAGTAAGTGGCGAATGTTTTTCTGATGTTGTAGCTGGAATAAAAGCATGACTTGCTGATTGCTGTTAAGTAGGGAGTAAAGGTCAAAGTTGAATCAAAAATCACTCCTCAGTTTCTGGCTTTCTCTGTTGCTGTCACTTCATTTCTGTCAAGGTTGCGGGTTGTCGAGGTGGAGAGTATATTATGCTGCTTGGATCCGAATGTTAAGAATTCGGTTTTGTCCACATTGAGCTTTAGGAAGTTTGCTGTCAACCACAATCTTGGAGGCAAAGTAGACCAGATGATGTCCGAAAATTAGGGTATAATCTTCCCGTGATAAATGTACTCCTCTGCACTGCTCTGTCTTTTAATCTTACAAGTGCTCATGAAGACCCCTGTACTTGTATTTTTTGTCACAAACAGATTGTATTACACTACACTTGCTCGTCTCTGCAATTTGCTGGTTTAGAAGTTTTAAAATAATTTTATGTTGCATACTTAAGTCATCATTTGATATTCAACAACTAATGTTAAAAGGACTGTAGAGCGTGATGTCAAAGATAATAGATCACATCACATTACGTCACATCATGCAAATTGTGAAAGTAAACGTTTTTCTCATTACAGAGGACCCTCAACTCATTATTCTTTTAGCTGACTACGGACCTAAAGACGATGTTGGACACCTTTTCAAACTCAACATCCATCATATGAACATCTCCCGCATCCCTGTCGGTGTTGTGGCACCTGTAGCCTTAGACTACGACCACAAAGAGGGTTTGATCTACTTCACTGATGTATACACCAAACAGATCAGGAGGGTTGACATCAATGGTGGAAATGATACTGAAGTGGCGAAATTTAATTCAAGTGATTATAGTTAACATTAATTTATTATTCTCGTATTCATATGCTGCATAAACCGAATTTTACAGAAAAGAGATTTTTAGTTTTCATTTAACTTACTTACAAGACTTAGTATCTCCATTATTTGTTATGACCCTTAAATTTTAAGCTTTAAAGGGATAAAGTACTTGGTTGAAATCAAATATGTCAAACGTGATCAATGATGTTGTTGCTTTAAGATGCATTGATTGTTGCCTACACTTCTTAAATGCATGTGATCTGTATAACACAGAAAGTCGCCTCGAATTTCTCCTAACAAAAACCCGAAAGGATAATAATAATAATAATAATAATAATAATTGACTTTTAAAGCGCCTAGTATCCATCCAGATGGTTGCTCACTGGCGCTAACATATATTAGAGTGTCTGGGTTATAAAGTATGATATAATCAAAAATGAGCTATAGAGAAGAGAAGTGTTTTCAGCTGTTTCTTGAAGGAGTCTTTGGACTCAGTGTTGCGGATATAATATATGCCCGTTTTGTATCCGACTTGAATCCCCCTTTTCATATAGACAATACATTCAAGTAATGAAAACACCAAACAGCGTTTCGATGCGTCCTTTGATTAAAACGATATAACGGTTCAAAGTGTGTAGAAATTCCCCACCTCGAAAGCCCAATTTAAAAAAGTCCATAGAGCGGCCTGAGCTCTCCTTCGGCGGATGTGACGTCATAGACTGCCAACTGTACTTATAAGAAATCAGAAGACATTTAACTGCATCTTGAAACAGGAAATCGCAAATGCATGTGTGTTGCCATAGTGACTGAAATTGACAATAAAAGTTGAATGAACGCATAAATAACTCAAGGGGAAAATTGTCTATAAATTGAAAATGCAATTCTTGAATAACTGTGAGACTTGATATAGCAAATACAGAATGTAAATTAAAATCATTTATTAATTGAAATGTATCGCTGCGGTGAGATTTAAATTCATTTTAATGTTCATGTAGCTTTCATCAGAAAGGTACATTATGATTGAAAATATTCAAGGTGCACGGATTTCTCTCCTGTAAAGTCATCTTATTTATCCTAATTATTTTTCATATTCTTCATTCCATTATATATCCAAGCATCATTTCATTTTGTGCTAAAGTCCAATTTCAATCATCAACAGCACTACTACAGTCTGCATGATAACAATGACAATCTATTCATGCAGTGTAATTGTCAGCAGACTGTCAGTTATTTAAAATATATTTTGTCATACATAGTTTAAAAAATGTTGTGTTTTTATTGACAATATAAGCCTAGGTCGCTCTAATTGGTATCACACTCTTTATCTCAAACACTTACCATAGACTAACGTAAAACAACAATAATCTCTATCCTTACTATGAAAAATACACTTTAAGTTTTTATGAAGGTGGCAAATCGCGAATCAAGAGGTACATTTACTAAACACATCAAAGATATGATCTTCAATATCAATCATAACTGGTCAATAAGGCTAAAACAGCTGCTCGGTTCCGTCGTATCCCAATGACTAGATCCTGAAGTTGCCGAGAGGCAGTCCATCGAAAGCGAGTTCTCAATGTTACAGTCATGCAAAGCAGAAACACGGAGTTACGATATTGAGTTGACACTTTAAAATGGCACAAAGTAGTAACAAATATTCTGGATATACAACGATCAATCAGCTACACAGGGGGATAGTCACAGTGGCGGTAGATATCAGCTTGGGTTCACTCGGTCGGCATTATCGGAGATTAACAATTCAAAAAATTAACAACAGTAAATAAATGTCAAACAGAATATGTCGATGTATAGATATTAAAGAGCCACTCCGTGCTTTTCATAACATATCATTTACCTTTTATACGAACCTTAATGTCATATGTTGTGATATAAAATCCAAACATCTTAACTTTTCATGTCCGAAAGACATATATATGACAAATACTGTTTTTCCATGAAAATCTGAAAACAGCCTTATAAATAAGGTGTAGATATCACGTCCAATATTCATGGATAGTAACAAACACTATCAACTTCCTACTGCCCTCCTGGCTGTTTTAGATAAGTCTCTAGAATTACGTTTGACTATTTGACGCGCGCCACTGTCGATCATAATTGCGATGTTCTACCTTCATATTGTCACTGTAAAAAACCCAACAAGCTTTAAAGCGTGTCTTTTTGGTAAAAGTTGATACTTCGCGATCAAATGACACCATTGATTAAGTTTGGCATATATGACTCCAACAACTCACGGACTGGCTCTTAAATAGCTTTGGTGACTTAGGTGCTTTTTTTATATATTTATTTTATCAGTGAAAATATATGCGTTCACGACCGCTGGAATCTATAATGTAAATAATGACACAGAACAGCCAGTCGTAAGCGAGTCCTGTCTTTGTCGTAACGTCCCCCCTAGCACCTGATTTGCTAATAAAACGTTTGGCGTCTGTTTTCCGGAAGTCTTTTTATAAAACATGTTTTTTCTACTATTTTCAGGTGGATGTGAACTTAAACAGTTGTTGATATTCATTCCTAACATGTTTTATGAATTATTTCCGCTAATCGTACCCCCTCTGTGGATATAATATTTTCAAATAAGACCATAACTTGTTTTCCTTGAAAATATGTAATTGTAATAAAATTTGCATGTGATGAATATTCGAATCGACTCATTTTCTGTGAAATGTGGACACTTCATTTCTTCAATTTATAATATCAAACGGCTTTTTAGGGATGTAATAAAACCATTTGTTGAAAGATAGGCATGCGTTTCGGTTACAGAATTGCGGTCAAAGCTCATATAAAGTCATGCGTCGTTGAATCTGTATAATTTAATGTTTAGGCACACTTAAATTCAATAGAAATCCCTGAAAAAGTTGTGTTCAATTAGAGTTTTTCTTTTCTAACATATGATAATATGCATATTGTCAAACGTTTCCAGCATCTAGCCCTGAAGGCCTAACTCTTGACGAAAAAACTCGTCAAGTGTTCTACACAGACAACGGCAACAACGTCATAGGAAGAGTGGAGATGGACAACTTCGACAATAAAGTTATTATCAACACGAGGCTGGACAAACCTCGAGGAATTGTTGCCGATACTAAGAACAGGTAATCGTTTGTGTTATAGATAGCTCTTTTCCCCTAATACCTTTGTTTTCTATGTTGACGATTTAAAGCATTATCATTAAAGGAGGACTTAACTATTTCACCCATTGGGTAAAATATTATGTAAATTTCAAGAATCCGATTTGAAATAACAAAACGCAAACGCCAAATTTCAAAGAATTATTGTGTTAGATTGAGACAATAAATTATATAATTTAAGTCTCAAGAATTCACATGCCTCTGGACAAAGAGTTAGCTTGTTAAATTATTTTGCCATTAGCCCACATGACGACATAAATGTCAGTACCGATATGGCTACCATCTGCAGCAATGCTTACTGTGCATACTTCCGTCAATTAATGGACGTTCAAATTCATTCCATTGGTGCTGAAATGAGGTTTAGATCTGATGTCTGGGAAGGTCAGTACAAGGTTTGACGTTAGAATGTACAAGATAACGTACCATGGTGCATAGTGGTGAATTAGTGCAATCGAGCTGAATCAATAATGATGACAGTTAATAATCGGAACATGTTTTCTATATACCTATTTACTGTCAAACCCCCTTGAACCACCACAAAACAGAACTTTGTATGCTGAATAACCAATGTCATAAAAAAACAACAATGTGTTAATCACGTTTGTTGAATTTTCGACTGAAAGTTTCAAACTGAACAAGTGTCATATTGTTGTATTGCGTCTCGCTGTTGTAGACTTAACCACATTTTATCACTGACAGAGGCTTTCCTTAAGTTTATATCGTTCAATTTCGTGAGTGCCCAGTTGACGGTGTCTAAAAACAGATGGTTAAACTAGCCTTCCTGTTTGAATATTCAGTTCATACACTTGAGGAAAGAGAGTGGCCTGGATGCATTCGTCCTAGGCTCACTTTGAAATACTGGGCGATTTGGGTGCTAGTGGTCTGAAATTGCACTCAGAGGAATACCTAAATGCCTACAAACTCGACCTATGGCGACATTACGAGTTCACATCACTCTGCCTTGGTATGATGATGATCTCCAAAAAATGACAAAAAATGAAAAAATATTTGCCCACTAATTAACATTAATACACATTGCTTCTACACATTCTCTTACGTGAATTTCGCGTTATGGGTTTTAGATGTTCTCAAAATGTTTCTAACATGGAATTTTGTTTATAATCAACGTGTTGCGTGAGATAAATCTGTTAACAGTTGCACAACATTTACCTTCGGGAAAGAAATATTAGTATGTTTAAAGATAATATATCCACTTAGGGGGTACGATTAGCGGAAATACTTCATAACATGGTTAAGAATAAATATCAAGAACTATTTAGGTTCACATCCACCTGAAAAAAGCAGAAAAAAACGTGTTTTATAAACACTTCCGGAAAACAGACGCCAAACGTTTTATTAGCCAATCAGGTGCTAGGGGAGTTGTGACGACATAGACAGGACTCGTTAACGACTGGCTGATCTGTGTCATTGTTTACAATACAGATTCCAGCGGTCGTGAACGTATATATTTCACTGTTTGTACTTATAAAAAGCCCCTAAGTCACCAAAGCTATTAATATCAATACATCGACATATTCTGTTTGACATTAATTGACTTGTTATTTGTTTGGGTTGTTAATCTCCGATAATGCCGATCGAGTGAACCCAAACTGATATCTGCCGCCATTTTGACTGGGTTTTTTTTGAACATCTAGACAAATCGACTATCCCCCTGTGTAGTAGATTGACCATTGTATATGTAGAATATTTGTTACTACTTTGTGCCATTTTATAGTGTCAACTCAATATCGTAACTCCGTGTTTCTGCTTTGAATGACTGAGATCTCGCTTTTGATGGACTGCCTGTCGGCAACTTCCGGATCTCGGAATAGGATACGACGGTTCCAAACAGCTGTTTTTTGGGCTTATGAACCAGCTGATAATGAAGATCAAATTCTTTATGTGTTAAGTAAATGTACCTCTTGATTCGCGATTCGCCACCTTCATAAAAACTTAAACTTACGTACTAATGTATTTTGCATAGTAAGGATACATATTATTGTTGTTTTGTGTGAGTAAATGGTCTGTGTTTGAGATAAAGAGTGTGGTACTAATCTAGAGTGACGTGGGCCAATTTTGTCAATAATAACACAACATTTATTGCTGATTGTGATGTAAGTTAAAGCCTGCTTGGAAATGTATTGTAAATATGAATTTTTTTTTCAGGTTTAAGTATTTCAACCAAATGAAAATATTAACGCTGAAAAGCATATTATTTCAATTTCCTTCGGTACTTTAGTACCGGTATTTTACCAGAGAGAGGTTTTTAATTACCTAACACTACTTTTTCACACCAGACAATATAATCATAAAGTTATTACCTAACAGTCTACATGAAATGCCGCACACCTGTACATTATGGCAATTAAGCAATAAACTTAATTACCTCAGCACCTGGCACATTTCTAAAAGGTAATACATAAGACACTGATTAGTTATCTAACTTATCCTCACACATGATCAACAGACTTTATTGAAACTTTATGAAGGTAATTAGGTTTGTCATTCCACGTGACACATGTAAATATATCAACAAATCTGTATTACTAAATATATTATTTCATACTGCAATGTATATCAATATCAAATAGGTTATAAATTATTAATTTTTTTTAAATAACTATTTAGTTCAACTCGATTAATTTTTCAATTCTATATGTAATCAAATACAAAAAATGTAAACAATTGTTGGGGTTAGAATTAATAATTTCTGCGACTAATCCTTAGAGACATTAATTCATACTGCAGATAAAAACTCAACATTCGTCTGCAAAATCATCAACTAAAGTCAACTCCCCAAAAGTTTCATGATTATTTATCCCACCTCCCCCTGGATAGAATTTTGAATGAGCCAATCTTTCAAGTTCCTTACCCTCTTTCGTTCCCTCTTCTCAAAGTATTCCGTCCGTTTTCTCTTCCGATGTGGTTTATTGTCATATTCCGCTTGACAGACGGGTAGCGGGCCTATTTTCATCTTTATCTGTTTATTAACTGTTGGTACGGCATTTTTGACGAGTCTTTTCCTTTGTGGGAAGTCCAAAGTCCGTTTTGAAATCGTAGGAAAGATCATAACAGTCCTCTATGAAATGATCGGAGCAGATGACAGACCTGTCATTGGGACTCCACTTCGCTCTTTTCTGACTAACAAACTTTGTCCAATTCGCGAATTGGACATGATCCTTCGGAAACTGATGCAGTTGGCAGCAACGCATGAAGAAGGCATGTCTCATTCTCAATGAAAACGTAGACGAATGCGACCCATATCTGCATCGATATATACTTGTTTACGAACAATCGCGAAGCGAGTCCTGTCTATTACGTCACATCAGCCAAATGAAAGCTCAGGCCACTCTAGGGACTTTTTTCATTGGGCTTTCGAAGTGGCCAATTTCTACGCACTTTGGACCGTTATATCTTTTTAATTAAAGGACGAATCGAAACTCTGTTTGGTGTTTTATTTACTTGAATGTATTGTCTTTATTAAACTCGGGATTGAAGTGGGATACAAAACTGGGATATAATATCTTTAACGTTCACTTATACACACGTGGAACATTCTCATATGACAGGCATTTTCTTGTTTATAGTCTTTTTTCCTTGAATGGATATGGATATGGCTATGCTTAAACTAATAAATACATAATTTGGTCTTATACACAAGAGTAGTCTTGATTTTAATGACCTTTGGAAATCAAAATAATAGTGTTACTAGCCTGAATGTTTTATTGCACCGACAATCGAAGGGCAATACGTTCAATCTGCAGTCATTCAGTATGTTTCCTCCATTTGCCTCCCCCAGGGAAGACTTGCAAAAGTAACATCAGATTATGTGCGGCAAAGAACTGTTATTCACTCTTCATTTAGTGTCCTTTCGCACAGTTTATCAGTTGTTGTTCTTCTTCATTTTTGGGTCTCCTGCCAGCACTGTCATCTTCAACTGCTTTACTAACACAAATACTGCTACCGAACGTCCAATGCAAGTATTCAGCATTAGCAGTTATTCTGTGAATTTTCCGTCATTGCCAAGACTGAATTGAAACATTTTCCAACATTTTCGTGACAATCTGAGGCACGTTGTTCCATAGTATTGGGTGGTTTCTTTCACCGCTTCGACATTGTTGTGTCGTATTTTTCATGTATTGTTAACGAAGTATCAGTGATACTTCCGAAAGTATTCCGAAAAGTGTGCACAACACGTTTCCGTAGGATTGCGTCAAATTTTCCGCTCTGCCGAAGAATTCAATCTTCGGACCTCCGCAAGTAGCATAGATGTGAAATGAGAATGTAAGATATTCTGTAAACATCCCCGTACTGAGCTGTGGAGAGTTGCGGTAATCAAGGACGTCGGTGGATTGACCTCCAACAATAAAGGTTTCAAACTATTTCGAAATACCTTTCGGAAAAATAAGAATCTTTCAATACACATGGAGCTCGAGGTTAACGACCAAAAGCAAAAAGAACTAATGGAATGCATAGGAATGAGAATGAAGTGTTACGGGGGAAATTTTGATAATTGAAGAGCACACAGAGAAATGGTGGTGACTATGAAAGGCGGCACTAATCCGTTTGTTGACCATGATGACCTTCAGAATAATTGCTAAACGAAATAACTGCTTAATACTTGCTGTCTTTAGGGGAATATCAAGGGCGTAAGACCTACTACTAACCGATCCTGGGTTACTATGAAATACTATAGCACTTTATACTAACCTATTTCAATCTATTTCACCCTAGCTAAAACTATTTCTTCCTTTGATAATTGAAGAGCACACAGAGAAATGGTGGTGACTATGAAAGGCGGCACTAATCCGTTTGTTGACCTTGATGACCTTCAGAATAATTGCTAAACGAAATAACTGCTTAATACTTGCTGTCTTTAGGGGAATATCAAGGGCGTAAGACCTACTACTAACCGATCCTGGGTTACTATGAAATACTATAGCACTTTATACTAACCTATTTCAATCTATTTCACCCTAGCTAAAACTATTTCTTCCTTTGATAATTGAAGAGCACACAGAGAAATGGTGGTGACTGTGAAAGGCGGCACTAATCCGTTTGTTGACCTTGATGACCTTCAGAATGATTGCTAAACGAAATAACTGCTTAATACTTGCTGTCTTTAGGGGAATATCAAGGGCGTAAGACCTACTACTAACCGATCCTGGGTTACTATGAAATACTATAGCACTTTATACTAACCTATTTCAATCTATTTCACCCTAGCTAAACTATTTCTTCCTCGCTCTTCACATTCAACATTGCATTTACCCTATTCTACCCGAGCTTATAACATCCTACACTACATTACCCTATCCGATCCAACTACCGTACATCAAACTATTCTAACCTACCTTAAACTACCCTTGCTCACTCTACCCCTTGCTACATTATATGACCCTATCCTATTAAAGAGGAGAAGTAACGCATGAATTTGATTATTACAAATTAGTATCTGTATTCGTTTCACTTATAAGATTCAATAGAGCCAAAAAGTGATAAAGTAGTAGTATACGCTTTAATTCAACTACTATGAGACCTTTTATACCCCTGTTTTGGATAACCGCCTAATGAGACTGGCGAACGCTTAGACAAAATCACCGAAGCATGACTCGAAGCCACGCCCAGTGTGACGTGCTAGTCGTCAGCTGAAAGTCTAGCCCTTTGATTTTCTCTGTATTTTTAAGCTAATTCCACAGCAAAATAGAGGCAATAGCGTGACCAAAAGAATTCCAAAATACGATATGTAACTGCTTCATGATATCAACTTTCCCTCTCAGTCGTCAAATCCACCTTGATTTTACTGTGAAAATCCTTGGATGCGGTTTTCTGGGGTGGGTTTATATGAAAAAGTTTAAGAACTTGGTCGGTGAGAGATCCATTACTACGGGATATCACGTAGTTTTACAACATGTATTTATCGATATGAAGTTCTAAATTGTCTCGAAAAAATGAAGGTTTTTTTAATAAACGGGAGAGAATGTAGAAACTTTTTTTAATGTTTACTATAGAAAAAATAATTTTGTTTCACTCCACTTTCATGACAACTTAGTATTTAGTGGATTATTCGTTTGTATTAAACTAACACATATTTTATTCTTATCTAGTATAATATCTCACACCGTGTTGCAATATCTCTGTCTTCCAAGTATTGAACAATCAATGACATGAAAACATACCTGGCGCAACAGTTAGAAACATCCTATGTAATCCCAAAGAATGTTGGTACCCGTTCACAACATGTACTTTTTTAAATGTCCGTAGAAGTGCATGAGCCAAATCTCCTTCTCTTAATTTATTGGTTGAGTATATATTCTACAAGTCCATTGGTTCAAATGACTGGACGCCGTGACAATAAACTAAGTAAAGGTATAATTAGAGACCATTAAATCAAAAATTGAAATTGAATGCGATAGGATTACAAAACGGCCACCTGTGTGTCATAAAAAATAAGACTATTTAAACCAGTCTGATTGTTGTGACAACATTTGGCAGACGTCTTAATTGATGTACACATGCTATGGAATAGTGCGCATAGCATCATATTAAAACACTGTCTTTCGCTTGGAACAATAAAAATAATGTACATGTAACATCAATTTTTTCATGACTTTAGATATGTTTAAACAGTTGTTAAGACTGTGAGATGTCCTGTTGTTTTTTCATTAAGGAGGTTATACTTCCGCCGACTAGCACGTCACGCGGTAGGACACGCCTCAGTGACCACGGGCCAGTTCATTTCTGTTCACTGGTGCTAATTAGCTGGTGATTCGAAAAAGCCGTATTGAAGTTGTTTATCGGTCGATTTCAAAATTTAAACTCAAGTTACTGGCAAATTAGAATACATATCTTATGAATCACGAAAGTTGCAATGGGTCATTTTAGTCGATCTTTAAACATTACGCTACCCTGAAATACACTACCCTACACCAAACTATACTACTTCTCTCATCCCTTCACCAACCTACACTACTTTTTGAAGCGCATTTAAAAGCGGTATACATATATAAAGCAAGATATTTCTGGAAAACAACCGATGCAGGAATGAGCATAAAAATGTACTTCGAAACATCCTGATTTTCACAATAAATGGTTGTTCTCCTTTTCTACTACCATACCTTACACTTTTCTATCCAGACCTACACGTTTTTACCTATCCGACCTTACACTACCAAACTTTTCTAATTGTGTAAGTGTGCAAAATTGGCGGCTTATAACCTGTGGAAATTAGTTTTACTGGCAATATTTTCATCAACCTCTCGTTTACGACAAGCGTGAAGGTGAAGACTTAACTCCTTTATGTAAAGTCTTAAAAAGTTAGAAATCAGATCAAAACGAATGTAATGAAGGACAACTTCTTAATTCTCAATACCTTATCGTGGTGTGGTGGTTTGCGTGCTTCAGAGACCCCAAGAGCTATGCCAGCTGGAGCTTACATGTTCCTGGTAGGGACACCCAAGCTGGACAGGTCGACGGGTAGAAGCCAGACTAAATTTGAGTCCTTCTAAAACCTGTTGTCTATCTCTCACTATGCCTTTCTTTCCGTCTTTTACCTCATCCTTTCGATCCCTTTCTCCCTGATCTGTCCACTCTCTTTTGGATGGACGTGTTTAATAACTGAAATATTGTTCAAAGCACGTTAAACCCCCAACTCACTCACTCACTCACTCTTAATTCTGAGAATGTTCCAACATCTTTTTGTTGTTGTCGAAGGAAACTGATTAGACGTAAAGGGGTGAACATATATATAATTATCAAGAAAAACAATAAACAGAAGCAATTACGCAAAATATTTGGCCGATCGTTGAAGGCGTAAAATAGGAATTCAAGCCAGAAGTAAGTGATGTACATCGGTAGACAAACAATGAGGTTATAGCAAGAGATGGACACAGGTAGCAAGATGAATACCAACGAGTTTTTATCGATAGTCAACTTCTTTATTGTCCAAGTGTGGTAATTTTCTGTATCGAATTCACCGAATTTATCAATATAATTTTCAAAACAACATCCGAACTCTCAACTTAGGATATATTGTTCTGTGCGAACGATAACCACTTATTGAATCATATGATACTATTAGCGCCATAATTTTGTTATGAACATAAAAGGTGTGAACGTAGTTTCTCAATATACAAAGGCATTTTAAAGGATTTTCTTGACATTGAGAGGTTTATTGCAAGAAACATTTTTAAAATGAAATGTTTTGTTAGAAAATGGAACGTTCTGGAGAATGCCTTAAAATGAATCTCGAATTTTACTTGTGTAATAAGATATGTCGTCACTGTACCAATAAGTATTGATTGTAACCAGTTCAAGTGAAAAAAAATGCAATAACAAATAATTTAAAAAATAAAATAAAAAATAAAAACTTCTTTATTGCACGAATTGTGACGTTTCAGTATAGATGCTATCACGTATATGATGTAAGAATCAAAACGGAAACGTCGCAATTTGTGCAATGAAGTTTACTATCCGGCTTCTTAAATGCCCATTAAAGAAGGTATTTAGTTGGTTTGATTAACTTATTACATGTGTATCAGTCCATCTCTGGCTATGTCCGCAATCGTCCCGCGCCTCTATCAATTATTTCTCGCGTTCCAAATGTTGTCCGCAATCATGCCGATTATGCCACTTCTTATCCTTATCTTATCCGTAGTCATCCTGCTTTGTTCCGTGGACTGAGGGTAATTTTCGTTGTCACCTACGTTTTGAACATGTCCAAAAGGAACGTTTGCGGAAATGTTGGGCCTTGAATGACTGCGAGGGACAACTGAGTATATGCTGCACTTCCTGAGGGGCCCATACGGAATAAATGGGGAGACTTTCGGTCCTTTGCAGTGTTATTGAATATTCGCTTCCGCAAGTCTTCTGTGACGCATTGAAATGGGCTATTACCGGTCCTCAGCCTGAGAACGGCTGCTAATTCTTTCTTTTTTTTTAAATTTGATCGATATTTCCACATGACTTATTGTGATATTTAAAATACTTTTGATCAACATGCATTTGAATTTATTTATAAACAGTCTGTCTTACAAGCTTTACCAAGATCTTTTTGCCGTAACATTGATTGTTAAATGTGTCGTCGCAATGAGCCTTCGTAGCGTCAAATCCCAAACCTTTTACATGTACTTTTAAAGACAGTTTAACCCCTTCAAAGATACTTGTATAGTCTCGTTTCATTTCTTTAATTTAGAGTTGATAATTTGCGACGCCTATCATGTCATCCTCAATCCTCCTACCTATAATTCTTCACTTTATACCCCAGGACAGAGTAAGGGTCGGCACGATGAATTTATATCCTCCCTTTGGTTTCATTTTATTAAATCACGAGTTTCCGCAGGCTAATACTGCTAATATTGCTCATGTCAGGACGCACCTCCACTTTGTCATATACTTCTGAGGCGTCCCAGTTATGGACTTAGAAAGGGGTTTTTATATAGACGAGGCATTAAAAATCTACCTGTTTATGGAAAATCTGAATATACCGTAGCACTCATCAAAAGTATTGCCATCAAACAAAATTGCTAAAACACTATGCCCGAACGAACGATGCGTTTCTTTGTCAAAGGGTTTAAATTGTGATTTTTTGTATTTTCAGAAAGTTATACTGGGTTGATTTCGGCAGTAACCCGAAGATAGAGACGAGTGACTATGACGGAGAAGAGAGATCGGCTGTGATTCAATCTGGTCTGCTCAGACCCTTTGAGATAACTCTTGATGAAGATGGTAAAGATGATTAATTGTACATAATCAAAATGCAGAACAGAATTAACCGCGGTTTTTTTTAACTCACATAAGAAATACTCTCTTAAGTCCTCTCTTAATCTACATTTGATAATTCAAATCATAAAAAATATGACATACGTTTCTTTGAGAACGTCCAAGAGCTTTACTAAATCATCAGAAATTGTGTCAACCTACCATACGGATAATATAAATAGATTTAACACCTGATTAATGCATGTGTAGTAAAGGAAAATTACCGTTCATTCTCTCCCAACAGAGGTAGCTCTGTCTTAATTCGAAGGTTTCTTAGTCACGAAATGTTGTTAGTTGTGCAATCAGCGACAAAAGTTATCATTCAGATTGCCAAAGATATTTCCGTAGGCTTCCCAAAAGCTAAACGTTATTCGAACTTTGCACTTTGCAGAACACAAACGCGACTGATAAATTGCACAGGCCTGTGTGACAACAAATTATTTTTCATGGTTTAAACATAGCCAGGTAGTTTAAGTTGCACTATTGTCCCACTATAAGCCCGAGAAACTTTCGTATTAAGACAGAGAGTGTAGAGGAATTTATGACGGAGCTACCTCTGTGGGAGAGAATGACTAACTTACCTAATTATTTTTTCACAGAGGTTAAAGAGAGTGAGTGTATTAGAAGACTAAAGTTGTTGTGTTTATCATATATCCTTCCGTCACTTGATATTGTGTTTACACCCCATTATATTTTTAGAAGGGCGACTATACTGGACTGAGGTCGGGGGAGTCATTAACTCTTTCAACTTGAATAACACTGATCGGAGAGCCATAGCAACGCTGAGTGATGGGGTTCCAAGTCACATAAGTTTATTTAACGGATTTATGTACCTCACATATTTTCATGAAAGGTAAACATTCTTAATGGATATTTCCGTACTCATATATTGGCAATTAAGCTAACTCAAATCTAAATCTAAATTAGTTAATGGTATCTGTTATTAAATCCATCTGTACTTTGTTATGAAGAACGTCTGCAGGATTATAATTGAGGATATTGAAGCCAGATTAGAATTCTGATTCAATCTGCGGAACTCCATAAATGGCAGGGAGATTATATTCATATCCACCACTCATGAATATCACATATTGTTCATGTGATTCCTGATGAATAATTATTGATCAATATGAAGTATTGATTCTCTTGAAAAATGAAAATTTTTTGAACGGGATACCTCTAAATTAGGTTATGAATATATTGTCATATACGGTTAGTGTAGAGACATGTATCATACTTCGCAGAAAATTCTTATAATTTCGTGACAACTTAGTATTAAAGTGGATGATTCGTATGTAGTTATCTAAAATATATTTGTTAACTTATGTTTCATATCACATCGTGTGGCTGTGTCTGTCTTCGAACAATCAATGATATAATAACATAGCAGGCGCAAGAGTTAGAAACATACTTTATAATCCTAAGGATGTTGGTAGCCGTTTCAAATTATCTACCTTTTCAAATAATAGTCATCATTGATAGAAATGCATCAGCCCTCTCTCCTTCTCTTAATATATTGTTTTAATATATATATGTAGTATATATATAAATATACTAAGTAGAAGTCGAATGCCAATTATTTTAAGTAATTGAAGTTGAAACTATTACAACCTTTTATTTATCACAGAACAAGGTCAAGTAATTTGCATATGTCCTTATATTCAATAACAACTTACAAAATCTGTTATAGAGAAAGAGAAAGAGAAAAATATTTTATGTTCATGTCACATAGCGTACATACATGGAACGAGTTACAATAACAAAATGTGTATTGTACACTGTCCGGCCAGGAATGGCCTATGATACACTAAATCACTCAAAGAAAATTATTATTGAGTTACGTTCCCTATGAGGACTTTAGAACATACGTTAAATGGTCTCAATGTGGAATAGGATATATTCGAAATCTAATGACTGACTATGGACATTTAGAAAAAAGAACTTCATGTCTTGAAAAGTGACTTCCAATTAAATGATAATAACTGTAACTGTAATAATTTTCTCCTTGGCGATCCAAAGTTGAATATTCTTGAAAATCATATTTTTATAATTACAAACGTTACATACAAAAGTGTCAATATACCCATCCACATATTTACATACAAGCGAAGTAGAATTTTCCATTCAACCCAATATATCGGGGCGAACGCGCGAATTGGCTGACTTAGATTATGTCACAGGAAAACATTACGGCTCGCGTAACCGGGCCTGGTGTGTTCTACTCGCGTCATGTAGTGGAGCATCTTAGATTCATTTCAATATGATTGGGACGTTTGACATAATCCGCTAGTTGCTAAAGGGTCCTAAGCGTGAAACTCCATCGATTTAATTAGAGACCTTTAAATTAAGAATTGAATTTGAATGCAATGGGATTACATATGAAAACTTGATATGAAAATTAAAAACGTGACAGCTTCTAGTTTAATAAAAGTGGTTTATAAGTAGTTTTCATGAGGGCTATATACTTTTCAATTGAAGGATACTTACAGTAATACGATGGAAGGCGTTTACTTCTTAATTCTGATAGAATGGGGCAGGCCAAAAGGAAATGAAATTCGTCACCGGTGGAGATATTACAGAGTTTACAAATTCCTTGGTCCTTATCAATTTTACTCCACCGACCGGTTTCAATAGGGAAACTATGGTTTGAAGTTTTGAAGCGGGTAAGCCAAATTCTTAGATTCCTAGGGAGTTCTAAAATATATGAGTCGATATGAGGTTTAACTTTGTAAATTTTGTAGTTTTTAGCTTTTGATGAATCAATTTGAGAAGCAGTCCACACTTGGAAAAATTGATCAATAAGTCATTCGGAGTCGTGGATGCGTGAAAAATGAAAAACGTTCTCCTTCTGGGCTCGTTGATTTTGTTCATGAATCTATTCCTCCTCATGTATTCACCTCCACCGAAGCCGAAATCATACTTCCTATACCATATGCTACATGTAGGTATATAACCTTTAAATTGCGTAAAATTTGGATCTTCTTTTCGTTTGGATAAGATACGTTTGGGTAATTGACGTGCGCCAGCAGTGTTTTTATTTTTGTCGTTTCTTAATCATGAAAGTGATTTGATATCTTGTATATGATCATTTTACTAATCTGATAAGCATTCGGCGAGAGTCAGTATTCTACATAAACTTGCACCATTAATTACGCTGGCCATAAGTGATTCCGACCACATGCAAAATGGAGCGTCTGTTCAATAGGAACACGAATGGCTTTTTTCTAGGACCTCGTTCTCTTAAATAAAATGTCATGAAATATGAACTTTATTTCGACATCATGTAAATGCAAACATGAGTAAAACAACAAGAGTAAAGAGTAAACTAGTATTTATATGGAGGCATCGAACACAATGTGTCACACACGACTAGTCCACTTATTATGTGCAACCAGCGACAGTCCCTTCAAAGTTTCCATTTAAAATTCAACCTAATTGGCGGTCATGATTTATATGATTCCCAAGTAAGACCTATTGGGGGCATATAATTCTCCGCGTGTCTGTCTGTCCATCGTTTCTGTAGAATAATTTGAAAAGTATATGGCATAGAACCTTCAAGTTTGGTATGAATATTGCCTACGGGATTTGTCTTTTTGGGTTTTAAGGCATTGGCCTCAACACCTTAAACTTTTTACCGAAACTGGTCAAACTTGACGATTTTATTTCTTTCCCGGAGCATTACTCGAAAACTATGTGGCTTTGAATCATCTGACTTTGTTAAGACTCCATGGTGCCAATTTCTTTTTATAATCTGACGAAAAATGGCCACATGTCACGACTTTGTTTACAACTAAAAAACTGTATTACTTGAAAACTTAAACTTTGCAATGAATGTTGCCAATGTTTTGTTGATGTACTTTTACGGGTTTGAACTCAAAATGCAAACATTTTCAGAAGAAAGAATGTATGACAACAAAGCTGCTAATTTGATAAGTTATGTTACCTATGTGTTTAATTGTAATCTAAATATTGAAAACCACCTTCTTCCTTTGTAAGTGATCCTCACTCGTTGACATTACCGATTGACAGATTCCTCAAACAGTAAATGCTACATAAAGGCGGCCCAATTACTGGCGGAGTTGTGTGAGCTATGGTCACTTTTGTCTTTCGAAATTGCTCAATGAAAAATTGCATTTGAAAAGTATGAGGTAGACATAGATTTTTCAAATGTTGTATTGTTTTATAGCCAGATTGTGGAGGCTTTGCCGCTGGATAACATTGACGAAGCTACGAGCTTAATCTCGGCCAATTTCAAGCGACCGAAAGGAATACATGCATTTTCTCCTAACTTTGAAGTAAAAGGTATGTATGATATGATTTTTTATTTAACCTAAACTGAATAGATTTACAATAAGACCAGTCCATGACAACCTGGAAATAAACAAAGATCAACAACCTTTATTATAGATGCTCTAAACCTTTCCAGAATTCCCGATTATAATATCCATTGAAAAAAGTTGACAAAGTCAACTCGTTTTAACTTTTTGACAGCGCTAGCGATAGATTTAAAAATGGATACGAATTTAAATGCATTTTATGATGTATTTATTGAGTAAAATTATTGATAAAAAATGATATAGGTGATAACATGATATAAATTAGTGTAGAAAATTAAGTCTTGAGCATTTAAGCATTTTATGGTGCTATAAACGCACACTTTGAGCAGCTTTCATTTTTATAGTGATACGATATTCCCTCCTGCTGAACATTTCAAAGAATCACAAGGACTGTTATATTCAGGATGTTAGTTTTCATGATACTAGTTAAATACAGACAGATGTGCAATTTTGCAAAGGTGTTTAGGAATGATGTTCGATTGTCGTTGTGAAAAAGAAATAATTTATCCTATAGTTGGCCTTTGTGGATGTATAAGTCTCTGAGCTAAATCTTAATCAACACGTATGAATATTTGGCGCTTATCAAAGTCAAATAGAATGACATCAAGTGGCAGATCCAATTATTGGAAGGGGAAGGGGATTCACCTGTTGAAAAAAGGCGGGTTCACCCTCGTGAGTCGAGTGAGGTTCGAACCCTCTGAACACCCCTCTCCCCTGGATCCCCCACTGTTGAAATTAATTTAGACCACGCGTTGTAAGTCTCTTAAACTTAAATCAAAGTGGCATTTTGCGAGTAATTATAAGTTACATCATAAATACATATTTGAAGAAAAACAAAAAAAACTACAAGACACTTTGAAATGACTATACTACCTGCACATATGTCCTCTAATATATATGAATTCTAAATCATCAACGTGACTTAATAGCAGTGATTCCTGTTGATATCTATTTTTCAACTACAAGTATATTAGTGTTATTGATTGTTTTCAGATCCGTGCCCCTATGGTAGATATGGAAGGGAATGTTCCAGATGCGGAGCTTGTAAAGAAGCAATCGCTTGCGAGAAAACCACTGGTGTTTGTTTTAGAGGTTGTAAACCTGGCTACACAACAGTAAAATGCACTGAAAGTATGTATTTATACAAATAGTTTTGCAATTTATGTATTTCATATGCATATTTCATTTTAGCTTGATATTTGTATATCATTAAAAATGATTTTGAAATTAAGTTTCACGAAAACATGCAATACTCAATTATTCTTGATAATAGAGATGCATAAATCGAGGACCATTATTTATAACCATAGATTTTCTTGATAAACTAGACATCAGTAAGAGGATTGGCGTACAATTTGTTGACTTTATAGTCTAAAAGGAAAACAATGAGTTCGTCACACATTTTATATTATCAATACCTTTTGTAATAGGTTACATATCGGTCAGTTATTTTGAAAGGAAACTTATCTCTAAAGGAAACATCACACGCTTAACAAGCGTCCAAACCTTATCACTCCAAAATATATCCTAATTAAAGAGATTGGCGCTGAACTTAGTACCTTAAGTCTACAGGTGACTCATAAATCACTAATACCTCAAAATATATTAATACTAAATTGTTAATGCAAAGGAAAAACAAATGCACTCACTTGAGTTTCTTGAAAATTAAATAGGAAAGCTAAATTTGCAAATCTTACCCTTTCTGCTATTGATACTTATGTTAATAATAAATCAAGTGATCCTCAATGGATAATCAGCGAAATAGAAAAATTAATTAGGATAAGAATTAGACAGCATAGAGAGGCAAAAAGAAGCAATTCAAATGATGATTGGGCACAGTTCAGGTTCCTTAGTTATAAAGTTGCAAGTTCTGTAAAACCTTCATAACAAACTTATGAAAGCAAATAAGATGATGAAGTAATTATAAACTGACAAACAATAGAAAGTGAACACTTTTATTTTCTATTTTTAAAATATTTCGTACTGATAGAAAAAGGTTGTAAATGAGTGGGCCGGAAACTGAAAATAAAATAGAACGAACACAACTCGATTTCTAGCGGGAAAAGCACGTGCAGGTGAATAATGTGAATACATGATCCTCGGGTCACCAGAAGAATAAATCAGGAGTGGTTAAAAATCAAACGGATCGGTAGTCAGGCAACACAGCTGCAAAAAAAACATCCGACGTATGCCACGATTGACAGCAGAGAGAATGAAGACCTTCCGTTGTACCCGTGGAACAGTCATCAAACTAATTCAACGCTTTCAACAGACTGTTGGAACCCAGGACACACCATGAACTGGCAGACCGACGATTTCAACCCCTTAGGAAGAAGGTCACATGCGCAACCTTTATCTGCCAAACCGCTTCCGGCAGCGGAAACGTCATCTACGATTTTTGGACGACCCGTCAGTGAGCGTACAGTGTTGAGAAGACTCCGTGACACAGGTATCAGATCTCAATTAATGTTATGTAATAAGTAAACACTCTCAATTGCACTTGGATGTAGTGACCTTGAAGCATATTAATATGATTGATATCTAATAGATTATTTAAGAATTGGATTGAAACACTATTGCACTACTTTTTCATTTGTTCAAACTATCATACCATTAGACAAAACTCGTACTATTTTTTCATGAGTTTGACAGAAGATCGACCTCGTATAGAATCCCTAACTTTCCATCAATTCAAACGTAAATTCATTTTGAAACATGTTCATAGTTTTATTAATGATTTTTCATTTTTCTTTGCAGCATCAGTGAACGAATGTTATATCATGTACTTGAATAATGGATAACCTTCTGGAAAGCTAATGTAATTCAAAATGTATTCAAATTAACAGTTGTGTATATCTTGAATACTTTAAACAGGTGATATTCTATATTTCAAATTAAAGTTTTAATGAAAAAAATATTAATGTGAAATAAAAAATAACATTGACGTTTTAAAATGATGGTTTGATTGCTTTTTCATAACGCTGTGAATATGTTTTTCACTGAATGCACAAACTTTTTTTATCATACACGAACTAATTTCTTTATATTCTTGAGCCAAATCTTCTGTTTGGCCTCAAATTAAACCAGATGGGTACACCTATGATTAATAATTGTTTGAATCATATACACCAAACTTTATGAATGGTTTCATTTTATTGAGTACCCAACCATGAAAAGTATTGGTTTGATGGTAGAGTAATTATATAATAGTAAACGGTCGTAATTCTGTTTTTAAAAATCTTCTTAACTTAATTTTGACAATTATTCAAAGATGGTAAATTATAAAATTTCTGTTCATAGTGTGTGACAAGCTATAAAACTAGTATTCGTGTGAATTACACTTTTGATTAAGGTAATTACATACAAATGTTGTACAATTGTTATTGAAGATAAATCATGTTCATGTGATTGGCATTTTTTATGAATATGTTAAATAGTTTGAATGAATAAAAAAAAAATTTGTGTATTGATACGTATGAAAGTCAAACTACATATACCATGAAAAGCACGATTGGTCTCTTCAAAAAGATCCACACACATACACCAAAGACATCACATGTACATGTACATTGATTCATTCATGTCATACATAAATATGAACACATACATGTACACACCACTGTATGTAAACAACCCTTACATATGTACAGTTAAAACGTATTTACACACATATATATACGTCTACATGCATTACTATGTATGTGCACATATTTATTTAATGAATGTTATGTATTGGCAGTGTGCTTATTACGATATATTTTGGTTGTTATCAATATTTGCAAATGTATGGAACACTTTATTGTCTGTATATATGTTTATGTGAAATGTTTGGATACAAATGTTATGTGTGTTGTAAAAGGCATCTATACCTGTTTATAATTAATTCACGTATAAAGAATAATAGGAAATACTTATGTAAATGCAATTAGTGTGAATTCACTTGTGTGCAAATTTTCACACGAGAATAAATTTAGTCATATACGAATTAGTCAGAAAAAATCTTCCTCTTCTTCTGTATGAGTGTTTAAGTCACAAACACGACTACTGTTTTCAAATAATGCCGGAGATTTGGTTGTCAGGTCAAATTAGTATTAATAGTCACTGTCCCCGCCCTTGTCCGATCGGGAAAGGAAGAATCTGTTTTGCATGATGAAATCCTCGCATGTTGATTTCTGTAGTCATAATCTGAAGGCTTTTGTTGTGCATCAGTTGTTGTGCATGTGGGTATTGAAACTTTATGGGGATTCAAAGAATGACGGACACGTGTCTTCAAAAGACCAATCATATGAGACCACCTTGTGACCTTTACTTTTTTTCGCGGAGCACTCATTAACTGAAACGTTTTACCTTATCAATCATTTCGGATAGATCAAGTTGGGCTTCTGATACCTGCTTATTTTATCCTTTTAAATGTGTCCATAACATTTGACCGTAGTCGTTTATAAATTGGCCATGGTTTCTACAACATTGAATGGCCTTTATTACTTGACATGCATGTGTAATCTTGCAACCAGACTGTTAAGATAAGGATATGATTAACCCTTACCTTGTATGCTTCTGAATATTACTATTCTTGCATACATTGGCCCAATAGGCCCGGATACAATATTTTTTGTTTCCTGAAATAATCAAAGGTCCAATATTACAGCCAGTCATCAGTATAAGTCATGAAATAGCTCAGAAGAATCCTCCACACTAAAGGGCTAGTTATTTTGTTACTGTTTTGATAAAATGTTAATGCTTTGCAAGATTTACTAGTCAAACTCTGATTTCAAGAATTTCAAATTTCATTGAAATTATGCTCCTCTTTATTTAACTAAATATATGTATGTACAACTTGTACCAAGTAAATAAACTACTAGAGTACATGTAAGTGCACTGTTAAATCAACTGAAACATTTTGTTCAAGGGTGTGCAACCTTCTCTAAATAGGACACTATACTGATGCAGAAGTAGTTTAACATGCCCTTGCTGTATAAATAAAAACCAATTTGTTCATTTTAAGGTCCTGTACTTATTTTAAAAGTTCTCCAATACAAAATCAAAACAGTTTTCTCTGTTGTTATAACTAACTCATCTGGCTCACAAGATTATTACTGAAAATCAACCAGTATGTCATATAAAGTGAAAATCTGGGAAAATGACAACACATGACATGAAGACAGGAAGACGTGAAATATACACACTTCTAGATGTCTTCATTCAGCTATCTTTTCATTCATCACAGATGATTATTTTGCTGCTAGGTTTGCTGCAGATGCCTCTTGTGCATTTACAGCATGTCTATTTAGACTTCATGTTCTTCTTGATGGGACAAATACAACAACGACGCCTCTTAGTCGGTTCTAATTTTGATGTAGATGGCAGAGGATCTGCCAAGACCTCAGTGTAGTCCTCGAGGAATCGTAGATTTAGTTTTCTTGCTCAGTGTAGGTATCATCAAAGCTTCTGCATCTCTTGGTTCTACTGTTCTACAACAGTACTACACTGAATTTCAGTGCGTTATCGCCCATGGTTCGTTAGTACTAGCCGTTGCTCGCTCGTTGCTCGTTGCTCATGTTTTACCGCAATGCATGGCCACAATGGTGTTGCGGGCTTTCTCCCTGCAATAATACTAGGAGCCGTGATATAAGTGAAATACTCTTGAAAGCGGCGTTAAACCCAATATCACCTCACCCTACCTCATTAATCATAAAAAGATAGAACATAGCCTTCTCAAAGAGGACATGATCTGCATTGACCACCGGAATAAACGGACCCTGTAAGATGTTTCGGGTAGGAATCTTAGCTGTTGGCAATGGGGTTGGTTACCATCTCCTGCCATCTTTTCTAAAAATAAAACCTTGTACATGCTCATTACCATCAGCACTGCTTTCTTTCTCTGTATCACTGGGTGATCTGTCATCACTTGAACTGCGTGAAATAACATCGCTGTCGTATCAAGTATAATCTGAGATTATTGGTTCTCTGATACGAGTATCTGAAGCCGATATCCCGTTCAAATCATCATGGCTGTTCCTCCGTTTACTCATTTTGATGTGACAAGAAACTGCAGTAAGCTAGGTACCTTGGCTATTTTGATCTAGAATTTAATATCTTAGCAATCAATGTCCCGGGCCTTTCAAGCCCACGTATGCACTTAACGCTGATGAAAATTAAAAGTTGTCATAAAACGTTAATTGATTAAAATTTTGAGACTTAACTTTTTAGGAGACAAGTGATTACAGCACTTCAGGAATACATAAAATTTCAGCTAAAACTTCTAATTTGTTTCTGATATATGGTAATGAAAATAGGCATCCGGGCCTCTCAGACCCCAGGATACAAGGTAAGGGTTAAGAAGTGATCAAATATCTTCTTTTCGTGTATGCCGTTCTAAAATTTGGAATCTGAGCATTTGAAACTTTCAAGGGATTCGTTAATTCATGAATAAGATGCACAAATATGTTCTAAGTTCGAAAAGAGTTGGCCTTTTACACTATTTAACAACTGTTTCAGTGGCGATACAATTTTTCTACAATGGTTTGTTCTAGGATGTTTGCCAGGAACCTTTGGAGTTGACTGTCAGTCTACTTGTAACTGCAGAAACAGTACTTGCGACATGGAAACCGGAAGTTGCCCAGACGGATGTCCAAGTGGGTGGAAGGGAACTAACTGTTCAATACGTAAGTGGTAATCAGACACTTGTTCTCGCATTTGAAAAATATTAGTTTATATCATTATGTGTTTATGATTTTGTGAATAACTGTGATAACCTTTTTGTTTCAATTGAACTTATTTGTCAAAAATATTTTGAGTGAATAATCAAGTGATTTGATTCTGGAAGTAACTCTGAAATAAAATCTTTCCAGTCATTATAAATGTGTTTTGTTGTTTTGATAAAAAAATCAACGTACGTGGTAATCTGATATGTAGCCGACCCTCTCATATTGGTTTACACGAAAATGTAGAATATTGTATCAGTTAACAATATCGTAAAACAATCATGACATTTTTTTCTTCATCATGGTTATTTGAGTACCCCATTTGCATATTATCTTCCATTAAATGATACTCTGATATCATTTGCGAACAAATTAGATCTTATCTCATGGCACGTTTTTTCAGAATGCACTCCGGGGACGTTTGGACAGAACTGTGCGTCAAGATGTTCAAAGACTTGTAAATCAAATACGGTCTGTGATTCTATGTCCGGAATTTGTGCTGGCGGGTGTCAAAGTGGTTGGAAAGGCGCCTATTGTACCGAAAGTATATAGCAGTTAACATTGTATTTATATGATTAGTTTAATGTAGTCGAAACTAGGCCAGAGTTCAACATTTAATCGACGATCGATTTTATCCCCATTGGACTTTCTTATCAGAATTATAAAACCTAGTTCAACGACACTTCATTCATAAAACATTCACCAAGTGTTCATGTACAAGGGGCGGGATAGTGCAGTGGTTAGCGCGTTCGGCTTCGAATTAAGACGTCTGTGATTCGAATCTCGCTCGGCAACTTTGTCTGCAGTAGAGAACTGTTCTACACGCAGTCAGGTTTGGGTGCAATGCTACACTAAATTTCAGCGTGGTACCACCCATGGTTTGCTAATTCCAGCCGACGCTCGCGGCTTTCTTCCTGCAATAATACTATACTAATATAAGTGAAATAGTCTTGAAAGTGGCGTTAAACCCCAACTCACCTCACCTCACCTTCATGTACAATGTACGGCTTTTTTAATATATGAATTTAATTTTGGCTCTTTCCATGGAAAGGCAGGTTACAAAACTTGAAAACCATAACGCTGAGCCCATTGTAAGTAAGGACATGGAACAATGAATTTGAATTCACCCCCAATTAATAGCATAGCATCTGACTCTATTCAACTGAAATGTGAGTTATTGTAGGGGTTGATCATAAATACAGCTTCAAAATAATTGTTCAATATATTTTCAACTTGTCCCATTTGGCGGGGGATAAAGCCGACTCTGTCATCTTGTTTTCACGTTGATTCAGATCACTAAGCACTATGGCGAGCATACTGAGGATTTACTTCTTGTATTTTCAGGAGAGTCACCAAAACCAACAGGGCCTCCTTCAGCTGGTAATGTATAATTGTTTACTTATAGTTCTGTTCATACCAAAAAAAATATAAAGCTTAAGCAAACAAAGTAAGGATTGTTTTACGTTGATTCAGATCACTAAGCACTATGGCGAGCATACTGAGGATTTACTTCTTGTATTTTCAGGAGAGTCACCAAAACCAACAGGGCCTCCTTCAGCTGGTAATGTATAATTGTTTACTTATAGTTCTGTTCATACCAAAAAAATATAAAGCTAAAGCAAACAAAGTAAGGATTGTTTTACGTTGATTCAGATCACTAAGCACTATGGCGAGCATACTGAGGATTTACTTCTTGTATTTTCAGGAGAGTCACCAAAACCAACAGGGCCTCCTTCAGCTGGTAATGTATAATTGTTTACTTATAGTTTTGTTCATACCAAAAAAATATAAGGCTATAAAACAAAGTAAGGATTGTTTTACGTTGATTCAGATCACTAAGCACTATGGCGAGTATACTGAGGATTTACTTCTTGTATTTTCAGGAGAGTCGCCAAAACCAACAGGGCCTCCTTCAGCTGGTAATGTATAATTGTTTACTTATAGTTTTTTTCATACCAAAAAATATATAGCTGAAACAAACAAAGTGAGGATTTACTTCTCCTTTCGCCCCTTTGCGACGGATAAGGCCGACTCTGTTGCTAAACACTAATCACTAAAGCAAACAAACTAATGAATGACTTCTTGTATCTACAGGAGACCATGCAAAGAAAGGAGGGCCTTCAGTTGGTAACGTATATTTGCTTAGTTTTATTTATATCAAAAATTTTAAACAAAAGGAATGTTTAGGGTTTTCAAATTCACACGTCGGCAATAATTAGTTTCACCTATTACCTTTTGATATTCTAAAATGTAGTTTTTAATGAAATGTATGATTTTGATATGTTTCTCGGCCTAGATATGTTTAAGCCTGTCGGATGCAATAAAACTCAAAAGTGCAATCAGCGATGCCATTTCATTCAAGAAGCCTCAGTTATTTCTTTATTCTTCGAACACTTTATTCGAATGTACCCTTCCCTCGAATCTTTATTTAGAGAAAAAGGTTGCCTTCTTTAGCGAATGCATCATTACGTAGATGTCGGTTACAACAAATAGGTTATCTATACATTTGGTGTTTTCATTGGCTGAAATATTGCAAGGAAATTCACGTTTACAGCATTTTGCCGCAAGGTAAATCCGCCAGAAGACCGAAAATAGCTCGATTTAGGACAGAGTTTAAAAGTAGCGGTTGCGCATTGCAATGAACAAGGCCTAGCTAATCTGAACTGTTACGCTCTAAGATTGTGGTTTTCAGAAACAACCAATCCTTCACGATGATTTAATATCATTTATGTAGTTTGACAAATTTGACTCTAATACAATACTCTGTTGGCCTTTAAAAACAGGTTGGTTTTAAGTTTTTACCTTCATGAACTAAATACATTTTGAAGTCATTTCTTTAAAATAAATATACACATACTATGTGTTTTAAAAAGTTCTATTGCTCCGAATATACAAATTTGCAACAAATTGAGCTGCACCATTATGCAAATGAATTTATCGCTCAACAGCAAGAAAGAGATCAAATGTCTTTCAAAATGTCATAAGCTTTCCTTAGCCCTCTTACAACTCGCTTATCAGTCAAACATCCGTCACACGTGGGCTTGACATTACTGGTTGCCACTGTTGTAAAAAAAAATTGCGAATGTGGAATTCGAGAAGGAACCAGCCAATTTACCCTCGTAGATGCCATTTACTGGTCGTGTTAGAAAATAGCTCTCACAGAATCTGATTTAACAACGGACATTTCTGAAACTGTAGAATTATTTCGCCATCTCAATGGCTGGTCCCCCTGCACCGGCCGAGAGTTTATTCCTATCGAGCCCCTAAGGTGACATTTCAGTTTATATAGAGAAAATATTAAGCCGAACGCGTTCTAAAGTCTATGAACGCGTTCTAGAGCCTATGAACGCGTTCATCAAAGGGTAAACGACGCGTTAAACAGAACAGTTAAGTCCCCAGCTAGAACGTAGTGACAGTTGCGGTTAACTCAAAATACTGAGAGTGTAAAGAAACGAACAAAGACATGATATTTGAAATATCATAAAACTGTGTCAGTCTAAAGAAACGGAAAATGATTTTGATGATTTTATTTTTAGATTGCATGTTGTAGTCAGAGAGAGAGAGAGAGAGAGAGAGAGAGAGAGAGAGAGAGAGAGAGAGAGACAGAGAGAGAGAGACAGAGAGAGAGAGAGACAGAGACAGAGAGACAGAGACAGAGAGACAGAGACAGAGAGACAGACACAGGGAGAGAGAGACAGAGAGGGACAGAGAGAGAGAGAGAGAGAGAGAGAGAGAGAGAGAGAGAGAGAGAGAGAGACAGAGAGAGAGACAGAGACAGAGACAGAGAGACAGACACAGGGAGAGAGAGACAGAGAGGGACAGAGACAGACAGACAGACAGAAACGCAGACAGACAGACGGAGAGAGAGACAGACAGACAGACACGCAGGCGGACAGATCGACAGAAAGGAGCAGGGACAGGGAGAGGCTACGGGTAGATTAAGATTAAGCCGACATGCTTTTAATTAATTGTTTTAAGTATTTACTTGACTATTTCAAGTTTAATCAGTTTAGTTTATCTGCGTCTTTATATTTTGTTTCTGGCGCTCACCGATCATTTAAAAGAAAACCTATCTTACAATCAGAGACATTTGAGTTTGAAGTTTCAAATAAGCTATGTGACTAGTAAACATGTAAACGGGACGTAAAATATCTGCTCCTCACACAAACAAGACTGTCGTTTAAGTTTTAAAAAATGGAATCAAGTTATTCCCATAGACTGGCATTTGTCGATAATATAAATTCAAATATGTTAATACGTATCAAAGCTAAAAAAACACACTTTTAAATGATTGTCAAAATATTGAGTTTTGGTGATGTCCCAACAATGAATTATATCTTAAGAACACTTATCTGTCAATAGTAAATGAAGACTAGTATCAATTCAAGCTTAACGCATCTTAACAAACACACAAGACGATCCGGTGCAAACTTTGAAGATAAGGACGGAATTATTTGTTTGTTTTCATCAACTTTCATGATGGCGTTTTAGTTTTGGTTTGAATTATCTATTTATTTCGAAATCCTCACTTGACATTTTGAAATATTCTCTTGACTCGCGCAAAATTGCGTTCATTCTTAGTGGAACTAGTTCATTTTCTCACAACTAGTTCAAGGAACACAGAACGTGTTTCAACTGAATACAACGCGTCCGTAAGGATGCAATTTCATGCTAAGACAAAGCCTATCATGGCTTGTAAGCCCGTTTTCCTTGCGCGTGTAAAAACGTGGTATTCGAAAAAAAAATCCTATTTGGAATATGAAATAGCTCAATCCAAAAATCAAAAACGCGTAATAACTCTACGAAGTTTTCCAGCTCCTAACTACATGTAGTTCACGCTTTTTGGAACGTGTACCGCAGTTCGCACAGTTTGTTACATGTAGGTCCTTAGTAGTATGAGAGGCAAACAGATTAGATTCAAAACGCGCAAGATAATTGTATTTTCCGCTAAACCTTTTCTGAAAATCTAATAACCTCCTAAAATATTTTTATTTTTAGCACTACTAGCAAACTTATGTTTTGAATACACTGAACGAAAAGCATAACGCAATGTTCAACAACAACATGGTTCAACTTTACCTATTTCAGTTTTTCAAAACAGTATACCGATAGTTATTTTTATCAACATAATCAGTGAGCAATACTCTTTCTAAAATGTACAACGCTTCGGACAACTTTCACAACATTCTATGATATTGGTTGACAACGATACTTCAACCAGTTGAAGTAGGTCGACAAAAATCCCCGTCTCAAAATCTCCCAAAACGAATCTTCCAACCTTCAAATTGTCTACTTAATTTCACAATAATATACCCAAATAATTTTGTTAAAGCTAACTCTACATATTACAATCTCGTGAAACCAACTCATGCAAGTCGACGAAAACATAATTTCCACAATACTGAAACCATTTTTTAAATAAATCAATTTTGAAAGACGCCATTGCATTTGCTAACAAAAACTGTTGCCCTTGCCGTTTGCACTTTTTAAAAATCAAATGATTACTTTGTACTTGTGTATACCAATGAAATAGTATTTACCATTAAACATTTGTTGTATTGCTTTAACCACACAATAAATAACACTATTTTAACTCGGACAGAAAATATAACACTTTTGTTAAAATATTCATTTCTTCTCACAAACTTCATCATTGTTCTTCAATGAAATCATGATTAATTTCCTCAAATAAATCAGTTGCCCCTGCAAACTTTGCTAAACGCGTTCCACGTTTTGCACGTGTTATGCGGAGCAGAACCCAATATCGCAATCTGTTCTATTTGAAAGTATTTATGCTGTCGATTTTCATTTATCATAGAAAATATCTTTCAATCTTTCTTTCTGAAAAGATTTAGAAGCTACAAGATTATTCATAAAACTGTTGTACGTTATCAGATTTTTGGTCCTTAAAATCAAAAAGACTTGTAAAGTTTAAGATTCAAATATGAAAGATACAACCGGTATCTAAAATAGTTATTAATGAAATACTTCCAGTTGATTAATCATACAGGTGGAACTGGGGTCAGCCTTGCAACAACTCGATCATTGCTCTAGAACTAGTTCTCGCGTTCATGCCAAGTTGTTAAGGGGTCAAAATACATGTAGATAAGTAACAGATCGCCTGATATTGCTGACAAATTAATCATTTATGCAAAAATGTTAATAATCATTAAACGATTTCACATTCAACAAACTCGATTTCGTATCACTTGGACTGGAAAAAATGAATACCAAAATAACTCGTTTAAGGATTCGAGAACTAGTTCAACATTTCTAGAACTAGTTGTAAATGTCTCGATTTTAACTCATTCCCCATTTGACATCAAGGTACATGTAGGATTCCTGTTATTTCATAGACAAATGAAACATGATTGATTGATTTAAATCTGCAATACGACCAGAGGTAGAACTCGTTCCGACTTTTCAACAACTAGTTCACAACTAGTTCACGCTCTTGCGAACTAGTTCATCGTCTCGCCGAACTAGTTGAACAGTTGTAGGATTTTACATTAGATCACGTAAATGTTTTTGCTCGTAATATTCTCTCAATATGATTTGCTGTCAAGTTACCCGATTATCAACATTTCTAGGACAAGACTCTAAACTCATTCTGTATTTGACATCAAGGTATGTGTAGGTTCCTGTTTTTTCACAGAAAAATGAAACATGATTCATTTAAATGTGCAATACGACCAGGGGTAGAACTCGTTCCGACTTTTCAACAACTCGTTGCGACTTTTCAACAACTAGTTCACGCTCTTGAGAACAAGTTCATCTTCCCGCCAATCTCATTGAATAAAATATATTATTGCTGCTCTACGTTACGCAGGTTATACAACTCACTTGGCTCTTTTACTCAAGCCGTCAGGTTAACTTCTGCCCTGTAACTCTCATTGGCTTGCAGCAGATACCTACATACAATCATAATGCGTGCCACTCAATGATCTACATCATGATCGAACATGAGTTTGAGACACTATTAAAACATTATGATATTACGGAAATGAAGTTGAGATAGTTTTTCTCACTCCATTTACGATTACTCATACAGCAGAGTTATTTATAACCTGTCAGTCATTGACGAAACTGGGGTCAATCTCATTTGCATATAAACGTCGCAAGTGACTAATATATAATCATCAAGAAAGTTCTTAATGGTATTTGCACATGTTTTGGGGATATTCTTTTTTCAGCATGTTTATGATATAATTTTTTCCCGAAATTAAAAATTATTAAACGATTACTACAAACTAAAGACGAAACTTTTATTCAACGTATCTGTTTCCAGAAGACGCATTTTGATTTAGTACCGTCTACTAAAGGATAACGTTGAGGTATGCAGAGTTTGCTTTGCGAAAGATAACTCCATAGCTTCGATTTGACTTTTTTGTCCACCAAACTAAGCTGGGGTAGATTGAAAGTACATACAATACATTCATTCGGAAATTTAGGCAGTTCGACATTCGGAAAACAGTCTGAAATTTTCGGTAATGTAGTGGAGCATTTGAATGAGATTGTTGTCTCGCCGAACAGTTGTAGGATAAAAGGAGAAGTGTATCACGGGATTCAACTTAATTTTTGCTGACACAGTTTTCGATTTTACATTAGATCATGTACATCTTTTTGCTCGTAATATTCTCTCGATATGATTTGCTTTCAAGTTACCCAATTAACAACATTTCTAGAACTAGTTGCAAATGTCTAGAACGCGTTTTGACTTTTTACAACTAGTTCGCAAGACTCTAAACTCATTCCCCCTTTGACATCAAGGTACATGTAGGACTCCTGTTATTTCATAGACAAATGAAACATGATTGATTTAAATTTGCTGTACGACCAGAGGTAGAACTCGTTCCGACTTTTCAACAACTAGTTCACGCTCTTGCGAACTAGTTCATCGTCTCGCCGAACTAGTTGAACAGTTGTAGGACAAGAGGAGAGGTGTATCACTGAAATCAACTTAATTTTTACTGACACAGTTATCGATTTTACATTAGATCACGTAAATGTTTTTGGTCATAATTTTCTCTCGATATGATATGCTGTCAAGTTACCCGATTATCAGCATTTCTAGAACTAGTTGTACATGTCACGCATTCTGACTTTTTACAACTAGTTCCTAAGACTCTAAACTCATTCTGTATTTGACATCAAGGTACATGTAGGTTCCCTGTTATTTCATAGACAAATGAAACATGATTCTGTAATACGACCAGAGGTTGAACTTGTTCCGACTTCTCAACAACTCGTTCCGACTTTTCAACAACTAGTTCACAAGAAGTTCACAAGTAGTTCACAAGTAGTTTACAACTATTTCAAGCTCTTGTGAACAAGTTCATCGTCCCGCCAATGTCATTGAATAAAATATAATATTGCTCCTCTCCGTTACGCAGGTTATACATCTCACTGGACTAATTTCGGTAATGTAGTGGAGCATATAGATTTCATTTAAATGAGTTTGTTGTCTCGCCGAAAAGAACAGTTGTAGAACAAAAGGAGAGGTGTATCACGGAATTTAACTTAATTTTTACTGACACAGTTTTCGATTTTACATTAGATCACGTACATCTTTTTGCTCGTAATATTCTCTCGATATGATTTGCTTTCAAGTTACCCGATTGTCAACATTTCTAGAACTAGTTGCAAATGTCTAGAACGCGTTTTGACTTTTTACAACTAGTTCGCAAGACTCTAAACTCATTCCCCCTTTGACATCAAGGTACATGTAGGTTTCCTGTTATTTCATAGACAAATTAATCATGACTGATTTAAATCAGCAATACGACCAGAGGCAGAACGCGTTCCGACTTTTCAACAACTAGTTCTCAACTAGTTCACCGAACTAGTTCATCGTCTCGCCAAACTAGTTGAACAGTTGTTTGGCAAAAGGAGAGATGTATCATGGAATTCAACTAAACTTTCCGACACAGTTTTCGATTTTTACTAGATCAGGTACATGTTTTTCCTCATAATATTCTATCAATATGCTGTCATGTCATTTTCAACAAAAGATACGAATGAGGTTTTTTTTAAAACACCTTACAATGTACCAACGTGTTAATGGCCCTGGAAACTCGATCCAGACGTAGTGATTTCTCTTTGATGCGAGCTTATTCCGAATGTGCTTGAAGAATAGATAATATAGTTACATACAGCTTATTGATGGATTTCGAAGGAGATCTATAAATGTCCTCCGTCGTTTTTTCCCCGGATCACAACTTGAATACCATTAGCCTTAGCTCATTGAAACTTGACATTTTGGTGGTGTCTTTTAAATTTCCATTTTAATTTTTATTTTTGACCGTGGAAACACATACTGAAATTTTGTAACGTGCCTTTTTTCAATCTACTTCGTCCTTATATATGGACATTTCCCTCGAGAATATTTACAAATATTGTTTCCGGATCAGAAATGAAACATTATACATTAGGGTACTTGGCTCCAGGTATATTGACCAAACGTTGTGTATAAGTTTTGTGTTTTTTCTTTGGAATTTCGCCGTCCTCCTTCATCAATTGTTATCGTTTCAAAGTGAACACAGATTTTAGCTTCCCGCCTAGATGTAATCATCACACGCCTTTATTACAAAAACTTTGCATGTAGTGTTCCTTAAAGGATTTTCAACTTCCTTAAACTTTTTATTTCATTTATTACGTAACTTGTATTTTTTTAAAACGCGTACGTCCTTTGTGTTTGGAATTTGGTTTATGGAACAGTCTTCATCTTCATTTTGCGATTTCCAATTTCTTTGATCTATCAATTTTGGTCTTTTCCATGGACACGCTTTTAAGGATAATTTTCTGGACAAGAACTAAAAATAACGTGAGGCCTATTTTAGGGAAACTAACATTAAGATCGACACAATGATTAGTTGTTCTTTTGAGATTTTTAATTACTTCCTTCTTTTGGGACATACGGAATTTTTCAATTTTAATGGCCTCTGTCCCATACAAAATTATTCATTTGTATACAAGGGACAAAGGCATCTTGATAGACATTAAAACACTTTGTGTGTGTATGTATGTAATTATGTATATATGTTTTCGGAATGATAAAAGTAGTTTTGTCTTTTTATCATTTTCTTAAACTTTTATGTTCACTGTATTTTAAGTAAACACATATTGCAGGGGTTAGTTTAAGACCAGAATTCAAACTAAAGAACTTGCTCAATCAGAGTTGACACAATAATCCTTTTCAATCTATTGGACATTCTTAATTTTGGCTCTTTTCAGGATAATGTTAGACAGAAATCTATCGTTGTGAAATATATACGTCAATTCCTATAGCTAAACCAAAAATGATATGTGAAACTATATTATGATGTGTAAATGTAAGCTTGTAGATTTTTTCAGATTTGTAGTGTGATCTGTTGTTGATGAAATGAAAACTCAAAAAACCTTACAGGGTAGGACAACGAAACTTTGTTTGTTAAACAACCATAATGTGTAAACGTGTCTTTAAGGAATGTTTCCATCATAAAATTAAGGACAGAGTTTGAGCCTGAACTCGAAGAAACTTTGGACCTCGAAATTATCATAAATAATTAACTGCTTATTTAAATATAATTTGAATTACCGTTTTGCAACATGCAACTGAACCGGATACTATTAAGAAAGTATATCCGTATTGGCCCAGGTAGAAATCGATTATAACAATAGCTCAACTAACCTTCGTTTTTTGTCGAGGCCCTTTTAGTCGAGTTGTTGAGAACTGGCTGTGTCGCCTGACTCTGAAGTTTTGCTTTCGAATCCCGAACACGAATAGGCTCGGAGATATACAAGAGTTTGTATTATTGGAGACATTATAATTCAAAGGGATAAACAAAACCATTGTAATAATTGAAGGCTCTGCTCTCACCAAACTTATATCAATTCCACAACTCGTTCTGCGCATCAAAGTACTCTAAAATTCAACAGCTCGTTCAAAACCTTCACAAACTAAATCACCAATCTCCAACACATTCTACGCATCAACATAATTCCACTTCTAAAAGCCGTTCCATGTTTTCAACAAAAAATCACTTAACTTCAAAACTTTCAACTTTTACCTAAATTATTGTAAAAGATTTTTCTTTCTCTACCAACTAAATCGCGTCTATACAACTCGTTCCACGCTACGCACATTAAGACGCTAAAACGCACATCCAACTGACAAGCCTAACAAAGCTATTATGTGGAAGTATCCTTTCCACGTCAGGCAAACGCTTTAAATTTACTTAGATATGTTTTGTGGATTTTAGAAGTATGTAACATAACGTGTTCTTAATGCTAATACTTGAATGTGAAACCTAAAACTCTTTTTCGGATTAAAAAAAATCACAATTGTTCTAAAGTTTCAAGGTTAAGGATTGCTTTTGGCTACACACACGGACACCATTTGGTTGAAAAACAGCATATTAGGTTCAACTGCATTGTTGGTGATCTCTTCCCAAAATCTAAAATACTTTCGACTCAACAACTCGCTCAGACCTCGTTTGAACTAGTTCGCATTTTGGACCTCGTGATCAAGTGACAGCCTAAAACGCGTTCAAGCTTACAGCAACTAGTTTACGGTTTTCAGAACATGTTAGATCATAGCACAACGAATACATTTGAAACTGATAATGCCGTTCTCAACTCAGCTACATTTTAAACAAGTCATTCAGTACTCTTGTTCGAACTCTACGACTCGATCAAAGCCTGTGTCAACTCGTTCATGCGTTGTGAAACTAGTTGCACCTTTCTGTATCCGGCGTATTTGTGAAGGCGGTGAATCCGAATTTTGACTTTTCGTGCACAAATTGAAGGTCTGTGAATATTTACATATTTATGATTCATGCATTCACATTGTGACTCCAATGGATAATTCGGTCATTTAATCATCAAATCTTATTTATACAACCGATGAATTGATTTTCCGTTTGTCGATAAGATGACTTGATGGTTTTGAGACCTTATGACTATCACGATTATTAAGTTTACATTGTTCTATTTATGTATTACGGTAAAATACAATAAAGACCTATGTAAAACAAACAAAGGCAACAACGAGGCCCTATGGGATAAATCACACTTGAAGTAGCGTTCAAAATACATTTATTTGAATAAAATATGTGAATAATATATATTGTTTTTTTGTATTTTGTAAATGAAACTTTTTATTGTATTTTCACACTTAAATGATATGCAAGAACAAAAACATTATATGTTACCAAAGGATAGCATAGACATTAACAATCAAATACTCCTTATCTGTAAAATTGTATATCCAGGGGAGATAACTTTTGTTAGAACAAATCAACTTTTTATCGTGTTTTTATCAATTTCAAGGTCACAGAGTAAAATGTATTTTACCATAAAATAGATACTTATATACTTTATTATCATACAACAAATATTTTAACTAGATACATACATTATTTGAATTTCGTAATTTTTATTCTCGACACTGCCAAGGAAATATTGACATGAAAGTATAAGTTTGCAAATCTCTCATAGAAGTAGCGCAGTGGGTGGCGCGTTCGGCTTCGGATCAGGTCTGAGGTTCGAATACCTCCAGGGGCTCGCCAACTATGTCTGTAATAGAAACTATTCTACACGCAGTCAGGTGTGGGTGCAAAGCTACACTGAATTTCAGCGGTAGTTACAGCCAATGCTCGCAGGTTTTACCGCATTGCATAGCCACCATGGTGATGCGGGCTTTCTCCCTGCAATAATACTAGCTAGTAGCCGCGATATAAGTGAATAAATCTTGAAAGCTGCGTTAAAAACCAACTCACCTCACCAATAGAAGGTTGAGGATGTTAAGTAACAAACCCCAAAAACAGTCAAATCACGTGATCTATCTAGAGGATTACAGAGTTTGATGTTGGAGTCGACCTTTGAGGATGATGCACAACCGAGAAATAGTTGTCTCAACATTAAATCAGCATTTTATAGCTGATATGATCAGTAAGGAGACAGTGAACAGGTTCATATTGTAATAAGGATCGAAAACCGGACATTGACGTGAGGAAATGATTAACTTAATTAAGACTTAATTCTTGAAAGTTAATAAGAGCAGATAAAAGGGAAAATATATATTGATAATGTCTAGTAGATCATTTAACTAATATTCATGTAAATTAGTTGCAAACTGTTGACTTATTAGCATTTCTATCATCATTTAAATGAGAAAATATCCTTATTTTGAAATATAAAGATGAAGTCGCAAATTAAGGGACGATATTTTGATTGAACAGATGGTATTTTGCCACTGTTTTAATAAGGGAAAATATGAAACATACTCTGTGTCACTTTAAATCAAATCAATTTACTCATAGCTTTCAAGGATGTTTAAATCTAAGATGCCTTGAATTTGAAATTCAACTTATGTCTCGAACATTGATTAAAGCAAGTAGAATTACCTTTCAATCACACCTCGAAGCGAAAAAATGGCAAAGCACGAGCATTTAAGCTAATTCCTACATACAATGGACATAACTCAATTAATTTAGATGAACATTCTTTACTAAACTCACTGTACATTTTATAAATACGAAACAATCAAACACATTTTGATTTATTTTCACTCCTTCCCTTTATTCCTCGCAAGTCAGAGCCAGTCAACACGTTCGCCAGTTACACAACTAGTTCAACATTTCTTTCAACACGATCATCAGTTGTAAGATAAGTTCCAACCTATCGGAACAGGTCCCCCTTTTTCAACAACGCGTTCGCCAGTTGTAGAACTAGTTCTTACTTCCCGCAACACGTTCACCAGTTGAAGAACTAGTTAGATTTTTTCAACAACGCGTTCACCAGTTATAGAACTAGTTCTTACTTCCCGCAACACGTTCGCCAGTTATTTTAAACATATTTATTTCTATAAATATACAGAAAATGGATTGGCAAACAAGCCAATGGCTTATATTAATGCCTCTCCATAACAACATAATATATGCGACGTACATAGGGTCTTGCAAACATATGTATAATAACAGACACAAAAACACAATATGCGCATGTATATAATCATTCTAATTCCAATGTGAGTTAGTTCAATAAAGGACAAGAATATACAACTTAAAACTCAAAATAGAGTAAATCGTTTTGATGCGGTAATAAAATCATGTACAGAGTTGATAATGCTAAGATTTACAGATTCTGATAGTTTAAGGTTCCCATACATAGCATCATTCATGTTATAACCATATTTGAAATAAAATGAAGTGCCTCTTATGGTAGTATAGTTTGGACAGACAAAAAGATAATGAATGGTGTCTTCATAGGGAGCACCACAACTGCATGATGGATCATCTGATATGAATCTTTTCACTTTATGTGCATTTAAGTCACTGCATTCTAATCTAAGTCTGCAATGCAGAATTTGACAAAACCTGTTTCCAGTATTTATATCAAACCCAAAAGGAGTTTTATAATTAGGTGTAATTTTATTTTTGAATTCGTTTACCGACTGTATTTGTCTTATATCTTCAGGTAGAGAATTCCAAAGTTCTACAGAATTTGGTAAGAATGATTTTGCGTAAGAAGATGTTCTTACGTGTATTTTTTGTAAATTTGGTGAGTTTCTTAGAGCATAGGGGTTTCCTTCAGAAACAGATTCTGGCACAAGACTGTTTAAATAATCTGGTGTTCTTTTATTTACCATTTTATAGAATAAAGTCAATTTCTGTATTCGTCTTCTTTCTACCAGCGGTAAGAAATTAGTTTCTTTATATAATTTATTATGACTTGTTCCCCTAGTAGCCCCACATATTGTCCTAAGTGCATCAAGTTGTAAATTGTCAAGCATTGTTGCCTGATTTACTGTACAACTATCCCAAATATAACTACAATAATCAAATAATGGCATAATAAATGATTTATACATAGTTGTTAGCGTCTTTCTTGATAATCGATATTTAAAACTTCTTAAACAATTTATCATAGGTGAAACTTTATCGGATAAAGAATCTATTTGTACATTCCAATTTGCGTCTTTTTGAAACCAGAGGCCTAGATGTTTATGTTCAGTTACTTCATTTATGGGAGAATTTTGCATATATAATTTTGGAAAAGGACCTGAAGAGCGTTTTCTACTAAAGTGTACAGTTTCAGTCTTCGAGGGATTAAATTTTACCTGCCATTTCTGGGCCCAACTAGAAATCAACTCTAAATCTCTATTCAGGCGCGCAGCGTCTTGAACAGGATCATCAATTATGACATAGATTGAAGTGTCATCTGCAAAAAGTCTTATATTGCAGTCTATATTTTCTACAAGGTCGTTTATATAAACAAGAAACAATAATGGTCCAAGTACCGACCCTTGTGGGACGCCTGCTGAAACTGATCTATACTTTGAATTATATCCATTTATAACTACTTTCTGAACTCTCTCATTAAGATAACTGTTAAACCATTCTAGTAATTTTCCACTAATTCCAAGGGATTGTAACTTATAGATAGTCCCTTATGCCAAACTTTATCAAAAGCCTTACTAATATCACAAAACACTGCTCTTACTTCTTTACCTTTGTCCATAGCACTTGAAATAAAGTTATAGAGATCTACTAACTGGTAGGTTGTTGAATCTCCAGGAATAAAGCCAGATTGTAGTGTACTAATGAGGTTATTCTCTCTAAAATAATTAAAAACATATTTGTGAACACATTTTTCAAACACCTTAGATAAACAACATGTAAGAGAAACTGGTCTGTAATTGCTGCACTCATTAACACTATCTTTCTTATGGATGGGTATAACAGAAGCGATCTTCCATACTTTGGGAAATACAGCTAAGTTCAAAGATTTATTAAAAGCTAAAGTAAGAGGATAAGATAGAAGTCTAGCAGCAAGCTTAAGGAATTTATTACCAATACCATCAGGGCCCGATGCTTTTCGTACATCTAGAGAAAGTAATACGTCTTGAACATCGTTCTGTGTTAATTCAATACTATCTAAACAGTTTGATGTTTTAATACACGGGGATGGGAGAGGGCGTAATGGGTCTTCAACTATTGATTGATTTACGAAAAACTCATTTAGAATATTAGCAATTGATGTAGGTTCATCATAAATTACATTTTCATGAAAGATAGATGGAAAAGATAATGAATTTTCTGTTTTCTTAAGATAATGTTTTATTAATTGCCACCATTTCTTGTTCTGACTATGCACGTTAATCACATTATCTAATTTCATATAATACTGTTCTTTTGCCCTTTTTATTTCTGATATAACCTTATTTCTTGTACTTCTAAACACTCCCCAATCACTGGGTAATTTTCTTTTCTTAGCAAGTTTATGTTTACGATTTCGTTTTCTTATAAGTCTACGTATTTTAGAATTCATCCATGGCTTGTCTTCGTTTCTGACAGTAATTATCTTATTAGGAATGAATTTATCACAAACTCCTGAAATGGTTTCCGTAAATTCCTCTATTAGAATGTCAATATCGTCGACATTTAGAGTAGTATCCCAATCAACTTCACGGAGGTGGGAAATTAAGCCTTCGATATCTATTTGGGAATAATTATATATTTTCCTTTTAAATGTAACATTACAAGGCTTATGATATTTCAAACTAAGATAGACTGGACAATGGTCACTACACACGGGGTCAAGGACGCCCGAAGAGCTCACACTTGCATAATTAGAAACAAATATCAAATCTATCAGAGTCCGTGAGTATTCTGTTATCCTTGTTGGTTCACTTATAATTTGTCTAAGGCCATATCTTGTTTGAAGATCAACTAAGCGCTGTTTGCGGACACTAAGGTAATCAATGTTAAAATCTCCTACAATTGTCATATCTAAATCTAGATCAGATGCATTTCCTATTGACATATCGATGAGATCCCAATAGTGATTACTCTTATCAGCACGATAAAACGTACCGATTAAGGAGTGTTTGTTTTTGCAACTTATTTTAACCCATAGTGCTTCTAAGCCCATAACCGAGAGATCTTCCATACGTTTTACATAGATGTTTTCTCTTACATAAACTGCTACCCCTCCACCTCGAGTTAATCTATCCTGTCTAAAAGGTAAATGAAATCCCGGTATCTTAATATCCTCATCTAAGATATCAGAGTGCAACCATGTTTCTGTTATACTAATAACTTCATAATCCTTGAATTCATGACTAATGATATCGATCTTATCCTTTAAGCTACGCACATTTAAGTGGATAATCTTAAAATCAAGTTTATTGTTTGGAATAATGGGTCCAGGGTTTGGATGCACATCACCACAGCATATCAACAACATAAGAAATACTTGTATACCCCTGACACCCATAGAAGTGAAGAATAATACAAGGAAATATGTATTGAGGTCAATTTTGGCCTTTATAGAACTATGAACTTTACCGTGAAACACCCCAATTCTCTGTCGATATAGGTCTACATCAACTCCCATCAAACAATTTATCAAACATAAATAAAGCAGAAAATTGGGGCATCTTTGTCACCTGAATGAATGAGTATACACATGACGTTACGAGTCTATGAATGTCAAAAAGAACTAGCCTAATTGAAGCATTAACCAATTCATTTGTGATTCTGTTTGTCACACACGATATGAGATAGAAGTCTTTGCTTTTCACTATTTCCACAAAACTGTTTGGAAAAGAGAACATAACAAAAAAAAGAAAAAAGAAATAAATCAAATCATAGCCCACCATCAGTGGTCTTCTGATAAAACAAGTCGAGAAAAGATTTCGACTAACTTGAAAGCTTTTCAAATATATCATGGAGAGAGAAAAACAAAATATCCCAAAAATAAAAACAAAAATACAAAAAGATAAACAATCAAAGTCCCATTTGTTATATCACCAAGAACAATATCAGTAAAATCGAAATATCTGTTACTTAGATCATATAGACAATATGAGGTGGCAAAATAAAACAAGTAATTGTTTGAGTACTCCCATTCAAAAAGAAATAATTCACACTACAAGGCTACCAGTCCTGCTTATAGCGCATCATCATCGTTATGTAACAGTTTCACAACACAAAACACTCCTAGCGGTACACGTGCACCGCGAGGCAGCGGGGTCGGCGGCGACGCTCTACTCTGTGATTGGATTATGACAGCGTCGAACAAACCAATCAGAGCGAAGGGCTGTTACTCACTTATGTTTGTAAACAAACTCACGTGTAAGAGTCAACATGTGTTTAAAGACTAATCTTCCACATCACTGTCGTCGACATCCGTGAATTCCACCATTCTCCTCTGCTCCTGGGACACTTTCAGGCGGAGTCTGAGTTTAAGAGACTCAATTAATTTGTCAAATTGATGTCTTTTTGTAATAAGGCTGACATGGTCGTCTAGCTTCTTGGCGAAGATTATTCCATCTCGCACCCATGACCCGGACAGTTTTCTGGTAACCACTAATTTCCTTACGTCAGCGGCTATTCGAGCTCTTTCTTTAGTAAGATCGTCATTAATAAAGATCTTTGATTTCGCCAGTTGTAGAACTTGTTAGATTTTTTCAACAACGCGTTCACCAGTTGTAGAACTAGTTCGATTTTTTCAACAACGCGTTCACCAGTTGTACAACTAGTTCAAACTTCCTGCAACACGTTCGCCAGTTGTAGAACTAGTTCGATTTTTTCAAGAACGCGTTCACCAGTTGTAGAACTAGTTCAAACTTCCCGCAACACGTTCACCAGTTGTAGAACTATTTCGATTTTTTCAACAACGCGTTCACCAGTTGTAGAACTAGTTCAAACTTCCCGAAACACGTTCGCCAGTTACACAACTCGTTCCACATTTTTTAAAGTATATTCTTCTACCAAGTTTGATATGTCACAGGTAAATTTGTAATTACTATTGAAGATGGGTGAGATGTTTATAAAGCTAATACCTTGAAAAATAATTATTAATCTAGTCATTGGCTATTAATTGGAAGGCAGTTCACACTGATACAACTCGGTCAACTTTTCAACAACTCGATCAGAACTAGTTCACGAGTTGATGTAAATTTGTAATGAAACCAAGTTTAACGTTATATTGATGACAAAATTAACAATAATGTTATTCTGTCATACTGTTGAACCATTTCAAATGAAATCGAACCCTTTTGGTCCGCTAGAACTAAACAAAACGATTCAAAATAAGCAACGCGTTCAAGCTTTGATGAACTAGTTCTCCAAAGTTTGAACGTGTTCCGACTTTGTACAACTAGTTCGCAATATCTAAAGTTTTTTCCATTTTAGAAGACACGATTGGTTGCAAGGTATTTTACAGACAAATGAAACATATTTGATCGATAATGCATTAGATGATTGTTTCAAAATACATGAGACATGTTAGTAACAAATAGGTTCACAGCGTGCAAAGTCCTCGCGCATTCCAACGTGTATAGCAGTTGTCACCTTTCTCAGCTACTGTTGAATCTTTATTGATATCTTTGACTTTTGAATCGTAGTAATTAAATTCTCGATGGGATGCCGGGTATCAACAATATCATGACTAGTATATAAATCCGCTAAAATATTATATGGAATTAAAGAAAAAAAATTCTATTTCGTATATTTCTTTACATTTTTCTTTACACTGCTACAAATATATTTTTTTAAACATCAGTATTATTTGGCTTTATGAGCGTGTGCAAGTTTCTATCATATGAATATCTTAACCAAGTGAAATCTTCAATACGACCAGAATTTGAGAACTACTTCCACCCTCTTTGCAACTAGTTCACGCTTTTGGCGAACTAGTTCACGGTCGCCCAACTAATCAACCGGTTGTTTATCCAGATGCTACATTAGATAGTGTACATGTTTTTGTATTGTACTGCCATCTCATTTTCACAATAAAATAGGAAATAATGTTATTAGAACATATTACACAGTATACGCACGGTGTACAAAACCGGAAACTTAGTAATAATAATGATGTAAACATAGTGAATTACAGGTTATATTATGACTATAAATGAGGTTAGGAATTTCTTATTCAGTTACAAATGGTTGTCTTGCTGTACTTCGTTTGATATTTCATTAAGAAATAGAAGACGAGTTGCTGTGCATCTATCTATCGTTGAATAAAACATAGCACGGAGCATAAAACACGAAGGGCGTTCATTTCCGATTAAAGTAGAATCCAATTTGCGTTTTATTCTTGGTTTTACCCATCTCTAATCAGTCTGATTTATCAGAAGGATGTTTATCAACATCAATACAATACAACATGTTGTTGAGAGGAAATGTTAATGATACACACGATAAGGAGCAGTAGTGGTTTTTAAAGGCCGAGTTGCAGAAGCGAAAAAGGTAAGTAGGTTGTCGAAGTCATGAAACATGATGAAGATTGGTGACGTAAATGTTTAGAGTTCGGAACCAGTTGTAGAACTAGTTCTTACTTCCCGCAACACTTTCGCCAGTTGTAGAACTAGTTAGATTTGTTCAACAACGCGTTCACCAGTTGTAGAACTAGTTCAAACTTCCCGCAACACGTTCGCCAGTTGTAGAACTAGTTCACACTTCCCGAAACACGTTCGCCAGTTACACAACTCGTTCCACATTTTCTAACTGGTATTTCTTACGAATGATGAATTTCAAATCATACAGCCAGGTACATATTCTGCAAAGTTAAAGTATCATCCGCCAAAATTTAATAAAATCAACAACTATTTGTCTCGCCGATGAACAAGTTCAACGTTTATTGAGCCCGATTGTTCGACAGTAATTGTGAAGATTGTTTTCACACAGATTTATCGACTCTCCTGTATCAAAAGACATACATTTATTACAGCTGAATATCCACGTCTAGTTTCCAAATCTTCCACACAGTCCAACTCATCATTATCAAGCTTGAGTCAACTATAGTTCTTTCTTAGGGGAACTTTTTCAACTTTTGCAAAACTTGTTTTGATTGCAAGATGAAATGCAACGATATGAAAGTATTTTCTCCTACCAAGTTTGATTTGTCACAGGTAAATTTTTAATTACTATTGAAGATGGGTGAGATTTTTATAAAGCTAATACCTTGAAGATTAATTAATTATTAATCTAGTGTCTTCGGTTCTGTTACGTTTCCATGGAAACTGGTAAAAATAAAAAAGCAAAGACGTTGAAAACCCCAAAAGGCACATCTCCGCATGGTTGCCCGTTGCACATACCAAGTTTCGTCGAGATAGGTCTCACCGTTTTGGAGTTGTGCTCCGGAAAAGAAATCCTATGTTACATTTCCATGGAAACGGGTAAAAATAAAAATGCAAAGACGTTGAAAACCCCAAAAGGCACATCTCCGCATGGTTGCCCGTTGCACATACCAAGTTTCGTCGAGATAGGTCTCACCGTTTTGGAGTTGTGCTCCGGAAAAGAAATCCTATGTTACGTTTCCATGGAAACGGGTAAAAATAAAAATGCAAAGAAGTTGAAAACCCAAAAAGGCACATAGGTTTTAATTTCCAATAAATTTTCTTTAAACTCCTGTCACGTTCCCGAAATTCAGATCTAACTTCTACAAGTCGTTCCATTCATCAAACATATAAATCATTTTTAAAACTTAGATTCAGATATAGCCAATCTGCAGATATCTAACTTCCACTCGTGCATCATACAAAAAACGTCCACTTTGCCAACTCTTTGCTAGACGCAGATGTTGCTTCCACAACGCGTTCCTACTTCTCAACAACTATAAAGCACCCTTCTGTAACACGTTCAACTTATTCAAGAAACAATAAGACCTATCAAACTCTGCATTCGATCTATGCTATCAACAACAACATCACCTATGATCAACATGAGAAATAAGTTAAAAACAATATCAAGATAACAATAACGAAATATGATTCCTTGTTCCTCCCTCACAAAATCAACTATCTTTTTGTTTTCAGCTTTCGTTAACCAAAATGCCTTTTGTAAAATTTCTACAACGCGTTCCATGCTCCTAATATGCATGCACAACTCGTCTTCGCCTCTCAACAACTTTACAACAACTACATTTTTTAAACACGTGGAACATTTTTACAACAAAGTCACAAATGTATCTTTCGTCCCATGCTGGTAGTAACCATATCTTCAACACTTTTTTAAACTTTTAATAAAACACACTTCTACTCATTTTATAAAACTTATCCTTCGTCGTTCCTTGCTAATTCACGCTCTAAACAAGTAGATCCGCGCTCTAAACAACTAAATCACTTTCTCTACAATTCGTCTTAAGCTTTTAAAAACCAGATCACACTTCTACGATACGATCAACGCTCCCATGCTTGAAAAGCCAGTTTCACGCCCCCAAAAACTTAACAAAACTTGGGCAATGCGATCCATAATTGCAACGACGAAAATGGGCTTCAACCACTTATTTTACGCTCTCGCTAACTAACTCACACGTCTACAGCGAAATCGACGAAATCAACAAATAAATCATACTTCTACAACAAGACCCACGCTCTCAAAAACTAAATCATGCTTAGATAATGCGATGTATGATTTGAACAACTACATCACACTTGGACAACGCGATCCTCGCTTTCAACAACTCAATTTCACTTGGACAACGCAATCCACGCTCTCAACAACTACATCACACTTCAACAACGTGATTGAAGCCCTAAAATCACACTTAGATCTAGACAACACGGTCTACGCTATGAACAACTAACTCACACGTCGACAACGCGTTCCATGTTTTAAACAACTAAATCATACTTGCAAAACGCAATCCATGCTCTCAACAACTCTCTCACACTTCTAAAACGCGATCCACGCTCTCAACAAAACAATCCTCTCCTCCGACGCGATCTTATCAAATAACTCACTTTGCGCAAAGCGATCCACCCTTTCTTTGACTAAATCACTCTTATACGAGCCGATCCACGCTCCAAAAAAAATAAATCTCACGTGTACAACACGATCAATACCCTCCACAATGAAAAACACATCTTCTACGACGCTACCTACGCTCTCAACAACTGAATAAAATTGAACAACACCAACCACGCCATCAACAACTAAATCACATTTGTATAACGCGATCCCCGCTTTCAACAACAAAATTACTTTTGCAAAAATGCAAATCATTCTGTAAACAACTAGATCACAATTCGAAAACGTCATTCACGCTCTTAATAACTCAATCACACTTGGACGATGCCAACAACGCTGAAAACAACTAACTTGTTATCACATTTGCACACGTTCTATGTTCCCAACGATCAACTACATCACGTACGCTTGAAAAAATCACCACTCTCAACATCTAAAACAATGTTGTGTAACTCGCTTCTTGCAGTAGACAACTATAAACCACATATTGGAAACTTTACTGACATGTTAAATGTTATTCTGATAGACCCCGATTTTCAGCAGAGGCGGCCTCTACATTCTTACTTAGCACAGAATGTATTTGTGTTAACACTAATGAAATGACAATCTGATTCTGTATCCATTATGACACGGGGATGGCCATCAACACTATTTTAATATCGTTCCAAGTTACCGAGAAATTGACGAAAACGATATTTTAAAAAATGTCGGGCTTAATTAGTGCTTCAAACATGTAGATCAAACTCTTACAATCCGTATCCTGCATCCGTCAACGAAATCATAATTGAACAATTCGTCTACACTATAGCTATCAAAAGCAACACCACGCGTGTATATCTCGCCTTGTTCATTCAATATTTAAATCCCACTTATAAAACTCTTCCACGCTCTCAACAATTAAAACCACCAATATTAAACATGTTGAAGGCACTAAAACTTAAAAAGTATCGTACAACACGAAGTCACTGTTCAACAACGCGTTCAAAGTTCGCAACATTCACATTCTACGAAGCGTCTTGTACATCATCTAATTCACTTTGCAACGTTCTCAAAACTAAATCGAACTTGAACAACTTGTTCCACGCTCTCAAAACTAAATTAGCTTTCTAAAACTCGTTCCGCTCTAAACATGTAGGTCAAATTCTGAAACTCCCAACTCATGTAAGCTATCCTCAACGCAGTCCTTGCTCTCAACAAGAGTATCAAAATTCTACAACGCGTACAGACTTTCAACAACTAGTTCACAACTAGTTCACGCTCTTGCGAACAAAATTCATCGTCTTACCGAAATAGTAGAACAGTTGTATGACAAATGAAGAGGTGAAACACGAAATTCAACTTAATTTTTTACTGGCACGGTTTTCTATTTACATTAGATCACGTACATGTTTTTGCTCGTAATGTTCTATCAATATGATTTGCTGTCAAGTCACCCGATAATCAACACTTCTAGAACTTGTACATGTCAATAACGCGTTCTGACTTTTTACAACTACAGTGTAGTTCGCAAGACTCTAAACGCTTTCCGTATTTGACATCAAGGCACAGGTAGGTTTCGTGTTATTTCATAGACAAATGAAATAATTATTGATTTATATCTGCAATACGACCAGAGGAAGAACTCGTTCCGATTTTTCAACAACTCGTTCCGACTTTTCAACAACTAGTTCAAAACTGGTTTACAACTAGTTAACAACTAGTTCACGCTCTTGAGAACACGTTCATCGTCTCGCCGAGCTAGTTGAACAGTTGTAGGACAAAAGGAGAGATGTATCCACAGAATACCAAAATATTAAGACAACCATATGTAAAAAAAGCTATCATTAGGGCAAGGTCATCAGGAAGATACTCAATTATTTATTCAACAGGAGGTGCGCTCATCATGGAAAACATGCAACTAGTTCTGCAACGCGTGAACGAGTTGACACAGACTGTGATCGCGTTGTCGAGTTCTAACACGTTGTAGACTTGTACATTGTTGTACATGAAAATGTACTAAATGAAAAATTGGAAATGCATTAAATAGTTTCATTTTCAAGTACCTCCTGACACTTTTCAACAACTCGAGAATAATTTAATGAAACGAACTAGTTGTACAAAGTCTGAACGCGTTCTAGATTTTTGGAACTAGTTCACGAAACTTTTTAACTTTTTCTCAGTCAGTTACAAAGTTGCGATCGAATAAAAAGGCATACGCTATCAGTAAGTAAGAGGCACCCTCGAAAAAAACAGCGTGACGGACATGTCACTAGTAGAGGAAATGAGGAAAACGTTCTGCAAAGCGAGAACTAGTTGATGCAAGCTTGAACGCGTTGTAGTATTGTAGCTTCATCATGCTGTACGTCTGTTGAGAATAAACTACAACATTTTCTCAGATATGTGTTTCAGATGAATATTTGCCGGGACCTATCTCCTCATATTTCACCAACTTGGGAACAAGTTTAAGAGTACCGATCGAGTTGAAAAGTTGTAAGAGTTATATTATAAATACAATAATTTTGTAATTTTTCAAGTTTTTAATTTGATGGCGCCCTAAACAAAATACCAAAACACGCCACTGAAGATGTCTTAGATTAAATGAAAATAGAAATGCGTAATGAAATTTCAGGTTAGATAGGAAATATTCATGATTTACTATATTTCAGATGTTTATGGAACGTGTAACTATTCACCGAATCGCGAACTAGTTGATGTGTAACCAAAAGTATTGCGGTAACAGTTGTAGGTTTCACTATAAGTTAGTGTTAAAACACGATAACGAGGTTATGCTTGGGTTTTCAAAACCTGAGGAAAGAAAGCTTGGTGGAAAGTAAGACTGAAAGCGAGAAGCCGTAATTAAACATTAATTAACAACCCACAAGCATTTATCCATACTGTTGTGTTCGTAAACATATTTATTGAGTGATTATAAAAAGACGAAAATAGTCAAATATCAAGTATTTATGTTCGTCGAATTTGTCGAACATTCATTATTGGATTAAATAGCATCATAATTTCGTTTTAATTCTGAATAAAATGCAATGTAAATTAGTTTCCTCTTAAAGCAAACAGTTACTCTTTGTAATTGACATGGCACAAAATGCACGTGGAAAGTATTCTTCGTGGCGTAAGGTGTACAAATTACAATGGACAAGTCATGTGGTTGATACCGTTTTTGGATCCTATAAATTTATCGCAGGTAAAAAGGTGTCCCACTATTTTTATGAATTATCAATGTTTGTATGCATTTAAAAATGGAAATTAAAGAGCGATTAGACATCAAAATACTTTTGGACCGATTTTTTAAAACTGAAAATTTAACCTCAATCATTAGATTGTTAAACTAAGCCTTGAATTCTGTCTGACCCGTAAGACTAGTGATTAGGGCGCTCGCTTACGGTTTAGAGGGTTGGGGGTTCGAATCCACCTTGGAAGGTTGCAAGTTTTGAATTTTCCAAAAGACTGTAGTATGGGGGAAAAGAAAAACCTTTGACTTTGAAATATAAAAACCTTCCACACTCAGGGTAGGTCATACATATGAAAAAATGCCTCGACTGTCCAATATAAAACCTCCTGGTAGGTTATTATGAGAAAACAAGAGACCTCCGAAACAACAGACGAAATCCCCTATAGGTCTCTAAGCTCTGAAAATGTTAGAACCAGTTCTCAAAAAGGTTTCATTAGCACGGTTAACAGTTCATATAATAGAAAAACGTTGTATAGATGTTAAATCGAAAAATTCCAAAATAGTGTCGATGGAAATCAGTATCGTCAGCTTCGAAGAAAAACAAGTTATGCTAAATGTGAACGCGTTCCAGCAAAGCTAAACTAGTTGATGAACTGTTTCTGAAATAAATAACTGTTTTCTGTTACTACATTCATTCTTTCAAGCAAATTATAGCGGTGACTCAGGGTGAAGACAATCGAGACAATGTAAATTGAACTATTTCGATAAACGTGGAAGTAGTGCCACAATGTGAGTATGTTGAAAAGTCTTGCAAATGTGTTGTGGGAAAAAAGGTGACTGGTTTTACTACTGATGAACGCGTTGCAGAGAACGAGGAACTCGTACCATAACCGATAAACGAATTGAAAACTCCTTCTGCAACTGCATGGTTAATGTGTAACAAGAAATGTTGAACTAGGTGCATAACAGGCGAACTTGTTGCGAGAAAGGTCCAATTCAATTTACCTGGTCAACCTGAGAGAGTGATAAAATGTCCTTATCAGTTTCTGCTGCATTCGTAGTGCTCTTCTTTGTAGATCTAATGTGGTGAAAGGAAATATGTTTAAGTTTGAAAAAACAGTCCCAGACCCTCTAACGTTATTATCTTACAACAGATAGATGTAAACACGTCTGTATCATTTTAAACATATTCCCTTTTCAATACTAGAACTTTAATTCTATATGCCTGAAATCACAATTCAGATTAAAATAAACAAGGTATTCTCATTAGACCAAAGGATTCGTTGAGAAAAACGTGCAATTGTTCTACATCCCGTGAACGAGTTAATGTAGGCCTGAATCTCGTTGTAGAGTCCGAACGCCTTCTAGTCACGTGGAAATGAAATAAGGAAAGACATACTGAGTGACAACTTAGTTTTGCATGAACTCTGCTAAACTTTCAGTTTGTCACGCAGTTCGAGCGTGCGACCTATTTCTCGCCTCTCCTCTAATGTACTTTAATAAAATATCATCAATTATTGTATATATCGAAAGTACATATTATGTACTTTACATTCATGTATCTATGTTTATCATTCATGTCTTTATTCGCCGACTGTGGCTATTTTTATATGTTCAAATGTCATTTTCATTCTCCATTTATCAGCCTTATCACATGTAGCATTTATATGCCAATACTCATGATATATATATTTATATGTTCTTGTAGAGGAGTTTCCTCCCTTTACAATAAGCCATTGTAGGGCTCCATACCTTAACTATTAATGTAGCTAGGGATAGTTTAGTTTTGCAAAGAAACACAGATTCAAGATATCCTTAGATAAGCTACCATCTCTTCGGCCTTGTCTTCACTGACGTCCGAACTTAACCAATAAGAAGCCGAGCGAGCTCTGGTACCAGTAGTCTTGGCTTGATCCTTGCGGGGAGAGGTCACGGGTGACCTGGGACGTTGGAGGTGAATTGGTGAGGTTGATATTCCTTATTTTCTCTGTACCTTTCTGGAGTATGTGATCACTTCCTAAGAAGAACTAACAGTTTTAACCTTACCTTCCCTCCCATTATTTGATAAGTTCTACTATACCTTATCTAGTGTTCTTATTCATTTACTCACTCAAGTAGTGATTAGGGATAATCTAAAGTACTGTGTGCTTGATTTTTATACATCCCTATTGTTAGGTCACCCGGGCCCCGTTCCCTTCTTTTGTATATTCGCCAAGTGTTGATTTGTCTTATGAATGCTATCTTGTTAAGACGGCCATTAGCTTATCTTGTTATTACAACGTGTGGGGGTATATTTGAGTGATTCCCTACAGTTTGTCTATTTGTTTATTCATGGGTTGTTGACTTCCTTAATTAGTTGTTAACTCGTGTTGAGTGGATTACGGGTAGCTTGTCGCTGTAACCGGTTATCGTCTTGTGTTGACTGCAAATAAATCACTTGATTCACGGATTGGCTTCTCTCTAGTTATTTATTGGCCTGATTATTTTCTTTTATTATCTTCCTGTCGGATAACGGGTCTCACCTGAGTTTAGATATCGTTACACCGTGACAGGAGTTGACACAGTCACTTCAAATGTTTGTTATAAAACAAGAACGAAGTTATGTCCAATGAACTAGTTTCACATTTTGATAACACGTTCTAAAACATTAGAACTACTTCTATAAAATATATTTCTATATATTTCTATATTTCTTCATATGATTCAGCAAAATGTAAGGTTAGAATAAGTTTGAAGATTTGAAAAAATGTGATGCAGTTGTTGAGATCGTGCTGAATGTTTTGTAGGTAAGTTGTTAACCTACTGGTAGACGGTAAACTGCAAGTTTGCGAAGCGTCCTTTTCTTGTTGCACACTATTAGCAAGTGTTAGTTTCAGTAGATTTTGGCGTTAAACTACTTGGTGATGTCACTCTCTGGGTGAGAGGGGTCAATCGGTCGAACAACTGACTGTCTATATAAAGCTATTTGCTATGACCTCCACCCCCCCCCCCCCCCCCCCCCCCTCCACCCCTGGAATTTGGAAGACAATTACAATGTTAGATACGTGATGACAAAACAGGTGTAAGCGAAATATCAAAGGGATATTTCATCAAACGAGGGGTAGATAATGACTTTTGATATGTTTGATTTGAGATATCACAACTTCAACCAACTCAAGGTTCTATAACGCACCAACATGAACATTTGCTTCTATAACTCAACCCGTGGATCTCACAGCTGTAAATCACGCGTTCACATCTCGTATCAAGCCACCAGCAATTTAAAGAGTCACTCAGTGATTTTCAGAAAATATTAATCACCTTTGTTACGAACCAAAATGACATATGTTATGATAGAAAATCAAAACATCTTAATTTTTCATGTCCAAAAGACATATATATGGCAAACACTGGTTTTCCACGAAAATCTAAAAATAGCCTTATAAATGCACAGAGGCAGATATCACACGTTCAGTTTACATGGATACTAGTTATATAAACTAACAAACACTATCAACACCAAACTGACCTCCTGGCGGCTTTTATTAAGTCTCTAAAATTACGTTTGGCTGTTTGACGCACGCCACTGTCCGGCTTTCGATCATAATTGCGACTTTCTCCCTTCGTATTGTCACTGTACAAAACCAATTTTAAACGATACTTTTTGGTAACAGTCGATACTTCGCGATCGAATGACACCATTGATTAACTTGCCATATTTGACTCCAACAACTCACGGAGTGGCTCTTTAATAACTAACACTTTTCATACAACTTATTTACATTTGTCAAACTCATTCCTTGGACTGAATATCAAAATGCCCCTTATTCAACTCGTTCGAAACTAAACAACTTGATCACATTTTTCCCTTCAACAAAATCAGATTTGTTTCACCCATACAAGCCTCTTATCAAATAGTACGTTTACAACTCGTTCAACGTCATTAATACCGATCTCCAACACGCTTCACACACTCAAAAACTAAACCACACTTGCACATCTCGTTCGTCGCTCACAGCCATTTTCCACCAACGCGTTCCACGCTAACATAATTCAGGAAATCTAACTTGGCACGAGCGAACTTTTTTCTTTTCCCGCTTCACGGGTGAATCCAACAACAAAAGATTGAGCTTGATTGCGCTGCAACTCGGCCTTTAGAAAACACTACTGCTTTGTCTCGTGTGTATCATTAACATTTCCTCTCAACAACATGTTGTATTGTTCACATTCAAGTTTCAAATTTGTATCCTGCAACTGATGAACTAGTTGTGTGAGACGACGAACAAGTTCACAAAAGCCTGAAGTAGTTGATGTGCGCGTGGAAAGAGTTCTGTAATTCTTGACGCGATATATGTTTGTACCAGAAATTATATGGAGATCTGATAATAAGAGATGACTGAAGTTAAACTACATGAATATCATGTGATATCGTGTGATAAATGAATAATCTAGAAATTAAATAAATTTGTTCATCCCTCAAGTAACCGTATTCAATTGACACAAACGGAACAGTTGGCTAAATGTTTAAAGTAAAATGGTATTGAACCTCATTATGTTAAGACTTCTGGTTTATGTTGATATCCTTCTGATTAATCAGACTGATTAGAGATGGGTAAAACCGAGAAAAAAACGCAAATTGGATTCTACGTTAATCAGAAATGAACACCCGTCGTGTTTTATGCTACCTGCTATGTTTTATTCAACGATAGATAGATGCACAGCAACTCGTCTTCTATTTCTTAATGAAATATCAAACGAAGTACAGCAAGACAACCATTTGTAACTGAATAAGAAATTCCTAACCTCATTTATTGTCATAATATAACCTGTAATTCACTATGTTTACATCATTATGCAACTAAGTCTCCGGTTTTGTACACCGTGCGTACTATGTAATATGTTCCAATAAATTATTTCCTATCTTATTGTGAAAATGAAATGGCAGTACAAAAAAACAAAACAACACGTACACTATCTAATGTAGCATCTGAATAAACATGAAATTTCAAGTTAAATTTCTGTGCCCCACAACCGGTGGATTAGTTGGGCGACCATGAACTAGTTCGCCAAAAGCGTGCACTAGTTGCAAAGAGGGTGGAAGTAGTTGGTCGTAATGAAGATTTCACGTGGTTAAGATATTCATATGATAGCAACTTGCCCACGCTCATAAAGCTAAATAATACTAATGTTTAAAAAAGTATATTTGTAGCAGTTGAAAAATGTAAAGAAATGTAAAGAAATAAAATTTTCTTCTTTAATTCCATATACTATTTAAGTGAATTTATATACTAGTTATAATATTGTTGAAACCCGGCATGCAATCGAGAATTTAATTACTACGATTGAAAAGTCAAAGACATAAATAAAGATTCAACAGTAGCTGAGAAAGGTCACAACGGCTACACACGTTGGAATGCGCGAGGACTTTGCACGCTGTGAACCTTTTTTGTTACTAACATGTCTCATGTATTTTGAAACAATCATCTAATGCATAATCGATCAAATATGTTTCATTTGTCTGTAAAATACCTTCCAACCTATCGTGTCTTCTAAAATGGAAAAACACCTTTAGATATTGCGAACTAGTTGTACAAAGTCGGAACACGTTCAAACTTTGGAGAACTAGTTCATCAAAGCTTGAACGCGTTGCTTATTTTGAATCGTTTTGTTTAGTTCTAGCGGACCAAAAGGGTTCGATTTCATTTGAAATGGTCCAACAGTATGACAGAATAACATTATTGTTAAATTTGTCATCAATATAACGTTAGCAGATCCTTTTTAAACTTGGTTTAATTACAAATTTACATCAACTCGTGAACTAGTTATAGAGCGCTGATCGAGTTGTTGAAAAGTTGACCGAGTTGTATCAGTGTGAACTGCCTTCTCATTGATAGCCAATGACTAGATTAATAATTAATTAATTTCCAAGGTAATAACTTTATTAAAATCTCACCCATCTTCAATAGTAATTAAAAATTTACCTGTGACAAATCAAACTTGGTAGAAGAAAATACTTTCATATCGCTGCATTTCATCTTGTAATCAAAACAAGTTTTTGTTGAACAATCAAGCTAAAAAAACGTGGAACTCGTTCCTCGGAGAGACAAATAGTTGTTGATTTTATACCTTTTGGCGGATGATATTTTAACTTTGCAGAATATGTACCTGGCTTTATGATTTGAAATTCATCATTCGTAAGAAATACCTGGCGAACGTGTTGCTAAAATGATGAACTAGTTCTACAACTGGTGAACGCGTTGTTGAACAAATCTAACTAGTTCTACAACTGGCGAAAGTGTTGCGGGAAGTTAGAACTACTTCTACAACTGGTGATCGTGTTGGAGGAAGAAATGTAGCTGTGTAACTGGCGAGTGGCGAACGTGTTGCTTAAACTTAACTGACTCTGACCTGCAAGGAATTAGGGAAAGGGATGAAATTAAATCAAAATGTGTTGATTGTTTCGTTTTTACCGAAATGTACACTGAGTTTAGTAAAGAATATTCATTGAAATTAACTGAACTATAATGTCCATTTTATGCAGAATTAGTTGAAATGGATTAATCCAAGCTCGTGCATTGGCATTTTTTTCTCTTCGATGTAATTGAAAGGTAATTCTACGTGCTTTAATCAATTAATTATACATGTTTTCGACGTGCTCTCCGCGCGTTACCCACCAGCCGACGAACAGAAGATTTTACTTACAAAGTAACCCGCCTTATGCGGCCGTGTGGATATAATCTCTACGTCATCAATCGGGAGGTTGTTCGAAGCTTAAAAGGCACATATTCCCTAAAGTTAAAATTCAAATTCAAGACATTTTAGACTTAACCATCCTTGAAGGCTATGAGTGTATCCTATATTAAGGAAGAAATTTTCAAAACCTCACATCCCTGAAAAGCGGGAAAAATAGCAGTGGAATCTTGACTATGTGCCTCAAGCCACGAACAACCTACCGAATGATGACGCAGCGATTATATCCACACGGCTACGTAAAGCTAACAAAGACGGAGGGTTACTCTTGTCACTAACATTTTCTGTTCGTCACGCGGAGATCACGTGGAGATCATGTATAATTGATTGAAGCGCGTAGAGTTACCTTTCAATGACATCTCGAAGCGAAAAAAATGTCAATGCACGAGTATGGATGAATCCATTTAAGCTCATTTCGACATAAAATGGACATACCTCTATTAATTTCAATTAACATTCTTTACTTAACTCACTATACGTTTCTATAATTAAGAAACAATCAACACATTTTGGTTAAATTTCACCCCTTCCCTTTATTCACATAAGTCAGAGCCAGTCTACTTCACAACGTTCGCCTGTTACACAACCAGTTCAACATTCCTTCCAACACGGTCATCAGTTGTAAGATAAGTTCCAACTTATGGGAACAGATTCTCCTTTTATACAACTAATTCGGTTCCCCTGCGATGAACTAGTTCTAACTTCCTGCAACACGTTCGCCAGCTGTTGAACTAGTTCATCCTTTTCCAACAACGCGTTCACCAGTTGAAGAACTACTTCATTTCTTTTCGCAACACGTTCGCCAGTAAAACAACTAAAGTTCCACATTTTTTAACTGGTACATCTTACGAATAATGAATTTCAAATCATAAAGCCAGGTACGTATTCTGCAACGTTCATCAGGCAAAATGTAATAAAATCAACAACTATTTGTCCCACAGAGGAACGAGTTCCACGTTTATATGGCTTGATCGTTCAACAGAAATTGTGTAGATTCTTTTCACCCTGATTTTACGAGTCTCCTGCAATGAAAGAGATACATGTGTTACAGCTCAATATCAACGTATTGTTTGCAAATCTTCCTAACAGTCTAACTCAACATTATCAAGCCTAAGTCAACTAGTTCTGTTTGAAGAGAACTTGTTTAACTTTTCCAAAACTTGATTACAATTTGAAACGCAGCGATATGAAAGTATTTCTACCGAGTTTGAATTGTCACGGGTAAATTTGTACTAATTATCGAAGATGCATAAAATCTTAATATAGCTAATACCTTGAAAAGGTATGAATTTGAATCTGGTCATTTGCTATAAATGAGAAGACAGTTCACACTAGTACAACTTGGTCAACTTTTCAACAACTCGACCAGCGCTCTAGAACTAGTTCACGAGTTGATGTAAATTTTGTATTGAGACCAAACTTAAAAAGTGTCTGCTAACGTTTGTGCTAATGGCAATTTTTATCAAATATGGTATTTTGCCATAATGTTGAACCATTTCAAACAAAGGCGAACCCGTTTTGGTCTGCTTGAACTGAAAAACGATTCCAAATATGCAACATGTGCGAGCCTTGATGAACTAGTTCCATATGTTGAGAACTAGTTCACCAAAGTTTGAACGCGTTCCGGATTTGTACATCTAGTTCGCAATATCTAAAGTTTTTCCATTTTGGAAGACAGGATTGGTTGCAGGGTATTTTTCAGAGAGATGAAACATATTTGATCAATAAGTCATTCGATGATTGTTTAAAAATACATTAAACATGTACATGTATGTAACAATAATGTGTTCACAGCGTGTCGAGTCCTCGCGCATTTCAAAGTCTGTAGCAGCTGTGACCCTTTGCAGCTACTGTTGAATCTTTCAATATATCTTTGACTTTTTCCATCGTAGTAATTTACAATTTTTCCCAACACTGCTAAAAAGTTGTTTTTATAAACATCAGTGTGCAAGTTTTTATCATTTGAACATCTTAACCGAGTGAAATCTTCAATACGACCAGAATTTGAGAACTAGTTTCACCCTCTTTACAACTAAGGATTCTACTTTTGGCGAACTAGTCCACCGACTGTGTGAGGGATAACAATTTCTATCCTTTTCAAGGCAATTCGTTGCTGAATGGAAGTCATATTTCTCTCCCAAAATGTACAAAGCGTTCCGACTAATCAACGCGTGTCGAGTTTTCCGCAAATATTCGGAACCGACCTACAATTTGTCAAGATATTAAAGGCTCAGTGCGTTTGATTCTGTTAGATTAAACATGATGCTGAAGCTTAATGCAGAAGCCAATTTTCATGAAATTGTCATGTATGTCAACATAAAAAAGGAGTCGTACCATGATGAGAATGAAATTTAATGGTAAACATTTTACCCCGCTATTTTGTTTGTGTCAATTGAGTATGGTTACATGAGGGATGAGCAAATTAACTTCCTTAGTATTCATGTATCACTTCATACGGAAGTGATTTAACTTATTCAACCTCTGCTTATCAGGTCACCATGTCATTTATGGAAATGCATGTGCATCGGAAGCACTACGAATTAGAGAACTCTTTCAACGCGCCAACTCTTTCTCAGGCCTCAACAAGTTCGTCTTCCTGCACAACGAGTTCATCATGATCAGTTGCAGGATTCAAACGACGAAAACTATCACAAGTGTTTTTATAAATGCCGACGATCAACAGCGAAAAGTTTTTAAAGTCATGAAACGTGATGAGGATAGTTGACGTAAATGTTTCGGAACGAAGCGCAATCTAGTTGTTCACTGCACCCGTGAACGCTGTTAACGTGGAAAATTATTGAAATGCTGTGGGTTAGGAACTAGATGTGCAAGATGTTTTTTTATATTTTTTTCTGTGTGGACCGTGTTAGAGATTGTTGTTAATGAAGTTGGCGGATTCATAAACGTATTATTTCATTTGTGAATGGTCGAGACGTTTTGTATACGTTTTTCGGAGCGTTGAACTCATTGCACAATTGTGATCGTGTTGTTGAAAGGCTTTAAGGGGTACAACAAGTCGGATTCAAAAGTAAAGATATGTGGTCAAGTTGTTGAGAGTTTCGAACGAGTTGAACATGTATCATTTTGTTGTTTAATATAAGGAACGAGTTTTACAAATATTTGTCAAATGTGTAAAACAAACTGTTAGATATCAAGTGTTAAGTTATTTAGTTGCTGGTGGTTTTTAAGAAGATGAGAACGCGTGGTATAATTATGAGATGAACGGGACGAGTTGTAGATGTGATGAGAGGTGATATAGGGTTTAATGCCGCTTTCAAGAGTTTTTCACTTATATCGCGGCTGCTATTATTGTTGCATGGGTGGTACTGCGCTGAAACTCAGTGTAGCTTTGCACCCAAACCTGACTGCGTGTAGAACAGTTCTCTACTGCAGACAATTTTGCCGAGCCCCTGGCGGGAACGAGTTGTAGAAACGAGATCTTTATGTTGGTGCGTTATAGAAGCGTGAGTAAGTTGTTAAAGACATTTGATGTTTGTTTTTCAGTCTAGCGTGGAACAAGTTGATAAAGCGTGAATCAGTAGTTGGATGCACGAGGCGCATTGTTGAAGTTCGAAGAACTTATTCATATTCCATTTTGCTATCGACAGGTATAAAAATGTTTTAAAAACTTTGATGAAGCAACGGTGCTGTCAAAACTTTAAGTAATTTGCCGATTATTTCGGGAAACAAAAATATCAAATATATTTTTTTTTCATAGCTTGACTAAATATAATTATTCTTATAAATGTGACACATTTGAATATATTCAGGAGAGGAAAGATCAGTAATCACGGTGACGGGTAGATTATTGCGTGCAACCTTTACAATTGTGTATTGGTAATACAAGTTATCTGTTAGTGGACATTGTGTTGTACGTTGTTCATAAAAAGCGCTTAAAATGTACTATGCCAAGGGCAGTTATCTTAATAATGCAATTATCTTGATGTTTTGCTTCACGCATAGCTATTCAAACAAAATAAGGCCGCGCCCTGACTAACGTATCGCTCAAATGAGGTGACATTCATGCAAGCTTAATTTAACAAAGGTATGATTTGTTTTGGTGCTAAGTCAAAGTAGTTAAAACTTATTCACAGTTTATAGATATATTAAAATAAGATGCCCACAACCCTTCAGTAACTTCGCATTCGTTATCAGTCATATCAGCGTAAATATAATTGGTTTACAGTTTCCAAAGAGATAATACATTACTGCTCAAAACCTTTCCCCGTAATATTTAAATGGCGGGGTATAAAACATATATATATTTTTTAAAATCAACTTTTTGTACAAAGCCCCCAGTTACAGGACAAGGGAACTCCAGCCCAGGAAAGCAAGAGTTGAAGTTAACAACCTGCTACAGTGCCTTTTATCTATCTATGTGATTTTAAACCATATTTCTCCATATCGTATTTAATCATATAACATATTTCCAAAGATTTCGATTTTTTTAAATAGATTCTTTTTAAAATCTGTGTTTGTTGAAAAAAATAAATCATAACTAAGGTGAACATTGAACTAGGTGTACATTCCGTCATTGATGTGTGAGGATATTTACAAATACCATTTGAAACACTTTCACCCATGTCTCGGGTTTGTCAGGTAAATTGAATTTAACCTTTCTCGTAAAAATCGCCTGTTACATAATTTCTTGCAATACGTTTAAGACTTATATGAAAAATTTTATTTTTGCAACACCGCGTCCACCATGCAATTGCAGAACTAGTAACTCGTTTTCGTGCTCGCCAATGAAAGAATTAGTTCCAAATTTCCTTAAGAGATAGTAACACATACGAATTTTAAGTCAGGTGCCAGATGCATATCCTGAAAATGATATCATCATTTCCTTATGACTGCGTATTTATTGGCAATAAAGACTATATTACTCACATAGCGGCACTATTTCCACGTTTATCAAACAAGTTCATTATTATCCCGACTGTCGTCACCCTGACTCTCGGGGTGTTGTTTACTTGAAGGTGTGAATGAACAAACAAAACAGTTATCCTATTACACAAACAGTTCATATCTATTCTCCTAAACTACTAGAAAGTCCTAATCCCTTCAAAGCAATACGATACAGCCCTCATCAACTAGTTCAGCTTTGATAGAATGCGTTCAAGATTTCGCAAAAAATTCCTTGTAAGAAAGCTAAGAGCAAGATTGCAATATTTACGAATAGAAAGTATTCTTTACTTACAATTTTGATTTGCCCTCAACAGTAATTAAAATTTCTTATACTGATTAGGTATTGAAGTTACATTATTGTTCATAAACAGTTGAAAAATATGTTAAAACTACAATTCTTACCGGGGTTGAAATGTTGAAAAATACTAATTGTAACACATGAACTAACTTGCGCTTCGGGGAATAGTTTCACGTTCCACAACAAGTGTGTACATGTCAATTGTAGATAAAAATTAAAACTCTAATAAATCATGAATATATCCTATCTAACTAGAAATTTAATTTCACATTTCATTTAATCTTAGTAATCTTCAATGAAGCGTTTTGGTAGTTGTATAGGGCGCCGACAATTGAAAAAGTTTCGAATCTTTCGGGTCCTGCTGACGAGTGAATTTATGATCCGTCACTGTCAACTTTTCCACGCGATCTGTGCTCTTTAACTTGTTCCCGAGAGATAGGCCTCGGCAAATATTCTTCTGAAACACTTCTAAGTGAAAATGTTGTGGTAGACAACGTGATGAAGCTAGAACCCTTGAACGCGTTCAAGCTTGCAGCAACTAGTTCACGCGTTGCAGAACATGTTCCTTATTTCCTCAACTAGTTGCACGTCGGTCACGCTGTGGTATTTGAGGCTGCCTTTTTGCCTACTGAATTATATACTACAAAACGAATTGTTTGGAGATGTGCATTATGTGCACCTTAAAGGCACTAGTGCACGCTTTTACGGTTTAAATTGGCTATTTTAAGGTTTAAGAGGACTTATACAATCACTTAAGCTTTCTATCGATGCAATGAAATACTTAAAATTCTTCACAATTGACCTGCAATCAACAATGAAAAAATTTAGACAGCCGCTGTCGGCTTGGACATGTAACAAATCTAAGGTTAGTTGTGCACAAAACGGATAAATTAAAGACATTTGAAAGCGGCTGAACACTTATTATGTGCAGCTGTTTAATTTACCTAAACTCTGAACTGAGAACAAATAATGGATTATGTTTTATGAAAGCAATGTTGTAAATAAACCGACTTAATAACACAGCTTTAGCATCGCTATTAGATTGACCAAAGCGGCTGCCGTTTCCGCTTTTTTGGTTATAAGCAAAATCTTAATATTTCCGATATCGTAGTTCATGCGGATTTATTGTACCGTAACATTAAATACTTCCGGTCTTTAAAAATCAACCTTACTACCTGAATACGTAAATATTCGTTAAATAACTTACGAGGTAGATTATTTGAGTGAGGTTCTTGAATAATATCGAGAGATATGCAGTATCTGTGCATTCGTTGTGTTAAAGAAATATTGGTGTGCACTAGTGCGTTTAACTAATAATTTTTTTAAAATTCTCAGTTTCTCCCAAGTAGTTGTTTTTCAAATGCAGTTACTTTTAAAAGTAGTTTTTCTTAATTCCTCAATGATAATGTGTAGATTTAAGACACCTTTAAAACCTTTGAGAAGCGCACAGCGAGTAAAGTTCAAATTGTTGACACAGCTTACATGCATACAACTAGGTCAACTTTTCAACAACTCGATCAGCACTTTAGAATCGTTAAAGAGTTGTAAAACAATTGCATTAGCGCTCAAACAAAGAAACATTTTTCTGTATGAAGAATTGTTTGTTTGTTACTTAATAATATACTCATGCTATTGTTACTGAAACAAACGCATGTCTTTTAATCGATTGCAACTTTACGACTGACTGAGAACAAGTTCAAGTTTCGTGAACTACAGGTAGTTCTAAAAATCCAGAACGCGTTCAGACTTTGTACAACTGGTTCGTTTGACTCAACTATTCTAGAGTTGTAGAAAGGTATCAAACTTGCAAATGAAACTATTTGATACATTTCCAATTATACATTTATTTAGTACATCATCCTGCTGTGTGTTCAAAAGCCGAGTTTCTTCAACATTTCAACAAAGTGTTTCGACTCGACAACGCGATCATTTAATGATTCTGATTTATCAACTCCAAAACTTCAATTGTTTATTCGTAATGTACACGAAATATTACTCTTCGAACATGGCTGATAGAATTCAAAGATATATATATTCGTAAACAATAAACAGATGGATAGTGCCAGCAAATGCCATGCTACATAGCGCAAGAAATAGTTGTTACCTGTGCGAATTTTGTCGAAAGAATTAAAGAATTATTAAAGAATTGCGAATAGAGTTCAAATTGATACAACAGTTTACACGAATCCAACTCGGTCAACTTTTCACCGTTCTAATACTACATGTAATTGTTAAAAAGTTCGAATTAGAATATCTCAAAACAAGAAACTATCATAAATCGATTCTTCAATTGGCAGCTGTCCGTCTCCTTTAAGAACCAGTTCAAAATTTCTTGAACTATTTCTAAATGTCTAGAACACTTTCGTACTTTGATTTTTTCCATTAATTTTTATTGACTATTTGTTTGTTTTTATTCATAAGTGTTAGCAACGTGAGAAGGAAATGTTAGTCGAGTTACTCGAACAGTTTTCAGCCTAAAGCCGCGTTTCTTCCGAATGTCTACAATGCGTTCGGAATCGAGAACGCGATCACAGACTGTTTCAACTAGTTTTGACCTAAGACACTTGAACAACTAGTTCCAAGTTTTCCACCACAATCTCGAACAAACCAATTGAACGAAATTGTACACCACAAGAAAATAGAGTTACTGAAAATGTCTATAAATGCATGTCTTTAAGATCACAATTACGATTTGCTCATGGTTGTATTGTATTTATTATTCTAAATAAATCAAATGTATCACCTGAAGAATATGGCGATTTCTTCATATCTTACAAATATTCCGGATGATAACATCTGATGTTTGTATTGCGATTACCTTGATGTTAATATATTCGATCATTTCTCTTAACCGTAGAATTTATGTTGCTTTCTCGATTTTGTTTTTAATATGCAATTAATCAATATGTACAAAGAATATATGTCATGATATGGAAACAATTTTGGGCTCTTTTGGCTTGACCATGATATAGGCGTTCTATAAGTGAATTCTTTTGTTATTGAGGATTCAGCCTTAATTGTTATTGGCGTGTTCAGCAAGTTTCTAAAATCATTATTATTTCACCGATTTTATAGAGCGTATTTATCGAAAAGGACTGATGCTATAACAGCAAAACTTTCTAGTCGACCTCTGGTGAAAGCTTTTTGGGCCTAATCGGTTATTGCATAAAAAGCCAAGTTTGACTAATAGTCAAAAAAAAGTAAGTCGGGACGAAGTCATTCAATGTGAGTCATTTTACTATCTTTGTCAATTAACCCTATCTGTCCTCTCATTGCATTATTTGAATCAGTTGATTTCTTACTGCACTGAACACAGCAAGATGACATGACATTTATGATATATGAAGTTTAAGTTTCTTTCATTTCTTTTTTCTCTGGGTATGACCGTAGTTTGGAGGAGTATGGCTGGAGTGGAGTGCAAGTACATAAGCAAATAAAATTTGTTCAAATTTGTGTCATGTATACATTAGGCTCAGCACGTTTCAAATGACGTTATAAAATCTGTGCGTTTGGAACAATTATGTTAGCTTATTAAAAAATGTAGATCTCTCTGGGCGTGCATTGGTGTTTAACACCGCTTTCAAAATTCCTTCACTTACAGCGCCGCAGCAGGTAATGTTGCACGGAGAAAGCCCGCCATACCTTGTGATCTATAGTCTATCGCCTTTACCAGTGGCTTACTCGCCCCACACTGCGCTGACGCACCGTGGCTATGTACTAACATCCCGGAATAACATTCAGGGAATGCTAGTTTGAATATTTCATATTTACATGTACTGAAAAATTTTCAATTATGCATTTAATGGCATTATGTTCTGTTCATTTGGTTAATAAAAATGATCATGATGTGATGATTAGTTTATGTTAATATCATGTGAGAGTATGTCGTAATTCACTGTTTCTCAATATGTATTGCACATAATGAATTACCTCCCTTGATTGGTATGCGCCAAATGAAGCACCAATTACTGAATTTATCTATTTTCCATACAATGTAATTGGGTTTGTATCAATTTGTATTATAACAAAGGTTATGTATATATGTTATGTATGTTTATGCAATGTTGCGATGGATTTTATATTGTGTACAATTGTGTTTTGCAGGGTATCTTATAAGACCCGTTACCATTATTATTCCACGTTTTCTTTTGGACACGATTTAGCCAAAAATACTGACAGAATTCCAACTGAATTTAACGGATAAGAACTTGTTCGAAAGAATCTCCTCTCTCATGGCACGACTGAATTTTCCATGGCCGTGTTTATCATCATGATGGCAACTACTTGGCTCGCGTATTAGACATGTGAGAGTAACGCATAAAGCTTCATTTCTTGCTACTTCGCGAACGGACACCTTCTACTTCGTATCGTCATTTAACACAATAATTTCGACCTCATGCCCTCTATATATGTACCAGCAGTTAGGAACAATATTCAGGTGTCTTCAAGCTACTTCACCTCGTTAAACAATAACACTAGCCCTTTTTCAACCTTAATACATGCAATCTCTCCCCTCCAGAAATAAAGCCTAAATATTGCTGTTTTTTGTTTCTTTGCTAAACGCGCAATAAGCCTTGTAAAGTGAGTAAACTTTGCTATTTTCAAATGTCTGCTACGTACTGAAAACGTAACCAAACGTCATTTTGGCTCAGACTGAGGCAAAGATGACTGCTGTATACTGAATATGTCTGAAACACTTGGGCACAGGGCACAGATTTAACCCAAAATGACCACCAGATGTTGATAAATTGGCTAAATCATAACTCGAACTGGTTTAACAATTGCGAATGTGATGCAGATAATGTTGAAATGTATCGAGGTTATTCATCAATGTCACTCGTTCTATTTATGGAGGTGTTTTCGAATTTTGCATGTATCAATTCCAAGAGAGACTGACTATCTCTTTCAAAAGTTTTATAAGTCTGGACAAGGTACACGGCGTGGTACAAAGGTGATTTAGTTCTTGAAAGCAAATTATAAATTTTGTTGATAAATAAGCTTTATGAGTGTCGGAGGTAATTTAGGTTTTAAATCTCTGAGATGGGATTTTATATAAAATTTAGGTCCTTTTTAAAATTATTATATGTTTTTCCATGATGACATTTTGTAAACAACATGCAAAGTTTTTATAATAAAGGCTTGTGATAATTAGATCTATGTGGTAATCGAAAATCTTTGTTCCCAAGGAAACGATAACGTTTGAACATTGAAATTCCAAAGAAAAAACACAAAACTTACGCATAACGTTTTGTCAATATACCTGGATTCAATGACCTAAACATCATATTAATTCAGTTCTGATCCTAAAACAATATTTGTAAATATTAAAATAAGTAGCATGTTGGTACTTTGCATTGTTTTTAAACAAACCTAATTCTTATTTCATTACGAAAATGACTTGACAGCAATGCATATTGATAGACTATTTAAGCAAAAACATGTACGTGATCCGATATAAAGTCGAAAACCGAGTGGGGAAGTAAAGTTAAATTCCATATAATACTCCTCTCCTTTTGTCCTGCAACTGTTCAACTAGTTCAGCGAGAGGATGAACTAGTTCGCAAGACGTGAACCAGTTGTTGAAAAGACGGTATGACTTCTGCCGCTGGTGGGTAGTATTGGGTAGCATGTTTGTTTTGTCTATGAAATAACACGAAACATGTATGTACATAGTTGTCAAATTCGGAATGAGTTGAAGATCTTGCGAACTAGTTGTAAAAAGTCAGAACGCGTTCAAGACATTTACAAATAGTTCTAGACATGTTGAACTAGTTCAATCCTTGTACGAGTCCAAGTGATACATAACCGAGTTTGTCTAGTGTGAAATTGTGTGTTTACCCAATTGATTTATTCAAACCACCGAAAATATTGCATTAGAAACATATTTAAGATCTCGGTCCCATTAAGTGAAAGATTCCAAAATGAAAGATAAATATTCTACTTTATTTTACTATTGTTACTAGTAATATTACTATTTACCTTACTATTTATACTAATATCGAGTGAATAATTTCGATTACAAAAATCGGTATTATGAAGAATATTGTAGCTTCAAAGGCTGTTTAGAAAAAAACAACAAATTAACAGGTTATTTCCTCTTTTCGTCATCAGAAAAACTTTCACATTGAGCAAATTGCAATATAGAGTTTTGCTCCTCATAAAAACGTGCAAAACGTGAAACGCGTTCATCAATGGTGAAGTAGTTGATGAAGGCCAGGTCGGGTTGTAGATTATAGAGGTATACCTGTAATAAAATAGAAAAATGAAGCACTTTCGTCTTCAAGTATGGGCTGCCCGCGAAATCCGGTGGAAGACAATCGAGACAGTGTGTGTTGGAACTAGCTCGTTTATTGTGAAACTTGTTCCACAATGTGTGAAATCTTTGTTGATTAAATATAAGCTGTGATAATATAAAATTATTTCACATGTAGAGGATATAAACCTTGCTTTTTAAATGTGATTAAAATATTCCAAAGATCATATGGAAAAACGATATTTGTAACTAGTTCCACAACTTGAAACGCGTTCATGAAAACCTCGAACTGGTTTAACAATTGCGAATGTGATGCAGATAATGTTGAAATGTATCGAGTTTATTCATCAATGTCACTCGTACTATTTATGGAGGTGCTTCCGAATTTTGCATGTATTAATTCCAAGAGAGACTGACTATCTCTTTCAAAAGTTTTGTAAGTCTGGTCAGATTGACATCAACTTGTGAACTAGTTCTAATTACATCAACTCGTGAACTAGTTCTCGAGCGCTGATTGAGTTGTTGAAAAGTTGACCGAGTTGTATCAGTGTGAACTGCCTTCTCCTGTAACGCGAGTGACTAAATTCGGTCATGATTTTTTAAGGTACAAGGTTTATATATTTCTTACCTGTGACATATTAAACTCGTTTGCAGAAATACTTTCATATCGCTACTTTTCATCATGTAAGCTAAACAAGTTGTGCTAAACTTAAACACGCTCTCCAAAACAAACGGTCTAGTTAGGCTCAGGCTTTATCATGTTGAATTAAACTGCATGTGTCTAAGATTGGGAAACATGACGTGGATATAGAACATTGTAATACATGTATGTCTTTTGATACAACACAGCCGTGAATCAGGAGAAAATCAAACTGAAAAACGTTGAATTCGTTCCTCGATGAGACACAAATAATTTTTTAACAAAAATTTTTATCATATTTTGCCGGATGATACTTTAACCTTGCAGAATATGTACATGGTTTTATGGTTTGAATTTCATTATTAATAACAAAACAACGTTAAAAAAAGTGGGGAACATGTTGTTAAACTGGCGAACGTGTTGTTGAAAATTGAACTAGTTCTACAATTGGCGAACGTGTTGTTGAAAATTGAACTAGTTCTACAACTGGCGAACGTGTTGTTGAAAATTGAACTAGTTCTACAACTGGCGAACGTGTTGTTGAAAATTGAACTAGTTCTTCAACTGGCGAACGTGATGTTAAAAATTGAACTAGTTCTACAACTGGCAAACTTGTAGTTGATAATTGAACTAGTTCTTCAACTTGCGAATGTGTTGTCGAAAATACAACTAGTTCAACAACTGGCGAACGCGTTGCTTGAACTTGCTCTGACCTGCTACTAAGCAGGTAAATACATGTACTAGAAACATTTAAGTCAAAATGTGTTAATATTTTCGTTTTATAGAGAAAGGGAATTTAGTAAAGAATGTTAATTGTAATTAATTGACGTATCTCAATTTTATGTAGGAATAAGCTAAAATGGTTTCATCCAAGCTCGGGATTGTCATTTTTTTCGCTTCGAGGTGATTGAAAGGCTATTCTACGTGCTTCAATTCTACCATCTTCCCACGGCAAAGTGAAAACGTATCGTTATAGACTATCAATTTTCTCGGAGCGGGACGAGTTTGAAATCTTCGCGTTCCAGCCGTGACGTTGTTAAGATGCGTCTCTATGTTCCTTTCCACCGACTGACGACTGATATATAGTCTAGTCGCCCGCGCTGTGAAGCTGTAGGTGCACTAGCTCTGCAAAGATACGCTAATTTCACTGGTTTATGCTCATTCTTCAGCAATTCTTTTTGCATCAGTGTACTTCTTGACAATCAAGGAAGACTTTGCAATCAAATTTTTTCATGTATTCCAACATTAGAAATGTGGACTTTATTGCTATTATTTCTTCACTTGTGTTGTAAATATCCACTTCAACAAAAGACTGAATACCCAAGCTGTGATTTGAGAACAATGAACATCAATCAGCACCCAATCTGCTACACCAGATCTCAGCTGTGGGCACTGCGTCTCAATCAGACTAAACTCTCGGGCTCTATTGTTGATGGCTTGAAGCTGACTGGGGTACCACTCCGTTCAATCAGGAGGAAGAGGAGAAGTTGTAGGGGAGGGAGGAAGAAACAAAGGAAAATAACAACTCTGCCTTTGCCAGGACAAAGAAAGATTACACAACAAGTTTTCAGTGAAGCTGGAGTTAACTTTGATAATTTGATGTATGTTTATCCTCAAAGGAAACGAAATCTACTGAAAGCTGCGCTATGGAATGCGCAATCATCACGAAATAAAACTTTCGAAATATTCGATACAATTGTTGATGATCAACTAGACATATTGTTCATCACTGAGTCATGGCTCAAGGCGTCAGGTGATGAGGCTGTGATGGCCGAGATGACTCCCCCTGGATATGCACTGAAACATGCCCCTAGGACTCACACAACCGGAGGCGGCATTGCCATCATTCATCGGAATACTCTACAGCTCAGTGTTTTGGATACTGTAGACAGCAAATATGCTTCCCTGGAATGCATGGACATCATAGTGTCATACTCGGACATAACACTCAGAACTGTTTGTATCTATAGACCACCGCCCTCACGGACTAACAAGATACGTCTCTCTGAGTTTCTACACGACCTAGCTCTACTTCTAGAGAAGCACCTACAGAAAAATCTTCTCATTCTAGGAGATTTCAACATTCACTATGAAAATAGTGACAACCCCGAGGTCAAGAGGTATCGCAAGCTGCTGGATAGCCATGATCTAGTTCAACATGTGAGTGTCCCGACTCACAGAAGCGGACATACTATTGACTGGGTAGCATCACGAAGTACATGTGATCTTGTCTCGGATGTGACTGTCGAAGACAGACTGATGTCTGATCATTTCCTTATCATCTTCAGGATGTCCTTGACTAATACACCGCCTCAACATGTTGATGTGAAATGTCGGAATTTGAAGAATATAAATCCTGAACGATTTAGGGAAGATTTGATAAATTCTTCACTGGTCCAAAACCCTCGTGATGATATTGAAGAACTTACTACTTCGTACCATGAAACGCTTTCTGACCTATTCAATAAGCATGCTCCCGTTGTTGTGAAGAGACGGAATCAAAAGAAGTCATCTCCCTGGTACTGTGAAGATGTCTTGAAAGCTAAACAGCAGCGTCGAATAGCAGAGCGACAGTGGAGAAAAACCAGACTGGTAGTTCACAGACAAATATTTAAACAGGCTAGAAATCAAGTAACAATGACTATACGGAAATCAAAAGCTAAATACTGCCTCTCCAAAATTGTGAGGAGTTCAAACAATCCCAAGATGTTACATCAATTTGTTTCCTCACTTATGGGAAAAGAGAAGAAAACAATTCTGCCTCCACACAGATGTGATAGAAATCTTGCAAACGATTTCAACTCCTATTTCATCTCTAAGATAGATAAGATACGGAGAGACTTGGACAGTGTGTCTAATGAAGAAGACTCCTCATTTGACACTTTTCCATTTTCTGGAAAGCCCTTGGATTGCTTCAGCGAATTCACTGAGAGTGAAGTTGTGACTCTAATAAGACAAAGCAAACCCACAACATGTGATCTCGACCCTATGCCCACAAAAATCCTACTTGAATATGTTGATATCCTTATTCCAGTAATTACAAGGATTATCAACAAGAGTCTATCTACTGGAACTGTTCCCGATAGTCTCAAAGTTGCCGTAGTGAGACCTCTTCTAAAGAAACAGGATTTGGATGTTTCTACCCTTAATAACTATAGACCAGTGTCTAACCTTTCCTTCCTCTCTAAAGTGCTTGAAAGAGCTGTTAAATCTAGACTCTCTCAACATCTCGATGAGTATCATTTGCTGCATACACAACAGTCTGCCTATAGATCGGAGCACAGCACAGAGACAGCTCTTCTTCGCATCATGAATGATTTGTTGACATGTGTGGACGATGGTAATGTCGGTTTGATGGTATTGTTAGATCTCTCGGCCGCATTTGATACCATCGACCATGAGCAGCTGTGGACAACACTCAGAGATACGATAGGTATCAATGGAACTGTGCTCAAATGGTTCGTGTCATACCTATCTGGTAGAGTTCAGTCAGTTTGTATCGCTGACACAAAGTCTGAAACAGCTATCTTGAAGTATGGTGTCCCGCAGGGATCAGTGCTTGGGCCCATCCTTTTTACGTTGTATACTGCTGATCTTGGTAAATCCCTTTCTGCCGCTAGTGTCAATCATCATATGTACGCTGATGACACTCAGTTGCTCAACATGTTCAAACCCCAATACGCATGCAATGCTGTGTCAGAAACACAAGTCATCACTGACACCATCAAGTCTTGGATGACCACGCACAAGTTGAAACTCAATGACAACAAGACTGAGGCTCTTCTTGCAGGGACTCTTCCAAAACGGTTGGCCTCAGGTGTAGAGACTGTACAAGTTGGAGACTCCGTTATCAAAGTCTCTAAGTGTGTCAAGAACCTTGGTGTTGTTTTTGATAATAACCTGTCAATGGATGACCATATTTCCAAGCTCTGTCAAGTTTGCTATTTTCATATTAGGAACATTGGTTCAATAAGAGATTTTCTATCTCATGATATGGCACACATGCTGGCAAGAACCCTTGTTTTGTCAAGACTTGATTATGCAAATAGCTTGCTTGTTAATCTAAGTCAGGAACAGTTAAAAAAACTTCAACATATCCAGAACACTGCAGCACGGGTTGTTACCAGAACTAAGAAGTCTGCACACATAACACCAGTGTTAACCTCCCTTCATTGGCTCCCAGTTCAAGCTAGAGTACATTTTAAGATTCTGACTCTGACTTACAAGTGTGTGTATCACTCTGCTCCCGGCTATCTTGTTGAACTGATAGAGCGATATGAACCTACTCGGACTCTTAGATCAGCTGATCAGTTTCTTCTGAAAGTGCCTAAATCACGTCTCAGAAAGTTTGGACAGAGGTCATTTGCTTATATGGCCCCAACTCTGTGGAATGACTTACCCCTTGATATTAAGACATGTCAATCTTTGACAAGCTTCAAAAGTTCTTTGAAAACATATCTGTTTCAAAAATTCTACAATCTTTAACTTCAACCAGTGAAGCATTTCTATTGCAGTGTGTTTTTAATCCATGTAGCGCTATGAGCAGGCACTGAGTGCCTGGAGTTGGGCGCTTTATAAATTTACTTTATTATTATTATTATTATTACAAGATTTAAACTGACAAAGTAGCTCTCCTTTTGTTTTAGCCGTACATCGCTGCGTGGATAGAATTGCTACGTCGATTAAAGTTATATTTCAAATTCAAAACATTTAAGATTAAGTGAAGCCTATAAGAAGATTCTAAATTAACGACAAAATTTAAAACCCTAACACCCCTCGTGTTGAAAAAACAACCACCAAGAACGCAAAACAGAGACGTCCATGTTTTTGTAACTCTCCGTTAGAGGAATAAAGAATATAATTATCACATTGGATTAACGTAATTGTTAAATTACCATTTACCTTCTGAATACCTAGTGCCGCTAACATTTTGTGCAAAAACAAGATAGTGGGCAACGTTGTACAAAACGTTCACTGAGGCGTTAAAAATGCTCAGAACATAATAAAAATTCAACTGTAGTGTGCTGAAATGAATGTGATTGGGTCGAGGTCTTTTTTTACGAGAAAATTCAAATAAAGATGAAAATTCGTTTATTATAAACGGTAGACGTTTTCTTACGGAAAAGCTCAATGGACGTGAACTGTTACTCCATTGTTTCATTGGCTGTAATTAATTTATTGTTCTTACATATAGTTTCATGTTGACGTCACGCGGAACAAAGTGCAGGAAAATTGACTCTGCATGGAAATACCTCCTGATGTTTCACAATTAAAGTGGGATAGTGACTGAATTTTCAACGACTGATAGTTATTGTTTCTATCTTGAAAACGGCAACTGTACAACAACAATTAAGGTTGCTTTCATTAGCCCTCCCACTTGATTTCAGTGATACACTTCTTCTTTTGTCCTACAACTGTTCAACTAGTTCGGCGAGAGCGTGAACTAGTTGTGAACTAGTTGTTGAAAAGTCGGAACGAGTTCTACCTATGGTCGTATTGCAGATTTAATTCAATCAATCATGTTTCATTTGTCTATGAAATAACTATCGAGCCCCTGAGTTGACGATAACTAAATTATTTAACATTTAATGACTTTACAGGGGCGTAGGAGCGAATTTGAAAGTGTGTGTGTGTGTGTGGGGGGGGGGGGAGGGGGGTGAAATTTTGTAAAAAAAAAAAATTAAAAAAAGGAAACTTGCTGGCTGCTTATCCCATCTTATCATCAATTAGGATGATTGGATGTTTTAGTTCTACCCTCAGAGTAGTTTTAGAACTACCCTCAAAGTAGTGCATAGTAACTGTTTTGTAACAATACTAGACCAGTTATTGGGAAATATGTAGTAGAAAGGGAAATAGTCAATTTGAAAAAAACATTTCGAAAAAAAGTGGGGGGGGGGGGGGGGGGGGGGGGGGCTAAGCTCCCCCAAGCCCCCCTGTTCCTACGCCCCTGAGACTTACACATATTAAACATTTTACAGTTATTTGTTAAACTAGTTCCTTGGACTGAACAACAAAATGACACTTGTTCAAATCGTTTGAAACTCTAAAAAACTTGATCACAAACAGTCCACAACGCGACCCAGCATACATCAACTAGTTCAGCTTTGGTGGAACGCGTTAAACGTTTTTCACAACTTGTTTTTGTTAGAAGCTGAGAGTAACTTCTTTCTCTGGTGACGATTTTGATCATGAACAGTATAAAAAGCAATTCTTATGCTGAATTGCTATTGTAGATACATGATTGTTCAAAAAACAATTGAACACTACCTAGGTTGGTTTGTCCCCGAGAAAATAATAGATTCGAATTCATTCACTCAGGACTAGTAAAACAAAGTTAAGTTCGAGATCTAAATCTTAAACTAATTACCAAAACAGATCTGAATTATTTCAGGTAACTTAATGAACTAAAGAGATGTTTATTGGATCATCGTGTTAAGACTTTCAAAGTATAAGGCAGTTCGCACTGATACAACTCGATAAACTTTTCAACAACTCGATCAGCGCTATACAACTAGTTCACGAGTTTTAATGAGATCAAACTAAATAAGAATCATTTCTCCTTAATGATGAAAAAGTTTATAACAAATGATTTCCAACAAATCCACAACTCGTTTTAATTAGAGCTTCGGAGAACTAGTTCGATATGTCTAGAACGCGCTCTGACTTTTTACAACTAGTTCGCAACGTCGTCAGCAATGTCTGTCTAAAACAACAAGGTAGGTTCCAACGTATTTCATAAACAAATAAAACATGTCTTATGAATAGGAATAACTTATTTTATCCAACTTTGGTCATTAATATTCAAACTTTGCTCACATTCTTCCGAGTCCTCAACGCGATTTTACGAGAGCACATGTGGTGAACTTTTTGTTTCTTGTTGAATCTTAACACCGTTGCACTTTTCGGGGTGACTGTAGTAGTAATGTATTGTTGATTGTTACAGCTTACCATTCTTTGATGATTCTTTTGAATTGAAAGAAAATGTAAATTCAGCAGCTCTTTTCGATTTTTTATACTTATATTTTCTTCTCAAAACATAAAAAAAATGATTTGATAAATAGTAGCGATATCTAAAATTCAAAGAGTGTTTGCAATTTTCTTACTTAATATTTTTACCAGCTAAAATCTGCAATGGGATTTCCCAGTCTTTCAGCAACTAGTTCATGTCTTTCTGGACTTGTCCATCGTCTCGCTCAATTAGTTCAACAGTTTAGGGCACAGGAGAAATTGAAAATTGCATTGTTTCGTTTTTAGAGTTACACACTTCTTTACGTTGGGTAACGTTAGTGGGATTTATTCGGTCAATATTGATAACTCTCACCCCATGTTCTACGGGGTCTTTTTATCTTCTGCTACAGAAGCAAAAGGGCCGTATAGAGGCCTTACCTGGTTAGGATTATCATAAAAGAATTTGGTGACGGATATAAGTCCTTATACTTTTCATCCCCAGACACAACGAATCTGACAGGTCATATATAAATTATCTCCGTCTCAGCTTTTCTCAACTATAAAACCATAAGGCCTAGCTAAATTAACATATTGAACAATCATAATTTGTGGCTGAGCCTTTTGGAAATTTCATTTAATGAAACCTATATTTTGGAAAACTCATGTACATGTACCCAAGTCACAAAAACGTATAGGTTTTATTGCAGTTAAAAGGATATATCGACATGTAGGTAGACATGCGTCGAGATAAATGTAAACCAAAGATTTCTTTCCAAAGACTATTTTCCGGCTTTTATTAAAATTTAAAATTGAAGAAATTATTTTATGTCGTCCATTTTAAATGCTAATTCTCCGTTCGGAGTAGCCTTTAATGTAACTCTTGAGCTACTTAAATATATAGAGATTATTACCCGAGGAGGTGTGTTGTATGATTTGTACGAAACGAGTGAGATTTTTTTAAATTCTCGCTCGGGTTATATACACATTTGAAAGAGATTCGTAAGTGTCATATGATACACTTCCGAGGGTAATAACGTCTTAATACCGATTCTATTCTATTTCAAACGCGAGTGTATTCGACGGCCCGTAATAGTGGCGTCATGAATAATCGTCACAGACTTCAAAATACGGTAACTCGTGCTGAATCAATCATTGCTTGGCAAAATTTATGTGGGATTATTTCACACTCTTGCAATATTTCTATTATTTACATTTTTGAAATCTTTAACTTCAAAAGCTATGTTTATTGATTTTTTTCAAAGATATAAAACAATACAGTTGGAATTCGGCTTCACTGTCGTATACAGGGTAATGAACATGATACATGCACGTCAGTGTTTGGTAATTCCTTCATGTGTTATAGTTAAGTTTCATTTTGGTGCAATATCGCAAGACCTCAAACATACACTCCGCGATGTTCAGCCAAGTACTAAATATCACTTGAACAACTTGTTCAACGCTCTCGAAAACTAAATCACAACTTTACATCATGTCCAGGCTTTCTACAATTAAATCTCTCTCAAAACAACTCCTTTACGTACACGATAACGTACACAAACGCTTAGGCAACAACTTACTCACATTTCTACAAATCGTTCACAACTTAACAACCCTCGAACATGCAAAAAGTCTATGCTTTCAAAACCTTTATAACACGTCTTCAACGCTATTCGCACTCACAACATGCAGATCCAACTTATTGAACTTGAACATAAGCCAACAACTAAACAAAAAATATACAACTAGTTTGACGTTATTTATACTAATTCACATATCTTCAACATATATACCTTTGTTAAACTCGTTATATGCTATCAACAACCTAATCAAACTTTAACAACTCGTTCCACTCTCTCGAGAACTAAATCACCCTTGAACAACTAGTTTCTTGCTCCCTACAACTAAATCAAGCTTGTATACGTGTTCCGCACTCTCAACATGCAGAAATATATAAATTCTACGTCTCATCCTGTGCTTCAACTAACTAAATCACACATATACAACTCATCCCACGTACTCAACAACTAAATAATCGATCTACAAAATGTACAAGTGGTTTCCATCTGTCAAAGTCCAGTTATAACATACATACAACTTGTATTAGATATACCCACACTTCCCTAGTTGTATCGCTCAATACACCTCCTGTTTGAATCGTGGGTCTCCGAGGCGTAGCGTTCAAACTTGCATCAACTAGTTCACGCTTTGCAGAACGTGTTCCTCATTTCCTCTACTAGTGACATGTCGGTCAAGCTGTTTTATTCGAGGGGTCCTCGTGCTTACTGAGTTGGTTTTAGCGGATGACATCAGGGATATATACACAACGAACAGATGGAGAATAAAATGGAGATTTGCACTATGTTCATCTTGAGTAATACTCAGTTTTTTCCAAGTAGTTGTTCTTTAAATGCAGTGACCTTGACAAGAAGTTTTTTTTCTTTTTTCCACCATGGTAATAAAGATTAAAATAAATCTCTAAAAAACCTTTGTAAATGGACAGTATAGTATTTTGGGATTAAATAAAGTTCAAACTGATGATACGCATACTCGGACAAATTTTCAACAACTCGATCACCACTCAAGAACTTGTTACCGAGTTGTTTAACACACATTTTCTTTATGAAGAACCATTTTGTTGCATAATGTAGTACTGCTTTTCGTACGGAAACTGATCGCAACTTTGCAACTGAATGTTTTCCTGGAACTAGTTCTAAATATCTAGAACGCGTTCAGATTTTGTACAACTAGTTCGTTTGACTAAATTATTCTCGAGTTTTTGAAAAGTGTCAGGAGGTACTTGAAAAAGAAACTATTTAATTCATTTCCAATTGTTCATTAAGTACATTATCATCTACAACAATGTACAAGTCTACAACGTGTTGGGACTCGACAACGCGATCACAGTCTGTGTCAACTCGTTCACGCGTTGGAGAACTAATTGCATGTTTTCCATGATGAGCGCACCTGTTGAATTAAGTAAATGAATATCTCCCTCATGACCATGCCCTTATGGTTGCTTTTTATCCCTCGCCCCAACGTAGTTGGCGGGGGATATTGAAATGGTCTCCGCCAGTCCGTCCATCCGTCCGTTCGTCCGTCCATCCCGATAATGTTTCCGGAGCACAACTCCAAAACGGTGAGACCTATCTCGACGAAACTTGGTATGTGCAACATCATGCTGAGATGTGCCTTTTGGGGTTTTCAACTTCTTTGCATTTTTATTTTTACCCGTTTCCATGGAAACGTAACATAGGATTTTGTTTCCGAGCACAACTCCAAAATGGTGAGACCTATCTCGACGAAACTTGGTATGTGCAACGGGCATCATGCGGAGATGTGCCTTTTGGGGTTTTCAACTTCTTTGCATTTTTATTTTTACCCGTATCCATGGAAACGTAACATAGGATTTTGTTTCCGGAGCACAACTCCAAAATGGTGAGACCTATCTCAACGAAACTTGGTATGTGCAACGGGCATCATGCGGAGATGTGCCTTTTGGGGTTTTCAACTTCTTTGCATTTTTTTTTTTACCCGTTTCCATGGAAACGTAACATAGGATTTTGTTTCCGAGCACAACTCCAAAATGGTGAGACCTATCTCGACGAAACTTGGTATGTGCAACGGGCATCATGCGGAGATGTGCCTTTTGGGGTTTTCAACTTCTTTGCATTTTTATTTTTACCCGTATCCATGGAAACGTAACATAGGATTTTGTTTCCGGAGCACAACTCCAAAACGGTGAGACCTATCTCAACGAAACTTGGTATGTGCAACGGGCATCATGCGGAGATGTGCCTTTTGGGGTTTTCAACTTCTTTGCATTTTTATTTTTACCCGTTTCCATGGAAACGTAACATAGGATTTTGTTTCCGAGCACAACTCCAAAATGGTGAGACCTATCTCGACGAAACTTGGTATGTGCAACGGGCATCATGCGGAGATGTGCCTTTTGGGGTTTTCAACTTCTTTGCATTTTTATTTTTACCCGTATCCATGGAAACGTAACATAGGATTTTGTTTCCGGAGCACAACTCCAAAATGGTGAGACCTATCTCAACGAAACTTGGTATGTGCAACGGGCATCATGCGGAGATGTGCCTTTTGGGGTTTTCAACTTCTTTGCATTTTTATTTTTACCCGTTTCCATGGAAACGTAACATAGGATTTTGTTTCCGAGCACAACTCCAAAATGGTGAGACCTATCTCGACGAAACTTGGTATGTGCAACGGGCATCATGCGGAGATGTGCCTTTTTGGGTTTTCAACTTCTTTGCATTTTTATTTTTACCCGTATCCATGGTAGTTTCTTGATACACTGAACACCTTGTTGAAGGTAGGATGATTCAGTTGCGTACAGCACAGTCCTTGATGTAGATGAAGGTTGGAGTAAAACATTAGTTAAAGAAGCGTAATGTTTTTGTGTGTCCCTTATCCGAGACCAGGTGATCATCAAATCTATTTTATAATTCCTAGTCTGGTCTAAAAGGTTTCAGTTTTATGACCTTTCTCACAAGTGAAATAAATTATCTTGATTTTCTATTTCAAAATTCATTTTTGTTTAGCCCGAGAGGTGGAAAGCTTCAAAATATATAGTTCGAAATATATCAGGGAAGACGTTCGATGCTTTTGTTTTAATCAGTATATATTTTTTTTATCCAAATTAGCTAAGGAGTCTGAACACACGATTTCACATTTCAAGGACTTTCACTTCTAGAGAAGGAACCGAAAACTGTTAAAGGGAAATTTCCTAAGACCGTTATAAGACACCGGGGACAAACTCTATTATCTATCTTACGATTTGTAATATGTACACCGGAAATCAGATCAGAGAACGCGAGAATGATTAAGTCTTTAATAGGGGCCACAGAGTCACCAAAACTATAAATGAGAATTCTTATTAGCAGTCAGTCTTTACACAAGAGTTCGAATTCGTAGGGTTAGTGGTGTTCGAGAACAAGTAAAAAAACAAACCGTTTATGGAAGGACGGACACTTGACGTCTTATCATGCCATGAGCCCGTCGGCCTTTTCAGGCCTAAATAGCTAAAAAGGACATACCTGAACAAATACGTATACATGGATACTAGTTACATAACCTAACTAACACTATATAACCTAACTAACACTATGAACTCTTTCAGATAAGTCTCCAAAATTACGTTTGACTATTAAACGCGCGCCACTGTCCGGTTTTCGATCATAATTGCGACGTTCTACCTTCATATTGTCATTGTAAAAAGACAAAAAGCTTTAAAAAAAGGGTTAGGGTTTTGGTAACTGTCGTTACTTCGCGATCAAATGACACCATTGATTAAACAAGGTTAAAAAGCCACTCCGTGAGTTGTTGGAGTCTTATATGCCAAACTTAAGACATTCAGAAGGGCACATATCTTTTAAATCTCAATTCTTAATTTATTGACAATTTCAATCCGTTTCCGTTTTTTATCGAGGAGTTTTGAATGACCTTTTTGGATATCGTTTAAATCTCAATTTTTAATTTATTGACAATTTTAATCCGTTTCCGTTTTTTATCGAGGAGGTGTTTTTGAATTTTCATTTTGTGTATATCTGTATTCGTTTTAATTTATTTCGAGTTTTTAGTGTAACCAGAACAAAGACATCAACTACTTGTTGAAGCATAATGAACGCATTCATAACAGTCAAAACGTACCGCGAACGCGTTCTGTGATAAAAACAACTAGTTGAAGAATGTCACCTTAGGGGCTCGATATATTCCTCACATCTTGTCTTCGAGTTGTGGAACACGAACGGTTGTAGCTTCTGAAAGAGCTCTTTAGTTGATTCGTACCGATGGAGGTCGAGGCATTTGTACACCTTACATGTATACACGTTTTCAAGTTTTTGTAACAAAGAATCTATTTTGCTCCTCAACTTCATGTCATATCACGTACATGCTTTACGAAATCGGGCACCACGTCAACTACAGTATCTGCTGATCTCTTGCTAGGCAGTTAAATGATGAATTGAAAGGAAAACTTTGTGGTGTGATATCACATGAATTGAATTTACTAACTAGATTTGGTCGGAATTTCTGGAAATTTAAGAACAGTTTACTTAAGGATGAAAGCTACAAAACAGAGGTTAAACATGTTATTGAGGAAACAGTAAAACAATGTCATATGCGTGATAACGTGAATGTGAATATGTCTGAAAACTATATTAATTTTTTTCTGTCAGATTTGGTCTTCTTTCAACATGGCTAGGCTAGGGTAAAATCTTTTCGCGAGATTTATAAATCAAAAACGAAATTGTGTATTCCACATATCGGTCTGGAAATATAACAATTACAGTTGCTGTTCCAAATACATTTCCTTTTAATTCATTTTCTTTACCCAGTAACGATAATGCATGCTTAATATTTTTGTTAGCGGTACGCAAGGAGGTGCGTACGGGGAGTTACGCCCCTTAGTTGTAAGCGTAACAAACACAAGATCCGGCACGGGATAAACAAAAAAACTATTGGTAAAGCACAAAGCACATTTGTATTCCTGCTGTGTCATTTGAATTCGATCGCAATTAAACAATTATTGAACTTTATCTTTATGTTCACTCACGAACAGTTGCATATGGCAATTTGTATTCGCACAGACGATGAAACTATAGGTTTTGTAGAGGTTATGTGTGATTAACTTTACCGAATATCTCTTGATATTTTCAGGTCTGATAGCTGGAGTGGTCGGTGGAGTGGTTGCAGTCATCGCATTGGTCGTCGTCCTTGCTGTCGTCGTTGTTTGTGTAGTGAAGTATGTTCTACAAAATGATAGCATAGAATCAAATTTGGTCGGTTGTTATAGGAACGGTCAAAGCATTTTAGATCTGAATGACATATGAATAATGCATACATATGTAGAAATTTGGAAGATATTACTCTATCAGACCGACATATGACATGATGATAAGACAGGTCCTATTCATGGAGCAATTCATTTTAGTTTTCATGATCATCTTTCATAAGTAAAACATACACTCTTCAAAAAAAAAGAAACGCAAAAGTTACTTTTCAAGGAAATTATTGCTTTACCTTGAGATGCAATAATATATATATATATATATATATGTGTATATATATGTGTGTGTATATATATATATATATATATATATATATATATATATATATATATATATATATATATGCAGTATAATTTATGGGGTAAGAAGGTGAATATTCACATGTGAATAGACAAAGAGTTAGCCAACACGCCTGTAACTTTTGTTTGCAGTGCTTCTCTTTACATTAGTCCTAAAGGTGGCGTCAGTGTTGCGCATGGCTTCCATTTCCAGGGTTACTTTCTTGGCATCCTTTCGGCAAGGATTTGATAATTTGATGAAATATCTTTTAGAGTTTCTTCCCCTTCCAATTCGTAGTTGTGCCTACGTTGACATTGAGGCGAATATCAAACGAGATTTATCCGTCAGTGTTTTAAAAGGATCAAATTTGGGGGTTACAAAGGTCATTGCAAGATTTTAACGTTAGCATTGGGAATGTTATAGACTATAGTGCATGCAGCATGTGTATAATGCCTTCACAACTCCCTGTCAATCGACGTCAACTGACGTCCGAGGACCTAGTGTACTTAGTTTTTTTAAAGTTCCGTTAACCAGTATTAAATAAAATCATTGAGGAAATGCTATTGCCATTTACACAATGACAATGCCTCTACCATTATGTTGACTATTTGAATGAAAATAGGGGTTTGAGATCGTTTATTCTTTGATAAACAGACATTTTCTACCTCGCCGATAAAGACAATTTTTTTATTTGTGATTACCGAAAAAAATATTTATGAGATTCATAAGGTTCACGTTCGTGCCTTCGTAACTGTAAGATGCACTCATATCGGTATCATTTTGTCGGGATTGGTCAGCAGGAATCGACCGAAAGGCAACAGTGCCGTTATAGAAAGAAATAGTATGTTTTCATTGGTTTGTGCTGTTTTTAAACGAGTCATTCATTATTCAAATCACTTTTACGTTGTTTTTTTAAGAGAGTTTATGCCTTTATGAAAGTTTTTGAATGTTTTTGAAGAAACTATTACGTTTTAAAAGAATGAGTTTATTTGGATGTAGTAAGGTTATAGTATTTGATAAGTAGAAAAATGGCAGAGGTAAAGGCGTGGATCTTTTTTTCTAATTCTTACCTTATTGCAAGAATTAGAAAACCTCAATTCCCCCAATCAAGACAGTTTTATGGGATGCGAATCATCTATGTTCGCTGCTTGAAAGAGAGTGGTTTGATTTTCAAAAGCTTAGCCATCCTCCAAATCTACCTCTTTTTGTACCAAACCACCTCCACATTAAAACAGTGGAGAATAATCTGGGAAATACTCATTGAAAACCTTTTTGTTAACAGTTCTCAATTTCAGTGAGAATGTTCTTCTTTCATTGCGTCCCTTTGTCGTATTCAATATCAAGAAATTATTGAACATTATGTCTTCATTCTCATATTGCAGTGCTTCAGTGATTTATATGGGTTGTGAACCTTTTTTAAAAAAGATGTTTGTATGAAGTAAATATGTCAAGCAAGATGATTCATTCACTATTTTCCTCATATTTCAGGCGGAAGCGAGCTCAAGCCAACGAGTCTGAACATTACGCAACTATGACGTTCGATAACGACACCAAAGGAATTATCAATCCAGCCTATGCCACCGCATCCTCTTTCTCATAATATTTCTTATAGAACTCAACTGCTATGTAAATCATTCAAGTGACATAGAGAATTTTGTTTCGGTTAAATAAGTCAAAATTGTCAATGCTCTTTTCTTATCAAGACGTACTTCCAGAATAAACAAAGTCAAGAAAACTGGTATCTTGTATAAATACTTCTCTGAAAGTGAGAATTAATAATTGTTGTTTTGGTGATTAAATAGCCTATGTTAAGGGTCATATTGGCCACGTCCTGAAAAACAATTTTCATCTTCTTCTCAAACATGAAAGGCCCAGAAAGCTGAATTTTTAGCTCATCAGGTCTGAAAGACCAGATGGGCTTATGGCATGGCAAGGCGTCCGGCGTCCGTCCATCCGTCCGTCCGTCTGTCCGTCCATCCGTCCATCCGTAAACTTTTCACTTTTTCGACTTCTTCTCCAGAACCAATTTTAATTGAAATTTTATGTGCATACTCCTTGGCAAATGGGGATTCTAAATTGTAGATTTCGTGACCCCATGACCCCAAATGGGGTCACAAGGGTCAAAACCTTAAAAAACTATTTTAATCTTCTTCTCCAGTTCCAAAAGGTCCAGAGAGCTGAAAAGTTGGGTGTAGACTCCTTGGGCACTGGAGATTCTAAATTGTAGGTTTGGTGACCCCATGACCCCAAATGGGGATACAGGGGTCAAAACCTGAAAAACCTATTTTCATCTTCTTCTCCAGTTCCAAAAGGTCTAGAGAGCTGAAAAGGTGTGTGTAGACTCCTTGGCCAACAGGGATTCTAAATTGTAGGTTTGGTGACTCCATGACCCCAAATGGGGTCACAGGGGTCAAAACCTAAAAAACCTAATTTCATCTTTTTCCCTAGTTACAAAAGGTCAAGAGAGCTGAAAAATTGTGTGAAGACTCCGTCGACACTGGGGATTCTTAACTGTAGGTTTGGTGACCACTTGACCCCAAATGGGGTAACAGGGGTCAAAACCTTAAAATCCTACTTTCATCTTCTTCTCCAGTTCCAAAAGGTCTTGATAGGTCAATAGTCGTGTGTAGACTCCTTGGACAATGGGGATTCTGAATTGTAGGTTCGGTGACCCCTTGACCCCAGATGGGCAATGGGCCTTTTTTACTTGATTGTGAATAACTCGAACGTTGGGACAGGCTATCTTTCCTACACTGCCCATGACCCCATGGTCTAAACCACAACACCTATTTCTATCAAAAGTCTGATGAGCTACAGAGCCCATGGCTCTATTTTTATGATTTGATGATTCGGTTACCCCGAATAAAGGTCACAGAGGCCACAGAATCACCTACTCTACAATCTTTTAATTTTCATTTACTTTGGAGGACGTATACCCTAAAACCCTATGTTCATTTTTTTACAGTATAATATACTACCCATGATGACCATTTGTCCGAAATAAAGGTCAAAGAGTTAAAACTAGTTTTGTCTTCTCCAGAAGCATAAGTTCTAAAAAGCTTAAATCTTGTGTACAGACTTCCTGACTAAGAAAGGGTTTTCTGGATAACAACTTCACAACTTTTTTGTGATTCACGACCTCTCGGTATATATGCTTAGTCCTCCAACAGGTTTGTTCATATTATTTGGACGGACAATTTCGTCGATTTTATGGTATTTAAAGGCATTTTATCGATTATTAAGGAAAACACGTAGATGTTTGTTTATGCATTTCCGTATGACCATGCAAGTTTAATTTTTTTTTTACTTAAATCAGTACATAAATTATATTTTGAACATATCTAAACAAAATCGAATTGAATTAAGCATACTCTATGTCACTTTAACCAGTATTTTTTTCTCAGTGTCACTTTTGCTAATGCTTGGTGTTTTTTGTAGTTCGTAACTTTATTATTCTCTTAGTAATACGTTGCTGTTAAATTGCCTTTTTGGTGATGCACTTATCATATTTCGTGTTTTTCTAATATTTGTAAAACTATTATCTGTTTTGGTTCCTGAGACTTATCTGCATGGAGTAAGGTTTTGATGCAATGCTACACTTAATTTAGCACCGTACCATCCATGGTTCGCTAGTTCCAGCCGATGCCTGCTGTTTCACCGCAATGCATAGTCAGGAAAGTGTTGCTGGCTTTTCCCCGGCAAGAAGCCGTGTAATAAGTTAAATGCTCTCGAAAGCGGCGTTGAACACAAACTCACCTTACCAAACCTTATACTTTTTTTACATTAGTTCGTATGTTTCTATGCATCTTTCACATTTTTACTTTGTATCGATACTTTAAAATAAATGTGCATTATTATAATGTCAAAATGCGTGTATTGTTTCCTTATAGTTATATATTGATCATTATCCAGTGTCTTATAAGAGTAATTGGGTTATTTACCTACTTTAATCTACTGATACTCAGTCTTTGTTTACAGCGGGTTACACCTTACACAACACCCACATTTTTAAAATTGAGTGTATTCATCAGCACTAGCTAGAAAATCGGTACAGATGAGTATCAATTCCAGAAAGATTGTTACTTAAAAATGAAAGTGTTTCTCCCCAAAAGGAAACACACAGCTGCATACTAAAAGTTTGTTCACATACCTGAATAAACTAGTGTAAATATCATGTAATTTGAGATGCCTTTGTTGTATCGTAGCGTTGCGAAAAGAAACGTATAATATTGAATTTTCAATACAGATATGCAGATCCATTCTTCTTTAAGGCAAATGTTTATCTCCACAATTACCCGTAACAGTTTTGGCAGGCCATTGAAGTGACCAGGGGTCAAAATTCCGTAACCACTAATTTTTATTCTTCTCCGTAAAATCCTTTATTAGTTATCAACTTCTTTTTAAAAAATTAGTCACGTTTGTTCCTTAGCACAAAGTCAATATTATTAGGTTGGTTTTAATCTCAAATAGTCGATATGGATCATTTCTTTTGACATTTAACGAAATCGAAATTTCGAAGATATGACCCCTTCTGTCTATATCAATATGCCAAATTTCGAATTTTTGCACGAGAGACCAGACGATCACAAAAAGAGTTCAAGAATGGCAATTTCACACATGAACGGTGGGTGATCCATTGTCACTTTTGCTAAAGTTATTCTATTGACGTTGAAACGAAACCCAAATTACATTATATTTTCACTACGATTCAGTGGTAAGTGAACAAACTTTCGGTAGGCAGCTGTAGGTAACTTGACACTTCAACACCTGTATCAATGTATTTTTATACGACTACTCAAGTGATACCCATTGTGTATGTGATAATGTGTTGTTTGACCAGAATACGGCAACAATTGAATAGAACACCGTATCATCGAGTTCTACACCTTAAACATTACATTATTTTTCAATGTAAGTTCTATATGTTAATATATTTTTATCATGGCCTTAAGTCGGGTTACAAACTGATACACGATTTTGTTGAATATCTGTAAATAATAGATAAATATAATATTGGCCAAAGAGACCTACATGTGCTCGGCATTAAAATATTGGGTGATCGGGTGGAGAACATAATGTAGGTAAGTAGGTAAATTAAATTTGAGGGAGGTGTTTTAGCCTACAAATGACCTAATTGTAATTGCGCCCGGCATTAAGATGCTTAAAGGTTATAAACAAATATGAAAAGTGATTAAGTGCGATCATAATTGCTCATTATTTGTATAAAATTTTAAATAGCTCTTTGAATGTTACCCGGACATCTAATTTTCTCCAAGACAAGCACAAAGATTGAAGGTGCTTGATCTCATTGTTACAACGTCTTTGGGATCTCGCTGTTCATTATGTCCTTCACACTCAAATGAAAAGTGGATAACAGTTTCTAGACAATTGTTTGAACAATTATGCAAATCGGGAGTTATATCCTAGAATTTGCTTGCATGCATGTACGCCACAATGGCCCAGTCTTAAACGTGTAAGGATAACTTCATCTATCCTTTTTTGAGCCGAATCTTGAATTGTTTGTCAACTATAGGACATAGTTTGTACATATTTCTGGCATTGGCGCTAGAGTACCAGTCATTCCCAGTCAGTTTGCAACTGTCAACAGATTACCATATATATCTCTGGATAAACATTTTGGCCATAATTCCTCAAGCTTGATTTCTGTTCTTGTTATTGCCGATCTGCTCTCTCGTTACAAACGACACCAACGTGTGCAGGAACCAACATAAAGTAACAAGTGAGTATCGAAAGAATATCAACATGGTATATATATTTTTAAAAAAGGATATCAGTGCGTTGACCTTGTATTCCTAAAGGAATAGCCTGAACTGCGGCCAAAGAATTAGTTAAAACGATTGACGCTCGGTCGCGTTTTTTTTATTAACCCAAGGCAGTGCTTTAAAAATTGCAGTTTATTATGCTGCAAAACAGATATATGGTCTTGTAGTCAATACATTTCTAATATATCGAGATATAATTCATACAACGCTGCACCAACATGCCCTGAAGCATCTATATAAATATGGTTGAATCCGGAGTAGTATGCGTCGATGATGTTTTCTGCAATTGTATTGATGATGACTGGGTTCATTTGGTTATCAACCAATGAGGCCAAGTTTGTATTAAGTGATGGGTGTGATAGGCACCATGGGCTTGATGTAGATAGATTCAAAGAAGCATTTCCTTCGTAGATGACATATCTAATGCAATCATTCAAAAAATATTTCGCAGATTGGTAAATCACAATATGAAATGTAACATGGCTATCTCCCTTATTGGGGGAGCCGCGAGTTTGATTATAGATTTCTAAGATGATGGTTATCTTGACTTTTGATATGTTTTTCTTAATTGAATGATTAGTATGGTGGTTTTTTTAATGCACGCGAAAGCGGATGAAACGATACTGTTAAAGAAGATACAGAAAAGAAACAAAAAAATAAAGGTATGGTTTTATTTGTCGTTTCCGCATAAACTTTCATTTATGGATGTGTATTCGACGTAAGACAATATTCGCACACGTATTTCTAAGAAGTATGTATTTGTATATATTTGAAAACTGAAACAAAACAAAATATGTATATGTATAATAATAGTTGAGGAGAAAATGAATAAGATCACTTATTCTTCGAACACTGAAGTAACCTTTAAAAGATCAATGAATACATGAAAGCAGTTAGGATCCTGTGTACGTGAATAGCATGTGTTATCGTTAATTAAGTGTGGTGTCTGAGTCTTCCCCATCTCGGTGAACCGGTTGCAGTATTCCAGTTTCGGAGTGAACACCAAATTTTCCCTTACGTTTACGTTGTTTTTGTGGTTGTCAAGTATTTGATGTTTGATGTTTTAGTTGGTATCATTACTAATTTGGTATTTTAGTGAGCCTTGTTTAATTTTCAATACAACTGTTAAACTTAGTTCAGAAGCTTATGCGTATATTGTGTCTATTTAAAACGTTGTCTTTTGTATCATGTTATCATATTGATAACTTTTAGTGTAGGCAACATAGCATAATTCGTATTATGTTCCAAAAAAGGTGTGTTACTTTGTAAACCATGAACTATCTGCTCAATGTTTGACGGAGAGGAATCTTCAGGGAGTTGTACAAAGCACTGATAAGCTCTGATACTTCTTTCAATCGACACATCGTTTCGTATCAGGAAGTTGGATGAATGGATAGGCCAACCCTGCCAAGACGCGTGTAATAACTCTTCCAGAAAAAATTCAATTAATCGCATTTGCTATAATTATATAAAGCAACCATAATATCTATTTTTAGCTATTCAACACAGGACTCCTTGAACTATTGGTTTGCCATTGCAAAAGTAGAGCCTTTTCAATCGAACCAAAACACCCCAAACTAAAAGTGGGCGTGACAGGCACATTTCCACTAGCCTTTTAATGACTTCTTGTCGAAAAACCAAATGACACAGCAAGCGAAATTGTTCACGATAAGTACTTCGGTATATGGAAACGTATGTTGTTAGATTTTGCTGTTGACTACCTTCAAAAATGGGCGTACACTGTGTTCACCATTTAACCTTTCGATGACCCCACTAAAGAAACCAATAGTGCTATGAAACAAACTTTTTCAGAACATCTCATTTGAAATATTTTGATATCTAAGTTTAACTTCCTCTAAAAGAATATATGTAAAAGATATGTAAATATCATTGTCCAAACATAAAAAATAAAGGTTTGAGAATTCTGGATGGTTAAGAATTTTTATGCCTGGTTTACCTGTTTACGTATTTGATACAATGCTGACCGTAATAACTAATAAAATAGCTGTATTAATGAACTTTACCCGTAGTATGAACTGGATCGATATGTAGTTTATAAATATTATAACACTTCCTACTTCTACAAATTTAGCTCAATCTCCTTTTCTTGCCTCAATAGAGCAAATCCCTTGCGCTGACCCTAGTGTTACCCTAGTGTGTGTATTGGTGCCAGTCCTATTTATATGAATATCAACTGCTTATAAAAATAGGTTGCTCACAATAAATGAATTCTAAGGGTGTATTGTGTGTGTGTAGCGTCCACGAATAAACAATGGTTATACATGTACCCGGAGTGGTGATTCCAAGTGATACACCGTAACATTCGAAGAGCATAACAATTCAGTATACTAACTAAATGGTGCTTAATTTCTTTGTTCTATACAATGAAAACATATCTAGAATATAGGACACAATCGCTATACAAATTTAAACCTGTAGTTAAATTATGTGCAGACTGTCTGAGAATATCTTTTATCATCCAAGACTGTGTCCCACACGAGATATCGATTGTGGGATCAATCGTTTTCTCCTTGGAGATTTCGTTTTGACAGTAAATTTTGAATAATGCCCTGCTGCCGTAGAGTACATGGCATCACAATTGCTTTACATCATCAAATAATGACATCACATCAACCAATTGGTGAGTCTACGGTTGGTACAATGTTCAGCAATATACTATTTTCATGTAACGTAATGAAAACGTATTACGAATCTCATCCTCTTGTATCAACAATCATTTGTCAAAGTAAACTTATCCTCGGCAAGTCGCAGAGTTGTTACTCTTATCAACGTGTGTTGTTATATGTGACAGAAGACGACAATTGGGTGAGATTCTCTAGCTATCATTTTGTTATAACCCTAAAGTTAATGCGTGAAATATTATTGCACGCCTCACAACTGGTAGTAACAACACAAAGTTTACCTTATCCAATCCAAAGAAGTTATCAACTTCCTGGTTCGAAGTTGGTTGGTGTGACCATTCGTTGTTAGTGATAGCTTTCAGAATTATCAAAGCGTATAATAGGTTTTCGTGCAACGTCTATCAATCATTTTTTTCATGTACCTCTCCGATCCCTTTTCGCTCTTTGTGTAGAAATTCCATGGTTTATAGAGTAACGTACAATTAGTTTTACAAGCGAATATCTTGTATTATATAACGAACTATGTTATGCTTGCATTACCTTTTATCAATCTGAGTTACCTATTATTATCTATTATTACATATTATCAAATACTTTCAATAATCATCAGGATGTCAAGGCTTGCGGTACACTGAAGTTAAAAAAACATAACTTGAGTGTCACTTGCTATGAAAAGCTTTAGATGTACAGGTTTGGATAATAATAATTAATTAGGATATGTGGCGCCTTTTCCACGTTCAACGGCATGCTCAAAGCGCTACCTTCATTATTACCCTTAGTGAAGTGTACTTTCAAAGCAGCTACTTAGCGCTGAACGCGACCGTATGGGTCCGTACATCCCTATTTTCAGGTACCCATTTTAACAGCTGGGTGGACTGAGTGCAATGTGGATATTTTACAAAGCTATCTTTTATCAGCATGTTGAAATTGTTTTCATGCTCCCTTTTTACACTATGACCTATTGGTTAACACGAACAATGAGGTTGTGTTGAGATGTTTTAAATTTTGTGTATTGCAATTTAATAATGTTATATTTGAATTACCTTGTTTTAAACTGTACAAATTATTGAACTTTATACATAAGTGTAAAGGCAAACTCCCGTCAGGAATATGCAAGTACAGCAGTCGTACACTAAAAACGATATTTACTTCATTTATAACAAAATTCATCAACGACACAAGGGACTCCATTCAAGGACATTGAATTGGCAACATGTTGTGCATACATTTCCGTCATTCATTTCATGAATTGCAGCCCTTTTTTATGTATTCCATGTCACTTAGAAGGTTTGATACATATGTCAAAGTATCCGAAATTATTGCCTACGAGGGCGATCACATCGGGGTTCATATTTTTCTTACGATGCCCTAGGGGAAAATATCCCTTTTATATTGTGACGTCACGTTATAAACAATGCTTTGACGTCACAGTTCTACTATGACGTTGCGTTCCAAATGTGACGACGGCGAGTAATTCGCCTATGTTTGGAGGTTGATTTTGATAATTTTCTTTGATTTCGCGACTTCGGTAATAGATAGAATATTATATTCGTGTTCATGACATACTATGTTTACGACTCTCGTGCTTACATACCAGTATGTCCCTCGCTCTCGCTCGGGAAATACAAATATTTTGGCACTCGTGTTGTAAACATAGTATGTCATGGCTACTTATGAAATATCCTCTTTATGTGTTTTATTTTGTTGAATTATGTCATGAATCTAAATATGGCGTAAAAGTACAATGTTAAGACAGGTTTTTCTTCAGTAAGATGCCACCTCTTTGCGCATCGTAGTATGAAGAACTCACAATATTAAAATTAATCTTAATCAACTTTAAGATATTATCATTATTCAGTTTATGGGTTTTTTTCCTATTGAGAGTATGTCGGAGCCCTTACAAGATCTTAATTCAAGGCATCATTAGATTAATCACACACAAAAGCTTTCAGAAAAAGACCCTAAGTAAAATATGTATTCATTTATCAAGAAAATCAATGTTTCGATTGCAACAAACTACTAGTGTATCCTATCTCCTTACAAATACTTTCGTTGGCAGTATAGAAAGTCATTCTTAAATTCATAAATCTTATTAACATGATCTATTCTACTATCCTCTATCACATACACGAAAATATTGTAAACGTTAAGGTTGATGTTTTTAACTGTGTTTGTTAGAGAAAATACGAATCTTTCTGGACAACAACAGAAAATATCTATTATCCCATCCAATAAAGAAGTTGAGGTAGAAGTGCTGTAATTGGCATCGCCCTTCCGTCCGTCCGTCCGTGCGTGCGTTACACATCGTTCCAGCTCTGAACAGTGTAATTGAGAACTATGTTTTGGATTGAACAGTTTTCTTCTTTTATTCTCTACAACATTGCAAATGACATATAATTCAGCAAATCTTTTAATTATATAAAAAGTCAAAAAATATCTTTGATTGAAAGATATATAAAACCGAAAAACATTGTGCCAGTTGCTGAGAATAAAGCCCGGTTTTGATTTTGCTCGATGTAAGAAAGCTATGGGTCTTTTAATTTGGCAGTGGAATGATAATGCACAGTGAACCACAACGTTGACTGTTATATATAACAGTTTGTATGCACGGTACATGTACATATTTCTGAACATACCTTTTACAAATAATATTTTCATTTCAATGATCCAATACGCCTTTCAAACCATTGAGTGTATGTTGATAATGGCCAGAAATATTTTAGCGCTACATTGAAACCGTTGCACAAAACTGATCAGCTCACTCTGGAGAAGGACATTGACTGAGAAAACCAACATGGTTGTCTTTTCCTTCACGATATTTGTCCTGCTGCTGCAGGTTGAAGTGAATCTAACAGGTAACTATTATTTTATGTCAGGCATAGTCTAAAAAGTACCTAGTATTTGTTGGGCCTAGAAAGGACATACGGAGTGAAATATATACAACTAGCGAGATAACAAATTATGTACTTTGAAATTATGAAAGCATTTAATTGCGTAATAAAGTAGTTGTTAGACAATAAGTCTTGCTGATACTGTAAGCCGCCCAACATACGCCATTCAAAGACTTCTTGCAATTTTAAGTCGGCTAAGAATGTTTTGATATTTTGTCCCTGTTACATTTTTCTTTATCCTTACACTAAAAGGAATTAGATAGTTCCGACGATGAGATTGTACATAAACACAAGTACCTTCGCACCCTAAAAGTAAATAGACTAAATTGGAATGCTAATGACGCTTCAGTTTTCAAAAAATGTCAACAAAGATTTCATGCGCAAGCTACAATCTGTTGATGTAAATGAATGTGTACTATCCCTCTTTTATCATTGTGTCGTTGAGAGCGTACTAACTTTTTCCTCCATTGTTGGTATGCTTCTTTATGTCTCGCTTGGAAAAGTTGTTCAAATTGCTGGGGAAATTACCGGAGTCTCTTTTATGAAATTATCATATTTTTATCAAAAAAAGAGTTTTGAAATCATTCCAAAAGATTGTGTCAGATCCAGATCACTGGATCATGTCTTATACGGTGAGTTTGTAAAGTTTCCTTCAGGCAGGAGATATTTATTACCCCGTTATAAAATCAATAGAGGTAAAAATACATTCATTTCTTTCACCATTCGTCTGTTAAATGATCTTTGAATCAAAAGAATGTGTTTGTTTGTGTATCACATGTAATCTGTGTTTTCTTTCTCTGTAATGATACAACCTGATTCCTTTCGGGATAATAAATTATTATTATTATTATTATTATTATTATTATTATTATTATTATTATTATTATTATTATTATTATTATTATTATTATTACTCAAGCTAGTGTCTTTTGTTGACCTAAACTTTCAAAAGCCAACGTTCAAATCCCTAATCGTTCATTTTTTCTTTCACTTTATCACACATAGAGTATCATAAAAATGAGTAAGATCACATCAAATATTCTATTAGACTGGTCAATTACTTCTATGGTTTTGCCAATAGAGTCATAATTCCAATAATGTGTATCCTAGTTTATAGGTAATTAAGTAGGTGTTGGTTATCGTTCGCGTGACCACTAGTTCCTCAAAAGACCTTTTCATTTCAACAGCAGTATTTACTCTTTCAGTTCATGTTAAAACTTTTGTCAAATGAAATTCAATAATGCCAAGGATATATCGTTTAACCTATGTTATTGTTTCACAAATCTAGATGTCTTACGTCACCCTCCCAGGGGTGTTAAAAAGCTTTGATTAGAGTGTGTTTATGTGTTTTTCCCACAGTATAAGATATATAGGTGTCTTTTTGCTTCGAATGATTCGAAGGAGGAGTCGCTATGGTTGTGGACAACTCCTCAAAAGATTTGTAACGTTGAAGTAATGGATATTTTCCGCCAGGAAACCACCCTAACTAGCTACCTGTAACAGCACTTGCTCTATGCTCAAACTATGTCCTCGTGACAGGTCAAGAAAAACATGAGTTGAAATGATACCTTAAAACGTTAACCGTAATGTTAGTGTAGTTAGGCGTTAGAGCAACACTCGTGACAGACGAATAAAATAGAAGTATAATTAAGTGTGCCAGCAACTTAACTAAAAGATGCGAAAAAAGTCATACTGAGGCCACAAATCGACTCCATGCAAAGGTATTCGAAACCCTGATTTTACATGATAACAAAATAAAAAATAACTATCTTGACAATTTAACTTATAAACTGGAAAACAGAAGAAGGTACAAACCCTCATATATTGTATTCAACAAACAACTTTTATGTTTCACAGGGGGTAGATTTTGAAATTTACACCGAAAGAGCAGAAGAAAATCCGCTTTGCTACTCCCATAAAAGTGCTGTCAGTATCGGATGTGACCCCATTACAGTTAATAAAAGCAAAGACGACCTTCATTGAAAACATCGGATGACGTCATTCTTGCCACTCTTCCCATAGTGCATGTTCAAGCTATGGTATGGTGACTGGTTGCTGTGGAGAACGTCTAACTTATGTTTCTAAATGGTCCCATAGATTCTCTATGGGGGATACGTCAGAAGGAGAGCTAAGGCTAATGATCAATAATGATCATGAAGTAAAGATTTTATGAATATTTAACTTCTTTATTTACAGATTTGCGCCGTTTCGGTATAGCTCTTTATACCGTTTTCAAAGATATGGACAGAAAACATGTATATTTGTATATATAAACATGTTTACAAAAACAACAATTCAGTTGACAATGAGAGAACAATAACAGTACGCTAATATGTTGTACGTGAAAGGCAGCAGCAATTAATATAGTGTATACATGATCAAGTTGTGATGAAAACAAGATTGAGTATATATGATCAAGTTGGGATAGTGAATGGTATAAGGAGTTGTACCGAAACGTCGAAAATTTATTAATATAGAACTTGAATATCCATGAAATCTTATTCCATTACAACTACAACTTCTAGAATGCTCCTAAAAGAATTAATAATAATTCTGGCGGAATGTAAGTCTGGTGTTATCATGTTTGCAACAAATCCTTGCCCGTGGCATCCTGTCTCAGGGTAAGACGTATAGCTGACGCTCCACTCTACGAAGAGTGGAGCGTTAGCTATACGTCTTACCCTGAGACAGGATGCCTGCGAGCATCGGCTGGAACTAGCGAATCATTGGTGGTACTGCGCTGAAACTCAGTGTAGCACTTCACCCAAACCTGACTGCGTGTAGAACAGTTCTCTACTGCAGACAAAGTTGCCGAGCCCCTGGCGGGATTCTGTTCTTTTGAACATGGTCAAAGGAACGTTTGCAGAAAATGTTGGGCTCCGAGGAGGCAGCGAGGAACGACTGCAGATATATAAGCATACGCATAATCATATATATAATCATACACATAATCATATATATAATCAAACTGAATGAACGGCGAGATTTACGGTCCTTTGTGATGTAATTTCGGATTCGCTTCCTCAGGTCTTTCATGGCCCAGTGAAATGAGGGTATTTTATATCGCCGTGTTAAATGTATTGACCTCACTAGCACTGCGCTGTCTTTCTATTATATAAGTGCTCATGTAGACCTCTTTGCATGTATATTTAGTCATTAACATATTTTATTTTCTTACAATGGCTCGTCTCTACCATTTGCTGGTTTAGAAACTTTTTGAGGGTAGTTCCCTTTGGCAATATGTGGCATTTTTAAATCAACAGTTGATATATTTGACAACTGAAGTTAAATGGTCTGTAGAGCGCGTGATATCAGGTCAAGGAAAATTGATCACATTACATTACGTCACATCCTGCTAATTGTAAAAGCAAGGACCTGTATACTATATAAAAGTCCTTGGTGAAAGTAAACGTTTTTTCTCATTACAGAGGACCCTCAACTCATAATTCTTATAGCTGACTATGGACCTGCAGACGATGTTGGACACCTTTTCAAACTCAACATCCATAATTTGAACATCTCCCGCATCCCTGTCGACGTTGTGGGTCCGAGAGCACTGGACTATGACCACAATGAGGGGTTGATCTACTTCACTGATTTATACACTAAACAAATTAGGAGAGTGGACATCAATGGCGGAAACGATACTGAAGTTGCGAAGTTCAATTCAAGTGATAATAATTAACAATAATTCATTGTTAACGTAATCATATGCTGCAAAAACAAATTTCTCATGGCTTTACATGAGAGTGTTAGTTTTCAATTTAACTTACCTACAGGTACATGTAAGTAACACGTATCTCCAATATTTGTTTGTCCCTTAAATGTTAAGCTTTTAAGTGATAGTGTACATGGTTGGAATCTAATATATATGTCAAACGTGATAAATGAAGTTGATGCACTGACTGTTGCCTCAAATTCTTAATAACAAAGACACGATGGGGTTGAGAGAGTCGCCTCTATATTCTCCTAAAAATACCCGAAAAACGGGAGACTAAAGTAGGACCATAAGTATTTTCCTTTGAAAATATGTTAATGTCATACAACTTGCATTTGACACTCTCCTTTTACGTTTAATATCGACATTGCATGTCTCCATTAATAATAAACAACTTTTTAGGGATGTTACAAAACCAGTTGTCAGATATACATGCGTTTTTATTATATAATCGGGGTAAGCGTTTTTCCTTTAAATTTTTCTTATCTCACATAAAATTATATTCATATTGTCAATCGTTTGCAGCATCTGACCCGCAAGGCCTAACTCTTGACCACAAAACTCGTCAGGTGTTCTACACAGACAAGGGCAACAACGTGATAGGAAGAGTGGAGATGGACAACTTCAACCATACAGTCATTATCAACACCGGGCTGGACAAACCTCGAGGAATTGTTGCCGATACTAAGAACCAGTAATCTTTTGTGTCATAGATAGCTGTTTTGCCCACATACCTTGGATTTCTGTTGACGATTAAAAGCATTACATATATAAGAGGATGTTACTGTTTCACCCACTGGGTAAAATGTTATGTAAATTTCGAGAATCCGATTTCAAAAAACGAAACCCAAAAGCAATTTTTCAAAGAATTTATTGCGTTAGATTATGAGAATAAATGATATAATTTAAGTGTCAAGAAGGTTAGAATTGACATGCCTATAGACAGAGTAAGCCAGATAAATTATATTGCCTTTAGTCTACATGAGGGTATAAAAGGCAGTACCCAAATGGTTACCATCATCAGCAATGCTTGTTTTGCATCCTTCCGAAAAGGAATGTATAAGTTGATAATTTACATAATTATCTTTTTATTCAATTCAATGGCCAATCTTGATGTGCGATTAGTATTGTGAAGTTAACTTGCTCGTCAATCAAATTCCTTTCATTGTTGTACAAATGAGGTTTAGCTCTGGCGTGTGAGAAGGTACAATGTGCAACAAAACGTACCATGGTACATGCCGTGGGTGTGCACGACTGACACAGTATAACCTGTTGAAATCGCATGCAATACATCAGAATCAGTATTACTGGTAATACTTTCATCACCCTCTCATTTACGACAAGCATGATGCTGATGGCTTTACACCGCCTCTTATCCTTGGCTTAACCGTAGTCATCCTTCTTTGTTCCGTGGTCTGAGGGTAATTTTCCATGTCTTTTACGTTTTGAACATGTCCAAAAGGAACGTTTGCGGAAAGTTTTGGGCTGTGGACGGCGAGGAACAACTACTTATGTGCTGCACTTCCTGACGGACCCATACGGAAATGAAGGCATCCTGCTAAATCAGCGTATATGAATGAACGAGCAATGTGTTACTGTGGCAAAGAGTTTGAATAGTGATTTTTGTATTTTCAGGAAGTTATACTGGGTCGATTACGGCAGTCACCCGAAGATGGAGACGAGTGACTATGAGGGAGGACAGAGATCAGCTGTGATCGAATCTGGTCTGTCTAAACCCTTCGAGATAACTCTTGATGAGGAGGGTAAAGATGATTAATTTTACATAATCAAAATGCAGAACAACACCGCGTTATTATTAAGGCACGAAACAAATACAGTCCTCTCTTAATCTAAATAATTCACCTAAACTAAGACACGTTATAATTCAGTATCAAAAATGTGAAATTAGTGTTTTTGAGAACATACAACGACCTTAACATAATCGTCAGAAAACGTTTCGACCTGCCATAAGGATAATGTAATTCGGATGAACACCTGATTACTGCCTGTGTAGGAAAGGAAATAACTACCAAAACTACTTCTGACCTTGTTAAGACCTCATTAAGTTGTTAAAAGGTCTATGTGGACACATTTTTTTCCAAGATGATGGACTTTTTGAACGCTGTATCAACATTAGCTCTATATATAATAATTATATTGTATTCTAAATATTGAGCGTAAAGCCATAAAACAATACCTTTTCACAGAAGAAAAAGATAATATTTTAGAAGACTAAAGTTGTTATGCTTATCATATATCCTTTTGTCACTTGATATTGTGTTTTTTAGCAGGGATATTATACTGGACAGAGGCCGGGGGAGTCATTAACTCTTTAAACTTGAATAATTCTGGTCGGAGAACCACAGCAACTTTGAGCGCCAGGGCAAGTCACATGAGTTTGTTCAACGGAGTCATGTACCTAACATATTTTAAGGAAAGGTAAATTTGTCATTGGATATTTCCGTTCTCATATATTGGTAATTAAGGTGAATTAAATTTAGCCTTATTTAGTTTATAGTATCCGTAATTAGATCAATCTGTTTTTGTCATGAAAAACCCTGGGCGATGGTCACACCGGACAGTAGTTTGTTCAACTCCTCGTCGGCTAGTAAAGTGGATTTTTAAAGGGCGGAAGTATTTAACGTTACGTTACATTAAATCTGCATGAACTACGATAGCGGAAATATTAAAATTTTACTCATAACCAGAAAAGCGGAAACGGCAACCGCTATGGTCCATCTAATAACAATGCTAATACTGTGTTATTACATCGGTTAATTTACGAAATTGTTTTCATAAAACATGATTTGTTCTCAGTTCAGAGGTTAGAATAATTCAATAGCTGCACATAAAACTAGTTTAGCCGTTTCCAAGTGTCAATAATTTATCCGTTTTGTGCACAGCAAACAATAGATTTTTATATGTCCAAGCCGACTGCAGCTTTCTTAACGTTTTCATTGTTAATTGCAGGTAAATTGTAAAGAATGTTGGGTATTTCATTGCATCGATAGAAAGTTTAAGTGAATGCATAAGTCTTCGTAAACCTTAAAATAGCCAATTTAAACCATAAAAGCGTGCAATAGTGCCTTTAAAGGTAAAAATACTTGGTTGGCAAGGAAGCATACGCTGGGATGGCGCATCAAAGCTGTTAGGTTTTTATTTGATTATACAGACTGTGAATGTTAAGCTCAAGGAATTTCTAGGATTGAGACAGCTTTTATACCCTGGTTTTGGATAGCCGCCTAGTTACACTGGAGAAAGCTTTGAAAAAATCATCGGATCGTGACTCGAAGCCACGTCCAGTGTGTGACGTATTGGTGTTATTCATTTTTCAACATGTTTATGTCTATTTTGTTCACAACTTATAGTACAAACTAAAAGACGAAACCTTTATTCAACGTATCTGTTTCCAGAAATAGCATTTTAGATTGGTCCTGTCTACTAAAGCATTACGATAAGGTGTGTATAGATTGCTTTACGAAGAATAACTCCATAGATATGTTGCGATTTGACTATTTTGTCCAACAAACCGAGCCACGATAAATTGAAAGTAACGTACAATTCATTCATTCGGATATGTAGGAAGCTCGACATTCGGAAAACGGTTGGTAATTTTTCTTTTCTGGGTGCCGAAAAGCATTGACGTACAAGCGAAGATAGTTAGATATTCTCCTTTCAACCCAATAATTAGAGGCGAACTCGCTGATTGTTTAAGATAATGACACAGGGAAAACCTAAAGGCTCGTGTAACGGAGCCTTAATTGTGTAATCTATGCACGTCATGTAGTGGATCATTTTAGATTTTATTTCAATGAGATTGGGACGTTTGACATAATCGCTAGTTGCTAAAGGGTCCAAGGCGTGAAAATCCAATCGATGTGATTAAAGACCTTTAACAAAATAATTGAATTTTAATGCGTTGGGATTACATAATGTGCACCTGTTTGTCATGAAAAAGTAGAGTTGTTAACTCAGTGTGATGGTAGTGACAACATTAAGCAATAATCGTAATTGATGTACATATGCTGTAGGGTAGTGCGCATGGCATCGAATAAAAGCACTGTCTTTCGTTTAGAACGATACGAAGGATAACTTAAATATCGCTGAAGCGAAGATTTAAGGTGTACGGATGTCTTTTGATGTGTTTAATCGGTAGTTAAGACAGCAAGATTTTCCGTTCTTTTTTCACTAAGAAGGTTTACAGGGGCACCGCCTGTGGGTCACGGGTGTTATGATAAAAGCAGTATTTAAGATGTTAATCGGCATGATTTAAAAATGATAAAATAAGTCACTGTAAAATTAGAACACATTTTAATGAATCCCGAAAAATGCCATGGGGCCTTTCAAGGCATTTCATTAATTTGGCCGTTACTTAATCATGATTGTGATCTGATGTCTTGACTATTGTCATTTTACTGAGTCGATAAGCATCAGAATGAAGCCTTTCAGCATGAGTCAGTATGCTACATAAACTTGCACAATTTATTACGATTGCCATATGTGATTCCAACCACATACAACACGGACTGTCTCTTTAAAAGTAGAATAAATGGCTTTTTAATGTGTTTATAGGCCCTCATAATGGCTAAATTGTATAGGCCTTCGTAATGTTATATCAAATATAATGAAATTTGAAGCTTATTTCGACTTATGTAAAGATCAACATGCCTAAAATGACGAGAGATGAAGAGTTAACTTATATTTATATGCAGGCATCGAACACAATTCGTCATGACATCTGACTAGTCCACTTATGATGTGCAACCAGCAACATTCCCTACAAAGTTTCCATTTAAAATTCAACTTATTGGCAGTCTTGACTAATATTATTCCCCACTAAGACCTAGTGGTGGTTTATAATTTTCCGCGTGTCTGTCTGTCCGCCCATGCATCCATAATCGTTTCTGTAGAATAATTCGAAAAGTATATAACACAGAAACTTCACATGTGGTATGGATCTTGCATATGGGATTTGCTTTATGGGGTTAAAAGGCATGGGCGCCCAAAGCATTAAAATTTTGAGAAAAAAAACTGTAAAATTCCACGATTTTGTTTCTTTCCCGGCGAATTACTCAAAAACTAGGAGACTTTGAATCTAATCTTTTACTTGGGTAAAAACTCTTGTTGCCAATTAATTTTTTTAATTTGACCCAAAATGGCCAAATGTCATGACATCCTTTACTAACCAAAAACGGTATTACTTACTATTACCTTACTATGAATGTTGTCAATAGTTTGATGATGTGGTTTTACGAGATGGAACTCAAAATGCAAAAATTTTCAAAAGTAATAAAAAAAACCAGCAAAGCTGCAACTTTGATAGTATGTTACATATGTTTATTTTAATTTATCTGAATATTTCAAATCCCCTTCTTCCTTTGTACAATGTATGTGATCCTCACTCGTTGATTCGAGATTCATCAAACAGTATGTATACATGCTACATAAAGACCGTCCAATTACAGGCGGGGGTTTGTTAGCTGTGCTCACTTTTGTCTTTTTCTACCTGCAGCTAAGTTCGTCACTTGTGTTTAATCATTAGTGTTGAATTTGAAAATGCTCAATGAAAATTGACATTTGAGGTAGACGTAGACTTTTCAAATCATGTATTGTTTTATAGCCAGAGTGTGGAGGCTTTGCCGCTGGATTACATAGGCGAAGCTACGAGCTTCAACTCGAGCTCTTTCACGCAACCGCAAGGAATACATGCATTTTCGCCTAACTTTGAAGTCAAAGGTATTTATGATATGATATGAACCTTCACCGAATAGATCTACAATAAGACCAGCCAATGACAACCCGGAAATAAACATTAGTCAACAACTTTTACTATAGATGTTCTCAACTTTTCCTGAAACTCGTTTTAACTATTTGATAGCGATACCGATAGAGTTGAACATGAAAAAATTAAAATGTATTTTATGATGTGTTTATGGAGTACAATAAATGATAAACAATGATATGAATGATAACATTAGATAAATTAGTATAGAATAAATTAAGAGCATTTAAGCATTCTATGGTGCTATAAACGCACACTTTGGCTGTGAGCAGCTTCCAGTGTTACAGTGATACAATATTCTCTCTTGCTTAACATTTCAAAGAATCGCAAGGACTGTTATATTCAGGATGTTAGTTTTCATTATCCTAGTTTAATACAGACGGATGTGCAATTTTGTCTTATTTGGCACTTATCAAAGTCAAAAAATGTGCTCTGAAAAATACCTAAAGGTCAATGACATCAAATGGCGGATACAGGTATTTGAAAGGGGGGATTCACATATTTAGGGTTTACCCTCGTGAGTCATCTATTTTTCCGTCGACATTGAAGAACAAATCCAATAGGGAGGTTCGAAACCCCTGAAAACCCCTTTCTGGATACGCCACTGCTGAAATCACGCGTTGTTTAACTGACAACCATGTCTCATTTTGCGAGAATTGGGTCATAACAGCAATTCAAGTTACTATGTATTAACTCTACTGCCTGCAAATATTTCCTCTAAATTCTAAATCATCAACGTGATCAAGAGTTGTTAAATTCATAAATAGCAGTAATTCCTGTTGATATCTATTATTCAACTTCATGTATATTATTGTCATTGATTGGTTTCAGATCCGTGCCCCTATGGTAGATATGGAAGGGACTGTTCCAGATGCGGAGCTTGTAAAGAAGCAATCGCTTGCGAGAAAACCACTGGTGTTTGTTTTAGAGGTTGTAAACCGGGCTATACAACAGTAAAATGCACTGAAAGTATGTATATTATATATTCACACATTTTTGCTATGTATGTATTTCATAAGTATGATATGATATGATATAGATTTTGAAATTAAGTTTTCCAAAAATATGCAACACTCAATTATTCTTGAAATAGATAACGATAGATTTTCTTGATAAACGAAAGTACAATAAGTGGATGGCCGTGCAATTTGTTGACTTTATAGCCGGAAGGGGAAACAATGAGTTTGTCAAAAAAAATCTGTCAAAAGGTTTTGCCAAAGGTTACATATCGATCAGTAATATTGACAGAAACCTTCTTTAAAAAGGAACCATTACCCGCCTAAGAAGCGTCTCAACCAGTGTTTAATATCTCCAAAACACTCACTCTAAAACAAATTAAAGAAATTGGCGCTAAACATATTATTCTAAGTTTATATGTAACTACTGAATCACCAATTCCTCAATACATATAAATATTAAATTGTTATTGCAAATTTAAAGCAAAGCAAATGGACTCACTTGAGTATCAGCGCTTTTATCTTATCTCCAATGTCATAAAAATAAAACAGGAAAGCTAGATAAGAAATAATAAACAATAAATTTTCACATCTTATCCCTTCTGCTATTGATACTTATGTTAATGATAAACTAAGGGATGTGCGCTCAAGTAATCCTCAATAGGTGATCAGCGAAAGATTAATTAGGATAAAAATTAGACAGCACATAGTAGCAAAATGACCGAATTCAGACGGTATATGGCAGAGTTCAGATCCCTTAGAAATATAGATGTGAATGCTGTAAGACCTGAAAACAAAACTATGAAAGCAAATTAAATGATAAACTAATCATAAACTAACAGGCACAAGAAAATGAACACTTTTATTTTTGATTTTTAAATTATGTCCGACAGTTAGACTTTTTTTAAAGGTGTTGGCCAGAAACCGAAAATAAAACCGAACGAACACAACTCGTTTTTTGGGGGGAAAGGCACGTGCAGGTGGAAAATGTGAAACATTATCTACGGGTCTTATGTAAAATCAGTCAAGAGTGGATAAAAGACAACTGATCGGTAGTCAGGCAACACAGCTGCCAAAAACCACCCGACGTATGCAACGATTGACAGCAATGAGAATGAGAGAATGCGGCAAATGGGAGTCACCAACTCCCACATTACAAAAACCTTCCGCTGTACTAGTGGAAAAGTCATCAGACTAATTCAACGTTTTCAACAGACTGGTAGAACCCAGGACACATCAAGAACTGGCAGACCGACGATTTCAACTCCTTAGAAGGTGGTCACATGCGCAACCTTCATCTGCTCAACCGCTTCCGAACGGCAGCGGAAACTTCAACTACGGTATTGGTGAGCGCACAGTGTTGAGGAGACTCCGTGATTAAGGTATCAGACCTCAACGTTCAACGCGCTGAAAGGCCTTGACACCGGGAACATCGGCGACGTAGACATCAAATGGCGACAATCGTTCGGCGCTGGCAGTTCCGCGATATGAACCGAGTGATTTTACCGACGAAAGCATACACTGTGCCTTCTGCATGGTCTCGGATCAATCCACATAGGCACGCATATATTCAATATTTCATTGAGTCAAATACACCAATTTCATGTTTTGAGAAGTCTTAACTTAATTTTGGCAAATATTTTAAGATTATACATTTCAGTTCATAGTTTGTGACAAGCCATTAAACTTGTATTCGTTTTAATGGCACTTGTGTAAAAAAAAACACCCTTACATATGTATAGCTGAAACGTTTTTACACACATATACAATGTACGTCTACATGTATTACTCTGTATGTGCACATATTCACTTAAAGTATGTTATGTATTTGCAGTGTGCTTATTATGATATATTTTGGTGGGTATTAATATTTGCAAATGTATGGAGAGCATTATCTCTGTATATATGTTTGTTTTAAATGTATGGATACAAATTTCATGTGTGTTGTAAAATGCATATATACCTGTTTATAATTAATTCACGTATAAAGAATAAAAGAGAGAATAAACTTAATAAATGTCATGCCACGTTTAGTGTGAATTTACTTGTGTGCAAATTTGCACACGAGGATAAATTTAGTTATATACGAATTAGACAGAAACAATCTTCTTCTTCTGTATGAGTGTTTAAGTCACAAACATGACTATCGTTTTCAAATAACGCCGGAGATTTGGTTATCAGGTCAAATTAATATTGAATCGTTCTGTTACTGTCCCAAGGATTCGTTAATTTGTGAATAAGATGGATTGATGCAAAAAAGTTTTAAGTTTGAAAAGATTGGGTCTTTTAAACTATTTAACAATGGTTACAGTGGCGATACAATTTTTCTACAATGGTTTGTTCTAGGATGCCCGTCAGGAACGTTTGGAGTTGACTGTCAGTCAACATGTAACTGCAGAAACAGTACTTGCGACGTGGAAACCGGAAGTTGCCCAGACGGATGTCCAATTGGGTGGAAGGGAATCAACTGTTCTATACGTAAGTTGCAACCAGAAACTTGGTCTCATATTTGAAAAGTATTAGTTTAAGAAATTATTTGTTTATGACTTTGTGAATAAGTGTGATAACCGTTTTGTTTCAATTGAACTTATTTTGATCAAAACAATTTTGAATGAATATTCATCACTTGATTTGATTCTCTTATTAACTCTAGAACTTAAGAATTTGTTATTTAGTTGTAGAAATCCATGTCATGGTTTGTTTCAATACTCTTACATAGTGTATTTAACGCTGACTGTATCATTTAATTACATCTGCAATTTCTTGCAAAACATTGATTTCAATATCAATTATTACAAATGGTAACAAAGCCTACATTGTATAGCATCTATTGCACACGTGCTATTTTCCAAGAGTCAATTGGGTTTGTTCTAGGATGCCCGTCAGGAACATTTGGTGTTGGCTGTCAGTCAACATGTAACTGCAAAGCAAACGGGGTTTGTAACGTGGAAACCGGAAGTTGCCCAGACGGATGTCCAAGTGGGTGGAAGGGAACCAACTGTTCTATACGTAAGTTGCAACCAGAAACTTGGTCTCATATTTGAAAAGTATCAGTTTATGAAAGTATGTGTTTATGATTTTGTGAATAACTGTGATAACCTTTTTGTTTAAATGAATAATCATCAACGGATTTGATTCTGGAAATAACTCTGAAATAAAATCTTTTCCCAGTCAATTGTAATGTGTTTTGTTGCTTTGATAAAAAATTTAACGTACGTGGTAATCTGATATTTAGTCGGACCTCTCGTATTGGTAAAATCGAAAATGTAGATTATTATACTCAGCTAACAATATCGTAAAGAAAACATGACATTGTTTTTCATCAGGGTTTATTTGATATATATTCTCCATTCAATGATATTTTGTTATCATTTGCGAACAATTTAGATCTTATCTCATGACACGTTTTTTCAGAATGCACTCAGGGGACGTTTGGACAGAACTGTGCGTCAAGATGTTCAAAGACTTGTAAATCCAATACGGTCTGTGATTTTATGTCCGGAATTTGTGCTGGCGGGTGTCAAAGTGGTTGGAAAGGCGCCTATTGTACGGAGAGTATGTAGCAATTAACATTTTATCAATCTAATTATTCTAATTGATTGTCAAAGCCCGACCAGGGGCATCCATTGGATAATAAGGTTCATTATTTATGACAAAGGACAAGGTAAGAAGATTTCAAAATGTTTTAGTCTTCGTTCATCGATTGTATCCCCATTATGTATTTATTATTGTATTTTCAGGAGAGTCACTAAACACAACAGGGTCTTCAGTTGGTAACGTATAATTGCTCAGTTTTATTCATATCAAAAAGCAATGTTTAGGGTTTTCAAATTCTCAAGTCGGCCCTGATAGGTAGCACTAAAATTTCCTTTTGAATTTTCGAAATGGTTGTTCAAGTGCTTTTCATATGTCCATTCGTTTGACGGATTCAATTAATCTGTCACCGTAGAGAGTCTTTCTTATCTGCAAATTTACTTTGAATACATCTGAAAACTACTTAAGTTTTTCTTTTTTTTTGGTTAATTACTAATGGTTTTATTCATTTAAAAATGTAAAGCTGAAACAAATAAAGTAAGGATTTACTCCTTCTGTTGCCCCTTTACGAAGGATAAAGCCGACTCTGTCTGTTGTGTTACTTTTATCATGTTTCAAATCACTTGTCACAAAAACAATCAAACTTAGGAATAACGTTTTGCATCTTCAGGAGACCGAGCAGAGAAAACAGGGTCTTCAGTTGGTAACGTATAATTGCTCAGTTTTATTCATATCAAACAGCAATGTAAAGGATTTTCAAATTCTCAAGTCGGCACTGATAGGTAGCACTAATTGCCTTTCGAAATTTCGAAATGGTTGTTCAAGTACTTTTGATATGTCCATTCCTTCACAAGTGTGCGACGGATTCAATTATTATGTCATTGTAGATAGTCTTTCTAATTTGCATATTTACTTTGAATATATCTGAAAACTACTTAAGTTTTTTCTGTCAGATCTGGTCTGCTTTTTGTTAACATTGCAAAGTTATATTTATCACGAATTTGAATATATACAATGATAGTACAAATGAGAAATGAAATCGTATATCATATCGGTTTCCAAAATATCAATTACAGTTGTATTTGTATGTTGTCTTATTAACGTTATCTTCTGTCAAACGATAGTTTCCTCGACAGTTACGGGAAATGCTCATTTTGAATCGATCGAGTGTTGATGCCTCGACTTTGATAAGCCATTAGTTCATTTGCGATGACAGTTTTTTTACAAATTAATTATGGAGGGTAAACTATTTTAATAGTTATAATTAATGTGTGCCAAAATTTTATCGGATATTTCTTAATCATTTTCAGGTCTGATAGCTGGAGTGGTCGGTGGAGTGGTTGGATTGGTCTTCATGGTCGTCGCCCTTGTCATCATCGTTCTTTGTGTAGTGGAGTATGTTCTTAAATATTATCCTATAAGATAATTTTTGTTTGTTAAAGGAATGGTAAAAGCATTCTAGACCTACATGATGTTTTCAGAGTACAGACATTAGTAGCATTGTCATGGAAAATCAAATCAATTTATTCTACTCCATAATCTATCATAATTAAAAGTCCTCGAAGCATACGAAATTAAGTGTTTTTACTGGTATAGAATAGATGAAGCGCCGTGCTGTAAGCAAGTATTTGAGTCTGAAAGGTTGCATTCCCTCTTGGGAAGGAACGTATTCTGAAAAATTATGGAAATGATTATCTTTCCATGGCTCAGCATGGTAGCTTATATTCTAACCCTATTTGCGTAAGTCGTTAAGAGTGAATAATGAAGCTCCTGATTAGTTTAAACTTTGGAAGAAAATGCTCTTGGAGACCGACGCGTGACTCATGCTTATGTCTTATTTATTGATCAATTCATTTTAGCGTTCATGGGCATAGATAGGCAAAATATATGCCTGCTAGGTATCAAAGTTTTGAAATTTTGTTTTAGATAATTATAAAATAATCTCATATTTCAAAAGAATGTTTTTCTGAGGTAAAGTTTTGTTATAAAAAAAGGAATATGTCAGAGGTTGAGGCATGGAACTTCCAATGCGATCGTGACTCAAACCATTTATTATAGAGTTAGACCACATTATTTCTTACTGTCTTTTGAGGATACGAAGGTAATCATCTACGTTGGCTGCTTGAAAACCCGTTATTTATCTCTACAAATTGCACACTTGTGTTTCGAGAGGTGGATTTCTGATTTTATGTGATTTAGCCTTTTCTCATCTCCCGACCGGCACGTGCTGCTGCTGTGGTTTGATTTTCGAAAAGTTTCCCAATCTTCCATAGTCATCTCTCATTGTCAAAAATGACTTACGCTTTTCAAAAGGTTAGATAGTCATCTTGGAAAAATGCATTGACAAAGAGGTAATAATCTTTGTTGTGTCTAGAGCTGTTTGACCAGCCCTCAATTACAATTAGCATTTTCTTCTTTCTTAAATCTCCCTGTCGAAGTCAATATCAAGAAATTGTTTAACAATAAATCTAAAATTTTGTTTTAAAATAGTGTTTGTAGCAACTATATATGTCAAGCAACATTATTTATTCCCTTTTTTCTTATATTACAGGCGTAAGAGAGCTCAACGCAACCAGCTTGAAAATTACGCAACTATGACGTTCACTAAGGACACCAAAGGAATAATTGATACACCCTATGCCACCTTAGGCTCTCTATCATGATATTACTCACAGAACTCAACTGCGAAATAGATCATTAGAGAGGCACACGTTTTTGAAAGATTATTTCTTTAATTTCCCAAATAAACATTAGTTTACGTCAAATGTCAGGGGGTTAAACATTTCATTTCCCTTCCCGATTATCTGTAGTCGTAGAGGAAATAATCATGTATCAAGCAAAAACTATTGGCGGCCATTTTTAAGTAAACACCTTTTAATCATTTGAGATAGAGAAATGGATGGGCATAACTTAACCGATTACGATATGTTTGTTTTAAAACTGCTTCTTTTGATAAAAAGACAATGTCATGCAAATGGAAACATTTATTTTAGTTTTCGTGAGATCACTCTATATATCCACAATGTGCTACAGCACCTTTAAAGTGACATAGAGAATGTCGTTTGGGTACAAAATGTCAAACAGTGTCAATACTATTATCTTATCAAGATGTACTGACAGTTACAGCTACATACCGGAAGTTTGTTCACATACCTGCGTATCCCAGTGCAATATCATTAAATTTGGGATGTCAATGAGGCACCGTAGCCATTCTTAAACTAAAAGAATAATATTGAAGTTTCGGTACCGAAGTGAAGATGCATTGTACCTTAACTAAGTTCAAAAAAGGATATTTGTGGACAATCTAAGATGTATTTGTCATGCTAAAGTTACGTTATTGACGCCTAAACTAAACCAAAATTACATACATTTTCTTAGAAACAGTAGAGACCAAACTTTAGGTGACTCTTGGCCAAAGTGGCCACGTAGTTAATACTAGTTTTGTCTTCTCCAGGAACATAAGGTCTTAAAAACTGAAATAATGTGTATAGACGCCTTGAATAAGGTTAGTAGTGTTACGTGATATAAGTTTGTCAATATCTCTTTGGCGGATAACTTCGGCTTCTAAATATAATTTGAGGAATTTTATCGTTATAAAAGAGCAAGCAGATGTATGTTTAGCATTTCCGGAGTATGCGAGTTGAATGAATTTGAATTCAGTACATATGATATACTGATATGCACGTAAGCCATTTTAACCAGTATGTGTCTATCTCGGTGTCACTTCTGGTAAACACTTATGTATTTTTATTATTTTTACTTTATTATGTTTGAAGTAATACGTTGCTGTTAAATTTCTTCTTTGATTTTGCAAAACTAACAGACTTACCATACTTCGTGTTCGTCTAATATGATATATGAAATCCTATCATTCGTTCGTTATGTTTATCTACTTTAGAAATGAATGGATGAATCTTCCATTCTTCTGACTTGTATCAATACTTTAAAATAAATCTACATTTTCATAATGTCAAAATCCGTGTACTTGTTCTTTAGGGTTTAATATTGATCATGATGAAGTGTAAAGAGTAATTGGGACATTTATCTATTTATGTCTACCTATACTCAATTCTTGCTTTCAGTAGGTCACACAACAGTTAGATTTTAGTCATATTTGAAAAATATGTGTTTCAATATATTTCTTGTTTTTATGGTAGGTATATAGGTTGATTCAGGGGCGATGTTTCGGCCACTGACCTACACACATATAATCAAACATATGACTAGGTTATCTCCCTTCAATCAAGTGCTGAGGCACTAATTCACAGTTATACAATGGATAATATTTCAATAGTTTAACCTAGTTCTCACAATCTACATGTGGTAATCAAAATAAAAGTATTTGGTCATATCACCTCCATCGAGTGACTTGGCACCAATTCACAGAAGGTCTGTAGATTAATTCAGGCGATAGAGATTAATTCTCTCAAGCGGTAATTAACCAACAATGATATTGAAATAACACAATGTAGGTACGTGATGGTACAACAGAGGGAGCTGCGTCAGAAATTCCTAGCCAACCTCTCTCGAACGTCTCTCGGTCTAGAAACCTGATTGGATGCAATCAATGTAAGTTTGCAATCAGTGACGCCGTTTCAAAGTATCATTCAAATCTCCTAAGTTATTTCCGTAAGCTTTCAAAAAGCAAAACCTTATTCGAATATGCCCTTGCCCTTTGAGTCTTCCTTACAGAACGCATATGCCTCATTTTGCGACTGCATCATTGCATAGGACTGTGTGACAACAAATATGTTATTCATGCATTCGATGTTTTCTTTGGCTGAAATATTGCAAGGTAGTTTAAGTTGTAATATTGTGCCTCTAGGGGAAACTGAAGCTCGATAAGAGCTTTTATTATAACAGAGGTTGTATGGGAATTAATGACGGAGCTACCTTTTTAGGGAGAGAATTATGAAACCATGATTGCTCGTGATTTGTAAGAACTTTAAGAGGGCTCTTTGAATGTTGCCGAACATTAAATTTTCTCCAAGAATAGCCCTAAGATTGAAGGTGCTTGATGTCGATGTTACAACATGATTCATTGTGTCTTAAACACTCAATCAAAAAGTGAATTGCAGTTTCTTGAGAATTGCTTGGAAAATGATGCCATTTAGGAGATATATCCTAGAATACGTTTGCATGCATTTAAGCCACATTGGCCGAGTCTGCAACGCATAAGGATAACTTCGTCTCTCCGGTTTCGACGATGAATCTTTAAATGTTTGTCAACTTCAGGACAAAGGTTGTACATGTGTCTGACTGACATTGGCACAGGAATCCCAGTCAGTTTGCCATTGTTGACAGATTGCCTTATATATCTATGAGAAATCTTCTTTGACCATAATTTTTCAAGCTTGATTTCTGTTCTTTTAAGTACAGATATGGCAAGGTGATCTGCTGTCTCGATACCAACGAGACCAACGTGTGCAGGAACCCATACGTTGTCACAACTGATATGGATGTCATTTAAAATTATCGACATTGAATATCTCAAATAGGATATCACTGCGTTGACCTTGTATTCCTGACTGATTGTGTACACACTGTGGTGTAGTGGTCAACGCGCTGGCCCATCACGCCAATGGCCCAATTTCGAATCCAGGGGGAGACACCAAATATATGTGACCGTGGCTACACACTTACTTGCCTTGGGCAAGGCACTTTATCCACATTGCATCAAATCCACCCAGCAGTAGAATTAGGTACCTGAATACGTGATTTACGGACCTATATGGTCGCGCGAAGCGAAGGACAGCTACCTCAAAAGTACGATCCCACCAGCGATCAAAGAATTAGAAAAACGATTGACTCCGGTCATGTTTTTTTAACCCAGAGCAATGCTTTAAGAATCGCAGTTAATTCTTTTGCAAAAACAGATACATAACAGATACAAACGGAAACATAAAACGCGGCACCAACATGCCCTGATAATAGACCTTTCGAAACATCTGTACAAATATGGGTGAATCCGGAGTAGTTTGTGTCGATGATGTCTTCAGCAATTGTATTGATGATGACTGGGTTCATTTGTTTGTCATCCAATGAGGTAAAGTCTGTATTAAGTGATGGTTGTGATAGGCACCATGGGCTTGATTTACGTAGATTGAAAGTCATTCAATCTTACATGTAGATTATGCACTGTTGTGCTAGTTGTTGAACAGCTAAACCAAAAGGTATAACTAATCATGACGCCAGTCGCAGATGACATACACAATGCAATCATTCCAAAAATGTTTCTCTGACTGTAATGTTTAATGGTTATCTCCCTTATTGAGGCAATAATGCGCAGCTGAAGGTTTTAGAATAAGTTTCAAAGGTGATAGTTATCTTGAAACAAGTTTTTTTAATTGTATGTTTAGTATAGTAGTCTTTAAACGCATGCGAAATTGATGAAACGCTAATATTGAATAGAAATAGAGAGATGAAACAAAGCGATAAGGATATAGTTTTATTCGTCTTTTTCGCTGAAGGCTACTTTATTGAAGGTATATTTGATGTAAAACAATTTATTCTCACACATTTTTCTAAGAAGTATATATTTGTACATATTTGTAAAACTGAAACCAAAGACAAATAAGTATATATATATATATATATATATATATATATATATATATATTTATATTTGCTAAGGGGAAAATGCACCTAGATCACTTATTCTTCGAACACTAAACGTATCGTTTAATTATCTATAAATACATGAAAGTAGTAAGAATCCTTTGTACGTGAATTTAAAGTGTTATTGTCAATGAAGTGTGTTGTCCGAGTCTTTTAACCACACAATCGCGGTTAATTTCACAGCAGTTTTCAACACAGGGAGTCGATTTTTTATATCCTTTCCCTAAACAAACGAGCTCAACATATCAGTGGATCACCGTTACCTTCAGGACAGTATAGTCTTTTCATGATCAGGGAACAGGTTAGGTAACATGCCTTCTTTAAGCAAATGTACATGTGTGTGCATTTAGATCAAATTAATTTACTTACGAAGGGACTCAAGGTATTCATAGTTCAGGTTGGACTGTTGCTGATAACATGTGCAAGTATGTGTGGTTGTCAGTTTTCAACAGTTCCGACTGTGCTGCACCCCGACCCAAGAGATCCGTGTTACCAAGACCATGTGTTGTGCGCGCATCCGACTCTACCAAAATTGACCGTCTACTTCAATGATAGAAGAATACACTGTAATGAAAAAGTATCTAGAGAGGATACATTACGAGCCCCTAAAGTACATTTCGCTCACTCCAAATGGGTAAGTATTTACTCAAAACGTAAAAGTATTACTACAGTACTGGTTTATTTGTTGTTGTTTTCTTGCACAGGTTGTTGTTATTCATTAGTACCTGATAGACAGATATGTGGTGATGTATTTTCCACATAGCTTTAAGTACATTAATTAAACGTATAATAATCTATATATATTGTAAAAGCAATCTAAAAGCATATCCTTTTATCCCCTTCTACATATTCAACACCTATTCAGTTTAAGAATTCCGGCGTAAGATAACTAGTGTGCCAAATATATATGTTTATCTAAAGGATTGAAATCATCATGGAACCCATCTTCCTACGCAAAGCTTAACTATTGCCAGTCTCGAACTGTCCAAGTTAACCCTTGCTGCCGACATACGACTTTCCTGTGCTCGCTCTCTAACTCACTGCAAAGGAATTAGATAGTCCAATCAGAAAGCTCCTAGCAAAAGCTAAATCCGGGCACTCGAACAAACATGGATGCGCCCATGTCGCAGTCCGTCGACTGAAAGATTTGTAAAGAGAAAGTGCCGCCTCCAAAGCGATGAACAATATATTCAAGTTCATTTATGGTTATAGTCAATTTGGGTTATTATTTTACTACAACCCTATAGCGGACAGCGGCCTGTCAAAGAATTTATTCTTAAATTGCTTCGGTAAACTAATCAAAATCGATAAACTTGACCCTGATTTGAAGCACCGACTCGATGCACTACGCCCGGCAAGACTTTATTTCCTGTCATCGTACAATTGTTTTATCTTTTGTGCTTGCAAAAACGTTATTGAATACCCGTTGAACTGAAACATTGATTAAATTTTACATAAATGAACCGATAAAATTTGAACATCTCGCGATGTCATAACACTCGAAATGTAGTAGCCTGTGACCTCGTTGTATCGCGGTAGTAAACGTTACTCTCATAAAACTTTACTTCTCGCAGTCAAAAACCAGGTATGTTGACGTGTACCATTTAAATATCATGTCGTCAATAAAAAAAATTTAAAAAAGTAAAACAATTGTTATATTTACTTCCATTTTCACTGATTTGATTGGGTCATTTTCATTTTTGAAAATATTACTTTGGTTACTACGTATGTGCCTTGATATAAAACTTATTCTCTCTCCATGAAATGTTTCCCGTTTGGCTTGTACGTGTGTTTGTGAACAGTTGGATAATAAAAAATGAGACTTGTGCACATGACAAAGATAGCCCCCCCCCCCCACCCCCCCACTAATTTTAGGGGTATAAAGCAACTTTTTTTGCTCTTTATTTCAGTGTTTGAATGAAAAAATAGAATATTTTAAGTTTCTTGAGGCATCTGACCCTTTTCTGCAGATTGAGATTCCCCCCCCCCCCCCCCCCCCCCCCCCCCCCCCCCCCCTCCTCACCCCCCCCCCCCCCCCCCCCTCCCCCAAATGAGCTAGCAAATCTCTAATTTCAGCCCCCCACTCTCGAAATTGGTGCTACGGGCCTGTATACTATTCATTGTATGTCTAAAGATATTTCTCCCCTATATATTTGATTTTCACATATTTTCCAGGAAATTTTTTCAGCTTCTGTACTTATTTGATGAAAAAATACAATTATATAATGGTAACGACCACGATAAATGGGCCTACATACTTCCATTTGAAAAAATATAAGGGGCGCAGTCATATGTTATTTATTTACCAAAACCGGTCCTAATAACAACAAAAACATCTTTTCCGTCCATCAATACATTTATAAACTGAATCTTCTTGTTTGAAAGGTTTGCAATGCAAACTTCTTAGTAATCTGATCGATCAGGTCACTTTCTATGGGCGCAGCCATTTTGATTATCACGCAAATGATACGGCGTCACCGATTGGTTAGGGTAAGGGAGGTAACTGGAGATTACTAAAAATCGCCAGAGGGGGCGCTGGTATCAGCACAGGAAAGTCGTATGTCGGCAGCAAGGGTTAACTTGGACAGTTCGAGACTGGCAATAGTTAAGCTTTGCGTAGGAAGATGCATGGAACCCATTTCGTTAAATATTTTAAGGTGTAGGTTTGTTATTAATATGGAGACGTCGATAGGATGAACTTTGAATGTTCCTTTTAATGATATTGCACAGGACCAGCATTTTCTGCTAATCATGATAGACCCGGATGCACCATACCCGTGTGCCCCTCCTGACGTCACTATGGAGCACGTGCTTCATTATGTAACTATAGTAACATGGGTAAGTGCCTTGATACAAAAGTAGCTAACTTTCGATATTTCATATGAACATCAATGAAGTCAAAAGAAAAATATGAAAAAGATGAATAAATTATGTATGACCAGTGATTATAGCTGCTTTTCGTTTTCAATGTGAACAGTATTCAGCACCGGTTGTGGCACCTGTCCTTTGGAATTTTAATTAGATATTAAAGAAGAATAGATAATTATTGGAAGCATTATATATTTACAAAAGTTTTCTTTATCTATGTTTTGGCTTAGTGTTTTATATAAATTGTTAATCTTTCTTTCAGATAAATGGTGTTCTTATTCCCACCAATGATGCATTAAGTAAGTAAAGATGAATGCAGTGCCTAATTGTCAGATTGAACCACATGATGTGGCAAACTCGAACGTTAATGGGTTTTTATAGACTTTGTCCTTTATTTCTAAATCTATATATAAAAGTGACACAGAGTGATTTTTAATGTTGCTTTAGTACGAATCGACAATTTCTTGTTTTCAAAGATAATCGGAAAACGACTCAATAAATGTACAGAATTCGAAATGATGTGTACAGTTAAGGTGTATTTTAGTTAAATGACCTACTTGACACTGTCAACTAATATTTAACGTTGTGTGGTCTGTAATTAAGTTTCCGTAATAACGTTTGAGTCATTGGCCACTGTCCGGTTTTCAATCACAAATCACGACACTGACCTGATTTTTGTGCTATATTGAACTGATAAGCATTGGGATTCCCATTTTCTGAAACAACCATTACTTCTCGATAAAATAACACCTGTTATGAAATTTGACATATTTGACTCTAACAACATCCCCCCCCCCTTTAAAGGTGAGTGCCATTTCCGCGCACATTGTCCAATCAAGGACAGTTTTAGAAAACTTGTCATACCAGTTTTATTTACCTAAATAAACAGAAACAACTCTTCAATACTAATAATCATGTTTTTAGATGTAAATAATTATTTTGTATTCATAGCAGCAAAGATTACTTATTATCTTTGTATAGTAATGCTGATCTGTATATGCAATGAACAATTTCACACGTCATTTTGAGTGGGCCGATAGCCTGGCAACTGACTGAAACACTTAAAATTAAAGAAATTTACCTTGAAGTACGTTTTCTGTGACTACATTATTTTTTTACTTAAGTAGGTTTTCTTATCACATTCAGACTACCATCCGCCTGCACCTCCCAGAGGCATACACCGATACCAGTTTTTTCTTTACACCTGGACGGACTCGCGCATTCCGGATCTGGATTACAACTCACCTAATAACAGAGCTGGATTCAACAGAACAATATTTCAAAGTGCAAACCATCTCGGTGAACCGGTTGCAGTATTCCAGTTTCGGAGTGAACACCAAGTCTTCCCTTACGTTTACGTTGTTCTTGTGGTTGTCATGTATTTGATGTTTGATGTCGTTGTTGGTTTCATTGGTAATGTGGTATTTTAGTGAGCCTATTTTTATTTTCAAAACAACTGCAAAACTTAGTTCAGAAGCTTAAAACAAATTAGGATAAATGTACCATTAAAAATAATGTGTCCTTAATGATCACCATCGAATTATCTATTTTCAAACGTATTTTACACCAACAATTATATACCTCTAAGTACTAACGATAAATGGCTCGCATTTAAGTTAAGTATAAAGTTGGCGTATATGCTTAAAAAAAACTTTTAAATCTCAATCTCTGTTAAGTTTGATGTTATAAGTCTCGTCCGTTATTACTTACCTAGATTTCAAGGTTTTACTGCTGTGTCCTTTTCTATCGAAAAGTATAAACATGATTTTCATGTTTTTCCACTCTTGACTAGAAAAGATCGTGTCTTAATGCAAACCGCCAAAGGAATATCATTTACGACAGGGAGAAAAAGAACAGAAAGTAATAAATTCCCGGATAGTTTATTGAGACAGACGAAATCATCTGAGTATTGCATTTACATATGTCAATGATAACAGTTTATAATCAGCATTGAATCATTGATACTAATTCTGTTCACGAAAATGCAATATTCAAATTTAATATATATCTCTTGGAATGAAGTTTCAATTAGGAATAATAACAATAAATTTTCTATAAATGCTGTACATTTATCATATTAACCCGTTTTCATTTCAAAATAAATATATATCTCTGTGCGGACATTTATATATTAATACATATATTATATCTCTGACGTATCTACAGCACCAGGGGACTCACTGTACAGGAAATAAGCAAGAAGACATTGAGCAACAAAGGGAGACAATCGTCCTCAAAAAGTCTATTGGCAGACCTCATTAAATAAGTTTATTTACAGTTTTGACTTCGTAAAGATATATCTAACAACGAAGATTTTTTTCTGTAATATAATCCAAAAATAAGTTTTTTCCATTTATATTTGGATAGCAAATGCTATAAATCCATTTTTAACTTCAAAACGCGATTTTAGGGGTTCTAATTACACCAACCATAGGCTGTAGTTTTCCTACGAATGAAAAATTGATAGTTCAAATCACGTCTACAAGATAATTTCCTTGTTCTTATATAATGATATAAGTACGTGCAGAGAAACAAGAAAGAACACAAAAATGGATAGTTGTAATAGATGTTGGAAGCATGCTTATAAAAGCAAGTATTGTGACAGAGGGAAAAGTATAATCACAAATCTCGCTTCTACATACAAGAAAGTGTTGTTACATCTCCTGAAGTCTTTCTGAGCAGACATAGATCGTACGTGCACAAAGACAAGCTAATAACGATGACAGGAGACATTGTCCTACAGAAAGTATCTACAATAAAGTTACTGTTAAGGAAACACAGCGATATGCTCATCCATAAGCATGACTTCATTCCATAACCAACTCTTTGAATTAAGATAGCACTTTTTGTATAAGGAAAGTCAGTTTTTTTATCCCATTAAACATTTTCAAAAGATTAAGTTTCTTTCCAAAAGTTTCCCTAAATTCATAATAAGATATTAAAATTATCTGCAATCAAACCAAAATCAGTCTATCTCTTCACACGATTGACAAACTGCACAGGGAGATAACTCCAAGATGTTTATGATTATCTCCCTTTGCCCCGCGCCTAGTAGCCGTTGTAGTTGTAGTAATCCCTCAAGGCCCTCTCCTTCTCCTGCTCCTCCTCCAGCTCCTGGATGAAGTCCTCCAGATCCCTCGGCTTCATCTCCTCCATCACCGTCTCCAAGAACTCTCCGTTTTCATTCACGTCATCAACAGTCTCCTTCAACGGTTCTGAGGAGTCTGGCACGGTGCTGACGTCTTCTGGCATGTTCTCAAGGGCCATGCTCTCCGCCTCGTCCTTCCAGCTCCACTGGGGAGGTCCAGCACTGAAGCAGTAGTTCTCCTTCATGATTCTGTCTCCCTTCACCGAGTACATGATGTAGAAGTTGCACATTTCATCCTTCTGTGTCGACCTGAGGACAAACAGAAATATGAAACTAAGTATGACTGCCTTACGACAATATTTCATTGACTCGTGGAGTGATGCGTGGTGGATATGATATATTGCATTTCTTATCATTCTGTATTGACCTTTGGACAAATTAACACATATATTACCAACATAACCAAGGATATCACGGTTAAGATTTTACTTTATCCTAAGACAAAATTTCAAGTTCTCATCGTAACGATACGCTACGGATACTATGTATCGTCACTGTTTTCAATGACCACCTTATAAAATAGGAAAACCAGCATGTGTTCGAAATTAAATCAACGATAATCAACTTATAATTTCTTTTCTTCGATGAGATTATTCTATGATGATCAATTACATTTTGTTCATGTTTGGGTTTCTCATATTCTAAAGTTGTTATTATTGCCTATGTTAGTTACCTTTATATAATGTTATTTAGTGTCCTTAACGACGATGAATATATTTGAATAATAGAAACTGGAGTTTATAATAAACAGAATAGGTATGAAGTGTATTGTTGACAGAATAGGTTCCTGGTATGAAGGAGGTTGTGATTTTTCAACATACAACAAAATACTATCAATCTGAATCAAGAATTTGAACACAAGAAACAAATAATAAGGCAAAATTATTCATTCACTTTATTTTGAAAAGCATACACATTTAGATACAGATAAAGAATACATTTCCCTACCTAATGTTTACAAGATGTTCAAACTAAAATGGTCATTAAATTGTTTTTGCTTTATACTTGATACCTTCTATCGTTACTTAGGATAATAGGGTTAAGTCATAAGATGTTTTACTCCCTCAAGATTTTGTGTTTCGCATAAACATTTATATATAAACATAGACAATTTGATGAAATGCATTATTTCTAGAAAACGTGATATTGTTCCTTTAATAAATTCTGTCAACAATTATCACACGAATAAATGTTTACGAAATGATACAAAGGAAAGCATGATGAGTTCAGTGACCCGTCCATATCACGTGCAGTAGAATACATAAATGTGTTTATGTCTATAATCTGTGCTTAATAAGCACAGAAGGTAATAATCTGATGATAAGCTGAAATAATATATATTAAGCTTAGATTACGATTAGCACAAGTAAATGTAGAAAGTTGACATAACTGGTATCCTTATAACGAGGATGGTACAATCATGGTGTAATGTTTGAATCGGTGGGTGATATCGGAAATTGGTCTCAGTCTCCTATTACTGTACGTCTCTTGCCTAATTGGTATCCTTATAACGAGGATGAAAGAAGCATGTGTAATATTAGAATCGGTGGGTAATATTGCAAATGGCTCAAAAATGGTTTCAAATTCATGGTCGTCTCTTGCGACATTGGCGATAAATTCTATTGACGATGGTACAAAGACGATGCTATGTTTGAAACGATGGTTAATATTGAAAATTGATCCAAAATAATATTCGAGTCGTGTAGGTCCCTTGCTTTACTGGCATCCTACCGAGGATGATACAGGGATGATGTAAGCGACCAGTAATAGTCGCTCATCTCCTGGGTCATATAACCCTCGTCTGCCATACTCTGGTAGAGATTCCCCCAGAGTCTGATGAGGTTATGCATGGGTTGTCCGGTCTGTAGAAGGGGGTAGTTGGTTCCTGGCACCACACTCACGTTCTTAGGCATGTGCAACAAGTTCATGTCGGCTCCCCGGAAGTCTCGCCAGTACCAAGATGGCGGACCCTCGCTGTAGCAAGCTCTACTTGTGAGAGGGCGGGTACCATTGGTGTAAAACATCACGTAGAAGTTGCACATCTCGTCTAAATGCGTGCCTCTGGAAGAAAGAAGGTAAGGTTTACATTAAGGTCCAGGTTACCGTTTACTTATTTTGGGTTCTGTATGAGATTTTATCAATGTGCTTCTCATGAAACTTTTTTAAAGAAAAAACTTTTTTTTAAAGGTTTTTGAAAACTATGTTCGATTCAAATGATTTTTTTATCAATTGTTGTCTGCATATTTTCTTTCGATAAACAGCAGTTTTAATTCATAAAACAATTTCATTTGATCTTTTATCTAATTTGATCTGAAATTATGATCTAACATTGATAAAAATATTTCAATTCTGATAGACATCACAGTGAAATACATGCCAACAAAAAATGCTTAATGTACATTTTGAGGATTTTGTAAAGTGGGAATAACTTTTGGTAAGCAAAGTTAGAGTGATATTCTTTTAAAAAGACCAATTAAATATGGAACTACGAACAGACAAGAAAAATTAACAAAATAACATTCTCGCAAATGTATTGACATTTTTTTAAAATTTACGTTTAAGTGAAGTGAACTAACGTTGAACTAGATGATCTCACCCAAGTGTCTTCTGATATCAAATATCTATAAACACTTCTTGATCAAAGAAAATTTTGGGGCTCTAACCAACCTGAGTTGGTATAGTTTAAATTGGTATATCTGACATCTTAGGGCACTTGGGTGAGATTCTCTATTTAATATTTAATCAATGAATAATTTGTTTCTGGAAAGAATAAAAATGTTCCTAGAAGCGATCTACGCTTTCACTATGATGGTCTACTTTACCACAAAAAACAACATAACAAAAAAGTGATAAGTATGAAGATATGTGCAGTGCAACATACACACACAATACAGAGACAACACACAACACATCACAACATTTACACAACTATAGTTACCGTGTGTTGTGTTCCCTTCCACAGCTCGGTTTGAAAATCACGACCAATCAGCCACGCCCATTCACACAGCTCTAGGTACTCATGTACGCGTTAGTGTTTAGGAATTGAAACTCATTATCGACATGGACATTGTAAAAATTATTTTACTAACAACGAGGGCAGTCATTTTAGGGTTCATATTTTCCATACGATGCCCTTGTGCAAATTATCACTTTTTCATTGTGACGTCACGTCATAAACAATGACGTTGCGTTCCAAATGTGATGACGGCTGGTAAAACGTTCATGCTTTAGGGTTGATTTTGATAATTTCCTTTGATTTCGCTACTTCGGTAATGAACAGAATATCATATTCTTGCCCATGGCATACGATGTTCACGACACTCGTGCCTAATTATATCAGCATATCTTTCGCTCTCGCTCGGAAAATACTAATTAGGCACTCGTGTCGTAAGCATAATATGTCATGGACACTCATATAATATCCTCTTTTTTATACCTTATCAATCAGCTGATAGTATCTGCAGAGTTTCTCTTGTATGGCTTTGATATATTTTCTTAAATTATCAAAATTACATTTATGATGGATGGCATTCCCTGGGTAACCTCTGCAGTAAAGTATGGCTCGGTTGTGTTTGAAAGAAACTTACCCAATAGCTACCGTGTGGTCCTTGTCGTTCACCATTGTACACCTTGCAGCCTGCATACAAATCATCAAGTTTAGCACGGATGAAACGTGAAATCTAAGTATTATGTGTATCATAATTAATACGCGATATGTGACATTTTCATCTTTTCTTTGAGATTTTACGGAGACTTCAAGCGAAGCTGATTTCCTCAATTGTAAAGTATTTTCATTTATTGAATAGTTGCGATTAGTTTCTTTTGACGTTTTTTTTTGTAAATTTAACCTGTAGAGTTTTGTTTCATATTGAACTGTCAAAAATTAAATGGTAAATGCTTACCAGAATATCTCCTCTGTGAACATCAAGGTTGGGTGTTGATGCATCGTAAAACATCTGGGGGGAAATGGTAAATGTTCTTATGTAAGTTTTTTAAAAAGCTTTTGCTTACCCACGTTAACAAATTTACTCTATAATAAAATTCAACATGAACCAGAAGGTACTAAAAGTATACTGATTGTTTTTTTAATTAGAATTCCTTGAAACCACGACTCACGAGAGTTCTCATTCTCTCAAAATAGAGGTAGCTCCGTCATAAATGCATATGAAACCTCAGTCCTGATTCGAACGTTTCTCGGAAATGTAGAAGCCTGTTTGGATGCAACAAAAAATAGTTGCGCTATCGGCGACGCCGTTTCAAAAGTTATCATTCAAAACGCCTCAGTTACTCTATGGTTTCGTAAAGTTTAACTTTATTTGAATATGCACTTTGCACTTTTATATAACAGATTTGCCTTATTAAGAGACTTTCCATTGTATAGGCCTGTGTGACAACAAACATGTACTCAATTTTTCATTTTCATTTTCATTGGCTGAAATATTCCAAGGTAGTTTATGTTGCTATATTTTGCCGTTAAAGGAACTAGTCGGAAGTTCGAGAAAATCTCCTATTACAACAGAGGTTGTATAGGAATTAATGTCGGAGCTACCTCTATGGGGAGAGAAAGGGGTTTCTAAACTCTATCAAAATAACCTAAAACCTTGTATATGACATTTCAATCTCGTACCCATTGTTATGAGTACATTATTAAGAGCTTAGAAAAAACGTATGACTTACTAAACACAACGATTTATAAACCTAAAATCTAACGCTGAATATACAAGTAAATGTAACTGAAATGTATGATTATGAATTTTGCTAATTGATGTAAAAATGTAGAGGTAGAGGTCAAGCTTATACCTGAGGTTTCTGTGGGCTCATTCTGCCAATCTCTGACCACGTTCCATTCCTGATTCTATAGCCAGATACCACCTTACCTGTCAGTGAGAATCAAATATGATGGTCAAAGAATTGATTCTGATCAAATATTCTCGACGGTAACATTTCCAGTTATAATGATAAATAGAATATATTGAAAAAATCTAAATCTTTTTTTCATCTCTATCTAGTTCACTTTCGTTTTCTTGAAAATCCTCCTTTTAAACAGAAATTATATTTGCACGTTAAAACGCTTTCAACATGAGATCACCAGTCTTCACATGTTTATAGCATTATGCATCACGTTCGCTGGTGTCTGGGTTATAGTGTAAAGGTAAATCTCTCATAATATATACCCTCTGACGGGAATATTGACATATTCATATTATATTGGAATATTGAGGCACTCCGCATAACAACTTCATTTTCCTCACATATATCATAATAAGTTATACAATATCAAAGATAAGAGAGCTACCCCAATTGAGTTTGTCGACATTGGAAACGTGCACATCTACATACCAAGGGAATGCGCGTGAGTTCTGTAGGCGAATGGGTGGATATCAAAGTTCTCGTCAAATAAGCAAGCTGTCTCCATGTAAACTGAAAGTTATAAACGTCGAAGTTTAAATATTTCTTAACCAAAATGAAACATTATTCATTTGTATGAATGTAGATGATTAACAAAGTTATATGTGAAATATTGTTTAGTGATTAAACAAAAAGCATATTATAAAGTAATGAACGTATGAATAGAAAACTGACTTCATCGTCGATTTGAACATGACAAAGAACAACTAAACCTTTAAAAATTTGGATCTGACAGAAATTCATTTGTAACTTATATTAAAAGGGATTGTTATATTAACCGAAAGAAGAAACAGAATCGGTGAATATTAGAACATGGTACACTTTGACTATTACTATAACTATTGACTGAAAACTTTTGTTTTGGATGAATAAAAATATTTGATTGTACGTGAAATTCAAATATATTTAAATGTGACGTCACTGAAAATTTCCAGCACAATTTTAAGTACGTAAAAAAACCTTCAAAAAGTTTCGCCGAATTTGTGCATCAGGATTCGTTTTAGAGAAACATACACGTTCTGCATAAATCGTATTACACACTAACTCGTATAATAATATCATTGTAACCAATACCTGTAGAACGTGGTGCGATGCTACCTCCAGTTCCTAACAGGTAAACTCCCGCACGTCCAGGTAGTCTGCAACACAGGTAAGTTATAGTATACAATAAGAGACCATGGATGACCTGACAATGCATTATATACAAGTAAACTTTAATACTGAGTTAACATTTATACTTTGCATGCAAACACAATTTCTAAAGGTTTTGAGTTATTGGCATATGGTAACTTTGATACATAAATTAGTGTTGCTGGTGGGTTTCTCTTATGATGTGGATCGTTAAATCTTGACTCTTTTACCAACTCTTCATATCCCGTGACTTTTGTGTCTAATGTACTTTGGAGTGATTTAATTATCACAAACGAGTGTATTTACTCGATGCGTTTATATCAAAAACGTGAGAAAACTATTTCTTGGTCGAAAACAATTTAGATTGTGTTTAAAGATCTGTAAGCGAACGCTTGGATTTACGTCATGCGTCGATTCAAATAAATCAGGTCACGTTTTAAATGTTCAAATTATTCAAGATTGTGGCGTCTAAAAAGGAACAGGAAATCGCTCCCATCAGAAAAAAATAATTGACATCCACAAAATGGCCTTGCAAAATTGCAAATAATCATGATTCATACAAATCTATTTTCTACCAAAATACGACATGAAGAAAATATAGTTAATAAATATAATTCAGATACTGGTAAGATCTTAATGGGTAAGATGAAGTCAGACACCTGTTAATTGACACTTATTGTATTTGCAGACAGTTGAAATAGAGGTTGGTTGACACTCACTTAGTCTTCTGTGTTATCATAGTCAGACCGGATTCATCCTTGCCATTTTCTGAAAGGGAATGATGAATGTGTTGACACCTATAAAGCCAACCGTATAATGATAATGTCATGGTTTGGTTTATAGCTCGTAAAGGGACCACCGGCTCACCATATATTTGCACAAGACATGAACATCAAATGCCTTAGAGCACCACACAGAGAAACATGATCAAGATCGTTATGATTTGCTTAAAGCATGTTACTCTTTATGTCATACATTTTAAGATTAAGTAATTTCTCTCTTGTGATATTAGGGGATTTGTATTGGCCATTTTCTATACTTGGTTTTATGCTCAAAACGAAAAAAATTAGATTTGGAACAAAAGTTTGGTTCTTGTCCAATCGTCCAGAGTAATGGCAAATAGGGACTCTCGTCATTAATGAATCCTATGGTTATACGCAAAGCGTCAAAAGTCCTACTCATCTCAGAATATAAATGTCAGTATGAATTAAATAAATTGTAACGATCTCATGCATTCAATTTCCATGTGAAATTTAATCATATGAGCTCTATATATAAAATAAGATAGGATTGAGATATGCGTGTTTTTCCTTAGGTTCATTAAATTTCATGTATTTTACAATACAGATTCATTGTATTCTGTTTTGTACATGTTTTGAAATTCAGAGATGTAAGTTTACAATAGTAAGCACTTACTGGGCGGTAGGAAGGCGTCCACGTTCTTGTAGTGCACCTGTAGCACCAGGTACTTGACGTCCGTGTTGCCACCGACCTCGAATGCAACATCTGTAAATTATGAATAATAAAATATCGTTATCATAATTTAAAATATTAAATTTCATGCATATTTTACAGATATTTACAGCGTACACAATCGGTTCAAATTACAGCGTTCTTTAAGATGTTGCTATATATAACCTGACTTGGTTCCCTCTTTGATTATACCATTACACGAGATAAAATAATTATCCTGTTTTCAGGAATCAAAACAATCGAGATGTGTCCCTTATTCGTGTAAACATCTTAAGTACATCAGTCCTTCTCACCGTTTAAATGTGACTTTTTAAGAAAGAATATCCATGCAAATGATAAAGCTTTGATTCAAACTCCTTATGCTGCATTTGGAACCATACCCTTGGGTGTGTGTTAAAACTGCGCATCCTGATAAGGTGTCCAAATAAAAAAAGTTAATTAAAAAAAAGTTAATTCAATATTACTTTCAAAAACCAAAAGAGAAAATTGATACGAGAAATTGATATCAAATACTTGTTAGAATTGAATGAACTAGGTCACGTCCTTGTTATCAACGTACTATTGATTTTCAAAATATGTGAGCATAATAATATTTGCACTCTAACGAAAATCCAGGTCTAATCAGACACTAGATCCAGATCTTGGGACAAAATGATGATGGCACAATATTGACAGTTTGTCCTGCAACAGTGCCATCATGCTAAATATAACCAGCAGAGTGCTACAGTAGTGCCTGATCGATAGAGAGGACAGAGCGAACACATTGTGTTCATGAAGAACAGAAAAGATGGACAAACACTGGAGGACTGGAACCCCCAACCATCGATTGGGTCAACAGAGGCAGACAATGGCACTGCATTGGAAATATCCATTTACCTTGGGGAATTGAAAAGGAGAACAGTTTCTCGTTATTGTGATAAATGGCAGAAATTCTGTTTTAAAAATCCCAACCTGAATTTCTTTCGTTTAATATACGTTAACGTTAACATGTTCCAGTTAATCAACATTTTCGAATCAGCATATGTACAATTTTGTTCATTGACCCGGGGTTTGAGGTAATTTTACGAATGAGCAAGTTGAACCCAGAAGCGATCATACCACACCACCATGCTGTAATACAAGGACAGAAATACTCTATATTTAAGAATGAACACGTTTTTTGTTTAATATTGGTTAAAATGTTTAGACTGCATTAGTTACAGGTATTTCCGGAGATTTTTTTCACGAAGATTATATAGTGATTTGGGCGACATCAATATTGCCAATTTACCTTTGTCTTAGACTAAAGTAATCTCGGAAATTGATTATAAGGAAGACTAAGGAAAGTGAGGCGAGGAATACTGTTTCTACTGCATGATAGTAGTGTGATTGTAAAATCTTGAACGTTGACATTTTCATGTTGCATTTGGTAAGATATGTTACGATAAACGATTAGTTTAAAGCCAGTCATTCTTAAGACATGTTTACAAAATAGTATTTTAATGAAACGCATAAATGCTCTTACAAGTATGATAAAACTTTGTTCTGTAAACATGAGATTATCAGAAAGCTGATATACATGTTGCATACACTAAATTTCAAGAGTTCAAGATCAAACATTAACTCCAAACGTGTTCCTTCTTCACGCGTTTAAGGTGACCTACTTAAAGATAAGAAAATAAGTTTAAATCAACGAGCTTAAACAACTTCCAATCAAAAGGCATGTCACTTAACGTTCAAAGCAAATAATGGAAGCAGCATTCAAAACGATCCTCCTCTTTTATGCAATGTAAAATTCAATGTTGATTGCAACCGCAATACCATTATCAAGCATCAAATAATACTGGAAAAGAACGATTTTGTGTTGGTGTATACCGAAAAGTGGCATTCGCTGCACCTTGCAAATCGACAATTCACAGGGTGCTGCAAATTTCATGAAAATTTTTAATGATTTTTCAAGAAGACAAATGGTTTTTTTCGTGACTATGCACGAATTTCGACGGATGCGATTCTGCTCATACTGATTTCAATTATTCTATATTTCTATTCTTATAATTTTTACAAAGATGACAAAGTGGTACATTTGTCGTTTGATTTACTTTCCCATTCTTGTAAACGCCTGTTGTCGTTTCCGTTGGATTCCTGTTTTCATCATCTGTATCTTAATTTCTCGCCGCGAGGCAACGATGTGATTGATCAAGTACATGAGAAGACCGATAATAACTAGAATGCAAGTTCTCCATATTTTCATTTTCACATCACTCACGCCGTGGACAAAATAATGATTTTCTGAAGATCAAAATAATGATTTTTAGTGTTTCCGTTCAGCTGCCTGTGAAATTGAATTTCCTGAATAAAATGCAATAGAACGTACTGCAAATTATATTCAACGTGATAATAAATTGCATTTCTATGTAGTGTAACGAAAATTGATTTTAGGACTGAATTTAATTACTCCGACTGTTATATCTTTAGTCCTTTCAATCTATATGTAGGATACGCCCAAACATCAACTGATTTTCTACTCAATTATTCATTCATCGTGATTTAATTGACTCGTATTCGATACAAGTTTCCTTCAACAAAATGATTATATAATAACTATGAAATAATCATTAGGCTTTCTATTGCAAGTGTATTGTTGGTGTTGAAATACATAGCCAATATTACACAAATGACATTGACATTAATTCAATTATTATGGTATACAATATAAATGGATTCAGATCTAGAGTTTCCACGTTGGGTTACACAGTGTTGATCGACTTTAACATAATAGATAGTTGGTTATTGTTTAACGCCGCTTGGGCAATATTTCAGCCATTCGCGGCGTGAACTTAATTAACTGACGATCTGAACTTATTTTGCTTGGATGGTATACGAATCTAGGAATCTTAACATATATCCTTCAATGTATTAGTGCTGTCGAATACTTTGTCATTGCATACCTCTGTACTATGTCAGTGTCAGGCTGGTTTGAAAATTGGCGAACTATAATGTCAAATAAATGATAATTAATGAAGCATTAGAAACGATATACGATTAACCTTGTATCACACAAAGCACCGGGTTCATTGTACAAAATGAAGCATGCATCATACACACACCATGCATCATACACACACCATGCATCATACACACACCATGCATCATACACACACCATGCATCATACACACACAATGTGGATCATAGAGAATCAATGAGAATCAAGTTCAACCAAGGATTTTAAAAACTTAAATACATTCCTGAATAATAATTCTAAAGTATATTTTTTCTAACTCCTACGTTTTAAAACATACAGCTTACAGTTCAGACGTAGCATCGTCGTGGCATACCATACAAGCTTCATGACAAAGTGTAACTCATTAATACTTAAATTCTGAACGTTAAAGATGCATCCCTACATTTCGTTCACCTATTTGCGAATCTTAGAAAAATCTCCGATTGGTTATTACGAAGTAGCGATTGACAACTTTGTTCCAAAACTATTGAAACATGACATTTGAAAATATTACCCTTTTGTCTATTTCACCTTGCAAAAGTTCTAAATCGTTATCACTCGCTTTGCAAACCAGGTGAGTGACTGAGTTTCTGTGCAACTTGAGCGATCCAATAAGATTGACCTTGATCCTGTTACACATTGACAAATGAGTATCCGTTGTTGGAGCAGAAGAAGCTATGCGTTTCCAGAATCCAGATGTCATTACTTTTGCATTGAGATACACAAGTAGGTGAAATAGCTTTCAGGATGCAGCTGTATGTATGTACTAGTTATGAAATTATCGACTGAATTATATCAAGTTGGAACCAAAGCTATACGGACAGTAAGAACATACCTGTTAACATGGTCGGCCAACTTTATTAATGCAATCGTAAACATCAAAATGACAAGTAAACATTACATTTGTATAGCATAACCGTTATATTGCGGGATAACTTGATTATTGAAATGAATGTATGTTAGTGTGAGTATTGAACATCATTCTTGCAATAAAGCTTCAATTGCAGCGAAGATAACATGATCATTGATACCATACTCTTCACGAAACTCCTTCTGCAATGTACCATTGTCTCAGAGATGAAATCAAAACTTTGAATGTCTCTCAACACCAACGACTGGGTAATTTCATCAGAGTTGAAAACTGAGCCACGTGATCGCCATCAAATGCATTATCCCTGATGAGAGTGGACATCGTTCTCCTCAGCACCAGATGTCCAGCAATGAAGCTTATTGTCTCAAGCGATTTATTATCTCGGTGTTATCTATATGGTCATTGTGTTTGGCATGCTGATAATTTCTCCAGGGAGCTTACATAGACCAGTGAATAGTTGATAAATGTGGATTGATTGTTTCTACAGCATTTGATAAATAACATAGAAAGAGTACAAAGGAAACGTAATTCGTAAGATGAAATGATGGTATGATGATTATGAATTTTTACAGACTCCGATTTAAATATTTTTTGATAAGAGCCCTTGTTGAAGTTTTAAATTTTATAACTTACTAGTAAAGTTTAAAACTTGCATTAGGCATGAGAGTTTTTGCTGCGTGGGGTAACGATATTGAATTGGATAAAATTCATAGTGCTTTGTGTATAAACATATCTGGTATGGTCTACGTATAAGTGATTAGATGGGAGTATGATTCATAAAGTGGCTTTTGGCAACGTCTATATGTATCAATTAATAAGCCCTTTTGCAAGCAGTAGACTTACTGGCATCAAACTTCGCAGTTTGATAGCAACCACCCACGCAAGTTATCGTATCCATGGCTACAACACATTTCATGGGCTACTGTTGACTCTGACATTGTGAATTTCCAGTTCTCGCTTGGCCGTCTCTGACATAATCAAATCGGATATTGATAAATGTGGAATTTGCACTGGAACTTTACCACGCTCTTGAAATAGCCATATTAATCAATATTGTTGTGCGGGGGAGTGTAAGCTTGGGGCTGATGCGCTGGGGGAGTAGAGGGCCGCGGTATTGCTGCTTATACACTGGGTCAATGTATCGACTATGTAAAAAGTCAATTCTACTATCCGTGGAAGTGGAAGTGAGGATCCAAATTAATTTAACAGACTTTTGCAGGTAATTTCTTTGTTAAAATGTTCAAAATCGCGGTTTTTATGATTAAATGGTTTTCTAAGAGATAAATAACAATAATATATTATTTGTTTATTCGAACTGACATTTGGCCAATCTATCACTGTACATATGATACAGAAGTGTAAGGGTTATTTCTTATTCAAGACAATGACACTTATTACACCAATGAAACAAAGAACAGAACAGACAATCTTTATAACAAAATATATAATGGCAATATCAATAGTCAAATGTCTATTTCAAGACGATATTATTAAAGGCAAAAGATCATGTGAATATAGTACGGATTCTAGTGGCCTATTTGCAGATTACTGGCAATTATTTCCTTTAAAGCCTCTTGACTCTATAGTGCCTTTTACGCCCTTAAATCCCTAGCGACCCAATCCTTTCTGATCTATCGCAATTCAGGAGGTTATGCCAATAAGCTTGCTCAAACACATGCTCCCTGGTGAACGCAACTAGACACACTTTCATAATGACAGTGGTCAGTACCGCGGTTGGGAAACTTCATCGATTTTCCTAATGTTTGACCACTGGTCAAGGAATCGTTTGCAGGCCTTTTGTAGCTGCGTCTGTGGTCAGCGGGGTTGGCTTAACGCAGACTAGAGGAATAGATAGTTTTACATGGTTTTGTGATGAAGCTCTTACGGTGTAATCGAAAAAGACATTTTGTGTCAGTCACAGTTACACTCATTACACGACATGTGTGGTACACATTGGTAAGCGTACTGTAGATAATAAACTGAAAGTTCTAATGAACATTACCTGAATATCAACAAACTGTCCTCTGTGAGGTATGTTCACTCATGACCGTTTTAGATAAATTTACCCAGCTAACTGAAGATAAACTTATTGTTCTATTTGAATAATAAGTGGAGTTCAGTAATCTCACCGTATACAATAAACTAATAATTCAAAAAACAACACGTTATATATCAACAGTATCTCTGATGAACTGTGGCGATACACTTCGTGGGTAATTTCAGCTGATATTCTACACAAATGACGAACCTAACTGTATGAAAAATCCTTTCCGAGTAAAAAGAGAGTTTTGGAAAAGAAGACGTTGCTACTGTGGACAGGTGTGGTTAACTGATTGTATATGTAAAGAATTTAAAAAAATGCTGAACCGCCGAGATGTTTTGGAATCGAATATCTGACAGCACCAATTTGATCAGCCATAATTAACAATCTTGATGATTTTATTGCTTATTCTGAATTGAATTTAGATGACTGAACTTTGTTGTTGTGGTCTGCAGTCATTCCTCAGCAACGAAAATGTTTCCGTCAGGAAAGAAAGTCACAATGAAATGCGATTAGAGTTAATGATACAATTACAATACTTCACATTGTATTTGACTTTTATTTAACTCCACATTAATTTGGAGGGTAATAGTGGTTAATCTACGCTTTTAATTTTTCTACTTCAGGCAAACGTTCAATAAGTAACTTGTGTCTGGATCAATCTTTTAAAATTTCAAATGTGCTCTAGTGTATAGGAAACTGGTAAGGATGTTCTTGTAAAGGGTACGCCTCCTTTCGCTTCTTTATATAAATGTTTTACAATATTCCCAAACAAATTGTTTAATAACAAATCACTTCAATCTAAATTGAAACTAGAATTGTAAAACCTTGATGAGACCTTCAGGACTAAAGAACTAGATGACAATCGATTTTCATTCTTCATAAAACAAGTTCAGTATTAGAACGTTAAACTCGAACATGCATGAAGTTTTGTATCGATGAATTATCAGCGCAACTTAACGAAAATAAGCATTTTATGGGTAGTTTCCCAAAACCCAAAATCTTATTATAGTTCAAAGACACTAGTTCGTGTAGCACGCAACAAGATCCTCTAAACTTATGGATGAACTCTCAAGGGTAAACGAAATGTCTTTCCGCAAAAACCTATGAATATTTGAATTTCCTTCTGCAAGCATAATGCTGTTATGCAAATGGCACCAGAAAACAATGATAATATAGAGGGACTTGAAATGTGACCGTTTCCCGCTAAACCTCTGAACAACATCATGTAAATACAACCATTTTGTTAAGGTGAATATTCGTTATATGATATGTATTGTACAATGATAGGCATCATTTAAGTAACTTTGGAACTAGGTGTCTGGTGAGAAGGATTGAAAAATATGAGGCCAAAAACTCGTTTTCTATTTTTACTGTAGGATGATTCAAAGAATTCACTTCAGAATATTCTTCTTCAAAGTGGTACAGTTTATCTTATCGAGCAAATCAAATCTCAACAACATGACGTATAAACTAAGGGTAGATTCCTATTTGTGTATATTTCTGAGCCGAGGCAATTTCATTTACGTCTTTACCTGGAAGTCAGTTTGCTTAGTTACAGTTGAGAGCAGAGAGCTGACCCGTAAAGGGGCACATAGTATGTTGTTGGAATAAAATGTGTCTAACTTTGTAAATAGTGTTATTTTATCGAGAAGTTGTTTTTGTTACTGGAAATCTGCTTCCTAATGCTCATTCGTTCAGTACAGTGAAATAAGGCCATTGTTTGTGATCGACTTTCTGACAGTTTTTGAAACCTTTTAACAACAGTCACAAAGACAAACCTGGTTGCTAGTGTTCAGGTCATGTAATAATAAACGTGTAAATATGACGCAAAGTTTCGACTTTCGAACATCTATGCGGCCGTTTTACAATCATCATTGAAAACAAGAAAATATCATAATTTTGGCATTTTCGGGATAAAGATGTATATTTATAAACTAAACTGTGGACATTTGCTTTTTGGCACCTTATTAAGCCACAAGTAAAAACATAAAACATACTCTGTGTCACTTTAACTCCTCAACAATCCATCGATAAAGCAATTTACCCGTTTGATGATAAGCCTCACAAGTTTTTGCTAAATATCTAAAATACCAGTATAGTAAGTTCTCTCAGGTCAACCAACCAGAACTGTTATACTATTGTATAAGAGTAGATATTCGATCTGGTTATGATGGCGTCATGCATTTTAAGGCATGGCTACGCTAGAACCAAGACATGAATGTTATAGCCTTTTTATAAGCATAATGCCTTACCTTTAGGCAGCGTAAGTTCTGGTGCGTCCATTGCCCATGCGTAGAGGATCTTAGAACCGGAAGCACATGTAGGCGCCATTTTGAAATCAGAGTTCTGCGCAGCCATCTCACCGCAGTTCCTGTAAAAGTAATTTGTTTTCGTTGTGACCGGGACAAATCAGTTAGAACTGAGTTCTCAAGTATACTTAAATTTAATGCATGTCACTTTCACGTATAGATATTCCAAAATGCTTATTTCCAACCCTGTAAAACGGCTTTTGTCACTTTGGGTCACTGACAAGTCTGAACTTTTAAAAGAGCCATGCCTGTTATACAGTATGATAAATGGCTGTTACAATAGAATAGATATACACTACCTGTTTGATCGTACTCCTTCACAGTTTCTTAAAACATGCTACAATTTCTATTTGAACGTTTTTGTGTACAATTAGGTTGATTATTCAGTTCAAAGTTTTCCTTATATATTGTTAATTTGGCACGGTTTTAACAATTAACAAGACCAACCCATGTTTTTAGTTATATTTACCTTGTAAAAATACTTAAAGGCACTAGTGGACACCAATAGTTCGTATATACAACGAATGCACAAATAATGAAAATCTCTAGATATCACTTACGATCCGAACGGTTAGTGTTACAGTTATGTGTTATAATTCGGTGATCTACGATTTTATAATTGTTTAACAGCAATATTATCACAAATATGAAAAACAAGCTCAAACTTATTTATTATAAATACAATATTTTTTCAATAATGATAGTTTATACAGTAAAACATGTCTCAGATTCTATTCGAGTTCTGTTTTCACCAAGGCCTAAGTGCACCAAGCCCTTACAGTAGCGTCCATCACAGTAACTACCTGACGCTCTACACGTGTCTCCCTTGTCTACGTGTGATCGATAACGGTTTGCCTTATTGATTTAGCTGTCCACTCTGTCACCGGGCAACAAGTGGCGGATGTAGATCGCCCTGCTTGTCACTCACTGATGAAGCTGAACAATAACTTGTTTGTATAAGTGTGGCCATTACCGTTACAGTTTACCATATGACGTCGGTAAGGAAGAATATGAGGGGATTTGAGGTTTAATGCACCTGTCAAGACTTTCAGCATGCATGTATCGCCGCTTTTTGGACATTGATGTAATCGAGGCGAGATAGTCAACTGCTTGTTAGGTCAATGTGGCGGTGATGTCTAACTCTGAGGGTGTGGGTTCGAATCTTGCACCTTGAAAATGTGTACTTTTACAGATAGTTTGATCCAATAAAACAACGTTCCATGTGTCACGAGAAATATCATAATTGCAGTCAAAATGCGTTTTGTATGGCATGATAAAAAAGTAAATTCAAAACACTTTCCGGTAATATTTCCATTTCACTTAGAAAAAACAAAACCTAATTCAAGTATAAGCTTTGTAATATCATTAACCTAACTTATATAATAAAAAATGAAAATATGTTACACATTTGTGTAAATCATTTACGATTGACGTTCTGGAACTAACATAAAGAGTGTACATTAAAAACCTTAAATAAAAATGGTAATAAAGACTTCCAAACAAAACATTATTTATTTGACAAAGGCAATTTGAAATTGTATACTTATTTCATAAATGCAAGCAGTGTTCTTATCTTTGAACGTTTATCCCATATTTCAAATTTTGAAAACGAGTGTTGATTTACTGATATCGACTTTTGAGGGAGATTCTGTTTTATCAACCACAATCCTTCTTCATTCATTCCAATGGAAAATGTACACCTCGGAAGAAATAACCATGAGGCTTTCAATAAGGTGATGCTAAAGCACTATAACATCACCTAGTGTATGACGTCAGGTTATTATGATATCATTACTTGACGCAAAATCATTGTGATATCATGTAGTTAACGATGAAGTGTGCAAAATATACAGTAAACATGATTTCTTACGCGATATTACTTAAAAATCTCCTACGACATGAACGAGTGATTGAATTATTTTAGTGAGTAAGTAATATGTAGTTTAGTGAGTGAATTGTTTAAAGAAGCCTGCTTGATACTTCGGTCATGAAATTCCAATGCAATAGTATTGGATGACATCATACCCGACCTGTCAAGATTTAGATCAATGAGTACCTACCAGACCTGCTCCGAGGTTCCTGGTTCCGTACAGCCGTACAACAACATGTGGTGGGCGATGTTCATGTCAGCTTTAGGCACGAACCCAGCTGTTGACATAGATAGATGTAGCATTAGCAGGAGAGTTCTCTGTTAGCTCTTTGATTTATTTGTGCTTTAAATATTCTTAGATTATCAAATAATCTTTGATTCTCAAATAATCTTTGATTCTCAAATAATCTTTGATTCTCAAATAATCTTTGATTATCAAATAATCTTTGATTATCAAATATTCTTTGATTATCAAATATTCTTTGATTATCAAATATGCTTTGATTATCAAATATTCTTTGATTATTAAATATGCTTTGATTATCAAATATTCTTTTATTATCAAATATGCTTTGATTATCAAATATTCTTTGATTATCAAACATGCTTTGATTATCAAATATTCTTTCATTATCAAATATTCTTTGATTTATTTGTGCTTTAAATATTCATTGATTATCAAATATTCCTTGAGTATCAAATGTTTCTTGTTATTTTTTTCTACATCAAAGACTATATTTCGTGAATGGTTTACTAACCTTTACGATAAGGTTTAGGACCGTTCGACAAAATGAGCCTAATTTCTACTATATGGATTTGTGAAATTATGTGTCATGGGTGTCTATGCCAATATATCATCGTTTTGTATTCTTGGCTTAGCGGCCTTAACTACTGGATTAACGTTAATATCTACTTACTGATATATGTCTCCGTGTTATTCATCTTCATCCCATGACAGAGGTAAGTGTCGGGCTGAAAGCACAATTTATTGAAATCGTACATCTACGAGATTATACTCGGAAAATTAGATACTTATATTGAACGAGAAATCTAGTTGAATCCATAATATGTATATGCATAAATGATATGTTCTTTTAAAGTTATTTTATGTTCCCAAGATGCGTCTCAGCGTAGTCACCTAAATCATTACTTCATAAAGCACTAACGTTATCGTCATTCATTATAATATTGTTCAGTTGCAGTTGAGATAAGCTTTATAGATTACTTTGAGAAAGATGCATTTTTAGATATTTTTTACCTTTTTGGGTTGCACCCCGGGCATGTAGAGTCCCACTTTAGCGGACTTCTCCCCTGTGGGTGCAGCCAGGGCCCCATAACACAGACCAAGTATAATGGTGAGAACCAGCATCGCTTGACCTTGAGCCAAAAAATAAAGTAAGGAAAATGAAAGAGCGTATGGTAATTGATTACCGGGATTAAATAGCTTGAAGAATAACGGAGCTAATATGTCATGCTGTCAAATACTTATTTATTTACAGTAATAGTTTTCATCTAAATCTTGTCACGGAACGTTTCTCGTAATCTTAATTTTCATATTTATATAGTTAATAATAAATTTGTATACGCTTGCTGTTGATTCAGTACGTTAGTTTCCGATGTTAAAATCAGTTTTGCATTTTCTAAAACGTTCCTTTGCTTTAGGAAATTGTTATCTATTCTTTCGAAACACTGATTGGATTTTTAAAAAGGTTTCTTCATTCTGTTGCACGAGCACGTGCGCAATTATCGTCGATGTACATCCTTACCAAATCTATGGTTTTAATCTAGTGTTCTTAGATCATTGAAATACTTATAATCTCTACAACGGCACTGTCAGAGCAGCATGTAGTACCTGCTATAGTACAGTTGCCTCATTTCACAATCACAGCTAGATTTCTCTCTACAACACCACTGTCAGAGCAGCATGAAGTACCTGCTATAGTAGAGTTGCCTCATTTCACAATCACAGCTAGATTTCTCTCTACAAAACCACTGTCAGAGCAGCGTGAAGTACCTGCTATAGTAGAGTTGCCTCATTTCACAATCATAACTAGATTTCTCTCTACAACGGCACTGTCAGAACAGCATGAAGTACCTGCTATAGTACAGTTGCCTCATTTCACAATTATAACTAGATTTATCTCTACAAAACCACTGTCAGAGCAGCATGAAGTACCTGCTATAGTACAGTTGCCTCATTTCACAATCATAGCTAGATTTCTCTCTACAACACCACTGTCAGAGCAGCATGAAGTACCTGCTATAGTAGAGTTGCCTCATTTCACAATTATAACTAGATTTCTCTCTACAAAACCATCTGTCAGAGCAGCATGAAGTACCTGCTATAGTAGAGTTGCCTCATTTCACAATCATAACTAGATTCCTCTCTACAACACCACTGTCAGAGCAGCATGAAGTACCTGCTATAGTAGAGTTGCCTCATTTCACAATCATAACTAGATTCCGTACTAAAATTTAAATGACAACCAGCAGGTTTTAGACAGGAAAAACAGAGTACACTCAGGAGTTATTGCAATTGCAGAGAATATATTATTTTTATTCACGCTGGTTATTGTTATCGTTTTGATATTTGCATTACCGTTGTAAATTATCAACATCATGATTGTCATCATATGTACAACTGTATTTGCTTTACATCACTAATTTATAAACGGTTCAAGATGATGGTGACATTCTCCAACACAACTATTTTGAAAACTTTAGATAAGGGGATATGATATGGAATGAGTAGAAAATACCAAGCAGCATAATACATAGATCACGAGGAAATACAAATATTCAGACAAAACGGAAACAATCCAATCGTGTTGATGCCATTTAGCACTGTATTGACAGAGCAATTCTGACCAAAAATTAACAAAGGGAAGACTTAATTGATTAAAAGAAACAGTGGACCACCGGATCTTACCAACAAAAAGATTATTGATTATGTAAGAGAACACATAATACAGCGTTAACTCCACGAAGATTTACATCATATAGCTAACGTATCGATTATGGACATCATATGAAGTTGTAGATTTATTTAAATTGGTGGGGTTGGTGTGGCCATTCACAGCACGTCACAATTTCTGACAATTTTACTTAACCTCTACCAGAGAAGGAAACTAGATCATAATAATGATAATAATGAACACTATAAATAAACTCAAAAGAAAAACTAGAACCTGAAAACTCAACCAAAGTATGGACTACAAAACCAGTGAAAAAAATCCGGAGAAATCATTTAACCAAGCAAGAAACTAGACGTCACACAGTGAAGTTGATTGATGTCATTACAACAAAGTCAATAAAACTCAAAAGCGATGTGGAAATCGAATTTAATTCACCATACGCAAAGATCGATACATGTAATATGCTAGTTACCAGTGCACATGTGTTGGCCTTTGAAACACTCATCAGATAAGACCGAAATTGAGAAGATAGACTATAGAAGAAAACTCCCTGCTGAGCTGAATCTAAAGTGTTTTGTTCAGACAGTAACTTTAGATTAAATGAATTCACATTTTAAATTGGGATGATTTTCTAAAATGCTCAACCATTTAATCTAAACTATGAATTTCATTTTTCAACATTCAATTCTTCACTTTCATTAACATTTTGATCAAATAATTAAAAGAAGATTAATTACGTTATTATCAGTTGACGTCCAGCTGGGAGTGCCTCTTAAAACATGTTGCATAGTCTTTTAGAAAATTTGCCTTTTATAAATTTGATTATGTACATCAAGAATTATTGTTGAAGCTAGCTTTTAAATGCATAACAGGAATATCCATCAAAACTTTTTTTTTAAACTTATCGAGTTTTAAAAGCATTTCATATTTTCTTTTCCAAAAATAAAACGAATGACATTCCAATAACTTAACAACTGATCTACGTCATGCTGAAAAACCATAAAAGGATGTAAGTTTCAAAACATCTTAAACAAGTTACGCCTTTATTAACGTATTATAACAAGAAAATCTTACATTCTTTGCTTACATCTGTGAACATTTACGCTGTTAGTATGAAAGAAATTTCAGGGAAGAAACAGAAATATGTGCTCCAATAGAAAATATTTTTATTTTCAATAACGCAGTAAAACGGTTGACATAATTGACCGGTTGATTTCATATTTACGTCAAATAGTTTCTAAGGCAGAAACCGAAATACATTTAATATGACCTATTGATTATTGCTCCTAACACATGAAAACCCTTAACGTAAAACTGTAAAGAGTATATATTCTTTTCAAGGACAGTAAGTAAGTTCTTATCTTTAATAGTGCGTCGTGTGATTATCTTGCTTATGATTTTTACTTACTGAAAGGATTGCGAAATGATTGATTTTTAAATCTATAAATATCAATATAAATTTATGCAAACGATGCAGTGTTACATCCTCTTACTGAAGGTGCTTCTTTTCTATATCTCAAAAAGCTTAAAATGACGTAAGTAAAATCGTCAATGAAGTATTTATGAGATGACTTTGAACACTGGAATCCCGTTCATCTTCTATATAGGTAACGTTGATGGAGATAAAGTCGATAATCGATACTGTTGACATTCAATTTAAAGACGCCAGAGTGTTTAGTCGGGTGTGTATCGGTGGATGTTTTTATAGCTAGAAATCCTAAAAAAAACATCGCGTGACAGCACCATTAGTAAAGACTGGTATATATTTTGTGAAAATGACAGTTATGAATTACAGTCCAAAAATAATGTTCCTTACACGGATTAACAATTTCTCATATGATCTAGCATGATAAGGATCCTTGGTACTTGAGAATAGTGCTTGCCTTTCAATAACACCAATGAACCAATGCCTTCCTGTAGCTCAAAACTATTGATCAAATGGATTCTTAAGATAACAAGATGAACAAGATGATGCGAGATGATATAAACGAAGCAGATTGATTAAACACAGTTCCAAATCAAGATCGGAGTTCTATGTATAGATGTCAACTTGATATAAGACGTAATGAACTGATCTTCCATATGGCACTCGCCCACGTGAAAGACTTAACCTCGTAGACAAACACGGCGTTCAAAGTGAAACGAAAACAAGAGGTACCATGCCTGCTTTCTTCCTTAACGTCAACCATGTCATACTCTAAGATATCCACGGGTCTAACATATGGAATACGAATCGAGGACCAACCTGTTGGCTAGCTAGAATCCGTGTACAACCAAGCCCTCAAGAGAGCTGTCCCGGTTCACAATGTAATCCAAATGATAAGACTAGCCCTGTTGTTCTATCTATACACAGTAGTACGTGCTGATCTTCCCGGAGTACGCTCATACACTAATACACCTCTGCGTTCGTCGCATGTAGCTACCACAGGCTTAATGAATATTTGACGCAACACCGTTGCTATGACAACACCCTATCGGCAGTGACGAACCAAAAGTTGTCAATGAAAAATCGATGGAATCCTCTGCCTTGCAGTCTCAGAGTTTTACGCTGACTGTTCTTATAGTGTGAAGTTCTCGAAGACAGAACCCTGTACAACGAGCAACTGATGAGGCGGCATGAGATATGGTTGAGAAAATGAGTCGTGGAGGGTTATCATAAACATAAATTATATCGTTGCTCTTGAGTGGAGCTTTTTTGTACATTATATGGAGGTTTTGGTACCTACTATTCTAAGTTTCATAACACGCGTCTTATACCATTCTAAGCTGAGCTTTTGGATTTTAATAACTGCTTTTAAAAAAACAATACTTATACTGAACCTTTCTCAATCATTTAGATTTCACTCATTTGTTATGCAGATAAACCTCTGTACAAAGTTGAATACAAAAGGACTTCGTCATTTTTCTTATCTAAACTAGTATATATTTATTCCGATAAGGTCATTTAAAATCCTAACAAACCTAAATAAGTTTTTTGCTTATAAGCGATACTCTAATATTCTCTTAGATATCAATATAAATGAACAAAGTAGATCATATACCCTACCTTGGCAATTTTTCAGGAATACTTATTGAATAAATTGAGTCTAGCCGTTAAAGCTTCAAAAGTAGGAAAACAGGTTGACTAATCATGAGGAATCACGAACAGTAACTTATGTTAGCTATCATTATAATGCGCTTTCAAAATGTATAAGCAATCAATGAATTAAGTTATAACAAATATTATAAACAAATAGATAAGTAAATGAATCGTAGGCGAAACCAGTGATCAGGTAGGGTGTCATCACGCACGACTTTTTCCCATGTCGATAAAATTATTTAAATCGAGTTATTTATGATCTTACATATATACTGTTTTCTACTGTAAATGATCAGTGTAAATTAATTAGCGTAATTTCGTAAAAGAGAAACAGCAAGTAGCTTTACATCAATCATAATGAAATCGGATTTTTATCTCGGCTTTACCTGATCAAGGTGTGACAACACCAGGTGTGCTTATTGCAATCGGCTGGTGGACGCGACAGGTGGAGGAAGAACACCTGACTGGCTACGTACGTCACGTCAAGTCCCGTAACAAATCTAGCAAACCGAAATATGGTCATAATGTTTGAATCTATTTTAGATGTTAATTTATTTGAATAATTGATAAATGACAAGCTTTTTTGTCTGTTTTGTCCATATAAAGCATGAAAAGCATATGATAGTATAAAAACCGTTTACTTCTATAAAAAAAAACCCAACAACATTGCAATGCACGATGTATATGCATTAAAAATATCTATTCAGTATTGTTTTATATTGTTTAAAAACATTATTATCATTATCATCGTCGTCTTTATTATCATTATTATCGACATCTGAAGATTAACAGCTTCAGTAATTTATTCGAATGTCGTGTCAATCATCAAAATGCGTTGCCCAATACAAGTACCAATACATTAAGCGAAGACTAAAGTAACATGTGCTCACTTAATGTACAGATCTTCGATAAGGGAGATTAGACGTTACTTTGATACATTACCGTAATAATGTTTCTTGCAATTTTTTAGGAGCAAAGGGGTTAGGGGGTAAATATACGAAATTTATAAGTAAAATGAATATTCAAACCATCTCACTGGAGGATACGACTATTTAACCCCAAAGTTGGTCTTTCTATACAGCATCTTGAATAACTTTCTTAGCCCATGTCCAACTTATTTCAACGTAAACACTTACTTTCAGTGTTGTAAGGACTTCTGTGTCGAGTTGATTAATACAAATGTAAATGATGTAATGTAATATCAAATGCTGGCGTCACAACAATCATTCATCGTGCAAGATCAGGAGTAAGTTAAGCACTACCTTATCGTCCAAAATCACTTTGAATATAGAATATATATCATAAAGGAACACAGTATAAGGGCAGGTCCTAATAATAACTCAGATCGGCGTGATATAATAAAGGGCTTTCAGGAAAAGGAAATGATTGGCCAGAATGCTGGATGATACAAGCGGCAAGCCACAGGAAATAATCTAAATCAAAGCACAGGCTGATCAGAACCTAAGCTTATTATGGAGTAACAAGTTATTCATATCAGATGAAATAGACTTCTATATTTTTTTTGTCATATCCATTGTCATGTATGAATAATTATATTATGATTGGAGAGTAAGCCAAATAGCCAAATATGGGTAAAACAGGTTATTCATCTCTCTATTGTATGAATAATTTTATCTATCTCTTTTTGAATGGACATATATTGTATTTTGTCTTTCATACCAATATTTTGTTTAAATAATCATACCATGATCAGAAAGCAAGCCAAATATTTGAAAAACAAGTTATTCACATCTGATGAATAGGCTGATATATTATATTTGATCTTTATTCTTTATATCAAATACATTGTAATATATAAATAATGATATTATTAGTAAGTAAGTAAGCCAACTATGAGGAACATTATCTAATAACGTTATTTATTTCTGATGAGATAAACTGATATATCATATTTGGTTTTTATGTTTCATATACAAAACATAAAAAGGTATGAATAAGGACTATAGAGAAAGGTTATCACAACATATTTAAATGTTTAAGGAGTAAGAAACGAATTCAATATAGATATTATAGATAAGCATAGAACTTTTGTTTTCAATTAACGATTTACACGAGGATGACATTGGTTTCTTTTATGTGTAATATGTTTGCAACGTTCATGTTTCTGAACTGAATTTAATTTTGGCTGAGGTATGTTATAACAATCGATAAATCCGTATTAGTAAAACGATGAAGTGACTTAACATTTTTAACGTAAATTCATGCAAATTATTCAATAACAATGAAAGATCAAAACTAGTACAAATATGAATTCGCGAAATTGAATTATTATATTATCACTTACATTTCTTATAATATCTGTTGATTATTAATGTATCTATTTACACACGTTATCGTGAGGACAACCTGTGAAACAATATTCAGAATTTTGAAGATGTTGCTTAGAAATGACAAAGACCAAAAACGGCAAATATATCCCTTGTTTAACCTTCAAACTGAATACTAAGGACAGGATATTTTGCAAAAAAAAATGACATTAGCTAAACTATTTGTTACGGAAACACAAAGTTCCGCGTCAACAACACCATACCATATAAATATGTAAAGGTATGTGCACAACTGTTAGTATACAATTCGAAAAATAAAATGTCGGAATGATTGGTAGTTCTCGAAATCAGATTTCTGTTTCTCACATTCAATTAAAACCTCTAATTCCCATTGCCAAATGTGAAAATTTATGCATTTATAAGATAAAAAGCATAGAAATAGATTTTTAAGATTTGATCATTTTTATGATAAAGAAAACATATTTATAGGCGCTCACCCTAATATCGCCTTTAGTGAACACCTCATAATAATTAGATATGTTATAGTTTGCATACATGTGTTATGATTCTATTAATCTACGTGATAACAAATACCATATTTGTGAACGAAACCTATGGATAAGAACGACTTTCAACATGAAATTTTACTTTACTCACATACCAACAATGACACATTTCCTCCCGTTTGCTGTTTCAATGACATAATACTTAGTATCGAGATAATCATTTTGCAGATGTATCAAGATCAAGATAAAAGAAAATACCGATGTTTCATAGATAGTTAAAATAGGGGAGAACGGTACAGTTCTCAGTTTTCATTCGAAACTTCTTGGCATAACTACACATTTAAGTGGAAACTAGGCAATGTAGGTATTTAGGAAAATCATCTGTAAACCCGAACTTATCCCGCTTTGGGTGCGTTAAATTCTGCCTTAATAACACACTAATACTAGAAAGGTAAAAAGTGTTTATCACTTTCAATAGAACATCAGAACATAAGGAAGACTACCTGAACGATGACAACAACATCAAAACAGGGTGACGTGATCTTGTACTTGTTAAAATAGCATAGTCAGCGTTACTCGTTAACATAAATGTTTTCTTTATATCTACGGTTTTGCAAGCGTCAGAGGCAGTTATATGTCACATAATGTCACTTCCCGAGGATGATCAGTAATCTCCGCTGCATGACGTACAATCTATCCAAGCTTTGTGTCATGCTTGTCATATTACTGAACATTTGTTTTCGCCTGGAATACCCATTAACAGGATGGTTTTGTTAAACAGAAAGGAAGGTTTTGATCTCACTTATGACCCGATTAAAGACAAAGTAAAGACATGATTTTGATACTTGTTACTTACACGACTTTAATGACATTTCATGCTGAGATGAGAGCAGATCTCTGCACGTGCTTTACGCCCGCTACCCATGCCGTGCACGTTAAATATGTTCTCTTGCCGTTTCGTGAAGAACACGGGATTACTGACAAATAACTGGCCGAGATGGTAAAAATGTCGGTTGAACTAGTTCTGAGATCGAAATTAACGGGGCAACGGTTAAATAACTGAATATTCAAATGTGGGATACTGTACATAGTGGTATTCCAAGGAAGGAAGAATTATCTAATTTCAAACATGATTACATTCCATTTTAAAGAAAATTCTTAAAGAAACCCCGGGGCTTTCCTGAAATAAGCTCTAGCCATTTCTCAAGAAAATCAGGATACCTGACTTCGGAGGTTTACCCGGTAAAACGAGACCCCGGAAGAACAACACGGTTACGTCCGTAGATTTGTCGAATGTTACTCTTATAAGCTGCACTCTCCTTGTAGTTCTTTATGTACCTTACGAACACATGCACACATAAGGTGAGGCCGTCAGTATGAAGATCATTCTGTATCGTCTGAGCTGATACGTACACTCCAGAGGCAGTAAGGAGGTCACTTCGTAGGGTTGTGGCCGTCCAGAAAGGATGACGTCGTGCTCTACAAGTGACTCAGTGGTCTTGTCGTTATGTAGTCAACTTCTTCCATCATGGAGCGCTGCTATACAAAACGTTTGATGCCAGTTCAACGCCCTAATAACAACGCTTTGATTGACATTGAAGTTCATTAGCAACACGAGGTTGTAAGAAGACAGAGTCAAGTTATTCGATGCATCTTCTCAATTGCTCTGAGGTCAAACGATGTCGAAGACGTTGAGGAGACATTGTTAGGGCTATAAGTAATGCAGAGTCTTGGAAGTTTAAAATTTTAACACTTCACCGACATTTACCAGATGTGCGTGTAATTTCGTAGAAAAGTTCCTACGATCGCTATATAATTATAAAAAGGACATTTTATGAGATAAGATTCGACAATGACATGAAATCAATCTTGACGATATAATGAAAATCTCACAAAGTCGTCGAAATCAAAAGGAATCCCTCTACAAAAAACACGATTCTGCCTTATTCAATTGAAATAACACAAGATTTTAATCAAAGGCAACACTCCCCAACTTACATTTCGTATCAAAACTTCAAAGTATGAATACCTATCGGTTTTAAAAGGATATTCAGTTTCAGCTTACGGAAAGGATAGATGCATTCTCTCCCTAGAATGGGATACATTAGGTGATATGGGGTTTAACGCCGCTTTTTTAAGACATGGCCATAAATGCTGAGTGAAGCAAAATAGCTACTACACGACACCTTAGCTTTTCCCTCCGTTTTGTCTTGTCTTGCGATTCAGATTACTGTACCGCCTCATTTAACTCCTCTACTCCTTCAGTAAAATTGGTCAAGGCAAAATCATTTCATCAGCGGGTAAAGTGTAATCTATCTTATCTCTAAAATGATATCTATATTGAGAGTATTCAATTTGTTTAGTCGTCTGAGTCAAGGATGTATGCTAAGCCTGTTGTTATTTGATATCTGTTCAGCAAGGAGAACATACGGGTCTGACAGAAGAGCAATTCCTGTTGAACAGAGGGTAACATCTCTTCCTGGCAGTTTCTGTTACTGACTTGTTTATCTGTTAAGTTATGGTTGAAGGATATTTAGTGATTTGCTGAAAATTAACTAATTACCTTTTCTATAGATCAATTTCCAATTAACAAACATAACTGGGTTTTTTTGGCAATTGAGTTGTAAATAACCAGTTTGAAAATAGATTGTAATAGATGCACTTCTTAAATTACATGCTGTAACGGCTTTATTATATTTTAGAGTTTGAAATTACTGGAGTAATTGGTGGTTTCATACAGAACCAACGAGAAATTGTGGTTACTTCTTACATTTGAGTTTGGTATCAGTACTTTTTTAATGTTTAAAGAAAGGATGCTCAGCTAGCCTCATCAAGGAGGATTTTATCAAATGTCTATAGAAAATATTCCATTTTAAGAATGGAACACTTTTCTTCATGTTCATTTCTTGGTCAATGAATCAGTAAAATCTAGATGTGTATCTGTAAAATAGACTTTTTGAATAAGAACCTAGACAGGACCATCTAATACACAGTCATTGAACTAGATTACAGCCACCTAGACTAAATCACTTAACCTGTCTCAATCATCAAAAAGCAGGCCAAGGAAACCTATGAAAAATTCACAAATAATATTCACTGTGTTTTCACAAGTTTATTAAAAACTATAAATCTCATTAAAACAAATCTAAAACAGTGACAAAAACTCAGTAGCACTGATATATGGACAGAACACAGTGTACATTTGATTGGTTACAAATAGGGATAGAGACTGCATCACTCAACACTTTCATAGAGTTGAATTTACTTTGGCACGATATATTTTGTTCAAAATAGATCTGAAACTATATGCTGAACACCAAAAGAAATCATGAAAGGAAGGGAAACATAATGTATTTTTTCATATTTTTCTGTCCTTTATTTGGTTAGGGTATTTTTTCAACATTTAAAACAATTTACAACTGAACCACAGAAGCCATGTATTTTAACAACCATTCCAATAGTAATTTAGAAATTGAAAGTTTCACATTTCTTTTGGTGTTCACTATATAATTACACATATAAATCTTATTCAAGATACAAATTAAAACTTAATAACTAAAGACATATTAATATCTCTGTACAACGGCATGTAGAGCTAGGATTCATTTTCATTTTTTGAGAGTTTCATTTGTATGATATATGATAATTTACATTATTGTCAATCCTCCTTTGATTTTGTGTTCGATCATAATTTGTGAAATCATCAAATAGGTCTTAAAAAGTTTTTTTCCAACAATAAAGGCGGTTACACTTAAGACTTGGGGTTTCATTCATCATATTTGAATGATTGAATGAAATAAGTGTTATCCCCAAATTTACATCCAAAAAAAACATGTTAGAGATAATAAATTTTATGTCCCTTCAGGAAGGTTGAAAGACAAAGACCATTTTTAATCTACAATACTTATATATATTATCAAATCTAAAAGAAAAAAAAACATTGAAAAAATCATCAGCCAAGCTTTCCACACTGTTTACATTGCTATTGATTGAGCAGTTTAAACATGGATATGAAGACAATGACAGATGTTGAAGATATTAGATTATTTATTTTCATGGGTAAGATATTCATATTTACATATCCAAGCTCCTTTTGGAAGCCTAATTATAAATAGAGACTTATAGAAATCTTCCAAATCAAAATATGCCAAAACAATTTGTTGATGTGTAATATAAAAAAAAAATATGATAATACATCTTACACTTGTTAAGAGACCCTTTTTACCTAAAACATTTGCTCCTGATAGCGTAGAGAGTTACATTTCAGTTTTCACAACGTCACCACATGGTGTAAGTATACTGGGAGTGTTTTTTTTATGAAAAGGACAGTCCCATCGGAATATTTATGTGGAAAGGAAAATCAACATTCCAGTTTATACATGTAAGTTATCAGTACCTGATCAAACATAACCCAGTTGAAATATGATATTGAGAGTAACCATTTTGGTCGATTTGGATTTGACAGGTACAGGTCCCCCCTAAGTATTGGAAGAAAATGCATGAAATTGAAGGAAAAGTTCCAAATTGAAGAACAAACTTCCATTATGGAAGAAAAACAAATCTTAATCTTGAAACAAAAATATCAATATTGGTGATATGTGTTAATAACAGAAATTTTTCTTCTCAATAGAAAAGACATTGTCCCACTTTGGAAGGAACATCGGTAGACTTTGGAAGAAAACACTTGTAATTTCCATGAATTCTTGGTTCTCTATGAAAGCAAACACATTTCAAAATGGCGACGCTTGAACAGTCTTCAGTTTTGATGAAGTTAGTTCATATCTTAAAACACCTACCAAGGACCAACACAATCGATTGAGGTCTTATTTGAAAACATCATATCCAACAATTGTTAGAGTTAAGCTACCTCTATCTTGAACATCTGTTTGAGCAGCACTTATTTAGATAAGATAAACTCTGCGCAGTGTCACACTTGATAAACAGTGTAGAGAGCAATGACAAGTCTGATGACTGGGGTGACAAGTACTGTGATGACAGGGAGACTGTAGTACTGCAAATAGTACATGACATCTCTCACGGGCAGTAGTCCTAGTACTGTCAGTACTCCATGTGTTGTGGGAGGCAAGCTCCGTGTCCGCCAGTACTCCAGTACTGTGTGGAATACTTGGAGATCAAGCTCAGTGTTTACTAGGTCACCCTTGAATTGTGATAGAAGAATAGGAAATGAGATTAGTATGTGAATAAATATGGCAGAATTTGTAGCTTTGAAGTAAATCAATATTAACCATATGATTTTCAATGAAAAAATAATTTCTTAACTGTCCTGAATTTGAAAACATTTTACAAACAAATTCCAGTCAGGCCTCATCTATTAATCAGTATTCTCTATTGAAATTCAAATGGGATTTATTTTATGTATAATTGAAGATAAAAACAGTTATAATATATGTTTATATAGAGTGATGAGAGTGTATATCAGAATATTGCAGTGACGCACCAGAGTTTCTGAGAGTTGGTGTATATTGTCCTCAACTGCGTACTCCAGCTGATGGGCTCTTACAAGCAGACACATCAACAGGAAGGTCCACGTTCCCATGACAACCAGCAGACATACCCTGATCAATCAATTATTACATGAAATATGTTTAAAGTATTCACAAGATAGTAGGATATCTATTTATTCCCTAAAAAATAGGAAAAACCTACTAATAATAATTGTCAAATTTAAACTTTTTAAAATAAGATAAAAATGTACTTATTTTTCGTACATAAGTTACAATACTGTCACCTTCTATTTCTCACAGTATTGTGTATGATTGCCAATGTCCTGTTTGCTGATATTTAATATGATGATGCCAGACCACAACAAAATTCTTTTAAGAATAAGAAATATAATTCTTTATCATATTATGAAATTGTCACAAAAGTAAAATGGTTACAAACATTGCCATACCAATTTTTAATCCTTCTGGGTGAGAGTTTACTCCTTGAGTACATATTGTCCACAAGGTAATACAGCAGTGTGCTGATCCCCGCCAGATAGCACAGGAGGAAGAGGAAGTCTACAGGGGTCGATGATCCCATGTCGAACCTGGTGTGGACGGCAGACTATGTGCAGAAACAATTGTTAAAGCATTCTGTGCTGCCTTATTTCACAAATAGACAAAATTCCTTCTTAGATAAATTATTATCATCTTTTAAGCTTCACTGACATTCTTAGATATTTTGTAATGTAAAACTCTTTATGTCATGTCTGTATTATGTATGTTACCAGTAAAGCTGTAGGTCATTTATGTTATCAGTAAAGCTCTGTATCATGTATGTTACCAGTAAAGCTCTGTATCATGTATGTTACCAGTAAAGCTCTGTATCATGTATGTTACCATAAAGCTCTGTATCATGTATGTTACCAGTAAAGCTCTGTATCATGTATGTTACCAGTAAAGCTCTGTATTCTGTATATTATCAGTAAAGCTCTGTATTATGTATGTTACCAGTAAAGCTCTGTATCATGTATGTTACCAGTAAAGCTCTGTATCATGTATGTTACCAGTAAAGCTCTGTATCATGTATGTTACCAGTAAAGCTCTGTATCATGTATGTTACCAGTAAAGCTCTGTATCATGTATGTTACCAGTAAAGCTCTGTATCATGTATGTTACCAGTAAAGCTCTGTATCATGTATGTTACCAGTAAAGCTCTGTATCATGTATGTTACCATAAAGCTCTGTATCATGTATGTTACCAGTAAAGCTCTGTATTCTGTATGCCAGGCCATGAGGGACGCCTTGAATTTCTCTTCACCATTATCTATATCAATCCTGTGTTGTTTAGGGAAAGACTTCAGCTTTACGGTGTAGGTATGTAGATCCGACAGGCATGATTCTGGTAATGAAAAGAAATAAATTGATAACCCTCGTTAAAAAACAAACTATTTTATCATAATCAAAACACAATACTGATTATTTCTGTACTATGAGGTTATGAATTATTGTAAACTTAATAGTAATCTTAAACTGATTCAAATCCTATATCTCATATAAGATGGTTGATTAACTGAAGAGTTACCTTACTCTACAAATATGATTTATCTATTCAGATATGTCAAAACTTAAATTAACTTGTTATTTTATATTTGTTTTAATCAATAAAAGACAAAAAAGGAAAAATAATAGAATTAACTTTAACTGTATAATAACATAACTGCTTTAAGGAAACTCTTCAAAACATCACATTCAAAACAATCATAAACATTTACATATCTTATCAAGTCCTATATTTTCCGAATCTCTAAAACAATATCATAGTAACAGTACAAGCATTTATTTACATCCTATAAAGTGATATATATTAAAAAATCTCTAAAACAAAATTAAAGTATAAGAATTGACTTACCATGTAAAACTTCACACCATATCATAATGCCATTCTTGAATAAGTGTTTCAACACGCTTTTAGGAAAAGGTATTTTCCCACAAAACTGGGCAATGTCAGTGATTATTCCTCTGCATAAGAAAGGAGATCGTTCAAACCCTGATAATTATAGAGGTATTTCGCTTATGAGTATCTTGGGTAAAGTTTTTAACACCATCCTTAATGACAGACTTTCTAAGTGGTCAAACATGAATGATATTATCCCGGAATCGCAAGCTGGTTTTAGAAAACACTATTCAACAACAGACCATATATTTTCACTGTTTGCACTAATACAAAAAACTTTATCTCGACGTAAGCGTAAACTATATGTTGCATTTGTTGATTTTCAGAAGGCGTTTGATTCTGTTGATCGTTCAAAACTATGGTTCTGTATTAACAATGCTGGTCTGAAGGGAAAGATGTATAGGTTACTGAAAGCAATGTATGAAAATGTTAAAGCTTGTGTACGTTGTGACAATAATGTGACTGATTTCTTTGATTGCCCAATAGGCTTACGACAAGGTTGTGTTCTTAGTCCTATTCTTTTTTCCTTCTTTATTAATGATCTATATCACAATATTACCGCAAACGGAAAACATGGTGTTCAAATGTTTCCAGATCTGTTAGAAATGTTTATACTTTTATTTGCTGATGATGTCGTCCTTATTTCAGAATCAGTAGTTGGGCTACAAAACCAGTTAAATATTTTAGAATGTTACTCTAAAACTTATAATCTACCAGTAAATATGGATAAAACAAACATTGTGGTTTTTAGAAAAGGGGGACCGATATCAATAAAAGAAAGGTGGTTTTATGATAATCAGCCCGTGATTGTAAGAAATCAATATACGTATTTGGGATTTATGTTCAATACAACAGTCAATTTGAAAAAGTCGCTTGATGATTTAGCGTTAAAGGGTAAGAAAGCTTTAATCAGTTTGTTGTCAATTATGCATAATTTTGGTGTTTTGACACCAAAGATATACTTTAAACTTTTTGATTCTCAAATTAAACCAATTTTACTTTATAGTTCAGAAATATGGGGATTCCAACATTTTGATTGCATTGAGAAGGTTCATCTATTGGCTTGTAAAAAGTTCCTTTGTGTTAGTCAGTCGACCCCAACATGTATGGTATATGGAGAATGCGGGAGATATCCTTTATATGTTGATGCTCATATTAGATGTTTGAAGTTTTGGATAAAAATTTTATGTATGCAAGAAAATAGATTACCGAAAAAAGCATATAATATGCTTGTTCACTTGGATGATCTTGGTAAAACAACATGGGCATCTCATATACGCAATCTTTTATTTTCTCATGGTTATGGCTTTGTATGGCTTAGTCAGACAGTCGGCAATATAAGGCTTTTCCTGTATAGTTTTCGTGAAACAACTATTGGTATGTTTAACCAAGATTGGCAGTCGACATTACATAATAGTTCAAGATACGATTCATATCGAATTTTTAAAACCTTACTCCAACCGGAAAAATACTTACTGCAATTAACATCTAAGAAGCTAAGGCGTTCATTAATTCGCTTCAGGTTAGGACTGTCAAACTTAATGATCAATGAAGGAAGAAAAAGGTCGATCGATAGAAGCAAAAGAATATGCCCGTTATGTTAAAATGGTATTGAAAACGAAATACACTTTTTGTTTGTTTGTCAACCACTCGAAGATTTGCGTAAACAGTATATCCCAGATAGTTACTTTTCTAAGCCTCCAATCATAGCTTTCAAACAAATTCTTTCTTCTGATGTGAATACTAGCATTCTTAAGCTTTCCCAATATGTTACCTATGCAATGTCCATGAGAGATAATCTGTTAAAATCTATGCTGTAGCTATACTTTGAGATTGAACTGTTTAACTCTATTTCATGTAACTCCAATGTATATGGGCCGGAGGCCTCTCATACAATAAACATCTTTGACTTTGACTTTGACTTACCATGTACTTTTTGAAAAAGAAATATCACAGTTGCTCCTAGACCAAGGGACATTAGAATGAGCTGAATTATCTCCCCTCTTAACAGTCTCATGCTCTCCATCTGGGGCCAGAGAGACACGCCTCCTCCAACGTTCAGTTGATCTGATCTCTGCCGCACGTCTTCATGTTTCTTGATCAGCAAATCTTGCTTGTTTTTAAGTCCTCGACCTGAAATTTAAAAAAAAAAATTAATTTTCAATATTTGTCAACCTCTTTCAGTCAGTCAACTCTGTAATCATTTATTGTTCATTGAACAAAGAACAAAATAAACCGTACTTATTTTGACAAGTGATGTTCTTAAAAGAGAAAAGTTAGAAAAGCTATATATATCAAACCTTTTTCTTAAATCCTTTTCACTTTTAACTCACAGGCTCAGGGGTTAGAAGGAAGGTTTCTCATTTAAGCAATTGTATCCCCTCATATCTCTATGCTCCTACAATTTTGTTGAAATATCATATCCCCTCATGGTTTCTTAACATGGCCTCTTCCTGAAAACATTTTGTCATTAAGCACCAAGACCCTCATTAAATTTATCACTCTAGAACCAGCGTATAAAATAAAACAGAATAATAAGTCCAAAAGTAGCAGCAAAATTGACTTTATTGGACACCTAAGTTGATGCAAGTTTTCACCCTCTTGACACTATATGTTTTCAAACTCTAGTAGGAAAGCACTACATTAAATTCTGATCATTTTCAAATCAGGTTATGTGAATTCTTTCCACACAGAAGTCACCAAAGTCCTTTCTTCCAACATACCTTTGTTACAGGTGGACTTTAATTTTCTATTTTCAATATGACCAAGGTGGAGAAAATTTGCATCCATGCATATCTTTATCCAATAAATTTTTTTACATTTCAACTGTCTTCTGTCTTCTTAAAAAAACATATGTGCACAAAAGTCTTCAACTATTCAGGAAGAGTTCAAATAATCAGTTGAAAAAATCATCACTGATAACACAAGTAACTGTGATTGCAACCAATCAGGATTCTGTATATCTAACCCAAAATGTGCTCTACATGTAACAGAGGTTACAAGGAAATAAATGACTTGAGGAAGCTCTTCAGAGAGAATGGCAAAGTGAAGTCTGAGACGCAGCATACCTGGGGTCAGTCTAAGCCTAGCGAGGCCGGGACTGGTCTTGTCGTCCACTTCGACCTGCCCTCCCAGGTGATCCTCCAGCCTTTGCCTCAGGTGTGCTATCCCGTTCTGTACAGGTGTGGAGGGTGTGTCAGTTACTTCTACCATCTCGTCATACAACGGTGAACGCATCTTCCTACTCAACCCATTAACCAGCGGCTTGTGGTCTTGTGACCGCAGTTTCATAGGCCTCTGTGTTCTTGACATGTTAATCCTTTTTATGCTGACTTGTCTGAAATATAATAGTTTGATAGTTGTATCAATTGGTTTACATGTTCGTATATGTTTGATTGAAAGCTAAGATTGGTATGAAAATCTATGGAACCCAAAAGGAATCAGTGACTGTGACTAAAGTTCTGAAGAAAATTAGTACAAATTAGTAATAATATAAGTAAATACAATTTTTTTTTTTTTTTTTTTTTTTTTTTTTTTATTCTAAGTAAATACAATTGCTCAAGACTTTGTGCAGTGGTTCATAACTACCACTAATCAAAGTGCTCGGAGTATGGCGTATGCTCACAGTATATCAAAAAAAATTATTTAAAAAAATTTTTTTTTTTTTACTGTATATCAAAAATTAAACCACTGTCTTAAGATAACCTACAAACTTCATTTAATGGAGGATAAAAGAATTATTGGCAAAATCATTGGAAACTAATCAAGCAAATATTTTGTTATTAGTGATTCAACATTGACTGCAACTACCTGCAGTTACGACAAAAGAGACCTCACACAGAGAGAACCACTACATCACATTACCATTGGTGATGCAGAAGTTTGTATTGATCTGTCATGTACATATTAGAAAAATTCCTACAAACATTGAGGGTAATAAAGTTTTAACATCATTAATATTATAACAAGCATTGTCACTAGTGTGACATGATCCGCTGTCGCAAATTATTATACACTTTTCAAATAATGCAAAGGTCTCCTAAATCGACTGGGCCTTGCATCTTTCCAAATCTCTGTGCAAAATATGAAGAGAATCTACAAGATCTATGGCAAGTGACACTATAATCAAGATAACCCTATTAGAAATTATTTCAGTCTCAAGTGCCGACCAAAAATATCTATATTTGCAAAAGGCGTTTATATATGAATAAACCAAATGCAAAGGTCTCTAAAAGAGTAAAAAGAATTTTAATATCAAGTTATATTATATTCCATGTTCACTGTTTTGAAGCTTAAGTGTTATTTTCATTTCTGAAACATAACTATATGTGCTTAAATAGAAATATTATTCTTTTTTCATAAATACTGGCCATTTTTGTTAATGAACAGTTGGATAGTCAACGATAGAATATTTGCACATGGAAAGTTTATCAAAGGCTTCATATGTGTTGAATGTAACATTCCATTTACTAAAGAAATAAGAACCAAATCTAAAAATTAACCTTTCTGCAAAATATAAAGAGGATATATAAATCAAAAGGTTTTAAAAATTCATAAAAATCTTGTTTAATGATAGATATAGAACATATGTTCACATTATTACGAAATAACCAAACTTGAATGTTATCAAAAGATTTATAAAATACCAATTTGGTTACATCGTGTCTAAGCTTACCCGCTAAAAATGGTTGCTCGCTAAAACGAAGACAAGGCACTTTTGTACCTGATTTTTTTTTCTACTTTTGCAAATGCTTAAATTACATGACATTATTACTTTATTGATTTCATTCATGATAGGGACACCTAGCTCTGTTCAAATACATCACATAGATAATTAACTTTTATAGTATGTCTAAAAGTATATTCTCCCATAAAGAATGTATTTTTTAATTTTTTTTAAGGATAATTGTGCTCTTACTTAAAAAGGTCACAATGTGTAAACTGTATTAAGTTTGATGAGAATATACATGTGTAATGATTAGACTAATAACAGGGGCCTCCTTCATACTTCAAGTTGTTCTTGATATATATGGGGTGACAAATGGGACTTTAATCGCTATTTAGTAAGCTTATTAAATGAATTAGTAATCTTACTTAATGATTTAGTAAGATTACTAAATAGAAACAATTTAGTAAGCTTACTAATTCATTTAGTAAGCTTACTAAATCACATTCGGTTTCCCGATTCAGTAAGCTTACTGAACCGTTTCCGGTTTGTTGTAATCTCAAATAATGATTGTTCCCTAGAACATATGAAGCAGAACTTGTTCAGTGTGCACGTTCTTTTATCTAGAAAATCTTACTCATTGATATGTGGTAGTGATCCATAGTGAAAAATTCTTGACAACATTCAGAGACAAAATATGTTTCAAAGAACTCATTTGAAAATATTCAGAAGCTTCAACTAAACATTTCAGAAATTCGATATATATTCCCGCCATTTTACCACTTGGTGGGGAGAAATCATCATTTTGAACCAAGAGGAACATTTAGTAAGCTTACTTGTTCATTCACTAATTATAGGCTTACTAATTAATTTAGTAAGCTTACTAATTCAATTAGTAAGCTTACTAATTCAATTAGTAAGCTTACTAATTCAAATAGATTTAGTAAGCTTACAAGTTCAAATAAATTTAGTAAGCTTACTAAATGGTACTAGAAAGCTTACTAAATCGAATAAGTAAGCCTACTAAAAAAACTGCCTGAATAAGTAATTTAAGCCTACTAATTCGACTGAGTAAGCTTAGACTTACTATGAATAGCGATTAAAGTATCACTTGGAACCCCATAGATATATATATATATAAATATATGTATGTATGTATGTATGTATGTATGTGTGTGTGTGTGTGTGTGTGTGTGTGTGTGTGTGTATGTATGTGTGTATGTGTGTATGTGTGTATGTACAGCCGTGTCGGGTAAAGATACGCGTCGGATAAAGATACGCACTCGCACAAAACTTAACCTAGTAAAGCAGGATGAGTTTTATCTTGTAATAAATTCATGTCTATGCATCTGTAGGCAATTTAGAAGATATCATGAAATTTTTGAAAAGGTAAAAATTACTTAATTGTTGATTATTGGCAAAACATCGGTAAAATCTGACAAAATTCCTAGAAAACATATCGTAATCAAGCAGTTTGCCTTCCCACATAACAAATGTTATTGGAAACCAAAGTATTGATCCGACTATCAGTCTGTCCTAACCTAGACTTCAGAAAACAGTTTAAAAATCTATCAAAATCATGATATTGGAAGTGTATGGTGCATTCAAAACCCGCGTGCGTATCTTTAGCCAACACTTGACCACCTACGGGAATAGGGGGGTAGTCGTTGGAAAACTTTCAGTGTTACTGACAAACACATTTCAGCATGAATATTTTACATTAATTTTATCAATGAAGCTCTAAACTTTAACAATGAAGTGGTTTTTATCCCATATATAGTATTTTTTCCCGAAGAATGAACATGTATCTCTTAGGTGCGTAGCTTTACCCGACAGCACTGTATGTATGTATGTATGTATGTATGTATGTATGTATATAATGTAGCGTTGAAAACCTTCACTCTTTCATCCTGTAAAAATCCTTTTAGTTTCAAGTGCGGACACTGATCAAGAATTTTGAATTCTATAGTATAAAACACTCCATGAATTAATTTCTAAAAATACACGAAGGTCTAAAAGTTAACTAGATGAACATTTTATTTTTTATTTCCTCAGTGATTTTAAAGCTTTACAGTAGTGTTACTTACATTAATTGAATACATATCATATTATATTTTTGTTTGAGAATAGATACTTGTCAATTATCAACGAAATTGTGGCTTACATCCAAGTGTTTAACATTAATGTTTACTTCAATCAGTGTTTAGATTATCAAAACATACCTTTGAAGTTGCCGCAAAAATATCCGGAAGCGGAAGTAGATTTCAGAAGAGTTCATTACGCCTTATGGGGATGTGGTGTTTGATAACACACAAAAGAACGTAATTTATTTTCGTATAAGATTTACAATATTCTAATTATTGATTATAGTGTATAATGTAGTTATCATTTCACAAATCAAACCTGTCTGTTCAGATGTTTTGAAATAGTATAACGATTTGTCAACATCGCCCACTTCCGGAGAGTAGGCAATTCCAAGATGAAGTCTCAAAACAAGAAGCGGGATTTACCAAAGTGAAATGTTAAAAGAAAAACTATGATATGAGTATGCATATCACAAATATTTCATGTTTAATTGCTTTTCTCTTTTATGTGTCTTACTGAAAACATAATGTGCCTGCATAATTAATTTGATAGCATCAAATTTCTTAAAGAGCCACTCCGTGATTTTCATAACATATTATTTTCCTTTGATACGAACCTGTAACATGCCTGGCGTTTTGGTCTCGTGTATGCACTATTTTTGAAGCCTCATAAAAAAATTTCCCCATGTCTGATTTTGTCTGGGTTTTTACCAGAAGCTACCCATAGCATGTCCTAATGAATCCACATCAAATTTGGTTGTTAGTTAAAATGTCTGTGTTTTCTTGCTTTTCTACTGGCCTATCTATACATGTCATGTGGTGATATAAAATCAAAAGATCTTAACTTTTCATCTCCAAAAGACATATATATATATATATATATATATGAGAAATACTGGTTTTCCATGAAATCTAAAAACAGCCTTATAAATTCACAGAGGTGTAGATATCACGTCAAATATACATGGATACTAGTTATATAACCTAACAAACACTATCAAAGCCTAAAACTGCCCTCCTTGCTGTTTAAGATAAGTCTAAAAAATTATGTTTGACTATTTGACGCGCGCTTCTGTCCAGTTTTCGATCATAATTGCGACGTTCTACCTTCATATTGTCACAAAACAAATTAGCTTTAAAATGTGTCTTTTTGGTAACAGTCGATACTTCGCAATCAAATGACACCATTGATTACGTTTTGCATATATGACTCCAACAACTTACGGAGTGGCTCTTTTCCACAACAATTCAAAGTTATAAAAGAAGATAGATTTATCATGATCTAGTTTGACAGCAATTCACGGCCTTATATGAACATTTACAATGTCTTTCCGGTGATAGATTGCATTTTACTGGTCGCTTATCGATCGTTTTCATCTCATATCATCCTCTTTTGCCCTTGGATTCCGGTTAAACTGTCTCATTTAACCCTTATATCTGTTAACCTTAGAGTCAGTCTGTCAGTCGTCACCTTACTTGGGTTGTTGGACAGATAATAATCACTAGCGCTCAGTAAATTGCCATTCTCCTGCATACAGTAAAATAGTCCAGCATATAACTAGACGTCTACTCACATACAAAGGTGTGCCGCAATATGAGTTTATCTAGATGAACTAACAGTTGAATGAACTGAGAAAATGGTCTAATTGACGTTTCATCTTTTTGAAACAACAAATATATTTAATTTCAATAAATATTTTTCAATATTATTTTGTCAAACATATTTGGCTAGATGTGTGTGCGTTCATACCAAGGTGTGTCTATGTAGGCCCCGTACCCGTCAGTCTATTTGGTTGGTATTGTCTTGACCTTCCACATTTGTTCTACTCCTAGCTAGTGAACAGCGCCATGTCAAATTCAGCAATTGATGTACAGGAGGAGCAGTCTACAGTGGTTGAAGATGCCACAGTAGATGAGGATTCTGTTAGCTCCCTTCACCCCCAAGTCCCTGCCGATACTGTCAGTGATGTCCTGGCTACAAGTGAATGGTTGGACGGCCAGCTGTATGATCAGCTAAGTCATCTTCAAGCAGGTAGCAAATTTGGAGTGGCAATTTCTTTGGCTGCTTGAAATTAAATGGATAGACTTGTTACATTTGGTCTTTATTAATGAATATTTTGTATCCTTATCAAGATTTTGTTTGATTTTTCCAGTTTTACAGATAAATGTAGATCTTTTGATGAAATAATTGTACTTGCAGTATAAAATATATTCCACAGATGAAAAAAGAAACTAAGTCTTCGTATCAGTTGATGTTGAATACCTTAGTATCCGATTTGCTTGTCTACAGTGCCAGGACATTGACAAACTCTTTAACTATATTGTGATGAATCATATCCAAAGAATAATTAAGCACAAAATTAGAGGGGAAAAGTTCAGTCCTTCTTTATACCATGTCATATATATTATTTTTCAGAAAGAATAGATATTCCCCTGACAACGGACATTGAAACGGCCAGATCAAGGTTGGTTGATATGTTTATGAAATTTAACTGCTATAATGCATCTGATTGCAAATTTGTGTTTAATGGATAACAAAAAATTTGTATTTACATGTTAAAATGTTTTGTTGTTCAGGGTGAGCAAGTTACAAGAGGAGCTCCTTGCTGAGTCATCAAAGCTTTCTCTGAAAGAAAAAACTTTAAAGAGGTGAGAAAAAAAGATTTTCAAAAGGTGCGCAGTTTTCTAGTTTTGCTGTGTTCAACACTTGATATTTCCCATTTTCTGCAAAATCAACAACTTTTATTTGCCTTGGCAATTTCAGCTGTCTTAACAGTTTCATTATCACAGGTTAACTGTTAAGGATAATAAGTATTTCATTTCATCAAAAGAAAATGTTTGCTATATTGCCTTTAAAATTCCAAGGAAATCTAGGATATGATACAGTAGATGAGACAGTATATAATGAATTCTGACATGTCATTGATTTTTGAATCACATTTTATAAAATCTTTTTATAAAGTTTTTGTAATGATTTTTGTGTTTGTCCAGACTGCAGCTAGGCTCAGCACTGACAAGGGAGCTGTTTCTTGATACTGAAGATGGAGACACTGAAGATCCTGGCAAAAAGTATGACACTAATCCCTGGTGGTCTGTTTAGAGCATTTGTATCTTCTTTTGTTCAGCTGCACAACAATATATCTTAGTATCAAGAATCATGGTACTTAATCTGTTGGTATATGTATCGCGATAAGTCTCTATATCGTGACACGTATCATTGATTTTATAGTTTATAAATCAAGGTGCTTGTCAAAAGTTTATCTTCTTTATTATCGCTAAATCCCTGAAAATAGTGTATCCTGACATTTATCGTATCATTCTGAGATATCGTGACATGTATCGTATGGTCACGCATCTATTCTCTCCTTTCCTCAGCTTGATATGAATTCAAGAGAGTTATGATAGTTCAGTAACTACAACAAGATGTTAATGTCCCTGAAATATCATAATAATAATGAGGATAATAATACTTTATTGCCCCGAAAGGAATTCAGTTTGTATCATTACAGAACTTGAACATACAGGAACATACATATTCTTGATTATATCCTGAGAATTTGCATTGTAATGTAGAACTGTTTTTTAGAAATAACGATTGGCACGTATTGTTCAAGGGCAGCTTATTTGAAACAGTCTGGATGAATTAAAGAGTTAGATTTTACGTGCACAGGAATCTACTCCCTGACTAACATAGGATACTCTACTCAAATACTTAAGTTATATTGTAGATTCATGATTAGTTCAACCTGGCATTACTCACACCAAACTCCATTAATGGCTATTATATATCTCGCTTCATTGCAGGAAATAAGTTATTTAGTGTAGCTCCCTCAAGGATGTTGATTAGTAAGAACACCATGAATTGCAGTTCGATGATGAGCTCACAAAGAAGGGAAGGAAATACTAGACCTGTGTATCATGGTCATAGTACTGAGACTAAAATCCCAATTCTAGTTTTATAAGGCAAGACATTCTTACCCAAGTGGGCACAAATATGCCGGGTATTAAAGTTTTCATGATGGTCATGGGAATTACAGTTTTTCCAAATCTCGATATTAATAGATTTATGAAGCAAAGATGTCTTAAAGTGATATATATGTTTATGTGTTGTACCCTCAGAAAGTTGGAAGAGTTGGTACTACAGCAGAGCAAGCTTGTGTCAGATGTCCTCAAGGAGGGAGCTAACCTCGAATCTCTAAGAGCAGACCTGAAAAATCTTAGAACTAAGAACTTTGGTAAGACTGATTTTTGATTGGAAGAAATATTTTTTAAATTAATAGTTTTTTTCGTTTGGTTCTTTTATGATATCACTAATATAATGTAGATTGATGGCAGTGTTGATAACTGTTGAGACAGTCAGTGTTACTGACTAGTGCATTACTTTGAGGATGGTGTCTGTGATATTCTTATGGTGTGATCCCAGTTGACAAGGTTACATAAAGACTCTTTTTCGTTTTTCCTCAGAAATGAAGGCAAGAAACCGAGAGTCCATGCATCAGATTCGCCAGAGACAGAACTTGTTGGAGGAAAAAGCAGATGACTTTCGAAAGGACGAGGAGGGACAGAGGTAAACAAAATTTATCTTTTCATGCCAAATTCTTTCTAAGTGGATGAAATTCAGAATTAGGAATGAAAAAGGAATGTCAGGGATATTGGCAGTCTTAAGATAAACAAACGCATTACTGCATCAGCAATTAAAGATTCGTTTCAAACATGAAAATCCAAATTGTTTGGGTTTTTTTGCCTTTAGTTGGCAGTTTGAGAGATATTTTACAAGTGCTTCAATTATTCTTCTACAGCTTAAAACCAAGACCAAGACATTTTCAAGTTTATGGATATATATAGAAAAACTAATTTTTAAAAATAAACAATTATTGATATCTAACTTAAGATGAAGAGCATGATATTCTACATTTTTTGAAAACTTACAAAATTTGTCTGTAAACAGTGTCCACCATCCAGGAAGCTAGTTACTTTTTTTTTTTTTGAATTTACAATTTCAATTTACAAAATACCCCTTTTGGGCCGGCTACTTTTCAGGCTTATGTGAAAGTTGATTCTCAGTTTGTAGGCCATTTGCATTTGTACAACAAAACAATAATGATGATACAGTTTACGTGGCAGTATACACACATTTAACTTTCAGTTTATAACAGATCAACATTTATAATATTGCACAATTGATTAAAAGTATCATCAATGGGAAAAGATAAGAGAATACTTTTGAAAAGTGTGAGACTTGAAGTATTCATAATATCGCTACCTATATTTTGTTTTGAGCAATGACAAAAATAATGATACATTGCCAATGTCTTTGACAAGCCATACATAACCAAATCTATATTCATTTAGAAGTGTACGTATGCCTGAAGCCTAGGTGATCCTACCAAAACAATCTTAGTTGAACATGTTATTATAACTTTGTTTCGGTAACAATCATCAGAAATTCTAAGCAGTGATACACCTATGATAATAATTGACATTCATACTATATTAGTTCATACACTCCAAGAAACATTCTTCTGTCACTGCAGGAAGAAGGAGCAACTAGAGGATGAGATTAAGAAGATAGTGATCCTCAGACACACGCTACAGGGGCTCATGCTGGGCAGTGGAATCAACTGGGCTCAGGACCCTGCCATGGAGGAGCTCATCTTGAGTCTGGAGGAGCCCCTCAACTTCTGATTGGTTAGATCTGGAGATGGACACTTCCCATTGGTGCATTCTGTGTTTGTGAGCCTCTAAACTTCTGATTGGCTGGGACTGAAGGTTGACTCTTTCCATTGGTGGATTTCTGTCTTGGAGAGCCTCTAAACTTCTTATTGGTTAGGACTAGAGATGGACACTTCCAATGGGTGCATTTCTGTCTTGGAGAGACTCAAAATTCTTATTGGTTAGGAATTGAGTTTTGACACTCACATTCTTCAAGAGCTTATTAAGTTTTGATTGGTTTTTGTTATTCACTGTATAGTTTTGATTATTTGAAGCTACAGTTCACTTCGGATTGGTCCAGAGAGAAATCTTTGTTCTCCTTAACAGGATGTTAGTCAACCGTTTTTAGCCAGGACTAAAAACTGTAAAACATAAAATAGTGCCACAATCGTCTACCAATTTTGATAATTGCTTGTGTATGTGCTTGTGACGACAACTGAACTTAACTTTATTACACTCAGGCTGCAAACTGCAGCATAAGAGGTACATGGATATATATACAATGATACATGATACACTGCAATACAATAAAAGGCTGACATGCCATTCTATAATATCTTATCTCTTAAAATGCGACATGATGATTTACAAAATAATGACAATTTTCTTAGAGTTCCTAGCTTTTTGGTATTAAACAGAGTTTTCATTTTGTGCATATTTGGTCTGATATAAAAATATTTGTGAATATACTTTTTTCTTTTTAGTTCTAATTTCGGGCATAAAAATAAAAAATGAAATTCATCACCAATATCGTTCAAATCACAAAGAGTACATAACCTGTCAGTTACAGGGATTCGACGCCATCTACCTGTTTCAATTGGGAGATAATGATTAGAAGTTCGGAATTTCAACAAGTTATTGTAGTGCAGGGAGTTTAGGTATTGTTCAAAGTTGAGAGATGGATTTTTAAAAATCAGTTATGGTTCATGATTTGACCCCTGTGCTGTTACTTCATATAAAGAGAATGAAAAGGCTTATTTATGTCCAAAATCTTAGCTTCGGATTAAACATCTTTTGTAATAATTCAAATATACAAAATTAATATGTTCTTACTCTTGGAAAATTTTACACAAGTTTATTGGAAATATGAATTCAATCTCAATAAAATCAATTTCATGATCATGTTTCTTTTCGTAAAAGGTAGAGTATTATTTTTGAAGACGTCATTGTGTATACATTTCATCTTGATAACATTCTCATGTTTCAAACTTTTGTTGAATTATCATCATTTGTATGGTTATCTGAATAAATATTATGGAATAAAATGTTAGTTTTTGTGCTTCTTTGAGTGAAATATAAAATACTGCCTGTAATTGTCCTTAACTTACATCCTGTGAGCTTGCCAATTATGGGGAACGAGGGAACCAACTTAATGTTGCCATGGGCGTAGGAACGGGGAGGTTGCTGACAAAAATTAGGCATCAAAATCGAAATCAAGAGACATAATCAAGTCTCTAAGACAATGCAATGAGAACTCATGCCCCTCTAAAGGCAATTTGGGAATGCAGAAGGGCAAAAACAGATATAAAAACTTATATCCAGGTATCCTAACCATCCTATTGTTTGTTAATGAGAAATCTTGCCCACAATCTCAGTTCACAGGACAATGTCAAGGTAAAGTTTTGGACATCTACATCTACGGTCAGGGATGGAAAATTACCAAAAGCAGTTCGATGCTGTCCGATTTTCACTGAAAAACTAAAATATCCCAATCCACACTACCCTGTTAATAGATCTTAACAGGCCCAATAATTAAATCATTCTGGTTTAAAAAGTGACATAGAGAATGTTTCATGAGGTTTATGTGCCTAAATAAGATCCTAATTCAAGTCGCATCTCTAAACTTGTATCTTTATGTGTAAAAATGCCCAAATGACAGTCTTGTTTTCAAAGATAATCGAAAACGGTGATATCAATTTTAATATGTCCATATTCTGTGTCCCATTTACATGATCATTAGGTAAATAATCTACCTTACACTACCAAGTCATATTTGTCCTTTCGTCTGACGAAAATAGATATCGAAAATTACGTTTCAGTCATTTGCGCACGTTATTGTCCGGTATTCGATCAATAATCATCACTTTAACTTGTTTATATTCATTGTGCTAAACTGATATATGACCACATCGACATACTCTGTGCCCCTTTAAGCTCTTTCCTAGTGCTAATAATCAAATCAGCGACATCGCCACAAATGCTTTTATTTTGGCGACCTTTGCAGGGATCCAGATAATTATTTGGACTCAGGGGTATTTCACTCCTCAAAATAAAAATTGAGGAGTAAAATTACCAAGTGACAAAATAGGAGTATATCAAGGTTTATTCTTTTCAGATTCTCATTCCAAGTTAGCATCTTTTTCGATTAGTTGATTATATTTTCCACACGTCTGTAAATAAATGAGTGATTTCTCTTTGATGAAATATAAACTCTGTAATCTTTGTTTTCATACAGGTTGGCATCAAGTACGCTACTATTCGAATTGTTAAGATCAGACATGTAGAAATGAAACTTTGTATCAAATATTGACTCGTATATCTGTGAAAATTGTGCGTATTTGTCACTCATTGATTTCATTTTTAATGCGTATATCTGTATTACTCGTGCGTATTTTAAGCATATAGGCCTACGCATCTTATCTTGAGCCCAGCCTTAAGTTCGCAAAGACTTGTGAAATTTTGTACTCGGAAAACGATCATTTCCGACTGTTGTTTCGATGTATATACATGTAAATGCATCCATGTCCCCATCAATTATATGAACGTTGTATATGATCGCCCCTAGTTTTAACTGTTGGTCGAAAATGGTTAAAGCAAATCCTATAATGTAGCCCCTTGCAAAGTAATCCCCGTACTCAACAATGTCTAGTTGGCGGGTTTAATGTCAATAGATGTCATTGCTATTTTTGAAAACAGTTACGTTTAACAAACGTATTCTTTTTTAATTTTTAAGGTTCGATGTAGGCCTATACTCTGTGTGGTCGCTAAAATATATGTAAGCATAACCATGAAGACACAAAGGTGGATCAAGAAGAAAAAACTGAGAAAAGTTTTCTAGTTGAAACATGTAGGCCTATTGCAATGCACGTACATAAATAAAGTAAATTGCAACTTAGAAAGATCCTCTTACACCGTCAACGGCTGAGGTATTATATAACTCAATTCGTCGGTGTTACGAAATTAAGCAAATTCCTTCATCTTGCTCTTAGGGAAATCAAAAGTTAATATGAGTTATATGGGTGTATCTTTGGGAATAATTAAATGGATCTCTAATTAAAGCAACTAAACTATTTCAATTCACTGATTATTTTTAGCGGTGAAATTACTATATTTAGGATGACGTCAGAATGATTTTTCGAATGACGTCATGATTTTGTGACGTCATTTACATTATTTTTACGAAAACTAATCCGTTTCCTATGATGTGAACTAAATGGGATATTCTGAAGAATATGTAGTAAAACATTTGTTTTTAAGAAAACACAGCTATAATATTGTTTTGATATAAATATTGTTACAACATAATTATTAAAGGCCTACTTTATAAGACTTTTACAGAGTTGAAGGCAAATCGTTTTTTCGCATGTGCCAAAAGTCTAAGATAGTTCCCTCATTGAGTTGGATGTCAAAAAATGATTATAGCATATATCATGTTCAAGCTGTAATTGATACATATGTACACAAAATGCCTTCAACACGCCAAAAGCCGCAGTGATATTGATTAGTATCATTCAACGTAATTTGGCTTGTTGCTAGGTCTAGTCATAGTCCATTCCGAAAAAACTAAGATCCATTTTTTTCATTGCGGAAAGATACCAATAACGTTTCAGTTGGGTATTTTACTATTGATACCAAGGGCAGTTTCAAAACTTGGTAAACATTTTGTGAGACTATTATTAAAGGTCTCCGATGAAAGATGTAACACGTTTTATTCCATAATATGTAAATACAAAATGATTGATAGCGTGCAACCACTTACCATGGCTGAAATTTCACTACCATAGGTGTGTTTTGCCGTCCAACAGAAAAGTTTACTTCGTAACTGTTCAGTTAACGGGAGAACATAATTCTGTAATTGAAATCCATTTAAAGAGCCACTACGTGAGTTGTTGGAGTCATATATGCCAAACTTAATCAATGGTGTCATTTGATCGCGAAATATCGACTGTTACCAAAAAGACACATTTTAAAGCTTATTATTTTTTTAAAGTGACAGTATGAAGGTAGAACGGCTCCATTATGATCGAAAACCGGACAGTGGCGCGCGTCAAATAGTCAAACGTAATTTTGGAGATTTATCTAAAACAGCCAGGAGGGCAGTTAGGAGTTGATAGTGTTTGTTAGGTTATATAATTGGTATCCATGTATATTGGACGTGATATCTACACACCTCTGCATTTATAAGGCTGCTTTAGATTTTCAAGGAAAACCAGTATTTGTCATATAAATATGTCTTTTGGACATGAAAAGTTAAGATGTTACGATTTTATATCACCACATATGACATTAAGGTTCGTATCAAAGGTAAATAATGTGTTATGAAAATCACGGTGTGGCTCTTTAAATCAGAATGTAATATGAGATCATGGCTCCACATACTGTACGTATATAGTGTAAGTGTAGTCGGCCTAAACATACACATGATTATTTCATAGTTAAATTTTAAATGTGAAACTCCAATAAATAAATTCCAAGCGTATGTATTTGTTCAATGTATGCCACCGTAAGCAGGAATATAGACAAGCTAGAATAGATGTGACGAAGTATGAGTACTTGAGAATTCATTTATCTTTCAAAATAAAGATTGCTGTGTATTTTTCTGCAAATGTTGGAGAATCTCAGGGTCACGTAGCAGTTACACCAGACGTCGGCACTTGCAACAATACAGCTGTTGCAGATAGATAGACTCAGAATACTTTCAGATCCAAGTTGGGAATGTGTATCACATCCATTAATTTTGACAAATTTATCGTAAGGTAACATATAGTTAATATATCCTTCTGCAGAATAACTTCAGAAAAAGTTATGGGAAGAATGAACACGTTTCTCTTAGGTGCGTTTACCCGACAGCACTGTATAATATTATTTAAATGATAAAATTAACATAGTCCTTATTTTAATCAAATCACCAAAGGACACGATTACATTCTGCAATCTTGCGTCATTTTTGTTGCTGGTAACCCCAAAATGTTTGACCCCTGATGGGTCCTTTCGTCATTGGCTAAGGTAATCAATGCCATTGGTGGATATAAATAGACATTATTCGCAACAAGGAGGCGATGTTGTAGTTTCGCACTTATTCATCAATGGTTTTGAGTAACCGTCCATGCATCCTGGTAATTAACACAACGGACAATAACTAAAATTAGATTGTTTTTTTTTACCCACATACATGGAAATGTCTACTCCACTTTTCGATAATACGAAACAATCACGTCATTGACTCTGTAAGTTTTGTTGTTGTTTTGATATAGCTGTCATTCCGTTCTCGGAACAGCTCGGAAGATATACACTGGCGGGACAGGTAAATATATTATCGTTTCCTTTTGAAGTCGGATAGTCTGATATCGACACGACCGTATTAGTCGTGTATGACACCGATAACATATCATAAACTGCATTTGCGTTGATGTCAAAGTCACTTTGCCCGCGGTTAATGTTGGCCTTTCTTTTAGGATGTTTTGCTTTGTAACGCAGTAGCCCAATCAAGTGCTATTTTTAACACGATCGATGAATCTAGGTCATTGTATCTTCATCTTAAACTATTCATTAACGTCGATACTAACACGCATTGTGTAAGTAATGCGTGCATTGAAATTGTTATGATATTCATAATGTCACACTGTTAATAAACATTGTTGACATTTTGTGTATAAAGACACACATTATTATAAATTCAAACACTATTAGGATAGGATAGTGAATGTGTACAGTTATATGGTGTTTAAAATATATGAAAAAGGATAATATGATGGTTGTATGTTAGGTTTGAGGAGCTCAAACATTACTTTTTATTTACTGAATTATTGCATGGTTTAACATGTGATTGGAAATTAAGGTGATTTTTTATAAATGACGAACCCGAATGAAATGATTAGCATAGACCTACATTATTATTCATGTAATTGCGGTAGTCAAAGTAGATTATCATGCTAGCATCTATCTCTTTGAAAATAGACACTTAAAGACAGCAAGTCATTAGCATAGGCAAAAACTATTGTGAACACATGCTATGGTTTCCTGTTAAAACATTTTTCAAAATAATAAACATCATGTGAATAAAAGATCACCTATATATATTTTTTATAAATGCAATTCAAGTGTAACACTTAGTGATTGCATATGGTTATCACAAAGTGCATCATGATATTGCCTATAGCAGTTATGAAAATACACTTAATATGATTAATTGTTTGTTCAAGGTTTATCCATTAATCAGTTTACCAAGTTTCAATCAAAAAAACAACCACTGTCAATAAACAATCACTTTGAATAATCCTTCAATGCAAATGCAGTGATTTAATCTGTGTATTTCAATATTCTTTCAGCAAGGGATTATCTACTTATATTAAGATGAATGGATAGGTAGCGTAAAGGTAATTTTTGTCAATTTTAATTGCAAAATTGAAGATTCATACCTCAAAGATTTTCAAGCAAAAGTAACCACGTGGCCAGGTAGGGGTGTAAGCATAGATTGAACTATTGACTTATCGTGATAGTTGCTGTACCGTCTGCTCTTTTTATATGGTAAGTTTTTAACCTATTGATAGAATTGATAACATGGCTATCAATAATTTCTGTGGCTAAGTCATTTATGATACTTAAAGAAATTACAAATCTATAAGTGAAATTCATTAACAAGCAGCTACTTCAAAGCTTTTAGATTTGAAAAATGCTGGGACAAGATCGCTGATTGCTCGATTATTCAACTTGAAAATTGGAGAATTATCCCTCTTTCTCCTGTATGCTTGGGAAAGTTATGGCCAACTTTAAAAATGTAAAGACACTAAACATTGTTAAGTCATAAATTGTGTTATTTCATTTATTGATGAACTATCACACATCTTGATATTGCATTAGTCCCTTGTGAGTCAATAGTCACCCCAAGTCACACCAAGTGACAAGTTTCTCAGTAGCCGAAGTTACCAAGTTAAAACCTATGATTGTGAGTAGGTGTTATGGTTTTATGCAAATGTTCCTATTAGTGTTTGTTTTCATTTGAACAAATGGTTAATGTATGACGACATACTTTATTGTATAAATCATAAGGGTGTGGACTATGATATCTATTTCTGATTAAGGTATGTGTATGTAGTTTTATTGCTGTCTGGTCTCATATCAAATATAAAGTTTAGCTTAAAAGTGACATTCAAAATGGTGACCAAACATGTCAAAATCTAATATGACTCATAAGAACTATTGAAAGAATTTTTCAATCGTAAGGATTTTATCTTTGTTTTTTCATTTATCTGTTTGTACAATAATTATCTTCAGTGAAAAAGGGAATGTTAATAATTGTTGACATGACATCACATCGAGGTCATGACATGAAGATGGTTTGATAATGTCATATGAACAGACGATACGGAGTGAATACATTGTTTTGGGAAGCAGATCGGAGGCTGATACATATGTATTCATCAGGAAATAAGAATATCAATTTTCTTTCACGAGATAGTCATCTGTCATCATGTATCAAATTTGAATATATTCAACATATATACATATTATGTAATTTAACAACAATAGTAATACATTTGTTTTTTGTCAAGGTCATCATGACATCAAGAAGTAATATTAATGAAATTGTTAACATGAAATGATATTGAGAATGTTAAACAATATATAAATGAAAGATGCTGTTAATATAGAATGATTCGTGAAGCAGAAAGAATGGTTATGAATATTAATTCATTAGTTAACGATATTATTGATTTTCTTTCATGAGATATTCAGACATTATAATTTGGCCAATTTGAATATATTCAACAAACCTTATTGAATGAAGGAATGAATGATGTATTTTATGATAGAAGCATCGCGTGACATGTTTGTGTACACATGTATTAACTTTACCCTCAATGCTGTTGGTGTTTGTATTTGGCATATCATTTGCTATGATTTTCACCAGTTAATTCAATAATAAAGGGTTAAAGTATTTAGACGTTTTCTATGTGCAAACAAAAGATACATACAAACAAACATACATACATACATACATACATACATACATACATACATACATACATACATACATACATACATACATACATACATAAAGGAAGTACTTTTTGGGTGTACAAATAAAAAAGTGAGATGAAAACTCAAAATACACTTTAGATTCAGTGACAGTAATACCAGAAGGAGAAGTTGTATATCCTGGTCCAAATTTAGTACGGTCTTGTTAGTCATGCTGTTGGCCTATATTATTCGTAATATTATTTGTAAATTGATTATGATGGGGAATGGTTGGTACTTATTGAGTCAGGATTTTTTTTTTTTTATCAGGATAAGGGTTAAACGATCAAAATGCAGGACTACTGTGTCGGTGATGTTAGTGATATATAAGCTGTATTTCCTGGTACAGTGTAATCACACACTGGGTCTGTACTCTGTGAAGGAAGTTCATGTACATGAGTTTGTGTACTAAAGGATGTTAGATTAAACACGAATAGCAAACATGTCATGATCATTTTTTTGAGATATGTGTCAATTTAAGAATTAAAAGTTGCAAGAGCTTGTTAGATACAGCAAAATCAGTTTTATGTACAAGCTGAGTGGATTTAGCAGTCAGTTTAGTGATGTTAACACAGAAAGAGTGTTTTAGTTTTGCTTGTTTTCTATGAATATATGGTTTGAACCATACTACAAACACACCTTATAGAAATAATCATTGTCATGATTTGTTGAATGCCTGTTGGCACAACCTCCTATTGCAGCTCTTAAACTTTAGAAAATAGCATATTTGATTCATGCTATGGTTGTAGAATGAATTGAATATTCATTGAGCTCCACAGGCTATTTTCTGCAAGCTAGGCCACCATTCAAAGCATTTATGAACATGTCTTTCTCTTTATAAAAACACAATGTGTTTTTGAAAAAATTATGTTTAAATTTTCTCCAATAATCATGAATTTATGCCAAATGAATGATATTTTAAGGGTCATACTTCTTATCACTCAAGCCAATTATTCGCAGTCATAGATGAAATAACCGAGTATCAAGCAAAGACCACTGTGGCCAATTTTGTGTGAACACCTTTTGATCATTTGAGGTAGGGAGATGGATTTGCATAGCGGAATTGATTATGGTCCATTTGTTTTGAAATCACTTTATCTATCTAATAAAAAATGTGCTACTGTCCCATTTAAAGGTCAGTGTTTCATTTCTTATTCGATTCAAAAACTCCTTATCATCATTGCAGTTTACTGTTCCATTACATGGGAGTCGTTATCTTTGAAACCTTGGTGGCGAGCCCAGGTGACCAGTAGAAACTAATACAATGAGAGCAGATCTGTTGAACTGTAAACAGTTATCAACAGAATTACTGGAACATGACATTAAGACTCTATAAATTGGAAAAACATGTTAGATCTTGCTGTTAATCTTATTATATTGAGATCAAACAGAATACCTGCAAGCAAATAAAGCCTCAAGGCAGGTTATGAAAGAAGTCGTGTGTCACTGAACAGGTGTGTAGCCACTGGTTTTCTGAAATGTTGTCAATGCACGAAATATACCTTTAAATCCTTGCATACAATTTGGTATTCCTGAAATGTATCTTTTGGTACCCTGCTTTTAATTAATTCAGAGATATAATGGTCAGCTTGTCTGTCAGCCTGTTATGTTTTTTGTTCAGCTTACAACCCAGAAACTAATTGTTCAAATGTTATGAAAGTTGATACTTTTGAAAAGTAGATGTGAGATGAAATTTGGATATTTGTATTTTTTTATGATGACTTTTCCATGTTCTTTTGGGCATTAAGAATTTTTCTGGTAAGCCTTTCTTTTCCCCCAGTAATGGAGGTTTGGAGTAAGAGGGGATTGGCTGTGGGGGAGGGGGGATAGGTATGTATATATGAGAGATATTTTATTTTTGGTGTTCGTGTTATGTTTCATTAAAAGAAAATTTTTAATCAATCATTTGAATAAGAACTAAGAATAGGTGGATTTTTTCCCCAAAATTTTCTGTTATGAAACCATAAATGTTGAAATATTTTATTCATGTTTTTATACTTTTTTTTCCACATTATGATCTAAATCTTCTTGATTTTGAAAGTTAGGTAACAAAGAGACTTTTCTCTCGTCATCTATTGCCTTACTTAGATCTATTATTGATACACATTTCTGAGAATGATTTGGTCAATGACTAATTAATCCATTGAAAAGCTATACTGACATTTCTCAAGTAAATAATTCCCTTTATTGTATGTGGATTGATTATTTATAAGATTAGGTGTGGATTATTAGCATTTGTCTTTTTATAGCAGTTCTATGAAATAAAGTTAGATATGATTTCAAATGGTAATACTCTGTTAACAGAATCCTCGTTAATATCTTTGAAAGTGATGCTTAATGTGAAAATGATGATCTGTTGAGGTGATAGTTCATTGGAAACAGGAAAATCCTTTCCATGATAATAATGATATTCATAAATTATAAAGAGATAATGTCAAATATGATGAAATCATAGTTCTTAATTACCCACAGAGTTGAGAATGAAATGGAACAGTCTGTTTGTCCTCACACCAGGAAGTAATGAATGTATGCCCCTTTGTGGTCTTGATTCAGGATAATACATGTACCCTCACTATATGTATCATCATTAGAGATGGTACACTTGTTCCTCTTTGTGAGTCAGTGATTGTTTCCTAATCCGTTGCTTGACAACTATTCTTGGTCAAGCGCTTATAATAGAAAGACGGTACACGGGGAGAAAAATCTTAACAGATCGGTGTTAAAAGGGCATTGACACAATTTTTGAAAGATTTATTTCTTTAAATTTTCCTCTTACAAACATTTGTTTATTCCAAATGCATTATGTTCAGTTTGTCCAAACATCTCATTAATCAAACTGATCATCCCTAGTTGTAGAGGAAATTAGCAAGTATCATACTAAGACCAATTGGTGGCTATTGTTTGAGGAGATCACTCATAATTATTAGACTTGTGTATTGTGGCCTCAGTGGCGAGACGATATATCCTGATTCCAGTTTTATTGGGCGAGACAATATATCATTGAAGTATTGCAAAGGAACCTGCGAGACGATTATCATCACGATACAGTGGTTGCGATACAATACGTATCCCGATGCTCTATAGTTCATGAAAGAAGAATATATAGGACATAGAAAAGTAATGTTTTTTCATAGATACCAAACTGTCATAAACATTACATTACAAATATCATAAATGTTCTGTTTGTGTGATCACTCTAATCTCTGAAATAGAGAGTTATTTGTTTGTAACATATTATGTTAACAGTATCAGGATATATTGTCTCTTTTGGCGATACATCGATGTATCGTGGACCCTCACGATATAAATTTCCTGATATATTGTCTAAATGAGTTTTGTATCGATGCACTCGTATCGCGTAGTAGACGATGCAAACATCGATACTATCGATGAATCGTTACACCACTAATAATTATATTAAGAAACGTGTGACTGCGCCTTTAATGTTTGCTGCTATGAGTACCGGTACTCTAGTGAACTCATGAGATAAGACGAATTTGAAGAACCTGATACGCAATTGTGAACATAATATTTTCCTTTAGATGCATTAGAAAATAAGTTGAGACGTAGTATGTGAATATGATGTTTTACTTAAGATACCAGTACATCAAAAAATAAGTTTGGATTTGGCATATGTGAATATGATGATGATGATATATACTTTAGAGACATTAGAGAAAATTAGTGTGAAACAAGTAACTCCTGTTTAAGTCTTCTAAGACTAGGATGAAATAAAAAATTGACATGCATACATTTAGTTTGAGAAAAAACTAATCTGATAAGAGTGAAAACTACGCAGATAGATATGCACTTAGAAAGAGCTAGGCCTGACTGATAATGAAATACCAATTCTCTTGCCCTTGATGTCTATCAGTGACCCAGTATTTGCTACACTGGCGTGAAGCCAAGTTCCATACATATTGTTTACAATGTGCTGTGTTTATGTGTTGTTCCCAGATAGAATGGACCAATGATTGAACTCTGCAGCAGTTGCTGCATTATTGATCTGCTTTATGAGAGTCCTGTCTATTTATATACATGACATCTACAGAGTTCAGCTTAAGGATAAGATATACATGTCTACAGTAACCAAATGTAACTAGGTTGATTAAAATATATATTATTCATTTAAGAAACTGGGCACTTGTTATCTAACTCAGAAAAGCTTTCTCTACCTTTGTTATGTGTGGAACATTTTATCTGACAAATCCATTGAGGTATTCAAACCTACACCAAATTGAACGTAATGATAATGTTTAATGTTTATTGTGCTCAGTACAAGTACAAGTTTGAAATCAGTTTGTGCCTAAGCACCAGGCAGCCACATTACAGTGCCAGTTAAAGCGTTGTTCTGTTCCCATACAGCTCAGTTTCCTGTAAGCAATCAACTTCTTCCATCTTAGACTTATAACTTCTTTTGGTATGACGCGACTTGGAATTGAACCCTTGTCTTCCGGGTGAGAGCAGGCACTGTACCAAGTGAGCTACATGATGGGCAGATGTGGTTGGTTGAATCCTGCAATTGTTGATAATCCATACAGAAGCAACAGATAACTGAACAGTTTGTTTTTGTTGATTACATGATTAAATCTTACTCATGAAGATCTTTTAGGTTGATTTCATTTTGATGCAAGTGTAATTTGGAAATGACTTCATGTGAGAACCCTTACATGACTTGAATCTGATTATATGAGGCCTATCATCGGTGTTTCAAAAATCTGCGTACTTTGTAGAAATCATATCATGGCATCATATAAAGTTTGTATCTATTAGTGTATTCACATTTATTCAAATTTGAGGGTTGGTTTGTATGTGACTGTCAAACCCTTATCCCAAGTTCTATTTCATTCATTGCTGTGAAATCCTCATCCTTATGTTGAAAGTAGAGGTTGTGTGTCAATTGGACCATTTGTAAATCAAAACCCTAACTTGCAATTTTATACGCTGTTCTTATTTCCTTGTTACATACATACTGACAGTTTCATAGCTTACAATTTAAGGTTTTAAAGCTATATCAAAAAAGAGAGTTCACAGCGTTCAACAATCTAATCAGTTGTGTGATTTCTTCTACTGAAGTTGTGATTGTGCAAGGTTAAATTCATGCATTTTATTTCCTAACAAGTGGCATATGATTCATAAAGATACATTAGACCACAAACAATTCGTCCTCTGTATTTATGTTGATTTGTTTCTTTCAAAGCCACTGCTTGTTTGAAATTATTCATGATGAAGTAATATCTCTATATATGAGGCGCCATCATTTTCCAATGAATAAAGTTGGTTGTGAATCAATTATTTCTTTTTTTTGCATCTAGGTACCTTATAGAATATTCATTGAATACATACTGCAAGAGATAATTCATTCTCTAAAGTGTTACAGGTGTGTCTAGTCCTATAACCATAAACATGTCTATATCAATTTATATCACAAACCTATCCTTTCTTTACGAAATATACAAGTCTCATAAATTCTGGCTTGCCAAAGGCTGAGTTGCTTGCTGTTTGTAAGATTCATTTACACTGCCAATGTGTTTTTTTGGTGTAGTTTTTTGCTCCCTCCATCAGACATTTGCCCTTAATTATCGATAAAACAACTATTAAGTTTTGTGTAGCTTTTTTTAAATAATTTGCATAGTTATTTGAGTGTCATTTGTCATGGATTCAACATATCATCTAAAAATGGTGATATGTTGTATGTAAACAGTCAGTTCACTTTTATCCTTGTATACTTGTCAGCCTTCATCAAAGAAGCGATTACTTACAAATCTGATCTTTGAATATCATTTGTTAATGGAATAGTTTGTATAAGAATATTGAATATACATCTATAATTGAGATATTGTAATGGCTTGTCTTAGTCTCAGTTACCAAGACTCTTTTAAAATTATATTCAGGAATTTGTCATTTATCTGTGAATGACTGCAGAAGTCAAATAGAAATACATGTTGATTAGACGTCAAATGGTATAATTTCACATGTGAAAATTTCTTTATTATCCATATTATTTCATTTTTATCACATTAAGCAAGAAAATAGACTTGCTTCTTGGGCTATAACTTCTGAGGTAACTTGAACAATTCATCTATGTTGTCACAGAATACAAAATGCATGAACTCTTGCCTATACAGAGATTGCTAGGCAAAATTGATGTAAAAAAAATATGTAAACACTTATATGTAATCATTTGTTAAATATTGATATAATGTGGGAACGAGAAGCAAGAGCACTGAGAGATCTTATTGGTATCAAAATGCTCTTCTCAGGTGTATGTAAGAAGCAATCAATCAGTGGGACTCACTCCTCCACACCTGCAGGTGTTAGATACACTCTGATGAATATAGGTATTATATGATCCCACGCCTACTTACACCTGTCAGTAATCGTTAGTCAGCTGCTGGTTGCCTAGCTCTCTCCTGCTGCATAGAGTAATCACATAGCCTTTAACGTTGCATTTAGCTGTCGTTGGAAATTAAACCTTTGCCTTTAGATCAAGTAACTTTCTCTTTGATGATGTCCCTCATTATCAGTTAGTTACTTTCAACTAGACATCGACAAAGCATTCACTATTGATGAATATAAATCAAAATGTAGTTACAGAACATTCATGAAACTCTTATAAACTTATCATTTAATTCACTTTTTGGCAATATTATTAGATGTTGTTGAGTATTCTCTCCTGCACAAAGTAATCACATTGCTGTGCATTTTGCTGTTGTAAGATAGATAAGCCTTTGCCGTTAGATTAAGCAGTTTTCTTTTAAAATATGTTTCTCATTATAAATAACTTAAAATTAAACTAGACATACAATACTGAGAAATAAAACTCGAACTTAAAATGTAATTATACCCCCACCTTACAGCATTCATTCTGTCTGTCCGTCCATCCGTCTGTCTGTCCGTCTGTCACAAATCTTTGTCCGGAGCATATCTCCTAAACTATACATGCTAGCTTCACCAAACTTCATACACTTATCAACCATGATCCCTAGATGTGCCTTTTGAGGGTTAGATCAACAAATGATTTTTATTTTTTGCAGTTTCCATGGAAACATGACTAAAACAGTGACTCGATGACCAAGTCCTTTGTCCGGAGCATATCTCCTAAACTATACATGCTAGCTTCACCAAACTTCATACACTTATCAACCATAATCCCTAGATGTGACATTTGAGGGTTAGACCAACAAATAATTTTTATTTTTTGTGCTTTCCATGGAAACATGACTTAAACAGTGACAAAGTCCTTTGTACAGAGTATATCTTCATAACTATACATGCTATCTTTACCAAACTTCATACACTTATCCACCATGATCCTTTGATGTGCCTTTTGAGGGTTAGACCAACAAATTATTTATATTTTTTTTGCGGTTTCCATGGAAACATGACTAAAACAGTGAATCTGTGACCAAGTCCTTTGTCAGGAGCATATGTCCTAAACTATACATGCTATCTTCACCAAATTACATCCACTTATCAACCATGATCCATTGGTGCGCCTTTTGAGGGTAAGGCCAAAAAATTATTTTTATTTTTTGCGATTTACATGGAAACGTTACTAAAACAATGACTGACAAAGTGATATTCCTGAGCATATCTCCTAAACTATACATGCTAGCTTCAACAAACTCAATACACTTATCAACCATGATCCCCAAGTGAGCTTTTTGAGGGTAAGACCAACAAAGAAAGCCAGACTATAGTTTGAAGCGGGGGTATGTGAGCTGTGCTCACTTCTTTACTTGTTATTATTAACATTCATGAAATTCTTATGAAAGTTTACTTTTTTCAAAGTTATTAGGTATTGTTTAAACACTGATAGATACTTATTTCACTAATACTTTAAAGTCATAGTCTCATTTTTGTAAGGAAACTAAACTGAACTTATTATTCTTCACGAACAAAATCTGATCACTAACACAAATATTTCCTGTCGCGTTTGCAAAGATTTTCATTTTTATGCCCATTTTACAATTTTGAATGAAGCAGCTTATTGGCGTATGCCGTTTCAGACCGATGACGTACCAAATCAAGTGCAATCCCATAGCTAGTGCGAAACACCGGAAATCTAGTCATCGCAGCGCCAATACTTATGACAGACGCATTCTTCATTGGGTTTACCACCTTTTTGTTATTTCTGTATTTGAAAAAAGTGTACGCTATTTGCTATTTTCATTGGATATTCACCTGGGAAATCTCATGTGTTCTACGTCACGGCCTTAGCAAAATGACGTGGTAAGGACTAACGCTCGCCAAAGACATAATATAAGGGTAGGGTAGTTTGAACTTCATTATTGAGGGCTAGAATGCCTGCAGAGTTCTGATAATTGTTGCAAACGTCAGGGGGAAAGATTTCTGTGAGTGGTGAACAATTGGTCCGGCATGCGTTACAATTTGCCTTGCAAAAATGAGACTATGACTTTAATCCAGCGGGCTGTTTGTTCATTTTGTAACAAATATGACTTTATCTAAACCGTGATTAAGACCAATTAATCCATATCTGTCAATGTAACACAACAAGGTAACATGTTTTTATTAAAAACTGAGTACATGAATGTTCAAAGTGTATAATCAGGGTTAACGTTCCGATTAACTCCACTAATATCCTGGATTCAAAATAGGCATGAACCCATCATTCTTTAACCTCACTTTGTTGCCTTTGCCTATAGCGTGATTCTGAATGTGTGGCAAATATGCAAATTTTAAATATTTTTAACAATAAAATGCCACTTTTAGATCATTTACAAGATGCATTCACAACGTCAATATTCCAACATCTGTTAGAAATACATATCTTGATCAAGTTATGAAGAATAAAATGCTAAAAACCATTACGGAAATTATTGATTAAATGCAAGCAATCAAATAAAACATTTTGTGACAACTTATCACATTTTATCATAAACATGAACTAAAAAGTGGACTTACCAGAGATTAAGGGGTGAACTATTTGTACACATTGACAGCCGTTCTTTTGTGAATTGAGTTCTTGATATTTGGTTTGATTTTATTTATGTGCCAATTAAAATGCCTATTGGGTAGAAGCAAAATTTAAATCAAGATCAATATTCATAGAAGTAAACAAGGAAAAAATCAAAGCTACAAAAATGATTACCATCTTCAAGCACTTTAGACAAGAAATTGAATTAAGTTCAATTTTATGACCTGGCTCTTGTCATTTGTTCAGCAAATGAAATGTCTTTATGCTAGAAGATTGAAAATAATATATTGAACTCAACAGATTTTTTCATACCGGTTGTGCCACTATTGCTGGATATTAGTTGCTTCATTGGCTAGTTAGATAGCTATTGATACGAGGCTTTTGGCCTGAAGAAGATCAGGGTACTTGGAAGCTCAGTGGATTCAAATACACTGATGTAGCAGGATGACCCTTGCCTGAGTACGTGAGTAAATCATGAAGTCACTATTTATCTCAGAAATTTATCAAAAGTTTATCATGAAGTTTTCTCATACACTGTTGCAGAACACTGGTATGAACATCAGGAATGTCTCGTGAAAGCACTGACAGTGAAGGTCTAACAGACTGGGCGCTTGTCTCGGAGGAAGGAAATCTAGAGGTGAGCTTTTGTGTGCATTTTATTCTTAATAAAAATATTCCATCTTAAGTGTGTAAAAACATTGCATTTTTATTTAAAATGATTGATTATAGGCAAACATTAGGTCAAAGGTAAAATCTATGTAAGATGATAAAGACTAAGGATTTTGTAACGTAACTCCCTTTTTAACCAGTTGGTAATCTTGTTGCACTGACAATTTTGCACAGAGTATGTTGTTTGAAGTCAAAGATGTTAAACTTCATAAATGGTGTTATTTCATCGACAAGTAGGGGTTAACATCTAAATGCAATCAGTTAGTATAGTGACAATACACGGGGAAAAAGTTAAGATTTATTTTTAAAATCTGGTCAATGACTCGTGCCAATGACCCGAACGTAGTTTTTGAAACTTATTTATAGCAGACACAATGTTATACATATATAGGTTTGTATTGTTTAGTATGTCATTATGATATATATGTATATAGGACACGGTGTTTCAACTTCTTAACATTAAAATTGCCATTTTTAATTTACAATCAAAAACAAGAAAATGTTAATTTTGGCATTTAAGAGATAAAGATGGAAATTTTGATAGGTGATTTAAGCCACAAACAAAATTCATGAAACATACTCTGTGTCACTTTAATGGTTGGTTGGAGTGTTGTGTAGTAGATGCACATCACAAGATTCTTAAAACCCCTGCTAAGAACCCTTTTCCCTACATATGTTCATTCATTTGTAACATATAAGAAAAGTGCATTAGCATTGTTTATAGTTATTCATAAGTAGTGACATATTTTCAATATAAGCATATTTGCAAATATCTCTTTTGCCTAGCAACGATTGTCTTAGCGCGAGTTACCGTATCTCGTCCGTGACGTCATAAAACCCTTGTTCGTGACGTCACTGTAGCAGGCAGTCTCAAGAGAAGGAGGCCATTTTCTGAATATTTCCATGCTTTTGAAATAGAATAGAATAGGTTATAAAGAAATTATTATCCTCGGAAGTACGTCATATGACTTTTACGAAACTTATGCAAATTTGTGTATAACCTCGCTCTCGCTCGGGTAATACAAAACTTTACACTCGTTTCGTAAAAATCATATGAGACACTTCCTCGGGTAATAATCTCTATTTATGAAATTGCCCAAGGATATCATATGGAAAGCATGATCTCACATATGATTCATATATGTAATATAACACATAATCATTCTTGCATGTACAGGGAGATGGCAGGCAGTCTAGCGGAGGTTCGAGTGACGGCTTTGTGAGGGTGAACAGGGATGGAGTTGTGTACAACAGGTCCAGCTCTGAGGAGGCTTCTCTACCAGAGAGTGAAGGTACAAACCACCACTTGGATTAATGTAACATTGTAGCCATCACTCTTGCTGCTCAAGTCGCTTAACCTCTGTTACAAATGAAGCAGTTTCTTGGCAAGACATTCATAATTCTAAGTGGTTGCAATCATCGTTAGTTATGCATTGTTATTTAAGAAACTGAGAAATTAGTCTCTTCTTACCATTTGGAATACTGGTATTTTTTCATCTGTATGATGCATATGTGTTTCTCACAAGATAGAAAACAGTCAGTGATAATAAATGTAATTTGAATTAATAAAGATTGTACCCCCTTTGCTAATTTTCACAGCTAAGGGGATTTGAGGGCACTGTGAAAATATTCCGCACTTTTATTAGAGGCAACATAGGTGGAACTTACTTGAGTAACCTTTGTGAGGAGAGAATGTACAGTCATACATCAGTATGAATATGATACATTTTGTAGCTTAAACAATGCATATTTTATTCCTACTGCTAAATGTTATTGCATGTGAAATTAGTAGAAAGGTATGCTAATTTGTATTGTTAATTGTTCTTTGTTTTTCAACAACATGGACAAACATTTCATAATCTAGTTTGCAAAAAGTCAACTTATGGATGTCATTTGCCTGTGTAAGGAAAGTCTTTCCAATTCTTGGTTTGTTAAGTAACTGCAAGATGGATGATTTGATGTTTTTAGCTTTATCATTTTAATCTATTTGACAAAATGCACCGACTATTTTCTGCAGCATCCCCTGACATGAGTGATCTGCTAACAAGCTCTCTCGAGGAAGTGGAGTCCCAGGAGCAGGATGTTGTCCAGGAGCCGAAGGAGCTCCAGTCCTCAACCTTGTCCGATCCTCAAGCAGTGTCCTCCCTAGCCGGCAGCATTGCATCTACAGGTGGGGAGTCCGCAGAGCTCATCACTGATGATGAGGAACATATAGAGTCTGCCCTTGTTGTAGACCTGCCATCTAGTATTGATATCACCTCTAGTGTGTCCTCTCTGTCTCTTGTGCCTGGTCTCCCTCAAGCATCGGATGTTGATCTTGTTGATGCTGATGCTGTAGAATATGCTGATGATGATGGTCTCATCTCTCTGTCCACCGAGTCCCTGACATGCTCCAAGTCAGACGCTGAAGGGAATGGAGCAATGTCTGTTGAAGTTATAGGTGCTTTAGGAAATGATGATGGAGGTCCGGTTCCTATTGAAGTTCCTGTTGCCAAAGAAATAGCTGGTGAAGAAGTAGGAAAGAAAACTGAAGCAGGGGTTGCCTCCCCTGGCACTCAGTGGCTCAAGTATCCCCTTGAAAACTCTACTGAAATGCATCAGACCTTAAGGTTAGTTGAAATGTACATCAGGCAAACTTATCTATTGAATCATGTTAAAATTGAAGTGTGGATTACAATCAAGATACAAGAAAGTAACAAGAAAAACTGAAATAAAACTTCAATTTTTTAAATTGTTCAGTAGGCAGCACAACATAAAAAAGAGAGATTATAGTATGAAAATGATAATATATAGAGGATACTAAACTACCTTCCATTTAATACTATTTTTATCAAAAGAGTTAATGATTAAGTATAAAACGAGCAAAAGCGAGTTTTGATACCAAATCATTAACAAGTTTAATAAAAAATAGTATTAAATTGAAGGAAGTTTAGTATTCTGTTTATTACTTGACCTTTGTAATCAAGCATGATTGCCAAAAGTGTACTGAACGAAGCACAGTCTGATTAAAATCGACCTTGTTCCGAGGGGTAAAAGTTTTAAAATATTGATTGGAATGGGATTCGAACGCACTCCAGCAGGAGCTGTCCTCTCCACAATGGTCTGAACGCTCTGAATGCCTTTCTCGCACGTTCTGACGCAATCTCAACTAGCCAATCACAATGACTGCGGTAAAAGCCTTCGGTACCTGTATCTAGGGGCAAGTAACTCCCGTCTACCATTCGTTGACCTTAATCGCAGCTATCGTTATTTTAAACGCAATGATATGATTGCTCAGGTAATGACTAGGCTTTGTCTGCACTAAACTAGTGAAAGAACGTGCGAGCAAGGCGGGTGCTTTCAGACCGTCGTGGAGAGGATAGCCCCTGGTAGAGTATGTTCGAGTCCCGCTACAGTCTATATTTATAAAATTTTATTCCTCGGAACACAGTCGATTTAAATCAGACTGAACGAAGCATTTCCGCGACTTGGCCGCCATTGTGACCGCGGTGCCAACACTGTGACGTCACTACCACACAATATTATGACGTCATACCTGCAGCGGTATTACGCTAGTTTAATAACGCCGTATAAAATTACACTGCAGTATCTTACTTGGGCGAGTAATAAAAGCCGGTTATCTGAAAGTTAATAAGCCAACAAACACAAAATTAAATTTGAAAATTTTAAACAATTTTATTTGAAAAAACTTATGTTCACAAGAGGTTAAGTGTCTCCAAATTTACAAATGAAAGAGTGATTCTTCTGTAGTTGTTCTTAAGAACATTTGAAATGCATGCAGGTTGGGAGATGGACGAGTGATTGTGGCTCCACCTGGTGCTGATATGGAGAGTTTTGCAGCAAGTCTTAACCTGACTGACAAGTCGGAAACATCCAGCGACACTGGCAGTGGTAATGACAAGTTTACTTTAATACATAGTCAGCCTGCAATAAGCCTGATGTGCAACAAACATCGATAGGTACCATTAATGTAGAGATAAAACAATTTGCAAAGAACCCTGATACTCATCTTTCATCATGAGTAATTAATGCTGTAGCTGAGCCACGCAGGAATTGTTTTGCTTTAGGATTTTTGGAAATGAAAGAAATATTATAAGATGATTGATTACTGTCTCTGTTCTCTACTCTTTCCAGTTGAAGAGCTAGTAAAATCCATCTTGGAGCAATACAGGACATACTATGAAAGGAATTGCTTTGACTTTTAAGATCCTGCTTTTAGACGATTTTACAAATCGGTGAATTCATGTATTTGACCTGTGTTTGACCTCTTACGTTAATCCTCAGGTTATCTTTATTGAAATTTATCTTGAGGTAGTTAATTATTTTGACTTGTTTTACAATCTTTTTGTTATTTGTTTAAAAGTTAGTTCAACAAAAAATTATCCTAGCTGATGATAATATGGAATATAATGGCAAGCCTCATATTAAATTGTAACTTTTATCAACTCATGTTGATATCATTTGATAACAGAACAAACATGGTTGAGATTCTCTCTCTATCAAAAACAAGCCTCTACTGTAGAAACTGCTTGTGTGACATCAAGCTATAACTGCACTGTAGATATAGTAATGATCACCAGTAACACAGAACACACTTCAGTTCATTTAGTAACATAGAATTTCTCAGCATTAATCATGAACACTGAATTGTAAAAAAATGGATACCCTCCGTGAACATCAAGTTACTGAACCTAGGGCAGATAATGACCTCACAATACCTATGCATAACGTAAAACACAGATGACTATATTTATAGATGTCACAATGTTGATGACATAATTTTGATGTCATAATGCTGATGACTTTACAATGCTATCCATCAATTTGTTGTCATCATCATTTTTTTTTTTTCCAGATTCAGACTTTGTCCGATTAGATGCCGCCTCATCCTCTTCGTCCTCCATTGAGAACTCGGACAGTGATGGTGAGGAGGTTCTGCAGGGAGAGTTACCTGCCCCTGATGACGAGGAGAACAATGAAATGTCAGCCTCTGTGTCGTCAGTCAGCTCCAGGTTTAGATTCCTCCCACAACACAGCAGTGAAGGCGATGGTAAATACTCTCAGTTTGGCATTTGAATGATAGTTTTGGTAGAAATATTCTGATGATTATCTGCAAGAAACATCAAACGCTCATTTGTCACTAAGATTTTCATTTCTAATTCAAATTTGAAAAATTAGCCTGAATGAAAAGTTAAGGAATAATGAACTATGCATACTTCTTTTTATAGCTTTCATGTTTTTTTAATGAATTGAAATGTTTCCAGGTTCCCAAGAGCAAGTGTCAGATGAGGATGAAGCAGCAAAACCCACGCCACTGGTCCTCCTTAATGAGCCCATACCTCTGCCTGAACCTCATTCTTTCCTTCAACCTCAAGATTTAACTGAACCTCAAGCTCCCGTCCAACCCCCAGACTCAGTAGAAGGTCAAGAACAGGTGCCTGTTGAGGCTAATGTCCGACCCGCAGCACCAGAGTCTGAGGCTAACGTCCATCCAGAAGCACCAGACTTTGAGAATAATGTCCAACCCGAAGCTGAGGTTGAAGATCAAGTTCAAGACCAACAAGAGGTTGCCCCTCAGGATCTAGTGGTTCCCCAAGCTCAGGTTAACCTTCATGCCCTTCCCCGGCCGGCTCAACTTAACCTCGATCCACCACAAGCTCCTCTTCTTCCTGTTCTTCACAATCAAGAAGTGGAACCTGAAGCCCCAGTGGATGACATCAACGATGGGGACACTGAGTCTATGTCAGGACACAGTGAAGACGAACGCACAGAGAGTGAACAGAGTGAGGCACAGCAAGGACATGTAACTGAGGAGGAAGATGGATTGTTGGATGATATAGCTGATATACCGCTGGTTCGTGGGCATCGTCAGTATGTCCATCGACAGAATAAAAGGCTCAACTGGACTCTCGATGTTGTGGTTACCATGAATGTCCTCTTGGTGATCGGCATTGGAATTGGACACTTTATTGGTAGGTTATGCTGTTATTGTACTCAAACCATTTTATTTTCCCCAACCACAAATTGAAGGGTGATAAATGCTTGGGCGTCTGTTCGTTTGTCAGTGCGTTAGTTTGTCTGTCCAAGTTAGGGGACAGCTTTTCTAAGAAACCCATTAAGATAGGATTACCAAATTTTGTGTGTGGCTCCACGGCACAATGCCTTGATAAAGTTTGAAAATGAGATGTGTGAATTATTTTTACCGGAGACATTTGTCCTTGTTTTGTTTTGTTAATCTGATTTAGGGCATTTAGGAAAATGTTGTTAGGTAAAGTGAGAACCAATTTGGCTTGTGTTGTTTATGACCATGTCTTCTTGTTTCATGTTGACTTACAAAGCGTATCAATAAATGGCATAAACTACTGTCATGCTCTAAAAGAATCAACTCATTTAACACTCCGAGCTTTGACTCCAAAACAAGGACATGACAAATTGATAAAATGTGCCCATGTCACCATGCACATTCAGCAGCAGATGTAAGGTCTTCTCCTCTCTGCAGGTTCAATGCATGAGCAGTACATCAACACGGAAGTCCGGCAGGCGCAGCAGTCTGAACTCTCCCTCCTTCAGGACGACCTCCTGCAGTGTCACCAGAAAACAGACCAGATTCTTCAGCGCAGTGAACAACTCCTCAAGGTACATGCTGGCCCAGAAAGAAGATCCTTATAAATGAAGTCCATGATTTTATTTTTTTAAATCAAACAAATAGTCATGTTGATGCATTGTTGCTTGAGAACACTATTGACATGACATGAGGATCATTATTAAGCTTCAGTGACAATGGAAACATGAAGTAAAGAAATCTATGCCTATAAATTAGTTAGGCTTAATTCCCAGATCAAAATTGAGCTCACATTCTCTAATGGAAAGACTTCATTGATAACATTTAATTGCGATATATCCCTTCTCTGTAGAAATAACTGTTACACAAGATGTTGCTATTTCAGTCGGAGCTGGAGCAGAGACAGGAGGTGTTGGAAGCTCTGAGCAGCTCTAACACAGAGTTGAAGGAGCAGGTGAAGACCCAGGAAGCACAGACTCATGTTCTGGGGCAGTGTAGACAGGTCGGTACACGGTCAGCTGGTAGGCTCTTGTGTAGCTGTTGTAAATGAGATCATGACTCACCTTTGCCTCTGCCTTACTCCTCCAGTCCTCTGACACAACTCTCCTTCCACAGATCCTCTGTCAAGCTTACCTCTCACAGCCCAAGCTGTGGTCTGCTCCATGTTACATCATGGGAGTGAACTGATGTCTTCTAAGCTCAATTACTTTAGTATATGACATTATATACATATAACAGCAGTTATTCGCCAATGACATTTACATGAATCCAAACATTTAGAAATAATTTCAAATTATTTTATTACTAACATTAACACCATACATCTTTGGTGTAGTGAATGCATCAAATGATTGATGAACATGTCGGATAGCAGCCACACTTCATGAAAACTTGCAGTGAGTTGTCCAGCAGTTATCTACCTTGGTCTATGAGACCATTTGTTTACTATTGGTAGTTAGTAGTTAGTCTAGCCTTAGGGCACAGCTGTTGTTGGTTTGGGTGTCCCACAAAGTGTCTTGGTTGATATAGTTTATAGCAATGGCATTGCCTTGGCCTTTACCGAGGAAGACCAAGAGTCCAAGTGCCATAATGCTGTCATACCCATGATTTTCTTTTAACAAAGCATCCATCATGTAAACATTCTGCAGCTGAATAACCACACTATTGCTATGCCTTATGCAAGTTTTGCAATAGAGACTTCTGATGGAGAAGACAATAGCGGTGGGTCTGTGGTGTTAGTGATATGTATCACTCCCCAAACCACTCTGACAGTAGTCCAGATACTGCAGTGGAAGCAGATACTGCAACCCTTTAATATTGTCCAGCATGAACACGTCTATTGGCTTGTTCTCTCTGTTTTTATGTGAGTCGTGATGCACTTGCTGAGAAACTGAATGACACACTGATAGTGTTGGTTGCCTTTAAACCCAATAACTTTACAATCTGCAAATTCATCATGCTTTCCAAGAAGATGATTTGATAAGAAAAATCATCAACAGAAGTAGAGAAGTGTGATTCAATGTTGGAATCCTTTGCAATCAAGTTTTGTTTTTCATTCCTATGACATCTTCTAAATGTCAAATTTTCTTGAAATGATTGTACATATTCTTGATAGAGTGTGTGAATGATATTGTCTATATAAGTATGACATTTTTTTTGTAGTTCAGTATATTTTTACACAAATTCCACAAGCCTGGTAGACACACTTGAAACTGTGCCATTTAAAATAACACAGCAATTTGCTGATTAGAAGACAGCTTCTTCAAACACTGGTATACAGACAGTTTGTTTAGAATAGGTTAGAATAGTCTTAATTTATCAATTAACCTCTCAGACTATGTAAACATTAGTGCATACAACTATATGTACATTCATTTAAGTAAATAAGTTCTAAACATGGTGTGATGAATTGATATCAATATATTTTCTATATGACAGTCATTTGCAATTTCAGGCAGAGAAACAGTTGGAAAATATGGGAACTGACTTGAGGAATGAGGTCAACCGGCTGAGACATGAGAATGCAGAACTGAGCTCGAGGATTACTGCATTGCAGTACCAAACAGTCCTACCACAGGACGATACCAAGACCGTGGAGAATTCTAAACTCATCCAGAAATTGACTCTGGAAGTGGACATGCTAAAGCATGAGAATGAGGACTTGAAAGAAGAGATTGCCAGGCTGAAGCTGCTCCTAAATGACCAGTCTAGTGAATATGTGACTGTCGAGGAGGAGGATGAAGGGTACGAGTCCCTGGATGAGGTCACAGAGATCACATCCACTTCCTGTCCAAAGGTTGAAGGTCATGGCAAGGTGATGGACTTGAAAGCCAAGATCAATCTCCTAGAGCAGGAAAACGCTGATATGCGGGCAGAGATTGGACGTCTTCGGTACAAGTCTCATCCGGGCAACTCTCAAGTTCACAGGTTAAAGGAGGGTCAGGAGGATTTGGAAGAAGACGTTTTAACCATTGATGTAGAGTATCCAGGTAAATGCTTGTAAGAAGAACTTCCCCAAGAATAAATTTGATGATTATAGACATTAATCTATATGAAATAAATAATTTTAGATAAATATTTCTATTACAAGGAAGCTCTTTGAATATCAGTTAGATTTCATCTAGATAGTAAAGAAAAGTATTGTCTATTTTCAAGTAACAAATCCTGAACTATTCCTTTTGTAAAGAATTATGATTCCTGAAAAAAAGGCAGCCATTACTTATTTTGTGCTTATCTTGAATCCGATAGCAAACAGAAGGCATAATGTTCAAGATTTCAATTAAACTCTCCCAGGATAACACAAACAACAAATAACAAAGATACTGAAATCATCCTGCATTTCAAAGAAAATGAAGTTTAAAACACTAATGTTCACGGTAAAATTGACCATTGAAACCTGAATGTTTTGTTTCATGCATTATATTGATATTTTAATTATTGTCCTTAGATTCACAACAAGAGGAGGAAGATGAAAGCTGGAGCAAGTTGAAGGAAGAGTTGGATGCAGCAAAGAAACAGGCAGAGAACTGGGAACATCTGTATCTCAACCTCAAGGAGAGAGAGACTGGGCAAAGAAGATGCAATTCCTCTGTTGATTTCTTCACCTGCATGGGTATCTTCACCAAGAAGCTCAACTCTTCCATCAATGCTACAGTTATAAAGGATTTCCTTAATATTACCAGACTCTTGCTATCTGTAGAAGATGTTAAGGATGCATTTGTGAAAGAGTTTCAGAATATCTGGCAGGAGTTTTCAGGTTCTGGGAGTGACAAGCATAGAGAGAAGAATTATAGAGACGGTTCACAGAAAAAGTGGTCTGACAGTGTCAAGAATATCCTGAACAAAACCAAGAGCTCCATGTCAGATGCGAGTCAGCAGATTAAACAAACTTGGAACCAAGTGAAGAATCTTTCCGAAGAACTGTGGAAGAAACATGAACCCTCTTTATCAAAGGTTGCCAACAAAATATCAGAGAGGGTCAGGTCTTTTGGTGATCACCTGCACACTAAGATTCATCAGAAGGCAAATAAATGGTTCAGGAAGGACAGGAATCAGAATGAACATCAGCGGGCACAAGAAAAACCTAAGCATCAGAAGAAATTCTCAGAAAGTTCCCACAAGCAAGAACACAAAGACTGGAAGAAACAGCAGGAGGAGAAGAAGCATCAAGAAAGGATGAGGAAGAAAGAGCAGAAGAAAGAGGATAAATTGAAGAAAAAAATTAACAAGCATTTTCAGAACATGAAGGAACTGATTGGGGAGATGAGTAAAGCCAAACATCTGACAATGACTGAGAAAGATGTTGAGGAGGTCACAGTCTTCTTCACTAACTTCCAAGCAGAGTGGAATATCCACAAATGGTTGACGTCCCAGGACGTTCAATGGACTCTTTGTCAGGCCACCTGGTGGAATCGTAGGCTTCAAAATAAGGTCCCAAACTTAGGTTTGAAATGCTTTGATGCCATTTATGGCTGGCAGTTGAAATGGGTACCAAATGAGAAAGGAAATGTTCATGGAGCCCGTGACAAGGGATATCAGCTTGGTAAGAAACTGAGGAAGAAGATATTGGAGAAGAACCATGCAGAAGGGAAACCATATAGTTATGAAGATGAAAAACTGAAAGATAAGGATTCTGATGTAACAGGGTGGTATGAGCAGAGAGCAAAAGATCGAGAAGACATTAGGAAGGGGAAGGGAGACAAGCTTGCAAGGGAGAAGAGAGATTGGTATAACTCACGGATGAAGAGTCGGGTCCAACAGAGGGAGGAAGAGCACAGGGCAGATTGGTTGTTTGACAGAGCAATGGACAGAGAGGAGAGCAGGTCCTCAGTTTTGAAAGAGGATTCACACAAGGGTACAGACTGGTTGTTTGCTAGAGCTCAGGATCGTGAGTTCCATCACTCTCGCCCGGACACCTGGTACTTCAAGAGGAGCGATGTCAGGGAGGAGAAGAGAGAAAGGACGGCAGCCAATCAGCAGTCTCATAATCATGTTGATGATGTGGATGATGATGATGTTGATGCTATTGATGATGATGATTATTATGATGAGGATGGTCCCGACCTTGACAGGATGGCTCAAGAGGCTGGTTTTTCATGCATAGACTGGTGATGACTGAGATTATTTGATGAATACTTTATGCATTATAATGAATATTTAAATGGTGGATTTGGAAAAATGGGTTATATGACTATTTCTGTCATCTTCTCACAAATTATTTTAAACCATTATAAAGTCATCTTTTTTGTTGATAATTGGATTGTATATTATTTAAAGTAGGATTCACAAGGGTTCATAGTGTTATCTCTACACCGTTAAAAGCTTGTATTAGTAGAGAAGACTTTGTCAAATAAGTCTTCATGATGGTAACTTTCCTCAAGTGTCAAAGAAAGCTCTCTTTTCATTAATGTAACTTTTTTTTCTCTTTATCTTCTCAGAACTTCAGTTAAAATCCTTTAAGTTTTAGTTCATTTCTAGTTATTTTGTTTACAGTCCTTTCTCGCTCATATAAGCTCCATACTTCAAGCTTAAATTTTTGGAACGGTATTGACTAAATTTTCAGCCTATCAAAGCTGAAATGTTTTATGGGCTTATGACATTTCACAGTGTCTGGCACCCAACTGTCCTTTCAGCTCTTCGTACATCCGGATACTTGTCTCTCCTTGACCTCTCACCAAAACACTGCCTCTAGAAAATTTGAATTTTGTGCAGTGACTCCTAAGCAAATAAGTATTTTGTGATTCTGTAGCCCCAAATAAGGGTGAAACGTAATTGTTTCTCCAGAAGCAATGTTCTTATAAAGCTGAAATTTGGTGAACAGATTTTATGGCTGATGAAAATTATAGTTGATAGATTAGGTAACGCTGTGGCCCCTTATATACTTTAGATTATGAATGAACCCAGATGAGCTACAGATCTAATGGCTTTTTATTTTACAAAAAAAGTGTTTGAAAAATAAAAAAATTCAGTTCTTACAACAAATTGGCTTTTGATAAAAATGTTTTATTAAGGATATGTATGATGTTTAAGCTCATCAATAAATGATAGATGTTTTCTGACATACAATGTTGATCAGTCTAAATTTCTGTGTTTTGTATTGCTTTTCAACTCCTTACCAGTTAAAACAAAAATGAACTTCAGAGTGCATGATAATATTTTTCACTAACAGTTTCATTCTTTTTTCGTTTTGTAAAAAGAATGTTTCTTTCAACATATCATGTGCTGATATATTTTGTTTGACAAAATTCCACTTACAAAGAATTCTTGTAAAAAAAATTAGCAATTTAATATTGCTTTTAATCAATTTGTGACTACTAACTTATTTCAAGCTTTACAATGTGCACACCTATTTCCAATTGTAATGTGTTATAAAAAAATATGTCCTAACAATACTTACTAAGACTATCATATAGTTTATAACAAAAATTTATGTTTTATGTATTAAGCTATTGCGTGACACAAATGACATTGTGTTTCAGGTGAATAAAATCTTCAAATAAAACTTTATAATACCAACTATATGCACTTTTATTAGCAGATGTGATATGTACCTGTGTGTGTGATGAAATATGCAGACTTCCCTGTGACTTGTAGAATATAGCATTTACAAATGAATGTGATAGATAACTAAGAATGAGATTTGTTATTCCTTTCCGGATTTATTTGATTTTTGTCTTTCTGTGTGATTAATGGTCTTGCTGCTACCCCCCCCCCCCCCCCCCCCCCCCCCAAATAAAATGTGATTTCATTACTTATTCAGTTATTTCTGATTTTAAACGCACTAGTTCACACCAATATTTCGTAAACACAACAAATGCACAGATACTGCATATCTCTCGACATTACTCACGACCCTCACTCAAGTAATCTACCTCGTAAGTTATTTAACAAATATTTACGTATTCAGGTAGTAAAGTTGATTTTTAAAGGCCGGAAGTATTTAATGCAGCGTAACTTTAAATCCGCATGAACTACGATATCGGAAATATTAAAATTTTGCTTTTAAACAGAAAAGTGGAAACGGCAGCTGCTTTGGTCAATCCAATAACAATGCTAATGTTGTGTTATTAAATTGGTTTATTTACAACATTGCTTTCATAAAAAATATTTAATTCTTTATTCTCAGTTCAGAGTTAAGGTAAATTCAGTAGCTGCACACAATACTAGTTCAGCCGCGTTCAACTGTCAATAATTTATCTGTTTTGTGCACAGCTAACCATAGACTTTTTATATGTCCAAGCCGACAGCGGCTGTCTTAACCTTTTCATTGTTGATTGCAGGTCAACTGTAAAGAATTTTAAGTATTTCTTTGCATCGATAGAAAGTGTAAGTGAATGCATAAGTCCTCTTAAACCTCAAAATAGCCAATTTATACCGGAAAAGCGTGCACTACTGCCTTTAAACGATCACATTGATAATTTTAATTGATGAGATGTTGATTGTAACTTTTTGCTAGAACATCCTCACATATAAATACTGTTGAAGTATTCTTCAATAAAATTTGTTGATGATTGTCATACAAACAATCATGAGTGACTCGAAGTTGGGAACTGGGATCAGAATAACAGCAATTTTAATGATCGTGATGATGTTATCAATGATAATGATGATTTCAATAACCCTTATACCTGAACAAAAAAAGCTGAATGCTTTTTCGGAACAAACCTCTTTGAATATCTTTAAATATCAGCCCTCATAATGCGGCTTCTGGCTCATAAAGAATATATGTCAAGAAAACACTAACACATTTTTAAATTTTAATATAAAATTGACAATGTTTTAAAATAGATGCCATGAACCAGAATCAAATCGTACGAAATGATTAGCCTACTTCCATGTGACCCGAGATGCAAATGAGATAACTTGATTTAAAGTCTTCTTGTAATGCATAGACAATTTATTATACACTACGACAAATAAATACTGTCATTGATTTAATCTGTAAAAGACATTGTCACAGAGCAGTTTCAAGATGACTGCCACTTCAAACCTGCACAGGCCCAGGATACCAGATTACTATTTGAATATTAGGACACTGCAGGTATCCTACTACTGGCTCATTTACTTCACTTGCGAGGCAGCTTAGATGTTGTAGGAAGATAGTATGGTATACCGTGAACATGCTAGATGTCTGGCTGGGAGGCGTCATTCCTAAAGATTTTAGCTCTTATGCTTTTACTGCTCCAGTCTTCATAGCCACTGACAATCTTACTTCAAAGTGTCGTCTTCATAAGATTCTCATTAGACAATCTGGCTCCTAGAGCCTAGAGATCAAGCAGAGAAAATATGGGCATGCTGCAAGGCTTAAAATAGCCACTCGTTGGGGCTGGCGCAATTTATGGCTTGTTTGGAAAGTTTTCAGGCCTTAAATGCTAGATTATCCTACGGCATGGCTCATTGTTTGTCATCTTGGGTCTGTAAACTTTCACATTTTCGACTTGTACATTTCGCACCCACAAAGCTGATTTTTTTCGAGGAGGTACACATTGTACCTTTGTAATCATGTATGTACATTTGGTCATTGGTACGTGGCAGGCATTATTCCTAAAACCTTTCAGAAGCTTTCTCTTCCTTTATCAATAAGAATAGGAAGCATATATATATCAGAATTAACAACGATACTAAAGTTCTTTAATTTGGTCTCGACACTTTAGCGTTGCAGGGGTCAACCTTTCATATTTGTAAACATTCAGTGTCCTAGTCCAAAATGTTTGGCGTGGAAGGGATGCTTTTTGTGTGACTGAAAGAGAATCAGTGGAATCATACTGGCCTGGTAATCAGCTTTCAAACAAATCTTATTTCATGTCTGAAGAACGGTAAGTGAGTGAAATAAAGGTATTTTATGGAAGGGAGGTTGTTAAGAGGTTGAAAGGTAGGGGTAATCTGCCTATGCTTCACTCATGTTTCAGTTGTGTTTAATACATGAAGACAATTTTCACAAGATTTAAGAGTAAATAATATAAGGGAAGCATAAAAAGGATTTATGTTTCGTTCCATGTACAAAAAAAACACTGGAAAGCTAAATTCTTGTGAAGACACCAGGGCCTAGATTTTCGAAGCTATCTTAGCACTTAGTTTGTCGTAATTACAATCCATTAACATTGTCTATCGACTATCTTAGCACTAAGATAGCTTCGAAAATCTAGGCCCAGCAGGTTATGAATGTGTTGATTAACTGCCTATAATAAACCATAATGTATGTAAGTTTCAACCTCGCATGATACAAAATGCAGAGACTGCTGATCTATAGAGACAATGGCCCTATTTTTTATTTTTTAATGTTCATAGAGAAATAGCTCTAAAGAACGTCCCGCCACTGTGAACACTCTGGAAACCTATTTACAGAAATTACGAGGAAAAATATACGTTGATGGTCAATTAATAAATGTTCATGTTAATTAGATGCAAATGTTTCACTTCTTAACATCTATATGGCGATTTTTATTATATTGGTCTAATTTTGGCTTTAAGAGATAAAGAAGCAAGTTTAGAGGCAACATTTGAATTGATATAACATACTCTATGACACAAAACACACCTTTTCAAATCAGTCATCTCTTTGGAAAGTTCTTTGGCGTCTTTATGGAGAAAAGGTGTATATCATAAATTTCTTTCCGTATATTAACACAAACAAATCAATTAAAGCAATATATAGTTTTATTTCATACAAACATTCTTTAAAAACATTTCCATAAATCAGTTGAAATATGTGCGTATGATATACGCGTTCTACCTGGTTTTTAATCAGCTGTCTTCTGTATTTGTGTTTAATTCTATAAATAACATGAATATTTATGGACCAGGATGTAAAACATCAAACTCCATAACGTAACGCATGGTTAACTACTGAATGGAAGTGCTGAAAAGAGTTATGCTGGTTTAATGTGCATGTATATGTCATGGATGACTTCAGAACAATGAAGTCAAGATTTCACTTTCTTCTTAGCCGAACAAAGATGTCTCAAATATATATGCACTAACATATTTTAGCGTGTTAATAGTATTTCGCCACTGTTGAAAGGTATTCGAAAGTAAATTGTGAATCCATTTTCAGAAAATGTTTTGAGTGTTTTACGATTAATTCATCAGGGTTGCAGAAACTGATTCACTTGGGAATACACAAATATTTCAAAAACATGAAAATAGTTATATAAGTTGTCGAACATCGACACTTCTCGCGCAGAAATACATTTAGATCGACAATTTTATGTCATATAAATAGATCGTGAAAAAATATTTCATTAGATTGACTGACAACAATTCTGATAAGAAAAACATGCAGGTTTTCGATAATTGAAAATGAACCTCCAAAAAATATGATACTTATATTCTCACTAAATCCAAGATATGGTGTTGCTCTTCGAGAAACTACCAGTCACACGACTGAGAAGTAATATCTACAAGTTAAGTTTAAAAACAATTCTCTGCGAGAACAAATACATTGTCCTTATGAACAATTATATGCGAGTGATTATACTTGAACACAAACTCCCCGGTCGAATGTCAGTTCCAAATTCATATCCTGGTTGTCTGTGAAGGATGCACGTATACTCCCATAACCCTTAAAGTAGAAACCATATTTTGAAACTAAAGATGACGTTCTATTCATTCATTGACTTCCTTGTTAACATAAAAAAGATAAAAATCCCATTATCCCGAAATGCCCTTGTCCCTAATCTAAGGATATCCAAACCTAATTTTATTAAATTTAGTTTCATAATTGTGCTAGATTTCGACGGTAAACACTTCTCCAAATTTCCCCGAAACATCTGTCAATGGCGGAGTAAGAAAAAATCGGGTTTTTTAAATGACTTTTTAGACACGAATCGAGAATATTTTCGTCAGATCAACGTTTAAAGGGGGTCTGCAACTCTTAATTTTTAACTTCCATTGTTTAATTAGCGAGGCCCCGCGAGAGTTGTAAATCTCAATCAGCGCGCCCTCTACTCACCAGTGTTTTTACTGCACTGCTGCCTACGCTTCCGATCTGAGAACTGCGTCCTAGAGGTCGCGTCAGGTGACCTATGCAGTCCAGTTAATTGAGACGAGGCTAAAAAGTCATTGGCACGAATTGATGTAGCGGGCCTCTGAGTATTTGAAGTTATGGAAGATGCAATGTCTCAGACAAGGCGGCCTGACACGACCCCTCTTGTGGAGTACTCAGATTAGAAATGCTGCATAGTGCGTGTTGTAGGTTCCACCTGCTTTCAATGAGATTGCATCACTCCGTAACCTATTCGGTTTAAACATCTCAAGGATCTTGAAATGACCGTTTCTTAAACCAACCAACAAACACCTGAGTTTCTCTTATTAGGACAGCAAACCGAACATCGATACATATCTTTCTAATAAAATAATGAAACATCACATATGCAATATATTTCCAGATCAATGTTGGTGTATACCTATATTCCTGCTAAATCAAAGCTCTGCATGTATTAGATGTTCGATACAGGTTTAGCACCATGATCCATCGCAACTCTTTTTAATCAAGGCACGTGTACATCACTTCACTGTGTACACGAGACAACTGTGCATTAAATGCAACCAAGAGTTTGTCAGAATGATATTTGCGATGGTATTGAATTAACACACTGTGGTTTCTCCTTCTATATGGAGGCGCTAAGACACTCTTAAGGTCGATATACGACGTTAAGCACCATTTGGGAAAAGTTCAAAATGGCAGTACTCTCCATCCGTGTCGTCGCTTCTACAAACCAACCAGGAGGATGTACATGATGCCTAAAACCATAAAGGAGAAGACACACAACAGAAGAAGAAAGTCCGACTTCATGTTTGAAGGGCAGTTCATGTAGTCCGCCGTCGTTACGAAGGAGACGAAGGGGGCCGGAAGTATCTCCAGTGAGATGTCATCAGGGTCCACCATATTCCTGTCGTTCTTGCTTACCATCCTCATGGTTTCTAAAAGATTGATATTCTTGAATTATATGATTGATATTTGTTATTTGTATGATGATCAAGGTTGTACCTATCATTCGTAATAAAACAGTTGCCATGTTTAGAATAGACCTTTAAGACGCTTGGCGAGTTGAGAGTTGTGGTTTTATACATGCCATCGTTTTGGAGAAACAAACAAAAAAGTCCGTTGGAGTTCCATTTCACAAAATACTTGAAGTAATAATGAAAGAAGGCTTAACGGTTAAATCATGAAAGTTGTATGTAAAAATATCGAATCATATCCCCTAGTTAGCTTATTCATTCAAAAAATGCCTTGTACATTAAGAGATTGGAAGCACAGTTACAAAATTGTAAAAATCTATTTATATTGAAAACCACATCACAATAAAGCTGTTTTTCTCCCTGCTTTACAAAACAATCCAAATTTGCGTTGCCATGAGCAAGCCACTTTACATTGTCAGTTTTTTTATTATCAAATAATACTTTTCAACTTTAAATTGTAACTTTACTGAATCAATTAGCATTAATAGATGGGGTTTTTTAAACAGTCAGTACTCTGGTTTATGGGACTCTAACATCGTATGCAGAAAACATTTTAGACAGATACATGCCAAGAAAAAACCTCATGTGGTGCTGTCATTAAGGATTAAAAAGAAAGATGGCAGATTAATTAGCATGGCTAACACATTGGTGGCTTTAGGCATAGGACATTGCGTATAGTGAATTGAACGAAAATAAAGAAGACAATACTTATATGAATGAATTGCGCATTAATCAAAAATGAAGATTTGTATTTATATCATGGCGTAAATGATACGCAATGGCTATCAAGTTCGTATGGGAATTGAGTTAGTAAAAACGCACTGCTATCACGGATAAGTAACAGTTTCATAGATTGAAATATGCCATTCCGTTACCGGGGAAACGACACTAAAATTCGTCATGTTTACAATTAAACGCAATTGTCTAAATCCATTCCTATCCTCACTTATTCCTTGTTAACGATTACTCTTAGAGCCGGCAAAATGGAATTTAAAAAGCGTACATAATATAACGAATTCGTGTAAAACATTTACAGTGTATATACAGGATATTCAGTATGTGCATTATCAATGATGGAAGTGTGGTACCTTACCTGCAAACTATTACCGTGTGGCTTCAAATCATCCCTTATACAACTGAATATTTACTACCTTCAATGGTGAGTTTGATTTTCATGAGCACAGCAGGCGATAGTAAACACAAAACAGGAACCCCGGAGGGCATCATGGTGTCCTTGGTAGGATATGTGACGAAATGATATCTAGCCCTCATCGAGGATTGCGTGAATATATTTCGTTACAGATGTCGCGTTTTAAGGCACATCAGTGTGCGATCAACCATTTACTCGGACGATGGTTATGTCAGCGCGAACTTATTTTTGGAAAATAAGTGTGACTGGGGTGGTGACGACTGAACAGGTGAAAGGTTAAAACAGGTATGTTAAAAAAAGGAAATATTTGAATATTTAATTCGTGAAGAACGTAAAAATATCATTTAGACATTAGATGTAAAAGTAAAAAGTCAGTTCAGGAAATTATTGAAATAAATTCAAGCGTACTTTTAACGCTTCAGGGCTTAGTACATGCATGATGTGCCATTTAATACTATGGAATATTTAATAATATGGAATGTGTATTGTAAATTGTACATGTACCATATACTTAAACCATGAAAGCGTAACTTGGTCGTCAAGCATAAAGGCGATCATGATTAATTATGTGTATTATTAATAAGATCTACTTAGCATCGGTCGATCCAGATTGGGTACGGTAACCACGCCCGAAGTAACTCTCAAACAATACAGCATGCATAATTATAGTGAACGAAAGATATTAAATGCAACGATTAAAACGAAAAATCTAACCTGTGTTGTATTCTATTTAACTGAGCGGACTTGATACATTGCAGAAAGCTTATGGTAATTTCACGTCACAAAGGTATTGTTATAGTGCATTGAAGGATCTCCCTATAATTAAACAGAGTATGTTGTTGGAGTCAAATATGTCAAACTTCATAAATGGTGTTATTTTAACGACAAGTAGTTGTTGTTTCAGAAAATCAGAATACTAATACTTATTAGTTCAGACTAATGACAATAAAAGGGTTAATGTAGTGATTAGTGATCGAAAACCGGACAGTGTCGCGCGCCAATGATTCAAACGTAATTTCGGAAACTTATTTACTGCACACACAAACACAAATATTGGTTGATAGTGGTCTATAGTAGGTCATTTAAGTATTATACACGTTAATCGAACACATTATTTCGAATTTTCAACATTTATAGGGCCGTTTTCCGATTATCAGTGAAAATAAGAAAATGTCACAATTTTGGGAAGATAAAGATGCAAGTGTAGGGACGAGATTTTTTTACGTAATTCAGGTCATAAGGTATTTTGGCTTTTACTAAAGCCAAATTGAAAATCACGAAACATACTCTGTGTCACTATAATGTTGAGGTTGTTTTGTACAATGAAAACCTGTTTCACAATGGCATGTATTTAATTATGGAAACAAAGTCCTAGATGATATCTGGGGTCTAGGGTAAAAATTAAAGACATATTTAGATAAAAAAAGAAAGATGCAACGCGCTCAACGCCCCTCTTATATTGAATAATGTAGTCTAATTATTATATTCAAATACTCCATTTGATTAACCCATGGGAACTATCCCAACATTTTCTCTTTACATCGGCCAGCTAGTATAAAAAATAGATCAGGTACTTGCAATGTCGAAATATTCCTCCGATGAAATCGCTACGCCATCGGCAAAGCCTTGATTTCTCCCTGTAAAAAAATTTCATTACAAAATCGCAGACATTTGAAATTTGAATTGTCGACGTCGTGAGACGACACCGTTCCGTATTGACCTGCTTGAACTCAATTTGTAGATCATGCAAGACTAATTACATGCCAGACATTTGAATTGTTAATGTTAGATAGTTAAAAATTGGATTTCTAGCGTCAGGATCAATGGGCGTTACCTGACGTCGGTGAAACGTTTGTAACATCATCATCATCATAAACCATGGGCTCATTTATCTTAACCTGACAGCTAGAATGCAATCTTTAAAAAAAATCCGGCTTAATTTACGTATATATGAAAGGCAAAGAAGCAGAACGACCCAAGCCAGACTAAGGTTGTTTTTAAATACTCATGCCCTGACAATCATAGTCCTGCTACATGGCTGTATATATAAATGAGCCTTTAATACAGTCTATGTCCACGTGTGTAGATTGACTGAATACTATGAAATAAGGAGCTCAAAGAAAAACATATTATGGATGAAGGAACATTTAATTATGAAAATTTTCATAAGTTTGCCGTGGAACAAGACAAACATTCAACCTAGATCTATGAGTCTCAAAATTCTTCTGACATGTTTTTGCTTTTGAATTTCAAACACTATTAAAGAATTTTTCTCCTCTTGAAAATTAGGAAATGAATTTAATTCAAATAAACTTTCTTGAGATACTTGTACAATCATAAATATAATACAGGAAAAATAACACTTTCGATACCATTGATAGTTTACCTTACTTCACTGATAGAGTACTGTTGCAAAGATGAATATTGCGATGCATTGGAAATTCGATCTAATGTTACACCCCCAGAAATTATCTATAAAGTGTATGGTGCAAACGCTACGACTTCGCCGTATTATTCAGGGAAAATACACTACAGGAACATATTTCAAATATGAGACACCGAGATATTTAATGAAATTTATTTTACCATGGTAAGAGTAAGACATAACAAGAGATATTTCTAAATATTGTCAATAATTATAATAATAACTTCCGTATTTGGCGAGTTAAAGGTCCTCGGTCGGTTTAATTTGCTCATGAAGTCGACAATATTATCAAACAAACAACCATTTGTTACTTCTACCACTTTTTCACTGTTTCTTAAATTGTAGATAAGGGGATGTAATGTATGGTAAATACATCATTTGCTTTTGAACAAATATTGAAATTCTTTATTACGGAAATTGTCTTGAATTACTCATCATTGATTCTACCTCATAACCCAGAGATTTGCCATTTGATTCTTTGTATTTTCTTACCTTTGCAGTTTGTTTACGATATGCGCAAAACGACTATTAGCATATATGACTATGTTTGATAAAAACATGATAACCATGCAGCCAATCAGCGATCGTGATAATATCAGAAGGGTTTTTCCCTTACTAAAACGTTTCCGTCTCATGTGGCTCTCTGTACGTGGATCGTTTTACGTGACCTAGTTACCTGTTCGTCGACATGCTCTAAAGACCGTACACGGTGATGCATCAACAACGCAGCAAAGAGCAGTAAAGATAGTCATTGTTCACGCAACTGATAGATATAGCACTGAACAGGTTTTATAAAAATGTGGGAACAATTCTATAGAATGAAATATAACAAACTCTTTCATTACTTTATTAATCATTAATTCCTCTTTAGCAGTAGAACAGGTTTGGACATTAAATTAGAATAAACTGAGATTTTAAGATAACTTCGGATTTGACATAAATACATTTCGTCAGTAATTTTCATTGTGTCTTTCCTTGTCATTTGAGTCCATGCCCCATCTCAATGGGTAGGTAGTGATTATAGATTCGATATTTCAAATAGATTTACTTTTTCCTGCTAACAACATATATTTTCATCATTAATTGCCTTACAATAATGTTCCTTATCATAACTCTTTATATAAATTTATTATATTCAAAATCTCCGAATTGCCGAAAAAGGCGACCTCTTAATACACTACTACATCTAGTTCTAAGACGATCGAGACTTCACCAGTGTTAGACTTCAGCCATATACCATCGACAATGTGCTGATAAAGTCTTACCAATGTTAGATAATAACACATACTGATATTGATATCCTTAACAAATGCAAAACTAACGACTAAAATATTTAGAAATTTATTTTTCAGAAAATATGACAAACATATGGTTGCTGATTTGGAGTTTATTATCTTCAACTATAATCTAAATAATCAAGAAGGATACATATATATATATTCACGATTAATACAAAGTACTTTGTACATATAGAACAAGCGAATGTATTAGTTCGATACGAAATCGTAGAAATATATGTAGAATTGCATACATGATTGATACAAACAGCTTTGTTCACTTAGAAAATGCGGATATATTTGGTTTGTAAAAAAGGCTTTTTATAAGTAACACAGTAGGATAATAAATAATACAGGTTCACGATTAAGTCCCGACATGGCGCCATCATGGAACTACGCATACATGTGTATCATATGAGTCCGCTCATCGTTAAGGTTGAAGTTGTTCTCAGTAGAAGATTGTGCTGTTGATTACGTTCAACTACCCTTTAGCTGTTTGACAAGCTTTTCTTGTTTTCTGTTTTAATCAGCGAAAATATTTTCGGTGTTTTTGAAAACATGTCAAGTCATGTAAGCATACTTTAAAAAAGGAATATGATCACAGAATACTCAACTAAAAATCAGCTGTTTGGCAAAACATTCTTGTTCTTTGTTCATTATCAGTGGAAATATCGTCGCTTTGTTTGAAAAATTTAAAAAGTCTTGTCAGCACATTTCTGTTGAAAGAATTCCATGATCACAGTTTACATTCTTAGAATACAGTTGTTTGGCAATGCATTCTTGAGATCTATTCTTAGTGAAGTGGAAATATTTCTCTCTGTATGCAAAATGTCGAGGCTTGATTTAGACTTCTGTTAAAAGATATCCATGTTATTACTCCAGTTGTCCATCAAGAAAACACCCTTCTACTTTTCCTCTTCTTCTTCGCGTCCCTTCAGCTTGGCAGCAAAGGAGACGTAGTTGAACATACCCTTGGAGATTGGCGCCTCCTTCCAGGTCTGTTTGATCTCCTCTTTGGTGAAGTTGTCTCCCATGTTCTCCAGCAAGTCCTTGATGTACGCCTCGGGCAGGACGCCCTTCCCTTCCTCGTCAAACATGGCGAAGGCGTTACGGATGGCGTCCTCGGCGTCAGTACCACCCATCTTGTTACCGAACAGGTTAAGGAAGGTTGTGAAGTTGAGAGGTCCTCCCGCTTCCTTCAACATCTCCTTCAGCTCAGAGTCTGCGGGAACTTTGCCGATGCTGGCGTAGATGTTCTTCAGTTCCTCAACGTCGACGATGCCGTCTTTGTTGACGTCGATAAGAGCGAAGGCTTCCTTGAACTCCTGGACTTGGGACTGCTTGAACATGCTGAAGACGTTGGTGGGAGCCATGGTTGGATCTGTAGGTTTGCTGCTTCACAAGAAGAGATGAACTGAGATTGGAAGCTGGAGAACTGAATGACGGATGATGATCCACCCGGGTTTATATACAGTCCTATGATTACGTATCATACTTACAGGCAGATGAGTATTACGCAATGTTGCGACTGATATCACGTTGCATGGTAATTCGTTAACAGACCCATTAGTTATGCACGTGTACTGTCGATATGGCCATGTGGCATCCAGATGTTACCGTGTTGTACAATGTATAATGCATATGAAAAGTCTTGTTGCTGCTAGTCTTTTCGTAATTAACGCTTTGATGAATTCAAAATCATAAACGTTTATAGAATTTATGACCATCCGAATGTTAAAATGAAAGTGTTTTATACTTGTCATGTATATACGTGCATGTAAAAGTTACAGCTGATGCCATGCAATGCTTGTTTTTATAATAATTTGAGAATTATTTATGATTAGTCAAAAATGATTGTGAAAACTCTACTGCATTCAAATTAGTTCGCTGAAAGAATCTATAAATCGATGAATGGGTTTTATGACTAATGGGAAATCTTCTGTATGTGTATAAATTTGAAGTAGTTGATGGTATAGAAAATTTCACGAGCGTTGATATATCGCCATCCAGTCCCTCACACTTTTAATTAAATCGTTATTCATGATGTCAGAGGATCCGATCCGGAGCATTTCATATCAACATTTTTAAAAACCCTGATGGTGTGTATGAAACTAAAGCTAAGTGAATTAAAGAAACAAATTAATTAATATAAAATATCTTAAAGGTCAATATATCTTTAAGAATGTCGACATTTTATGAATCGCATTTTTCATGAAGGGTTAAAAACAGGAAAAGATAACCGGCAACTCTATCATTATTGTTCATTACTAAAAATTAGATATTACTGTATTTGATTTTGATACGCATTACTTATGTTACGTTTTGCAGCAGTCTGCAGTGAGGCCATTACACAGCAGGATGTCGTGATCACAATACCGCAGCTTTTAGATGTCAATCTGTTATACCATGGATGTTAACTTACAGGTTGATCAACCAAATTTCTTCCTAAATTAATTTCTTGAAATCTTATGATACAAAAATAAAATGAGTCATTGAATTTTTTTAATTTTCTTACTACATCTTGCATGTTGCAGATGTAATAATCCTAGTCGCCTCACTGAGCATCTTTTCATTTCGATGATTTTTATTGCATATGGTATAATTACAGGTCTTCAGTTCTGTTATTTATTCAACAAATTTGAAATCATAACTGTTTAAGAATTGTTGACAACTATAAATGTGAATTAAAAATAAAGGAATCGTGTTATTTATGTTTCAGCAACTTCAAAAGAAGCTTTTTGAAAAAAATTGTTTTTATTCCATTTCATTTAATACATTTTACATGAAAGGGCAATGTACATATAATTGAGCTTTCATAAGCTTTCATAAACCAGGAAAGAAGCTTAGTAGGATTGTTACAATAGGTAAACTTAATGAATGGATACGTGTATAAGGTTTTTTATAACGAAAGATTTATATTGTTTACGTAAGAAACAATTGGAAATTCATTATTTTGAAGTTATTAGGAATATATTATAATTGAATAACAAGACTGTTTTTAATTTAGATTTTCATCAGTATCTTGATTATCATATTAAATTCATAATTTAAAAAACTCATAATATCAAGTTGAACAAAGAAGTATATATCTAGAAAAGAAATTATATTTAAATCACACAATTTTTAAATCTTATTTTAAAACCCCCCACACATTTGAAGTTTTCAGAAAATGATATAATTAAATATAAATCTAAAAATCTATCGACGATATCTTTCAGAAATTGTTTATCTTTGAGGACAATAATTTTAAGAATATTACAGTGTTATGCATGATCATTATTGACTTTAAAAGATACTAAATAATTTGATCCTAATTGAGCATGATTATCGATATGCTAATGCATGTGGTTTTGATACGCATACTTATCTAACGTGCATCATCATTCTCGCAAAGGCCATCTGAACAGCCGTCAGTAATTCAATCTATAAGTTCTTCATTAAGGCCATATCCTACTGTGGTTGTACACGTACTTATGTAATTATTCTTATATTTGATTCCTACATTTTGATAATAAACAGATAAAAAGAAAATAGATAAATAACTAACTAAATAAATAACTAAATAAACAAAAGGATAGATTAATAGAGAGAAAGGTAGGTATATGGTTAGATAGATAGATGAATCAATTAAGAGACGACTGATCGAACGCATACATGAATGAATGAATATATTAATAGATAATAGAGACTCAAGAACATTTCTAACTTTTTCAGCTCATATACGAAACTGTAATCGGTGAAGAAATTGTGTTTGAACAATACGTGATAAAGAATGATAACACACACATACACAGTAAATACACATCTTTTCTTTCTATGACAATGTCACATGACATCATTTACAAAGTATAAAAGTTTTGAATATTTGAATAATTTTAAAGATGATAGTTGGTAAACTTTTCGCTAGATACAAATGACCATGATGTAAAAGAGATTAAATCAAACAAAAATAAAGAGTCCACAAACATCACGGTTGGAGTATCGGGACATTCTTTTTCAAAAACATTCATTTCAGCGACTGACGTTACTCTATTCTTTTTCAAGAACTTCAAATGGAATTTATCTGGGCAATCGACTACAACAATTAGAGAAATTCATGTCGGCCATGTGAAACTTTAATCGGGCACTGCATGTACGTCAATGCGTGTCTGTGAGTATTATAATGCAAATAATGGTAAATGTCTGCATGTATCAATGATAGAAACAGTTCGTGTTTTTAACATTTCATTTATATTCTTAGATATACAACAGACCATCAAATTACTTAAGTTATTATTATCATGGTTGCCATTTATGGAAATTGTATCTTTCTTGTGAGATTCCTTGGATTTCAAAGACGTCGTAGATGAAAACCACAGTGGAACTTTTAAATGCACAGTACCAACGATTAGTTGACATTCGATACCGATTTGGCAATCATACAAAAACTTTAAATGAAATGAAATATTTAACGACGACTCCTGGACTTTAAATGATCTACTGACCTTACTGTGCAAGGATAAAAATTTATGGCTCTTATGGTAAACATTTGGCATAAACATTATATTTATAAGTGAACATTTGAAGAAATAAAAAATAAAAATCAGGCATTATTGTGGATATTTATCCAGTGCAGAGTGAAGGACAGCTAAGAGTGGAAACTGTTCTTACATTAAATAACTAGTATTCATGTATATTCGAGGTGAGCTTTACATAAAAATTGGTATGTTGTTTTTCTGTTTCCATTGAAAACTAGTTGCCTAATGATTATATTCTAATCATTTGGGATGAATTTATTAGATGATTCGAAGTCATAAAACAAAATATGGTACTTAAGTACGTAGAGAAGCCAAGTAATATTTCACTGAAGTCACCGAGCAAAACCAACGTGTCACCAAGATGATTAATGAAGTGTTTGGAGCATCGTTTCTAGACCATGGTTATTTTCCCAGGTTTTCCATTTTTATAACTCCTCTGTTGAAACAAAAGAAGGGCAAAAGAATAAAATGAAAGTTTTCATTGAAACACTTGACATTTTGAGAAACAGATATCTAACTACCACTCTAACGCACGAATTAGTAAATGTATCAACATTTATCATACACATTTAATCCATTGTGCACTAGAAAGGAATATTTTGATATAACAGATGTTTGATCATCATCTGGGATATGAATTGTGTTTGTATATAATGTATCATGTAGTTATGATCGTATACCAACATGGATGTTTATGAGAATAAAGAAATAATTTGAATTTACAGTTTGATATTCTCGTTGGTGTGCAAAGAAAAATAAGGACAGAAGAACGAAGTTATAAAGGGTTCAGTGTGCATGCGTATAAGGTAAAAAAGAGGTAATTTATTAGGGGAGGTCATTTGGGGTTTAACGCCGCTTTCAAGAGAATTTCACTTTTATCGCGGCTGCTAGTATTATTGCAGGGAGAAAGCCTGTGACACCATTGTGGTTATGCACTGCGGTGAAACCTGCGTGCATCGGCTGAAAGTAGCGAACCATGGGTGGCATTGCACCCAAACCTCACTGCGTGTAGAACAGTTCTCTACTGCAGACAAAGTTGCAGAGCCTCTGGCGGGATTCGAACCACGGATCACATGATCCGAAACCGACTGAGCTAACCACTGCGCTATCCCGCCCCTAGAGGGATTTCAACCAAGATCGGTCCGGAGCGTTTCTGTACCAGATCAAACAGATGCTATAAAGGAAAGCAAACCAAAATATAGATAACATAACAGTGAAACTCTTGCTTTCGGTGATTATCAGTTCTCAATAATAGCAGTAACATATTCCCAACTCATGGATGTACATGAAACTCTTTTAACTGTCTAAAGGTGACTTCGAATTTAGGTGTATCAAACAAGGAATAAGATACTCACAATACACAAGGATGAGTATAAATGAAATGGTGAGCACAGTTACTGGTTGACGTACAGGTGTACACACAATTACACCATCTACCTGCTGATGACTTGTTACTCTCATTGAGTTGCGTAACTGGTACAATATTGATGAATACAAGTCGGGTTATTTCGAGCTGTTATGTCTGATTCTGGTCATATCGATCAAAGTACAGACAGCTCTGCAACATATCGTCTCCTTGGCAATATCCATTTATATTGATTACCAGAGTATTAAAACACGTTCCATAGCTGTTAGTTGCTATTTAGTTGGATGCGTTATTCAGCTCTAAGTTCAGAATGTAAAATCACCCTTGTCCCTTTGTTTTGAAAGAGCATTTGTTTCTTCGTGTTCAGACAGTGTGTTACGAACTTCTGACGAATGGTGTGAGACGCCCATTCTCACTTTTGAGACTCAATCTCTCCTCTCATTGACCACATTAAATATTTCTCGAAGCTAATAGAAAACTGTAACGCAGGTATCTGACAGATCTGTTCTCCAAACAAGGTCAATTATCTGTAGCATCACAGCATCAACGAAGAACTCTTGTTGTCAAAATTTGAAAAAAGAAATCATGGTCCTTTGTGAAGAATAGCAAACCAAGTCATATCAACTTGAACTTAATTTTGAAATAGTTTAGTATGCGTTTGAAACCTATAAGTGAGACAGGAATAAGAATGTATTCCGGCATTCATTTAAAGGGGAATGGATGTTGTGGGCGAAGTCTTTCAAAATTGTCCTATTATGACCTCTCAATAGGCATATCCACTGATTTACCGGGTTAGAGAAGCCATATGTTACTTTAAAGTGCATCCGGCTACATCAGCGTATTTTAATCAGCAGAGCCCCTTTAATATGCAGATAAGAGGGGAAGTGAGTATTGATACACACCTGAAGACATCATCGGAGATGACAATTATTGAGATAGACCATCTGACGACAGTTTACAGACATAAACAACCTTTTCCGGTCATTTACTTAGGAATTACAGCCTGTTGAATACATGTGCCCTCCTGTAATCATGGAAAGTTATAAAACGTAGCATCAAGTGGTAAACAAGTTTCTTACGAAAGAAGGCGTGAATGCGACCGAAATACATAAACGTATGTCCAATTCGTACTGTTGCAAAATGGTCAGCTGAGTTTAAGCGGGGTCGCAATTTGACGATGACCGAAACGCTGTTGAAGCCATTATAAATTAAATGGTTGCTTAATCATATCCGATCGTAGAATACAAGTGAACGAGAAATCTTCAGAGTGTGGCGTGTCTCAAATAAGTGTTTGCATTAAAATTCATGAGCACTTTTGCATGTCTAAAGTGTCTGTAAGATGGGTGCCACGAAACTTAAATGCACAATATCGACACCAGAGAGTTGAATGCATTCGTGAACTCTTGGCCATCTACAATGCTGATCCCGATAAATTTCGTGCCCGTCTGGTGACAGGGGATGAAACGTGGATTCATCACTGGGATCCAGACAGGAGCCAACTATGCTGACTTGTTGAAGCAATTGAGAGCGGCTATCAAGAAAAAGCGGCGCGACATGTTGACTTCTCGAGTTATGGTTCTTCATGACAACGCTTCAGTGCACAAGAGTCGTATTGCACAGGCTGCATTTCAACAATGTGCCTCTGAAAAACTTAACCAAAACCCTCTACAGCCCAAATCGACTTTATTTGTTTCGCAATTTGAAATCACACTTGCATGATACAAGACTCAGGCTTCAGTTTAACATCCACGTCTATGAACTTGTTTACTTCCCCTCGTATCTATTGGGCCAAAGACTGAGCTCGCATCGCTGACGGCTGGTTATTCATGAATATGTAATGCATCAATTTTTCAGCTAATGAAATGTCGTTTTGCAAGCAGCTGAATCAACAGATTTGTACTCCGGGTAGCGATCACACCAGTGGTCCCCATAGAATGACAGGACAATCTAATAAATTCTCAATCTCATTGAAATCCGATCGCAACTTGTTCTTCGTACCTCGCTGCGTTTGTTACATCGAGGTTTCACCTGATTTTAATAGGACTGATTTATTTTAATCTAGGACAGTAAAACTCAGACTGAACTCCGCCCTTTCTAAATCATTAACATATATGCAATGTGAAAGAATATTTAGTCGCCCTTGTAACAGCGATTCCATAAAAAAGACAAATATTAATAATTAGTAATACATGGAGCTGTTCAGAAGACATTTACACACATGGTTGATTCGAACGAGTGTACATTGCCTTTCAGACAAATATCATTAGGTTTCACAAAGTTTTCTTTGATAAATCTATAGTATGCATAACAGTGAGACGATTAGAGTCTTTACAACACAAATGTCATCTTGGAAATAATAGCATTTAAGGGGGGAAATCTGCCATTTTTTAAATATATATCATAATGTATTTGCTCATCCTGTCCGAAAATTCAAGTAAAAAGCCAAAAGCTCCGTTATTTATAACAGTAGAATTCATGAAATCGGTTATTAGTCACTTTACAAACACTTACAGAATTTTATATATTTCGTAAACACCTATGTTGAAATGGAAAATGTTAACACATCATGCCACTTTAAAAGATTTTATGGCGCTTCAAATGGAGTTTAACTATAAAAAATCCCGATAGTAGAGACCAATTCACACGACATGGAGCAACATTCTCTTTTTTATATTCTGGTCATTGAACAGAAAATCGGAGATAATATACTTTAAATCCTGGCGCAAAATCCCCTTCGGTTATCACGCAAAACAGACCTACATCGATTCTTACTTATATACCATAATTTCAAATAGCATATTTCTCTGTCTGCTTACAATTTTTGCTCATCGGACAAAAATTAGTCGGATGGTAGATAATTCGTATGATGCATTTAAAATCGTTTAGTTATATGTATAATCATATGCACAGAGAAACGTTTTTGAATCTGATTTTCTGTATTCTGAGCCAAAGGCATCATACTGGTTAAAATGTCTCTGTCGGTCTACATACAAAATAAGAAAAAAGATGATTATTGTTTAAAACAAATTTAATAATAAAAGTGGCAATGCTCATATTCGGCAAACTATTCATTATAACAACTGTCACAACACAATCAATTTTATCACAATTCATAAAGTTTAGTTTGCAATGCTTACTTAAAAAAGATGAAAATAGAATTGTAAATTAATAATTTAAGTTGTACGTATTAAAAAAACTACATCACATAAAATCATATATTGCAATTATCAAAAAAAAAATTTCGAGTTAGCAAAAAACAATTAAACGATGGACCAATGTATCAGTGAGTACCGTTTCAGTAGTGTTTCTTTTGGCTACACACAATACCTTGATTTAAAATTATTTCAAATTTAAGTTGTAGGCATTCAAAATAAGTATACCACATAAATCGTATATATTGCGAATATCGAAAAAACATTGTTCGATTATGAAATAAAAACAATTAAACGGTGGACCAGTGTTAAATGAGTATCGTTAATTTAAACTACACACAATAACTTGATTTAAAATTACGTCATTTATAAAAATTAATACTCGTGGTAAGTATAGAAGGTATAAAAAGTAAACTTATAAAAGACGTAAATGTCATGGATGTAATGTTTGGCAATGAAGTGAGATTCAAATTACAGCTTGTTTCACCTTTCATTATCGATGCTCAAAAGCCAGTCACGCATGCTTTTTCAAGGTATATTGTTCAAGTTGCATCCTAAGGCCTATGGATGTATTGCAACGCAGGGAAATCCTTCGTACGTTTGAGTTGTAGAATCCTTGAAAGATCCGGGTGTGAATCATGTGCAGCTGCATCCCAAAAGTTTGTCCCCTCTTAAATATTGAAGTGGAATATCAACTAATTTGGATATGCCAGGTAGTTTTTGATCAATCCTAAGAAGTCTATTTGCGACGACAGATCCTCCTCATTTTGGATGAGTACATTTGCCAAAAAGTTAGGTGATCAATCCGGAGGTATATCCCTCACTAACTCCCCTACATCATGAAGCTGCTGGAACTCCTGCAGGATAGCGTCCCCCTTCAGGTCCCGCATATGTTTGAGTTCTATGGCTAGATCCCTAGTGAGCGGGTCAATATTCTGCATCTCTCGACTGAACTGCCCTTTCTCCGCCATCTGACGAGCAATCTCCCCATAATGGAGCGCTTTCTCCTTCTTGTCCCTGTGCTGGCACAAAACCGCCCGGGCCAGGTAGTAAAACATCTTCCGTCTCGAGTCCATGTTCTCCCAGCTATTCTCCAGGCGGTCCAATACACATTCCGCGGATTTCAGATCCGATGACGTCACTTGACAATGCGCCATCTTGTTGCCAAGGAGACCAAGGCCGAGGTAGAAGCACGCCATTTTGACGTACAGCATCCGGGAGCAGTCTTCTCTGACTTCATGCTCCTCTTGACTGAAGTGGACTTCAATGGCTTCTTTGATCCTTTCGACTATCTCATTCTTCTTGTCCTCTGTAGGTTCATGTTCATATCGCTTCAGTAACAGGTTAATCTCCATGTATATCACCAGGCCTGTGTCTCGACACGGAACCACCCTCACTGCATGGGACTTGGCGTAATCCAGGACCTTCAGCCCATCCTCAGCCCGCCCACTGACGTCATACACTGAGGCTCTCCGTGCTAGATACGTCATGCTGGAGGTGGTTGGGTCTGTGGTGAAGGGAATCAGGGACTCCATGTCCTTGAAGGAGCCGTGATTTTCAGACACCTCGGAGCTAGACACTCGCATGTTACGTGCCCGGGCGTCCAGGATAACGAACTGTACATCTGCATCACCTTTCCACTTCTCCGCAAGATTTTTCAGAAAGGTGTTGTGATCTGAAGCGTTGCCGTCCATGCAGAGATACTTCAAGTGTTGCTGCATCTTGGTGAGCAGCTTCTTCTTCCTGGTCATGGTGTTGATTCTGGGCGGACACTTACACATTGGACACGGTCTCTTGTTCACTGAGCTGTCCTCAATCTCCTCCGCCTCGTTCTCCTCATCACTACCCAGTTCTCTCTTCACACCTCTGCTTCTCTCCTCTTCTCTCCTCTCATCCTCCTCCAGATCACGGAGCATACGCTGGACCTGTTCAGCAAGGAAGGTGTACGAGTCCTTGTGACACAGCGCTTTGAGGAATACATCCAATGGACATTTCCTCCTGACAATCTGAAGCAGTTCCCGACACTGCTTGGCCCGAGGTCTGAGGTCAATGAGCTCCTCGTACTCCAGCTGTGTGAGCCTCTCCTCCGAATACAACACGTCTATAACGTAGACCTTGGGGTCCAGTGTCTCCACGAACGCGGTGGTCAGTTTCTGGAGGGCTCGCTTCTCCAGTTCGTTCATCACCTTGTGCTTGCTCCTCTGCTTCATACTTCTTGACGCCATTTCAGGACTTCGAATTATATCTGAAAACAATTATTTTTTTATAAATATGAGGGGAACAACTTAAGCTAAATAACATGCATGTGAGGTACATAACAGTTTAAGAAATTATGTTAATTCATTATCATTAAATAACAAATTATTATGTTTATTACGAATGTATTATGAAATTTTTTTTATACCAACTTGTTTATGTTTACAAAATCACGAGAAACACCATTGAACTACCGATTTCTAAACTAGAAAAACATTTAGATGGAATTTAAGTGTACATCTTATATGAAATGTTTTAACACTAGTAGTAGATCACTTGACACGTAACCATGCCGGGTTAGTTATTGTTCAACTCATGGTTTCTTAAAAGCGAACCCATCATAATTTACGTCATTGACAAGTGTGGATATATGCGTCATTGCCGCGACCATTTCCTAGCTGAATAGCCTATTTAAATGTATGTCATTGTGACCTACGCTTCACAATAGCACAGCTAGTCGTATCTTATACCTATAAGCTCTGCCGTTTTAGATGGATAGTCTCCTCAAAAGCAACTCCAGATCTAACAGGGAATCAATCCTGAACTTCCATATTTTTCTGTCGCTAAAATTTAATATTTAACAAAAGTCGAATACTCCTATCTAAAAAGAATATTTACAGCCATATAGTTTTAAGAACCTAAACGTCAGTCTGACATTATACCGCTGTTTTCGGCCTTTTTGTTCTCGCTCATTGACACTACACATACAGAGTTAGACAGACTGTACTTCAGATTGAATTACGCCATAACTCTAGAGGGCAGAGTTTTACGCATAGACAAAGAACATCGGTCATAAACCGCTTTATCGGGAAAAGGAGTTTTAAAACTTTTCAATTTATTATCAGATAGAAGAAGAAAATGTAAGGGAAACTAGAGTAAACTTTTTCATTAGTTAACAACTTGTGAACCCCAACCAAGACAAGATCAATAATTAGTAAATATGTAATATGCTAATCTACACAATACAGATCGATTATAAGAAGTCATGATATTAATTTTTTTATCAGACAAATTTGACTTTTTACAAAACCTAGATTTCTTTCTTGTAGACTACGAAGATTTGGTTACGATTTAAAAAAAGCAGCGAGCGTTGAGTCATGGAAAATACATGTTGAAGTTAATGCCATTTTAAAACATGATTTGTCGACGCCCTTTCGTGAGAGAGGATAAAGAGTTACTTTCATTTGGTGTTTTATACACGTATCTATAGATCGACAATATGGCGTTCTCAGAAAAGGGGATTCCCCGATATGCACAGTTTCTGTCACATGATGAAGCCAACAAGTTCAAATTCTTGGAAATACGATGTTTTGGTAAATTCGTATTCAATACGTGTTACAATTCAGTGCACATACATGACGTATATAATATAAGAAAAAAAGGACGTCGTGGTTATTACCAAAACAACATTTCTTTTTGTAGAACTAAAACTGCTCACTTATTTATCAAAAATTCTAATCAGAAGAAACTGGCGGAATCACAACCATGTTGGGGTTTTTTTATTATCAAAATTAAAAGATGGCTGTATTTGTTTACATACAATTTTTACAAACTTAATTCTTCTTACTAACTGAGAAGTATTTATTTTTAAAGAGTTGAAAAATACAACAGATCATAAGATCATAATTTTGTGCGTCATCGTTCATTATATATCAAAATAAACCATGCTTGACCAAACTGATTGAAAACTATACAGTGGCAACATTGACAACTGAACTTACATTTAATGTACTATGACGAAAACTAGAATTCTACTAGTGACAAGTAGACTATATTTACCATAAAGATATATATGGGTACTACTTACTCTGTTTTCTCAAACACAGACTCTCAACTGCCTCTATTCACTAGTAAACATGCTGGATTTGTGCAGTGTTTATCACATTAACGTGAATCATAAGCGGCAATCCCACAAACATCGGGAACCCCATTCACCACGTCATCTTCGTATATGTATAGTTCTTCTCTGTGCAGCGGAGTTCTGTAGCCAATCACTTGTTTGCAGTGTAAGTCTATAAATAGCTCTATCTTCATCACATGACTGGTGTTCCGCCTGAACTCGCTCTAAATACGTCCGGGGGGAGCTGTCGGTTGTCTATTAGGTCATATGACTGTATTATGTAGATCAACGAACTGTTACTTTCTGATTCATAAACTATAATTTTACCCTATTCATTTACGGAATATTGGTTGAACTTCTAATCAATAAGAATTGATCTGTACTATAATACTTTTAAAAAGTTATGTATCTCATTGTTGACGAAATCAAGGATATAATTATGATAAGACGCATTTTAGGCGGTTATTTCATATTTCGGAATACAATTAGTAAAGTTTTGATGTTTGATATTCATCGGCAATGGTTTTCCAGTTATATTGTTTCTTCTAAGAGGGAAGTCACAGTGTTGTTATAAAGAAGCAGTAGCAGGTTTTTGGATAGATTTATTTCTTCAAATGCTCCTCTAGAAACATTAGTTTATGCCAAACATATTATCTTCCGAGGGCCAAAACCTCTCACTACTCAACCCGACCACACGTAGTCGTAGAATAAATAATCAAGTATCATGCAACAACCAATGGCTGCCATTTTTGTGCGAACAACTTTTAATCATTTTCGATTTTCATAGCTAAATCGATCATGGTACAATCGTTTTAAAACTGTTTCTAATGATTGAAAAACATTGCCTTGTATTTGATTAAATTATTTTCGTTGCATTACTTTTAATATTTATCTTGAATTTGAAACATTTAGTTTCGTTTCATTACTTTATTTATCTAAAAACTATATGTTACTGTCCTTTTAACAAATATTTTGTCTGTATAAAACAGTTATCAATAATTTATTATTTTTACAGCATTTAAAATTACATTTCTCTGGTAGTATTTTTACTATTAAACGTCAACGAGATGTACTTCTTGACAGTTCAAATATCCCGCCGATAGCAGGTGCCCTTTGGCCTTTGTGACGTCACATCGCGACGTATAAACATGGCGGTCTAGGATAGCAACAAGAGAAGTGAAAGAGGCCAGTTGTTTACAGTTCTCTACTGCCAGGATGTTCGGAAAGAAAGATGATTTCTGGGTTGCGGAAAGCATCAAAGACCGAAATTTTACAGATGTTTACAAAGTAGGCAAGGAGCTTGGGAGGTAATTAATGCTTCAAATCTTGGAATCCAACAATAACAATGTTAAACAAACGACAGCAATGTCGTGATATTCCAAGAGTTTATTACTGCATACATATCAATTATTATACAGCTATGTATGCAATGTCATTTGAAATGGTGCAGTTGCGAATAACCCGTATGCTTTTTGTTATATCATAATACCGTGAAATACTGTTTTATAAGTGCATTTAGACTCATCTACATCTTATTTTATTGGTCATACTTATGCGATCTATTTTAATCAATTAAAATGATATACATATGTACCTTTGAATATGATATATTGCAATTAACAATAGATATTATAATACATACACCATGTTAAACGTATTTTGATTTGTATGCATGAAGACTTAATAAACTTGTACAGTATGTAAAGTTTGATGAAATAATCAGTTGTTTGCCAATAATGAAATGCAAAGATATATAAATGCAATGAAATATCAATTGTTCAAAAGTCATTAACTAATGAATAAAGACAGCCTACCAAGTAACTGCTACATAATGCTACAAAGATTATAGAACATTTAATAGAACAAGTGGTGGATCTAGGAATTTTGAAAGGGGTAATTGGGGCCTGGGGGCCCACCTATTGAAAAAGGAGGTCAATCCTTGCATGTCATGATTTTACAGTCAATTTGAACATACCGTATTCGACGTGATAAGCGCCCGGGGCGCTTAAAAAATTGGTAAAAGGGGGCGCTAATTAAAACGATAAAAATTGTCCTCAAGTTTAGTCTTGAAAGTGTTTTCTTACGATACACATGTCTTTGGAATATGGTTTTATAAGTTTTATCATTTTGGTGGTGGCTGGGGGTCTTGAAATACCCTGTATTCTTCACTTTAGTGGAAGTAAAAGACTTATTGCAAGACTGAAAAACCTTCCTCAATGAATCAGCATGCAAGGTAAGCAATGTTGATAGGTGGGCGCTAAATCAGGACGCATATTGTTCACTCAAAAACGTGGTGGGTGGGCGCTTATAGGGGAGTGGGCGGTTATTAAGTCGAATACGGTATATTCCACAGGGGAAGGGGTCGTGGGGGTTCACTAAGTTACACTCTCAGCCACTTCATTTTTTTTTTATCATCTTAAAGGGGGGCAACTGCGACAGTCTTCAAATGCGAGTTCAAAGGAAATCAGACTCCCTGGGCTGTCAAGATCATCAAGAAAAATGTAAGTGTTTCCTGTAAATTATCTCTAGAGTAATCTTCAAAAGTTGTTAATTCTTGCTGTTTTTACTTCAAATGGTACGTTGTACTATTCTTTAAATGATAAACTAATCAAATGATGATAATGCTGTAAACAATATGATATAATAATTCTGAGAATATAAGCTGCTTTTTCTTTTAAAACCTTTATTCTGCTATTTCAATCAATTTGAATTTGTTCTTTTTTAGAATATTATCACTTTGTTGATAGCTGCAGATAAATTACTAATTTTTTAAAACTTGATTTTACATCAATTCTTTTCACAATAAATGATGATAAATCCAAAAATATGCCGGATTCATCATTATTTTTCCATGGTATAAAATATCAAAAGTTGCAAATCTAGGATTTGAATAATGGACTATTTTTAAGGAAATTATATATATATATATATATTAAAATAGTAAAAAGAATGTTCAAACTCTATGGTAGTATATATTAAAAGGAAGATGAAGTTGAATTACATTTGGCAAACGTTTTCAGCAGGTACGAATGTACCTGCTTCATCAGGCCGTTTAATGCAGTAACTGACACTTAATACATAATACTATGACGTCACCGAGGACAAAAATGCACCAAGGGGTAGTCAATTAATTAATTTTTACTGTAATGCAGTTCTTCGAAATCTTGAGTTTAAAGTTTATGTTTATTTAAAAATCAACATTTATCATTTCGAAAAAAATCATTTTGTCCAAAACTGTCTTAAACTTAAAGTCTTGTTGAAAGTAGAACATTGCTGAAAAAGCTACAATTTGATATATCTTGACGAAAATATATGTAATGTGATATAGATGTAATATCCTGTGGTTGAAAATTCAAACAATATGAAACTAAGTCTTTTTTTACTCAAGCTCCAATCACTTCAAGTGTCATGAAAGCTAAGTGGTCCCCAAATCATAATGAAACTATGCTTTAAAATAGGGCATACCTGTTTGTGATCATGGCAGTTCATATGATTTGGTATGTATGCTGAAATTGAATGAGTTTATATACTGGTGTTCCAAAGAAACTTTACAAAGACTATCAGTTGGATTTCACAAACATGAGTGTTTCCCTTCTTTAAAGAAAAGTAATGTCTTAATTTTTGAAGAAAATGTAAATTTCAGAGGCATGTGATCATTTTGACTTAAAAGATTGTTCTTGACCTGTACAGATTGATAATTGCCTTGTTCTCTCATTCTATCATCTTCGGGTTTACTTAAGACTTAGGTTTTCTCTTTAAACAACCATTTATCTAGTCATTCTGTATTCTGTTTACTTTGTAGGCCTTAAATCATGTTTCGATGCAATATCTTTGAAGATAGAAGAAAGAAAAGTGTTTTATTGACAACAACCTCATTACTTATAGATCACAACTTTTTGATACAAGACATTGTGTTATTTGAATAAACGATCCATTATCAATTGACACATGTTTTATTATGGGACACCTCCTTGATATTATAAACAGATTCAAACTCTTTGCTGCTTAAAAAAAATAGATGTAACTACAGCTGATTATCATTTAGATCTGTCATTGATTAAATAAAAAATGATACATGCACACTTATCATTGTAACTTTCTTTTGGACACCAGTTAACCATATTCATTTAACCACTCCATGTTCACTTCACTAACGGTGGATATTTATTTGTCAGTAACATTACAGTCCTTGAATCACCACTAATGGCTGAAATATTGCCCAAGTGGCGTTAAACAATAACTCACTGACACTCACTACAGTCCTAGAAGACCTCTCCAGTTTCAGTCTTTGAAAGATACATGATAACACACTATAGGCATGCACTCAAAATTATGTTAATACATTCATGTATCTCTTTTTTTCAATCTAAAAAGGATAGCAAATTTCAACTAAACTCAAAAACATTTAATACAACTCAGGCTGTTTATTCCTTGAATTTGCAAAATTGTGCCCCTTCATCAGTCAGGCTATATATGATTTAGCCTTTTTAACTGCCCTACCATCCTGACAGAGGCTTTTGCAAAAATAAAAAGGAAAGATATTTTTGTTACGTTCTTGAAAGCATTGTTAAACCTTAAATCACCATATCCCACCTTTTTGTTTTGTCAAATCTTTAAAATCAGAAAAGTTATCCTTATGAAAACTGATCACAATAAATTAACAACACCAATAAGATGAATTAAAAATGTAAATACAGATTAACCCGTTCTGTAAACAGAGGAACACTACGTGTAATCAGATATATATGTGACCTTGTTTTCAAACTGACTTTAAGCATTTTTCACAACACAACAAGAAATCCATCATGAAATCAGCCATTTTGTTGTGTAAAAAAAACTTAACGAAAAATATTTTATATCCATATTTGTTCAGGATTTCTAAAACAGTTCACATGCACATGTTTATTTTTGATTAATTTGTCACTAAATTAATCATGTGAAAGTCATTCAGTCAAATTGTTTGAATTTTACTACATCTCACTTTTGTTTTGGTCTTAATTACTAAAAATAGCATGAATTCTTGAGTGTAAATGTTTTAGCTTGTGCTGTTTGCAATATTGGTGCTTGTGATAAACCAATTAATTGCATTGTTATGTTTTAACATATCAATATACATTTACATAACCAAAGACAAATTATTCAAGTTTGTGTTTAGTAACTTTGAACAAGTAGGTTTTTTTATTCTTAAGTTTAATTGTTTGAGTGGCATTCCAAAAGTTATTGAATAATACTGTACAATATAATACAATAATAATTAATAATATAATAAATTATGATAATTTTGATATCCAACTTCTTCATTCATCTTTATCAATGTGTTTGAAATAAAATATGGATCTATGCCAAGCCAATCAAATTTTAGATGAAAAATGAAGTTTGATATCCTTTTAAATCTTGTACTTTATTTCAACTTTAGTCATTGTCATAGAAAATCAAATGCAGGCTCAAGAAATACATTTACAAGTACAACAGTTTTTTGGTAAAAAAACAATGATTACTTGTTGAACCTGAATTGTTACTATATTGTAAGGCTATGTTTAAAGACTAAAGACTAAGTTTAGGCTATATATGAATATTGGATAAGAAACTTTACTTTGGAAAAAAGGTCTTATCACTAAGTTGTGGTTTGGTAGCGATCGCAATGGAGGGAATGTTACCTTATTGACATCCATAAGGGAGGATGGGGGTTCCCATACCCCCCCCCCCCCCCCTCCAAATTATTTTCAAAATATTTTTCTATCATTGAAATTATATGTCCATGAAAATGAAGCTATGACAATTTATTTAGGATTTATTGTCCTCTGAAGAATAATGCACAATAATTTGTATAAATGATTTGAATTATCATTGACTAGTAACAACTGGTTTTAGGTGGAGAAAAAGGTGGTGCGGACTGAAATTGGGATCCTGCTGAAACTTAAGCATGATAACATTGTGAGTATAATGTATATCATTATTGTTATACCAAAAGAAAATACTGGTAATAGTTAATAGTTTGCCTTGAAAATTCAAAATACTTTCGTAGTTGAAGTTTGAGCCTTAAAAATCCAATATCAATATTTTATTAAATTATGGTCACACATACATGAATTATACTTTGTGTAGGATTTGTTAGGAAATGATCAACATTTATCTTATACCCTGAATGAGAACTGGTATGGATAATGAATACAGAGTTTTTCAATTCATTCTTATTTTCATCTGTCCCTAAAGAGGTAGCTCCGTCACTAACCTCTGTTATAATACAAACTTTTCTTGCACTTAATAAATCAACGTGCATATTCAGATAAAGTTTAGCTTTCCGAAGCCTTATGGAAATAACTGAGGTGTTTTGAAAAATAAGTTTTGAAACTGGGTTTGTGATTGCTATTTTCTTTTTGCATCCAATTAGATTTTTGCATTTCCAGACAGACAACGGTTGTATAGTAATTTATGACATATAGGTCTCTGTTTGGAGACAATGTCTTTAATTCTTTGTCACATAATTGTGCATTACAAGTCAAATTGATTGAGTGTTAAATGTTCACCATAACTGCATGATATATGCAGTGTATTTTTTTCCACAGGAATTATTCATATATCAAAAATATGTTTAAAGTGCTGAAGTATACAGATTTTGGTTCTTAATCTTGAATTATCATTAGTATTTTGTAGTGCATTCAACCTCAGATTCCCAAGAGCTATAGTATAAATTTTGAGTTGTAAGTACTAAAGCTTGTATATTAAAGGTACGCCTCAAAGAAGTGTATGAAAGCCCAACAGATATTAGTATGGTGCTTGAGCTCGTCACAGGTGGAGAGCTGTTCGACAGGTGAGATACCTATGTCACTTAATTTTAAATCGAAAATCATATAAATTGTCCACTGCCAACATATCATTGAATGAACTCTTTGAGGGGCATATACAAGTGATATACATAGAGACAAACTTTCTGGATAGCAACGTCTTTATTGTGAAATTCAAGATGTTTTGGAGGGTGTAAGTTGTGAAAAAGAAAGAAGTTGGCATGAAGAAAATCTTATCTTCCTTATCTTTAATTGGATTCCAAATTTGATATTACTAATGACTGTCAAAAAACTACTTCAAATGGTTAACCTTAGATATGAACATTCTAGTTAATAACTTCAAGGTTCTATCTATTTATGATTTGATTATGTTTTCCAGGATTGTGTCGCGAGGGAACTACTCAGAGAAGGATGCTGCAAGAGCTGTGTACGACATGTTGAGCGCTGTCGATGTATGTACCCAACTCAATAGATATAAAGTCACTTAAGAGAAAGTCGGTTTCATGAACATATTTAATTTTCAAGTAACAATTGATTTTCAAAGTAAATGATATTCATGTTTTTAAAATGTAGATACATATTTGACATTTGTATTAATAAGAGGTAATTAAATGTGGATTAAGTATTTTTTTCATAACGACTTTTGTTTAATGCCCTGCTGATTTAAATTTTTCAGTGTCCTTTGATTTTTTATCATTTTGCATTTGAATAAAATCTATCTAGTTTAAGGTTGTTGTTTATTGGTAATTGGTATTGTAATTTATATCAAGTTTATTCCCCATTGCTGTTGCACCGTATTCAAATATTTAAGAATTAAGCCGAATATTTCTACCTACATGTAGCTGGGTCATGATTGTTTATAGACGTCATACTAGATCTATAAATTATCTTTAGTTTTAACTCTAATGAGTGAGTTTTGATTTTATCTTGTTTTCATCAATATTTCAGTCATAATTTTCTCAAAAGGATTAGGAAATTATGTGAAGATAATTAGTTTCAACAATGAAAATGTTTTCTTCCGCAGTATCTACACAAACACGATGTGGTGCACAGAGATTTGAAGGTAGGCATTACATTGAATTTATTCCTCAGTAAAATATCATTAAAACTTTTGGTTCAAAGACACTTATTTGCACCATTTTGAGAATGTCTTACATGATACTTTTAACATCGACTTTATGTTCAGAAAATAGTTTAAAGAGGTCTTTCTCACGCAGGCAATGGTTTTCATATGAAGAATAAACATAAAGATAAACCTTTTCAAAAAATTGACCAAATAGGTGCATAAAAATTTTCTTCTCACAGATGTAGATCAGGTCCTAGATTCCTACAAAAAACCTCTGTTTTAATTAATACATTCATCTGGATTCTGGTTGATAAATACAATTTTTTTTAGAAATTCTATTTTTCTACTGAAATGAAGCTGTTCAAATTATCATAATTAAAACGGCGTCTTTGATTGCACACAGACGTCTTCATTCCTAACCCGAGAAGTGCTTGTATCAAAACAGAGGTTCGTGTTGGATTGAGTATTAGATTGGTAAGGATTTTGACGCACCAAGAGTTATTTCTGTTTCATCATAAATTTTGATTCCATTTTTCCAGCCAGAAAATATGCTGTATGAAGATCTTTCACAGGACTCCAAACTGAAGATAGGTACGGATGTTCTGACTTTGTCAATTATAAAGATACTTTAATTCTTAATTTCAATGTTTTCAGTTTTTTTTGTGTGCATAATTATCAATAAGAATTTTTTTATTTTTTTAATCTTTTTATTCCATTTCAAGCCTATTGTACATTATACATTTGTATATAAGCGGTGGAAGTAAACATCTTTGTAAATGGACTGAATTCATCGAAGTTCATATGGTAGTAGTAAAGCATTCTTTTTGGGTTACAAGAGTATAATTTGTTAAATGGACATAGTTTTGCTGGATTTTATGAGTGCTTCATAGTTGTGTCAGCGTCATTGCTATATTTGGCCATTTTCTAATAAATTGATAATATCTGTCATTCTTAATTGCAATAAATTTCTATTTTGTAAACATCCTTAAGTAGTGAAAGAAATACTTTGTAAGATATATCTAGCTGTTTTAGGCTCAAAATATAAATATATCTTTTAGACAGTGGTAAACCATGATTTATGAATGGTTTGTATGAGAATTCTCCAAACAATTTACAATTAATTTAGACAGTTTCAGATTAGTTTGTAGATTGTTGTTCAAGAATGTTGTTCAATAAAAAAATTAATATCACAAATTTTTCAGCTGACTTTGGCCTTTCAAAAATAATTGGGAACACAGTTACTATGACAACTGTTTGTGGCACACCTGGGTATTGTGGTAAGTTCCCTTTAGATTCTTAAAATTCCTATAAATGATTTTTTAAAGATCTTTTAAGTTTGAAATATAAGAGTAGGAAATATTATTCTAAAAAACATTGAGCAGAATTCAACTTTTTTAAAGAGTCTTGATTAATAGGTAAAAAAACACATTTTTAGGTCACAAGGTATATTGTGTTCTGAAAAGAATATTTCAATCATATGTATCTATATCTGTACGTATTGATTTATTGATTCATTAGATAAAATGGGTACTTTCAACCCCCAAATTATTGCTTACTGTATGATAAACTTGATATTGACAGCACCAGAAGTCCTTTTGGGAAAGAAATATACCAAAGCAATCGACCTATGGAGTGTTGGAGTTATTGCATATATTCTGTGAGTAATAAAATGATGGGCATATAGATGCAAATATGTTTCATTAGAATTTGGGTTAAAGTAAAAATCTGTCATTTTGTTTCAGTTTATTGTTGTAGTTAGTTAACAAAATTTAATGTTTTATCTGCCAGGTATCTACGACACAGGGGCATAATGTTTGACCTGTCTGTCTGTCTGTCTGTCTGTTTATCTGTCTGTATCACCGATGACATTTTACTCTTATACAGACAATTCATGATATGATATGTATCATGATATCTAAGACTGTTGTGATACCCTATTTCAAGGGTTTTCAATAGAAAAAATTCATTAACTTTTGACAAATACCTTGATTTTATGCTAAAAAATCAATTTAAAGTCTTTGCTACATATCATGATAGAGACTAGGTATCACAACATCAGCATTGTCAGAATAAGTATAATGATTTTCTGTATTACGATAAATCATCACAACTCTAATAATACCATATTCCAGACTTTGTGGGTACGAACCCTTCAATGCGGACACAGACCGCCAGATGTACAAGAAGATAATCAAGGGAGACTATGAGTTTGATTCACCCTGGTGGGATGACATCAGCAAACATGCAAAGGTATGAAAAAACGGCACCCACAAACAAGGTCTAACTTGGGCCAGGCTCAATCACTTGCTTATCTATGGCTTGCTGCAATGTGCCATAATTTGCTGTTGAGTGCAGAACCTCACCAACCATAAGAAACAACTTCCTGGAGGTTATTGATAGGAATATCAAGTCCAGCTGGAGTAAGCTAAAGAGCTTATACAGAAAGTTGAGAAAGTGTAGTAGGGCTTTTATACAAACTTGCTCAAATTATACCTTTAGTGGGAAGATGTTGTTGACCTATTACTAATATTCTATCAGATAAGGGTCTCTTCCTATGTAACTCATAATCCTAGCTATTCATTGTGGATTATAAGAGATTTAAGGAGAAAGAAATACTAACATTTATGTTCTTTTTTTGGTTAAAGGAAAATATTCATTCATCTTCTGACATGTGTGATCCAAGAGCAAAATCTATTGCTTGTCTAAAGCCTTATTCACATGGTTAAAATTTACTTGCATCTCTGCAGAATTTCTACATTTTTTCTGACATGACATTCTCATTAGTCTATTTGTACAAAAGAAAATGAGTCATACAATGTCGATGATCACATTTAATGTTTGGAAGTTCAAAATTGATTGTAGTAAAAAAAAACATGAATATACTTTAGCGACAGAATTTTGATTTATGATACAATTTCTTCTTATTCTTATTCTTAAGGTACTTAGATTTTCATTATAAATCATTGTTGTCTTTATTTAACAAATATTTGAAAGATTTTGTCAAATGAATTTGATGTAGAAGTAGAATCCTGTCAAGGTTGATACCAAGATTTATTGGGCCTTTGTCAAACATTTTGAACATATTGCAGGAGCTAGTAACCAAGCTGCTATGTCTTGACCCCAAGAAACGTCTAACAGCGGAGGCAGCATTGCGCCACCCCTGGGTCAAGGGTAAAGCCACTCCAAGTGATAACATGGATGGATGTCTTGACAGGATAAAGGAATTCAACGCTAGAAGGAAACTAAAGGTACACATATTTACTGCATTTTATATCATATTGTCGTACCAAGCATTTTTTGGCCCATAATGAATATATCTTATTTCAGATGCTTTTTTACTCAAGTATGTTATGTGTTTTGGGTTTAAACTAAATTATAAATTGCCCAGCAAGATTTGCATATTAATGCCAAATTTATTGCCTCACCTCAATAGTTATGTAGTATAAATTGCACTTTTGACATGACAAGAGTTCAAACAAATATAAACATGTAATTGATTCTTGCATATAGTATTTCTTTGTTTATAATTGCTGTTAAAGAAGTAATTGATTAATTCAACAAAATAAAAGTTACCGATAAATGAATTAAACTGCAATGTTGTAGACTGCCACAGCAGCTGTAATGGCAATAGCCAAGGCCACAACAGACATCCTGGACCCTGCTTCTCTGTTTGGAGGCAACATGCTAGATGAACCCCAACAGCAGGAGGAGCAACAGCAACCCAGTCAGACAGAACAACACAACCAGACAGAAAAACAACAAAACCAGACTGAACAACAACAATCGTAGGGTGATGACTCAATAAGACTGAATAACAGCTAAACTAAACAGAACAACAACAAAACCAGACTGAACAACAACAAAACCAGACTGAACAAGACTGAACAACAACACAACCATAACAACAACAATCATAGAGGGAATGTTTCAAGCAGACAGAGAACAGCAAATAAACTAGACATATCAATAACAACCAAAGGGGTGACAATTCGATTTGACTAATCAACAACTAAACCAGACAGAACAACAACAATTCAAGGGGAAATGATCCAGCCAGACTACAATATAACCAAACTGAACAACAACAATTGTAGGTTGAATATCTATTGACATAACAACAATCTTAGGTGGAAGGACTCAACCAGACCTAACAACAGCAATCATGAAACAACTCAACAAGATCAAAATACAAACACAAAAAAACTGAACATCGAAAGACAGAACTGTGAATATCAGGTTTCTCAAGTGACAAGTCGCTAAATAAATACACCGGAATTTCTTAATTTGATAATAGCACAGAAACTTATTTCCACTTTTTCTATCAGCATAGATATTTGCATTAATTCTATGCCTCTTGCTTTTTTTTTGAATATTTAATTAAGATAATAGTGTAGATAAAAGTGATAATCTGAAGTCAACAGTGATTTTACAATCTGAGAAAAACAATTTGTATTTTTCTGTCTCAGGGCTTTTAATAACATGAAATTGTTACTGATAAGTGACTTTTATTTTTTAATTTGCACTTGTTATATAGATATTGCAGTTGAGCAATGTATTTCTGTTAACTTGATGTTTTCATTAAGATAACCATGCAATTTATAAGTTCATGAACGACCTTTAAAATTAGATAGAATGTTATTTCCATCTGTGATATTTGAATGAGTTGTATTTGTGATTAAATCTTATTGATTTTGATATTCAGTTATTTATACCCTCTACTTATTTATTTTGGAAAGTTTATGTTTTTAATGATGTTATAGAAATGGACATTTTACTCACAAATTTTTATCAGCAATTTTATAAAAAGTTTTTCTCCTATAAATAATGTGCTAATTAAGTTATTGTTAGGAATTAATGTTTCTTAATGTTTAATGAATTTTCCCTATTTGTACTGCTGAAGTCTTTGATTTACCATGCATTTCTGTGTGCCTTGATCTCTGGTCATATTTAGTGTTTTTTACTTTCCTATTCATATGTTTGTAATCTTGTGACTACTGATACATTCAGTAACTAATGTAGTTACACTTGTTTCTTCCATATGATAAAAAGGTGTAGGCATATTTGATATTAATAATATGTCACTGAAGAATAAAAAATGTTTAATGTGATTTAAGCATAATGTTTTACTTTATTTTTTATTGAAGGTCAAAATACTCAAAGCTGAAATATGGAAATGAAAAGCACATCTTTTATGGACATGCAATTCAAAGAAATTCATTTCATATCAACATTTCTCACCATGGTGTGTGTAAAGAATTGAACTTCTATCCTTCCTAGAAAATGTCCATGTGTTTAGCATGGGAGGTATTAATGCATCTTGATAAGGAAAGGTTGAAACCCCCAGATAGATTGTCATAGAAGATTGTTTGCTTGTGATTACGACATGAGAATGTCGGCTTCAATTTGATATTACTGTTGGTCTTCCATGTGTTATTAATTATTTCACACTTCAATGTTTATTTTTACATAGGGTCCATCGAATTGTGTTGGAGTTGAGTGTTATCAGCATAACAATAACATGAAGGATGATATTATCAAGATGCTTGTGGGTGAATAGATTTTGTCTTTGAACTTTGGGGAACACCACATAAACTTGTTTCTTCAAAGTGGAGCTTTTGGTTTGTGTACAAATACGTGAGCAATGTTAGGACTCAGCTTTGAGTCAAAATGGTTTCACAGACATGTAGGATAGAAGAACCAGCACACAACCTGCCGTGATTTTTCTCACAAAAAGGCTGGAATTTATCTTGTAGTCTTCTTATGAACGGTCATATGATTTACAGGTCATATGATTTACATCTCGTTAAATATTCTAAAAAATGGGGCTGAAACCAGACATTTCGCTTATAACGCTTTTCAAACAAATATAAAAATATATTATATATATACAAAATTCATTTATCCCTACTGGAAACGACGTTTATTGCTTTGAGTCATAAAATAAATCAACATGACATTATACATAACATACATTTCATAAACTGGTGCTGGATTGTGTGTGAGGGAGATAGTAACTTAATTCAATAGTTTCCCCACAAAAAATACACAAATACCCCAATTAATAACTCACTGACTTGTTCAACATTATCCCAATGGACTTTTCATATTTGCTTAACAGCCAAAATGAAAGGATTTTGAAATGTCAGGGAATTTTTTCCGCGAAATCTTTATGAAACCTATCGAGGCTCTCCGTAATATCTATGTACAGATTTAGCCAATCTCAACCTGGTTAAATCTAACTTTGATATTATCTACGTTCCGAAGTCATTTATTGTTGATCATTACAAATCTTTTAAACAGATTGAGTCGCCCTTCTCTGGGTTCCCTAAATCTCAACACCAAGAACAATTAACAGTTTCTTGCGCTCCAAGCTATTATTTTCATTAAGCAACCTGAATTATTGAGAATACCGTTATCATAGCAACATTTTAACGTAAGGCTGGACAATTTTGGAGTTTCTACTGACATGAAGAGTAGTAAAATCTGACCACAGGTTTCATAACTGTAGAGTAAACATCAAACATTTGAGTCCTGCAATTCAATTAATTCATTTCTCACTCATTGTGCCAGTTCTGTGTTTTAGAACAACAAGCTTATCTCTTTTAAGTTCATATAGTCCTGGATATAAACTTTGTAACATTTATACAACTATTCCATTGCTCCCATATTCAAGTCACTCTTACAGTTAACGGTCATTAAGTCCATCTCCATCGTTCTTTCAAGTCTCGCGCTCTTTGACAGATAGTGACAACTTTTACGCGGGTCTATTCTATCTTAAAATTTTCAGAATCTTTTTTCCACATCTATTATTCTTTCTGACAATTGATGATGATTTTAACTCCTTCTCTTCTGAGTGCTGTCTGGAAAGCCTCCATTGCCTGTTCGAGTTTGAATCTGTGGGTGATGAGTTGCTTCAGGTTGACTTGACCACTGGACACCATGGACAGAGCCGTCGGGTAGCTGTGGAACAAGAACAGTTTAACACTTTTTGGTTAACGTTTATACATGCAGTGTGGTACTCATGGACAGAGCCGTCGGGTAGCTGTGGAACAAGAACAGTTTAACACTTTTTGGTTAACGTTTATACATGCAGTGTGGTACTCATGGACAGAGCCGTCGGGTAGCTGTGGAACATGAACAGTTTAACACATTTTGATTAACGTTTATACATGCAGTGTGGTACTCATGGACAGAGCCGTTGGGTAGCTGTAGAACAAGAACAGTTTAACACTTTTTGAGTAACGTTTATACATGCAGTGTGGTACTCATGGACAAAGCCGTCGGGTAGCTGTGGAACAAGAACAGTTTAACATTATAGGTTAACGTTTATACATGCAGTGTGGTACTCATGGACAGAGCAGTTGGGTAGCTGTGGAACAAGAACAGTTTAACACTTTTTGGTTAACGTTTATACATGCAGTGAGGTACTCATGGACAGAGCCGTTGGGTAGCTGTGGAACAAGAACAGTTTAACACTTTTTGGTTAACGTTTATACATGCAGTGAGGTACTCATGGACAGAGCCGTCGGGTAGCTGTGGAACAAGAACAGTTTAACACTTTTTGAGTAACGTTTATACATGCAGTGAGATACTCATGGACAGAGCCGTTGGGTAGTTGTAGAACAAGAACAGTTTAACACTTTTTGGTTAACGTTTATACATGCAGTGAGGTACTCATGGACAGAGCCGTTGGGTAGCTGTGGAACAAGAACAGTTTAACACTTTTTGGTTAACGTTTATACATGCAGTGTGGTACTCAAGGACGAGCCTTTGGGTATCTGTGGAATTAAGAACAGATAGACACTTTGGATAACACACATACATATAAAAACTTCGGTTAAAACGTATACATGTGGTGTAGCATTCATCGGCCCATTTAACTTAATTTCGGCAGCAAAAAAATGTTGAGTTGAGCAGTTGTCTTTGCTTGATTGTTGATAATTTCTTCTAAGACTACGGACTATCGGGTGAGATTTTACCCTCTGAAGATAACACATTTGGAGAATGGCGACAATAAATGTTTATTAGGCATGGTTTTAAGAAATTAGTTTTAAAACACCCTTGCTACTGCTCGTATGAAGTCACTTTCATAAAAGATATGTAGAAACGTTATAAGAGCACACGAACGAGATCGACTCACGTGTTGAGTATCGTAGAGAAGCCGAGAATATCCACCTGACGGAGAGTCGCTGCCATGTAGGGAAGTAGCATCGACTCGGTGCCGTACCCTACCTGTACAATCCTGCCTCCTGGCGCTGTCACCTGGAATAGGGGTCAGACTGAGAGGAGGAGATGGAGAAATCGTCAAGAACCTATCTCTTACTTATACTTGGTCAACAGAATAGCTCAAACAGGGAGGTTGCAATACCATATCTACAGAGCTGCAATGAGGTAATTATGCAACTGTTTGATGGGACTAGAGAGTATTTGGGATATTTAATTAATTTCAATGTATAAATGCTGGTAGAGACTCATGAAAACTGTCAATATGGTCTTCTATGTGGAAGAGGTAAAATGTGGGAAAACTTGATAATCAGCTACCATCACTTTTTAATTACCTTTAATTATCGAAAGTCATCTGGCTAAAACTTACGAAGTTGTCTTTTTTGAGGTTAAGGTCTGATTTGAAGAAATGAAATTGATAATGACTATTTGATACAGAAATTTCATGCCAATGCATCTGATTGTAAATACCTTTTATTATATAAAGTGTAATTTGATGTTACTCTTTTAGCCAAAACCCACTTAAGTATCGCCCTTTACCAAAATGTGTCACGTTTACGACTTATCTTCGAATTCCCGATCAGTTCGCAAACTGACCACTATCAAAGGCAACTTAATTTTGGACAGTAGTGTATGATGTTTTCTAATCACATTTTCAAATGATGATGAACCTGACCATCATGGCTGTGCTGATACTGGAAGCGGCTCCACTGCACTCAATTGTGACTCCAGGCTCCTCGCCCAGGGCTCTCCTCACGTCCTCAACTGTCTGATGGGGGTCTCCAGCCATCACTGTATGGTCTGCTCCCACAGACTCAGCGTGTTTTAGTCTACCTTCCTCGACATCTTGAATAAAAATCTATCAGTACCGGATCGTGTAAATATGCATGTTCGCATTCCTAATAAATGGATGCATGTACAGTCAACATGACACTTAAACGACAGCATGGTGGAAAGAGGACTATCCAGATGTGAATGCTGTTTCGTAAGCACCAAGGAACAGTGTAGTATTGACAAGTGAGAACTTTGTATATCAGTGAGGGTGTAATATAATACTATTTGGAAATTATTACGTGATCAAGGTACCAAAACTCAATATATTCACTGTCAAACCTGCACTTTTTGCCGTAGCTAGAGCATCGAGCAGTTCAGATGAAGATCAAAGTAATTTGACAGTAAATAACACTCATCAGTAGTATTATTATACATATCACTCCTTTATCTACAGCATGATAATTCTTGAGGTGATTTACACTAGCCATAAAAGTATTTGTATTTGCATTCAGGAAAACGGCGTACGTGTACAAATACAAGTAGTCAAGGAAACAAGATAAAAGGAGAATTGTTCACCAACCTGTCACCACGATATGTGTGGCTCCCTGTACTCTTGCTGTCATCATACACATGGTGCCGATCGGGCCTGGAACAGAAATGTCTGATTTGTCCAACCAGTTAAGGCGTCATCTTTAAATTAAGTCTTGGATTATGTTACTGATGAAATGATGTTAGAATTCTTGAAACATAAATCAATTCCGACCATTTTATTTCAACCTCATAAATCAGGTTTCCCTTGTTGAAAGGACATATGTTACCGTAAAAATACCTTTTAAAACTGATATTATTGCTAAACCTGCAGCAATGATATACCACTACTACTACTACTACTAATACTACTACTGCAACAAAACAATGTCCCACCAGCCCCACAGATGAGCACTTTGTCCCCCAGTTGAACTCCAGCTCTCTGACACGCGTGTACACCAATAGCAAGTGGCTGCACATGGCTCCTTCTTCCAGACTCACGTGGTCTGGTAGTCTGAAATAATAAAGTGAGGACACTATTGAAGGTCTGGTAGTCTGAAATAATAAAGTGAGGACACTATTGAAGGTCTGGTAGTCTGAAATAATAAAGTGATGACACTATTGAAGGTCTGATAGTCTGAAATAATAAAGTGAGGACACTATTGAAGGTCTGGTAGTCTGAAATAATAAATTGAGGACATTAATGAAGGTCTGGTAGTCTGAAATAATAAAGTGAGGACATTAAGGAAGGTCTGGTAGTCTGAAATAATAAAGTGAGGACATTAATGAAGGTCTGGTAGTCTGAAACAATAAATAAAAAGTGAGGACATACATGGTGATCTAAAACGATAAGTTAAGGCATGAACATGTTTTTTTATAGACAGACAGATAAAGCAAAGGCAGTGGCATAGTCTCGTCATCTGAAGCAAGTTGTTAGTGATGGAAGGAACATGGTCTAGTAATACAAGGAAATTATCATGGATAACAACTTCTTTATTTAATTTCTCACGGCGTTTCTGGGATATTTCGTGCTCCTTCTTCAGGTGTTCAAGAAGATGCAATCTCCTGAAGGTGTTTTATCATCTCACCAACTTGTAGATGCCTTTGAAGAATTTAATGGTTTGATAGTCTAAAACCTGGTGTTAATGAAGGCAGTAACATGGTTCAGTAGACTGAAACATTAAAGTGGAGACAGGGAAATAGTCCGGTAATTAAAACAAGAAAGTGGAGGCATGAACATGGTAGAGTAATCTGAAACGATATAGTGAAGTAGATCGAGTAGTCGGAAATAATAAAGTGAAGACAGGGACACATTCCGTTTGACTGAAACAGTGAAGTTAAGACTGGGAACAAATATCGTCAACAGAATCAATGAAGAAAGGGCCAAAGTCCAGTTGACTGAAACAATGAAGTGAACACAGGGCCAAAGTCCAGTTGACTGAAACAATAACGTGAAGACATACACATAGTCCGGTTGACTGAAACAATGAAGTGAAGACAGGGACAAAGTTCAGTTGACTGAAACAATGAAGTGAACACAGGGCCAAAGTCCAGTTGACTGAAACAATTACGTGAAGACAGACACATAGTCCGGTTGACTGAAACAATGAAGTGAAGACAGGGACAAAATTCAGTTGACTGAAAACAATGAAGTGAAGACAGGGACATAGTCCAGTTGACTGAAACAATGAAGTGAAGAGAGGGACATAGTCCAGTTGACTGAAAACAATGAAGTGAAGACAGGGACATAGTCCAGTTGACTGAAACAATGAAGTGAAGACAGGGACAAAGTCCAGTTGACTGAAACAATGAAGTGAAGACAGGGACAAAGTCCATTTGACTAAAAACCATGAAGTGAAGACAGGGACATAGTCCAGTTGACTGAAACAATGAAGTGAAGACAGGGACATAGTCGGGAAGAATGAAACAATAAAGTGCATTGTCACTTCAGGGATCTTGTAAGGGGTAATGTAACAAAAAAAAAGTTTTATCATGGTTTGCGCAAGATCAAAATTAATGTGTCGAAGTCAGTGGGGATCTTGTTGAAGAAATCAATGTTAAAATATTTACAACAATGTATATCATTTGTAGTGGTTCCCTTCTCAGGGGACGACCCTCGTATACATCTATAGATCATCAACCAAGGAAGTGTTGTTAATGTCTTAAAAAGTACGAAACGAATGCGATTTTTTATTGCCCGAACGAAAGCAATTTGAAACCAAGAAAATATCCAGAAAGCGGTTTGCCTGTCCTGCAACAGCCCTCTACGGTGACGTCTCAAACAATGGTTTCATGACGTCACTGACGACAAGAGACATGATTGCGAGTTGAAATAATCGTTGCATTATATCACTACTAGTCGTTAACCATGTGGGGAAAATTAGGTACATACACATGTCTCGTCCACTTACTTGAAGCAGAAGTCGTGTGGATGGACGAAATATCGGGTGAGCGTGCCGTGGTCGGGTGGAGTCGCGCAATACTTGATGTCTGGACACAGATTGTAGCGTCCTCCCTTACAAAACCTGCACACCCGACATGGAACACCCGGCTCTAGCGCCACCCGATCTCCTGTTATATTAGTTATAGAAATAATGTTGTGATTCTTAAATCCTTATTTCATACAAACACGTCTAGTAACATCCGGGTATGGCATAATTACAATGAAATTACTGTATTGAATGTGCTACTACATTCATTATTTACAAACTTCCAAATATTGATGGTAGACGGAAGAAGTTATATTGACTTACAGGACCCTTGCACCGAAATCGTTATGTTTATAGAATTGTTTTCTCACAACATCATGAAAAAACACTCTGAGCACGTAGTAAGTAGACGTACCCACTTCCAGCGAGGTGACCCCCTCTCCAAGTTTGGTGACGATACCACTTGGTTCAGGACCCATCACAGTAGGACATACCATCCCCAACTCGCCCACACGCCCGCTCTGCCAAAACTTGACGTTAGTGCCACATATACCAACACTGTGGATAGCAACCTGTACCTCTGCAAGAAAACTTAAAATGTATGGATCGATCTTTGGTACCAGACTTTCTCATGCTTTTAAATATTTAGGTCCCGGAAAGATTCGGTGTTGTGGATAAGAGTTCCTTACATAAACTAGTGAATGCAGAAGTCGCGGAAGCACATATTAGTCACAGACCCTCGAGTCAATGCAATTCACCCCCTTACCCAATTTCCAACATGCCTCACCCCAACTGAACTTATGTTTTCGAAAAGTGTATCGTAAACAAGGGCGTTAAGTAAATTCCTGTTCGTATAAGAATTTATTACGAAGCTACCTCTGTAGTGAGAGAATGACGACCACTTTAACATGATGTATACTGATAGGTTTATTGTTACCATTGTAATACATTGTACGCATGTAGGTTCACAACGACAAAAATGAGACAATCGCTCTGTATATGTCTCTTCATCTCTCTCTTACCTTCTTTATCTGGTTCAGGTATAGGTCTTTGTTCCTAAGAATGGGATAAAACACGAATGTGAAATTCGAACGTGCTGTTAACGTTGCATTATTAAATGTGACCAACGATTTCAATTTACATCTACCTAACATGTAGAAGTACGCATGCACATGGTCGCAGTAAATGCAATATTACGCTTAACGCATGATTGTGTCAATTACATAAAAACGTACGTTATTTTTGCTTTTATGCAGAGAGGTCTTTACGGTCTGGAGAAACTGCATTTATCAAATTGTAATTATATTCAATGCATATGGTTACTGTTATAAAATGTAAGATAAACACTCAGTTATAAAATATGTAAGTAGATAACATATCCAATAGACCCATGTAAACAATATGTTATATATGCAGCACTCACTAATCTCAGGTCGACTTTATCATGCAGAACAAGAGACAGGTTGTCTACAGCCATATTTCCTCGTAAACCGCTTCACTGATGCAAAAGGGAGATAATTCAGCCACGTTAGAGAAAAAGTCAATCGCGCTTTATCCAGTTTCTCGCTGAAGCTGGAGTTGTATGTATGAGCCTCAAAATAGTGGCCTATTAATTCCGTGCATACTATCTACGAAATAACATAAGAATGATAATAGAGCATTTGTACAGAGATCTTTCAATGCACGAGCATGCAGCTTACATGACACAGATGAAATTGTAAATTCACCTTGCATCTTTAAGGAAATAGATCGGTGATAAGTGATATTCGCGATTTTCAGTATGATAACACTTATCTCTCATCAAGTGGCGGGGGAAAATATTTTCACGAGCGGTGCACGAGATGAGATATAAGTGATAACTCAGTGAAAAAAACAATTCTGTTTATCATGTGCTTCTGTGATAGGAAAAGTGGTGATCTATGTCGCAATTTGCTTCAAGCAGGGGCGTCACTTAGCAATGGCGATGAGATCTCGCTGATTGTAGAAGAGTCGTCATATCATTGTAGAAATAACATAAATAAAAGATTTTCTCTATCCTTGAAGGTACAAAAATGAATAAATATTCACTATAATCAACACAATTTGTTATGAAGGTATATAAATGAATAAATATTCACCAAAAACAACAAAGCTTGTTATGATTTCAACGATATAATTATATGATTATATTCCTGAATCGTTTATCTTGTTTAATATGAACACATATCAACTCCTATTGTTCATTGTTTCAAGCTGACTATCATTTGCTATATAATGAATGATAACAAGGAAGAAGAACCTTCATGTCCATCCACGAGTTTTGCTTGACGGTAGGGTTGTGCTTATGTCTACAACAACATTGACAGGTAAATCACTCAATCATTGAACATAGGTACATGCATGAGGTTTGGTGGTCTTTATCATTAGTTTTGTGAATTTTGAAATTCAGCAAACGATAGTGATGTAAAGAACATTTTGAAGCATTAATTCATAAAATGTTATGTCATGCATGTGGTCTTGAGGAAACAAATTGAAAATTGATATTGTCTCCAATTATCAAAATTATTAGGTTTAATTCAATTTTATAAAAGCATTCTTATCATGTATCAATCATTGTTTTTTTAAATCTTGTAAGTAAAACTTTTATTGAATTTTCTCATGTTTTTGTAATCATTGTCATTGATCAATTAGATTGCTTAGAAGCAATTTCAGAAGAGTGCATTTTGATTCCGAGAGTTGGGACCCAAACATGTATATTATAGCCATGTAATTATCGATTAGCTATTACTTCCTGCGTTTGAGGAAGTATTTATTGACGTTATATAATCTGTGAAAAAAACAACAACTAAAAACTTGTAAAAAATCTGTACCCATTGCTGTAAAATGATATGGCATTTTTTCTTCAATAATGAAAACTGATGGGGTATACATGTATAATGTCAACGAAGATGTCAATCATACATTCACTTACCACGCCATTAATTGGCAATGACTTTGACAACTGCTGCGAGTCAAAATTTTAACCTTTGCAGCATTGATACCTGATCTCTGGCCATACACATCGCCCACTAGCAATCATGGTCTAGATGACTTGGCATGCCCTGTAAGAAGTGTTCTGTTTTTGTTAAGATTCTGAGAAAAATAACATTTACAAAATGTGTCCTCATTGTAATTTTGAATATGCTTGAGGCTCCAGAACAAAACCGTCTTCATAAGAATTTAAGATCTTTCCTTATCAATAATTTGTGGTTTATTTAAATTTTGAGAGTATTTTTGGCAGAACATTCTCTTCATTAAAATTGGTGTAGTCTGTTATTTAGTAAGTTAAGCCTTGATTAGTCTCTGTCCAGGACTGTCGTTAAGAATGTCACATTCAGATTTCGGACTTCTGAATCAGAATTATTCAATCCATGTCATTTTGAGTTTCAGCTGCTGGTGTTAAGTTGGTAGACGAGTTTTGACTGATCGCTGAGTATGCCTCATTCAGGTAGGTGCCTCGCAAGTTGATTGTGTTTAATTCAACACTTGATATGTCACATTTTGTTCATAGTTTGGTAAGGTCATGAAAGTCTCAGATCACCAGTGTCAGAGTTTCTGGTTACTTAACGGTAAATTATTTAATGAATGTTAATTGCAGCATTTCTCAAACATTGGACATTTATTTTTTACAGTTCAAAATAAAGATATGCAAGGATTTGACAATTCAACTTTCACAACGCCATTGGATCGTACGAGTGTTGACTTGACCCTTAACACCTTTCCCAGGTACATGAAACGCACACAGAATTAAATAGTCTTAAATTCCTGTGAAATAAAAACATTACTAGATTAAAGTTTGTAGGTAGTAAGAGTATGGTCCGAAATACAACATCTTTGAATAATTCATCAATGCATAAGTATTTGGGTAGATAAGGGGCCTGACTACGATGAAAATTTACATAATCATATTTCAAGGGGATCACATTTTTTTAGGTTTAAAAGCATAGCAGCAGAAATGTCATTTCTATAGAATATGTCGATTATATCAAGAACAAGTAAACAATGATGGCTTACCAATTGCATTTCTTCCACATCCTGCATTTCAGGTCCTGCAATTCGATGATCACAGAACATCAAAAAGGGAAATCTCCTTGGTCTGCTTCGGTGTTCCTAAGTGTGCTCTGGGTATTTGGCGTCCTTGGGAACACTCTCATTCTGTATATTTACCACTGACGAATGAAGGCAACAATATTTGGCTTCTTTGTGCAAATATTAGCTGTAGTTGATTTAACCACAGTTCTTATTGTTACAGTAAGGGTGATTACAAACCTGCTACTTGAAGATTTGGACACAGAGCGGATGTGCAAGTTTCTGGTCTTCATGACTCAATTTCCGACTTTAACATCCGGGTTTCTTTTAAGTATAATTGCAATACAGAGATACAGGCAAGTATGTTTTCCTCATGGCAGACAAATAACGAAGGGACTTGCTGCTAAGTTATGCCTTGGTGTAATCTGTTAAGCTTTTACCCTGTCTCTCCCAATCGTGTATCTTGTTAGTTCCACCAACACCCGAGTTGTTGTTAGAAATTTAACCTTAGTTCATACAGAGTGTGACTATGACACCGAGTTCAAGCAAAATGGACAGTCGATTATATATGCGTTCCTAGTTAATGGTGAATTTCTTGGAATTACTATCATGTTATCATGTTTGTACTTTATCATTGGAAAAACGCTGAGACAGAGATCTAAGAATGCAAAAGGACACATTCACTCAGCAGTTGGAACCAAAGTGTTTGCGATTCTCACAACGATCTTCATCGTGAGTGTACTACCTCTCATGATCATTTCTACAATCTATAGTTTCTACGAAACGCAACCTGTACTGAATAATGTGGAAAAACGTTGTTTGATATTGGTAGGTACTTCCTTTACATAAATTGCATCGTGAACCCAATTGTATACGGTTTCACATCAAGATTATTCCGTCAGGAATGCTTTTCCTGTTTGACCTTCACGAGGAAGCGGAAACCAGAGGGCAGTCTTCCAATGGATAATGGCACATCCACAAACACTACATCCCTTGGACAACAGAACTCTATATAAACAAGAGAAGATAGTATCCAAACATTTACTTTATCTAATAAAATATTTTACATGACGTGTGTGTTGTAATCGTGTGAACATCTTATCTTCAACTCCAGATGAACATGATATTATTCATTGAGAAGTAAGTCAATGTTTTACGGAAGTGAGACGGCAGAACACAAAATGGCAGCAGATCAATCTTGCCTGCAAAAGCAAATTTTTGATTTCTTATCATCCGTATGTCAAAATATTCGTAAGCTGTTATTCCTTGTATTTTGTCTTTTAATACGTGCACTGTCGACAGACCCAACTGCCATTCCGTGATTATTATGTGCTGTGTTTTATGCACAGGTCACATGTGACTGTGGCAGTATTCGACCAGGGATGTCAATACAAAGATTTTTTTTCAAAACTTGTTTCACCAGTCTTAATGATATTATTTGCAAAGAACTTTAACGATCTTTTACTGCAACTTTTTGAAGAAAAACAATAACTTTATATTCCAACTAATTATTACAAAGAAAAAAATCAAATCAAATGGTAAAATATCTTATCAATTAGACTGAACAATTGTGTTTTACATGTATATTATCGTTTTGTGTAATCCAGCCACAGGAGACTGTCTTGTTTCCAACCCAAAATACTACTTTACACCTTGACACACCGACGCTAGACTGACGTAAGTGATTCCCACAATTCAAATAAGATTTGATGGAACTTGAAACGTAACTTACATACAGACCTTTTCTGTTTATATAAAAGGAACCATGAATCAAATATCTCTTAAAAATGTTGAAATAATACATCAAAGGTTTTAGCAAAGCGTTTCATCTATCTATGTTTTTATGTATATTGTTTTCATCTTGATGAACGGCACTTTAAAGAATAAGACATGTGAAAAGACCATTAACTCACAATTGTTCGCATCACTTATTTATAAGGATAATTGGGGAACGGAATGACTAAATGACATATGTGACATTATGGAGCTTGTCCTTCGCGTGTCAGGTTAAAATGAACTTTTATATCCTAACTCAACTCATCTACTACTCATTAATATTAAACATTATTCGATTTCACATATTCTGAATTTCAAAAAGTCAAACAAACGAGAAAACTAAAATATTTTTTCAATTACTGACAGGACAAATACGAGTCAGTTCTATTCCATTGTTCATACGTTAACATGACTGTTTTACGACTGCTTCAGTTTTTGTTGATATGCTCTGTCATAGCTGCCTGCTTTTCAGACAGGGACCCTGCTCATGCTTGTTTTGTTCTTCAGAAACGGGAGCAGAGTTGGGTAAAAAATATATTCAAAGTGAAAAAACATGAAGAGTGTTCTTCACTTTGTAGGAATGAAACAAAATGTGAAAATGTGATTGTTGGAGAAATGTTTCTGGCAAAATCAAGATGCTTGCTGAGAACCTCTTCATTTCTCGTTGACCCATCCCTTCAGCAAAAGACAGAAGTTATCAACAAACGCGTACAGTGGATGGCTGACCGTTCTCTGTCGAGTGAGTCACATCAAAGTTTGAATCCTTCACTAAAGCCAAAAAGGATTGACCTGAAATCTGCTTCAAAAAGTTGGAGGAAAATCTCTAGAATTGCGACCAGGAGGCCAGATAATAGAAAAGATGATAAAGCTCTCGTGCGTCGAATGGGTGTCAAAAGAAAGAATGTGCTTTTTGTTACTAGACCAGATGAATTGGTAAAGGTTAGAGAGGTGCCTCAAATAGTCAGGAGGAAGAACAGAAAACTAGATTCCAGAGGTGAAATGAGTACAAGAGAGATGTTAAAAGAAGGGAGGATATAAAACATGAAGATGTAACGGATTCATTCTCCATAAGTTGTGACTGTCCATATTCACCTGAGATTGGGCAATTCAGCAGAGAGAACATTCAACCCTTTTATCTTTTCAACTCGGACACAAAGAAACTCTTCCAATACTCTGAGCAGGCCAACTCATTTGAATACGAGAGAGTGATGAGCCATGTGGAGGTTGGTCACCACGTTCACCTGCATCAGTGCAGACTATTTTGGGAGAACAAGAGAGGAGATCTGAAATCAGTCTGTATGGACGGCAGACACGTTTCTTCCCTTTTTCGAGGCACAAAAGGCCATGAAATGAAGTTACTTTCCTATGATGCGAGAGAGAGAGAGAGATGTGTTGTGTTCGTTCTCGTTTCGAAACGAAAAGCATTATTGTTTTGTTACGACTTTAATTTCCATAGTATCATGAATGTTATATCAAAGAAACGTCCGAGGCAACAAACGTTCTTGGCCGACACTTTATCGCAGTTGCTGTACTGGGTGGACCACAAGGGATCCTTGTATCATAAGCAATATATGCTGCCAAATTCCAAAAGAATGTGTATTATGAAAAGCGCTTTTTTATTCCCTTACACCCGATTGTTACTTATCGAGGGTTATATCTACAGTCTTGAAAGGAAGCAATTTCGTCGAGTTCGTATCACAACAAAGCGTTCTACCATTATAGTCCTCCGTGGTAAATTGAAGATAAAACACTCAGTAGACTTTTGTTTCTACAATCAGTTTTTTTTACATATTTGATCAAGACATTTACAAAGTTGATATTACAGGTCATGTTTCAAAAATGATTCGTGGTAACTTTACAAAGAAGACAAGTTTTTGTCTTTGAAGTTGTGAAATGTTCATTAATTTATGTTTGTGTTCAAGAAACATGTTACAGACATCGCCTCAGAAATAACAATATGCATATAGTCTTGAAGGGAAGCGTAGCACCAAATGTAATATTGCATAATTTCCTTCAAAAGACGTTTTTTATCATGTATAATGTTATTCAGTTTTAAGAGTTTGAAATTCTTCAGATGACTTGTGAAAGCCAAATGTTAAAGAGTCACTCCGTGATTTTCATAACATATTATTTACCTTTGATACTAACCTAAATGTCATATATGGTGACATAAAATCAAAACATCCTAACTTTTCATGTCCAAAAGACATATATATGACAAATACTGGTTTTCCATGAAAATCTATAAACAGCCTTATAAATGCACAGAGGTGTAGATATCACGTTCAATATACATGGATACTAGTTATATAACCTAACAAACACTACCAACTCCTAGCTGCCCTCCAGGCTGTTTTAGATAAGTCTCCAAAATTACGTTTGACTATTTGACGCGAGCCACTGTCCGGTTTTCGATCATAATTGCGACATTCTACCTTCATATTGTCACTGTAGAAAAAACGTTAAGCTTTAAAATGTGTCTTTTTGGTAACAGTCGATACTTTGCAATCAAATGACACCAATGACAATCTGATTAAAATCAGATGAAGTATCGCGCGCTTAACATTTGTCCATCATCAATATGCGATACTAATAAAGCTTGTTAAACTGAAACGAAACGAAACGGAAATAAAACGAAACGAAATTAAACAAGCGGAATTCCATCTGATTTTAATCAGATTGACACCAATGATTAAGTTTGGCAGATATGACTCATACAAGTCACAGAGTCTCTCTGTAAGGTCACCAGGATCTGTGTGTGGTGAAATATTATTTAAAAATATTTCATTCAAGTAAAATATCACTATCTGACTTTATGAAAGAAACGTTTGCGCTTGAATGATTTATTCTATGTTATACCCTTGTATGAAGATCTAAAATAAATATGCTTCAAAGGTTATTTAAGCTTTTACTTATAACTTGACAAACAAACCCAACACATATCTGTATGTTACATTAATGAGTAACATTCGACAATCTTTTCCCAAATCAGTTAAACCTGCATTCATTTTCTAAAAATACGAACTCTCGTTTCTTTATTATTTGTCATTTAATATGCATTTTGGTTCTATTTTTAGGAACAGGAATTAATCCCTTACATACGGATTTAGTTTTTGATATAGTATGTACCCAGTCTTTAGAACAGAGGGTGAGTCCGGTAATTTCTCCGGAATAAGGTAGATGTTGTTAAATGATGTCATCTCTTTCAATAACTCAAATACAAGTTGGCTGTTGTCAAAGGTGCCATCACTAATCTCAAGTAAACGTTACCTGTTTCACATGGTGTCATCGCTAACATCTCAGGTACAAATCAGCTGTTTTACATGGTGTCTACACTATCAATATCTCAGGTACGAGTTAGTTGTTTTATATTGTGTCTACACGTATAATATCTAATAGTACAAGTTAGTTGTTTTAAATTGTATCATCACTGATAATATCTAAGGTACAAGTTAGCTATTGTTTTGAATGCTGTCTTCACTAATACTATCTAAGGTACAAGTTAGCTGTTGTTTTAAAAAGTGTCATCACTGACAGTATCCTAGGTTCAAGTCTTTTAAAAGGGGCGTGTGACATATGACGGCTTTTGAATATCCTTACAGTATGAGTAAAGCATAGCATAGAGTTCGGAAGGTAATTATGTCAAAACGAACAACTACTCCGTTTGGGACTTGTCTTTAGAGGAAAAGTCCATCAGTAGCGGATCCAGGAATTTTGAAAATGGGGGATAATGGTGAAATAAAGTTTTGCGCAACTTACAATTCAAATTCCATCTTTAATAGATATGATTAGTGCGTCAAGTTAGACGCAACCAGATCGTTATTTAAATGGACGCTGTTTATTAATCGAATCATTGCATCCCACGTTAACTTGTTTGCCACAACCCCTGTTTTAAGGGAAATCTTTAAAAAAATTATTTTTTCCAATTAAATAACTATTTACATCTGCGACTGACGTTTATCTTGTAGATGAATGTGCCAATCACACAAGTGATGGGATGCAAGCCTTAGCCTCAACAAAATGAGATGCATGTCCACATCCCTCGATAATACTTACGATTTAATGATTATCATTCGGAATTTCTTAGTAATTGCTTTTTTTCCGCCTTTATTGTCCTATTCAATATTAAGCAAATGAGAATATTGAAGAATTATTGGAACCAAATACACCTGTTTTGAACAGTAGACAGTGAAAAATCTTGAATCATTCCTTGTCGATGACAAGCAGATTTACCTGCAACTACCGGCAACATTTTTCATCGTTTCAGGAACATGGGGTTCGCGACAGAACGCACCACAAGCCTCGCGCCATGCTTTGAAGCGCACGGGATGCACGTGCATTTAGACTATAAAAAGGCAGACGCTCTCTAACGAATATCTCTTCGGTTCAGCCTGTTTTTTCAGTCGCTCTGTTCGTCAGTTTAAACTTCAGTCTTGTGCGTCAATCGTAAGTATACCTTCTTTCCCGATTTTGTTTACTTTACCTTTGTAATATCTAAAAGTACGTTATGTCCTGTCTTGTGGAACATCACTTCAACAGTTTTTTTAGTAAATCTTTATGAAACTTTTCTCATCCCTTCGGTATACATTAGTGATGCGCATTTCTAAATTTTCTGGTGATTGTATTGGAGTTTTCCAGACTTATACTCGACTTGGAGCAAATAAACCAAAATATTGATATTAATGTTGAGTTAGCATACAACATTTGGTTAAAGGTTCTGCAAAGGGCAATCTTGCTTGCAAGCCTATCGCCCTTGAATGTATTTCGTCACTGTAATTGTAATATCTTCTATCTCGTGGGTAATAGTTGTTCAGTTTATTTTAAAATGTTTCATTAAGCGTTATAAGGTCGTTCAAATGACATTTAGATTGTGTTTTCAAATCACTCGTGCAAAATGTTTGCTTTATTTAAGAATTCAACTGCATCGTTTCTATGAAAGATGAGTTATTTCAAATGCTTATGTTAAATAGATGTATCTATAACAAATTGTATTTTCCTCTATACATACGGATGAATCTAAACATAAATGTATCTGAACACTGGTATTATAACTAACTCACTCGACGGTAAATAGGTCCATCGTTTCGTTGTCAACTCCAAATGAAAGTTCATATAATAAGTCTTATAACGCAAGATTTACTTGAAGTATTTTCGAAAAACAGAATTTAGCCAGTGACTTTATGAAAGTGGTCTGGTTCGCTGCTCAAGGTATTTTATAAATCATGTATGGATTGGTGTTTTTAATTGTCGGAAGTCTAATACGCATAGGTTGAAAGTCTCTACGTCTGAAAATTGAAACCTTCGAAAATTGCAGTTTCTTGTTATTGTGGCGACATTGACAGATTGTCCTGGTGGTCATTTCATGTTCATTTTATCCCAACGCACGTGCTGCACAAATTGCTCGGGCGTGACAATTGATGTTTCTAAAGAAACGAGTCGCTGAAATTTGCATATGAAATTCTTTTACAATAAATGGTACCGACTGTCAAATTTGTTTTCCCCAGTTTTGTTATGAATTACCTGACTGAATAGTAAGTTGTTTGCCTACCTACTCACGGCGTGCATGGATATCACATTAAGCACTTGCCGTGATATTCCACACCTGATTGGCAACGTTTACTTCTCTTACGTTTATACACTGAAATTCAGCGTAGTACCACCCATGGTTCGCTAGTTCCAGCCGATGCTCGCTGGTTTCACCGCAACCCATAGCCCCTAACACCATTGTGGCTATCTCCCTGCAATAATACTAGCAGCCGCGATGTAAGTGAAATAATCTTGAAAGCGGCGTTAAACACCAACTCACCTCACCTCAACTCTCTAACGTTTACAAAAGTTTTTGGCAATTAACTGTATTAGTAAGCACCAAAATAAAAGCGAATCTGGATAGGATGGGGATAGACGATTGTTTTGTAGGAAGATATTCTGCCTTTTTTCCCCGATTAGGGGCATTTTAAATAAAGCCACTTGTAATTAAACCTAAGTAGATATAAATTTTAATTTCCAAAGGTCTAAGATTATTAATTCGCGATGACTTCGTTGTTATGTTCGTGATTGATGTACATCTTGATCAAGTGTTTAAAGAGGTCGCATTACTTAAATCCAACTTTTCAGAGGCCGACAGGACAATGAATGCTGTACTACTTGCCGTGTGCCTTTTCGCCATCTTTGTAAGTAGTTGCAGTGCTTTTACTTTAGTTTTGTTGCCACATGTATACACACCCCGTGTGATAGATTAATTAGGAAGGTTGCCGTTGGTGGTTCCCAAATTGAACTTTGGTACACATTTCTTCTTGTACTTAATTTTTATAGAGTTTGTTTACCCATTTCAGCAAGACTACGTTTTTTTACTGTGATTAGTTAAGTGCCAAATCTAAATTAGTTCTATGTCACCCGTAAGCTCGCGTTATTAGTTTATCGAACGGAATTTGGAATTTATAAAAATTAAGTTATAATTTAGTTTCTTTGAAAACAATTTTGACTTAGACACGGATGACGGAAACGTGTAGACATCAAAATTATGAAATGGGGGGGGGGGGGGGGGGGAATAGTATAGTCGCTGCTAATCTTGATCTTTACAGGAATTCCCCCAAAGAGCCTGCGACAAGCGTTTCTTCAATTCGAACGTGGAGGAGGCTTGGTGTTGATACTCGTGCTCACTTCTCCACATCCTGAACTGTAACCGTTTATTTCTATTTTCAGTCCTCCACCCAGGCCAAACCACCGACTGGATATATCCTGCAATGCAAGTAGTCTTCTTTTGAAATCGATGAATTAGATTTACCTAGTTCACGCAAAACGAACCACGACACATGCTTCATTTTTCTAAATAATTTATTTTTGATGACAATACGTTTTCCTGTATTTAGAAATGTAATAGACAATGAGTTGGGCTGTTTAGCGGAGCTTTACGTTTACTTCCGCGAAGCACTCTCGGAGAGTTATGTTTTACAACTAGTTCTGAAGTTCGGTGCTTACATAGACTGGTGGTGGTTCGAATCCCGCCAGGGGCTCGGCAACTTTGTCTGCAGTAGAGAACTGTTCTACACCCAGTCAGGTTTGGGTGCAATGCTACACTGAAATTCAGTGCAATACCACCCATGGTTCGCTAGTTCCAGCCGATGCTCGCAGGTTTCGCCGCAATGCATAGCCATAATGGTGTTGCGGGCTTTCTCCCTGCAATAATACTAGCAGCCGCGATATAAGTGAAATAACCTTGAAAGCGGCGTTAAACCCCAACTCGCTCACTCGCTACATAGACTGGTGACGGTGGTCAGTGAGATGTGGGCATGTCGCTTAAAAATATTTTGTAATTTAGGGACCGGTCATTTATTACAGGGGGGGGGGGGGTGGGTTTCAGGGGAGGGTCAGAAAAAAATACGAAAGGTTGGGGAGGGTCATTTTGAAATAGACAGTTATAAAACCATCCTTCATTAGCAATTGAAAGTGGGACTGAAACATTATCATAAAGCCTTATCAAATGAAAAAAAATTCCAGAATATGAGCAAGACTGGTTTATATTCTTAAAAACACATGCTGATATATAAAAAAAATCACCATGAATCACTGCCCAATTCATTGTTCTTTATTCTTCTAGAACAAAGTAGAAAAGTAGTTCTGTTGGACTGAGAGTTTATACAAGCAATTAACGGGTGTTTGCTATATTTTTATACAACAATGATGCATATCTGATAACTAATAGACTCATACAGTTAAAACAGCTAGTCAAATTATTAATATCTGAATGATTATATTAATCGTTCTCAATGATACAAAGTTATGAAACCGTAACGCTTTAGCAGATAGCTTGATTGGTGCAAATTTGTTAATATAGCCATACTTATGAAAAATATCTAAATGCATATTTAGAAAAATAAATTCCAATGTTGATATTTCAAAAATTGGGAACATTTGCTATATTCATACTTAAGCTTCCATACTTTTTGGGTTTTACACTTTATTGTTTAAATATTATGTAACATATGTAATTTCTGTGAAACCTAGATGTCCCTTTATTATCCCTATGTTATGTACCTTCAAAATTCTATAGATTTCTTGTGCTACAAACTTAATGTAGACGGTTAAATTTGTTTTAATCAAACTCATACAGTTTAAATGTTATGAAATTTGATAATTTTATTCCTATAAAGTTAAGATTTGACATTTTACATTGTTTGGTCCTATACTCTGAAAGTGTTTGTAGATAAATTTTAAATCTTTTTTTTTTGCTTTAAAAGAAATCATTATGTCAAGAGCTTATCTCCCTACCTGGTCCTTCCATGGTTTTCAAGTTTTCAGTGGAATAATGTGGGCAAGATATGTATTTTGATGGAATTTTTAACTAGTGCAATATCTTAGCTCTTTTTATCTCTGTTGAAAGTAAATTCAATAAAGAAGTTGATCATCCATACAAAAAATTCTTTCTCTTCCTCAGTGCTAACCTATTTTGTTATTTAAAGATAAAAAAGACATTGTGATTTGAATTTTAAAAATAAATAAAAATGAGCCTTAAAAGTAAGATAAAATTAAAGATAAAGTGTAAATTCTATGTTAAACGTGTGTGTATTATAAGCAATAGTATTCAAAACCTATTTTGATATACAATTGATGAAAATAAAAGCTCTAATAAAATTGATTTTAAAACACTATAGACCATTATCAGATATTATGTTAAACCCATCAATGGAAGGGTAATTCTGTTGGGTTTTTTCAACATTATTTTAAGCATTACTTAAAGATTTTTCTCTTTTGGAAATATTAAAAAAAAAATTTGAATGTAGAACCGACCATAAATCTTCAAAAGACCAATTTCAAGAACTTTCGTAGATATGATTTGGGGGAGGATCATGAAAAAAAAATATGCTTGAATTGGAAGGGCCATAAAAAAAAATTGCGACGAGTTGGGGAGGGCCACATTTTTGTAGACAATCCAAAGAGAAATCCCCCCCCCCCCCCCCTTTTTAATAAATGACCGGTCCCTTACTAACAAGACGAGCTTTGCCTAATTTAAAATTCAAATGTTACAAATTTATAACTCGATAGTGTGTAAAACTGCCAAGGTCTCGCATTGATATGCCTTAGGGTTAGTACGGGAAAAGTTGCAATACATATATTCCTTATCTGCAATAAATCTGACTTGTTTTACCATTTCTAATTATATAGTGACTCCTGAATGCGGCGCTAGCAATAAAGCTGTAGCAATGATCAAACTAATTACCGACTTGAACGCCGATGCCAAGGCCAAGTGTGATGGAGCGGACGCCAACTTCACTTCCACGGACGGAGTCAACTATGCTCTTGACGTTGGCTATCCCGGTGGAGTAAAAAAGCCCTGCACGTTTATGGTAAGTTTTCAAGAATTCGTCCCCATAAGTTGTGGGGAAGTTTCAGGAATAGAAATGCTAAATTCCATGAACATAAGCTTTTGTTCAAGATTTATTTTTGGCCCATTACATGGGTTTATATTTATCTTCAGAAACGCAAGGATGCTGATGTCTACTTCGTGACTGTCACCATCGCGTACGGTGAAGTTGGAAGCCTTGTCCATCAGACCGAGGAAGAATTCACCGTGACCTGCACCTTCGCCAAGAAGGGAGATGACGACACTGGCGATCAATCAATTGTAGAGGGGTATGCACTTCTTTTGAAATATATCCTTTTAGTTTTCTACTGTTCTAAATGTTGAAATTAAACACTTGCAGAGTTTTCATTCAAATAAGTTGAAATACTTCATTTAATAAGTGAACTTTTTCTGGCAGACTGATAGCCCCGACTGAACGAGCCAACAACATGGGTGCCAGCAGCACGAGCAAGTTCACCCTGGAGCTGTGTGATGTGCTGGGAGCCCCACTTGATGCATCCAATGTGGCCATGGGAAGAACTGTTCAGCTTATGGGGAAATCTTCAGGTATGCTTTCTTTAGTTCATTCATGAAATTGTAAACAACACGGCTCTTGTCCATATCCTCTTGAAAATACAGACGGATAGATTAACGGACTTCTCAATCCTCATTTCAGGTGCCGATTCTGAACTAGGCATCCGACCGGTTTCCTGCTACGCAATCGACGGATCTGCTAAATACGCAATCTTGCGAGCAGGGTAATGTTAACATATCAATAAGAGGGTCTCCTTTTCAAATGTTTTTTCTTGGTTTCCATTATCTTGACGTTTTCCATTTTGTTCTATGCCCATCTTCCAAATTATCGTTAATGAGAAGCGAGCATTTTATTAGCTTTCAATCATGTCAATCATGGCCATGTAATTGACATTATTTTCAAAGTTTTTCCTTAATTCTTTAAATCGGATTTTTTTGTTAAAACATTGATATCGATAAATTCTATTTTGAGGAATTAATTGTAGGTAGCATTCCTTATCTATAAACCAAATGCTATCTTTCATTCCAGTTGCGGAGATGGGATCGTATTCGACAAGGATGAAGGTTTCACGACCAACGGTACTACCACCCTGAGCCCTTACTTCAAAGCCTTCAGCATCAACCAGGGCGCCATCGTCAAGTTTGAATGTACTTTTGTCATCTGTACGGGCAAAAAATGTGACGGGGTATGTAGTACGCTTAACTGTTCCGTTGAGTTAAGAATTCGCCTAATGAGACCAAACCTTAATGATTTAAATTATAGTATAATTAGATTTCCTACCAAAGCGCAATTAGTATGTTATTTGAATCCTTAATTAGAATATTTCTTTTTCAGTCTTCCTGTGCTGTTTAGGTAAGCATCTTCACATTCGCTCCTGTATTTAAATGTTTAAATGACAATTATTTGTCTACTTTTGTTACGTACAATTTGAAAACTAACACATGTACTTGTTCACCTAGTCTTTGAAATTTAATATTGATGGGGGGAGAAACATTGCACGATATTTTTTTATAGAAATAACTATTTAGATACGTATCCTTTTCTCTTTCAGATGCATCTTCGAGTTTGTCTTTTGGTGAGGGCTGTCTTGGTTGTACTATCGGGACAAATAAAGGCTATATTCAAACGTCTGTTTGTTCTTTCATCTATTCATGCTGAATTTGCCGAGAAGCTCCTGAAGCCTTTGTGGAAGCTTGAGCAGGCGTTGTACTGGAATCACTTATTTGGCATTGTCTCCGGGTAATAATTGTGCACGTTGCTTCTTATCTTGCATACCCAGGGGAGAGACACTGGCGTTTAAATTGTTTGCCTTCATGAAAGGTCTCTCTATTCATAGATTCCGTAGCAGGGTATGGAAGTTATGAGGCGCCGTATAAGTTATAACCCGAGACTGAATAGGCTTTAACTTGCCAGTGATTTTGAGTTGGCACGAGTTGTGCATTGCGGTAGATACTTTAGAATGAACCACCTATATTGAGTGCCGACAAGAGTGGCAACTTGAAAACATAATCCGTAACGATAACACCATGTAGGAGTGTCTGTACGAAATTTCGTTATCAAGAAGATTCTCAGGAACCTACTTCATTTGGATTTAAACTGTATCCATGTTTCGTATGGTACAGAGCACGGACAGCACTTACCTCACAAGGATTTTATTCCGGTAATTTAGTAGCCCATTATTTAATGTTGGAATTGGCAACATTCTTACTTCACTGAATGTTCCCCTTGGTGTTTTTTATTGTTGCAGAAACTATTTTACATCTTGCTATATGTATGTTATCTTGAACCATTGCAGTGTTGGAATACTTTTACATTTTTGCAGCAGGTGTTAAATTGCGACCAAATCTGGATTTCATAATAAAACTATGAGGGGCATCTTTGACATGCAGTAAATAAATCTGCACTAGAATACCAAGGTTCTGATTATTTAGCAGAAACCGACATTCGTGATTTTGTAAAGTCATGACTCTCATAAACGATAGGCTGAATACCGTTCTCAGCCTCTTGAGGCAAGTAGTAACAAGCGAATGTAGACAACTTAGTGTAGCAATGTTTCGGAGTAAGGGTGGTTTCATGTTTCAACAGCACGAAACAATTTATTTCGATTTCTAACAAAATCCGCACATAATACTGACTGTTCAGTGCCATTTGTTCTGCCTTCATGAAAGTGACTAGTGGTTTACAGGTTCATATGTAAGATATGGTCGGCAGGCCGCATTCTTATAGTGATCGAGTGCCAAATCTGTCAAAGGAACTTGAAATGCAAGTCCAAATTCATAGACGCTTACATCGCCCATAAGTGAATAGGGACTCATTTCAATCCTCCCTGTGACTGGTTGAGGAAATCGTAAGATATTAAACCATCATTTACGTGTTTAAACAAGTTGGCTATCTTGTTGTACGGGAAACGCATCGGAACACCGGTAGCAGCAATTTTGCAGGCATGTATCATTACATAATCAACCTAGAAAATAGCTCGGTTGTTTAATAGTCTACCACTTCATGTTTTCAAAATTACGTCACTGAATTTTTTTGGGTTTTTTTGTTTATGAAAAATCACGACACTAATCCGTTTGTCTTTGTACTGAACTGATAAGGATTCCATTTATAAAGTTTGACATGGTCGACTCCAACATCAAACATCACTAACATTTACAGTACCATTAGTTTACTTAAGCTCGATTCTACCAGAGAAGGTACATGAATTCGTTATGTATAGCATATGATCTCAAGTATGATTATCATAGAGCAGTCCAAATATTATGACTTAATTTATCAATCACACTGACATAAAAAGGCAAAAATCAACCGAAAGACCGATTCATAGCTAATCATTTCATCAAAACTTTGACAATCAGTTTTCCGAGGTGCAAGAACGCTTTCACAAAGCTACATTTATTAAACCGCTAATGAACACCGATATGCACACCAATATTTCGTGAACACAACGAATGCACAGATACTGCATATCTAACGACATTACTTAAGTAATCTACCTCGTAAGTTATTTAACAAATATTTACGTATGCAGGTAGTAAAGTTGATTTTTAAAGGCCAGAAGTATTTAATGTATCGTAACTTTCAATCCGAATGAACTACGATATCGGAAATATTAAAATTTTGCTTATAACCAGAAAAGCGGAAACGGCAGCCTCCTTGGTCAATCTAATAACAATGCTTCTGCTGTTATTAAATCGGTTTATTTACAACATTGCTTTCAAAAACAGTAATTTATTCTTTGCTCTCGGTGCAGAGTTTAGGTAAATTCAATAGCTGCACATAAGACTAGTTTAGCCGCGTTCAACTGTCCATAATTTATCCGTTTGTGCACAGCTAACCATAGAATTTTTATATTTCCAAGCCGCTGTCTAAACTTTTTGATTGTTGATTGCAGGTGAATGCATAAGTCCTCTAAACCTTAAAAAAGCCAATTTAAACCGTAAAAGCGTGCACTAGTGCCTTTAACGCTATTTTAACTCCGTTCCTAAACATTGCACAAAGGTCGCCTTGTTGGCTCACGATCACTTTAGTGCCTTGTGCAAGGAGGTCCACATCTTTGAAGATTAAACCATAGGCAAGAGGAATAGGAAAGTTATTGGATGAAGCAAATATTTTACGGTAAAACAAGTATAATCAATATCGCCTATATGAAATTGCTGAACTAATTACCCCTCTTATAGGGGTACTTATGAATGAAAGGTCAGCTTCTATTCTTTTTTTAACGAATGCCTTTCGTAACATAATGCTTTTCAGAAAATAGCAAACGTTTCAAGTCAAAGGAAAAGCCAAATATATCTTTTACCATACAACATTTACTGATAAACAAATATCAAGATAGTTAAACTACTGCAGATATTGAACACATTTGTTTATAAGAGTTCATGGCGTTCCAATATGGTTCATTTGATAAACACTTTGTTTAAATAAACGTCATTAGATATATATAGATACTAAACGACCTTCCATTTAATACTATTTTTATTAAACGAGTTAATGGTTAAGTATTAAACGAGCGAAAGCGAGTTTGATACCAAATCATTAACTCGTTTAATAAAAATAGTATTAAATGGAAGGAAGTTTAGTATTCTGTTTATTACTTGACCTCAATAAGCAGGCATGATTGCCGAAAGTGTACTGAACGAAACATTTCTGCGCCTAGGCCGCCAGTGTGACGGCGGTGCCAACACTGACGTCACAACTACACAATATTATGACGTCATACGTGAAGCGGTATTACACTAGTTTATATCGTAAAAATATTGCACTGCGTTATCTTACACGGGCGAGTAATAATGTTATTCGATTTATAAGTTATGGAGAAACCCCGTTTACGAGGACTTACCAGAGATTGTGTACCCTGAGAGGAGGTTACCATCCTGAGGCCCGGAGGGCCGAGGGATGTAACCGACTCTCAGGGTACACAATCTCTGGTAAGTCCAAGTAAGAGGGGTTTCTTTAACTTATCAACCGTCTAAGTGAATCAAAACAGACAAAATCAATGGAAAATACGCATATACATAAACAACACGCGCCTTATAATAGATACCGTTGGGATTCACAGTATAGCGAGAGTGTGGTCATCACGCTGACTGACTGTCACGAGAAGCTCGTGCAATGCACGCGGAATTTGAAAGCACATGTAGTTGCAAGCGGTTCATTTGAAGAGAGACCGTCAACGGGTAAACATGTCTGAGTCAGAAAACGAACTATTTTTGACTCAGTCAAAATTTCGAAAAGAGTGTGAAGAAGATGACTTTAATTACAGATTTGGAAAACCTTTAAGCGAGAAAGAACTTGCTGAGAAGTTTAGGTCCGGAATGTCCAAACGCACTTTAATGAAAAATGAGTGGACCCTTGGCATACTGAAGAGATGGCAAGAGGAGAGGCGTAACAGACCAGTTGCTGAAAACCTTTCGTTGTCCAAGAGTTGCTTGACCGACAATTTAGTGGACATGACTGCCGAGGATATTAACCATGTCTTGAAATTCTTCTTTTTTGAAGCCCGCAAACAGGATGGCGGTTATTATCCCTCAACTACTTTGTATGGGTTATTTGCAGCCTTCGCTTCAATACTTAAATTGAATGGATCCACCTTTAAACTTTTTGAAGACGATGAATTCAAAGACGCCCGACGAGGATTAGACGCCGCTATGAAGGAAATGTCCTCCAAGGGACTTGGCAGCAGCTGTAGAAAACATACAGAGGTGATTTCCTACGACGAAGAAAATATTCTGTGGGACAAAGGCGCTCTTGGTGACGACAGTCCACAAAAGCTCTTGGATACAGTGTTGTACTTAACCGGTGAGTATGATTGATAAATATTCCTTTAATTATTCATTTAGTTTTTAAATGTGTTGAATGTCCTAATACTAAAGTAGTTTTAATCAAAGTATTAATTTTGTAGGTCTTCATTTCGCTCTGCGGGGTGGAAAAGAACACCGAAGCCTTCGTATGTTCGAACACCCTCAGATAACCGGACCATTTAAGGATGGGAGGGGCCGGCGCTACCTTCAGTATGTCGAGGATGTTTCGAAAATGAATCCAGGTGGGGTGAAACAGCGTCGAATAGAGGGGAAGAGAGTTCGAGCCAATGAAAATGCTGAGAATCCAGAGAGGTGCTACATCCGAATCTATGAGAAGTACAAATCTTTGTGGTGAGTTATATAATGCACCCATGTATTAATTACAAGCGCTGGGCTTTTTTAACCGTAAATGTAAAACTTTTACAACTTTTAAATTGGCCCCTCCATCTCTTAAACACACTAAGCTATATATTCACAGATAATTACTAGGGAAGAAATCGATTTATCATGACTTTTAAATCGAACGGACAACTGGGTGGTGTGTACAAATTGTATGAATGACTGTCACAATTATTTTTCTATGGACACGTTTGTATGATAAAAAAATGTCCAATCAATTGTTTCAGCCCAAAGACCTTGAGTGAAAATGGAAAGGACGCTTTCTATCTGACACCTTTAAAGGTTCCAAGGGAAAACATGTGGTACCATAGTGTCCCCATCGGACACAACACCCTGCAGAATACTGTTCAAAGAATCTGTCAGATGGCTGGTGTCGAAGGGAGGAAAAGCAACCACTCTCTCAGGGCGACTGCTGCAACCCGCTTGTACGAACAGAACGTAGATGAACAAATCATCTGCGAACAAATTGGTATGTAAATTGTAAAACCTACAACATATTTCATATTGCTTGATAACAGTATAATTTCCTATCCTCTAATTCAAAGCAGGCTCTTTTAATTAATATATTTAACGTAACATTAAAAATGTAAATGTTAACTAAAAGGGGGTACTTCTAAAGTGTATTATGAACATTTATCTTTAATATGCAATGAAACAAATTATTCATAGAAGATGTATTTTCAGGCCACCGAAGTGAGGCAGTTCGCGTGTACAAACGGACGTCGGAGGATCAAAAGGCTGTCGTAAGAAGTATCATAGCAGGAAAGAGACGAAAGGTATCCGCCACGGTGACTGTAGGGGCGACAGACGTGACCACAACAGACCCAATTGTGTGTGGCAATGAGGGGACCCCGACTGCAGCAGAGACCACTGTGACTGATGAGTTAGCCGCGAGCAGCGAATCGTCAAAGAATATTTCTCTGACCTTCAACTTTAACTGACTTCATATGTCATTAAAACAGATTGAAACCAATTACATGATTTGTTATTTTTTCCGTGTCAAAGGCATTCAAGGGATGAAAAGGGAGGGAATACGAGTTGCTGGGTCCTGCGAGATACCGTATATTTTGATGGTATCATGTGGGATACGGCATCTTGTATTCCGCCACTTTTCGCCCTTTGATTGCTTCTGGCCAGGGACGTTCAACGCACATCCCGGGGACTTACAACACACATCCCGCGGAGTTACAATGTAACCATTTGATACGATCTTGAAAAGCCTGTTTCAAATATACTATTATACGCGAGGTAGGTTGATAAGTCTGTTTAATCACTACTCGTTGTTACCAACTACTGTGATAAGATAGTTTGCAGTTTCTAGGGATTACTGTTTCTTTGCCACCTTTTCGTCGGGACAGTCTTAATAGTAAAACGTATTCTGAATATTCTGCAATGGGTGTCAATGTTTATTAACGAGTATCCCTCTAAGTGGACATGAAAAAACCCTTTGTACATTTTCCCGTTTAACCAAATGCCAAACTCCGAAAAGGCTAATAGTTATATAGAGGAATATTTTATTTTAAAGATTGAAAACTAAACTTAACTTTTGTTAATGCTTAAAGGCACTAGTGCACGCTTTTACGGTTTAAATTGGCTATTCTAAGGTTTAAGAGGACTTATGCATTCACTTAACCTTTCTATCGATGCAATGAAATACTTAAAGTTCTTTACAATTGACCTGCAATCAACAATGAAAAAATTTAGACAGCCGCTGTCCGCTTGGACATATAACAATTCTATGGTTAGCTGGGCACAAAACGGATGAATTAAAGACAGTTGACAGCGGCTGAACTATTATTATGTGCAGCTGTTGAATTTACCTAAACTCTGAACTGAGAACAAATAATGAATTATGTTCTATGAAAGCAATGTTGTAAATAAACCGATTTAATAACACAGCATTAGCATTGCTATTAGATTGACCAAAGTGGCTGCCGTTTCCGCTTTTTTGGTTATAAGCAAAATCTTAATATTTCCGATATCGTAGTTCATGCGGATTTATTGTAACGTAACATTAAATACTTCCGGTCTTTAAAAATCAACTTTACTACCTGAATACGTAAATATTTGTTAAATAACTTACGAGGTAGATTACTTGAGTGAGGATCTTGAATAATATCGAGAGGTATGCAGTATCTGTGCATTCGTTGTGTTAACGAAATATTGGTGTGCACTAATGCGTTTAATGCTGTACACATTGTCCCCCTAATATGACGTCATATTAGATACGATTACATCATAAACTTCTGTACTCTACCTGAAAATTTAACAATGAAATCAGTAAACTCTTAACCACCACAGTTTTTTTCCATTAAAGTTTCCGGATGGAAAAACTCGAATGGTTCGAAACTTTCTATATTTTAAGGCCGAATCCTTTTTTTTTTTTTAAATTGGGTTTTATATTTTGGCAGGATTTTTTTTCTTATCAAAATCTAAACGCAACACTTATTGTCAAAAATAAATAAAAATGTTCTTTCTTATTAAATCATTCAAATAAGCAGACATTCTTATAGCTTTTAATTAATGCATACGTTTCCAATCTTTTTTAATTTTATATGTATCGCTCAAACATTACTCTTTACCAAAACATGGCTTCCGTAGCGATTTCTGTAAATTAAGTCTTTTCTAGGAGTGCCCGTGTAAGTTTTGAATGGAATGGAGTCTCTGAATCTTGAATGAAATACAATAATCCTAATTCGTTCCCTGTATTTTTTTGCTCGTGTTTAATTTTTTTTTAATACCGACTATCTTAACGTTTATGAACATTTCAAAGGAGAAGAGATATGTTTACTTTCGACATGACATTGTAGATGAATAAAATACTACATAACATTCGTATTCATTATTTCGTATTACCCATTTGATCAGGAGGTTCATTACTTTTTACAGCTCCTTAACGCAAGTATACGTTGAGAACAATTATCATAGGCTTTTAAGGGGCCAGTAGGTTAACAAGGTGATCTCACAAAAACGAAAATAAATATTACCAATTGCAAGGCAATGGGTTTTTTTATAACAAAAGAAGAAATTCTCAAACGAACGTTACAGGTTCGGTAAAGCGGTTAAGAATCTCCCAACCTGGGTGTTCACACTAAACTGGCCGCTAGCAGTTTATGCTTGAAATGTGATACTTTCTTCTACGACTACGGATAGTCGGGACGAGAAATCAGGTGCTTGACACTATGAAAATAATGCTTGTTGATGATTCCTTGTATTTATTGAGGAAATGTTGATGAAATGAAATCTCCTCAAAAAGGTTCTACTGGCACTTTAATTATAACTTTCCAAAAAAATTGTTGCTGGAATGGACAACAACTCCAGACCTCAATAAAGCAATGGACACAGTAACCAATAATAAGCCTAGTCAAACATTTGACCTATGACTGTTGGTTGGTAAAACAGCGCTTGCTTCCATGGCGTCGTCAACTTTCGTTACTTTTGATTCAACTTTCGGGCCCATTCCACTTGCTGAAGGTGCACTTGGTCCATCCTCAAGTTTTTCATCTTCTGCAAGATGTCCCCGGTTTCCTTCATTCGCTCAGGAATATCAGTCCATTTCTGCCAATATGTATTTGTACTGTTAGATGTCGATCGTGAATGTACGTCGCCCAAAATCTAGAAATCAAGAGAACCAACACACATGCATCATTTGTGTCGCTTATAAAGAATAAGATCATGGCGTTAAGACAAGGGTCGCCAAGTAATCTGCGAAACATAATGGTAATAACGTCATTGGTCGGCATCATGAGAAACTGCGTCCAGATTTACTGTCAACATGAACATCGAAGTTCCAAGCATTCTAAACTATTGAACAAGTTTCTGACAATATATCTTGAACCAACCTACCATTAATTTTCTTTAATCCTCGCCCAACAATATACAAGTGCATCGCATGATGTCCTCTATGGTCGTTCTAGGAGTTTTGTAAGCTTTTATCTCAAACGCAACAGCTGTGAAGCCCGCAGTCAGGTTTGGGTGCAATGCTACACTGAAATTCAGCGCAGTACCACCCATGGTTCGCTAGTTCCAGCCGATGCTCGCAGGTTTCACCGCAATGCATAGGCACTATAGTGTTGCGGGCTTTCTCCCTGCAATAATACTAGCAGCCGCGATATAAGTGAAATAATCTTGAAAGCGGCGTTAAACACCAACTCACCTCACCTCACCTCGCAATAGCTGTGTCCATTTTTAGTATTTTCCGCCCTTTTATTCGTATTAGCTGTCTGAGTTTAGCTGTTGCCTTAAGTAGTTCATCTGATTTCTCGAGATCCTCTGCCACTGTGCTCTTTATAGATTGCTAAGATCTTTCTCATCCAAGGCATCCTTAACAGCTGTGAAAATATGGTTTGATTATGTTCCAAACGTAGATAAGCCTACGTTACATAGGTCTCGAATAAAAGGCCCTTCTAGCGTCAAACGTCATTTAGAAAACAATATGAATCCGTAGTCTTTAAGAGTAATTAAAACAGTTTTTAACACCTAAATTGGACGTGTAATTTCGAAATGTATCCAGCTAACATAAAAATTGGTTTAGTTAGCTCATAAGGTTTAATGTTAAATGTTACATAAGGGAAAACAAATCATAAGTCTTCACCATAGTTATGTTTGGTAAATCTGTGAAACCATTTCGGTCTAAATTACATATTTCAGCAATGAATATAATGTGCCATTATCAAGCATCTTTAATTAAATAGACCTCTACACATCTCATTACATTAAGAAAAGTAGACAGTATCTGGACTGAATTCTTATTTCAAGGCAACTTAAAATAGAGACAGCACAGTGGTTGGAGTTTTCACAATCTCAATGAATTAAGATCTTAATCTACGCTAATATGTGCAACGTACTACAGCAAAATTATGTACTTGTTTTAATGAGATTGGATTTTTCATTTATCATTACAACCAATGCATGTGTAAAATGAAATTAGTGGAAACCTGTTTAGTACTCACCGGCAAATAAGAGTGAAAATTTCTCGCCATCGAAAGCTTCCATTGTCCTTAAAGAGGCCATCTAAATAGTCTAGAGGGGTGGTCTTTCCTGTTGTTTCTGTAGTGGGTATGGAATCCTTGTCCTGTTTCCCAAGCCAAATGAAGATTGCTCTGACCTTCTCCAGATCCGTCTGGTAGCCATCAGTTAACTTCCAAGTTAGCTTCTCATTTTCAAGTTTCACCTTATCATGGAAATATAATGTTTTACTTAAGTATTCCCACACAACTTAAATTACAGGCATGATTCTAATGTTTCAGGGGGTTTCTCAAATAAGACAGACTCAACATCGTCTGTATGTTAACAATAATCTTTCGCTTTTAGATAACATTTAAATGTTTTTTCAAATAAAATTCTTGTCTTCTAGTTAATGTTAACTGATTCTTTTAAAAGTTTTGTTTGTATAAATTAAGGAGAGATTAAATGTTTTTTAACTTATGCCAAAGCATGTTTACCTCTTTTGCTTTAGCATCAACGGCTTTCATTTTCTCCTCGTCGTATCTATCCTCTTCTTCCATTTTGGTGGAGTCGGGGGTGGGTACCCGTCCACGAAATTTGGAATCTCATCCTGTTTCATAGGGAAATATATTCACATAGATAATCAATCCGCAATCACAAGTCAACACATACGTCACGACCGACTTCATCGATCACAGTCTTACGTTAGTGAAATTGCACCAATGGCTTGAAATTTACAGAGTAGACTGATACCAAAAAAAATTAAAAAATCTATCTAAATGAATGCGTGTCCAAAGCCTATCTATCAATCGTGTTCATTTCTTCACGCGCACAGAATTCTGGTATTTATAGTACTAACGGACAAAAAAAGAGTTAGGCGTTAACTTCATCAAAATTTACTCATCCTGTTTTGTGAATGTATCTTACAGATTTGGTAAAAGTGGAATTGTTCAGGTATAAATCACCCATAAAACATGTAATAATTGACGCCACAACAGGGACGTGAGTGTAGGAAATATGCATTACGTTTTACACGAGAAGATGCGTATGCACATGGGTTGCCATAACAACTTTGCAACAGGCAATCAAAGCCACTGAATGAACTCGAAAGAGTATTAGTCAGTTAGTTAGTTTTGAGCCGGAGTGTGGACAATATTCATGCTACTCAAAAGAGTTTACGGGTCAAACCTATTTTCTCCTGACATGTTTCTCTGCATAATAAATATTTGAATTACAATTTCTAAGTGGAAATCTTGTTAAATATTGTTTCAACCACGATAATGCTGCTTTCCATTGAAATTGTGTTAAGGCAAGACGTCTGTATTGCGATCAGAATACAGAAGGTACCGTATCGTTGAAACAGCTTAGAAAAACATGTAGGGTAGAGTCCTATATGTCATATATGTCTTTCTAAAGATATTTCTAAGCGATACACGTCCCTGTGGCCGATCGCAGGGTTCATTTTCACTGTTGAATATTTAATAAAATGAAAGCAAACGTTCTCAAAAGTCTGCAGTATTTTATCTTTATTCATTGAACTTTAGATTCTTGAATACATCGAGGAAAAAAATTCTATTTGTGGGCGAAGTGTAATGTTTCCTGCAGTAACGTGTACATGTATTTATTTATCAATGTAAGATAATAATGTTACCTTGACCACATTTATTGTTAATAGGTACACCGCTGTAACCGCATGCCATTGTTAGTTTCTGAAAGCGAAAATAAAATTCAATATACACTCGATAATATAAATATTTTCATAAGTATGTACACTCGTAACATAAACCATGTATATCAAACTCCTCGGATCACACCTTGATATGGTCTTAGAGTGAATTTTTTTTAAATGAAACAACTTAATTCCAAATATTTAGGGGCAAATATCAGGCTTAACAATATATCAAAGTTGATTGAATAATCATGATTCATCAGTTTCCAGGAATTAGTTGTCAGGGGTTTAACACATCTACAACTGACGTTTTTCATTGACCACAGTTAACCCACGAGACTTCAGTTCTATACAGAGTTGTTTCTGAGAAAACAACCACATCGAATATTTTAGGCGTAGCCAATGTTGCCTTCAATTAATAATCCCCATCAGCTAAAGTGTGTGCACAAGATTAGAGCTTTCTGGAGTTGAAAACTTGAAAATAAGGCAAAGTTTCCTTCTAATGTGGTCTCTTGCCTTCTTATGAAAGACCATTGAAAAAAATATATATAAAATGCAGCATAACAATTAGTTCAGAAGGTTTTGTATTATATTAAAACTTTCTGGGACGTCACACAGGTTTGCCAAAATCAATTATTATCAAAGTGCCTCAGTTTAAATATTAAAGAGTCAATAATCTTTTATATAGTGTTCCTGCTTTTGGAGAAAAATGACCTAAGAGAGCTTTAAAAGGGACCACAGAGTCACCAAATCAGCAAGTGGCGAGTCCAGGAATTTTGAAGGGGGAAAGGTTCAAAAAGTGTTATGATATCACTAGCAGTCGCCTAAGTTCATACATACACATTCTAGCATTCTATCGACAAAGTTCAAAGCCACTCCCGCCCTATATTTCGCAATAAAGTAACGTTTTAGAGGGACATCACGAAACAATGGTTCATGACCTCAAAAAGTGTTATGATATCACTAGCAGTCGCCCAAGTTTAATAGTCTTAATAAAATTTTACTTACGTTGAATGTTTACTCTGCAAAAATGCCTATTCCCAACAATCATTTGTTTTCAAGTACACTTATGCTCTGAACTAGTATAAAAGTCAAAGAACCCGGACTTCGGCTTCGAGTTACAGCTATACATTTCAATGAAATACTGTACGTTATTGCAATACACTAGATTCTATCTCTTCAATAGGATCATATTTTCATCTTACTAATGAACCGGTTTATAAATTTCTTATATCCGTATTTAAACGGATTGAATAGTATTCACTGTTGACGTATTAATGAAAGAAGGCACATGGGCACGTGTTTAACAAGGCCGTGCATGTGAACTACGATATATGCTCTTAGTCTAGTTAAACAATGCTATCGGTTCTAATTTGAAACTATGAAACATCAGCGTCTGTGTAATTTGGTTATTTGGTAATTTGGTCCTTTTTTACATCGCCAAATGCCCAAGAATACATTATTTGTCAAGCAACTATAGTAAATGCGATGATTCTCAAAGCGTTTGTTACGGAACAATTTTATGACTTTCATGGCTCTTAAAATCTTGTTTACAAGAACGAAATAATGCTGATTGATATCAAATAAACCGTAACAATGCAAAACCTGCCCCCTACCCTGTTCTAGCAAGAATGGGAAACACATGACGATTTTGATACAAGCAATGACTATGTCCTAAACAATTAAATATAGGCACATGTTCACTATAACACACACCCACACACGAACACACACACAAATTTTTACCAAGTGGCTCAAATTGAATTAATTAATCGTCCATTTAATAATTCTAGAAGAAAGAAAAGTAATGTTCTGTGCATTACCTAAATATTATTTTTACGGTAATGCCGTCTTCAGATGATAAAACACGGCAATATAGTTTCAAGAAATGTCATTGCACTTAAAAGTCACCAAGTGACATGACACAGATTTCTGTAGATATTCTCATTTTTTTAATCAAGCACTAACTAAACAACCAAAATGTTTATTGCATCTATCTCAAGATGACCGTTTACTTGCCGTTGGCAAGTTAGAGACTGGGATGTCACGGAATGCCCTAGCTAGAAATACGGTGTTTTCTCCAGTGTCAACAAAGCGCCAGTGATTGTCGACATGGATTGTCGACATTCATATCAGGCTCACATATCTCAAAAACCGGTTCCGAATGCAATCGTTTTGGCAGTAGAAGTGTGATTGTGCGTCTCCGATAGTCGCAAGACTAATCTGCTCGTACTTGAAAGTATTCAAACTGGCATCTGGTATAGAGATGAAATTTTACTGCCTCGTTTGTTATTCTTTCTTCAAAAACATGGAGTATGGAATACCAGCATGATAATGCAAGGCATGTTCCACGTGATGTAAACGACTTCTTTATGCACCAGAACATCGAACTCTTCCAAGGCCAGCCGTTTCTAAAAATCTCGACCCTGCAAATGTTTGGATGAGATGGAGAGAACATTTAGAAGACGTCAAAGTCAGCCTATGACTTTGAACGACCTGACATATTGTCCATGAGGTGTAGATGGCACGCCTGTGATGAGGGTGGTAGCGGTCCCGCTCGATAAAGATAAGCAACATTATGCCGTACTGTTGTTGTCATATGAAATTTTTTTCACTGACCTCGGTCGATAAACTATAGATTAATACATGAAAACATTTGGGGGTTTTTATACTCACACAACAAATACACTGCACAGTAATCTTCTCATAGCGTATTTTAAAGTCTCTATTAAGTTTTCAAATCGGCTTTTCCATCAATGAGACTGACATTTTTTTCTTGACTTAAATTCAAACAATACATTCTCGCATGTATGTTGCCCATCTAATGATTTGGCGTCTTTTGATGTTTTCAGATATCTGAAAATTTCATTGTTTTCGTTTCTTGGAAATGTCTTGATTTAGGACTATTTACAGGGATCGATTCGTTTCTGAAAGAGAATTCCAAAAACTGCTCATCATATCTTTCTGATAATTTGAACCTATGTTACACAAAATCCAACCGCTAAAGTACTGCCGTTCAATATTTTCATATATCGGGGTAAAAATTGTTTCCATGGTAACAAGAAGAAATTGGACTCTCTGCAGGGAAAGTTAAATTCATGGAGCAGAACTCAAAACTGATAATCAGATCTTTGTGAATCTATATATACTCTATGGTTTTATTAGAAATGTTTGATTTACAAATATATTTGTTGGCGGGACCAGTGAGAAATGTTAACTTCAGATGACTTCTATGACTGAGTAGATCTTTTACCTAGGGTTGAAATCGCTGTAGTATGACTACAACTGACGTGACTAAATGATGTATTGTTCCGAGTTCCGATAATTACATTCTTATAAATGTAAGAAAGTTTATTTTTCTTAATAAGAACTTGAATACCATGCCCTTTCGGGTCAACAATTATTGTATTAAAAACCACTGAATGAACAGACTTTTGATTTCACATTCATTTGCAAAATAATAGCACGGAGATATTAAAAAGGGTGTTTCAAATGATGTGATGTGATGTGATGTCGTGCCTTCACATATATATTTGCCCATTCAAATTAACCTCAATTATCTTATGATGACCAAATATTATTTTCCAATCTTTAAAATATATGTCTTTTTATTATTCACATTTTTGTATTTTGTTGATTTATCGATTGAGAGGTGGCAAGAGATGTACCTGATTAAAATTCAAACATTGATTTTTAGAATTCCTTTCCACTAAATGCCCTGGAAAACGTATTTGAGAGTTGATGATATGAGATAATTGATAACACCGATTGATTGCGATGTAAGAAAGTCATATACCGGTGACCGCTAATGACATTTGATTAAGACCACATTCCCCCTCGTGTTACAGAGAAGAGACAAGAGGACATCCAATACTACAGACAAATTCTGGCAAAGGCAATGAAGAAACGAGACCTAGATCAACTGGAGAGGACTATATCAGCTGCTCAAAGCTCTTGCTACAAGGAACTCGAGCAACAAATTGAAAAGGCGAAGAAACTGGTCATTGACCTTAAGATGCAAGGTTATGATTTACGTTGGTTATACAACTATAATAATTTTTTTATCGGCTGAGGAAGAAAAAGGATAATAATTATTCGTGTAAGAAAAGGTTGAGGTTAACTCGAGGCAAGGAGAACCCGTCGACCACATCACTATATATCCTTATTTTGTCAGATAACAACGATGCCCGAGATCAATATGTCCTGGAGGATCTACGCGCAGCCAGACGGGACAATACAATAAACAAACTGGAAGAGGCTATCGCTGCATACAGGAAGAAGAAACTTCCTGATGATAAGGACTTGGCTGGAGCCGTCGGGGATTTTGTAGAGCTATACGAAAACGGTAACGTTTAATGTTCTCATCTTGAATAACTGTAAGGCAATCAGAGAAATAAACGTAAATAAAATTTACACCAATTTTCCCCATGGTCGCATTGGGACCTTCAATGAAATTAAATGAGCTTTGCACATATAAATTTATACAAGTGTAAATTTCATTTATTCTCATGAGGCCTGGAAATCCAGTCCAGCGTCTGTCCGTCTGTTAATTTTATACCTTCCTTTTACTCCTTTACATGAAACACTTACTCTAGTGTACTTTGGTGAATAGGAGTTACAAATTGTGGCTTCATGAGGGCTAAAAGGCTTACACCTTCAAAACGTATAGTCGGTCATCTTCATATCCATAAAGAAAAGGCATAGAATTTATTTCCCATTATGTAACATTTAATATTAAACCTTTAAAGCAAACATTACCAATTTTCATGTTTGCTGGATATATTTCGAAATTACACGGCCAATTACACTATTTATATTATCTGTTAAAGACTACCTATTCATGTTTGTTTTTTAAATGACGTTTGACGTTAAAAAGATCTTTTACTCGGGACCTATGACACGGAGGCTTATCTACGTTTGGAACATAATCAAACCATATTTTCACAGCTTTTAAGGATGCCAGGGATGAAGAACATCTTAGCTATATAATGGAAAGAGCCAAAAAGAGCACCGTTGCAGAGGATCTCGAGAAATCAGATGAACTACTTCAGGCAACGGCTAAACTCCGACAACTAAAACGAATAAAAGGACGGAAAATACTAAAAATGGACACAGCTATTGCGTTTGAGATAAAAGCTTACAAAACTCCTAGAACGACTATAGAGGACATCATGCGATGCACTTGTATTTTGTTGGGCGAGGATTATAGAAAATTAATGGTAGGTTGGTTCATAATATATTGTCAGAAACTTGTTCAATTGTTTAGAATGCTGGGAACTTCGATGTTCATGTTGACAGTAAATCTGGACGCAGTTTCTCATGATGCCGACCAATGACGTTATTTCCATTATGTATCGCAGAATGTTTGCGACCCCTATGTATATTAACGCCATGACCTTATTCTTTATAAGCGACACCATTGATGCATGTGTGTGATTTATAAATATTGGACGACGTACATTCACAAACGACACAAGCGTTTAGATTTTGATAAGAAAAAAAATCCTGCCAAAACATATAACCAAATTATTTTTAAAGGATTCGGCCTAGACAGAGGCAGTTTCGAACCATTCGAGTTTTTCCATCCGGAAACTTTAATGGAAGAAAACAGTGGTGGTTAAGAGTTTACCGATTTCATTGTTAAATTTTCAGGTAGAGTTATCGGGTACAGAAGTTTATTATGTAATCGTATCTAATATGACGTCATATTAGGGGGGCAATTTGTACAGCTTTAAGCATTAAGTTAAGTTTAGTTTTCAATTTTTAAAATAAAATATTCCTCTATAACTATTAGCTTTTTCGGAGTTTGGCATTTGGTTAAACGGGAAAATGTAAAAAGGTTTTTTTCTCCACACAACGACCGATGTCCACTCAGACGGATACTCGTTAATAAACATATTTTCCTCAATATTTCAGAACAACAAAATTATCGATGACGCAACAAGCAGGATGAAGACCACCCATTGAAGAATATTCAGAATATTTTTTACTATTAAGACTGTCCCGACGAAAAAGTGACAAAGAAACAGTAATCCCTTGGAACAGCAATCTTTCTTATCACAGTTGTTTGCAACGAATAGTGATTAAACAGACTTATGAATCGAATAACATAATATCTAATAACGTTTATTTAAATAAAGTGTTTATCAAATGAACCTTATTGGAACGCCATGAGCTCTTATAAACAAATGTGTTCAATATTTGCAGTAGTCTTTACTTTCTGGATATTTGTTTATAAAAAGAAATGTTGTATGGGTAAATATATATTTCCTTTTCCTTTGACTTGTAACGTTTGATATTTTCTGAAAATGCATTATGTTATGAAAGACATTCGTTAAAAAAAGAATCAAAGTTGATGTTACAACCATAAGTACCCCTATTGGGGGTAAACCAATTTTAGCATTTGCATAAAGGCGATATTGATGATACCTAGTTTTACCGTAAAACATTTGCTATATTCAATAACCTTCTTATTCTTCTTGCCTATGGTTATAACCTTCAAAGATGTGGGCCTCCTTGCACAAAGCACTAAAGTGATCGTGAGCCAACAAGGCGACCTTTGTGCAATTTTTAGGAACGGAGTTTAAATAACCTTTATGAATGTTGCTTTGTAAAAGCGTTCGTGTACCTCGTGGAAACGTTTCCTGTGCTTTCCGATGTAGTAATATGTTTTACTTAATGTATACTGGAGTAAATGAGTTAGTGATATTGTAAACTTTAAGAATAATATTTCATCAGGTGATTATTAATAATTTCAGAATTTTCTGTTGTTTTCGGTTCTATCCGACATATTAGAAATAACTAAACTTTGGGAAATACAAATCAATATCAACTGACCTTTTTTTAATTCATGTTCTTTACAGTGTTCATTGTAATTTTTATTTTATTTCAAAGTTAAACGGATGGATCACCTCGGAAAACTGATCCATTCATAGCTAATCATTTCATTTCATACAAATTTGAAAGTCTTTCCGTTGATATTTACCTCTTTTAATGTCAGTGTCATTAATATATAAAGACATAATATTTGGACTTTGCCACAATAGCAAACTCTTCTTTCAGGTGTGAACTCTACTCTATAAATGATCGACAATACTTTTGATGATTCGAGGGAAACCATAAGCTTCTCTTCATATGAGAAAAAAGAACGTGAATCTAAAGAAAATGATATCGTTTCAAAGATAAAAATTAAGTACAAAGCTTTAGATGAAGGTGTAAACGACAACTATAAAATGGATCTTTTAAAAGAATTCGAATATCTAAATGAAGACCTTGAAGAACTGATAAAAGCAACAGTTCAAGGAATGATCGTTAGATCGAAAGCAACATGGTTGGAACATGGAGAAAAACCGTCGAAATATTTTCTAACTCTAGAAACCAGACATTTTCTAAACAAGTCATTTACAAGAATAGAAACTAGTGAGGGTAAAATTGTAGACGAACATAAGGGGAAAAAATGGGGTTAGGTTAAATCATTTTACCAAAATCTCTACACCAGGAAAGAAAATCAGACATAGACCTTAATGAATTTTTATCAATATAGTCACAATATTGAAGCAGAAATTACTAAGGATGAACTTTTAACCTCCGTTACAGGCCTAAAGAATGACAAAAGTCCTGGACCAGATGGATTTACTTCTGAATGTTTGATTTTTTTGGGGTTAGATCTAAATAAATACTTATCAAATTCAATCTACTATGCATATATAAATGGCAAAATACCTATATACCGAAGGACAACAAACCAAAGAGAGGAGGAGACCCATTTCCCTTTTATCAATTTTCTATAAAGTTGCGTCAATGACGATTGCCAAAAGAATAAAATCTGTATTACATATTTTAATAAACCGGGATCAAAACTTATTTATGGCAGGAAGATACATTGGTGATATAACAAGACAAGTATATGATCTTATTCAATATATAGAAGAACATAAAATACCAGGATTATTACTACTTGTCGATTTTGAAAAGGCTTTTGACTCCGTTGATTGGACATTTATGATTTAAGCTTTGCAGTTTTTCGGTTTCGGCGACTCATTCATAAGTTCGATAAACACCTTTTATTGTGATATACAATCGAGTGCTCTTGTTAATGGGCATGGGAGGTCGTTTTTCAAAATTTCAAGAGGTTGCAGACAAGGAGACCCTCTTTCGCCATATATATTTATCATTTGCGTTGAAATCCTAGCAATTATGATACGAAATAACCCAGATATAAAAGGCATTCACATTGATAATATTCACCACCTGTTATCCCAGTATGCAGATGATACAACGTGTATTCTTAATGGAACTGAAAAGTGTTTATATGCGGTCCTCGCGGTTTTCACATTTTTCGCGCGATTCTCTGACCTGAGGGTAACACTTATAAAACCAAATTGATTTGGATTGGATCCAAAAAGAGATCTAGAGAGAAACTATGTGAAGATTACCAGTTACACTGGACACAGGATAAGTTTAATCTGTTAGGCATATCATTTAGTGTTGATTTACATAACATGGAAGAAATAAACTATATTCCGAAACTTAAGAAATGTGAAACGTCAATGTCAATTTGGTCTGTTCAGCCTATTACTCCACTAGGTAGAAATACAGTCATGAAATCCTTTATCTTGCCTCAACTAAACCACCTCTTCTCGGCTCTACCAAATCCATCTGAATCGCTAATAGATAAACTTAATACACAATGTTTTAAATTCCTTTGGGGCCAAAAAACAGATAAAGTTAAGAGATCGCAGATAGTTCTTGATAAAATAGATGGTGGAATAAAATGCCCTAAATAAAGGAGATCATAGAGTCGCAAAAGCTCTCGGTTTTTAGAAGGGCATATAAATCAGACTCCAAATGGTGTCAATTATTTAATATAAATACACAATCTATATATCAATTGAATATATTTAATATTTTACGAATTATACCTAACTTGGTCTCATCTTTTAGAAACAGATTTTACATTGATCTCATTCATGCTTGGATGAAATTCGTCAAATCTACCAAAACACATCAATCAGTCTCACGCTATTGCTGCACAAATACTTTGGCTAAATGGAAATCTTCTAATTGATGACAACTGTCAAACCAATGTTGGTAGAAATCAAAAGTATCATGTTTGTCAATGACCTACTTGATGAAGACTATACTGTCATATATTAAAATTTTATTAGCCACTATAACATTCAAGTTAACTATCTTGTCTATCTTGGCCTCACTTAGCCATAAGACACTACTGCAAATTGTGCAACATCGATAAGATAAGATTCAAACCCCAATTATTCCACCCAGTATGTTTCACTTATTTAAATCATTGAAAGGAACATACTATGACTAAACGAATCTTATAAAATTTAATTCTGTACTCAGTACTCCAAAGACTATTTTTGGAAGTGGGAAGAATATTATTAGTTAATATTACCGATAGAGATCAGTGCCTGTACAATAACATTCCAATTAAAGGCGTTGCCCTCTGCAATCTTCAGTGGTTTGAATACCAAGTATTGCATTTTATATTGCCAGTGAACTATGTTCTGTGTAAGATGGGATATATAGAACCATATTTCATCTTTTGTGAATGCCCAATGGTAATCTCGATTTGGACCAAACTGAATCAGTGGCTTCAGAACGAAGCAGATATTTGGATTAGCTTTCGGGATATTAATATCCTCATAGGATATACAATATCAATACAATTTTGATACCACAGAATATGACAATCTGTGCCCGAGTTTCGAACGGTCCAAGCCGAGATTGCCAAATATATAGGATATTTAACATTTCTCGTCGGATACCATGTATATCTCATCGAGTGAAGTAGAAATTTATATTTTCATGAGTTGCGTAGATGAGATATACATGGCATTCGACGAGAAATGTCATGATCAAATGTTCTATTTATTATGTGTCCCAAAACCTCGTAAATTACCTTATATGAATTGAGTATCTAAATCGCTTCGCCAGCGCGGCCGTTGCATGACGTCATTCAATTTTTTCCTTACGTCATAGACGATGTCATATGATTGTTGCATTATTTCACCGAGTAGAATACCATTTTAATTTCACTCAGTGAAAATACGGATTTTATTTTCTCCGATAATTGGCATATTTCACCAATGGTACTGTAAATGTTAGTGATGTTTCCCCGACTCCGAGGGTTAGAGTTCGAATCCTGCATACAAGGTTTGCAATATATTTTTAATAATATTGATTGTTATTTTCTTGTTTGCCCCTGTTGTATTTACAGTAAAATTATATGAAATAATGAATTCTAACTTTTCTGTAGCAATGAAAAGACAGGACTTCATTTATCTGTGCTATGCGTCGTGATAACTAAACTGATGAATCAAAAACGAACTGAGCGTTGTATACGTCATTTACCGACTGAATCATTGCATAGGTCCTGCAATAATGTTATCCAGGCATACAGTGTTTTCATTGACCGAGATATTATACAATTAGTGCTGCGCCACTAATTTGACAATCATTTAAAATCCTCTATAGACCCGAGGAAAGCCCTATTGATAAAGGACGAACCGTTACATGACGTGATACTATTGTTATCGTGACGTCATTTGACATTCATGTTGAACAATTGATCCAAAATGCTGTTCAAGACTATAAAAACGGGTATTGACCGAATTCAGACCCGAGGAAAGCAATATTGACAAACGACTTATTCTATATTCACCAGTCTATAATTATATAACGTTTATGTTGCAATATTTTACCGCTCAGATAAGATCTCTTCTTGGGCTTCCGGCAGGTTACTTCAACATAAGTTTGTTAAAGGGGCACATATGGAGTCAAACATGTCAAGCTTCATAAATGGAATCCTTATGCTTATCAGTTCAGTACAAAGACAAACGGATTAGTGTCGCGATTTTTGATAAACAAAAAAACCAAAAAAAAATTCAGTGACGTTATTTTGAAAACATGAAGTGGTAGACTATTAAACACAACCGAGCTATTTTCTAGGTTGATTATGTAATGATACTGCCTGCAAAATTGCTGCTACCGGTGTTCCGATGCGTTTCCGTACAACAAGATAGCCAACTTGTTTAAACACGTAAATGATGGTTTAATATCTTACGATTTCCTCAACCAGTCACAGGGAGGATTGAAATGAGTCCCTATTCACTTATGGGCGATGTAAGCGTCTATGAATTTGGACTTGCATTTCAAGTTCCTATGACAGATTTGGCACTCGATCACTAAAAGATTGCGGCCTGCCGACCATATCTTACATATGAATCTGTAAACCACTAGTCACTTTCATGAAGACAGAACAAATGGCACTGAACAGTCAGTATTATGTGCGGATTTTGTTAGAAATCGAAATAAATTGTTTCGTGCTGTTGAAACATGAAACCACCCTTACTCCGAAACATTGCTACACTAAGTTGTCTACATTCGCTTGTTACTACTAGCCTCAAGAGGCTGAAAACGGTATTCAGCCTATCGTTTACGAGAATCATGACTTAACAAAATCACGAATGTGCATGCAAAAATGTAAAGTATTCAAACACTGCAATGGTTCCAGAGAACGTTCATATAGCAAGTTGTAATAAAATGGTGTTTTTTATTGTTGCAGAAACTAAGGGGGAAACATTCAGTGAATTAAGAATGTTGCCAATTCCAACATTAAATGAAGGGCTACTAACTTACGGAAATAAAAATCACGTCCTTGTGACAATAGTACGGTCCGTGCTCTATGCAAAACATGGATACAGTTTAAATCCAACGGAAGTTAGTGAGAATCGTCTTGCTAACGCCAATTCTTACCCACACTCCAATATGGTGCAATCGTTACGGAATATGTTTTGAAGTTTCCACTCAATACAGATGCTTCATCCTAAATTATCTACCGCAATGCACAACTCGTATCACTGGCAACTTAGACAATTCAGTCTCGGGTTATAACTTATACGGCGCCTCATAACCTTCATACCCTGGTAAGGAATCTATACATACCGGACCTTTTATCAAGGCAAGCAATTTAAACGCCACCGTCTCTCCTCCCGTTCTCCCCCTGGGTATGAAAGATAAGAGGCAACGTACACAATTTTTACCCGACGACAATAACACCTTTGCGATTCCAGTGCAACGCCTGCTCAGGCTGCCACAAAGGCTTGTCGGCAAATTCAGCATGAATAGATGAAAGAACAGACGTTTGAGTATAGACTTTATTTGTCCCGATAGTACAACCAAGACAGCCCTCACCAAAAAGACAAACTCGAAGATGTATCTGAAAGAGAAAAGGATACGTATCTAAATAGTTATTTCTATAAAAAATATCGTGCAATGTTTCTCCCCCCATCGATATTAAATTTCAAAGACTAGGTGAATAAATACATGCGTTAGTTTTCAAATTGTCCGTAACAAAAGTAGACAAATAATTGTCATTTAAACATTTAAATACAGGAGCGAATGTGAAGATGCATACCTAAACAGCACAGGAGCACTGAAAAAGAAATATTCTAATTAAGGATTCAAATAACATACTAATTGCGCTTTGGTAGGAAATCTAATTATACTATAATTTAAATCATTAAGGTTTGGTCTCATTAGGCGAATTCTTAACTCAACGGAACAGTTAAGCGTACTACATACCCCGTCACATTTTTTGCCCGTACAGATGACAAAAGTACATTCAAACTTGACGATGGCGCCCTGGTTGATGCTGAAGGCTTTGAAGTAAGGGCTCAGGGTGGTAGTACCGTTGGTCGTGAATCCTTCATCCTTGTCGAATACGATCCCATCTCCGCAACTGGAATGAAATATAGCATTCCTTATCTATAAACCAAATGCTACCTACAATTAATTCCTCAAAATTAAATTGATCGATATCAAAAGTTTTTTTTTTTAAAATCCGATTTAAAAAATTAAGGAAAAGCTTTGAAAATAATGTCAATTACATGGCCATGATTGACAAGATTGAAAGCTAATAAAATGCTCGCTTCTCATTAACGCTAATTTTGAAGATGGGCATAGAACAAAATGGAAAACGTCAAGATAATGGAAACCAAGAAAAAACATTTGAAAAGGAGACCCTCTTATTGATATGTTAACATTACCCTGCTCGCAAGATTGCGTATTTAGCAGATCCGTCGATTGCGTAGCAGGAAACCGGTCGGATGCCTAGTTCAGAATCGGCACCTGAAATGAGGATTGAGAAGTCCGTTAATCTATCCGTCTGTATTTTCAAGAGGATATGGACAAGAGCCGTGTTGTTTACAATTTAATGAATGAACTAAAGAAAGCATACCTGAAGATTTCCCCATAAGCTGAACAGTTCTCCCCATGGCCACATTGGATGCATCAAGTGGGGCTCCCAGCACATCACACAGCTCCAGGGTGAACTTGCTCGTGCTGCTAGTACCCATGTTGTTGGCTCGTTCAGTCGGGGCTATCAGTCTGCCAGAAAAAGTTCACTTATTAAATGAAGTATTTCAACTTATTTGAATGAAAACTCTGCATTTGTTTAATTTCAACATTTAGCACATTAGAATTCCTAAAAGGATATATTTCAAAAGAAGTGCATACCCCTCTACAATTGACTGATCGCCAGTGTCGTCATCTCCCTTCTTGGCGAAGGTGCAGGTCACGGTGAATTCTTCCTCGGTCTGATGGACAAGGCTTCCAACTTCACCGTACGCGATGGTGACAGTCACGAAGTAGACATCAGCATCCTTGCGTTTCTGAAGATAAATATAAACCCATGTAATGGGCCAAAAATAAATCTTTTACAAAAGCTTATGTTCATGGAATTTAGCATTCCTATTCCTGAAACTTCCCCACAACTTATGGGGACGAATTCCTGAAAACTTACCATAAACGTGCAGGGCTTTTTTACTCCACCGGGATAGCCAACGTCAAGAGCATAGTTGACTCCGTCCGTGGAAGTGAAGTTGGCGTCCGCTCCATCACACTTGGCCTTGGCATCGGCGTTCAAGTCGGTAATTAGTTTAATCATTGCTACAGCTTTATTGCTAGCGCCGCATTCAGGAGTCACTATATAATTAGAAATGGTAAAACAAGTCAGATTTATTGCAGATAAGGAATATATGTATTGCAACTTTTCCCGTACTAACCCTAAGGCATATCAATGCGAGACCTTGGCAGTTTTACACACTATCGAGTTATAAATTTGTAACATTTGAATTTTAAATTAGGCAAAGCACGTCTTGTTAGTATATTACAAAATATTTTTAAGCGACATGCCCACATCTCACTGACCAGTCTATGTAAGCACCGAACTTCAGAACTAGTTGTAAAACATAACTTTTCGAGAGTGCTTCGCGGAAATAAACGTAAAGCTCCGCTAAACAGCCCAACTCATTGTCTATTACATTTCTAAATACAGGAAACCGTATTGTCATCAAAACTAAATTATTTAGAAAAGTGAAGCATGTGTCGTGGTTCGTTTTGCGTGAACTAGGTAAATCTAATTCATCGATTTCAAAAGAAGACTACTTGCATTGCAGGATATATCCAGTCGGTGGTTTGGCCTGGGTGGAGGACTGAAAATAGAAATAAACGGTTACAGTTCAGGATGTGGAGAAGTGAGCACGAGTATCAACACCAAGCCTCCTCCACGTTCGAATTGAATAAACGCTTGTCGCAGACTCTTTGGGGAATTCCTGTAAAGAACAAGATTAGCCAGTGACTATACTATTCCCCCCCCCCCCCCCCCCAATTTCATAATTTTGATGTCTACACGTTTCCCGCGTCCAAGTCAAAATTGTTTTCAAAGAAATTAAAAACCAAAATATAACTTTTAATAAAAAAAAATAATTCCACTCTACTAGTTCCGACCACGAACCAAATTTCGTTCGATAAACTAATAACGCGAGTTTACGGGTGACAGAATTAATTTAGATTTGGCACTCAACTAATCATAGTAAAAAAAATAGTCTTGGTGAAATGGGTAAACAAACTCTATAAAAATTAAGTACAAGATGAAGAAATGTGTACCAAAGTTCAATTTGGGAACCACCAACTGCAACCTTCCTAATTAATCTATCACACGGGGTGTGTATACATGTGGCAACAAAACTAAAGTAAAAGCACTGCAACTACTTACAAAGATGGCGAAAAGGCACACGGCAAGTAGTACAGCATTCATTGTCCTGTCGGCCTCTGAAAAGTTGGATTTAAGTAATGCGACCTCTTTAAACACTTGATCAAGATGTACATCAATCACGAACATAACAACGAAGTCATCGCGAATTAATAATCTTAGACCTTTGGAAATTAAAATTTATATCTACTTAGGTTTAATTACAAGTGGCTTAAAATGGCCCTAATCGGGAAAAAAGGCAGAATATCTTTCTACAAAACAACCATCTATCCCCATCCAGATTCGCTTTTATTTAGGTGCTTACTAATACAGTTAATTGCCAACAACCTTTGTAAACGTTGCCAATCAGGTGTGGAATATCACGGCAAGTGCTTAATGTGATATCCATGCACGCCGTGAAGAGGTATGCAAACAACTTACTATTCAGTCAGGTAATTCATAACAAAACTGGGGAAAACAAATTTGACAGTCGGTACCATTTATTGTAAAAGAATTTCATATGCAAAAATCAGCGACTCGTTTCTTTAGAAACATCAATTGTCACGCCCGAGCAAAAATGAACATGAAATGACCACCAGGACAATCTGTTAATGTCGCCACAATAACAAGAAACTGCAATTTTCGAAGGTTTCAATTTTCAGACGTAGAGACTTTCAACCTATGCGTATTAGACTTCCGACAATTAAAAACACCAATCCATACATGATTTATAAAATACCTTGAGCAGCGAACCAGACCACTTTCATAAAGTCACTGGCTAAATTCTGTTTTTCGAAAATACTTCAAGTAAATCTTGCTTTACAAGACTTATATGAACTTTCATTTAGAGTTAACAATGAAACGATGGACTTATTTACCGTCGAGTGAGTTACTATCATACCAGTGTTCAGATACATTTATGTTTAGATTCATCAGTATGTATAGAGGAAAATACAATTTGTTATAGATACATCTATTTAACATAAGCATTTGAAATAATTCATCTTTCATAGAAACGATGCAGTTGAATTCTTAAATAAAGCAAACATTTTGCACGAGTGATTTGAGAACACAATCTAAATGTCATTTGAACGACCTTATAACGCTTAATGAAACACTTTAAAATAAACTGAACAACTATTACCCAGGAGATAGAAGATATTACAATTACAGTGACGAAATACATTCAAGGGCGATAGGCTTGCAAGCAAGATTGCCCTTTGCAGAACCTTTAACCAAATGTTGTATGCTAACTCAACATTAATATCAATATTTTGGTTTATTTGCTCCAAGTCGATTATAACTCTGAAAAACTCCAATACAATCACCCGAAAATTTAAAAATGCGCATCACTAATGTATACCGAAGGGATGAGAAAAGTTTCATAAAGATTTACTAAAAAAACTGTTGAAGTGATGTTCCATAAGACAGGACTTAACGTACTTTAAAATATTACAAAGGTAAAGTAAACAAAATCGGGAAAGAATGTATACTTACGATTGACGCACAAGACTGAAGTTTAAACTGACGAACAGAGCGACTGAAAAACAGGCTGAACCGAAGAGATATTCGTTAGAGAGCGTCTGCCTTTTTATAGTCTAAATGCACGTGCATCCCGTGCGCTTCAAAGCATGGCGCGAGACTTGTGGTGCGTTCTGTCGCGAACCCCATGTTCCCGAAACGATGAAAAATTTTGCCGGTAGTTGCCGGTAAATCTGCTTGTTTTCGACATGGAATGATTCAAGATTTTTAACTGTCTACTTCAATATTCTCATTGGCAACAAATCAAATATTTTTCATGCTTAATATTGAATAGGATAATAAAGGCAAAAAAAGGAAATTACTAAGAAATTCCGAATGATAACCATTTAATCGTAAGTATTATCGAGGGATGTGCTTTACATTACAGATAAATTTGAAGAATCCTTAAAAATAAGTTATCAAGTCAAGAGGGGGGGTTTAGTTGTCATAAACGTGACTGAACGTGAATTTGTTGACTTTCTGAAGTAATTAAAGAATTTTAATGATGTGTTGGTGTAGATATACATGATAAAAATTTTGAATAAAACAATAAGTGGGAAATCATCTAAGACTGTATATAATAACCCAGTATTGGACAATATTGAGTTTTAGATATTGATGATGTTTTATGTGGTTATATTGAAGACAAGCGGTAGTACGAAGGCGTAGGCGCAGCCCAATCTCATGAAATGAAATCTAAATGCTCCACTACATTATAATCTGCGTAACGTACATGTAGTGCAGAAATATTTGATTTATTTTAATGAGATTGAGGCGCAGCCATATGGCCGATCTCAACTTGGATCAAGATTTTCGTTATGAATTGGTGACATTCAAAACGCTTCTCAAGTAACTCTCAATTATATTCTCAACAATGTCTGCCACATGTCACCCTGAAGAAAACTTTCCAAATATGCTCTGAAGCGAACGTTGCTCTGCACTCGTGCTCTCCCGAGTGAAATCTAAGGCTTGCATCCCATCACTTGCAGATGTAAATGGTTATTGAATTGGATAAAATAATTTTTTAAAGATTTCCCTTAAAACAGGGGTTGTGGCAAACCAGTTAACGTGGGATGCAATGATTCGATTAATAAACAGCGTCCATTTAAATAAAAATGATTTAAACAGTATTTTATTTCCATTAAACATGTAATACACAACATTCAGAATATATGCATGTATATATATACACAAAAAGGAAAAAGGATTAGCAAACAAGCAGCAAATGCCTATATAAATGCTTCTCCTTAAACAAACAAGAAACAATTAAGATATCAAATCATGCTGGAAATATATATTTTCAATTATTTTACAAAACTCAAAATCATATTAAGCAGATTTAATAAAAGAGTTATAAAAATCGGTTGGTATCATTTATGAAATGATATACAGATATTATTAGAGATTCGGTAGCACTCTGTGTCAAGGATTTGTCGTCGCTCAAGGTAGATTTTAATGTTTTTAAAAAAGTATTGATTTGATCGGAATCTATCATATAGTGGGCATTTAAAGAAGTAATGAAAAGGATCCTCCCGAATGTTTCCACAAGAACAGACGCGATTTACTGATAACCCTCTATCAAACAAATGTGAATTGAGATCGCTGCAACCGCGGCGCATGCGGCAGAGAAGAATTTGACTTCGCCTTGGACCATAAGATGTATAATATTTAAATGTAGGAGATAAAGTCCTGTCACATGAAATCAAAGTTTTAAATTGTGTCAGTGAGGCTGCATTTCTAATGGTTGTATCCAGCACGTTCCAAGCATTAACAGTTGATGGAAGAAAAGAGTTATTAAAATGAGACGAACGCCCAGAAGTGCCTCGTAGATTTTCGGAATTTCGTAAATTATAACTGCTTACATCAGAAACGTTTGGTGGAACCCATATGGACAGATATTGTGGAGTTAATCCATACACCATTTTATAGAACATACATAATTTGTGAAAGTGGCGCCTTTCCATTAACGAAGACAAGCCTGTTTCAGTATATAGTTTTTGCTGACTTGTGCCCTTAACTGCACCTGAGATGGTCCTCAGAGCGTCTAAATGTAATTTTTCTAACATATTAGCTTGCTCTTTAGTGCAATTGTTCCAGATGGTATCACAATAGTCAAAGATGGGCAAAATAAATGATCTATACATAGTTTCAAGGGATAATCGATTTAGCCTATATTTCAAACTTCTCAGACAATTGATAAGTGGACTTGCTTTGCACAGTATATTTTCAACATGATGCTGCCATTTTCCATCTTCTTGTAGAGTTAGACCGAGATGTTTATGCTCACTGACTTCATGAATTAAAGTATTGTTTAGTGTTAATGGAAGTTTCGGACTTGCATTACATTTTTTTGAAAATAACATCGCTTCAGTCTTTTCAGGACTGAATTTAACCTGCCACTTGTTAGCCCAGTTTGAAATTTGTTTTAAATCACTGTTTAGCAGGGTCTGAGTCTGGAAAGGATCTTCTATAACAAGGTATAGAGAAGTGTCATCTGCAAAGAGTTTTTCATTACTTTACATCACTTTACAAATCATTTATATAAACAAGAAATAGTAGTGGCCCCAAGACATAGCCTTGGGGAACACCAGCAAATATTGATTTTGTATTTGATTTATGACCATTTACCACAACCCATTGTTTTCTATCGCTAAGATAATTCTTAAACCACTGTAAAAGACTTCCGGTGATTCCAATGGATTCAAGTTTTACTAATAAGCCGGCATGCCAAACACGATCGAAAGCTTTACTAATATCACAAAAAATCACTAAACGTTTTTCTGTTTAATCTATAAGTATTATCTAAACGTCTGCTAACTTCAATGATGATGAATTAAGATATGACGTATAAATGTATATATGTATGTATGGGAGAGGTATTGAGATAGGCTGCTAGCCTGTTTACCAATCCCTTTCTCTTTTCTGAAATAAAATATTGTTTAAACCATATCACAAAAAATAGCTCTGACTTCTTTACCATCCTCCATGGCTTTTGATATCACATTGATATTAATTGATAAACTGTCGAGTTTCCAGTTTTAAAGCCAGATTGGTGTTTACATATTATTTCATTGTTTATAAAGAAATTGTATACATGCTTGAATATGCATTTCTCGAATACTTTGGCCAAAAAGGAAGTTAACGCTATTGGTCTGTAATTATTACAATCATGAATGCTTCCTTTCTTGTGAAGAGGCACAACTGTTGAATATTTCCAAATAACAGTGTATTTGGACAATTTCAAGGATAAATTAAAAAGCTTTGTAATGGGCTTATAAAGAGACCGAGCTAGAAGTTTCAGTAGTTTGTTGCTAATGTTATCTGCACCCTTGGCTTTTCTAGTATTTAAAGAAAGCAAGATATCACAAACTTCACTTTCAGTTAAATGTAAGTAATCTAATTTGTTTTCACTGCAAGTGGGGGGAGGTGGATCGATATCAGGTTCGTCGAGTTGGGCTTGTTCTGTGAAATAATCATTAAAACATTTGCAATATCTTCTGCGTTTTCTAAAACAAAACCATTATTAGTGAAAGTTGGGAACTGCTTGCCTGAATTTCTGGTTTTCTTGATATACTTATTAATTAGGCGCCACCACGACTTAAATAAAGATTTGGTTACGTCTAACTTGACGCACTAATCATATCTATTAAAGATGGAATTTGAATTGTAAGTTGCGCAAAACTTTATTTCACCATTATCCCCCATTTTCAAAATTCCTGGATCCGCTATTGATGGACTTTTCCTCTAAAGACAAGTCCCAAACGGGGTAGTTGTTCGTTGTTGACATAATTACCTTCCGAACTCTATGCTATGCTTTACTCATACTGTAAGGATATTCAAAAGCCGTCATATGTCACACGCCCCATTTAAAAGACTTGAACCTGAGATACTGTCAGTGATGACACTGTTTAAAACAACAGCTAACTTGTACCTTAGATAGTATTAGTGTAGACAGCATTAAAACAACAGCTAACTTGTACCTTAGATATTATCAGTGATGATACAATTTAAAACAACAAACTTGTACTATTAGATATTATACGTGTGGACACAATATAAAACAACTAACTCGAACCTGAGATGTTGTTAGTGTAGACACCATGTAAAACAGCTGACTTGTACCTGAGATGTTGTCAGCGATGACACCTTTTAAACCAGCTGATTTGTACCTGAGATGTTGTTAGAGATGGCACCTTTTAAACCAGGTGATTTGTACCTGAGATGTTGTTAGCGATGACACCTTTTAAACCATCTGATTTGTACCTGTGATGTAGTTAGCGATGACACCATGTGAAACAGCTGATTTGTCCCTGAGATGTTGTTAGTGTAGAAACCATGTAAAACAGCTGATTTGTACCTGAGATGTTGTTAGCGATGACACCTTTTAAACCAGCTGATTTGTACCTGTGACGTTGTTAGCGATGACACCATGTGAAACAGGTAACGTTTACTTGAGATTACTGATGGCACCTTTGACAACAGCCAACTTGTATTTGAGTTATTGAAGGAGATGACATCATTTAACAACATCTACCTTATTCCGGAGAAATTACCGGACTCGCCCTCTGTTCCAAAAGACTGAGTACATACTATATCAAAAACTAAATCCGTATGTAAGAGATTAATTCTTGTTCCTAAAATAGAACCAAAATGCATATTAAATGAGAAATAAAAAAGAAACAAGAGTTCGTATTTTTAGAAAATGAATGCAGGTTTTACTGATTTGGGAAAAGATTGTCGAATGTTACTCATTAAAGGAGGTCTGCAACCTTAATTTTCAACTTCCAGTGTTTAATTTAGCGAGGCCCCGCGAGAGTCGTTAATCTCAATCAGCGCGCCCTGTACTCAGCGGTGTTTTTACTGCGCTGCACCCTACGCGCGGTGTCCCTACACGCGCGAATTACCCAACCGGATACGTGTGTGAGAATGTTGTAAACAAATCGTTCTACGACTGAACTGCCATATGAGATATGAGATAATAGAAATTTTTTTTATAAATCTTTGTACAGTGAAGTATTTTTTAGTTTTTTTTAGATTTCCCTCACCTTTTACAACATTAGATAAAAAAAATTCTGGTACTTTGGTATTATGCAGTTGTTTACATTTTACTTGTAATCTACAAACTTCACAATATTTCTTTCGATATTTTTTTAAGTTAGGTTTTGACTTGTGTGGATATTTTTTGGATTTTCGTCACTATTACTCAATTCCTAACTATTTGAAATTTCTTATCTATGGCAGATAGGGGTTTGAGGTTTGTTTTTTTATATTTGGCAGTAAATTGAACCTTGATTAAACAACTGTAAAATAAATGCACTTTTAATATTGATACAATTCTCATATAATTATCCAACTTTTACAAGCATAATTGAAAACCAAGTTGACATTTAACAAAGACACAATCATTTTTCAGAAATTTAAGACACGTTTAATTGCCATAATTTGAAAATATCACTGATGATATAAAAAAAATGAATATATGAAGGATAAACTGGTCACTAGTTATAAAGTTTAACTAAAAGGGTTACCTTGATGATAGGGTGTTTTAAACTGTTATTTTGGGTCCGGTTTAGTATGTCTTACAACACTGTAAAAATCGCATTTGAGTTGACTATTCATCAGTAAAATTTTGAGGTATAATCCCATGATGTATTGATGATACAATCGAAAATTGATTTAATATTTTCATTATTTCATAGTCATCGACAAGGGATTCACCTCGTACATCATGCGTCCCGATAGTTTCGATATGGGATTTCTTATTACGAATGGATAAGAATAAGAATGACCTGAAAAATGATGTATACAAACCTGGCAGTAATTGATAACGTACATGTATTTACCAGTCTTAGAGAGAAAAGGGCACCAACAATCTGAGCTATTGCAAATGATAGATTCACTTTAGTAAATGACAATAAAAATTATCTCGTCCTAATACCGGATTGACAAATAGTTACTTTGTTTTGATTTTTTCGCCAATTCACAGTAAATGAACACATGCTTTTGACATTTAAAAGATAGTGAAAAATATGAAATATAGTTGGATTCATCTTGAACATAAAGAAAACCGCATCATTTACATTTTGTTATAGATATATCTTATTCCACGTAGTCTCTCAGACAATATACAATGCATGAACGGTAAAGCTTACATCAACAATGATGTTATCTAATTTATTAACCAGCCAGCCAAGCATAGAGCAATAAAGCACAGCTGTCCTCGGAACAGGAAATGATAATAAGGATATTATGTAAGAGATCGATCACATACGTTGTTTATAACACTTCAAGGAAGTTATATAGTACTTGGAAAGTCTGGTCTAAACAGTCACTGTAATCTCGCTCTACTCCCATGTTTTCAGTTGACGAGCTGGAATAAACATTGTCAATTCACTTCCTCCCTAATTCTGTTTTATTTGTATATGATTGTATGTGGGCGTAATTAGGCACCTTACTGAAATAAAAGAATTGAAATATTTATTCATAACTAGTGAGACAATTTTAAAGTGACGCAGAGTATGCTTCAAAATTGTTTATGTCGCTTAATTAGGGTTGAAATAACGACCGCAGACCGAGTCAATATCTCCACTAACCGTCGAGCGGTACGCGAGACGGTTAGTAGAGATATGACGAGGTCCAGGTTGTTATTTCATATACACCCTAAGGCACGCGCTGTTGAGAGCTCGCACAGATTTACACCCAGTGAAGGCACCGGTAACCGGCTCAACTTAGAACAGTAAGGCGTATGGGTTTACATATTACAGGACAACAGATTCATTCATTGGTATTCTCATTGGTATATAAGTTGAAATTCATTTACATACTCCTAATCACACGCACTATATGAAAAAAATAAACGAATAACAATAAAGAACAAAATAGATATGAAAGATCCAACGTCATCTTTACATTCCTGTCAAACTATTTCGTGTATCCAACTAAATAGTTAAGTAGGAAAATAATTATTATTCACCAGTTTTCTGATACCAAAAACTAAATTTTAGATCAAGGAAAAAGTAGATGTGTGTTTTGTGTAAATATAAGCTCTCTTCCTTGTTTATCCCATGTAGAATGTATCGTTAGCCAACAATCATGGTAAAAGAAAAATATGTCAACTTCAGCAATGCAAAGTTTAAGTGTGTGTTAGGAGACGTAATCGCTAGATGACAGCAATCATGTGAAAACATATTTTCTAACAATCGAAATATATCTTGTATGTTTCTGATGCAGAATTATAATATGTAATTCAATATGATTGCTAAAATTAAATATTTAGTTAACCTTTGTCTTTGAAAATAATTTGGTGTATCCGATGTGATATGAAGAATATAAACGACATATGTGATAAATTTGCGATTATTTCATTTGGTTTTTAGTCCTAAGCCAGTGTTACTATTCTTACGAGTTCATTCATGGTTTTGGTTGTCAATTGCACCGTTGCTATGTCAACGCACGTGAAAATAGTGCTTCGCTTCCCACAGACAGCCACGCAACGTCGCAATAACACGCCCCATTTTATTTAAAGCGCTTCGTTTATTGTCCTTAATTTCATGCATAATGTTCCATTTTTGGAGGAGTTTGTAACAATAGTTTGCTAGATGTACAAAGAATACGTTAAAAATACTTTTTAAAATATCTAAATTGTTCACACTCTGATTGAGGGTCTTTAAACACAAAAATTAGAGTTGGTCTTCTGTTCCTGGACAATAGACACGTCGCGCGCACACTACAATGTCCATGAAAAGCACGTGCATTTTCTGGTTATAAGGAGAGCAAACTTGTTTTTCTCACATATCGACAGCCATGTCTTGTGACGAGGATTATTCTGTTTCACCATCGAAAATTCAGGAGGGATTCGTTATAAGTACGGATGGAGAAGAAGATGTTTTAATTGAAGCTTCACAACGATGTGACACTCCATTGAGCTGTGGACAAGACACAATTCCCTCGATTCTGAAAGAAACTGTGGAAAAGACCTTACCGAGGTATGTCTCCCATTATTTCTATGAATTGTGATTTTAATACTTAGAACTAAGTATATTGACATATATTATGTTTGATAAAATGACATTCAATAACCATTCCAAGTCTCTTATTACTTAAAATGTTACATTTAATCAGACGGCATTTTCTGGCGATTTTCAGCGTTACAAAAATACAAAAGAAAAATTAAAAACAAAGGAGAATGTAAAGAAATTATTAAATTAATTTTACGTTACATAATTAATATTCTGTGCGTTAACGAGGAATTTACCCAAGTTACACATTTGAGTATTTTGAATTGTGAATAAGTTTATAAAGGTAAGGGTATTTCCAAAAATAGTCCCCATTTACAGTGAATTGCACTCGTATCTTTCTGTACATACTGACCTTCAGATATGGACATACAAATAGCTTTGTAGTTGCTACAGGATTCAATTTGTCATTATGTAGTCTTTATTGAAACGCACATTAATATATTTTGGCTGTCCACTTTTCCAGCTATTTTTCAATATAAACTGGTAGAATTGTTCTAAAATGGGTATTTCCCCACGATATTTTTCATATTTGAAATCTGTTTATTACATATGAAACATGATTGCTAAAGGAAAATTCTGCATTTTTTTTCTTTCCAAACGGCGAATCGAATTTCGATTCCCTGTATGTTAAAGATGCAGTCCATATTGAATTTTTTAACAGCACTTGATTAATTGAAATGACATTTCTTCCTTCGTAACATTTTGTTAATGTCACTAAATATTTATTGCGTGTTATTCCTGTTTTTTAGGATGAACAAGGAGTATGCCACCAACGACATGCGGATCCGGTTAGCGACTCGTACTTGGAACACATGGCTAGAACTTGTCATCCACCCAACACGCTTAAACGAAATAGATGGGCTTTCAACACCTTCAATTCGTGGGCAATATCTCGTAACAACCTTTCAGAGGGCCGAGAAAGTGTTGAAAGTCTATTCACAATGAACTCAAACAAATTATCATACTGGCTTTCCAAGTTCGTATGTGAAGTGAGGAAAACTGATGGAAGCGAGTATCCCCCCAAATCGCTATTGAGTCTTTGTATGGGTATCCAGGGCCACATCAGGGTTGAGAAACAGACTTCTCTAGATCTACTCAGAGATGAAGCCTTTGAGCAATTTAGACAAGTTCTAGATTCTAGAATGAAGGGTTTGGTTCGTCAGGGAATTGGCATCCAACACAAGCAAGCACAGGTATTTACCGAAGAGGAAGAACAAATGTTATGGAGGAAAAAACTTTTAGGAGACTACAACCCACGTGTACTGCTGAGATCAATGTTGTTCCTTAATGGAAAACATTTCGCTCTGAGGAGTGGAAATGAGCACAGGTCTCTCAGGTTCCACAACAGCCAGATTACTCTCGTAGAAGGCAATCGTAGCTACCTCGAGTACAAGGAAGATTTTTCCAAATGTAATCAAGGAGGCCTCAAGCATTTGCGTGTGAAACCAAAGGTCGTCAGGAGCTACGCCAACAACAACAGTATGAGGTGCCACGTAACTCTCTACAAAAAGTATATGCGTCTGAGTCCAAATGAAGGTAAGTCCAGTAAATTCATCGTAACCCCAATTTCATTAAAAATAATTCGGAACTGAACTAACTTGACAGTAAAGTAATTAAATTAATTTTTGCCATGTCGTGTCCTAAACACACTTTAAGAAGGTACATTTGTTGCAGGCAGAAACAATGCTTTTTATTTGACACCTCTTCAAAAATTCCATGACAACCTGTGGTACAGTAAACAACCTGCAGGCCACAACACATTGCAGAGACTTGTACCGACACTCTGCGAGGAAGCCGGATTGAAAGGGCACTTCACAAATCACAGTTTGCGAGCCACTGCTGCCACAACCCTCTATCGCGCTGGTGTTGACGAACAACTCATCATGGAGCAAACGGGACACAGATATTTGTCCGGTATGAGCTTTACCTTTCCATTCGCATTGTTTTAATTTTTCACTCTATATTGTTTCACTCTATATTAAAGTAACCAGATTATTTTTTCCCTTTTCCACCCAAATGCGTAAAGCTACATATCTTACATTTAATAAAAACAATTTTTTTATCTCGCAGGCGTCCGATCCTACAAACGAAGCAATGACACAATGAAGATGGAAGTCTCGGACTTACTCAATCTGAAACGTCCTAAAGATGACCCGACGATCAACGCCACATCTGCTGCCGCCACGGCCACCACTGTCGCTGCGGCCGTCATGTCGCCCCTCACTAACATGGACCAAGATGACCAAGTTGTCAAATACAATTTCGTAAACTGTACGTTTAACATGGCCAAATAAACTGCTGATCCATTTTTTTGTTTTTTATTTGGACAAACCTGTCACGTCGAGGTGTAGGTTATGTTTGTAACCGCTTCAGCGAGGGGAAAATTACCGAGGGACGATATGGCTAAAGATACGAGGCGAAGCCGAGCATCTTTTGCCATATCGGCCCGAGGCCTCCATTCAGGGAGAAAGCGACTCGCTTGATAACCAACCCATGGTCGGTTATCAGATATATGAAATAATGACCTAGATATCGAACCTGATAACCGCTCCATGGGGTGTATCTATGACATAACTCCCGAGTATGCCATTTGACGTCTCCAATTAGGGGATATTAACACCTTTAATGAATGTTATGTCAAATGTTCTGACTGAAATCACCTTGTACCTGCTCGACTGACGTGACAGTCAAAATTTCGAAGTTTTACAAATAAGAGTAGAAAGGAAGAGTTGAAGCGCGGTTCGAACGCGAATCTTCGGAACAGCGAGCAGCGATCTTATCCATTCAACCACGGAGACTGCGATGGTGATAGGGGTGCATTTTGTCTTGTCATCTTCCTTCATGTTGGGTTTTTAAATACTATATATACAGTAATAGTAAAAGATGTGAAAACGTTATTTTACGATGGGAAAATATTTATTTCGTGTTTTCCACGTGGTGTAATCTCTGTCAGATACCTTACGTCCTCGGCTTCGCCTTGGACTTGGTATCTTCCCTCGAAAATTATACATCGATAATTTTCAAATATTGTCTCTCGGCTTAGCCTCGAGCCAATATTTGAAAATTCCCTCCGTGATAATGTTGTATTTAAAGCAAAATATGAAAACGATGTGCTAATAGTTTTATCAGATGCCATACGAAAGGTTATGTCTAAATACCCTAGGGAGGTTATGTGGAACGTTTTAATTTAAAACTATTTAAATTGATCCTAATTGTTAGAAAATGTTATCATACCTATCAATAAACAAACCCACGTGGTGTAAGACGTTTAGACACCCCATCACGGGAGTTATGGATTAAACCTCTCGACTTCGTCTCGAGGTTATAATCCATAACTCCCTTGACGGGGTGTCTAACCTTAACATAACTACAACCTCAGAGAAAATTCATCCGTCCGAACTGTCAAATGTAGGACAGCGTTATATGCAAGATCGTTTTTACCTGAAACAATAAAACTGTGGAATTCCTTAACTCCTGACGTTCAAAGTATTGATACATTATCCGGTTTCAGAAATTCAGTTCAAGGACCCGGTAATAAAACTACTACTTTCGATCTTAACTATGGTCCACGAATTTGCCAGATCATCCACTCTCGCCTCAGGCTCCACTGTAGTGACTTGAACGCTGATAAGTTCAACAGACATATCATCGAAAGCCCGGCCTGCTCCTGTGGTCACCCAGTCGAAAACGCTGTCCACTATTTCTTCACTTGCCATAAGTACATAGAATTAAGACAGAAATCATTCTTTTATCTGAAAGGATTTGGTATCAAAACGGTTCTGCGGGGATGCACATCGCTCTCATTAAGTGATTCCAATAGATTATTGAACTCTATTCATCATTACATAATGAAATCAGATCGATTTGATATTTCATAATGACTGCCAAACAAGCGAAATGTTATTCATGCATAACTACTATCTATGAAGCTATGATTGCAATCAGATATGTGTCACTACCATAAAGTTGTATATATATATTTTTTCTCATATGTAATTGCTTCGTAGCGGCCTTAAAATAAGCACCTAGGAGCTTGTTGGCCAATCCATTCATGATTTGTACATTTTCATGAATAAATATGTTTAAATCATCATATTCTGAATGTTGTGTATTACATGTTTTATGGAAATAAAATATTGTTTAAATCATATACCATGTGTCCTGCATTAAGTTCAAGTCATGTCGAAATAATTGCATTTTCATCATTTAAATACCAAAATTATTATCTTTAATTATTTTCAATAATTATCGACAAAAGGCAATATACGGTTGTACGTCAAGGACATGCTCCCCTTTTAGTCGACCGATTGCAGGTGTTTATACAGCGACATGTGATAGTAGAAAAGCTAGCCATTTTGGACTGCAGGTATCGTGTTGTTAGAATAGGTCACAGACACCCAAAATAAAGTTAATACAAGTTTTAAAGTGGTAAAAAATAAAATCAATTTGGAATTCAGGCAACATGTTGTTGTTGGGTTGGGGTTTATGCGTCTGCTTCCACCTCTTGGTGATGTCGCCGACGTGGGAGCCCATACTTGTTATAGCCGAATATAAGGAGTAAAATTTGGAATAAGATATGGGGTACCCAAAAAAATGGTAATTAGGAGAGTTTTTGAATTGATAAAGATTTGGAATGAATGCCAGAGGGTAAATAAATAATTTTGAATTTTGATAATAGGGGAATAATAGATAAGAATAAAGTATAAATATAATAAATAAGAAAAAATAATAAATATAAATAAATTGATAAAGTAGTTAAATTTAGGGGTGGTTTATTGTCTCACTTTGTGATATGGCGTCGTACCTGCAAAGATACAAAAACATTTTTAAGCGTATGGGAACAATTAGTTTGTAGTAATTATAAATGATGGGTTAAATGAATTTGGAAATGTTTTATAATAAGGAAATTAGTTAAAATAATGTTTTGAAATAATGGGAATTAGGTAAAATATTGGTAAATTATTTAGTTAAATATGGTATATTTAAAGTATAAAATTGGTTGTATGTAAAGAATTGTTTATTGTATTATTGGATTTGATATAGTAATGTATTATTATAGTTTTGGAGTGATGATATTTATTAGGTTATATAGAATATAAGATTAATACTTATCTTGTTTGTTGCTGTTCTATTGTTCCGTTGATAGAACGTTGTTATCTTCGCAATGTGCTATTTTTCTCCTTGATGTTACCATTCCGCCCACTCCTGTGGAAGGGGTAAAGAGAGGAGATCCCCCCGTGGGTTCGTTTCTCCTGTCCACGAGCTTTTGATTAGTTGTGAACTCTCCCCGTGACGGGTAAAGTTCTGTTGTTATTATTAGATAACTCCCCCCGTGATGGGTGGAGTCGATTAGTAATTGTTAATCGTCGTTGATTAATAGGAAGCTGTAAGAGGAGATCCCCCGGAGGTTCGCTTCTCCTATTAGTGTTAAGTGGCTGTAATAGTATCCGTGGTCTTATAACGGTCCTTATTTAGTGTAGCTGTTGTTTGTAATATATATGATGGTGGTAATTGATTAGGTTTGGCTAGCAGTTCTTGTGGTTTGCTAGCGCATTGGGTCTGTCTAACAGTTCTTGTGTTATGTTAGTATTATTATTTCTTGCATTTGCCCATATAGGGACTGCGTAGCAAGATAGTGTTTGATAACAGTTCTTGTGGGATGTTATGTAATATTATTAGTGACTCCTGACATTTGCCCTTTGTAGGGACTGCGTAGCCAGGGGTTGATGTTTATTTATGTTCCTTGCATTTGCCCCAGAGGGGACTGCGTAGCAAGAAATTTAGTTATTAATAATGATACTTTGTATTATTGTAGGCTATCAGTTCTTGTGGTTATGCTAGCCTGTGGGTTAGTTATAACAGTTCTTGTGGGATGTTATATTATTTATCTCTTTATTAGATTATAATGTATCTAACAGTTCTTGTGTAGTGTTAGTTCTTGCATTTGCCCTTAAAAAGGGACTGCGTAGCAAGATATGGTTATCTAATTTAAAGAGGTTGGTGAGCATTACGGTATGTTGTACGGACATTAGGAGATTTAACTGTTTGGCTAACAAAGAGTATAAAAAATGGTAAGAATAACAAAAACAACAACAAAAAAGAAAGAAAACAAAGATGATAACAAAGGCATAACAAGAAAAAAGGGGGGGGTGGGGATGTGGATTGGGGGGGTGGGGGATTGGAAGGGGGGGTGGGGGATGGGTTTTAGGGGTTAGGGATTGGATGAGGGGAGGGAAGAGGGGTGGGTTAGGGATTGGGGGTTTGGGGGGTGGGGATTGGGGGGGCAGGGGGTAGAGGGATGGGAATTAGGGATTGAGGGTTGGGAATGGGGATTGGGGGTTGGGGGGGGGGGGGGGGGGTTGGGTATTTGTGGTTGGGGTGGGTAGGGGGAGTGTGGGGCAAGTTGGGGTGGGGAGTTGGGGCTAGGGGGATTGGGGTAGGGGGATTGGGAAATGGGGGGTGGGGATGGGGAAAAATAAAGGGGGTGAAAAAGCCCTATAAAAAATGTAAAGAGTGGATAGCCGCGATGGTGTTAGCCGTAATTATATGCTAGTCAGTGTAACTATAACTGTTTGTACAGTTTAGTTTTTAGTAGGAATGTTGCTAGGTGTTGGTAATTGTTTGTTGTAGCTAACAGTTCCTGTAGATTGGTGGCCTTAGCATTATTTAACAGTTGTCTCCTGTGGTGTTGATACATAGTACATTCTAATAGAATGTGTTGTATGGTATCTTTAGTTTTGCAGTTATTGCATAGATTATCCGCTGCTCTGCCAATTTTGTGGAGATAGACTTTATTTGTAACATGATGAAGTCTTAATCTCGTTATGGCGACGTCAACTCTTCTGAATTCATGAAAGTTTTTTACTTTACTGATTTTTTTAGGCTGTATTTGATAATAGTTAGTGTGTCCCCAGTTTTCTTTATATGATTGCATGTACTCTTTGTTGCATTTACCCTTATTTATAGTTTTTATTTCTTTTACCGTATAGGGTATATCGACTTCGTGGTTGTGTGTGAGACCAGCTTTTGCTGCTTGGTCTGCACGTTCGTTACCGAGAAGTCCTATGTGTGATGGTACCCAGATAAAGCTGATTTGATTTTTATCCCTTAACAGATAATTGTATAGATAGTATATTTGATTTATTGTTTCATGTCTATTCTTATCTGTTTTATTTTGTATTGCTTGTAGTGAACTGAGTGAATCAGTAAATATTGCTATATTTCTGTTTTCGTACCCAGTGCAGAGTTTTAGGGCTTGTAAGATTGCCGTTAATTCGGCAGTGAAGATTGATACATTATTTGGGAGTTTGAAGGCTATAACTTGTTCCCCCATGTGTGTGAAGGCTATTCCTGACCCCACTTGACCTTGGTCATCTTTGGAGCCGTCTGTAAATATTTGTATATGGTTGCTTTGATTGTAATTGCTGTCGATATGGGCTTGGGTGTTAATGAGATCAGTTGGTTTAGGATTGCTTTTATCTATATGTTGTGTTAATTCTAGATCTACTTTGATGTCCGGTATATAAGGTGGTTTTAGAATATGACATGTATACGGGTCAGTTGCTACATCACATTCGTCAATTTCAAGTTGGTCTATGTGTTTTTTAGCAATTTCCCCGAAAGGAGGCGGTATTCTCTTGGCATGTTTGTTAAGTACTTGTTTTTTACTGCTTAAAATTCCTTGTAAACAGGGTTTGTGTTGGGATCGTACAATGTAATTTGCGATGTTATTTTCCCATTCTTGTTCTAGGGGGAGCTCCCCTAGTTCATGTCTTATTAGGTCCGTGGGTGTGCCGTTAAGGCATCCCGTTATAAGTTTATAGGCTTGGTTTTGTATGCTTATTAGCTTTTGTATATTTGTTTTACTGGTGTCGGACCAGGCTTCAGCTCCATAGTGTAGTTTGGATTTTATAAGTGATTTATATAGTACAAGTAGCATTTCTTTACTGCTGCCCCATCTAGTATGTGAGAGCAGTTTAAGTATATTAAGATCTTTTTTACATCTTTGTACTAATTCCTGTGTGTGTTGGTTCCATGTTAGACATTCATCAAATATGATGCCTAGAAACTTAACTTGTGTTACTTGATCTAATTTCTCCTCATTAATATATAGTTTAACTGGCCGGCAGTCGGCCTTTGGTGATGGTTTAAAGAGGATTGAAATTGTTTTACTGGTTGATAATTGAAATCCCCAATCTTGGGTCCATTGATTTACTTTATCTAGCGCTTTTTGTAGTTGTTCCGCTGCTACGTGTTGGTGTTTATGACTGACTCAGAGGGCTCCGTCATCAGCAAATTGTGATGTATTTACTAACTTGGGTATTTTGCTAAAGAGATCGTCAATCATGATATTAAAGAGTGTTGGAGATATTATACTGCCCTGTGGGGTTCCATTTTCTAAGTAATAATTATCTGATATTATATCTTCTGTTTTAAGGCGGAAGTTTCTATCTGACATAAAGTCATTGATGAAGTTGAGCATTTGACCTTTTATACCTTTTTTTTTAACTTTTTGTATTAAGCCTGTTTTCCATACCATGTCGACGGCTTTAATGAAATCTAGAAAGACTGCGACTGTATATTTTTTGCTGCGTTGTGCTTCTCTTATTGAGTGTTGTAGTCTTACTAAGTTATCAGTTGTACTGTAGGACTTTCTGTATCCCGATTGGTTTGGTGTAATAAGCTTATTGGTTTCTAAGTAGTGTTGTAGGCGTTTAGTGACCATAGCTTCTAATGTTTTACACAGATTTGAAGTAAGGGATAGTGGTCTATATGAGTCTGATTTGGTTGGGTCTTTGCCTTGTTTGTGTAATGGTATGATAAGGCTTTCTTTCCATTTTGTGGGTATTTTTCCTTCTTTCCATATTTTATTATATAGGTCTAGCAATATAACTTTACATCTTTTAGGTAAGTTTTTAAGCATAATGTAACTTGTTTGATCTAAGCCAGTGGCTGTTCCTTTCTTATTATTTATAACATTATTGAGTTCAGATATGGTAAATGGTTTGTTATACCATAAGTTTGATTTATTATCATCCATTGTATATGGTGCTGCGTTATTAACTTTTTCTTGAAATTTGGGTGTATAGTTACTGGTTGAACTTGCCTTTGCGAATTGTGTGCATATATTTTCCACTTTTTCTTGTTTAGTTTGACTGTTATTGATACATGGTATATGCGTTTTGGAGGTTTTGCCTCTAAAGGCATTTATTTTCTTCCATACTTCTCTTGAGTTTGTTTTAATATTCATTGTGCTACATAGTTTTTTCCATGATTGACTTTTGGCTTTACTTATTAGTTTTTTAACTTTGTTTCTAGCTTGTGCAGCTAGAGGTATTAACTTTTTGTCTTTTTTAGCTTTTTTCCTTAGTAGTTTCCTTTCTTTTCTTGCTTGCATTATTTCTTCGTTCCACCATGGAACTGGTATTTGCTTATAAGATTTCCTAGTTGGAATTGCTGTATTAGCTGCTTTTATAATTGCTTCAGTGATGTTTTCGTTATAACTATTAGTATCATCGTTTTTAGTATTTTCATTTATGGTTTGTGCAATTACGTTTTGGAATGTAGCCCAGTTGGCTTTGTCAAAGTTCCAACTTTTGTGATTATTATTTTGATCTTGTTGTGTACTATGATTTTTTAAGGTAGTAAATAGTGGGAAGTGGTCACTTCCCCAGCTATCATCATGAACATATAAGCTAGCGTCATTTGCTAAGTCTTGTGTTATGATACTAAGATCTATTGTTGTGTATGTTCCTTGTGTTAATTTGTGAAAGGTGGGTTCGCCATTGTTTAGTACTAGTAGATTATTATCTTCTAGCCATTCCTGAATGACCCTACCTCTGGTGTTTATTCTATTACTATTTTCCCAGAGATTATTATGTGCGTTGAAATCGCAACATGTCACACGACATTGTTTATAAACAGAGGAACGAAAATGAATTAGCCAATCAACGATCGCATGTCATAAAGGGGATTCCCCTGTCACAATGACCGCACCTCGCTTGGCCATTCGAAACTACGAGAGCCACGCGTGACACGTGTGAGTGTAACGGAAAGTAACGGAGAGGGCCGAGGTGTTTCGATTGCTCGCTTGGCCAGCGCCCAGTCCGTGTCATGTGACCTCTTTCCCGACTATGGCAATTACGTAACTGCTGGTCAATTAGGTCTGAAAGGCTAGGGTTGTTGTTCCCCTTTAATGCAACATACAGATATGTGTTGGATTTGTTTTTCAAGTTATAAGTAAAAGCTTAAATAACCTTTGAAGCATATTAATTTTAAATCTTCATACAATGGTATAACATAGAATAAATCATTCACGCGGAAACGTTTCTTTCATAAAGTCAGATAGTGATATTTTACTTGAATGAAATATTTTTGTAATAATATTTCACCACACACAGATACTGGTGACCTTACAGAGAGACTCCGTGAGTTGTTGGAGTCATATCTGCCAAACTAAGGCTGTTTATAGATTTTCATGGAAAACCAGTATTTGTCATACATATGTCTTTTGGACATGAAAAGTTAGGATGTTTTGATTTTATGTCACCACATATGACATTTAGGTTAGTATCAAAAGTAAATATGAAAAATGAAAATCACGGAGTGACTCTTTAACATTTGGCTTTCACAAGTCATCTGAAGAATTTCAAACTCTTAAAACTGAATAACATTATACATGATAAAAAACGTCTTTTGAAGGAAATAATGCAATATTACATTTGGTGCTACGCTTCCCTTCAAGACTATATGCATATTGTCATTTCTGAGGCGATGTCTGTAACATGTTTCTTGAACACAAACATAAATTAATGAACATTTCACAACTTCAAAGACAAAAACTTGTCTTCTTTGTAAACTTACCACGAATCATTTTTGAAACATGACCTGTTATATCAACTTTGTAAATGCCTTGATCAAATATGTAAAAAAACTGATTGTAGAAACAAAAGTCTACTGAGTGTTTTATCTTCCATCTACCACGGAGGACTAAAATGGTAGAACGCTTTGTGGTGATACGAACTCGACGAAATTGCTTCCTTTCAAGACTGTAGATATAACCCTCGATAAGTAACAATCGGGTGTAAGGGAATAAAAAAGCGCTTTTCATAATACACATTCCTTTGGAATTAGGCAGCATGTATTGCTTATAATACAAAGATCCCTTGTGGTCCACCCAGTACAGCAACTGCGATACAGTGTCGGCCAAGAACGTTTGTTGCCTCGGACGTTTCTTTGATATAACATTAATGATACTATGGAAATTAGAGTCGTAACAAAACAGTAATGCTTTTCGTTTCGAAACGAGAACGAACACAACACATCTCTCTCTAGCATCATAGGAAAGTAACTTCATTTCATGGCCTTTTGTGCCTCGAAAAAGGGAAGAAACGTGTCTGCCGTCCATACAGACTGATTTCAGATCTCCTCTCTTGTTCTCCCAAAATAGTCTGCACTGATGCAGGTGAACGTGGTGACCAACCTCCACATGGCTCATCACTCTCTCGTATTCAAATGAGTTGGCCTGCTCAGAGTATTGGAAGAGTTTCTTTGTGTCCGAGTTGAAAAGATAAAAGGGTTGAATGTTCTCTCTGCTGAATTGCCCAATCTCAGGTGAATATGGACAGTCACAACTTATGGACAATGAATCCGTTACATCTTCTTCATGTTTTATATCCTCCCTTTCTTTTAACATCTCTCTTGTACTCATTTCACCTCTGGAATCTAGTTTTCTGTTCTTCCTCCTGACTATTTGAGGCACCTCTCTAACCTTTACCAATTCATCTGGTCTAGTAACAAAAAGCACATTCTTTCTTTTGACACCCATTCGACGCACGAGAGCTTTATCATCTCTTCTATTATCTGGCCTCCTGGTCGCAATTCTAGAGATTTTCCTCCAACTTTTTGAAGCAGATTTCAGGTCAATCCTTTTTGGCTTTAGTGAAGGATTCAAACTTTGATGTGACTCACTCGACAGAGAACGGTCAGCCATCCACTGTACGCGTTTGTTGATAACTTCTGTCTTTTGCTGAAGGGATGGGTCAACGAGAAATGAAGAGGTTCTCAGCAAGCATCTTGATTTTGCCAGAAACATTTCTCCAACAATCACATTTTCACATTTTGTTTCATTCCTACAATGTGAAGAACACTCTTCATGTTTTTTCACTTTGAATATATTTTTTACCCAACTCTGCTCCCGTTTCTGAAGAACAAAACAAGCATGAGCAGGGTCCCTGTCTGAAAAGCAGGCAGCTATGACAGAGGATATCAACAAAAACTGAAGCAGTCGTAAAACAGTCATGTTAATGTATGAACAATGGAATAGAACTGACTCGTATTTGTCCTGTCAGTAATTGAAAAAATATTTTATTTTTCTCGTTTGTTTGACTTTTTGAAATTCAGAATATGTGAAATCGAATAATGTTTAATATTAATGAGTAGTAGATGAGTTGAGTTAGGATATAAAAGTTCATTTTAACCTGACACGCGAAGGACAAGCTCCATAATGTCACATATGTCATTTAGTCATTCCATTCCCTAATTATTCTTATAAATAAGTGATGCTAACAATTGTGAGTTAATGGTCTTTTCACATGTCTTATTCTTTAAAGTGCCGTTCATCAAGATGAAAACAATATACATAAAAAACATAGATAGATGAAACGCTTTGCTAAAACCTTTGATGTCTTATTTCAACATTTTTAAGAGATATTTGATTCATGGTTCCTTTTATATAATCAGAAAAGGTCTGTATGTAAGTTACGTTTCGAGTTCCATCAAATCTTATTTGAATTGTGGGAATCACTTACGTCAATCTAGCGTCGGTGTGTCAAGGTGTAAAGTAGTATTTTGGGTTGGAAACAAGACAGTCTCTTGTGGCTGGATTACACAAAACGATAATATACATGTAAAACACAATTGTTCAATCTAATTGATAAGATATTTTACCATTTGATTTGATTTTTTTCTTTGTAATAATTAGTTGGAATATAAAGTTATTGTTTTTCTTCAAAAAGTTGCAGTAAAAGATCGTTAAAGTTCTTTGCAAATAATATCATTAAGACTGGTGAAACAAGTTTTGAAAAAAAATCTTTGTATTGACATCCCTGGTCGAATACTGCCACAGTCACATGTGACCTGTGCATAAAACACAGCACATAATAATCACGGAATGGCAGTTGGGTCTGTCGACAGTGCACGTATTAAAAGACAAAATACAAGGAATAACAGCTTACGAATATTTTGACATACGGATGATAATCAAAAATTTGCTTTTGCAGGCAAGATTGATCTGCTGCCATTTTGTGTTCTGCCGTCTCACTTCCGTAAAATATTGACTTACTTCTCAATGAATAATATCATGTTCATCTGGAGTTGAAGATAAGATGTTCACACGATTACAACACACACGTCATGTAAAATATTTTATTAAATAAAGTAAATGTTTGGATACTATCTTCTCTTGTTTATACAGAGTTCTGTTGTCCAAGGGATGTAGTGTTTGTGGATGTGCCATTATCCATTGGAAGACTGCCCTCTGGTTTCCGCTTCCTCGTGAAGGTCAAACAGGAAAAGCATTCCTGACGGAATAATCTTGATGTGAAACCGTATACAATTGGGTTCACGATGCAATTTATGTAAGGGAAGTACCTACCAATATCAAACAACGTTTTTTCCACATTATTCAGTACAGGTTGCGTTTCGTAGAAACTATAGATTGTAGAAATGATCATGAGAGGTAGTACACTCACGATGAAGATCGTTGTGAGAATCGCAAACACTTTGGTTCCAACTGCTGAGTGAATGTGTCCTTTTGCATTCTTAGATCTCTGCCTCAGCGTTTTTCCAATGATAAAGTACAAACATGATAACATGATAGTAATTCCAAGAAATTCACCATTAACTAGGAACGCATATATAATTGACTGTCCATTTTGCTTGAACTCGGTGTCATAGTCACACTCTGTATGAACTAAGGTTAAATTTCTAACAACAACTCGGGTGTTGGTGGAACTAACAAGATACACGATTGGGAGAGACAGGGTAAAAGCTAAACAGATTACACCAAGGCATAACTTAGCAGCAAGTCCCTTCGTTATTTGTCTGCCATGAGGAAAACATACTTGCCTGTATCTCTGTATTGCAATTATACTTAAAAGAAACCCGGATGTTAAAGTCGGAAATTGAGTCATGAAGACCAGAAACTTGCACATCCGCTCTGTGTCCAAATCTTCAAGTAGCAGGTTTGTAATCACTCCTACTGTCACAATAAGAACTGTGGTTAAATCAACTACAGCTAATATTTGCACAAAGAAGCCAAATATTGTTGCCTTCATTCGTCGTTGGTAAATATAGAGAATGAGAGTGTTCCCAAGGACGCCAAATACCCAGAGCACACTAAGGAACACCAAAGCAGACCAAGGAGATTTTTCTTTTTGATGTTCTGTGATCGTCGAATTGGCTTGATCTCCATCTGACCTGAAATGCAGGATGTGGAAGAAATGCTATTGGTAAGCCATCATTGTTTACTTGTTCTTGATATAATCGACATATTCTATAGAAATAAAAGTTCTGCTGTTATGCTTATAAACCTAAAACAATTTGATCCCCTTGAAATATGATTATGTAAATTTTCATCGTAGTCAGGCCCCTTATCTACCCAAATATTTATGCATTAATGAATTATTCGAAGATGTTGTATTTCGGACCATACTCTTACTACCTACAAACTTGAATCTAGTAATGTTTTTATTTCACAGGAATTTAAGACTATTTAATTCTGTGTGCGTTTCATGTAAATGGGAAAGGTGTTGAGGGTCAAGTCAACACTCGTACAATCGAATGGCGTTGAGAAAGTTGAATTTTCAAATCCTTGCATATCTATATTTTGAACTGTAAAAAATAAATGTCCAATGTGTGACAAATGTGCAGTTAATATTCATTAAATGATTTACCGTTAAATAACCAGAAACTCTGACACTGGTGATCTGAGACTTTCATGACCTTACCAAACTATGAACAAAATGTGACATATCAAGTGCTAACTAAACACAATCAAATTGCGGGGCACCTACCTGAATGAGGCATAAACTCATCTACCAACTTAACACCAGCAGCTGAAACTCAAAATGACATGAAGAAAACAATGGATTGAATAATTCTGGTTCAGAAGTCCGAAATCGGAATGTGACATTCTTAACAAAAGTCCAGGACAGCAACTAATCAAGTCTTAACTTACAAGAAAAACAGACTACACCAATTTTAATGAAGAGAATGTTCTGCCAAAAATACTAATTATTGATAAGTAACGATCTTAAATTCTTATGAAGACGGTTTTGTTCTGGAGCCTCAAGCATATTCAAAAGGACACTGAGGACACATTTTGTAAATGTTATTTTTCTCAGAATCTTAACTTAAGGCAAGCAAAGACAGAACACTTCTTACAGGGCATGGCAAGTCATCGAGAGCATGATTGCTGGTGGGCGATGTGTATGTACAGCAGATGAGGTATCTATGCTCGCAGCAGTAGTCAAAGTCATTGCCAATTAATGGCATGGTAAGTGAATGTAGGATTGACATCTTCGTCGACATTGTACATGTATACCCCATCAGTTTTCATTATTGAAGAAAAATGCCATATCATTTTACAGCAATGAGTACAGATTTTTTCATTCATTTTTTTTTTCACAGATTATATAACGTCAATAAATACTTCCTCAAACGCAGGAAGTAATAGCTAGTCGATAATTTCTTGGCTATCATATACATGTATGGGTCCCTACTTTCGGAATCATTATGAACTCCTCTGGAATTTCATCTTAGCAATCTAATTGATCAATGACAATAATTACAAAAAACATGAGAAATTTTAATAAATGTTTTTGTTACAATATTTGAAAAAACAATGATTGATACATGATAAGAATGCTTTTATAAAAATGAATTAAAACCTAATAATTTTGATAATTGGAGACAATATCAATTTCAATTTGTTTCCTCAAGACCACATGCATGACATAACATTTCATGAATTTATGCTTCAAAATGTTCTTTACATCACTATCGTTTGCTGACTTTCAAAATTCACAAAACTAATGATAAAGACCACCAAACCTCATGCATGTACCTATGTTCAATGATTGAGTGATTTACCTGTCAATGTTGAAGTAGACATAAGCACAACCCTGCCGTCAAGCAAAACTCGTGGATGGACATGAAGGTTCTTCTTCCTTGTTATCATTCATTATATAGCAAATGATAGTCAGCTTGAAACAATGAACAATAGGAGTTATCAGCAACGTCCATCAATAAGGGAAATGATTGTACAAGGAAAACTTGGCACTTCATAATCCTGAAGAGCCGGTGAGTATGTTGGTTGAAAAAATACTATTATAAAAAGTAAATTGAACACTATAGATATTTTAAAACATTCTTGATTTAGATTGTTTTAATTTGTATGAATAGCACGTATTGTCATATCAAAAAAGACGTCTGAATAAATATTCTCAATATCAAGTGTAGATTATTTTGAAAAAGAAATGAAATAAAAGTGACACGCTCACAAGAAAGATACGATTACTGCACGTTTCACTTAGAGAGTAGAGGTTTTAAGATATAAAATATTACCTTTAAATAATTTTAAGTTTCCTGCTAACATCACGGTTATAAGTTCGATTAAGTGTCTTCTGTATTTGATTGAATTGATAGTTTCCCCCTTTTACCATATGTTATTAACGATAATGTTATATCATTAGCTTCTCAATTTACATTTTCACCAAAATTATGAATAAAAAATACAGACTCGTACCTTCTTCAACAGCATATGTATGTCCGTGGATACGATATCCCACAATAACCTGGTATACATCGAGCCAAATGCCTGGTATCGCTAGCGCGGTTGGTTGTTTACGGCAATGTTTTTCATAAAGATTTTAGGGGCCAATGAATTGTCGCAATGCCAGAACTTTTGTCGTAGCCAGGAGTATGCTTGAACGTAACCCAAAGATCGTTGTCAAAATTGAAGAAAACGGCAAACCCCAAAAGTAGTATTTTTTCGTTGACGCCTGGGGTGCAATGCAGACACATAACTATGCCACTGGTTTTAAACAATCGGCAAACCCGATGGATATTGACATGAAAATATCGTACCTTCGACAATACAGAAAATGATTACCTATGACAATAACATAATATCCATCTATCTTTAAGATAATAAACATGACAAGTTAAAGTTTAATCTATATTTCGAAATAATAAATCATATCATATAAATGTAATATATATAGAAGCTTCTCTGAGATATGCTGACTGCTTCAAGTACGTGCGCCAATACACTGGATTCGTGACCTGTTGCAAATCTGTTCGTGATAATGTGGTCAGCCTCTTAAACAAATAAGGTTTAGCCCTTGGGTCCTGTCATCCGGATGTTATGCTTTCTAGATACAAGTCACATCATTCGCTGGTTATATCTTAGTGTTAAATTCATAGTCTCATTTTTGTAAGGCAACTAAACTGAACTAAGTATTCTTCACGAACAAAATCTGATCACTAACACAAATATTTCCTAGTTCCTGTCGCGTTTGCATAGATTTTCATTTTTATGCCCGTTTTACAGTTTTGGATGAAGCAGGTAATTGGCGTATGCCGTTTCAGACCGATGAGGTACCGAATCGAGTGCGAAACACCGGAAATCTAGTAATTGCAGCGCCGATACCTATGACAGACGCATTCTTCATTGAGTTTACCACCTTTTTGTTATTTCTGTATTTGAAAAAAGGTAAGCTATTGGCTATTTTCATTGGATATTCAGCTGGGAAATTTCATGTGTTCTACGCCATGGCCTTAGCGAAATGACGTGGTAAGGACTAACGCTCGCCAAAGAATTAATATTAGGGTAGGGTAGGGTAGTTTGAACTTCATTATTGAGGGCTGCAGAGTTCTGAAAATTGTTGCAGACGTCAGGGGAAATATTTCTGTGAGTGGTGAACTATTTGTCCAGCATGCATTTCAATTTGCCTTGCAAAAATTAGACTATGACTTTAAGAACGACAGATTTTGCCCGATAGATGTCAGGTTGTTGAAGGAGTTGTGCGGACACAAAAACTCTAATGTAACAAGATGTACACAGCTCATTTTTCTCCATCTTGACAATTCACACAAGCGGTTTGTCTACATTTATCCGTAAGCATGTCATCATTATTTCCGATTTCATTCGTTTACTCACAAAATAAATGTACCATTGACAATATAAACAAGAGGATGATGTTACCATCATACTAAATAAACATGAATCTGATGATTCCTAAAAACATGGCTAGCATTGACTTGTAAATCAAAGGGACTAGTCAGTTCCCTTCTGATTGGTTTAGTTTCTCCTTTGTGCCACAAGGGTAATTCCGTGACAGACATCATGACGTGAGTGATTTATTCTTTAACACCGCTTGGGCAATATTTCAGCCATTAGCGGCGTGTACATCATGACGTAATAATAAATCAAGTTTGGGCTATAAAATGTGATATATCTGAAACCTCCGGTCGGATTTCCAAAGAAATTGACTCACACTTTAAAATTAGGGTCTGATATAAATGAATTGTCGTCAATAAGAGCTTCCTGTTCCTGAAAATCCATACAGTTGAAGATAAAACAGTTATTTTGACATACATTGTTTTCGATAAACAAGTAATGAAAGATCCTTGGGAAATGATTTTTACAAATAGTAATTTCATTTCAGCTCCTAGCCAGTGAATGACTCTATTTTCCTATTGTGTATTTGATAAGATGCAATGAAGGTAGGGACACAGTTGCGTTCTTTATAGACAATAAAACAATGTCACTTATTTTGAATCTCGAAAACAACGGAAGTGTGGCTCATTGTACATAAAGCAAAAGATTTCAATTTTTTTTTAAAAACTGTTACCAATCTACGAACCTCTTTTCCGATCTGTTCTTCTGGCTTCTATTCAATAGTTACATGTATACATAAACCTAATCAACTGCATTACATCTGTTTTTCTGGCTTCTTTTCAATAGTTGTACATTGACTTAATCAAATTTGTAAAAAAAAACAATTCTCCCCATCCCTGTAAACTGTAAACTTTTTACAAATTTTTCATAACAAGGACGTTGCCATTTTAGAATAAAGCCCTTATATGAACAGTCTTCATTCTTCAGGACTTATGTGTTGTACCTTATATGATCAATGCCCTTGTGTTTACACCAGTTAACATCAACACACTTTAATAATTATGCAATATGAATGACCTAGGCATGTCTCTTACACTTTTGAAATGCATGTGCTCAGCTCACCAACTACCCATAATGTTAATTCAGTTACATATGAGCTATGGTACAAGAAAATACTGAATAGGAATATGACATATTTCAGTTTTAATATAGATAATAATTGTCCAGAGAAATACCCCATTCACGTGTTTACTCTGTCCCAAATATTTTTAGTTCTCTGTGACTGATTAAGGTACTGAACACTTATTTATCAGTTTTTCTTGACAAAGGAAAATACATTTTTACGGTATAAATCCAAATTTTAAGAACAATGTTCAGTTTTATTTTATTATTTATTTTCTCTGAAATAAAACTGTCACTTTATTTCAATCTATACTGATTTTAAAATTTGAAGCAACATCTATATATTGAAGCAATGAGGGCAGATGTTTGTTTTCTACATAAATTAGGAGTTGCTTGTCTAAAGAGATATTTGAAAACATATTTAACGAAATTTTGACTAAATTCAAGTGCAAAACAAAGTGTGGTGATGACAATCAACCAAGAATAATTATTCAATAAGAAAAATAAGCTTATAAAGTCAATGAAAAGAATGTTGTATGAAAATATAAACTCTTTGTCTCTGGAAACTGGAAAAGCAACATCATTAATGCGTCTACACCCTGTGCCTGAACCATTTCCTGAAAATGTCACCTCATTCATGTTACCAACTAACAGACGAATTCCATCCGCATGGCTTTACATTCGACCACAATGTTATGACTGACTTATCGAAAGATTGTGATGGGCTAATGCCTGTGGCAAATACGCCGACCAATCGCATGCAAGACGTGGGGTTATGATCAGGAATTACTCTAACGTGTTGCCAGTGAGGTATGTGCTTACAATAGCATGATGGGGCGAATGTTGTCAACCTGTCATATGCACTCATATTCACGATTGGTTTGGAGGGAAGACAAAATAATATTCTCAATGATGTCACGGGTATACCTTTTTATATTCATCGTGCCTTGATTGATCTTGATGTCCACCTCCTGGTCGGGACAAAAGACTATACGCACCAATACTGATCCACAACCATGCTTATTTGTCATTATATTTGAAGGGTTGAGTGCCGTATTGGAAAGACTGTTGGACACGTAAGCCACCGACAGTAACAAACAGGTTGTACCTGAATTCGTGAGATCAAATGACACGTCGCCATGTATGCAACTTTCACTCCTGTCCTTTGTTGCCGCCTATGATTCAGTTTATTGGCAGACCAGAACGGTTCCTAACGTGCTATTCGGAGCTTATGTCCGTCATCCTAGAATGTGGTCGTTTTGACTTTACCTTTAGCTGCTGCGACCTTAATTTCACCTTTTCTGCGGTACTTTTAAGCAACCTGCTTGTAACGTTATTACAGATATTTGGTCAGGCATATTCCAATACATTGAAAGGTATATCAAGTTACTATTCACGTTATATCTTTTTATTACAAAGTTTATTACACAAGAATCGATCTGAAGGTTATTGGGTGTTCAAAGAATCGAGCACAAAATGTTGAAAGAACTGTAGATATGAATGACTATGATAGGTTTATACAAATTCGTGAGTTAGAAATTAGAACACATGACTAATCTCCATATCAAACTCGAGGAAACATGATAACAAACGATTAGGACCCTTAATAATTGATTTTAATATTCCTTGAAAGATTAGATTGGTAAAATGACAGCTTGTCATATCAGTGAAACGCTTTCATTAAAATGATTACAAACATAACTTTCTCGGACAACCTGTATAGAAACTTATCGAAAGTGTTCCCTAACATTGTACCCTATACATTTATACAGTGTTCTGCTTGTCAGGAATCTTTACCATGTGTCTGCGAGTCTAATATCAAGATGTATCATGTGTCCGAGTTAAATGCACGGGACCTATTTTAACATAGCACCATGTATGTTGTTTCGACCTGTTGGTAGCCGATATTTCAGTGTAAGTCGAGATAAAGAATCATATGCTGTTTGAAATGTTCTCAACACAAGCTCTCATAGTTGAGCGAACGGACAGAAGAGCAATAGCTACTGGGTGGGAGGGAACATTTAGCTGCACACAAGATGAATTCTATGCATTCGAAACAGACTTATAGTGCATAAAACCTCTTTTAATCAAATATGTTATGGATAATGTAATCATGGAGATAATGTATCATGTAACTCAAATTGACTTTCTTTCATTGAATGAGAATCACTAAGTAAACTTGTTTCATCCGTAATGTATTTGTGATACTTGTTTATCCGGTTAAAAAAACTCTGAGATGGTTTGCACAAAGAAGCCTTTGATAGTTTATAGCAATTCTTCTTGCAACAAATAACTCACAAATGCAATACATTCTCTCACATTATATTGATGACAGTTATTATTAATTTACTATGTACAAAAATACAGGTTAGAAACAATATACAGGGACAAAATGACAAATGTTTCACAAATGCTCTTTATAAATGTCTATTAACATTAAATTTAAACTAAGTTATTTAGTTACTACAGAAGCTAAGGGAGGGGTAATTTATACAATGTTTGCTATAAAACAAGAACAAAATTGAAATCTCATGAAGATGGTATAAGATGAGAGTGAAGCAAATGATATAGTTATTTCGAAATAAAAACAAGTAGAGAAGTAAGCTACACAATAAGTAAATATTTTCAATTTTTCTTCCTAAATTTAGGATCAAGCTGCATCGAACATTAATATTGATTGATTTGTATCAATAATAAACGTGTTTATAGTACCAATCACCCTTGTTTGACACAAATTTCTGTTGTCAAAGGGATGGTGCATTAGTGGGTGTGTCATCATCGTCCTCAGAAGGAGGGCATGCTTCTGGTTTCCGCTTCCCGATGCAAGACCACAGTGATAAACATTCTTGGCGGAATAGTCTTGAGTTGATACTGTATATTGTAGGGTTCACGATGCAGTTAATGAAGGGAAGATAACAGCTGATATCATACAACGGTTTTGTCACATTATTCAGTACAGCGGGAGCTTTGTAGAAGCTGAAGATTGTTGAAATGATCATGAGAGGTAGTACACTCACGATGAAGATCGTTGTGAGAATCGCAAACACTTTGGTTCCAATTGCTGAGTGAATGTGTCCTTTTGCATTCTTAGATCTCTGTCTCAGCGTTTTTCCAATGATAAAGTACAAACATGATAACATGATAGTAATTCCGAGAAATTCACCATTAACTAGGAACGCATATATAATCGACTGTCCATTTTGCTTGAATTCGGTGTCATAGTCACACTCTGTATGAAAGGTTAAATTTCTAACAATTTGGGTGTGATTTGAACTGACCAGAAATATTATCGGGAGAGATAGAGAAAAAGCCAAACAGATTACCCCAAGGCATAACTTAGCAGCAAGTCCCTTCGTTATTTGTCTGCCATGTGGATAACAAACTTGCCTGTATCTCTGTATGGCGATAATACATAAAAGAAACCCGGATGTTAAAGACGGGAAGTGAGTCATGAAAACAAGAAACTTGCACATCCGCTCTGTGTCCAAATCTTGAAGTAGCTCGTTTATAATAAATCCTATTGTTACAATAAGAACTGTGGTTAAATCGACCACTGCTAATATTTGCACAAAAAAGCCAAATATCGTTGCCTTCATTCGTCGTTGGTAAATATACAGTATGAGAGTGTTCCCAGGAGCACCAAATACAAACAGAAAAGCCAAAACCGTCAGTCTAACAGTCATAGAAGAATGTTCCATGTGATTTTCTACGATCGTTGCATTAACTTGATTTTCATCTGATCTGAAAAGTAGGATCAGGAAGATATGTAACTGGTATTGTTTGATTGTAGTTGTCACAGTCAATCGAAAATATAATCGAGATATTCAATTCAAATGAAATTTTCTGTATTTATGATATCAACATTCAATCAGTTTATCCTTTTAAAATTTGTTTCTGAAAAATATCCTGGTAGAAAGGTGCATTATTAAATCATTCAAACATGAAATGATAATTATATGACTCGAAACAAATTGGATGAAACTAAACTATACAATATGTTTTTATTTGAGACGATACTTATACTACCTACAAAATTAGTTCCGGTAAATTCACTACATATTAACTGATGTCTGTTTGTTAAGTGTGCATCAAATATACCTGTGAAAGGTGATGGGTGACATTCTACCACTCTCGTGATCCAATGACACTGTGGAAGACGAGTTGTCTGATCCCTGCATATTCAACTATTGAACTGGAAAAAAAAATCGGATGTGTGAGGAACGCTGCAATGAAAGTTATTGACAAAATTAACCTCGAAGTAACTTAAACTTTGTGCTCGGCAAATTTCATGATTTTACTTTGGCTAACCCTCTATCATTAAGTGCAGACTAAATATTCCATCAACTTTTGTTACGGTTACATGAACAAACCTAATAACAGCTCAGAGAACAACTCAGTAATTCTTCTCACAACTTATCATAGTAAAGTCAAAATAACATTACGAAAACAATGGCATAATGAATTCTGATTCGCCAGTTAGCGACAGATTGTAAGATTTTCAACGACTGATCAGAGCATCCTTGGATAGAGCAACTTAACACTAAGATTAATAACACTAAGGTTAACCTTAGTAGCATTCTTTAACACTGCACTAATTAAGGCTACCTCAGTGGTAAAAGGTTGCCTTATCTTTTTGCCAAACTACCCAGACCAAGACTAACCAAGGTTTAAACAAACCCAAATCTACATGTCTGTCCTATGTAAATGATAAGGTGTGTATTAATCAAACAGACAATAGTTTCAAGTAAATAAAACATGAATTTATTCAATAAGGTATGTTCTAATGAAAATGACATTAGCATTATGTGTATATAAATTTTGCTATTCAAAACCAGTCTTCGGAAATAGGTTCTCTGCGAGGAAAACTCTTCGGTTTATGCTAAAAGCGGATTTTTCGGACGAAATGCGTTTACTAATTGATGTATGATAATTATGAACAGTAATAATAAGTGGTCTTTTCGCTGCGTAATCTAATCACTGAGAGATTTCTCTAAGCGCTGAATGGCAGGGGTTGAAAATACAAGCAGTGATGTAGCATTTTCTTCTATCTATCTTTGGGAAAGGTACTTCTTTAGTTTCATGTTGCCGCTAACTCGAACTCCCTTAAGTAAATGAAGGAAATGCATCACGTTGAAGGAAATGGCCATAATTGAATGATAATCTTCCATCAGGGAAGGAAACGTAGCTTAACCTCGACACAAACTGTAACTGTTCTTATTCTATTCTTAAAAAATGGAGTGTAAACAGGAGATATCTATTGCATGTGTAACAAAACTTTTATATTATTTTCTTGGGTATCAAACTTCATGAATGCTGTGAATTATTTCATTGACAAGTTTTTGAATTGTTAAAACCAGCTATAATCTTGAATCAGTGATGTTTTTGAAGCTACGAATACATGATCCCTATTCACGTTATGAATTGCCGGGACTAAATGTAAATTTGATCGCGCGAAAGAACTCATGACACGATCATCGTTCCTCGCGCAAGAATACAATGGCCGCTTTAACTTGCACCTCGCCTTCACAATAGTACTTTCCAAAAGGACCGTAAACTTTCTTAAGTTGGAATACGGTTTATCTGTCTGTTGTGAGTCATTATGGTAAATTCCTCGTCAAGCTTTGAATTTATTGCAACAATCCTCTCGGGACAGATAACCCGTATTTCCTCGCATCTGGGTGATAATTCTCTTTCTGATTTTAAGATTCCATTAAATATTCTTACATATGACTGTTATTGGATCTACCTTAATACCTTTCTTTGGTGCGCCTCATCAACGCACGAAGAAATGTATCAATTGTCCATTGTTACATTACGATCATGATCATATAAGTGTCCCATGTTATAGGAATCAAAATGAATTTCTCTATTTGTGACTTGGTTTTTAATACCATTTGAACAGTGACCATAATTTCGAAAACTATAGAAAGGACACTATAACTTTTTTTCTAAAAATTGAAATACTTCATTTTACAATGCAACGTATTTTGTTTGAAATCAGACACATGTAACATTTTCGTTTACTGACTTAGTACCACATGCATTGCGGTTAGAATTCCATAACTGAATACCTCTAGCTGGTTGTTATGTCTCTCTCTCATTTGCTCTTCTCGTTGCTTAAATTAGCAAATTTACAAAAGTTACAATAATAAACCTCAACTCGTCCCGAAATAACATACATTTATTCTTCCTTTCCAAGGCATTAGACTTGATACTTAAATAATATCATTATGATCTGTGAAAGTATACCTACCTTTCGATGCTGATACAAAGCGACCCTGAAGTGAAGCCAACTTTGTATAATGACTTATTACTTGTTTATCGTCCCTGTTTATAGCAAAATGATAATCATCATAAGACGGTAAACAAGAGGATTTATCAGTAAGAAACATGCACATCCTTCAATAGGGGAAATGATGATACAACAACTGCCCTTATCCACACAGTTTTAATGTCAAATCGATGTAGTAAATGTTAGCGTGTCATCATTATTATCAGTAGGAGGACATTTTGTTAGTTTTTGCTACCTGGCGGAATAATCTGGAGTTGAAACTGTACTTCATTGGAGTAACAGTGCTGTATATGTAGGGGAGATATATAAACAACCAATGTAAAACAACGCTTAAATCACTTGATGCAGAACACGTAGACATTATTTTAAAATGATGACTGTTGAAATGAGATTTTTTCAATCCTTTGTTCATTTGCAACTTAAACAATTTTAAAGTTGTATCTCAAAAAACATGATTATATTAAAATAATGTGAAATCAATTATTCTGCTGAACATTCTATGAGTTTTGATATGGTGCAAAACAAAACCCAGTTAAAGTAATAGAATCACTTTTGTAAGGCAACTTAACTGAACTTATTATTCTACACGAGCAAGAATGGCAAACGCCATTTCTCATTGAAGCGAGAGGTGTTAGACTTGACGCCATTTACGTTTACCGTGACTTTTGCCAGGTTGGCGGTTTTGGAAATTTTAGCCCTTTGGGTACAAATTGATGATCTTATTTCGCACTATGCCCCATGCTAACATCGTATCTTGTGGTTAGTAATATTGTTCTGGGATCGTAACAGTCATGTTTACAAGAGACATTGTTACTTTTTTGTCAATAGGCGAAGGGTCTCTTCGATTTCAACATCATATCCGGTTTTTCCGGGCGTCCGATTGACGGTTTGCAAAGCCTTGGATACATTTCGACGATGTTATTTAACCTTTAGATTCCCCCTTAGATGATGCATTCAACAGAGGTTAAATAGTAATGTCATTTTAGATTGATGTAAGTCATTTTGTGTAAGAAATGCCGTATTAATTTTCTAACGTGACCGAGTGATTCGGTGTTTGATTCGCGGTGCATCTAGTTTCGATTACTGACAATAAGGTTCCGAGTTAACCCCTGGACACATGCATTTTTGTTTCAAGGGGAAAGTTAAATGATGTAGTAATGTAAGCCTAGCTTCATCTTGAATTGTGAATATCCCGAATATTCGTCTAAAATGGCTATACGGAGATCAGCCCGCTGCCACGTGCTTCTCTTATATATATGGCGCCGCAGGCGCGTGAACTGCCTTCGGTGCTTACTTTTATAAACATACACCACGATAATGTTATGGTGAGGTGCTCCTGTATTTGAAAAAGGTGAACATTAGCTGTTTTTATTGCATATTCAGCTGGAAAATTTCATGTGTCCTATGTCATGACTTTTGCGAAATGACGTTGTAAGGACTGACGCTGGAAAAAGACTATAGGTAGCGTGTTTTGAACTGCACTATTGAGGGCTAAATGCACGCAGAGTTCTGAAAGTTGTTGCAAACATCAAGGGAAATAAATCTTTGAGTGATGAACTATTTGTCTTGGTGCATTACAATTTGCCTTTCACTTACGACTCAACTGGAAGTTTGAAAGATATTGAATGGATGAAAATGAATTACTGCATGTTCTTTCGATGTTTAATCTATTTCTACTTCAAAGGCACCGCAGCAGGTTTTTTCTCAGAGAAACAAAGGAATCTTACGAAAGGAAAACAAATGTTATCAATTGAACGAAAACTTTTTAAATCAATACAAAGCTTAATTAAACACACGGACATTGTTCTAGCTACGTCAGTCCGTGTACCTAAATCGAATGATTAAAATATATTCACACTAAAATGGCTTCGTGCAGTTTTTGATTGATAGTATTATGTATGCGACTACAGATAATCGTATTGAGTAATAACTTTACCCTATGAAAAACTTATAATCAATATTGTTATTGACAACAAATAGAAAAAAAATGTTTTTTAAAACCTTTTTAAAAATTCATTTTAAAATATTTTGTTTACAAACGGTTAATTATATAAAGAATTAGGGACAACAGAAATTTACCACACATTCGTCTACATTAAGTTAAGACATTCTACAAATACACACTCTCTAATATATATATTATATATATATATGAAAAAAGTTCACAATCAAACTTGGATGAAGTTAATAACTTCCGAAGATTTTTAGGTTATTTAAGACTGTTCACAATTTTTGATTTACACAAAACTTTCCATTTCTTTACTTTGATGTAAAATAGGTAAGTAAAAATCTTCGGAAGTCATTGACTTCATCCAAGTTTGATTCAAGTGAGTTAGAACCAACTGTGTCTAAATGCCGTGATTCACGCTGTCTTACATGTAAAAATATCATAATAGGCTCTTCTGTACATATGAATGAAAGTAAAGTGTTTTCTGTAAGACAAAATCTTAATTATAACAGTATAAAAGTTGTTTATGTCATCATATGCTCTGGGTGCAATGAAAAATACATTGGAAAAACTGAAATGAAGTTAAAATTACGCATGAATTTACACAGATCTCAGATTAATCATCCAAAAAACCGTACAATTCCATTGAGTAAAAATTTAGCTGAGTGTGGAAACGGGCATTTTTTAGTTTTCCCAATGTATAAATTAAATTTTGATAACAATAAACTTTTAGAAATAAAAGAAAGCAGATTTATCAAAATGTTTTCACCAAGGTTAAATTCTAGAACTTAATGTTTTGCTGTACATGTATATCCTATTGTAACCTATAATGTGACGTAATAATGTAATGACGTCATGTTGTACACGATGACGTTGCTTGGCAACGCATTATCTGTTGTATGTATGGCCTGAAGAGGCTCGTTGAGCTGAAAGCGCTAGCCATTAAAATGGATTGTTTTTACTTCTAACTTCATATATATATATATATATATTGAAAAATACGAAGTACATATATATATATATATATATATATATATATATATATATATATATATATATATATATATATGTATATGTATGGACTGTATAATCTTTGATGTATTATATTAAGGAGAAAGTAAAACCGTATAAAATACATGTTATCCATTTAACATAGACTGCTTAACTCGAACAATAAAAACAAACGCATGGATATAAAGTAAACTTTGGAACTTTAATACAATGAAGCATGACGCATACATTAAGTGGCGAGAATAAGATGCCAACATGCGGGGCAGTTTAGACACTTAATTGATACCCCCTGTATCTCGAACCAATAATACTATTGGGAGGGTGGGAAGGGTGTTGCATAACGCGCCTTGCAAAGCAAGGGAGATAACTGTGTAGTTGCAGCAAGGGAGACAACTCGCACCCCAGTCGTCAAAATCTATTTTACCTTGTAAAATATGACTTTAACATAGACTGCTTAACTCGAACAATAAAAACAAACGCATGGATATAACGTAAACTTTGGAACTTTAATACAGTGAAGCATGACGCATACATTAAGTGTCGAGAATAAGATGCCAACATGCGGGGCAGTTTAGACACTTAATTGATACTCCACACCCAAAGTATTCAAGTAACAAAGTGGAATAGGGATAAACATGGTGAAAACAGGTAAAACTGGTATATAAATCCTATAATTGAAATACAAGCAATGGCATAGAAATTGAAAAGCTAATACAGTGGCAAAGATGCACCAAAATTTGAGAGGGCATTGAATTTGCGCTGAGAACTAAATTCTAGGTATCGCAAGTAGGCTGAACTCTTCCAGAATCCTATTTCCTGAATAAGTTCTCCAGGCATCCCAACGTCGAAAGCCCAGGTTGCACCTCCGCGCCGGAAAGAGTGTCCGGTGATGTCCGCTGAAAGTCCCCTGCGCTTCAATATTGCTCGAATAGTGTCAAGAAAGGGATTATATGCTAGAGGAGACCCATCCTCGTTGCACAGCAGTGGCTGTGTAGGTGAAGAGGCTGTGTGGTGCTGCAACAGTCTTTCCTTAGCCGTAGCTGGATTCAAGGGATGTTTGCCTGTATCCGGTAGAAAAACATCAAACAGTCTCTCGCGAAACTGCAATGTCTTTGTCCATTTCAGTGACACACGATAACCATTCGGCATTTTATGAACATCAGGTACAGTTATATGTTTACAAGGATCAAAATTTGATCCACACAAAAAGTTACCTGGGCGTAACATCACATAAAAGCCCAAAACGCACGCTACCCATACAGATGAACCAAATAATGTCATTAAGTCCAGGCAGTCCTTAAGAACTAACAAATGTTCCGGGGTGATCGGAGTAGCACCAGACTGGGAGTCTCCCAGTTCTCTCTTAACACCTTTCAACTATGTAAGTTAGTTACTGCGCACAAGTACTGTCTTATCGAAGAGTATTTCATCTTCTTGATATCTACTAAATACGCCACATATAAAGACAAATGTTCACAAGACATAGGCACTTGTTGTATACCTACAACATCACAAAAATTTAGTAAACACTTCAGCTGGGTCTTATATGTGCGCTTCGTCGACTCCGACCACCCTTGCGACATAATGCGAGATACTGCTTCCTGCAGTCGAACTTTCACTGTATCCCCATCTGGAAACAAGAAAGTTATAAGACATGTGGCAACACAATAAATGTACATCAAAATCAAACAAACAATACTGTGGTAATAAGTCGAAGACTTGTGTTAATCTGCCTGACTCATGAAGTCTAGAAATTGAGTCGGCCAAAACGTTCTTATGACCTGGAATGTAATCAGCACATAACGAAAAGTTAAAGCTTGCTTTAAGACACCAAAGATACCGTAACCAGTTCACAACTAATGGTATTTTGCATGAACCTTGGTTTATATAGGCTTTTGCTACTTGATTGTCAGTCTTTACCACTATTCTTTTATTCCGCCAGGCAAAACACCATCTACTTGCTGCAAGGATAATGGCAAGAGTCTCTTTAACGTTAATGTGATGATCTCTTATATCAGGGATATCTGCATTCCAGTTCACATAAAAAAAATCCCCATCATAGTAGCCTCCAGCCCCTTCACTACATGCATCCGTGAAAACACTGTGCTCAGGCCGTTTGTCCAGAAACTTAGTAGTGCCATTGTAATGTTCTAAGAAGAACAAACACCATCCAATGTCAGCATGGAAATTACCATCCAGTTTGAATTTGCCTTGTGGAGATTTTATAGCATTCTTTATATCTATAACACGGCGCAAGAACGTGCGTCCACCCTGTATAACCATACTCGCCCAGCTAAGTTGCCCCGCAAGACGATCGAGTTGACGTTTACTGGCTCTGGTTTTCTTAGAGAATGATTCGATCTCCTGTGAGAAAGCACGCAACTTATCTAGCGGGAGTGATAAAGTTCCACTAAGTGTGTCAATAACCACACCGAGGAAGGTAATAAACTGGCAAGGCCCATCAACTTTTGTCCAGTTTATCATAAACCCGAGCTCGCGTAACAAGCTGATTAATCCAGACAATGCTTTTGAACACTCATCAAATGAATCACATATTATAAGAAAATCATCAATGTACGCAATAATTATAACATCCACGTCGAACTTTTGTTTCATTATTCGACACACAGATGCACGAAGAGTCTGGAAAATACGGCAACTCTATGAAGCACCGAAAGGAAGTTTTCTATCATACATGTACGTTACATCGGTGTCACCCTTGAAGCGCCAGTATAATCCTGTCAAAGGGTAGTTACTAGGATGTATGTTGACAGACCTATATGCGCTTTTTAGGTCAACTTTTGCAAGGAAACTGCCAGTGTTGATAAGTTTAATGGCGTGTCTCAAGTCCATATACCCACACTCACAATTAACCATGTAGCTATTCATGCCTCCATTATGCTGGACACTTCCGTCATGTATCAAACGAACCTTGCCATTAGTTTTGGAAATAGCAGCTAATGGGCTCACTACGAATTACGGCTTAGAATTGCTTATCACATAATTTCCCATAGCTATTTCATCGTTAATCTGTTTTTCTGTATCAATACTATTTTCTAAAGCTGATTTTTGATTACTAGTAAACACAGGGCGTAATGAGACATTCTCCACCTCAGCTAATGTAAATCCATACTTCACACCTGATAAAATAAAATCCCTATCTGATCCCAAGACTCGTATCTGAGAGTGTTTATTGAGTCTGATGAAAGTTTTTTGAGTCGTGGTCAGCCATCCTACTCTCTGAGTGACCGTTGTTGTAAGACGATCCATTTCTGTACATAGGAACACCTGGGTTGTGTTGGTTAGCTGAATGTCCTGCCATCTGACAGATACTGCACACATGTACAAGTTTCTCTGCCGTCATTTGTAAACGGGCCACGTGATCTTTGACGTCGGGTCGCGTTGTTGTCACGTGAACGGTCCATTTGCTTCATCGCTCTATCGGTGCTTGAGTTTTGCTTAGGTTGTAATTGAAAGTCACGAATTTCTTGGTAAGGTACGCCCCACTGAAATCCCTCATCATGCTGTCGTTGCCGGTATTCGGTATCGTACAACAAAACACTGGCCCATTCATACTTCGAGGCTAAGCGAGAAATGTCTTGCATGTACTTTAAATATCCCAAGATACCTGGCATATCAACATCACTCACGCTTATCATGTCTTTCAAAGCGCCGATACTAGCATAGGTCCATCTCTCGGGGGACAGGTGAGACAATTGACCTAACACACCTGAATCTTTATCAATGTCAAATCCAAGAGTTACACCATTTCCGACACGAACTGATTTCCTATCCATAGAATCAAGGGAATCTACCCAAGTATAATCAGTAAGTTTCCTAAGTTTTGGATTCTTCTTACCCGACACACCGGATGGTTCATGTTGATTTAAAAGATTTCCCGCCCCATGACTAGCTAAGCCGTCGCCGGCCTCTTGCTGGCCGCCATCTTGTTTGTTGTCAACGTGTTGACGGGACGATTTGCATACCTCCACCTCGATCCTAAGACGTTCCACTTCGTTTTTCAGCTTGACACGCTTCGCTTCCAGATTCAGACGCTTCATCAGCACATTCCATTTCAAGAGCGTGTGTATCTCGGTTCGTGCCAACTGACGCACCATGTAATTTCGAACTATCAGACGTGATTGCGTGACGGCTCTGCGGCGAGAAAACTTCGCTAGATCGCCGTGAGGAAGGCTTTAGGGACTCCAGGGCCTCCATCATCTTGAGTCCAGCCTTCTGACGTTTCGGCTTGACGTCGGGTTGCTCCGACAACTCTTGCAGGGACATATTAGTTGACATTAATTGCCTTCGTGATGATACCGCTGTTGCATAACGTGCCTTGCAAGGCAAGGGAGATAACTGTGTAGTTGCAGCAAGGGAGACAACTCGCACCCCAATCGTCAAAATCTATTTTACCTTGTAAAATATGACCACTAAGAGTTGCAAGTTTCGTGTTGCAGTATCTTGCAGTTTAAAGGGCCACAGAGTATGTTGTTTGAGTAAATTATATCAAACTTGGTAAATGGTGTTATTTTATCGAGAAGTAGTTTTAGAAAATCAGAATCCTAATGATTGTCAGTAAAGAATAGTGACAATAAACGGGATAATGTCGTGATTCGTGATCGAAAACCGGACAGTGGCGCGCGCCAATGATTCAAACGTTATTTTGGAAACTTATTTACTCCAGTCAAAAACACAAATATAAGTTGATAGTGTTCAGTAGGTCCCGTTAATTGGACACATAGTTTCGAATTTTTAACATTTATAGGGCCGTTTTCCCGACTATCAGTGAAAACAAGAAAATATAATAAGTTTGGCACTTTAGAGATAAAGATGCAAGCTTAGGGTGGCGATTTGAACTTAAATCAGGTCAAAAGGTATTTTAGCTCCTAATAAAGCCAAATCAAAAATTACGAAACATAATCTCTGTGTTACTTTAAGGAACGATAGGACGGAAGTACTTTTTAAAAGTATTATTTTTGTTACAAATGTTAACGCCCGTCGAATTTTTCCGCATTGATCTTCATCTCTATGAGTAGAAACAACGGGAACTACGGAACACAAAACAGACTTTTTCAAGTATACTAAGAATATGAAACAATGACCGAAACTCATGTAATATCATTGAAAGAAACATTATGCATATTTTATTAACTTATACTTTCATACATGTCAGCCATAACATTTTCATTTTGATCACACTAACACTCCGTAAAGTACGGTAGGTACTATGATCAAGAAAAAGATTTATTTTCTCATAAGTCCATTAACATTTAAAGGCCGGTTAAAGATAGTAGAGTCGGTCTATAAAAGTTACAGCAATGAAAATCAATTATCCTCAAAAAGGACTCTTCAATGTGCTTTCAAAATATATAGCAATTAAACATTCACGTTAGAAATATAATATATATGTAAACTGTTTTGCACATTCTCTTCAGACTGATTTACTGGCACTCAATAATACATAATACATGCTAACAGAGAGAGTTGATTTCTCCTGGCATTATACGATGTTGTTAACGGATTTAAAGGGGAGGAAGCACGATTTTTGAACGATTTATTTCTTAACATTTCCAATATAAACAATAGTTTATGTTAAATATATTATATTCAGAGAGTCAAAACATCTCATTACTCAGCCGTAGTCGAAGAGGAATTGATCAAGAATCCAGTTAAAACCACATCATGCGGTCATTTTTGTGTTAACACCTTTTAATCATATGAGGTAGGGACATCGACACGCATAGCTTAAATGAACATGTAACGTTCGTTTCAGAAATGATTATTTTAATTTAAAAATTTGAAAATTCGAACATTTATTTTTGTTTTCCTGCGATCACTTTGGCTATCTAAAAAAACGTGCTACCCCCCTTTAAAACTACAGTGAACACAGTTGCAATCAGAATCGTTCAAAGGAAATATAGACAGGCATTAACAATTTCTCGAAGCATGGCTAGACATGACTTGACAATGCTTAACTAACATACTATGAACAACGATCGTCGTGTATGTACTATTTAATTATCCATCCATCTTCAATTAAATGCAATAGTCTTTAATGGACCTCGTGCGAGGAGTGTATCAAAGCCCGTCGAAATGATTCAATTATATATTACGATGCTCGTTTTCCTACCTTCTTATCTCGAAATATGAGTCCACTTTCCTCGTCAAAACCAGCATTATCTCATGCAGGTATCCAAAATGTCACCACTGACGAGACGCTAATGAAGGAAGACTAAACTAAAGCACGTGCAACTTAACGTGAAACCACGAATAGAAGCATAAACAATCACTTGTTGGTTAAAATGATAACAGATTTGAGTGGTTAGATAAAATAAATACATTTACATTTGTTGAAAGCTTTAGCCTTGGCTTTAATAGGGAATCTGATACGCAATTGATGTCGACTAGAGAACAGTTCTGTCTCGTTACCATTGCGCAATTCAGTAATCATTCGTAGAATTGCCCCCAACTGTCATAAGTAGACTATTGTCATATTCCGTTTTGTAGACGTACATGTGTTTATCGGCAAAAAAGCACTACTGCACACCAAACTTTCGCTTATATAACGAATGCACAGATCACGATATCAACATCTAACCTCATTCAGCTCGTAAGATATTAAACAATAATACACAGGTCATTAAGTTGATTTTAAAACACCGGAAGTAGTTAATGAAACATTGCATTAAATCCGCATGAACTACGATATTGGAAAGATTCAAATTTTGCTTACAGCCAGAAGAGCAAAAAGGGTAGCCTCTATCTTAATACAATTACAATGCTTATGCTTCAATATTCTAATCAGTTAAGTTACAAGTTCATCCTTTCTACTCAGTTCAGGTGAGGTGAGTGAGGTGAGTTGGTGTTAAACGCCACTTTCAAGATTATTTCACTTATATCGCGGCTGCTAGTACTAGTGCAGGGAGAAAACCCGCAACACCATTGTGGCTATGCATTGTACGTATATGTACATAAATGCCTGGGCCTCCTTTCACAAAGCCCTAAGGTGATCGTAAGTCCTTTAGGTAACCTTAGTGCAATGTTAAAGTATGGGAGTTAACCTTAGGTTAACCTTAGTTAAGGTAGCTTTGTGAAAGCAGGCCCTGGCGTCTAAGTTTCAGCCGTCTTAAATATGAACTTATCGATTTCAGGACCGGAGATGAAATTAAAAATTATACATTGCATTAATATTCGCATTTGATTTCGGAGTCGTTACTGATGACACTTTTTGATTTGATCTTTAACTTAATACATAACCCCATACATATCATGGGGCAAATACCATGAATAAGAAATGGTACATTAACTTGAACCATTTTATTTGACTAAGCATCACTATTTTTGTCAGTTTGATTGGTCATTTGACAGTACGAAATTCTCTATATAATACACAATATATACTAGTATTTTCCATCCTGTTACATAAGCGTATTTGTATCCGCCTTTATCTCATTCAAATAGGGTATATGAATTAGTTAAAATCGGATACAGTTACGCTGCTGTACATTTGTAACAGGGTGGTATTAGCACAAAAGTGATCACGACCATGTCCCCCATCGCATTAAAAAATGAGCAAAAATGATGACCACACATCAGATTCTCTATATACTTCGTAGTGAGCTTTTCATGTTTGATTGAAATGTTACTATCCTTATGAAAATACTGAGTACTGGAATACTGAGACGTTCCACGACAAAAGTTATGGGGTTGTGACCAATAACTTACTAAAATTTAAGTTTCAAAGGGACCTTAAACCTGTAAAATACCCTGTCTTGTTCTTGTAATATGTTATAAAAAAGCTATAGAAAACATTAAGAAATAATACATCAGTGTTACTTAAATACATCAGGAATTATGTTTGATGTATTTCTGTTCCAAAATATGAAAACAGAGACTAACAAATATACATTTCATACTTTTTAAAACTGGTCAAAGTTTCGTAGAGAGAATGTCGAGTAATCCCTGCAATTTCCATTCAAGGATGTTCTGAAATATGGCGCAAATTTCCAGGATATTGTAAAAACAATTTTGAATACATGATTGCATGGAAACTATTTTGTAAAAAGAATGACATAGATGATAATATCAATAGTATCTTAGGTCCGCCCTTATAGTTGAATAATAAGCTAAAAATCAACATCATTTTATTATACATGGAACTTTCAGTTTTAAGTATCTTTGTGGTCAGCATGGTTTTATGTCTTTTGAAGAACTGCAGCTTAGTTTAACATAAGAGATACACATGTGGATCTTGGATACATAATTCATATTTTACCACAAGCATGGAGAATCACACTTAAAAAACACAAAAATAATAATATCAGTGATCTATAGATTTCCCTAATAAAGACTTTTTGTCCGCTAAGAAAGTTTGCTACAAATAAGAAAATCTATTTTCTGATACAGTTTTTAATTGGCACACCATTTTTGATATTTGTTGAAAGAATTTGAAAGATATAAAACTAATTGATTTTCAGTTCAAATTTTTCCAAAGAATAATTTACACTAAAATGAGCTTCTTACAATGTAACATATTGGCAGTATAGTTTGTTGATGTTGTTTTGATATGTAGATAATGAAACCTTTTGTCATGTTTATTTGGAATGCCAATGTAACCCACGCCTTTTGGATGAATATGGAAAATTGGATTACCCAAAACATAAAGACATTTGAAATAACAAAACATTAGTTTGGTTAGCTATCTTTATTGGTAACCCACTATTGTTTCATATCCTAATATCACCCAAAAAGTATATTTATCACTGTACTTTAAAGAAAATAACACCGAAAGTTCATAATTATCTAAAGGTTTTGAAAAACACTTACATTGTTGAACAGTACATATCCAAAAGGAATAATAAAATGTGTTCATTTGAAAACAAATGGCTTCCATTATTCACAATACTCATTCATTTAGCCAAGAAATAACATTTGCTAGAAAACGATGTAGCAAACCTAGAGAGACTGTTATTTAAAGAGGAGTAACGCATAAATTTGATTATTACAAATTAGTATCTGTATTCGTTTCACTAATAAGAATCAATAGAGCCAAAAAATGATAAAATATACGCTTTAATTCGACTACTAGGAGACCTTTTATACCCCTGTTTTGGATAACCGCCTAATGAGAATGGCGAACGCTTAGACAAACTCACCGAAGCATGACTCGAAGCCACGCCCAGTGCGTGACTTGCTAGTCGTCAGCTGAAAGTCTAGCCCTTTGATTTTCTCTGTATTTTTAAGCTAATTCAACAGCAAAATAGAGGCAATAGCATGACCGAAAAAATTCCAAAATACTATATGTAACTGCTTCATGATTTCAACTTTCCCTCTCAGTCGTCAAATCCATCTTGATTTTATCCTTGGACGCGGTTTTCTAAGGTTGGTTTATATCAAAAAGGTTAAGAACTTGGTCGGTGAGAGATCCATTACTATGGGATATCACGTGGTGTTACAACATGTATTTATCGATATGAAGTTCTAAATTGTCTCGAAAAAATGAAGGTTTTTGTAATAAACGGGAGAGAATGTAGAAACCTTTTTAATGTTTACTATAGAAAAAATAATTTTGTTTCACTCCACTTTCATGACAACTTAGTACTTGGTGGGTGATTCGTTTGTATTTTACTAACACATATAACACATATTATATTCTTATCTAGTATAACATCTCACACTGTGTTGTAATATCTCTGTCTTTGAATTTAACAACCAATGACATGAAAACATACCTGGCGCAAGCGTTAGAAACATCCTATGTCATCCTAAAGAATGTTGATACCCGTTATTCACGATGTACTTTTTAAAATGTGTATCATCGTCCTTAGAAGTGCATGAGCCAAATCTCCTTCTCTTAATTTATTGGTTGAATATATATTCTACAAGTTCATTGGTTCAAAATGACTGGACGCCGTGACAAGAAACTAAGTAGCAGTCGAATGCCAAGAGTAACGTCATTATGACAGGACATAATATATTCCGCTTGGTGGGACATGGGTCCAAGGCGTCAAAATTCAAAAGGTATAATTAGAGACCATTAAATCAAGAATTGAAATTGAATGCGATATGATTACATAATGGTCACCTGTGTGTCATAAAAAATAAGACTAGGTAATCCAGTCTGATTGTTGTGACAACATTTGGGAGACGTCGTAATTGATGTACACATGCCATGGGATAGTGCGCATAGCATCATATTAAAACACTGTCTTTCGCTTGGAACAATACAAATAATTAAAGATATATTTAACATCAATTTATCGGAGGTTTGAGTTGCTTGGATGACTTTAGATATGTTTAAACAGTTGTTAAGACTGTGAGATTTCCTGTTGTTTTTTCATTAAGGAGATTATACTTCCGCCGACTAGCACGTCACGCGGCAGGACACGCCTCAGTGACCACGCGCCAGTTCAGTTCTGTTCACTGGTGCTAATTAGCTGGTGATTCGAAAAAGCCATATTAAAGTTGTTTATCGGACGATTTCGAAAATTTAAACTCAAGTTACTGGCAAATTAGAATACATATCTTATGAATCACGAAAGTTGCCATTGGTCATTTCAGTCGATCTTTAAGATGGATATCCACTGATCTGTTATTGTTTGATTGCCTACTGATCAAAATATAGTTTTGAATGCACTGATATATATATAATGTTTGTATGGGAACAAATAAAAACAAAGTGTGACAGAAAGTGTATCTTGCAATAGTCACCACTGTGGGTAAAACATGGATGGCAATGCATAAATGGACTTCAGTCTAAAATATGAATTAAGCTGTAATAAATAAACTAAAGTTCTCACTTTAAAAAGATTAAGACTCTAGGCGAAGCGTTTCATTAGATATCGCGAAGATGAGGAAGTATTTACCCACGTAAAGCGGCTGGGGGCAATACATATAAAAAATAGTGTGTTGCCACAAGAAATGTATTAACATGTAAAACGAAAAAAAATACTTACTGGTGGTTTAATTTTCGTCCGTTGTAATTCAGTCGCTTTTTAACGATTTTGACTACTTTTACTGATCCCGTTCGTTGATAGATAGTCGGCTAACCCGAAGCTTTTTTGTTAACAATCGAATATTATAACTTCCTTGTTGAAAAACTATGAAGTCAGGAGAGCTAGTCAATAAGGAAAATCTCGGTTTTTCCTTTCCTTTTGTACTGCTTGCTAACCATTTTATCGTGACATCATTTGATACTCCATTCTCATTGGTTTATATTTTCATCTTGCTAGAAGCACATTTTCGATTCAACTTCTTAAATGACGGGCATACTTTTAACCACGTATGGCATCATTTACTTGCGGTGAAACTATCTGATTTGTAGCTTTCAATCTGCTTTTATAAGAAAGTTATCTATTTCAACGACAAGAGTAACGATAGCTTTGTTATAGATACGAAAGATGAGGGGTCCAGCGAAAACTTCTTACGGGGAATTAAAGTGTGAACATTTTTTTATGATACGAAAAGGTACGAAAATGGATTCTTGCTTTTTAATTGATCCTTTTCGTTCATTTTGGAACTCCTTTTATTGCCAAGAAATATGTTCTTTAGATTGTATCTAACGTTTGTTTTCTTTCCGTGAGATCTCTTCCCGTGCTCCAGTGCCTATGATGGTTAAAAAGACTACTGTATAGTAAAGATGATATTATGATGGTCATGGGAGTTATGGTCTCCTTAAGACGGATATATTACAACGTGCTTCGTTAGGACAAAGGCATAATTATCAAATAATTATCGTCTTGACAAATCAAGATAAACCCATTGTGTCATTTTACTACATCAGCGTATTGTAATCCGCAAAATTCCTTAAATACCCCATCAGGCCAAATTCCTCGTATCGACATACATATAACCAGCTAATGCAATTATTTGAATCTAGCAAAAGCTACACCTCTCTGACGTTAAGTCCATGAAGTTCAAGAAAATTGCTCCTTGTATAACGACATTTCATTCCTACATGCAAATATATGCTTAAATAACCAGCCGTCGTTGCGACGATGAATTTAACCTGATAGATATCAGGGTATTGGATGAATTCTTCGACTACAAATACGCTAACTTATTTCATATAATTGATAAGTTCATGGTAGAACCACGATTTAAGTGCAACGAAACTACATGTTCCAAATTGCAATGAAATGAATGAAATGAAAAAAAAGAAACAGTTCGTAAACTGTTCAGAACGTAAACTGTTCAACTGAAACTGAACGTAATCCAGTTCCCCAACCATAACATATTCATAGGTGTTCAAACTAACATGGCTGTCAGCAGTTTTCTCATATGGCTGAGGAATTATATATTGGAGAATGTTTTCTATCATGAATCTTATATCTACAATAATCAATCGATGTTTATGTCAAAATTGGTATTTTAGATACATAACTGTTTTGTATGTAGTGAAGTGATAACATTTTAAAATTCACTTTGAAAAGTACATCAAATACAATGATCGAGTTAACTTGCACCTCCCCTTCACGACAATATTTTCAAAGAGGACTGTAAATTTTCTAAAATTTGAATACGTTTTTCTGAAATTTTAATTTTATTGCAACAATCCTCTCGGGACATATAAAGAGATCATTACCCGAGGAAGTGTGTCATATGAGTTTTACGAAACGAGTGTGAATTTTTGTATTACCCGAGCGAGAGTGAGGGTTATAAACAAATTCGCACGAGTTTCGTTAAAGTCATATGAAACACAGCCGAGGGTAATAATTTCTTTATTATCGATTCTATTCCATTTTAAACGCATGGAAATATGCAGAAAACTGCCCCCTTCCCAAATCATGAACAATGGTTTTATGACGTCACAGACGACAAAATATGGTCATTCGCGCAGAAACAATCGTTTCTAGGCATAACTGATATGTGCTCATATGGAAAATATGTCACCGCTTATGATTAACCATATGGTAAAAAAAACGTAATTCTTCGCATCTTGGTGCTTATTCTTATGCTAAATTTAAGATTCCATTATATATTCTTCAATTTGGTTGTGATTGGAACTACCTTATCACCTTTCTTTCATGCGCCTCATTAACGCGCGAAGATATACATCAAGTGTCCATTGTTTCATTACGATCATGATCATATAAGTGTCCCATGTTAGGAATCAAAATGAACTTTCTCTATTTGTGACTTAGTTTTCAATACCATTTGAACAGTGACCATAATTGCGAAAAATATAGAAAGGACACTATAGTTTTTTTTCTAAAAATCTTTAATTGAAGTGTTTCATTTTACAATGAAACGTATTTTGTTTGAAATCAGACACATGTAACATTTTAGTTTAGTTTTAGACTTAGTACCACATGCATTGCGGTTAGAATTCCATAACTAAATACCTCTAGCTGGTTGTTATGTCTCTCTCTCATTTGCTCTTTTCGTTGCCTAAATTAGCAAATTGACAAAAGTTACAATAATGAACCTCAACTCGTCCCGAAATAACATACATTCCATTCTTCCTTTCTCAAGGCATTAGATTTGATTTTGATAATATCATATTTTCCTACCTTTCGATGTTGATACAAAGCGACCCTGAAGCTGAAGTGAAGCCAACCTTGTACATTGACATGAATATGTTTATTACTTGTTTACCATCCCTGTTTATAGCAAAATGATAACCATCATAAGACGGTAAACAAGAGGATTTATCAGTAAGAAACATGCACATCCTTCAATAGGGGAAATGATGATACAACAACTGCCCTTATCCACACAGTTTTGATGTCAAATTGATGTAGTGAATGTTAGCGTGTCATCATTATTATCAGTAGGAGGACATTTTGTTAGTTTCTGCTCCCTGGCGGAATAATCTGGAGTTGAAACTGTACATCATTGGATTTACAGTGCTGTATATGTAGGGGAGATATATAAACAACTAATGTAAAACAACGTTTAAATCACTTGATGCAGAACACGTAGACATGATTTACAAAAATAATGATCGTTTAATAAATCATGAGATTTTTTTAATTGGCAACTTAAACAATTTTAAAGTTATATCACAAACTCCGTACTGCTAAAAAAACGCCAGAACCGAAAACATATATTAAAAATTGTGAAATCAATTATTCTACTGAACATTCCATGAGTTTGGTAGGATTGTGGTAACAGTTAAAGTCATAGAATCACTTTTGTAAGGCAAAAGGACAGTAGGACAAGAAACTTCCAATATAAATTCCCCCATCGGATCATATCCACAAAATCATTTATCTTCAAAATAGGATTTACAGAGGATAATCTCTGTACCTTTTGCCAATCTGAAAATGAAACACTTGAACATTTATTTTTTCTATGTCAAAAGGTTCAAATTCTGATACACGAGCTCATAACCTGGTATGAAAGAAAAACTTCTAGAAAATTAATCCTTAACTGTAATAATTTTCTCCTTGGCGATCCAAAGTAGAATATTCTTGAAAATCATATTTTTATAATTACAAAACGTTACATACAAAAGTGTCAATATACCCACACATCTCCCATATTTCTTCAGTTATTATATCAATTAAACATTATCATAACATTGAACAATTCATTTCTGAAGATAAAAGTGAATTTATCAAAAAATGGGCCACATTACATCTGTAGTTTGACTCAAACCAAACTAGTGTATTATTTGATATGTTTTACCTCTTACAAACTATCTCCCACTCCCTCCTTCTCCCTACCTCTCTCTTCATTTGTAGCTCCCTCTCCGTCTATCTCCTCTCTTCATATAATTTATACTATGACTCTATAATTTGGTTGAATTAGTATATTATCCATCTAATCGTATTGTTGATTATGTTACGTCTTTCTGAAAATGTATTCATTATTTATTGGAATAAAAAAATAAAAAAAATAAAAAATTGATTATGTGAATGTGGAATTCATTCATCAAATGTTTTTTTAAAAATTCAGTTAAAAATGTTTATATACGAACGGTTAGGGACAACAGAAACTTAAGTTAATACATTCTACAAATATACACTTTCTAATAAAAGAAACACGCCAGTGATTTTAAGAATTTTGATATTTTGAGAAATAATGTTAACACTTCAAAACATTTATCACAGTGATATCAAATTATGTATCCCACGTGCATATATATGTATATATATATATATATATATATATATATATATATATATATATATATATATATATATATATATGCAGTTAAATGAATGATAACAAAAGTAAATTTAGTGAAAGGAAAATCCTCTTTAAATTGATATCCATTTGAAAATATTAATCACTAGTTTATTGATTGCAAAAAAATCATCATGAATGACAACATTTGTTCTCTACAATTTCAGATCTCAGAGTACATCCAGCCGAAAAAACATTTTTAAAAGTATTGAAATGTATGTGACTTTTTCAGCATGATTTTTTCTATCTATCAAAGTAATAGATTTTGATAATCATTATAAATGATCTTGTGTTACAATAACTGAGTATGTCATTGTTGTCCTAGTATTATTTCAGGACAATGCACAAGGATCAATAGGACATAATTCTAAAGAATTCTGAGACAAAGCGAGTAATGAAAATGGAGCATTTCATTCAGGAGATAGTTCATGTGCATCTGGAACAAATATCTATTTAAAACATTTTATTCTTATCAATTTGTTTAGTACCTTGAACGTTTATCTACGGTCGTATAAGTAAAGCAAGAGCAATGTACCAACATTAGATGTTATTCTCATTTATTTGGCCAACATCTAGCCAAAATGATGGGCAATGTTGGTCAGATGATCATATCTAAATGGGCCAATCAAACCAGTGATGCTGGGTCAACATATATATGTTATCTATTAAAGAGTTCTGCTGTCACAGGGATGTAGTATATGTGTCTTCATCTCCCTTACTAGGAGGACCTTCTTCTGGTTTCCGCTTCTGGATACAAGGCCACAGGGATAAGCACTCCTGGCGGAAAAGTTTTGAGTTGAAACTGTATACAATTGGGTTTACGATACTGTTCATGTAAGGCAGATAACAGCCAATATCAAACAATGTTTTTGTCACATAATTCAGGACAGGTGGACTTCTGTAGAAGCTGAAGATTGTTGAAATGATCATGAGAGGCAGTACACTCATGATGAAGATCGTTGTGAGAATTGCAAAAACTTTGGTTCCGACATTGGCATGGGTTCGTCCTTTAGCATTCTGAGTGTTGGATCTTTGTCGCAGCGCTTTCCCAATAAAAAAGTATAAAGACGACAATATAACAGCAATTCCAAGAAATTCACCGTCAACTAGAAATGCATATATAACTGATTGTCCGTTGAGCTTTAGGTTGCTGTCATAATCACACACGGGCACCTTGATGGTGGTATTTGCAGAAACAACTTCAGTGTTTGTCACCCCTACCAGAATTATTATGGGGAGAGACAGAGCAAAAGTTATAAACATCACACCAATACATAACTTAGCTGCAAGTCTCTTTGTTATTTGTCTGCCATGTGGACAGCAAACCTTCCTGTACCTTTGTATGGCGATAATGCACAAGAGAAACCCGGATGTTAAAGACAGGAAGTGGATCATGAAAAAGAGGAACTTGCAGAATCGATATGTGTCCAAATCTTTCAGTCTTGACCTGAATGTGATGGAACCGGGTACCGAAACTAAGATGGTAGTTAAATCAACCGCGGCTAAAATCTGTACGAAGAAGCCAAATATTGTTGCTTTCATCCGTCGTCGGTAAATATATAGAATGAGAATGTTGCCAATAAGTCCGCAGACAAATAGGATACTGAGGAACAACAACACAGGCCAATGAAGGAATTCAGTTTGGTTTTCTGCCATCGTCGTAGAGGCTTGATTTTCATCTGGTCTGAAAAGAGGGAAACATGGAAATGTTAATGGTTAACTACATTATTTTTTATCATATTGCAGCATCCCGAAAGTTTCTTCACACGTATATCTTAGTGCAAACAGCATTTAATTTTGCAATTACAATAACATTCATGTGCACTTGTAGCATGATCATTCAGTTACTAATTATTCGATTTCCAGGTGAATGGTGCAAGTTTTTGAGTTTTGGTATCAAGAAATAAAACCCATTGTAAATTTTTTTAAAATAACGATTTCTCAAATTTTGAAAATAACTTGTACCGAATGAAAGAAACGCATCATGATTACATTTTATCACTTTTTAATGAGTGGCGCGCCCCAATGATTCAAACCTAATTTCGCAATCTTATTTACTCTAGTCAAAGACACAAATATTGGTTAATAGTTTTTAGTAGGTCATTTTAGTAATATACACGCGTACGTTAATTGGACACATAGTTTCGAATTTTTAACATGTATAAAGCCCTTTTACGGTTATCAGTGAAAACAAGAAAATATAATAAGTTTGGCATTTTAGAGATAAAGATGCATGCTTAGGGTGGCGATTTGAACTTAAATCAGGTCAAAAGGTATTTTGGTTCCTATTAAAGCCAAATTAAAAATCATGAAACATACTCTCTGTGTTACTTTAAGGAACGATAGGACGGAAGTACTTTTTAAAAGTATTATTTTTGTTAAAAATGTTAACGCCTGTCGAATTTTTCCGCATTGATCTTCAACTCTATGAGTAGAAACAACGGGAACCACGGAACACAAAACGGACTATTTCAAGTATACTAAGAATATGAAACAATGACCGAAACTCATGCAATATCATTTAAAGAAACATTATGCATATTTTATTAACTTCATTCATACATGTCAGCCATAACCTTTTCATTTTGACCACACTAACACTCCGTAAAGTACGGCCGGTACTATGATCAAGAAAAAGATTTATTTCCTCAAAAGTCCATTAATATTTAAAGGCACCGGGTAAAGATAGTAGAGCCGATCTATAAAAATTCCAGCAATGAAAATCAATTATCCTCAAAAAGGACTCTTCAATGTGCTTTCAAAATATATAGCAATTAAACATTCACGTTAGAAATGTAATATAAATGTAAACTGTTTTGCACATTCTCTTCACACTGATTTACTTACAGTCATTATATGCCATGTTAACATGCTAACAGAGAGAGGTTGATTTATCCAGGCATTCTACGATGTTGTTAAAGGGGAAAGGGGAGGAAGCACGATTTTCGAACGATTTATTTCTTCACATGTCAACCTCTCTCTGTTAACATGCTAACAGAGAGAGGTTGATTTCTCCAGGCATTATACGATGTTGTTAACGGGTTTAAAGGGGAGGAAGCACGATTTTTGAACGATTTATTTCTTCACATTTATTTCTTCACATGTCAACCTCTCTCTGTTAACATGCTAACAGAGAGAGGTTGATTTATCCAGGCATTCTACGATGTTGTTAAAGGGTTTAAACGGGAGGAAGTACGATTTTTGAACGATTTATATCTTACCATATCCATTATAAACAATACTTTATGTTAAATATATTATATTCAGAGTGTCAAAACATCTCATTACTCAGCCGTAGTCGAAGAGGAAATGATCAAGTATCGAGTAAAAACAACTTCATGCGGTTATTTTTGTGTTAACAACTTTTAATCATATGGGGTAGGGACATCGATCCGCATAGCTTAAATGAACATGTTACGTTCATTTGAATAATGATTCTTTTAATCAAAAATGATTGCCTTGAAATTTCGAACATTTATTTTTGTTTTCCTGAGATCACTTTGTGTATCTAAAAAACGTGTTACCGCCCCTTTAAAACTGTAATGAATACAGTTGCAATCAGACTCGATCAAAGGCAATATAGACAGGCATTAACAATTTCTCGAAGCATGGCTAGACATGACTTGACAATGCTTAACTAACCTACTTTGAACAACGATCGTCGTATATGTACTATTTAATTATCCATCCTTCTTCAATTAAATGCAATATTCTTTAATGCACCTCGTGCTGTGATTCTTAATTTGTATCAAAGCCCGTCGAAATGATTCATTTATAGTTTTGGACAAAACGATGCTCGTTTTCCTACCTTCTAATCTCGAAGTATGAGTCCACTTTCCTCGTCAAAACCAGCATTATCTCATGCAGGTATCCAAAATGTCACCACTGACGAGACGCTAATGAAGGAAGACTAAACTAAAGCACGTGCAACTTAACGTGAAACCAAGTAGAATAAGCATAAACAATCACTTGTTGGTTAAAATGATAACAGACTTGAGTGGTTAGATAAAATAAATACATTTACATATGTTGAAAGCTTTAGCCTTGGCTTTAATAGGGAATCTGATACGCAATTGATGTCGACTAGAGAACAGTTCTGTCTCGTTACCATTGCGCAATTCAGTAATAATTCGTAGAATTGCCCTCAACTGTCATAAGTAGACTATGACTAAGACTATTTGTAGACGTACATATGGTTATCGGCAAAAAACCACTACTGCACACTAAACTTTCGTATATATAACGAATGCACAGATCACGATATCAACATCTAACCTCATTCAGCTTGTAAGATATTAAACAATATTACACAGGTTATTAAGTTGATTTTAAAACACCGGAAGTAGTTAATGAAACATTGCATTAAATCCGCATGAACTACGATATTGGAAAGATTCAAATTTTGCTTACAGCCAGAAGAGCAAAAAGGGTAGCCTCTATCTTAATACAATTACAATGCTTATGCTTCAATATTCTAATCAGTTAAGTTACAAGTTCATCCTTTCTACTCAGTTCAGGTGAGGTGAGTGAGGTGAGAAACGCCACTTTCAAGATTATTTCACTTATATCGCGGCTGCTAGTATTAGTGCAGGGAGAAAGCCCGCAACACCATTGTGGCTATGCATTGTACGTATATGTACATAAATGCCTGGGCCTCCTTTCACAAAGCCCTAAGGTGATCGTAAGTCCTTTAGGTAACCTTAGTGCAATGTTAAAGTATGAGAGTTAAGGTTAACCTTAGTTAAGGTAGCTTTGTGAAAGCAGGCCCTGGCGTCTAAGTTTCAGCCGTCTTAAATATGAACTTATCGATTTCAGGACCGGAGATGAAATTAAAAATTATACATTGCATTAATATTCGCATTTGATTTCGGAGTCGTTACTGATGACACTTATTGATTTGATCTTTAACTTAATACATAACCCCATACATATCATGGGGCAAATACCATGAATAAGAAATGGTACATTAACTTGAACCATTTTATTTGACTAAGCATCACTATTTTTGTCAGTTTGATTGGTCATTTGACAGTATGAAATTCTCTATATAATACACAACATATACTAGTATTTTCCATCCTGTTACATCAGCGTATTTGTATCCGCCTTTATCTCATTCAAATAGGGTATATGAATTAGTTAAAATCGGATACAGTTACGCTGCTGTACATTTGTAACAGGATGGTATTAGCACAAAAGTGATCACGACCATGTCCCCCATCGCATTAAAAAATGAGCAAAAATGATGACCACACATCAGATTCTCTATATACTTCGTAGTGAGCTTTTCATGTTTGATTGAAATGTTACTATCCTTATGAATATACTGACTTGTGACCATTAACTTAATAAAAGTTATGTTTCAAAGGGAACTCAAACCTGTAAAATGCCCTGTCTTGTTCTTGTAATATGTCATAAAAAAGCTATAGAAAACATTAAGAAATAATACATCAGTGTTACTTAAATACATCAGGAATTATGTTTGATGCATTTCTGTTCCAAAATATGAAAACAGAGACTAACAAATATACATTTCATACTTTTTAAAACTGGTCAAAGTTTCGTAGAGATAATGTCGAGTAATCCCTGCAATTTCCATTCAAGGATGTTCTGAAATATGGCGCAAATTTCCAGGATATTGTAAAAACAATTTTGAATACATGATTGCATGGAAACTATTTTGTAAAAAGAATGACATAGATGATAATATCAATAGTATCTTAGGTCCGCCCTTATAGTCGAATAATAAGCTAAAAATCAACATCATTTTATTATACATGGAACTTTCAGTTTTAAGTATCTTTGTGGTGAGCATGGTTTTATGTCTTTTGAAGAACTGCAGCTTAGTTTAACATAAGAGATACACATGTGGATCTTGGATACATAATTCATATTTTACCACAAGCATGGAGAATCACACTTAAAAAACACAAAAATAATAATATCAGTGATCTATAGATTTCCCTAATAAAGATTTTTTGTCCGCTAAGAAAGTTTGCTACAAATAAGAAAATCTATTTTCTGATACAGTTTTTAATTGGCACACCATTTTTGATATTTGTTGAAAGAATTTGAAAGATATAAAACTAATTGATTTTCAGTTCAAATTTTTCCAAAGAATAATTTACACTAAAAATGAGCTTCTTACAATGTAACATATTGGCAGTATAGTTTGTTGATGTTGTTTTGATATGTAGATAATGAAACCTTTTGTCATGTTTATTTGGAATGCCAATGTAACCCACGCCTTTTGGATGAATATGGAAAATTGGATTACCCAAAACATAAAGACATTTGAAATAACAAAACATTAGTTTGGTTAGCTATCTTTATTGGTAACCCATTATTGTTTCATATCCTAATATCACCCAAAAAGTATATTTATCACTGTACTTTAAAGAAAATAACACCGAAAGTTCATAATTATCTAAAGGTTTTGAAAAACACTTACATTGTTGAACAGTACATATCCAAAAGGAATAATAAAATGTGTTCATTTGAAAACAAATGGCTTCCATTATTCACAATACTCATTCATTTAGCCAAGAAATAACATTTGCTAGAAAACGATGTAGCAAACCTAGAGAGACTGTTATTTAAAGAGGAGTAACGCATAAATTTGATTATTACAAATTAGTATCTGTATTCGTTTCACTTATAAGAATCAATAGAGCCAAAAAATGATAAAACATACGCTTTAATTCGACTACTAGGAGACCTTTTATACCCCTGTTTTGGATAACCGCCTAATGAGAATGGCGAACGCTTAGACCAACTCACCGAAGCATGACTCGAAGCCACGCCCAGTGCGTGACGTGCTAGTCGTCAGCTGAAAGTCTAGCCCTTTGATTTTCTCTGTATTTTTAAGCTAATTCAACAGCAAAATAGAGGCAATAGCATGACCGAAAGAATTCCAAAATACTATATGTAACTGCTTCATGATTTCAACTTTCCCTCTCAGTCGTCAAATCCATCTTGATTTTACTGTGACAATCCTTGGACGCGGTTTTCTAAGGTTGGTTTATATCAAAAAGGTTAAGAACTTGGTCGGTGAGTGATCCATTACTATGGGATATCACGTGGTGTTACAACATGTATTTATCGATATGAAGTTCTAAATTGTCTCGAAAAAATGAAGGTTTTTGTAATAAACGGGAGAGAATGTAGAAACCTTTTTAATGTTTACTACAGAAAAAATAATTTTGTTTCACTCCACTTTCATGACAACTTAGTACTTGGTGGGTGATTCGTTTGTATTTTACTAACACATATAACACATATTATATTCTTATCTAGTATAACATCTCACACTGTGTTGTAATATCTCTGTCTTTGAATTTAACAACCAATGACATGAAAACATACCTGGCGCAAGCGTTAGAAACATCCTATGTCATCCTAAAGAATGTTGGTACCCGTTATTCACGATGTACTTTTTTAAATGTGTATCATCATCCTTCTCTTAATTTATTGGTTGAATATATATTCTACAAGTTCATTGGTTCAAAATGACTGGACGCCGTGACAATAAACTAAGTAGCAGTCGAATGCCAAGAGTTACGTCATTATGACAGGACATAATATATTCCGCTTGGTGGGACATGGGTCCAAGGCGTCAAAATTCAAAAGGTATAATTAGAGACCATTAAATCAAGAATTGAAATTGAATGCGATATGATTACATAATGGTCACCTGTGTGTCATAAAAAATAAGACTAGTTAATCCAGTCTGATTGTTGTGACAACATTTGGGAGACGTCGTAATTGATGTACACATGCCATGGGATAGTGCGCATAGCATCATATTAAAACACTGTCTTTCGCTTGGAACAATACAAATAATTAAAGATATATTTAACATCAATTTATCGGAGGTTTGAGTTGCTTGGATGACTTTAGATATGTTTAAACAGTTGTTAAGACTGTGAGATTTCCTGTTGTTTTTTCATTAAGGAGATTATACTTCCGCCGACTAGCACGTCACGCGGCAGGACACGCCTCAGTGACCACGCGCCAGTTCAGTTCTGTTCACTGGTGCTAATTAGCTGGTGATTCGAAAAAGCCATATTAAAGTTGTTTATCGGACGATTTCGAAAATTTAAACTCAAGTTACTGGCAAACTAGAATACATATCTTATGAATCACGAAAGTTGCCATTGGTCATTTCAGTCGATCTTTAAGATGGATATCCACTGATCTGTTTCATTAGATATCGTGAAGATGAGGAAGTATTTACCCACGTAAAGCGGCTGGGGGCAATACATATAAAAAATAGTGTGTTGCCACAAGAAATGTATTAACATGTAAAACGAAAAAAAATACTTACTGGTGGTTTAATTTTCGTCCGTTGTAATTCAGTCGCTTTTTAACGATTTTGACTACTTTTACTGATCCCGTTCGTTGATAGATAGTCGGCTAACCCGAAGCTTTTTTGTTAACAATCGAATATTATAACTTCCTTGTTGAAAAACTATGAAGTCAGGAGAGCTAGTCAATAAGGAAAATCTCGGTTTTTCCTTTCCTTTTGTACTGCTTGCTAACCATTTTATCGTGACATCATTTGATACTCCATTCTCATTGGTTTATATTTTCATCTTGCTAGAAGCACATTTTCGATTCAACTTCTTAAATGACGGGCATACTTTTAACCATGTATGGCATCATTTACTCGCGGTGAAACTATCTGATTTGTAGCTTTCAATCTGCTTTTATAAGAAAGTTATCTATTTCAACGACAAGAGTAACGATAGCTTTGTTATAGATACGAAAGATGAGGGTTCCAGCGAAAACTTCTTACGGGGAATTAAAGTGTGAACATTTTTTTATGATACGAAAAGGTACGAAAATGGATTCTTGCTTTTTAATTGATCCTTTTCGTTCATTTTGGAACTCCTTTTATTGCCAAGAAATATGTTCTTTAGATTGTATCTAACGTTTGTTTTCTTTCCGTGAGATCTCTTCCCGTGCTCCAGTGCCTATGATGGTTAAAAAGACTACTGTATAGTAAAGATGATATTATGATGGTCATGGGAGTTATGGTCTCCTTAAGACGAATATATTACAACGTGCTTCGTTAGGACAAAGGCATAATTATCAAATAATTATCGTCTTGACAAATCAAGATAAACCCATTGTGTCATTTTACTACATCAGCGTATTCTAATCCGCAAAATTCCTTAAATACCCCATCAGGCCAAATTCCTCGTATCGACATACATATAACCAGCTAATGCAATTATTTGAATCTAGCAAAAGCTACACCTCTCTGACGTTAAGTCCATGAAGTTCAAGAAAATTGCTCCTTGTATAACGACATTTCATTCCTACAATAAATAACCAGCCGTCGTTGTGACGATGAATTTAACCTGATAGATATCAGGGTATTGGATGAATTCTTCGACTACAAATACGCTAACTTATTTCATATAATTGATAAGTTCATGGTAGAACCACGATTTAAGTGCAACGAAAATACATGTTCCAAATTGCAATGAAATGAATGAAATGAAAAAAAAGAAACAGTTCGTAAACTGTTCAGAACGTAAACTGTTCAACTGAAACTGAACGTAATCCATTTCCCCAACCATAACATTCATAGGTGTTCAAACTAACATGGCTGTCAGTAGTTTTCTCATATGGCTGAGGAATTATATATTGGAGAATGTTTTCTATTATGAATCTTATATCTACAATAATCAATCGATGTTTATGTCAAAATTGGTATTTTAGATACATAACTGTTTTGTATGTAGTGAAGTGATAACATTTTAAAATTCACTTTGAAAAGTACATCAAATACAATGATCGAGTTAACTTGCACCTCCCCTTCACGACAATATTTTCAAAGAGGACTGTAAATTTTCTAAAATTTGAATACGTTTTTCTGAAATTTAAATTTTATTGCAACAATCCTCTCGGGACATATAAAGAGATTATTACGCCCGGAAGTGTGTCATATGAGTTTTACGAAACGAGTGTGAATTTTTGTATTACCCGAGCGAGAGTGAGGGTTATAAACAAATTCGCACGAGTTTCGTTAAAGTCATATGAAACACAGCCGAGGGTAATAATTTCTTTATTATCGATTCTATTCCATTTTAAACGCATGGAAATATGCAGAAAACTGCCCCCTTCCCAAATCATGAACAATGGTTTTATGACATCACAGACGACAAAATATGGTCATTCGCGCAGAAACAATCGTTTCTAGGCATAACTGATATGTGCTCATATGGAAAATATGTCACCGCTTATGATTAACCATATGGTTAAAAAAACGTAATTCCTCGCATCTTGGTGCTTATTCTTATGCTATATTCAAGATTCCATTAGATATTCTTCAATTTGGTTGTGATTGGAACTACCTTATTACCTTTCTTTCGTGCGCCTCATCAACTCACGAAGAAATGTATCAATTGTCCATGGTTTCATTACGATCATGATCATATAAGTGTCCCATGTTATAGGAATCAAAATGAACTTTCTCTATTTGTGACTTAGTTTTCAATACCATTTGAACAGTGACCATAATTGCGAAAAATATAGAAAGGACACTATAGTTTTTTTCTAAAAATCTTTAATTGAAGTGTTTCATTTTACAATGAAACGTATTTTGTTTGAAATCAGACACGTGTGACATTTTAGTTGACTGACTTAGTACCACATGCATTGCGGTTAGAATTCCATAACTAAATACCTCTAGCTGGTTGTTATGTCTCTCTCTCATTTGCTCTTTTCGTTGCCTAAATTAGCAAATTGACAAAAGTTACAATAATGAACCTCAACTCGTCCCGAAATAACATACATTCCATTCTTCCTTTCTCAAGGCATTAGATTTGATTTTGATAATATCATTATGATCTGTGAAAGTTTACCTACCTTTCGATGTTGATACAAAGCGACCCTGAAGCTGAAGTGAAGCCAACCTTGTACATTGACATGAATATATTTATTGCTTGTTTACCATCCTTGTTTATAGCAACATGATAATCGGTAAACAAGAGGATTTATCAGTAAGAAACATGCACATCCTTCAATAGGGGAAATGATGATACAACAACTGCCCTTATCCACACAGTTTTGATGTCAAATCGATGTAGTGAATGTTAGCGTGTCATCATTATTATCAGTAGGAGGACATTCTGCTAGTTTCTGCTACCTGTAGGAATAATCTGGAGTTGAAACTGTACATCATTGGATTTACAGTGCGGTATATGTAGGGGAGATATATAAACAACTAATGTAAAACAACGTTTAAATCACTTGATGCAGAACACGTAGACATGATTTACAAAAATAATGATCGTTTAATAAATCATGAGATTTTTTAAATTGGCAACTTAAACAATTTTAAAGTTATATCACAAACTCCGTACTGCTAAAAAAACGCCAGAACCGGAAACATATATTAACAATTGTGAAATCAATTATTCTACTGAACATTCCATGAGTTTGGTAGGATTGTGGTAACAGTTAAAGTTATAGAATCACTTTTGTAAGGCAAAAGGACAGTAGGACAAGAAACTTCCAATATAAATTCACTCATCGGATCATATCCACAAAATCATTTCTCTTCAAAATAGGATTTACATAGGATAATCTCTGTACCTTTTGCCAATCTGAAAATGAAACACTTGAACATTTATTTTTTCTATGTCAAAAGGTTCAAATTCTGATGTAGTAGTGTATGATTTGATATGTTTTACCTCTTACAAACTATCTCCCACTCCCTCCTTCTCCCTACCTCTCTCTTCATTTGTAGCTCCCTCTCCGTCTATCTCCTCTCTTCATATAATTTATACTATGACTCTATAATTTGGTTGAATTAGTATATTATCCATCTAATCGTATTGTTGATTATGTTACGTCTTTCTGAAAATGTATTCATTATTTATTGGAATAAAAAAAAAATAATAAAAAAAATTGATTATGTGAATGTGGAATTCATTCATCAAATGTTTTTTTTTTAAATTCAGTTAAAAATGTTTATATACGAACGGTTAGGGACAACAGAAACTTAAGTTAATACATTCTACAAATATACACTTTCTAATAAAAGAAACACGCCAGTGATTTTAAGAATTTTGATATTTTGAGAAATAATGTTAACACTTCAAAACATTTATCACAGTGATATCAAATTATGTATCCCACGTGCATATATATGTATATGTATGTATATATATATATATATACACAATATTTGAAAAAGAGTTCACAAGTATACAGTATTATATATTCAAAGACAAAAAATGACACATAGCCATCATTACTCCAACATGTTTCATTGATATCTTCAGGGAGTCTTCATATATATATATATGCAGTTAAATGAATGATAACAAAAGTAAATTTATTGAAAGGAAAATCCTCTTTAAATTGATATCCATTTGAAAATATTAATCACTAGTTTATTGATTGCAAAAAAACACCATGAATGACAACAGTTGTTCTCTACAATTTCAGATCTCAGAGTACATCCAGCCGAAAAAACATTTTTAAAAGTATTGAAATGTATGTGACTTTTTCAGCATGATTTTTTCTATCTATCAAAGTAATAGATTTTGATAATCATTATGAATGATCTTGTGTTACAATAACTGAGTATGTCATTGTTGTCCTAGTATTATTTCAGGACAATGCACAAGGATCAATAGGACATAATTCTAAAGAATTCTGAGACAAAGCGAGTAATGAAAATGGGGCATTTCATTCAGGAGATAGTTCATGTGCATCTGGAACAAATATCTATTTAAAACATTTTATTCTTATCAATTTGTTTAGTACCTTGAACGTTTATCTACGGTCGTATAAGTAAAGCAAGAGCAATGTACCAACATTAGATGTTATTCTCATTTATTTGGCCAACATCTAGCCAAAATGATGGGCAATGTTGGTCAGATGATCATATCTAAATGGGCCAATCAAACCAGTGATGCTGGGTCAACATATATATGTTATCTATTAAAGAGTTCTGCTGTCACAGGGATGTAGTATATGTGTCTTCATCTCCCTTACTAGGAGGACCTTCTTCTGGTTTCCGCTTCTGGATACAAGGCCACAGGGATAAGCACTCCTGGCGGAACAGTTTTGAGTTGAAACTGTATACAATTGGGTTTACGATACTGTTCATGTAAGGCAGATAACAGCCAATATCAAACAATGTTTTTGTCACATAATTCAGGACAGGTGGACTTCTGTAGAAGCTGAAGATTGTTGAAATGATCATGAGAGGCAGTACACTCATGATGAAGATCGTTGTGAGAATTGCAAAAACTTTGGTTCCGACATTGGCATGGGTTCGTCCTTTAGCATTCTGAGTGTTGGATCTTTGTCGCAGCGCTTTCCCAATAAAAAAGTATAAAGACGACAATATAACAGCAATTCCAAGAAATTCACCGTCAACTAGAAATGCATATATAACTGATTGTCCGTTGAGCTTTAGGTTGCTGTCATAATCACACACGGGCACCTTGATGGTGGTATTTGCAGAAACAACTTCAGTGTTTGTCACCCCTACCAGAATTATTATGGGGAGAGACAGAGCAAAAGCTATAAACATCACACCAATACATAACTTAGCTGCAAGTCTCTTTGTTATTTGTCTGCCATGTGGACAGCAAACCTTCCTGTACCTTTGTATGGCGATAATGCACAAGAGAAACCCGGATGTTAAAGACAGAAAGTGGATCATGAAAAAGAGGAACTTGCAGAATCGATATGTGTCCAAATCTTTCAGTCTTGACCTGAATGTGATGGAACCGGGTACCGAAACTAAGATGGTAGTTAAATCAACCGCGGCTAATATCTGTACGAAGAAGCCAAATATTGTTGCTTTCATCCGTCGTCGGTAAATATATAGAATAAGAATGTTGCCAATAAGTCCGCAGACAAATAGGATACTGAGGAACAACAACACAGGCCAATGAAGGAATTCAGTTTGGTTTTCTGCCATCGTCGTATTGGCTTGATTTTCATCTGGTCTGAAAAGAGGGAAACATGGAAATGTTAATGGTTAACTACATTATTTTTTATCATATTGCAGCATCCCGAAAGTTTCTTCACACATATATCTTAGTGCAAACAGCATTTAATTTTGCAATTACAATAACATTCATGTGCACTTGTAGCATGATCATTCAGTTACTAATTATTGGATTTCCAGGTGAATGGTGCAAGTTTTTGAGTTTTGGTATCAAGAAATAAAACCCATTGTAAATTTTTTTTAAATAACGATTTCTCAAATTTTGAAAATAACTTGTACCGAATGAAAGAAACGCATCATGATTACATTTTATCACTTTTTAATGAGTGGCGCGCCCCAATGATTCAAACCTAATTTCGCAATCTTATTTACTCTAGTCAAAGACACAAATATTGGTTAATATTTTTTAGTAGGTCATTTTAGTAATATACACGCGTACGTTAATTGGACACATAGTTTCGAATTTTTAACATGTATAAAGCCCTTTTACGGTTATCAGTGAAAACAAGAAAATATAATAAGTTTGGCATTTTAGAGATAAAGATGTAAGCTTAGGGTGGCGATTTGAACTTAAATCAGGTCAAAAGGTATTTTGGTTCCTATTAAAGCCAAATTAAAAATCATGAAACATACTCTCTGTGTTACTTTAAGGAACGATAGGACGGAAGTACTTTTTAAAAGTATTGTTTTTGTTAAAAATGTTAACGCCTGTCGAATTTTTCCGCATTGATCTTCAACTCTATGAGTAGAAACAACGGGAACTACGGAACACAAAACGGACTATTTCAAGTATACTAAGAATATGAAACAATGACCGAAACTCATGCAATATCATTTAAAGAAACATTATGCATATTTTATTAACTTCTTTCATACATGTCAGCCATAACCTTTTCATTTTGACCACACTAACACTCCGTAAAGTACGGCCGGTACTATGATCAAGAAAAAGATTTATTTCCTCAAAAGTCCATTAATATTTAAAGGCACCGGGTAAAGATAGTAGAGCCGATCTATAAAAATTCCAGCAATGAAAATCAATTATCCTAAAAAAGGACTCTTCAATGTGCTTTCAAAATATATAGCAATTAAACATTCACGTTAGAAATGTAATATAAATGTAAACTGTTTTGCACATTCTCGTCCCACTGATTTACTTACACTCATTATATGCCATGTTAACATGCTAACAGAGAGAGGTTGATTTATCCAGGCATTCTACGATATTGTTAAAGGGGAAAGGGGAGGAAGCACGATTTTCGAACGATTTATTTCTTCACATTTATTTCTTCACATGTCAACCTCTCTCTGTTAACATGCTAACAGAGAGAGGTTGATTTTTCCAGGCATTCTACGATGTTGTTCAAGGGTTTAAAGGACGAGAGCACGATTTTTTAACGATTTATTTCTTCACATGTCAACCTCTCTCTGTTATCATGCTAACAGAGAGAGGTTGATTTCTCCAGGCATTATACGATGTTGTTAACGGGTTCAAAGGGGAGGAAGCACGATTTTTGAACGATTTATTTCTTCACATTTATTTCTTCACATGTCAACCTCTCTCTGTTAACATGCTAACAGAGAGAGGTTGATTTATCCAGGCATTCTACGATATCGTTAAAGGGTTTAAACGGGAGGAAGCACGATTTTTGAACGATTTATATCTTACCATATCCATTATAAACAATACTTTATGTTAAATATATTATATTCAGAGTGTCAAAACATCTCATTACTCAGCCGTAGTCGAAGAGGAAATGATCAAGTATCGAGTAAAAACAACTTCATGCGGTTATTTTTGTGTTAACAACTTTTAATCATATGGGGTAGGGACATCGATCCGCATAGCTTAAATGAACATTTTACGTTCATTTGAATAATGATCCTTTTAATCAAAAATGATTGCCTTGAAATTTCGAACATTTATTTTTGTTTTCCTGAGATCACTTTGTTTATCTAAAAAACGTGTTACCGCCCCTTTAAAACTGTAATGAATACAGTTGCAATCAGACTCGATCAAAGGCAATATAGACAGGCATTAACAATTTCTCGAAGCATGGCTAGACATGACTTGACAATGCTTAACTAACCTACTATGAACAACGATCGTCGTATATGTACTATTTAATTATCCATCCTTCTTCAATTAAATGCAATATTCTTTAATGCACCTCGTGCTGTGATTTTTAATTTGTATCAAAGCCCGTCGAAATGATTCATTTATAGTTTTGGACAAAACGATGCTCGTTTTCCTACCTTCTAATCTCGAAGTATGAGTCCACTTTCCTCGTCAAAACCAGCATTATCTCATGCAGGTATCCAAAATGTCACCACTGACGAGACGCTAATGAAGGAAGACTAAACTAAAGCACGTGCAACTGAACGTGAAACCAAGTAGTATCAGCATAAACAATCACTTGTTGGTTAAAGTGATAACAGACTTGAGTGGTTAGCTAAAATGAATACATTTACATTTGATGAAAACTTTAATCTTGGCTTAAATAGGGAATCTGATACGCAATTGATGTCGACTAGAGAACAGTTCCGTCTCTTGTTACCATTGCGCAATTCAGTAATAATTCGTAGAATTGCCCACTACTGCACACTTAACTTTCGTTTATATAACGAATGCACAGATCACGATATCAACATCTAACCTCATTCAGCTCGTAAGATATCAAACAATAATACACAGGTCATTAAGTTGATTTTAAAACACCGGATCGAAGTAGTTAATGAAACATTGCATTAAATCCGCATGAACTACGATATTGGAAAGATTCAAATTTTGCTTACAGCCAGAAGAGCAAAAAGGGTAGTCTCTATCTTAATACAATTACAATGCTTATGCTTCAATATTCTAATCAGTTAAGTTACAAGTTCATCCTTTATACTCAGTTCAGGTGAGGTGAGTGAGGTGAGTTGGTGTTTAACGCCGCTTTCAAGATTATTTCACTTATATCGCGGCTGCTAGTATTAGTGCAGGGAGAAAACCCGCAACACCATTATGGCTATGCATTGTACGTATATGTACATAAATGCCTGGCGTTTAAGTTTCAGCCGTCTTAAATATGAACTTATCGATTTCAGGACCGGAGATGAAATAAAAAATTATACATTGCATTAATATTCGCATTTGATTTCGGAGTCGTTACTGATGACACTTTTTGATTTGATCTTTAACTTAATACATAACCCCATACATATCATGGGGCAAATACCATGAATAAGAAATGGTACATTAACTTGAACCATTTTATTTGACTAAGCATCACTATTTTTGTCAGTTTGATTGGTCATTTGACAGTATGAAATTCTCTATATAATACACAATATATACTAGTATTTTCCATCCTGTTACATAAGCGTATTTGTATCCGCCTTTATCTCATTCAAATAGGGTATATGAATTAGTTAAAATCGGATACAGTTACGCTGCTGTACATTTGTAACAGGATGGTATTAGCACAAAAGTGATCACGACCATGTCCCCCATCGCATTAATAAATGAGCAAAAATGATGACCACACATCAGACAAACAATTTTGAGACGAACGAACAACTATCAGTTAAGCTGTGCGAATACATTTCTCGACTTGAAATGATTAAAAGGTATTCACATAAAAAATTGCCGGCCGTGGTTTTTGCCAACTTCGATATTTCCACGACTACAGATGATCGGATTGAGTAATACGATCTTTAGACCAACTGAAGAAGATACATTTGGCATGAACAAATGTTTATTGGGAAAATTTGAAGAAATAAATCTTTCAAAAACGTGCTTCTACCCCTTTAAAGGAGTAGTTGAAAACACGTGTATTCCTAAGCTAGGTTCGTTCAAGACGTTGATTGTGAAAAATGAAACTGGTTTTAATAAGCTAAAAAATCAACATCATTTTATTATACTTGGAACTTTCAGTCTTAAAGATCTTTGTCATGGGCATATTTTCATGTATTTTGAAGAACTGCAGCTTAGTTTAACATTTGAGATAAATATGTGGATCTTGGATACATAATTCATATTTTACCACAGCATGGAAAATCACGCTAAAAACACAAAAATAATAATATCAGTGATCTATAGATTTCCGCTAAGAAAGTTTGCTACAAATAAGAAAATCTATTTTCTGATACAGTTTTTAATTGGCACACCATTTTTTATATTTGTTGAAAGAATTTGAAAAATGTGAAACTATTTGATTTTCAGTTCAAATTTTTCCAAAGCATTATTTACGCTAAAAATGAGCTTCTTACAATGAAACATATTGGCAGTGTAGTTTGTTAATGTTGTTTTGTTATGTAGATAATGAAACCTTTTGTCATGTTTATTGGGAATGTAATGTAACCCACGCCTTTTGGATGAATATGGAAAATTGGATTACCCAAAACATAAAGACATTTGAAATAACAAAACATTAGTTTGGTTAGGGATCTTTATTGGTAATCCATTATTGTTTCATATCATAATATCTGCCAAAAAGTATATTTATCACTGTACTTTAAAGAAAATAACACCGAAAGTACATAAATCTCTAAAGGTTTTGAAAAACACTTACATTGTTTAAAAGTACATATCCAAAAGGAATAATAAAATGGGTTCATTTGAAAACAAATGGCTTCCATTATTCCAAATACTCAATCATTAAGCGAAGAAATAACATTTGCTAGAAAACGATGTAGCAAACCTAGAGAGACTGTTATTTAAGATGGATATCCACTGATCTGTTATTGTTTGATTGCCTACTGATCAAAATATAGTTTTGAATGCACTGATATATATATAATGTTTGTATGGGAACAAATAAAAACAAAGTGTGACAGAAAGTGTATCTTGCAATAGTCACCACTGTGGGTAAAACATGGATGGCAATGCATAAATGGACTTCAGTCTAAAAAATGAATTAAGCTGTAATATATAAACTAAAGTTCTCACTTGAAAAAGATTAAGACTCTAGGCGAAGCGTTTCATTAGATATCGCGAAGATGGGGAAGTATTTACCCACGTAAAGCGGCTGGGGGCAATAAATATAAAAAATCGTGTGTTGCCACAAGAAATGTGTTAACATGTAAAACGAAAAAAATACTTACTGGTGGTTTAATTTTCGTCCGTTTTAATTCAGTCGCTTTTCAACGATTTTGACTACTTTTACTGATCCCGTTCGTTGATAGATAGTCGGCTAACCCGAAGCTTTTTTGTTAACAATCGAATATTATAACTTCCTTGTTGAAAAACTATGAAATCTGGAGAGCTAGTCAATAAGGAAAATCTCGGTTTTTCCTTTCCTTTTGTACTGCTTGCTAACCATTTTATCGTGACATCATTTGATACTCCAAATGTCACTGGTTTATATTTTCGTCTTGCTAGAAGCACATTTTCGATTCAACTTCTTAAATGACGGGCATACTTTTAACCATGTATGGCATCATTTACTCGCGGTGAAACTATCTGATTTGTAGCTTTCAATCTGCTTTTATAAGAAAGTTATCAATTTAACGACAAGAGTAACGATAGATTTGTTATAGATACGAAAGATGAGGGTTCCAGCGAAAACTTCTTACGGGGAATTAAAGTGTGAACATGTTTTTATGATACGAAAAGGTACGAAAATGGATTCTCGCTTTTTAATTGATCCTCTTCGTTCATTTTGGAACTCCTTTTATTGCCAAGAAATATGTTCTTTAGATTGTATCTAACGTTTGTTTTCTTTCCGTGAGATCTCTTCCCGTGCTCCAGTGCCTATGATGGTTAAAAAGACTACTGTATAGTAAAGATGATATTATGATGGTCATGGGAGTTATGGTCTCCTTAAGACGGATATATTACAACGTGCTTCGTTAGGACAAAGGCATAATTATCAAATTATTATCGTCTTGACAAATCAAGATAAACCCATTGTGTCATTTTACTACATCAGCGTATTCTAATCCGCAAAATTCCTTAAATACCCCATCAGGCCAAATTCCTCGTATCGACATACACATAACCAGCAAATGCAATTATTTGAATCTAGCAAAAGCTACACCTCTCTGACGTTAAGTCCATGAAGTTCAAGAAAATTGCTCCTTGTATAACGACATTTCATTCCTACATGCAAATATATGCTTAAATAACCAGCCGTCGTTGCGACGATGAATTTAACCTGATAGATATCAGTGTATTGGATGAATTCTTCGACTACAAATACGCTAACTTATTTCATATCATTGATAAGTTCATGGTAGAACCACGATTTAAGTGCAACGAAAATACATGTTCCAAATTGCAATGAAATGAATGAAATGAAAAAAAAGAAACAGTTCGTAAACTGTTCAGAACGTAAACTGTTCAACTGAAACTGAACGTAATCCATTTCCCCAACCATAACATATTCATAGGTGTTCAAACTAACATGGCTGTCAGCAGTTTTCTCATATGGCTGAGGAATTATATATTGGAGAATGTTTTCTATCATGAATCTTATATCTACAATAATCAATCGATGTTTATGTCAAAATTGGTATTTTAGATACATAACTGTTTTGTATGTAGTGAAGTGATAACATTTTAAAATTCACTTTGAAAAGTACATCAAATACAATGATCGAGTTAACTTGCACCTCCCCTTCACGATAATATTTTCAGAGAGGACTGTAAATTTTCTAAAATTTGAATACGTTTTTCTGAAATTTTAATTTTATTGCAACAATCCTCTCGGGACATATAAAGAGATTATTACCCGAGGAAGTGTGTCATATGAGTTTTACGAAACGAGTGTGAATTTGTGTATTACCCGAGCGAGAGTGAGTTTCGTTAAAGTCATATGAAACACAGCCGAGGGTAATAATTTCTTTATTATCGATTCTATTCCATTTTAAACGCATGGAAATATGCAGAAAACTGCCCCCTTCCCAAATCATGAACAATGGTTTTATGACGTCACAGACGACAAAATATGGTCATTCGCGCAGAAACAATCGTTTCTAGGCATAACTGATATGTGCTCATATGGAAAATATGTCACCGCTTATGATTAACCATATGGTTAAAAAAACGTAATTCCTCGCATCTTGGTGCTTATTCTTATGCTAAATCTAAGATTCCATATATATTCTTCAATTTGGTTGTGATTGGAACTACCTTATCACCTTTCTTTCGTGCGCCTCATTAACGCGCGAAGATATACATCAAGTGTCCATTGTTTCATTACGATCATGATCATATAAGTGTCCCATGTTATAGGAATCAAAATGAACTTTCTCTATTTGTGACTTAGTTTTCAATACCATTTGAACAGTGACCATAATTGCGAAAAATATAGAAAGGACACTATAGTTTGTTTCTAAAAATCTTTAATTGAAGTGTTTCATTTAACAATGAAACGTATTTTGTTTGAAATCAGACACGTGTAACATTTTAGTTTACTGACTTAGTACCACATGCATTGCGGTTAGAATTCCATAACTAAATACCTCTAGCTGGTTGTTATGTCTCTCTCTCATTTGCTCTTTTCGTTGCCTAAATTAGCAAATTGACAAAAGCTACAATAATTAACCTCAACCCGTCCCGAAATAAGATACATTTCATTCTTCCTTTCTCAAGGCATTAGATTTGATTTTGATAATATCATTATGATCTGTGAAAGTTTACCTACCTTTCGATGTTGATACAAAGCGACCCTGAAGCTGAAGTGAAGCCAACCCTAGTACATTGACATGAATATGTTTATTACTTGTTTACCATCCCTGTTTATAGAAAAATGATAATCATCATAAGACGGTAAACAAGAGGATTTGTCAGTAAGAAACATGCACATCCTTCAATAGGGGAAATGATGATGCGACAACTGCCCTTATCCACACAGAGTTTTGTTGTCAAATCGATGTAGTGAACGTTAGCGTGTCATCATTATTATCAGTAGGAGGACATTCTGCTAGTTTCTGCTCCCTGGCGGAATAATCTGGAGTTGAAACTGTACTTCATTGGATTTACAGTGCTGAATACGTAGGGGAGATATATAAACAACCAATGTAAAACAACGTTTAAATCACTTGATGCAAAACAAGTAGACATTATTTTAAAATGATGACTGTTGAAATGAGATTTTTTTAATCCTCTGTTCATTTGCAACTTAATCAATTTTAAAGTTGTATCTCAAAAAACGCAACAACCGACAACATATATAAAAAAAATGTGAAATCAATTATTCTACTGAACATTCTATGAGTTTTGATAGGGTGCAAAACGAAACCCAGTTAATGAAATAGAATCACTTTTGAAAGGCAACTTAACTGAACGTATTATTCTATACGAGCAAAAATGTCAAACGCCATTTCTCATTGAAACGAGAGGTGTTAGACTTGACGCCATTTACGTTTACCGTGACGTTTGCCAGTTTGGCGGTTTTGGAAATTTTAGCCCTTTGGGTACAAATTGATGATCTTATTTCGCACCTGCCCCATGCTAACATCGTATCTTGTGGTTAGTATTATTGTTCTGGGATAGTAACACTCATGATTACAAGAGATATTGTTACTTTTTTGTCAATAGGCGAAGGTTGTCTTCGATGTCAACATCTTATCGGTTTTTTCCGGGCATCTGATTGACGGTTTGAAAAGCCTTGGATACATTGCGACGATGTTATTTAACCTTTGGATTCCCCCTTAGATGATGCATTCAACAGAGGTTAAATAGTACTGTCATTTTAGATTGATGTTAGTCATTTTGTGTAAGAAATGTGTATTAATTTTCTAACGTGACCGAGTGATTCGGTGTTTGATTGGCGGTGCATCTAGTTTCGATTACTGACAATATGTTACGAGTTAACCCCTGGACACATCATGATATTCTCATCAATTTGATTAAAATGCATTTTTGTTTCAAGGGGAAAGTTAAATGATGTAGTAATGTAAGCCTAGATTCATCTTGATTTGTGAATATCCCGAATATTCGTCTAAAATATCTGCTTACGGAGATCAGCCCGATGCCGCGTGCTTTTCTTTTATATATGGCGCCGCAGGCGTGTGAACTGCCTTCGGGGCGCACTTTTATAAACATACACCACGAGAATTTTTTTATGGAGAGGTGCTCCTGTATTTGAAAAAGGTGAACATTAGCTGTTTTCATTGCATATTCAGCTAGAAAATTTCATGTGTTCTATGTCATGAATTTTGCGAAATGACGTTGTAAGGACTGACGCTGGAAAAAGACATAAGGTAGCGTGTTTTGAACTGCACGCAGAGTTCTGAAAGTTGTTGCAAACGTCAAGGGAAATAAATCTTTGAGTGATGAACTATTTGTGCATTAAAATTTGCCTTTCACTTTCGACTCAAATGGAAGTTTTAAAGACATTGAATGGATGAAAATGAATTACTGCATGTTCTTTCGATGTTTAATCTATTTCTACTTCAAAGGCACCGCAGCAGGTATTTTCTCAGAGAAACAAAGGAATCTTACGAAAGGAAAACAAATGTTATCAATTGAACGAAAACTTTTTAAATCAATACAAAGCTTAATTAAACACACGGACATTCTTCTAGCTATACGTCAATCCGTGTACCTAAATCGAATGATTAAAATATATTCACACTAAAATGGCCTCGTGCCGTTTTTGATTGATAGTTCTATGTATGACTACAGATAATCGTAGAGATTAATAACTTTACCCTATGAAAAACTTATAATAAATTTTGTTATTGTCGACAAATAGAAAAAAAGAGTTTTTTAAAACCTTTTTAAAAATTCAATTTAAAATATTTTATTTACAAACGGTTAAAGAATTGGGGACAACAGAAACTTACCACGCATTCGTCTACATTAAGTTAATACATTCTACAAATACACACTCTCTTATAAAAGAAAAAAAGAAAAAATGTTAATATAACACTTTATAACGTTTATCACAGTGATAATAAATTATCTATCTCACATGCAAAGATTTATTCAGTTTATTTAATGATAACGAAAGTAGAATTATTGAAAGGAAAGTCATATATATATATATATATATATATATATATATATATATATATGTATATATATATATATATATTCATATTTGTGCGAAAATATTAATCACTAGTTTATTGATTGCAAAAAAACACCATGAATGACAACGTTTGTTCTCTACAATTTCAGATCTCAGAGTACATCCAGCTGAAATTTTTTTTTTTAAGTATTGAAATGTATGTGACTTTTTCAGCATGATTTGTTCTATCTATCAAAGTAATAGATTTTGATAATCATTATGAATGATCTTGTGTTACAATAACTGAGTATGTCATTGTTGTCCTAGTATTATTTCCAGAGCAATGCACAAGGATCAATAGGACATAATTCTAAAGAATTCTGAGACAAAGCGAGTAATGAAAATGGGGCATTTCATTCAGGAGATAGTTCATGTGCATCTTGAACAAATATCTATATAAAACATTTTATTCTTATCAATTTGTTTAGTACTTTGAACGTTTATCTACGGTCGTATAAGTAAAGCGAGAGCAATGTACCAACATTTCATTTGATTCACATTCATTTGGCCAACATCTAGCCAACATGACAGGCAAATGTTCTGATAGGTCTGATGGTCATCCAAATCGGCCAATCAAACCAGTGATGTTGGGTCAACATGTGAATGCTATCTGTTACAGAGTTCTCTTGTCAGAGGGATGTAGTGCAGGTGTCCTCATCCCCCTTACTAGGAGGACATTCTTCTGGTTTCCGCTTCTGGATACAAGGCCACAGGGATAAGCACTCCTGGCGGAACAGTTTTGAGTTGAAACTGTATACAACTGGGTTTACGACACTGTTCATGTATGGCAGAAAACAGCCGATATCAAACAATGTTTTTGTCACATAATTCAGGACAGGTGGACTTCTGTAGAAGCTGAAGATTATTGAAATGATAATAAACGTGTTTATAGTACCAATCACCCTTGTTTGACACAAATTTCTGTTGTCAAAGGGATGGTGCATTAGTGGGTGTGTCATCATCGTCCTCAGAAGGAGGGCATGCTTCTGGTTTCCGCTTCCCGATACAAGACCACAGTGATAAACATTCTTGGCGGAATAGTCTTGAGTTGATACTGTATATTGTAGGGTTCACGATGCAGTTAATGAAGGGAAGATAACAGCTGATATCATACAACGGTTTTGTCACATTATTCAGTACAGCCGGAGCTTTGTAGAAGCTGAAGATTGTTGAAATGATCATGAGAGGTAGTACACTCACGATGAAGATCGTTGTGAGAATCGCAAACACTTTGGTTCCAACTGCTGAGTGAATGTGTCCTTTTGAATTCTTAGATCTCTGCCTCAGCGTTTTTCCAATGATAAAGTACAAACATGATAACGTGATAGTAATTCCGAGAACTTCACCATTAACTAGGAACGCATATATAATCGACTGTCCATTTTGCTTGAATTCGGTGTCATAGTCACACTCTGCATGAACTAAGGTTAAATTGCTAACAATTTGGGTGTGATTTGAACTGACCAGAAATATTATCGGGAGAGATAGAGAAAAAGCCAAACAGATTACCCCAAGGCATAACTTAGCAGCAAGTCCCTTCGTTATTTGTCTGCCATGTGGATAACAAACTTGCCTGTATCTCTGTATGGCGATAATACATAAAAGAAACCCGGATGTTAAAGACGGGAAGTGAGTCATGAAAACAAGAAACTTGCACATCCGCTCAGTGTCCAAATCTTGAAGTAGCTCGTTTGTAATAAATTCTATTGTTACAATAAGAACTGTGGTTAAATCGACCACTGCTAATATTTGCACAAAAAAGCCAAATATTGTTGCCTTCATTCGTCGATGGTAAATATACAGTACGAGAGTGTTCCCAGGAGCACCAAATACAAACAGAAAAACACAAACCGTCAGTGTAACAGTCAAAGTAAAATGTTCTATATGATTTTCCACGATCGTTGCATTAACTTGATTTTCATCTGATCTGAAAAGAAGGATCGGGAAGATGTGTAACTGGTATTGTATGATTGTAGTTGTCAAAGTCAATCGAAACTATAATCTATATATTCTATTTAAATTAAATTTCTGTATTTATGATATCAACAATCAATCAGTTCATCCTTTTGCAATTTGTTTCTGAAAAATATCCTGGTACAAAGGTCCGTTTTATGTCAAATATGCATGCATTATTAAATCATTCAAACATGAAATGATAATTATATGACTAGAAACAAATTAGATGAAACTAAACTATAATATATGTTTTTATTTGAGACGATACTTTAAATACCTAAAACATTAGTTCCGGTAAATTCACTACACATTAATATTGATGTCTGTTTGTTAAGTGTGTATCGAATATACCTGTGAAAGGTGTTGGGTGACATTCTATCACTCTCGTGATCCAATGACATTGTGGAAGACGAGGTGTCTGATCCCTGCATATTCAACTATTGAACTGAAAATGGAAATGATTTACAAAATTAACCTTTAAGTAACTTAAACTTTATGCTCGGCAACTTCTATGGTTTCACTTTGGCTAACGCTTTATCATTAATTGCCGGGCAAAGTGCAGACTATAAATACTATCAACTTTTGTTACGGTTACATGAACATACCTAGTAACAACTCAGATAACAACTCAGTAATTCTTCTCACAACTTATCGCCTCCGTAAAGTAAAGTCAAAAAACCATTACGAAAACAACGGCATATGGAATTCTGATTCACTAGTTAGCGACAGATTGTAAGATTTTCAAATAAATAAGGTGTTAATTATTCAAACAGACAATAGTTTCAAGTAAATAAAACATCAATTTTTTTTAGAAGGGATGCTCTATGAAAATGACATTAGTGTTGTGTGTATATTAATTCTGCTATTTAAAACCAGTCTCCGAAAAAAGGCTCTCTGCGAGGATAACTCTTCAGTTTATGCTAAAAGCGGATTTCTCGGACGAAATGCACAGAACATTGCAGCGTTTATTAGTAAATGTATGATAATTATGAACAGTAATAATAAGTGGTCTTATCGCTGCGTAATTAAATCACTGAGAGATTTTTCTTAGCGCTGAATGGCAGGGATTGAATGTACAAGAAGCGATGTAGCATTTTCTTCTACTTAGGGACTGGTCATTTATTATAGGGGGGAGGGGGCCGGGGGTTTTCATGGGAGGGTCAGAAAAAATATACAGCCAACAGGGGAGGGTCTTGAAAAAAAATACGAAAGGATGGGGAGGGTCATTTTAAAATAGAGAGGTAAATAATCATTTTTCTTTAGAAATTGAAAGGGCTGAAACATTATCATAAAGCCTTTGTAAATGAAAAAATGATGTAGAATTCAAGCAAGATTGGTGCATATAATTCTTAAAACTGATGCTCATATAAAAAATCACCATGAGTTCTCTGCCTTATTCAATGTTCTTTCTAGAACAACAAATAGACAAGTAGCTCTGTAGGACTGAGAGTTTATACAAGCAGGTAATATTTAAAAGGCGTTTTTACTGTTTGCTATATTATTATACAACATAGATGCTTATTTGCTACTAAAAAGACTCGTACAATGAAAACAGCTAGTCAAATTATTAATATTTTAATGATTATATTAATCTTTCTCAATGATACAAATTCACTATACCTTAACACTTTATCAAATGGCTTGATTTGAGCAAATTTCTTAATATAGCCATACTTTTAAAAACTATCTAAATGTATATTTATAAAAATAAATTCCAGTGTTGATAATTTAAAATTTGGGAACATTTGCCATACCTCATTTTCCATACTTCATGTTTATTGTTCCTCTCATATCTTAAACACTGATTGTTTAAATATTATGAAACATGTAACATATGTAATTTCTATGAGTCCTTGATGTGCTTTTATTGTACTCATGTTATGTACCTTCAAAATTCTAAAGATTAATTATACTACAACCTAAAGATGCTAGCATCCAAAAGTGAAACACGTGTCAACCATGGTCATTCCATGGTTTTATCAATTTTTTGATTCATTGTTTCGAGTTTTCAGTGGAATGATGTGGGCAAGACATGTGTATTTTGATGAATTTTAAACTAGTGCAATGTATTAATTATAAGCTATTTTGAACAGTTTTGACCATGGGGATATATGAGTGAGCAGTGCTCACTTATTCTCTTATTTATAGATAAATGGACATCGCGATTTGAATTTTTAAAATGAATAAAGAATTAGCCGAAGCCTAAAGTAAAGTTAGAATGCATTCATTCAACTTTGGAGATACAATTCACAAATTCATAAGCTATGGTATTCAAACTATTTTGATATGCGGTTAATGTTCAAAGATGCTGGCTGTAAAAACAGTTCTAATGAAACTGAATTTAAAACAGACCATTATCAGACATCATGTTAAACCCACCTATGGAAGGGTAAATTTGTTTCTTTTAAATGAAAATATAAAAGGAGCAAAAAGGGAACGGCCATGAAGAAAATTACGACAAATTGGGGAGGGCCACATTTTTATGAACAATCCTAAGAGAAACCCCCCCCACCCGGTGTAATAAATGACCGGTCCCTTATCTTTGGGAAAGGTACTTCTTGATATCGTGTTGCCGCTAACTTAAGTAATTGAAGGAAATGCATAAAATTTGAAGGAAATGGCATAATTAAAAGATAAGCTTCCAACAGGGAAGGAAACGCAGCTTGATCTCGACACAAACTGTATCTGTTCTTATTCTATTCTTATATATGGAGTGCAAACAGGAGATATCTATTGCATGTATTACAAAACTTTTATCTTATTGTCTTGGGTATAAAACTTCATGAATTATGTGAATTATTTCATTGACAAGTTTTTTAAATGTTAACACTAGCCATAATCTTGAATCAGTGATGTTCTTGAAGCTACGAGTTCATGATCCCTATACACGTTATGAATTGCCGGGACAACATTTGATCGCGTGAAAAAAGGTCATGACATGATCATTGTTCCTCACGCACGAATACAATGATCGAGTTAAATTGCACCTCCCCTTCACGACAATATTTTCTAAGAGGACCGTAAATTTTCTAAAATTTGAATTCGTTTTTTCTGAACTTTGAATTTATTGCAACAATCCTCTCGGGACATATATAGAGATTATTACCCGAGGAAGTTTGTCATATGACTTTTACGAAACGTGTGTGAATTTTTGTATTACCCGAGCGAGAGCGAGGGTTATAAACAAATTCGCACGAGTTTCGTAAAAGTCATATGAAACAGATCCGAGGGTAATAATTTCTTTATTATCGATTCTATTCCATTTCAAACGCATGGAAATATGCAGAAAACGGCTCCCTTCTCATGCGACGGCCCGCTACAGTGAAGTCATGAACAATGGTTTTATGACGTCACAGACAACAAAATATGATCACTCGCGCTGAAACAATTGTTTCTAGGCATAATTGATATGTGCACATGTGCTCATATTGAAATTCCTCGCATCTTGGTGCTTATTCTTATGCTATATTCAAGATTCCATTAGATATTCTTCAATTTGGTTGTGATTGGATCTACCTTATTACCTTTCTTTCGTGCGCCTCATCAACTCACGAAGAAATGTATCAATTGTCCATGGTTTCATTACGATCATGATCATATAAGTGTCCCATGTTATAGGAATCAAAATGAACTTTCTCTATTTGTGACTTAGTTTTCAATACCATTTGAACAGTGACCATAATTGCGAAAAATATAGAAAGGACACTATAGTTTTTTTTCTAAAAATCTTTAATTGAAGTGTTTCATTTTACAATGAAACGTATTTTGTTTGAAATCAGACACATGTAACATTTTAGTTTAGTTTTAGACTTAGTACCACATGCATTGCGGTTAGAATTCCATAACTAAATACCTCTAGCTGGTTGTTATGTCTCTCTCTCATTTGCTCTTTTCGTTGCCTAAATTAGCAAATTGACAAAAGTTACAATAATGAACCTCAACTCGTCCCGAAATAACATACCTTCCATTCTTCCTTTCTCAAGGCATTAGACTTGATTTTGATAATATCATTATGATCTGTGAAAGTTTACCTACCTTTCGATGCTGATACAAAGCGACCCTGAAGCTGAAGTGAAGCCAACCTTGTACATTGACATGAATATGTTTATTACTTGTTTACCATCCTTGTTTATAGCAAAATGATAATCATCATAAGACGGTAAACAAGAGGATTTATCAGTAAGAAACATGCACATCCTTCAATAGGGGAAATGATGATACAACAACTGCCCTTATCCACACAGTTTTGATGTCAAATCGATGTAGTGAATGTTAGCGTGTCATCATTATTATCAGTAGGAGGACATTCTGTTAGTTTCTGCTCCCTGGAAGAATAATCTGGAGTTGAAACTGTACATCATTGGATTTACAGTGCTGTATATGTAGGGGAGATATATAAACAACTAATGTAAAACAACGTTTAAATCACTTGATGCAGAACACGTAGACATGATTTACAAAAATAATGATCATTTAATAAATCATGAGATTTTTTAAACTGGCAACTTAAACAATTTTAAAGTTATATCACAAACTCCGTACTGCTAAAAAAACGCCTGAACCGAAAACATATATTAAAAATTGTGAAATCAATTATTCTACTGAACATTCCATGAGTTTGGTAGGATTGTGGTAACAGTTAAAGTCATAGAATCACTTTTGTAAGGCAAAAGGACAGTAGGACAAGAAACTTCCAATATAAATTCACCCATCGGATCATATCCACAAAATCATTTTTCTTCAAAATAGGATTTACATAGAATAATCTCTGTACCTTTTGCCAATCTGAAAATGAAACACTTGAACATTTATTTTTCTATGTCAAAAGGTTCAAATTCTGATACACGAGCTCATAACCTGGTATGAAAGAAAAACTTCTAGAAAATTAATCCTTAACTGTAATAATTTTCTCCTTGGCGATCCAAAGTAGAATATTCTTGAAAATCATATTTTTATAATTACAAAACGTTACATACAAAAGTGTCAATATACCCACACATCTCCCATATTTCTTCAGTTATTATATCAATTAAACATTATCATAACATTGAACAATTCATTTCTGAAGATAAAAGTGAATTTATCAAAAAATGGGCCCCATTACATCTGTAGTTTGACTCAAACCAAACTAGTGTATTATTTGATATGTTTTACCTCTTACAAACTATCTCCCACTCCCTCCTTCTCTCTACCTCTCTCTTCATTTGTAGCTCCCTCTCCGTCTATCTCCTCTCTTCATATAATTTATACTATGACTCTATAATTTGGTTGAATTAGTATATTATCCATCTAATCGTATTGTTGATTATGTTATGTCTTTCTGAAAATGTATTCATTATTTATTGGAATAAAAAAATTTAAAAAAATAAAAATTGATTATGTGAATGTGGAATTCATTCATCAAATGTTTTTTTAAAAATTCAGTTAAAAATGTTTATATGCGAACGGTTAGGGACAACAGAAACTTAAGTTAATACATTCTACAAATATACACTTTCTAATAAAAGAAACACGCCAGTGATTTTAAGAATTTTGAGATTTTGAGAAATAATGTTAACACTTCAAAACATTTATCACAGTGATATTAAATTATGTATCCCACGTGCATATATATGTATATATATATATATATGCAGTTAAATGAATGATAACAAAAGTAAATTTATTGAAAGGAAAATCCTCTTTAAATTGATATCCATTTGAAAATATTAATCACTAGTTTATTGATTGCAAAAAAATCATCATGAATGACAACATTTGTTCTCTACAATTTCAGATCTCAGAGTACATCCAGCCGAAAAAACATTTATAAAAGTATTGAAACTTTTTCAGCATGATTTTTTCTATCTATCAAAGTAATAGATTTTGATAATCATTATAAATGATCTTGTGTTACAATAACTGAGTATGTCATTGTTGTCCTAGTATTATTTCAGGACAATGCACAAGGATCAATAGGACATAATTCTAAAGAATTCTGAGACAAAGCGAGTAATGAAAATGGGGCATTTCATTCAGGAGATAGTTCATGTGCATCTGGAACAAATATCTATTTAAAACATGTTATTCTTATCAATTTGTTTAGTACCTTGAACGTTTATCTACGGTCGTATAAGTAAAGCAAGAGCAATGTACCAACATTAGATGTTATTCTCATTTATTTGGCCAACATCTAGCCAAAATGATGGGCAATGTTGGTCAGATGATCATATCTAAATGGGCCAATCAAACCAGTGATGCTGGGTCAACATATATATGTTATCTATTAAAGAGTTCTGCTGTCACAGGGATGTAGTATATGTGTCTTCATCTCCCTTACTAGGAGGACCTTCTTCTGGTTTCCGCTTCTGGATACAAGGCCACAGGGATAAGCACTCCTGGCGGAACAGTTTTGAGTTGAAACTGTATACAATTGGGTTTACGATACTGTTCATGTAAGGCAGATAACAGCCAATATCAAACAATGTTTTTGTCACATAATTCAGGACAGGTGGACTTCTGTAGAAGCTGAAGATTGTTGAAATGATCATGAGAGGCAGTACACTCATGATGAAGATCGTTGTGAGAATTGCAAAAACTTTGGTTCCGACATTGGCATGGGTTCGTCCTTTAGCATTCTGAGTGTTGGATCTTTGTCGCAGCGCTTTCCCAATAAAAAAGTATAAAGACGACAATATAACAGCAATTCCAAGAAATTCACCGTCAACTAGAAATGCATATATAACTGATTGTCCGTTGAGCTTTAGGTTGCTGTCATAATCACACACGGGCACCTTGATGGTGGTATTTGCAGAAACAACTTCAGTGTTTGTCACCCCTACCAGAATTATTATGGGGAGAGACAGAGCAAAAGCTATAAACATCACACCAATACATAACTTAGCTGCAAGTCTCTTTGTTATTTGTCTGCCATGTGGACAGCAAACCTTCCTGTACCTTTGTATGGCGATAATGCACAAGAGAAACCCGGATGTTAAAGACAGGAAGTGGATCATGAAAAAGAGGAACTTGCAGAATCGATATGTGTCCAAATCTTTCAGTCTTGACCTGAATGTGATGGAACCGGGTACCGAAACTAAGATGGTAGTTAAATCAACCGCGGCTAATATCTGTACGAAGAAGCCAAATATTGTTGCTTTCATCCGTCGTCGGTAAATATATAGAATGAGAATGTTGCCAATAAGTCCGCAGACAAATAGGATACTGAGGAACAACAACACAGGCCAATGAAGGAATTCAGTTTGGTTTTCTGCCATCGTCGTATTGGCTTGATTTTCATCTGGTCTGAAAAGAGGGAAACATGGAAATGTTAATGGTTAACTACATTATTTTTTATCATATTGCAGCATCCCGAAAGTTTCTTCACACGTATATCTTAGTGCAAACAGCATTTAATTTTGCAATTACAATAACATTCATGTGCACTTGTAGCATGATCATTCAGTTACTAATTATTGGATTTCCAGGTGAATGGTGCAAGTTTTTGAGTTTTGGTATCAAGAAATAAAACCCATTGTAAATTTTTTTAAAATAACGATTTCTCAAATTTTGAAAATAACTTGTACCGAATGAAAGAAACGCATCATGATTACATTTTATCACTTTTTAATGAGTGGCGCGCCCCAATGATTCAAACCTAATTTCGCAATCTTATTTACTCTAGTCAAAGACACAAATATTGGTTAATAGTTTTTAGTAGGTCATTTTAGTAATATACACGCGTACGTTAATTGGACACATAGTTTCGAATTTTTAACATGTATAAAGCCCTTTTACGGTTATCAGTGAAAACAAGAAAATATAATAAGTTTGGCATTTTAGAGATAAAGATGCAAGCATAGGGTGGCGATTTGAACTTAAATCAGGTCAAAAGGTATTTTGGTTCCTATTAAAGCCAAATTAAAAATCATGAAACATACTCTCTGTGTTACTTTAAGGAACGATAGGACGGAAGTACTTTTTAAAAGTATTATTTTTGTTACAAATGTTAACGCCTGTCGAATTTTTCCGCATTGATCTTCAACTCTATGAGTAGAAACAACGGGAACCACGGAATACAAAACGGACTATTTCAAGTATACTAAGAATATGAAACAATGACCGAAACTCATGCAATATCATTTAAAGAAACATTATGCATATTTTATTAACTTCTTTCATACATGTCAGCCATAACCTTTTCATTTTGACCACACTAACACTCCGTAAAGTACGGCCGGTACTATGATCAAGAAAAAGATTTATTTCCTCAAAAGTCCATTAATATTTAAAGGAACCGGGTAAAGATAGTAGAGCCGATCTATAAAAATTCCAGCAATGAAAATCAATTATCCTCAAAAAGGACTCTTCAATGTGCTTTCAAAATATATAGCAATTAAACATTCACGTTAGAAATGTAATATAAATGTAAACTGTTTTGCACATTCTCTTCACACTGATTTACTTACACTCAATAATACATAATACATGCTAACAGAGAGAGGTTGATTTATCCAGGCATTCTACGATGTTGTTAAAGGGGAAAGGGGAGGAAGCACGATTTTCGAACGATTTATTTCTTCACATGTCAACCTCTCTCTGTTAACATGCTAACAGAGAGAGGTTGATTTCTCCAGGCATTATACGATGTTGTTAACGGGTTTAAAGGGGAGGAAGCACGATTTTTGAACGATTTATTTCTTCACATTTATTTCTTCACATGTCAACCTCTCTCTGTTAACATGCTAACAGAGAGAGGTTGATTTATCCAGGCATTCTACGATGTTGTTAAAGGGTTTAAACGGTTTTTGAACGATTTATATCTTACCATATCCATTATAAACAATACTTTATGTTAAATATATTATATTCAGAGTGTCAAAACATCTCATTACTCAGCCGTAGTCGAAGAGGAAATGATCAAGTATCGAGTAAAAACAACTTCATGCGGTTATTTTTGTGTTAACAACTTTTAATCATATGGGGTAGGGACATCGATCCGCATAGCTTAAATGAACATGTTACGTTCATTTGAATAATGATTCTTTTAATCAAAAATGATTGCCTTGAAATTTCGAACATTTATTTTTGTTTTCCTGAGATCACTTTGTTTATCTAAAAAACGTGTTACCGCCCCTTTAAAACTGTAATGAATACAGTTGCAATCAGACTCGATCAAAGGCAATATAGACAGGCATTAACAATTTCTCGAAGCATGGCTAGACATGACTTGACAATGCTTAACTAACCTACTATGAACAACGATCGTCGTATATGTACTATTTAATTATCCATCCTTCTTCAATTAAATGCAATATTCTTTAATGCACCTCGTGCTGTGATTTTTAATTTGTATCAAAGCCCGTCGAAATGATTCATTTATAGTTTTGGACAAAACGATGCTCGTTTTCCTACCTTCTAATCTCGAAGTATGAGTCCACTTTCCTCGTCAAAACCAGCATTATCTCATGCAGGTATCCAAAATGTCACCACTGACGAGACGCTAATGAAGGAAGACTAAACTAAAGCACGTGCAACTGAACGTGAAACCAAGTAGAATAAGCATAAACAATCACTTGTTGGTTAAAGTGATAACAGACTTGAGTGGTTAGATAAAATGAATACATTTACATTTGTTGAAAGCTTTAGTCTTGGCTTTAATAGGGAATCTGATACGCAATTGATGTCGACTAGAGAACAGTTCCGTCTCTCGTTACCATTGCGCAATTCAGTAATAATTCGTAGAATTGCCCTCAACTGTCATAAGTAGACTATTGTCATATTCCGTTTTGTAGACGTACATGTGGTTATCGGCAAAAAAAGCACTACTGCACACCAAACTTTCGTATACAGCTGCATGCCAAAAGTTTGTTCACATACCTAAATATACTAGTGCAAATATCATGTAATTTGAGATGTCTTTGAGCAATTGTAGCGTTGCGAAAAAGAAACGTATAATATTGAATTTTCAATACACATATGCAGATCCATTCTTCTTTAAGGCAAAGGTTTATCGTACCCCATAATTACCCTTAACAGTTTTGGCAGGTCATTGAAGTGACCAGGGGTCAAAATTCTGAAAACACAAATTTTTATTTTTCTCCATAAAATCCTTTATAACTACTCATCTTCTTTAAACATTAGTGACGTTTGTTCCTTAGCACAAAGTCAATGTGATTATGTTGGTTTTAACCTCAGAGAGTCTATGTGGAACATTTTATTCGACATTTAACGAAATTGAAATTTCGAAAATGTAACCCCTTCTGTCTATATCAATATACCAAAATTTGATTTTTTGCACGAGTGACCAGACAATGCCAAAATGAGCTATTTCACACATGGACAGTGGGTGATCCATTGTCAGTCTTGCTGAAGTTATTCTATTGACGTTGAAACGAAACCCAAATTACATGATATTTGCACTACGATTCAGTGGGAAGTGAACAAACTTTTGGTATGCAGCTGTATATAACGAATGCACAGATCACGATATCAACATCTAACCTCAGTCAGCTCGTAAGATATTAAACAATAATACACAGGTCATTAAGTTGATTTTAAAACACCGGAAGTAGTTAATGAAACATTGCATTAAATCCGCATGAACTACGATATTGGAAAGATTCAAATTTTGCTTACAGCCAGAAGAGCAAAAAGGGTAGCCTCTATCTTAATACAATTACAATGCTTATGATTCATTATTTTAATCAATTAAGTTTCAAGTTCATCCTTTATACTCAGTTCAGAGTATCCACACAAAAAACCTAAGACAGATTTTCTTGTTGACAATCTACTGCACATATTCGAAGTACATATGAAACTAGATAGATCCTCTTTCTGTCACTTGAGGACTGGCACATTGTGTGTAAATTCGTCATTAGGACAACATGGTGAGGAAATATGCACTTCATCTTGCTCATAGAATAGCGGATGTAAATAAACCTTTGTTATGAGTAAACAAAGGGGAACTGCTGACCTCACGTAAACGAAAACAAATGCTTCAAAATGCAAGGCAATGTATTTTAATCAAAGAAACAGTTTTGAAACGAATGTACAACTATCAGTTAAGCTGTGCGAATACATTTCTCGACTTGAAATGATTAAAAGGTATTCACATAAAAAAATTGTCGGCCGTGGTTTTTGCCAACTTCGATATTTCTACGACTACGGATGATCGGGTTGAGTAATGAGATCTTTATACAAACTGAAGAAGATACATTTGCCATGAACAAATGTTTATTGGGAAAATTTGAAGAAATAAATCTTTCAAAAACGAGCTACTGCCTCTTTAAAGGAGTAGTTGAAAACACGTGCATTCCTAAGCTAGGCTCGTTCAAGACGTTGATTGTGATTGGTCAAGGTAATGTACTTCATCACTTTCATTCATTGAATAAAGTCGTGTTAAGTCAGATCAAAAGGTAAAAGGTGAACCTGACCGTTTGACATGTGAGATCTATAACGTAGTGCAGAAAAATCGAACTGGTTTTAATGAGATTGTACGTATATGTACATATTGGCCTGGCATCTAAGTTTCAGCCGTCTTAGAGATGAACTTATCGATTACAGGACCGGAGATGAAATTAAAAATTATACATTGCATTAATATTCGCATTTGATTTCGGAGTCGTTACTGATGACACTTTTTGATTTGATCTTTAACATAATACATAACCCTTAATAACTATTATACATATCATGGGGCAAATACCATGAATAAGAACTGGTACATTAACTTGAACCATTTCATTTGACTAAGCAATACTATTTTTGTCAGTTTGATTTGGTCATTTGACAGTATGAAATTCTCTATGTAATACACAATATATACTAGTATATTTCCATCCTGTTACATTAGCGTGTTTGTATCCGCCTTTATCTCATTCAAATAGGGTATATGAATTAGTTAAAATCGGATACAGTTACGCTGGTGTACATTTGTAGCAGGATGGTATTAGCACAAAAGTGATCACGACCATGTCCCCCATCGCATTAAAAAATGAGCAAAAATGATGACCACACATCAGATTCTCTATATACTTCGTAGTGAGCTTTTCATGTTTGAAATGTTACTATCCTTATGAAAATACTGAGTACTGGAATACTGAGACGTTCCACGACAAAATTTATGGGGTTGTGACCAATAACTTACTAAAATTTAAGTTTCAAAGGGACCTTAAACCTGTAAAATACCCTGTCTTGTTCTTGTAATATGTCATAAAAAAGCTATAGAAAACATTAAGAAATAATACATCAGTGTTACTTAAATACATCAGGAATGATGTTTGATGCATTTTTGTTCCAAAATATGAAAACAGAGACTAACAAATATACATTTCACACTTTTTAAAACTGGTCAAAGTAATTTTGTTCCAAAATATGAAAACAGAGACTCACAAATATGCATTTCATACTTTTTAAAACTGGTCAAAGTCTCGTAGAGAGAATGTCGAGTAATCCCTGCAATTTCCATTCAAGGATGTTCTGAAATATGGCGCAAATTTCCAGGATATTGTAAAAACTTATAAACTATTTTGGATACATGATTGCATGGAAACTATTTTGTAAAAAGAATGACATAGATGATAATATCAATAGTATCTTAGGTCCGCCCTTATAGTTGAATAATAAGCTAAAAATCAACATCATTTTATTATACATGGAACTTTCAGTCTTAAAGATATTTGTGGTCAGCATGGTTTTATGTCTTTTGAAGAACTGCAGCTTAGTTTAACATAAGAGATACACATGTGGATCTTGGATACATAATTCATATTTTACCACAAGCATGGAGAATCACACTTAAAAAACACAAAAATAATAATATCAGTGATCTATAGATTTCCCTAATAAAGACTTTTTGTCCGCTAAGAAAGTTTGCTACAAATAAGAAAATCTATTTTCTGATACAGTTTTTAATTGGCACACCATTTTTTATATTTGTTGAAAGAATTTGAAAGATATAAAACTAATTGATTTTCAGTTCAAATTTTTCCAAAGAATTATTTACACTAAAAATGAGCTTCTTACAATGTAACATATTGGCGGTATAGTTTGTTGATGTTGTTTTGATATGTAGATAATGAAACCTTTTGTCATGTATATTTGGAATGCCCACGCCTTTTGGATGAATATGGAAAATTGGATTACTCAAAACATAAAGACATTTGAAATAACAAAACATTAGTTTGGTTAGGGATCTTTATTGATAATCCATTATTATTTCATATCATACTATCTGCCTAAAAGTAAATCTATCACTGTACTTTAAAGAAAATAACACCAAAAGTACATAATTCTCTAAAGGTTTTGAAAAACACTTACATTGTTTAAAAGTACATATCCAAAAGGAATAATAAAATGAGTTCATTTGAAAACAAATGGCTTCCATTATTCCAAATACTCAATCATTAAGCGAAGAAATAACATTTGCTAGAAAACTATGTACCGAAGCTAGAGAGACTGCAATTTAAGATAGATATCCACTGATCTGTTATTGTATGATTGCCTACTGATCAAAATATATTTTCGAATGCACTGTTACCTAATGTGTGAATGGGAAAAAATAAAAACAAAGTGTGACAGAAAATGTCTCTTGCAATAGTAAACACTGTACGTGAAACATGGATGGCAATGCATAAATGGAATTAAGTCTAAAAAAATGAATTAAGCTGCAATAAATAAACTAAAGTTCTCACTTGAAAAAATGAAGACTCTAGGCGAAGCGAAGATGGGGAGGCATTATAATTACCGACGTAACGCGGCTGGGGGCAATAACTATGATAAATAGTGAGTTGCCACAACAAATGTGTTTACATGTAAAATAAAAAAAATACTTACTGGTGGTTTAATTTTCATCCGTTTTAATTCAGTCGCATTCAACGATTTTGACTTCTATTACTGATCCCGTTCATTGTCATTGTCATATGACAAGACTGCATAATGTAGTTTCTTAAATTCTTAGATAGTCGGCGAACCCGAAGCTTTTGTGTTAACAATCGAATATTATAACTTCCTTGTTGAAAAACTATGAATTCTGGAGAGCTAGTCAATAAGGAAAATCTCGGTTTTTCCTTTCCTTGTGTACTGCTTGCTAACCATTCTATCGTGACATCATTTCATACTCCATTCTCATTGGTTTATATTTTCATCTTGCTAGAAGCAAAATTTCGATTGAACTTCTTAAATGACGGAAATACTTTTAACCATGTATGACACCATTTACTCGCGCTGAAACTATCTGACTTGTAGCTTTCAATCTGCTTTTATATGAAAGTTGTCTATTTCAACGACAAGAGTAACAATAGCTTTGTTATAGATACGTAAGATGAGGGGTCCAGCGAAAACTTCCGGGGAATTAAAGTGTGAACATGTTTATATGATACGAAAAGGTACGAAAATGGATTCTCGTTTTTTTATTGATCCTTTTTCGTTCATTTTAGAACTCCTTTTATTGCTAAGCTTGTATCTAACGTTTGTTTTCTTTCCGTGAGATCTCTTTCCGTGCTCCAGTGCCTATGGTGGTTAAAAATACTACTGTATAGTAAAGTAGATATTATGATGGTCATGGGAGTTATGGTCTCCTTAAGACGGATATATTACAACGTGCTTTCGTTAGGACAAAGGCTTAATTATCAAATAATTATCGTCTTGATAAACCGAGATAAGAATAGAAATAAACTGTTATTTACTTTACTACAAAACGGTATTCATGGTAATTTTTTCAATGTCATAAAAAGTATGTATTCTAATGTTAAATCTTCTGTCACATTTAACTATGGTAAACAATTAACAAGTTATTTCTGTAGCTCTAGTCGTGTCAGACAAGGATGTAGGGTAAGACCAGTGTTGTTTTCTCTCTTCATTAACGAACTTGTGTGTGATCTGCAAAACCAATTTAATGACGGCATTTTCATATCCAATGAAATGTTAAACGTCATTGCTCTGTTATTTGCTGATGATTCGATACTTATTGCAGATAGTGTTGTAAAATTGCAAAGAAGGTTGAATGCTTTACATAATTATTCTTATAGATGGGGTATGGAAATTAATGTAGCTAAAAGTAAAATTAAAGTTTTTAAAATGGGTGGGCCCTTGACGAGATATGAAAAATTCTACTTTAATGGTAACCCAGTGGAAACTGTTAATGCATATTCATATTTGGGGTCAATGATAACACCTAAACTAATTTGGACAAAATCTTTTAAAACACTCGCGGAACAAGCAAGTAAGGCATTATGGCCAATAAAATCATTAATCAGACGTTTAGACTTTCAGTAAAGGATTCCTTCTTTTTGTTTGACAAAAAGATTACTCCAATTCTTATTTACGGGGCTGAAATTTGGGGTTGGGAGGAAAGAAACTGTATTGAAATTATTCATAGAAAGTTTTGTAAATTTGTCCTCCATATTGGTTATAAATCGTCAAATGCCGTATCTTACGGGGAGTGTGGGAGGTATCCGCTTTATGTTTCTTATTATGTTAAATGCATTAAGTATTGACTACGGTTGTTAAGAATGCAACGCCAAAGGTATGCTTTTCAAAGTTTTAATATGTTACTGTCCATTGCTGAGAGAAAAAGACCAAGTTACGTCAACCATGTCAAATATTTATTATTTCGGTATGGTTGCGGCTTCGTTTGGATAAGCCAAGCAGTGGGAGATCCCGATTATTTTGTTCATGTTTTAAGACAACGTGTTAGAGAATGTTCATATCAGAATTAGCATTCTTCTCTTGAAAGTGATTCCCTAAAAACTTTTAATTCCCTTGTGTTTACTTAGTTGTGGAAATTATTTATTAAACATAATTTCGTATGAACATAGACGTGTATTAACCTTATTTAGAAGTGGATTTCTGAGCAGAAAAAAGGTATATGGTAATGACACCCACATATGTAAACACTGTTATGTACCACTAAGTGAAAAAATGTATTGTATGACTGTGTTTATTTTGCTAAAGAGAGAGATTGTTTCATCCCAGATTGTAAAAGCAACACTAATGATAATGCTTCAAATTTATGTCTTTTAAATGATAATATCTTTCTTGTTAATCTTGCAAAATTCCTTAAACATGTATTTGAATGTATAAAACAAAAAATGGTAACTCTGTAACATATTCTTGCAATCTAATTTGTACTTTGGGTCTTTGGCCTTTCTACAAGTAAAATATCTTGAATCTTGAATAAATCAAGATAAACCCAGCGTTTCATTTTTCTGCATCAGCGTATTCTAATTTAAGTTCCTTAAATACCCCATCAGGCCAAATTCCTCGTATCGACATACATATAACCAGCTAATGAAATTATTTGAATCTAGCAATAGCTACACCTCTCTGACGTCAAGTCCATGAAGTTCAAGAAAATTGCTCCTTGCATAACGACATTTCATTCCTACATGCAAATATATGCTTAAATAACCAGCCGTCGTTGAGACGATGAATTTAGCCTGATAGGTATCAGGGTATTGAATGAACTCTTTGGCTATAAATACGCTAACTTATTTAATTGACGCTTTTTATATCATTAATAAGTTCATGGTAGAACCACGTTTAAGGTAAACAACGAAAAAACATGTTCCAAATTGCAATGAAATGAATTAAATGAAAAAAAGAAACAGTTCTCAAACGAACGTAAACTGTTCAACTGAAACTGAACGTAATCCATTTCCCCAACCATAACATATTCATAGGTGTTCACACTAACATGGCCGCCAGCAGTTTTCTCATATGGCTGAGGAATTATATATTGGAGAATGTTTTCTATCATGAATCTTATATCTACAATAATGAATCGATGTTTATGTCAAAATTAGTCTTTTAGATACATAACTGTTTTGTATGTTTTGAAGTGATAACATTTTAAAATTCACTTTGAAAAGTGCATCAACGACATGCAAATACATCCCTTTTGTTTTGTAGCATTAATTGTTTAGTCTTTTCTTGTTTAATGCACGGTTACAATTGCTAGTTCCGTTTTATCGCCACCACTGACTATTCATAGCTAATCGCGGAAATTATTTTGATTTTCTGTTTATAGTACATGGTTCAAATTGATATGTTCGAAACTATTTACTTCCCATTTATAAAATACGGGCATGAATGGTCAATTGAAAGTGTCAGGAACTCTCACATGAATTATCAATTCCAGGATTGTCGATAATCAGATTTCGATATGGCACATACCAGGATTTTTCTTCTGGACGATATGCTCGAGTGTAGAAACGTTTGTATACGTTACGATACGTAAACACTCCCTCCCCCTTTCACTATGTGAATTTCCCCTCTCCTTTTCAAAATTCCAAGATCTGTCATCACATCGGCGCAATTATGACGTTATTCAAGTGTAGTCACAATGTGGGTGACGACTGACCGACTCATTTGTCGGATTCAGATTCAGATTAATATATTCAGCTCATATCAACTGTGGTAGAAGGGCAAAAAAGTATATACAAATTCAAATACAAATTAATCAACAGTAAAGATTATTACATTGTCAACAAGATCCATTTACAGCGTGTCAGCTTGTGTTTATATTTTACTTGACCTATTGGCCTCAACAGCCGAATATTTTTGAATATCATATCGAACAATCGGTCTATGTCAATGAGTGTTAAGATTACTTCGGGCACGGTTTGAAAAGGTAATGTTTATCTGTCAGGCAAAGAACACCATCAACTGTATCAGAAATTTTTATACATTTAACCCTTTTCAGTCTGAGCTGTTCGAATCAATTGTATCCTTGTTCCCGTGAAATTATTCGCCAATCCATGTTCATAGCCTAATTTAATTTGTTAGTTCGTGAATGTTTACGGTCAACGTCTAATTTGAAAACAATTAATGAGACACCGTTTGGCTTGGTGCAGACATATATTTAAAAGTTTATCAATGGTGTCAATATATACATATGCCATTTATATGGATCCAGTTTGTTCTAAGGTCGTTACTTGTACTTCGGCGTACGCTCCGACTTATTCTATATTGGCCATGCTCAAAATTATGCTGCGTATGCTTATACACAACCAATGCTCAATAAACAAAGGGCCATGCACTTCATACGCAGTAATTGAACCGACATATGGATATCGTATTAGGGACGTATACAAAGCCTACCAGAAGAAGAGTTAACACGTATAATGTGCGAACACGGACGGAATATAAACAATCGAAGACTCCATTGTCCACTACTTGTAACGTATGACAAGCATACTTGTACATATGCGAGTTACGTTAGTTGTGTCCGTACAGAGAACGCCTGGCATAGGCACTCCATATGCAGTCATCAGCCACACCATGCTAGTTATACGTCCAGAGAACGCCTGGCATAGGCACTCCATATGCAGTCATCAGCCACACCATGCTAGTTATACGTCCAGAGAACGCCTGGCATAGGCACTCCATATGCAGTCATCAGCCACACCATGCTAGTTATACGTCCAGAGAACGCCTGGCATAGGCACTCCATATGCAGTCATCAGCCACACCATGCTAGTTATACGCAAATCATGTGCATCTCATACGTATCCCAAATGAAATGAATGCGCTTAGTTAGTAATACGTTTGCTCCATTTGCAAAACAAGTAAGGGAAAACACGCATCATCCTTGAATTCAAGCGTATCAAATACAAAATATAATGTAATAAATACGCTAACATTTTTAAAATGTGCGTATGGAACTCATGTTTAGCTTTAAATCAGCGTCTACGAACTAAACTCACTCAAGTATTCTGACTGTAAGAATGGCAGTTCAATGATCATGGATTGTGAGTATTACCAGAGGTACCATGATGTGATATCATATACACTTTGCAAAGAAGCAAGTTTTCAGCATTTATAAGTGATTTGATATAGCACACATAATACAATGCTACATAGTGACACGGACTCTTTCTGTCACAAATCAAGTAACATGCACAATTGAGTTTTATCATAACCGGACAACTATTTAAATGTACTTTCTACAAGTTATCTATAGCAGGCAGAGGGACAGTTAGGTTTGGTAGTGTTTCATAAAATCATCACTAGTTTGCATGTAACTTTGACATTCTAAACATATATATGGCTATTGTTTCTATTGACATTAAAAGTAATAGTTACAATACATCTGTCACTTGTAGATGAATATGTGAGATGTTTCGTATTAAAATCAACAAATATTGTATGTGGGTTTGTATCACGAGAGAAAACACAGATTGTGTCATAACTTATCTACCACTTCCACCAAAGAGTCATGTCTGCCTCTTTAACTATACCTGCCTCAACTTTAACTGTTCCTGTAGTGTGACTGTGATTAACCCACCAACGAGTTTCTCCCAGACCCTCATCTAAAGGTACACAATCACCCATGGCCACTGTCAAAAGGACAGCACATGTGAAGATGACTTACCTCTGACAATCACTGCTACAGAGTCTGTTGGTATCAGTTATTATCAAAGTGTCTTAACTCCATACTATACTTGATTTCAGGATTACAGTGTAATTCACAGTTTAACATCTGAAGTAAAGGTCTTGTCAACAGTGGTCAATAAAGCTTGACAGCCTTCATTTGTGTGTCCCTTTCCAACACAAGGCCTTTGATAAAATATTGGTTCAGGGTATAAAAAGTACCTTATTGCCAAACACATGACCACATAGGCAAATATGATTTTTCCAGCATTTTTAGTTTTCTTGAATTTCTCCTTAAAGAAACTAAATTATATGCGGCAGTGAACTAGTGATGTCATAGCACTACTGTTGTTGACATCGCAAACCCTCATGACATACAGTAAGTGGAAAACTGCACTTTTTGTGGGAATAAAGGGCCGTTAATTTGTGTGGATACCATGCTAAAATAAGCAATTTCAGATTTTTAGCTAAAGAGTTTTGGTTTGATTATGAGTGAAGTTTACTGCAGCTCTACCCTGCAGAAAGAATGCTATCCTTTGATTTTGAGTCTTCACTGATGACAATGAAAGGACAGACAATTTCAGGTGTGTATATGTTTATTTGACTACCTGTCACATTCAACTTCAATAAAGTAATGATAGCTGTGTGATCTAACTTGTACCTATTGTCACATTCAATACCTCTGATATACTCAAATTTAATGTATTATAGCAAGGGGAACAATTGCGTATATTGTGAGTCACCACATACACTCTGTGGTGACATGTTAACCTGCCAGCAGTCAAATTAATATTCATTCTAAACTGCATTCTCTCCCCACAGAGGTAGCTCAGTCATAAATTCCTATACTAACCTCTGCTCTAACACAAGCACTTCTCCGCCTAGAAATGATCAGCAGTTGGTTAATGTTAAAATATTTTGCCACTAATTGAACCTACAATTCCAGAGAAGAGCTTGTATTAGGACAGAGGTTAGTATAGGAATACATGATGCAGTTACCTCTGAATTAAAAAATGGTAACAGTTCTACCAATCATAAAGACCATCTAACTCGTAGACATAAAGTTATAAATGCTCTTTAAAGGATCACCTTACTCATAGACACAAGGTTATAAATGCAATCACCATGTTTAAATTGTGACTTATGCATTGTAACATGACAAAAATCAACAAAAACAAAAAAAGAAACAAACTAAAAATGAAGACACCTTTGGTTCTCACAAAATATATCTGAACAAAAACATATTTTCACGACAATAAAGAACCTCACCTAAGTTACTTCTGATATAAAATCTATTTACATGTTCATAAAAGTTACAAATGTACAAGTGTTGACATATTTGATATCAGAAGACACGAGGTTTAGTTTCTATTTATTAACCAAAATAATTAAATACATTTCCATGAAAAAAAGTACATCTCTAAACACTGCACTACCATAAGATTCCCCTTATGATGATGTCATAGCTTTATGATGTCATAGCATTGTGATGTCTTACTTGATGATGTAAACTAATTGTTATGGGATGTACTTGTTGATGACATTGTTCAAAATCTACCTTTCTATATCTATGCAATATCACTTGATCTCCTACAAGCGATATCTCCAGTTTTTGGTGATAAAACAACATTGTTCTTCTGGTCATTTCAGGAAATCTTGTCAAAGACAGAAAACAATAATTGGATAACAATAAAACAAAAAGCTTACATCATGGAAGATTTGAATCCTGGACTCTAAAAGTAGAAAGAATATGAAAGGCAAGATTTCTTATTATTCAGGGATTGGGAAAGACAGGAGCCATTGGCCATTTTGCACATTGAATGAAAAAATGTCTCATGAGAATAAGAAATTCTACTATTGCTACAAACAGTAATTGCTCATTCAAAATTAGGAAAATGACTAACAGCCATGTTTTTTTGCCCATTGTCAAAGTTATCCATCCCAATTCCTCCTTATCATTGTGAAGAGACAACATGTTTGAAAAATATACTTAACTCACCTGAAAAAGAAGAAAGGTGTAAGTATTTCCACAAAATAGAGTTGATCAAAAACTTTCCTTTTCTTGGATATTCAACTAATAATCTACTTTGCCACAGACTCGTTTAATCCATAACAACACCTTATTTCCAAAGTGAACACATTGGAGACTAATCTAAAAATAATAACAATACCATGCTTTGTAAATTAAATCAAAGGATATTGTACATTTTCAAATTTCTCATCAAGCAGAATGGCAGATCTTTTTTTTAACATTGTAAAATGATTGCAGTTAAACAGATAACCAGTTAGATGGCATAGAGTGAAATTTAGAGGTCATTGATAAAGTATTCTGAAGAATATCATATTAAGAAGTGTTTGAGAAATTTGGTATCCAGTACAGTAGTCCATTGAAAAGTTTTGAAATGATGGAATTAAACATGACAGAAATTTAAATTTCTTTTGCAATGCTTGTAAGTCAAGGTCAGTTGCAAACTTATCAATAATACATGACAAATTCTAAAGAAATAAATTGCAGCTACAATGCTTATATTGGGACATTACAAAAACACAGTGACATTTCCCTTTGCAGCACAAGATTTGAATAACAGTAACAATAGACACTACTGTAGGACTTGAAATAGTCTCTCCAAGAGTTACATTTTTTTCATTAAATATACGTGAAAAAATAAGTAAGGGATATTGGAATATATACGAGTGAAAAATCATAAGTGAGTCAAGTAATACTGGGTAATTCTATCATTAATCTTGATTTCAAAATTTAGAAATACCGTATTTGTCGTATCAATTGCCCTTGGCACTTAGAAAATTAAAAAGAGAAGGCGTTTATTGCTTTCCATTAAATTCTACAGAGAAAGAAATAATTCTGCCACTATGACGTCCAATATCCCTAACTATATTTTCTCAGTATATTATTTTTGGTCAATACTCCCCTCCACCGGACTCTCAATCTCATCCCTATTGTTGAAACTGGCAGATTTGGACTGCTCGATGTTCCTGGCAAACACCAATTCTGAGGCCTGTGTGAGTTGGTTGATGACTGGTTCCAGTCTCTCCTGCAGCCTCTGGTGGACTCTCTCCTCTTCCTCTGCAATCTGCTGCCCTTGGTCTCGCACTGGACTTGAAACATCCGGTGCTATAACCATCTCCTCAATAGTCCTATTGATGGCATTGTCAACTATAGCTTTAGCGGTGTGCTGATCCTGCCAGTGCTCAAGATGATTGGAGCTCCTGTCCTCAGCACCTCTGTGAGAGTCCAACTGATGCTCTCTAATACTCCTGCAAACATCACAGGAGCTTGTACTACAAGAACAGAGGTTAGAACTTTCTTCAGGAAATTCACTTGGCCAGGGAGTTATTGATGGCCGTGTCTCCTCTTCAGTTGAGAGATGCCGAGTCCTGAGTTCACAACCTCCTTGAGCGCCCTCTGTTGGCTGTGGTTGAGGATGTACTGACAGATTCGACCCCCTGCCTGAGAATGCATCAGAATTATGTTGAAGACACATCTTCATGGTCTGAATGTCAACTTTGGTTTTGATAACCGATAATACCAAATTGGAAGCATCCATTCTATCATCTCCTGAATCATCTAGTGTTTCACTGCCTGTCCTGGAGGAAATGCAAATGGATTCTTCCTCTGAACTATTTTCACCTCCAGATGCCGAGATCCCTGGATGGGAAATAAAATCAGACTCACTTTTAGAGTATTTCTCTTCCGCTTTGCACTCATTTTCTAACTTTGTTGAAGAACACAGAAGCATCCCTGAGTCATATTTCTGTTTCTCAGTCCCTGCAGTTACCGAATGTCCTCTGTTCTTCTCTTCAACTTGAGTCCTTTCACCCTGAACACAGGAGTCCTCAAATGGAGGAGAATATTTGGCCCTCTTTGCTGGAGGTCCTGCTCCAGGAATGGTTGTGTGTTTGAGCAAGTTTCCACCAATCCCGTAGGAATGTCTCCTTGTTTCTTCTTCCCCTGAAGAAGGCTCTTTCAGTGTGTGTATCTCATCCATTGTTTACTCTATCTATTTGGTCATGGGGATATCTCGCTCCTGAAATACATGATTAATTACCATTCAGTTGTTTAAAGAAAAATTTTTTTTATCAGAAATAGGACTAAACAGGTTAATCAAAAAAAAGTACAAATAATAATAATAATAATAATAATAATAATAATAATAATAATAATAATAATAATAATAATAATAATAATAATAATAATAATAATAATACAGATAAAAAGAATACCAGACTTTGTTATCATCAACATCACCCACCCAAGTATAAATTTTATGATACTCTTCACTACATCACTCCCTGGACTTTCCATGAGGGGAAAAACATACTAATTTTACCAACTCTTTTTATCAGGAGGCGATTGAGTAGTCCTGCAAGCCTTTTTCTAACAAGATGTGGTCTTGTCGAAGGTCATATACCTCTGTTTTTTTTCAGCCTGAATCACTTGTCAAGTTTCATTCTAAAGTTTTGAAGCCAAGTCCCTGAGTATGCATTTAATAAGATGAGTCATAAACTAAACTACCAGGACACATACTTCCATCATCTCAGACCAAAACTTTTAATTTGTTATTTGTTTCATAACAAGATTCAGAGGGAATTTGAGTACAAACTTGAAATATGTGCATGTGATGCACAGTGATGTCCCCCGTCCAAACTTTAATCCAACCTAATCATCTTATTCATAATTGCCACTTATACTAGAACCAATCCATACCAAACATATAATAAAAAGGTTAATATATTACATACAGTCATCAAATATCATAATTAGCATCTACAGCCCCATCTATGCACTTAAGTTCAAATCGTTTCCATCAAAACCAAGTAAAATGAAAAATTAAGAATAACCAAAGTAGCAAAAGGCACCACCCAAGCACTAGATCTAACCACATACCAGGTTTAGTAAAATAATACTCATTAAATTTTTCAGATATAGGTTGGAAAATTACCCTAACCTATATGCACAAAGTTCAAATTGTTTCCATGTCGACCAAATTTGGCAAGCTGATAGCCCTTACTGAGGAATAGACAGGCGAAGCTTTTCAGCTTGATCGGATCATGCGTTAAAGGCACAGTACCACTCAAACTTTCAAAAATTAACATTGAAAAAATTTTCAAAATGCACTTAGAGACTTGCAACTTCTTTTAAAAGATGCGCAAGTACATTTGCAGCAAAAAAGTAAATCAAGGCGAATTCGTAGCTTGCATACTTGCGCAGCCATATTGCTTTATTTGACTTTTTTGCATTTTCGCAACCGATGCATCTTTGACAATCTTCTTCTCTGAAGATACTTGCATCTAAGAGCTGAAATTCATACTGAATGTAGCTGAAGCATTGTATTTCTGAATTTGACTTTTTCAAGGTCATAACTTTAAAACTTTTTTCTAAGCAACCTTTCAAACTCGAGCATCTTAGCTGATGTGACCATGTTCAAAGGGCGATAACTCAAATTCTAAAACTCACAATTACACCATTATTTCAGGAATGTCAGACCTATATGTGGACTTGCTGAAACTGTTAAAACATTGATCGCGAACAGTCATGTTCGTTCACAATTAACCATCAAAATCGGCAAAAATCTTTTGACGAAACTTTAACATGGGGTAATTTTTCAAAATGCACCTACAGACTTGAAACTTGTATTGAATGAAGCGTCATAACAGTACAAACAAAAAAGTAAATCATGACAAATTCATGACTAGCATAGTTTTTGCGCATTATCAACTTCTTTGCAAAAATTACAGTTTGCTTATGACATTTGGTCCCATTTTCACTATCCCTTTACCACTAACACAAAGAAGCATTTGAAGCTCTAACACTGTGTGAAGTTCAAGCAGGAAGTCTTGAAGACCTAAGTACTGCCTTGGCAAGAAAAATATTTTAAAAATTGAGTAACCAAAGTAGCAAAAGAAACCGCTCCATCACTAGATCTAACCACATACCAAGTTTCAAAAAATAATATTGAATGTTTTTTTAGGTATGGCCCGGAAACGGACTCTACCCCCCATTTGCGCTTCAGCTTCAGTTCAAACTGTTTTAATCGAAACCAGAAGAAAGAAAATTCAGAGTAACAAAAATAGCAAAAGGCACCACTCCACCACTAGACCTAACTAAATACTAAGGTTCTTAAAAAAATATTGAATGGTTTTTGTCCGGAAACAAAAGCATTTCGGAATTACGGAATTACAGAACCACGGACGGAACTGAAAACATTATAGCCTTGCTAAGGGACATAATGAAAAGTCGCAAGGGGTGATATGGGGAAGAGTATTGTTACATTCCCTGTTAGTGATGGTGACCAAGGATAACATATTTAGATAGAATAAATAAAAGCGTCTTGCAGTGGCCAAATATAAACTGTCATCACGGTAGTTTTCTTGGTTTATTGCTATCACAAAATTATTGTCAGGTGGACATTCCGTTGGTAAATTTAATAAATAGCAGCTACTATCACTGCAAAGATAAAGCCGTTCATAAAAAAATACACAGTTGGACACTTTAATTAAAAAGTAATAAACCATGATAACATTAATAAGTACAATGTATAAATTGACTTTACTATATTTTAAAGGCCGGCATCCGCCGCTGTACACGGTGTTGGCGTGGCCAAGTTGACCTGAAAAAACTACACCTTGAAGGGAAAAAAATAGGGTATCTATGTTCAAAGTGGAATAAATCAAAATCTTCTTACCGGAAAGTTATCATATTTACACAATATATCCTTGACACTTCAAAGAAGGGGAATTCCTAAACATGTTTGATCAAAACTAAAAACTAAAAGAGTACTTTGACTGCATTTACTTCATTATTGTTTCCAAATTTGAATTAACTCTGTAAATGTCACGTGACAAGATTCTTATCATTACCATACAAAACAAGTCTGCTAGTGGAGGAAAAGATCCATTCACAGTGTCAGATTTCACTGCCTTCCCAGCCTGACTGGGAAATCAAAACCTCCCCCATCCATTATGTCCCCCCAAATATTTAGCTATGGTTGTGGGGATAAGCTATAGAGACTAATGAGTAAGGTTATGAAAAGATTATTGTGACAGAAAATGGATTTAGATTTTGTATAACTTTTGTCAACAATAGTGAAACATTCACTTCTAATACATCCAAACATGTTAAAAGACTATGATTGTTTTAAATAATATTTAACAAAATGTTAACAAATACATTTCTTTGTTAGGCCTATAGTTAATTCTTTAATTAAAGATCTGATTAAATTAGTGTTGGTCATCTCATTAGATATATTGAAGCTAATATACTGATGATAATATCAGCTTATCTCACAAAATCAAACTTCATGTATTATAACTTATGGTTTTTTTCCTGATTATTATGCACTGAAACTGAATAGTCTACTACCAGCCACAAGTCGTGGTAAAGTTTTGTGACCTTTGAACCTGCTGAGCTCTCCCAGGCACCAAAAAAACCGTTACTGCCCTGTCACTCAAACACTGATTATATCTTCTGTTTATGGAATCAACCAATCACAGTAAAGATGACAAAGATAAGAAACCCATGGGTTTTTTGTGAGGTTTGGATCCCGGCCTTTAAGAGGTCAAAACATTGACTCTTTCAAAATTTGGTGACATTTTGTTTGTTTTAGATCCCAGTAGGCAATATGACGTTGCATCAATTTTAAAAATTATGTTGAATTAGATTGTGTTCTTATGTTCAGCTGTATTACAAGACTATCATGTCATTCCCTAAATAAAAAACATTGTTGACTGGAATGAAAGTATTTACACAAATATATTCTTTTGATAGGTAAGAAAGTAGGAAAAGAAAAGAAAAATTACAACCTTGTAGAAAATATTTCAGATGACTGTAGAACTTAGGGCCTATTTGAAATCCAAAATATTGGATCTAAATTATATTAACATATCAATTACAGGTTCAGTCGAAAATAAGTACAGAGAAAGGAGATAAAATTCAACATAATATTGATTGACATAAATTCAGAAATAAATACCCAAAGACCAAAGTAGATAGTTCTAAAAAGGAACAAAAGAACATTATTGTATAACCTCTTTTCGGATCATTAATTACAAATTTTGTATCAACCACTTGTCAGATTTCTTTCGTTCGATGTTTTAATCTCTTTTTATAATAGAGAATTATAAGAAATTACTTTACACTTGGTTTTAATAAGGACGTGATAAATCTACTACAAAACACTTGCTAAACTCAAGTGAGCACATATAAATCGGATTTTTTAATAACATCTCTCTCACCGGTAGACAGGTGCGCGACCAAATCCTCAATTTAGGATCAACCGGTATCAATCGAATAATTTGAAAGCGTTTTAAAATATTGCTCCTTGTAAAATAATTATAATTCAAATTCTTAAACTGTTTCTATAAACAAGAATCTCAATGAAAAGGATAACTATTTGTTCAGTTAAAATATGAAACTCGGTTCTTGCTTTAATAATTCATTACGTCATATAGCGCAAATCAGTTTGTTGCATCGGCTAGATACCAGTTTAATACATCCGCCATATTTGTATAACTTCACGACGGACTGACTGTCAACATCCCAAGAACGAACATCGGTATGCGATATGTCCGAGCTCAGTTATCAAGCTATTCGGACTGCAAACCAGGCCAGGGAGGCAGTGAGTAATTTCAGACTGTCAAGAAGTCTGACAAACAGCGCTGAGATTAGGCGGTTACAATTTGTGTCTTGGTCAATGAATTTTAATGATTGTCAAGTGTACTAGGCCTACTGTTTGATGTTTGTCTATGTCACTGTCTGGCGCTTCTATTTCCTTTTTTAGCTTAAAATGTTCATTGATAAAATATTAAGTAATATTTCAAGTGCAAACAAGGTCTCTGTTAAATTGATCATAGTTAGGCTATAATTACTAACTAATCAATGGGTTTTGGCATCATTCAGGCTGAATAAAATCGATCATGTTTTGAGAAATAAAGTTTTCTGACATTCTATCGCCATGAGTATTTGACGGACAGACTGTTATGTCATTAATTATCTTATATAAACAGGCATTTCCAAATTTACTTACCCCACCAGCCACCTGTCATGCTAAGGGATATACAAAATTGAATGACAGTTGATGCAGTCTTTATCAAAGGAAAAGTTTTAATATATTAGAAGTGTAATTGCAGGCTGTAAAGCTCAAAAGAATCATTGAAAATGATGGGATTTAAAGTCAATGTCTCATTTTTGCAAGGCAAATTGTAATAAATGCCGGACAAATAGTTCACCACTCACGGAAATCTTTCCTCTGACGTTTGCAAAAATTTTCAGAACTCTGCAGGCATTCTAGCCCTCAATAATGAAGTTCAAACTACCCTACCCTACCCGAATATTATGTTTTTGCGAGCGTTAGTCCTTACCACGTCATTTCGCTAAGGCCGTGACGAAGGACACATAAACTTTCCCAGCTGAATATTCAATGAAAATAGCTAATAGCTTACGCTTTTTCAAATACAGAAATAACAAAAAGCTGGTAAACTCAGTGAAGCATGCGTCTGTCATAAGTATCGGCGCTGCGATGAATAGATTTCCGGTTTTTCGTACTCGCGATGGGATTGCACTTGATTCGGTACCTCATCGGTCTGAAACGGCATACGCCAATAAGCTGCTTCATCCAAAACTGTAAAACGGGCATAAAAATGAAAATCTATGCAAATGCGACAGGAAATATTTGTGTAAGTGATCAGATTTTGTTCGTGAAGAATAATTAGTTCAGTTTCCTTGCCTTACAAAATTGAGACTATGACTTTAACAATGAAATAAAAGAAAATACTTAAACAAATTCAATGGATAAGTAAAATGATAAAATTAAAAATTTTCCCTTATATTGTAACTGTTTAGAACTCTGTTATATGTCAGAATACATTTATATAAACTATGGACACAGGGATAGATTAATTTTCCATATGTGTTTCTAATAACAGTATATACTCAACATATTGATGTTATATACGAGAGTAATATTGATACAATACAATCACAAAGGAACCGTTGATTGAAAAAGAAAGACACATTGTACAGTATTAATTTTTCTGAATCATGGTTTGTTATTGAATAATTTGTTGCAGACTTTCTCCAAAATGTCTTGTCCCTAACAAAAACTGTTAGTTTTTATTCGATACCATTTTTTCATGAATTACTCTTGGTTTTTGTATTTACCTTGTGCTCTAATTTACTATTCATTCTTAGTAATGTTGGTTAAAATACCAAAATAGCAACTTAGATTGACTATTACATGATCCTAACAGGTAAATTAACTCATATATTGTTTACTTCTTCCCCTGCTCTTTGTAAGCAGAGATTTGTTGATGTATTTTTTGTGGAATTGAAATTCTAGAAATTAGCTAAAGATAATGTCAGTCCAAAAGTTATAGAGCTGATCGATAGCTCTCACTACAGCAATCACATGTGAGTATGTCAAAGTCTTTACTGAAACAATCAGGTGTCGTTGAACTTGTATCAATAAAAAATATAAAAATACCCTTTCGAAAATAAGAAGTATGTGGTGAAAATAGATAAAAAGATAGATAGTTTTCGCAATTGTCTTTGTAAAGAAAATTTTTTACTTTGATGTAACTTGCCATTCATTGAAATTAGATTGTAACTTGTGACCGCTTCATTTCCAATGCTGTTCCTATGGCATGACGTCACAGAGGCTAACTGTTTTGTCATCACATAATGACTGTGTACTGTCACAATGGTCTAGGGAAATTGTCTTTCCTTCATGAGCTTTTTAATGTTTGCCAATGATTTACACATGTTACTTTTGGTCTAAAAAGACTAAGTAAATGATGCATGGTTCCATTTTTGGGAATGTGAACCTATTTTCAGATTATGGAAAGAAATAGAATCATGGCTAAATTCTGATCAATTGAAATTAGAATTCACAAATAAAACTATCATTTTAGGAATGAAGGGTAAAAACAATAATCCTATAAATGCAATCATTTTATTAGTCAAACAGTGTATATACAGATGCAGTATTAATGCTTTTAAACCAAATTTAAAATACCTTAAAACGGAAATTGTACGTTATTACAATTTATCAAGATTTGTTTTTTTGTCAACTTCAACAGAAGAAATGTTTTTTCGATATTGGTCAACTTTACATTTATTACTTGGTAGATAGTCTTGTTTTGTTAGCAAAATGAATTGAAGGAGCCAAATGTGGATTTGTGTATGTTTTTGTTTATCTCGTTTTCCTTATACAATGTTATTTTGCTTGTATCACAAAATATGGAAAATAAAAAAATAAAAAAATAAAAATGCATGGTTCCACCTTTATAAATTCCACTGTTCGGTATTGCATGTACGCTTTTTCAGAATCCCCTTTTAAAGGCTTTATTTTGACCTTCCTATACTTCTTACCAAAATGGAACAGTCACATAGTTCTATAGCAACAGATCCCGGAAATTTCATCTCATAATTCAAACACTAAACTTGGTCAACACTATAAGTTCTTTATGATAACCATCTTTCTACGCAAAGCTTAACTATCGCCAGTCTCTATCTGTCAAAGTTAACTTGGACAGTTTGAGACTTGCAATAGTTAAGCTTTGCGCAGGAAGATGTTTGATAACCAAATACAAACATTTACCTCAAACTTAAAATTTCAATTTTGTTGATGTTACAATGTTCTGAATCACTTACACTTTGAATTCATGTGAAAATAGCCAAAATGATAATGCTTTATTTCCTGGCATTTGCATATAAAAACTGATAATAAATTTCTCTGCTCAGGATGAAGTGAAGACTGATTCGAGAAAGAAGAACCTTCTGCTTTTGGTGCTGCATTACTTGACAGAAGAAGGGTAAGGCATGAATCATAGTTTGCTAAATACTGAATTTATACATGGCCATGCATTGCCTAGCATGTTTAAATTAGAGTTTAGGCAACTCTGTAGACAATCATGCAAGCATGGGATAGGCAGTGTTTCAGATTGTTTTCAGTCAGAGTGAGACAAATGTCTCATGAAGCTAAAAAATGATGAGACATTTTCAAAAACAATGAGTCAAGCATTAAAACAAACAAAAACGTCAAATATTTTGTTCTGATGTTTGTGACATAAACGTTTCCATTTCCCTAATCCCATTACAAGTATTAAAGCCGGTCATATGAAGATATATTGAAAATAACATATGGGAACTATGCAGCAGGTGTCTAAAATTTAATTTTAATTCAGTCACTTAAATCAATCTGATTCATTAATTTTCTTAACAGTTTTTAACTAAATGCTTAACATTTCAATGTATAATAAGCAAGTTTCACTAGTCATTCATTCAGTTAATCACTACTGGGTGTTTAGAATTTTATTATAACAGCAAAGCAGACGATGTACAGATCTATTTATAGACGTGTAACCGTGCCGTGGTAAAATACTGAAAATATATTACATTGAGTAAACTAAAAGCACTCAAGTTCTTTTAAACATGATTAAGTAGAATTGTGATGCATATTTAATTAACTACTTGACACACACCACGTAATGTTTTGACCCTGTAATGAAAGCCGCCAGTGACAATCACCTCACTGGGGGGGCTCAGATATGATATAGGTCGCTGTTCCATTGTGCACCCCTGTTAACGCAAGCTCCAAACACTGTGGGCTTGATATATATCATGCTCGGTCGATGCATGGAGCTTTGTAACCGGAAATTGAAGTTATTGGAGGGAGGGTATAGTAAGAGCATGTAAACAATGAGGACTTGCGATTTCCCGACAGTTTATTATTGTATCCTCTATGAAGATGAGTTGACAGCTTTTTCAAAATTTAATTGTACAATTAAACAATTACACGCGACAGTTAGGCGCATAAGGCTGAAAACCCATGCGACATTTTTAGAAATTATGCGAGAATGTCGCGGTCGCGCCGTAAATCTGAAACACTGGATAGGCCTAGTTCCCTGATTCCTGTTAAGCTCTGCTGTAACTGAGACAATGATCCTTTCATTTATTCAAAGATTGGGATTTTCTTCCAACTTTTTAGATGTCAAAATAAGGACATAATAAGCATTTTTGGATCTAACTGTTGTCATGTTTGAAAATGAAGTAATTCAGTTATCTAGTCCGTGTATTTTTACTTATTCCTGAAGAGGAAGTAAAACTGCAGTCAAAAAAGACCTGCCATATTCACTTACCAATACCAAACAACTTTGAAAACTAAATTGATCTTATAATGAATGAATAATCCAAGGACATTTATTCAAGCAGTGATTATTTGTAAAAAGGCAACTAAAAAGGATAGGCTTACTGAAGTGGAAATTTGTCAAATTGAATTAAACCCTACGTGTGTTTTGTTTGTGATTCTCCTTGATATCATTTCATCACTGAAACTTATGAGTAGCTGTATTATTTTACATTACTTTGATGAACATGGTTTTCTAATTTGAAAAAAAATGTATTCTAGATTATTTCAAAATGTAACTAAAATTGTTGTGGATAAATATGTATAGTAGAACAACATATTTCAATAAAGAATTCTAATAATCTATAGGTTCTTGGATTTGTATCCATTATTAATTGTCATTTGACATCACATTTCAGAAAGACTTTATTTCACACATATCAGTAAGATGTCAAAATATTAGTTATTATTATTCTGTTGTAAAATCATTTGTCTGATTTTGAAATTTTCAAAGGCATTGGTGTGGAGATTCTTTTTTCGGTTTCATACAAATTATCTGTAAATATTGTTAGGCATTCAAATTGGTGTAAGTATCAAAGTATGGACAAATTTCATTTTTAATAAATGATCACGCAGATACCTGGAATCAGCCCAGTCTCTGTCAAAAGAGACGAGTCTAGATCTGAACCGCTATGAGGTGTGTGACAACATCGACCTGGAGACAGTACTCATGGAGTATGAGTCCTACTACTATGTCAAGTTTGCACGATATCCGAAGATCACCAAGAAACTTACACAGAGTGGTGAGTAGTTGCTGTAATGATCTTTTTTAGGTAATCAGTCCTAAAAGGCAAGATGGGTTATGGCATGGCCTGGCGTCTGTGTGGCTTCGGGTGTTGTCTGAAAACATTCCACATCTTTTACTTCTTCTACGGAACTTCTGCACCCCCAAACTTAATTTTGTGGGGCCGTTTCTCTGAAACCAGTTGGCTCAAGCAAACATTTCGTAATAACATCTTTGTTTTATGAAGACTGAAGTTTGGTCTTACTCTTGACCCTACTTCAAGTTTGAGCAAGAGAGCAGAGTATCAATCCTGAAATTTTCTTTTCTCTCTCCCAGGAAACTAGTGACGCTGAATAATTTTGGTAGGATTGACAAGTTTTAACGCCAAATTTTAGATCTTCGTTAATGTGATAACGGTCGTCACCTTTCCTGCTAAACTAAAAGCATTTCCTAAAAACAATTTTTCACATTCAGTACAAAATAAATTCCTGCGAGCTACAGAGCCCATAGGGCTATTTTTAACAATATTAGATTCTGTGCTGTAAAAGTTGATACATTCTTTAACTTGTAAAGCAAAATTCCACAAAAATCATTACTCATCAAATATTGATTCTTTGTCACAAGTAATGATGAGACAATAAAGATGTCTGTGCTTATCAAGGATTATACCTAACCAATCTTTACGAAACAAGTTCTGATTGCGTTTCCTGAAAATCAAAACAAAATGATCCAATCACTTATTTCATATTATGAAATGGATTCTTTAACCAGTTGTTGCCTGTTTTTTAGTAACAAACATCTAAATCATTGTACTCATGTGATAAAATCTGATATCAATCAAAGCATCTATTTTGGATGGACTTTTGACACTGCCATCATTATTGGAAACCATAAACACATTCAACACAGTTTGAGCTAAATGTCAAACCCCTGAAATCACAATTCCATGATGCATCAATATGTATCTTAGATACTATTTTCCAACTTAATTAACTGTTCTTTTTCTCATTTTAATGAAAATTCAGTTATAGTATTACCAGCAAAGAATTTTTTATTCCGAATCCAGGGAAATAAATTTGTAAGCTTGTCTCAATTATAACAAGAGCTTAACCATCAAGTCGTAGGGGTATTGAAGAATGCTTTTGTTTCATCTCTCTTCATCCTGTAAAAATATCAGATTCAAATCAAATAAAATTAACCAATTTGGCAAGTATTTCAACAGGGTACAGTTGAGATGCCCCATATGCAATGTGTCCAAATCTTTTTGTATCAAATTGCCCAAGAGTTTGTCAAATTTCTCTATGGGGGTAGTCATATTGCCCCAAAAATTTTGGTTAAAAGTTTGATAAAAAATCAGGAACAATTTGACAAGTTTTATATGGCAATTTGTAGTTGTGACAATTTTACTGGTACCCTATCAACACAGGACATTGCACTATTCTCTAAGCATGTATGTGTGTGTTGTCATTATGTTAGAATCACTGGATGGTGTCTAACTGTGCTGTTTATTTCTTTGATTTCAGGGCAACCAGGTAGAGTGACTCCTTGCTTGTTTGTATATTCAAAAGTATTCAATTTGTTAGCTTTCAGGAATTTTGTTCATTTGGATTGAAATACCATCACATCAACATATATGGAGTATTCTCTGGACAAAAGTTCAAGAAACCTTGTGCTTTTCCGATTTTCATTTGTGAAGAAATTCATCTAAGGAATAATATTTCAACGTCACTTTACAAAATAAGAAATTATTTACTTTTTACTTTACATTTTTATGTTATTGTTATCTGTTCTATTTACCTCATTTTTTAATTATCTTGATATTTGAGGATTAATTCATGTGACATACAGACATGTAACCAACACACCAAGCTATTTAACAATACTCGGCTGATCATCGCTGCTTACAAGCACTTATCCAGACATAACTGATCACAAGCATTACTTGTATATCACGCTTTTTGCCCTCATCATTGCCAGTATATCAACCAGTGCTCCAAAATTTGAATGTTGTAATATTATCTTTATCCAGTATGTTATATGATCAGTTTTAAACATGTGTTTCATTTTGATGGTGCTTTTCTTTTTTATGGTAACGATGATTAAGGTTATTCAAGATAGATTAACAAATCCCAGCTTTTATTATTTTCATGAACATTTTTGTGAGAAAAAATAAACAAATAATAGAGCAAAGCAACAAGCATTATTTAAAGAGGAACTGAGTTAGTGGGTTACTTTCACTGTTGATGGTATTTTCGTCAAGACGTATCTGTTCATATGAACATCTCGCATGAAAATCTTTCATAGGTCCGCTTAAAGTAAAACGATGTTGGCAGTTGACAGGTATGTTTCGATTGTCCACCGATGATGTTATCACTTCTATTCATACCATAAGTCATTGGTTTTATAACCTCATATTGTACATTGGGAAAATCAAACTCATGTTATTACTATGTATATATGGGTTGAGAAGGGTTGTATCATAAATAGGAATATTTCATTTCCATTTGAATAGCATTTCCAAATGTTTAAGATATTCTCATTCATTTGAAGTAACAAGATTTGAAAATCAAACAAGAATATGAGAGATTTCCAAAATAAACTGAAAAAGATCCTCCAGCGATTCCTGCAGAATTCCAGTGATTCCAGATGGATGATCAACCAATACTTTTACTATTGTGACACCTGATAAAAAAATTTCATTTAAGAATTTTGTCCGTCAGTTTACTCCAGATAATAACCTCTTTTCATATATTGGTATATCATATTTACACGCTCATTGCATGTGACTAACCCCCTCCAGTGTTAGTTCAATGAAAACACTGGTTTTGTGCTGTTGTGTTTGTTTGGATGCATGTTATCATGTTATCTATGTTACTGCAAGGAGAACACTGCATGTTTGCTGGCTGATTTGAATCATGCAGTGAGAGAAAGTTTCATATCCCTTTGCCGTGTTGATGCACCAAGTATTTAATTTTAAACTTCCATCAATTATTTATCTTCATCTTCAACCCAAAAATTTGTTCTGTATTCTAAAGGTTATTTCATGAAGGTATATTGAATTAATGACTTATATTATACAGTTACCTGGCTCTGTAGTCTAATGATCAATTTTTGAAAACCTCGCATGCATAAAATGCAGCATCAAATTCTTTTCAAAACACTGCCATTCATTGACATTATTTGCTCATCAAAAAACATAATCTAAATTCTTAATGAAATACATCTTTAATTTCAGTTATTATTTGTTAATTTCAATCATTTTTCCTGTTCAGCTGGAGCGGGCGGAGGAAGGGGGGCAAAGCTTAACAGGACAAACAGGTGGGATTTCTTGTCTTGTTGTTCACAAAGAAAAGGGAATAAGAATCTTTATTGAAACATAGCTATTGTGAAAAAATGGAGTTGTTCAAACATAAAAATGCCCCTAACTACCTTATGTTACCAACCCTAGAATGCTTCTCAAACATTTTATAAAACAGTATAAAAAATTCATCTTTTAAAAAAAATAAATCATTTTTACCCCTTATCTATGAAAAAATCAAATTTCTGTTGCAGTGTGAAGACAACAACGCCCTCGCTACCAAAGATTCCACAAGGTCAGCAACAAGCAAGTCCCCCTCCAAACTCCGGGGGAAGGGCACAGTCTGCTAAAAACAGGAGAAATGTCTCAGGTCTACGTAAACCCCCTAATGCCACAGCGATTACTAATGGCCACGCCCCGACTAATGGTTCTATGGCTAATGGAGATGCTAATGGACTTGCTCTACAGGGCCTCACTGTGACAGGCTCCAATGCACACGACAACACACCAGTAGAGAACCCTCACAAGGCCTTCCAGAAAGGCAGGGTAAGCCTGGGAAATGTGTTTAAACATTCTGAAATGCAGTTAAAATACAATTCTACCTGTCATAGCTATCACTAAGTTTTCAGTGAATGCATCCTAAATTCAAATGGTTTTATAAAAGTGATAATAACAATTGCTTCAGTTGTCAGTTTGCACTGTTAATTTCAATAAAAGTCCTTTTATTGCATAAGAGAATTCACCTGCAAGAAATTAGTCTCAATCACTTGCTTTACTGAATTTCAACTTTTCTGTATCAGCTTAACAGTGTAGTGCACCAGAGCTTCATGTTCTGTCACAAATCTCCTTGATGTTCCTGCTTATTGGCTGTTAGGCTGCTGCACTGAAACCACAGATTTCACTGCAATAAAGCAAAGCCTAAAATGGGAAAATGAACGAGACTGGTGCAAGTCTGGCTGCCTTGTAGGGATTTCTGTATCAGCCATGACCTTACATTATCAGTTTACTGGAGGGTTTGAATTTTCTTTCCTCAGCACGGACAAATCATTGACATCAGATCCATGATAAACGACGCTACAAGGATGAATGCAGAAGAAGGATACGATTCTAATGTAAGTAAATCCGCATTGAAAAACTTTTCCATACATTTCTTCATAATGGTTCAAATGTAATATTATTAAGAATCTATTTGAGAGAAATGAAGTTAGTAATTTGAAAATATATTAAGGTTTACTTTTTTTCATTGCTTGTTCTGTCTATGTACTAAGACAAGTATTAATATTCTTCTTGTTACTAGACATGAAATGTATGCAACTGTTTCTGGTATTTACAGGACCGGTTACTAAAGCCATTGGGTGGTTATGTCGGATACAGCAGCGAGATGAGAGAGCTAGCCCAAGTCATCAGTAGAGTATGTGTGTTAAAGACGTTTCTTCAAAATCAAGAACCCCCCCCCCCCCCCTTATTTATTCAAATATTGATAAATATCTGAAATAATTGTTTGAACATTATAGTAGTTAAAAGGGAGGTAACTCTTGATGACGTCTTGATCATAGTCCAAAGATGAATCAAAATACAAACATTTAATTCAGTCTTACAGCTAAGATGATTTAATGAGGATCTTTATAATTTTCTCACAGTGAATTCATATTGAAAAAATCAATATCATGGTGATCAATTATCTTTTTTCTTTATTCTATATTATAATAAGTTTTTTTTATACAATGTCAGGATTGTACTTTTCAGGATATATACTCACACAACCCGAATGTGAAGTGGGAAGACATCATTGGTCTAGATGAAGCCAAGCGATTAGTGAAGGAAGCAGTTGTTTACCCAATACGTGTAAGAAGATTTGATCTGTTGATGCCTTTGAACTTTTATACTTACGCTCCTCTGGAGGATGTTGTTATTAAGATATTAGATCTTCAGCACATCATGTAAATAATTGTTTGAATATAGTTCAAAACTATGTTGATGATATTTGAAATATCTATTGGCCATAAGAGATTAATGTATTGTAAATAGTTACCCATATGATGCCTTTCTTTTTCATATTCGTTCATTGTTAATAATCTATTTTAATCTATTAACAGTGTAATGAATTATTGTTGATCGCAATAGTAAGCTTTTCAATAGTAATTTTCAATAGGAAAAATGAAAACACAAAGAATCTATTAAAAGTAAGGTAAGCTATTGATAGTTTCAATGAGTAATTTTCCTTGATAAGAATTAATTTATAAAGACTAGCATATGTATTTCAAGCAAGTTTATTTGAATTCATTTAATTCTAAATAGCTTAAGCTAAGAAAAGTGTTTTTTTATGGAGCCTGCTTGCAATGGTGCAAAATGTTTCTTATAAACTTTGGGAATCACAGCTAATACATATTTCTGTGTGGATACCAAAATATTGCAATAGTGGGTCATTTTTGCAATAGGAGGTTGCAATAGAATACTGCTACAGTGTCCATTCCAGGACTGGAAAACAAGGGGGGATTAGTCGCCCCCTGGTGAAAAAAAGAGGGGGGATTTTCAAAAAGTAGGGGGGAGGGGGTAGTTAATTAGTTGCTTTTGAAAACTGGAAATATTCAGTATCTGTAACTTCATCAGATTGTATGTACGAGTTTTACACGGTATCGGTTTGTAACGAGTGAATAAACGTTAATCGATTCATGTCAGCGCTTCACCTACACAAATAATTACATGTTGGCGAGGTTGAAAACAGTATATTTATGCAAACATTTATCGGAAATCACAGAACATATTTTGTTAAAAGATATCACGCTTCTGAGTCTGAATATGAATTCTTCAATAATCAATTCGGTCCCGTAAATATGATCAACAAAATAAGAACCAAAAAAAAATATCACTGACGAAAGCATTGATGAGAACAGTATTGATAGAACCAATTATTATAACATGTTTCCAAATGAAACCTACGGTCCTACCTTCATTTTTTAAGAATTAAACTTGGAAAGCTAGAAGATCAAAACACGAGAAATTAATTGGTAGATGTTTGTATCAAGCATTATGATAGGCTTAGATTACGTGATCTTCACAGGAGGGCCAATCACAGATGGTGTTTCATTCTGATGCTATTTTTAGACATGAAATGCATCGGTAACTACTCGCCGCGAGATATGATTTTACGATTGTTTACAAGTTAATTATAGGCCGTAAAAACGTTTTTAACATCACAACATTACTCTTGGAAAAATAAAGCTTTTTTGCAGGGATTATATCTCTGTTTATAAAATACGAGTCAAAATAACTGTGCGCGACAGATCGCGCACTGACTTTTTTATGAGGGGCGATTTGATTTTTTTTTAGCGTGAATCGCGCGATCGCGCGTCCTAGATTGGACACTGCTGCTATTGCAATACTTCAATCAGTTCAATGGTCACATCCACCATTTGTTTTCCTACTTACTAGTTAGTAAGCAGAGAACTTGTGAATGCTCCCCTAATTTGACACATTCTCTGTGATCACTTTTGTCTTGTTATTTCAGTATCCACAACTATTCCGTGGTATTCTCTCGCCCTGGAAAGGGCTGTTGTTGTATGGTCCACCAGGTAGATATTTATCATATTCTATCAACTGAGCCTTTATATCCTACCCGTCAGTCTAGCTGTTATTCAAAAATCATTTGATTTCTTAAGCAGAATTTTAAGAATTTATACGTCTTAAACTTTCCATGATTTAAATAATTGATACCTTCTTAAATCATGTCTATTGATGTTTTGAGGTTTCTGAATTTCCAACTTCTTCTGTATAGAATAATCTGAAATGGGTATATACATTAGTTAACCTCAAATTCACTCAGCCAAGATGAAATTAGAAAAAAATCATTTCATATTTGAATGAACACCATAATGATAGATGATATAAAAACCATACTGACCTGCTATTAATTCATTTTGTTTTACAGGAACAGGCAAGACACTGTTGGCAAAGGCAGTAGCTACTGAGTGCAACACAACATTTTTCAACATCTCTGCCTCTAGCATAGTGAGCAAGTGGAGGGGGGACTCTGAGAAACTTGTCAGGGTGAGATCTTGCTTTTTAGTCTGCTTTCTTTTGGCAGCAGTCTTCCCATGCATGGCCTATTCTTATGCCAGCCATTATGACTTGCTAAGATAGACCTTGCCAGTATTTCCCATACTGTTCTGTGCTTGTCGCCAAGGATGCTGGGAGGGATTGCGTTAGTCCAGTGAGAAATTATATAAGAATTGCAACTTTTAACCGAAGAGGGCATTGCACTCAAACACAAATTTTGACTGGTTGGCAGCATCGTTTAAATTAGCCAGTGATGGAGACTGGTGCAATTTAAAGCCAAGTGAGGGAAAATGGTTAGCAACCTGCTTCATCAGGTTTATTGACTCACAAACTCCTGCAATACACTTATCTACAGAAATGCCTTTCGAGCATTATCAGCAGTGCCCAGATAAGATCACAGCCAAGCTCTTTGCATCTCAACATTTCATTCTCAGGCCTGGGAAAAAAACAACTATATATGAAAATGTGTTGCCACTTTCAGCGATAAGAGACATTTGCTGTGATAGATATCAGGGTATTTTGGGAGCTATGTGGATACAAATACACTTATGTAGCAAGATGTAATGTTAGTTGCCGAATTTTATCAATCTCAATGTGTATCTTTTTCTTGAGCATTTGTCTCATTAAGAAATGAGTGGTTTGATACCTTTGAAATGTAGCTTCAGCATCTAAAAAACACATTTTGACTGTTTAATGCATGTTTTGCCTCCATGAACATTCAATTTTAACCTATTACTCATTAACCATGTCACTTCAACAAATTATCAAATAACAGGAAAATTATAATTTTCCAAAGAATATTTATAAGACCTTTTTGTCCTCCTAAAACACAATATATCTGCTCTGCAGGTGTTGTTTGAGCTGGCACGGTTCCATGCCCCATCAACAATCTTCCTGGATGAGTTAGAGTCACTGATGAGTCAGAGAGGGTCACAGGGAGGGGGCAGGTGAGTGGGGATAGGGGAGATGAGTATTGTTGATCATAATTAGAAGAAAGCCTGAAAACTGTATAACAGTAACACACTGTCATTTAAGATGGTGAAATTAAGAAGTTCATGATGTTTCCATTTTAAACAAATCCTATCAGTATTAGGCTTGTGTTATTCAAATGAAAGAATATGTTATAGAAAATATTAATCATTACATTTATTTTTTGTATCTATACATTATTAACCCTTACGTTGCTGAATATCATTTTGACCAGTTTTGCCCCCGTGGCTGAATTTTCCAGCACTCGCCTCGCTACCGTTATAGCGCAATTAGCCCCTGTGGCCGAATTTTCCAGCGCCGCCAGATGCGACCGTTTTAACAACATATGGCGTGTTTACATAGCGAAATACGGACATTATCGTCGTTTTATACAACGCTAGTCGTTGAATCCCGTGTTACAAATGGATGATACTTAATTGACACTTTGAATGAAATTTCTATCACCCCTGGAACGGTTTCTACAACTGAAGTAAACTTGTTTTCAATTCGGGCGCATGCGCGAAATCAAAACGAAACTAAAGATAAATAGTTCCTCTTCACATCGATATAAAAATTATTTTTATAATATGTCTAGAACGAATTTTACAAAATTTTAAAAATTGTCTTTATTTCAAACATTATAAAATCATTTAATCACTGAGTGCACACATGCAAATTATATACGGAATTGAAGCTAATTTCTTGCTCTATATTTCACGATAAATTTTATTACGATACGCCATCCTAAACGAAAGATATAAATTACGAAAACAGGGTAGTGATACATCCCGATAACGTTCTGACCCCCACAGTAATATTACTAAGCTAATAGCCCCGGGCAAACGCACGCGCTCAGCGCGTGCAGGCGGGGTATCCCCGTTGAAACATACACTCACACACAATATAAATTGTCTTTATTTCAAACTTTTAAATCATGTTATTCGCTTTGTATACATGCAAATTATATATGGAATTGAAGGCAATTTTTTCTTTTTTACGAAGAAATAAATCATAACAATCTTTTGCACTGTAGTTAGAAGTTATTACCAACGAAACGTGGGTATAGCTACTAATAAAGTCTTTGATAATCGCCTTACCGCAACATATGTCGCATCGTTTCCACACGTTATATTTTGATGCAAATATGGGCAACTTACACATGAAAATGAAGGTATTTATTTCTGCTTTACGATGATATGAAAATAATAAATATGTACCACTTGGTTTGGAATATATAAAGTTTGCAAAGATGGTACCCTCGGGTATTTTAGAACAGATTTTGATAATTGCGACATCACTAACCGCTCCTTTATTGTCTAATTGTAATTTGCAAATTTTATATAGAATTGAAGACGATCCTTTCCTCTTTATTGTGATATAAAAATGTTGATAATGCGCTCTGCCATTAAATGGATAGGAAGTGTAAAAAGCAGTTGAAAATAAATCGCTTCTCGGTCAACAAAATATGAATAGAGAAATTGCCTGTTTGTGCGATGCGCGCCGGGTCCTTTCTGATTTTCTTGTACATACCAATTTTATATTGCAATAAAGATCATCCTTTTCTATATATTTTGATATATGAAATTGCAAAATTTACCGAGAACTTTATGTGATATAAAGTGCGAGAAAATTGTAAAAACGTAAAGAATAAACAAAAGTCACAATTTTCTTTATTCTATATGGTGTATATAATTTTTTTATATCAAATCAAAGACAATTATTCCTTCTTTATCACGAGGTAATCAATTTCAAAATACGCCTAGCTGTTGAGAAGATATGAGCGAAAGAAAGGCACATGTCAAAATCGCCGTTCAGTTTACATGATTTGAATCGAGAAATTAGCTTTTTGTGCGGCGCTTGCTGTGTCTTTATTTATTTTTGCGCATGTACACATTTTACATGGAAAGAAAGACAAGCCATAATTAGTTAGCGTGAGAAAAACAGAGTGTGCTACTCGCATCTCGCTAAGGGGACTTGCGGGCAAAGCTAATTTCATCCCGGAATATTCCGGGACCCGCATCTTAAGGGTTAATCTTCCGGCTTTATCACGTTTCTTCGATTCATTTACTTAATTTTTTCTATCAAATCTCTATTCATTAATAACTTGGTAGAACGCAGTGAGAAGTCGTGTGTTAGAAATGAAGTAGAAATGATGTGATAGTGGATGCTGTTTCCAGTGAACACGAGGGCAGTCGGCGGATGAAGACGGAGCTTCTAGTGCAGATGGATGGTCTGGCTAAGACTGATGATCTCGTCTTCCTCTTAGCGGCCTCAAACTTACCCTGGTTTGTAGATTTGTTTCTCGTGTTATCTTGATTAGATTTTTTAGTATGTTTCAAATATTGAAAAGTCATAGCTAGGGTCAAGTTGATCAATCATTTCAGTTTAAACCAATTAAGATCAAAATGATATCCCTTTAATTTTCATAGAAAATAGTTTGGTTTTGATGCATTGAAAAGAGTTGGGATCCTTGATATAAATATGCAATCCTGCACTTCAACCTGAATGGAACTATTAGCTCGAAAATAGAAAAATTCAAATTAAGCAAAAAGAAGAGGTACCCCCACCCCTATTATACCTTTATACCATGATGCTTTGTACCTAAGGATGCCAACCTAACAGGATATTTGAATTTGTTAGTTTCAATGATGCTCTAATGCTTGAACTCACACATTTCTATTTCATTCTATTGGATATCTGAATGAACAATATAACCACATGTGTTACAGGGAGCTAGATCACGCAATGTTGAGACGTCTGGAGAAGAGGATTATAGTAGACCTGCCCACAGTGGAGGCCAGGAGAGCCATGTTCAAGCATCATCTCCCACCTGTAGTTGTTGCCAAGGACGGGACTGGCATAGAGATATTGTCTGATCTCGAATATGACCAGCTTGCAAATGTAATTAAGATTTCATTTTGGCTTATTGTTTATATTCAACAGTTTTTTGAGCATTTAAGTTAAAAACATGAATCATCAGTGTATGAAACAAGGTTTTTCTGACAGTTGTTTTCTGAGGGCTGGTAACTTTTTGAGTTAGCTAGCTGACCATAGGTTAGAACATAGGACTGTACAAGCTGTACTCAGACCTCTGTGGAGAGGAAACCTTGATGGATTGAGTTTGTATTCTGGTAAAGGCAATAATTTGAAACTGATGTTCCTGGGAACATGGTTGATTTAAATGCAACTCTAACTTGTATGACTTGTGGTTAGTCCACCAGGCCTGAGCTCAGTCTATAATGTCTGGTCGTCTTCAAAATTTCCAAAGCCATGGACAATGTGTGATTAAAATAACCATCACTTTACACAGACAACAGAAGGGTATTCAGGATCTGACATCAAGCTAGTGTGCAAGGAGGCAGCCATGAGACCGGTGAGGAAGATCTTCGCTGCCCTGGAGAACCACTCTGAAGGTAGGCATGATCTCTCTTGCTTGCTGTCTACACTTGATCTTCATCTTCATTTGAAGAATTTCACTGCAATGCATAACCACAATGGTGTTGCGGACTTTGGCTATGCACCAATACTAGCAGCCATGAAATAAGTGAAATACTCTTGAAAGCGGTGTTAAACCCCAAATCATCTCACTTCAACTCACTCAAAAGATCTTTGATAAAGAGTTGAATATTCCTTTATTATATTTTCTTCATCCATTTCTTTTACATGGGAGGGAACCCTGAAATGGTTGTTTGATGTCATTGGACATCTAAGTACAGTACCCACTGTTTGCATTCTATATTAGCTTTTATACATCTTTGTGTTATTTTGCTGATGTTATAAATACAGGGGGTGCTAATAATAACTCACTCATCATTGATAGCACAATCATGCAAAACATGTATCTTGTCAATGTTCTGAGTGGGTTTTTTTTCTCCAAATTTCATCTTTGCAAACCAGACAGTTTCTTTGACTTGGTAAATCTGCAACCAATATCTTGTATTCTACCATGAAAGTGCTGGATACTCGATTCTGATTGGCTGTTTTGTCTGACTCAGAGGGTATCAATTCAGGATTGAAGTTGCTCTGTTTACCCGAAATCAGTTTACACTGTATTAATACATACATTGACTTCCGACTGTCCGACTGGCAACTTCAGAGTCGATATTCCGCTTGCAAGTGGGATTAATCTCTTTCCAAAAGGGATTAATTGTAATTGTTATCGTGTGTTTACACGGAGAGAGCAAATTGTTTTAATTTTATGTCGTATTTTGTACAAAATAAGAAGTTTGAGTGAAAAAATATTGTAAACTAAGCTTTCCGCTACTGGGCATGCAGCAGCATTCCTTCGCATACGGCAACAAAACAATGACGTCATTTCGCGAGCGCTTCTGACGTCATAAACCCTATTACGACGTCATAGTGGTCTACTGTTAGAGTCATCCATTTGCGTCATGAGGGGGTGGCGCGGTCTTTGTTTGCTATCAAAACAAGAAAAAAAGACTTTTTAAACGATTCTATATTTACATTTGTACCTCATACTAGTACGAAACCATTTCGTGAACACGCAGTATTAGGTTAACCTTTGTTAACAGTTTAATTTAAGTTCAATACTAAGACGCTAAATCCCCGATGCTGACGAGTTCATGTTTGTCTCCAGAAGTCGGAACATTTTACACTGTGCATTTCGCTATGAAAAAGAGTTCATCATTAACATCGTCATGGTAGAATGGAGATAAACCTAGTGTGTTTGAAAATCAGAGACATGTTATACTGGATTGATAGCGAGTAAATTATAAATTGAAACCGAAACCGAACGTTTTCAAACACACTAGGTTTATCTCCTATATATATATCACATGTTGTACTCTAGCTGCAAGTGATGTGGAAGATGATCTTCTTCTCTTTCTTACAGGTCAAGAGCTGCATGTTCAGATAGACAAGATCACAACGAAGGATGTACTTACTGCTCTGGAGAGAACGAAACCCTCGGCTAAACACCTCAAGGGCAAATTTGCAGTGTGGGAGAAGGAGTTTGAATCTGTCTGATGTACAGGCTCTCTAGTTAAACTCTGTATCTTAATTCCACCCAAATGCAATACTTGTGCAAATCTCCACCACTGGCTCATTTGGCTAAAAAAATGTGTCATTTCAACAAGGCTTAAATGAGCTAGTGATGGAGACTGTGCAATATTTGACTTGCAGGGGGAGTTGTACTGTATTTGACATACCCGTGAAATTATGATTGTTAGCTTTAATCTAAGCAGTGGCACATAAAAAAGTGACCCTGACAAATAGTTTCATTACAACAAGAAATGTTTGTCATGCGACTTAATTCATACAAACTATCATCGAGCTGAGAAAGTTTTGATTTTTAACCTGTTTCAAATGTATCTCCGTCCAAATAATGTTATATTCTAATGTTTACCTTCATTCAGTCTGTCTCACTTTTGTACTGATTAACAAAGATTGTCAAATGACAAACAATATCAGTCATAAAAATCTACATGAATTGTTATTAATTTGTTTTCTGGATTTTTGAGGACTTCTTCTTTCAGTCATCGTCTTTCATTTAAATGTGAACTATGACTTGCATTTGAATCAGTGGAGGATATTTTTTAAAAGGGACCGCAATCAAAACACAATCTTTGTCTCTTCTATTTCAAGCATTTCTACTTTATGTTGGTGCATAATAAAGAAAATAGTTTAAAAGCTTATTCCACATCATCACTAAGATGACTTTTGTAAATACCAAATACCAAGTGTGGGAGATGACTTTGATTAAGTAGATCCATGAGTATCATAGTCCATCAATATTTTTATGAAACTTTGTTAACATGTTATAAATATGTTTGTCAAAGAGAGGGTTTTATCTTGGTATCTTATTTAATGGAGACATTCATGTTTATACAAAAATGTCTATCCAAATAAAGCCATTCTCTTGGCTTCAAGTGTTGAAAAACTGGCTACAGCATGTCAAGGCATTGGTGAATAGTTTTAATACTTCTTTGTGAATTAAGAGGTAATCTGTCAATTCTTTTGATAATATGAAGATTGACAAATTACAGAATTTTTTCATGTAAAGCTACAAACACGATGGTATATTAACACCGGTAAAACCTTCTCTTTATTTCCAAGTGCGATCCATTCTTGGTCACAACAAAACACTGTTCACTATATACTTTGAGCTCTGTTAGTGCAAAGTTAGTCGTAAGTACCATACATTGATTTTTTGCCTTTCATTAAACTTAGCATTAAGAGGTTTGAAATTCTAGGCCCATGGGTATAAAGAAGTTAATGATTGAATCTGTGACCACTTTGTTGTGAGGCCAAGGATGGTTTGCCTAATACTAGTGCATATTTTATCTTGCTGTGATATGTATATAGAAAGTATTTGACTGCTGAACAGTTCCAGTATTATTGAAGACATTGTTTCACCTTGATGTAAGTTCAGGTATGCCGAGATTGAAGACCAGCTACTCAGGGCCTTTTCTCTTAACATTTATTAGCATGGAGAATCATGATGTGTATGGAAAGACAGTATTAAGAGCATTGGACTATCATTATCAAAAGGTTAAAAATAAAAGTTAAATGAATGTTTAGTTTAATGTAACTAGCAAATGAAGTTAGATCCTCTGAACGCCGCTAATGGCTGAAATATTGCCCAAGCGGCGTTAAACAATAACTCACTTACTAGATCCTCTGACAACATAGTTCATTTTCCTTCTGTTTTAGGTTCACCCATTCTTCTATGATAGGGACAAATTTTAAAGTAATGGCCCTCCAAAGATATTGTCTAGTCAATAGTATCAAGGTAAAAATAAAACATGAAAACAAAATTGTCTGTATATTTAAGTGTTCTTTCACAAAAATGTGTATACTAAATCAGTTATATTTTACATATTTGAAGCATTTAATTTTTGCTTCAAGCAAAAGAGCTGTTGACATTGTTGACCTAGATTCTGTGATAAATCTGTAGCTATCTTATGTGCAGTGGTTTTGATGATATTTTAATTATGTAAATATGATACATAAAAAATGACTGTTTTCAGCAACATTTTATGTGATAGTGCGATTTAGCTCTATTTCATGTAGTATTTATTTCATCTTATCTTTTCTGTTATCCAAAATGTTTTAAAATAATATCAGCTCAAAGTTATTTATTTACATTTTTTCATTTAATCTGTCATCTTGAAAGGTAAACTTGTAACTACTAAATGGTTCAATTCCATGGGATGATGTGCAAACAAACTCTTTTTAAACTTTTGTGTGTTTTTGTTGTTGTGTTGCGTTCATTACATTTGTACATCATTTTAAGTTAATTGTTTCAAAATTTCATATTTGTTGCTGTGTAATATTTAACATCATTTAGTTCAATCATGTTTGAAGCAAACATACTTTTTTTATAAAAAAATAACTCCTTAAAACTATTTTTTGTCAATTTCTTTTAAATTCTGTTAACAGGAAATATTTTCCTTAAGGGCCATTTTAGAAGCTGGATTGATGAAGAAGAACAATTAATTTCTTATGGATAGTCAACTTCTTTATTGCATGAATTGCGACGTTTCGGTGTAGATACTAACACCGATATCAAGCAAGTGACAGGAAATATGTCATTAGGTATCACTCTGTTGTATGCTTCAATTAGTGACTCTAGTCTTGTACATTTAGAAGAATATAATTCTATGCAACAATTATTTTTGTACATACCGGTAGTTGTTTAATCAAAAGTGGAAATTATTGTAAATCTTGAGAAGATTAGATCATATTGTTTGGTTAATTTTCAAACAAAGTATACAACTTTGTATGCAATTCCAAGTTAGGATTCACATGAATTATTTCGTATTTATATGTAATTTATATTAACATGAAAATTGAAACAAAATTCCATGACTTTTCTTTAAACAACAAACATTAACCCTTTATGTGCTGATGTAGTTATATGCCAGGTGTTATTTCTAACACAAACTATTCTGGGTACCCCGTCACAAACAATGGTTGTCAACAGCATGTAAAGGGTTAAACTCGTCACTCAATGGTATCACTGACTGATTTCCCATTGTGATACTTATAATATCTCCATATGTCTGCTTGCTTTACATCTGCTCCATGAAAAGAACATTCCCTCCAGAGAAATGGATTTATTTACAAGACTTTATTCAAATAAAATAAGTTGAAAGTTTCCCATGTTTGTTGTCTTTGTTTTGCACTTCTCTCATACTCATTACAAGTTTCTTGTAGTTCTTCATTTTCCCTAATCTTCTGGGTTTCTTGTGGTCGTGGTGGTTGAGCTGTGATTCATCAAGGTTTGAAGATTTGGTACTTTTTGTTGTCGTAATAATAAACCTTAACTTACAAGTTTTTTCAGATTTAAAATCTTTCTTGGCCGCACAAATTTTTCTACAAAAATGGCATATCAAGATATGTGTTGTATCATTCCAAGATGTGAAGTCACTGCATCATCACACTCCTATTTGACGCTCTAGCTCCTGTGTTTGGGTTCCAGGGTGTTTGACAATGACTTCTAGGTCTCATGTCGGACTCTCAAACATAGCCAGCATGTGTTTCTCTATTGCATGTTGAGCTGGAAAATAAATTTCAACACTGAAATGTAACATTTCTAAATTCACTGTTTTATTTATTATCTAAATTAAATATTCTTGAACTCAAAGCAACCTTAAATCAGTGTATGTGTCCCTTATGTCCTTGTATGTATCTTTAATAGAATATAAACTATGGTGGATTAATTACTTTATTTGGTTCGGTGCACTTCATATCAGAGAAAATTTGAATGCTTCTTAAAATTTTAACGTGTTCCGAGGAATAAAAGTGTCAAAATATTAAGGTATATAGAGATTCAAATTTGTTCTGTCTAGGTTTTTACTCTTTACATGGTCTGATTGCAGCTACTTTGTAGCGATGATTCTGACATCAATTTTGTGCAGACAAAACCGAGTCATTAGCAGACCAATCATGTCATCGAGTTCAAAAGAAGCTAGAATGGTGGTGATAAAGTTAACAAATGATTCACAGGAGTTCCTTGCTCCTAGCTACTGATACTGAGTGCTTTTGTAAGAGGCATTGTGATTGGTTAGCTGAATGTACGTCATTTCAAACATAAATTTCAAGGAAAGATGTGTTCTGCTCGTCAAACCACATATTTACCACTAAGGCTAATGAACCGCAATACGGTTTGAACCAAAGCTTTAGTGTATAATTTCAACCCTAATATGAGTTACTCCTATAACATAACAATACCATAAGTCTTACCAAGCTTATGATCCTGTCCAACTGCCAGATCAAAGGCAGTCATCATATCCTCTTTAGTTGCTGTAATGTCGGCCCCGAACTCCAGTAGTGTGTTGATGCAAGTTGGATGGTTGTTGTAGGCTGCGTACATGAGAGCCGTACTGCCGCTCTGCAGAACAGAGAAAAAACTTGGAGTTGACACTTTATACATCTCTAATCAAGTACACATTATTAGTCACACAGTATTAGTTGATACAGACACAATGAAAATGACCAACATTATTGTTTGCTTGCTGAATTACTTCTCATTTGGCTCAGTAAAACTGAGATTATTAAAATCACCAGTGTGTGGATCAAACTGACAATCTTCTGTTAATTATCTTACACATTTTTTTAAAATAATGCATTATGAGTTCATTATTGAGATGCTGTTGATGAGTCTTCCCTAAAATGGCATAACTTGCACCAGCCAAAATGACAAATTTGGGTCTTGCAATATTTCTCTAAATTTTCTGTGCTTGCTTTCAAGGCTGCTGTGACAGGTGTCGATAGTCAAATGAGTACTTGACTATGGTGGGAAAGGGTTCTACGCTCAAACAACAAACTTTAGCCCTTAACAGCAAGTTTCATATTAGCCTATGATGGAAAATGGCGCTAGTTGTTGCCATGTGGTTGTTCCTGAGGAACCGAAGGTAAATATAAGTCCCGAGACGTATAGTGCTAAAAAGAAGTGGTCATCCAAACCATTTCTGGGGGCGGGATAGGTCAGTGGTTTGCGCGTTCAGCTTTGGATCAAGAGGTCCGTGCTTCGAATCCCGCCAGGGGCTCGGCAACTTTGTTTGCAGAAAAGAACTGTTCTACACGCAGTCAGATTTGGGTGCAATGCTACACTGAATTTCAGTGCAGTACCATCCATGGTTCGCAGGTTCCATTCGAGACTCGCAGGTTTCAGCACAATGCATAGCCACGATGGTGTTGCGGGCTTTCTCCCTGCAATAATACTAACAGCCCCGATATAAGTGAAATACTCTTGAAAGCGGCATTAAACCCCATTACCACCTCACCTCACCAAACCATTCCATCGTATACATGTTATGAGAGCATTATCAACACCTCTTTCTCATTTTTAAACTGACCTCATCAGAACAGTTCACATCCATTCCAAGTTTGAGGAGATGCTTGACAATTTCTCTGTAACCATAGCAACTCGCAAGAAGTAGTGCATTTTCGCCTTGGTTACCGGAGAGATTGATATCTGCTCCACTCATCACGAGAAACTCCACGGTTGGCATCTGTCCATTTGCACATGCCCAGTGGAGAGCTGTTAGACCTTGTTCATCCAGCTTGTTGATGTCGCTTCCTCCTATATCATGGGGGGAAAAACATGTTGCAAAGCATTGTGACACAAATATCTATAATGGGAAGAAAAAAATATGTCAGCACTGTAATATTGCAATAATATCATGTAATTTATATCACTCCGACGAAGATGATATTTGGATAGATATTTGCCACCAATTTAATTTTCCTTTAAAAAGCTAATGTCTTGATTTTTTTTCCATGCAACATTAACTGCAGATGCAGTTCTGTTCTGTTCTGTTCTTGACGCATACTTTTTCCATACTGAGCTGGGTATAAAAGACTGTCACCCTTTCATAAAGTAACCAGACATTATTCACGGTTAGGTGAACCAAGCTAAGATCCACAAAGACATGCATTGTGAAAAAACAACAGTCTAGAAGACAGCATCGATTTAACAATCAAGAGCCTACCAATAACAAAATTGCACTGTTTATACGTCATGAGAATTACAAACATGGGATGATGGCTCAACCTATTTTGATAAAAAACATGATTCAAATATAAAGCTCTCAAAACATAAACAAACTTGCTGCATGATTACTGTTTCCTGAAATTTTATTCTGTTGAGGCAATAGAAACCTGTAGATAGCTACAAGAAGTTTATATGTGTAAAATATCAACATTGTAAACTTTGCACCTTCTTGAATTTCCTGCTGCAACATGACAAGCTCCCCCTGGGCTGACATCTGATGGATGCTCATATCTGCAATGTCATGTCATTTATTACACATATGAAGAATGAAAGGTAGTGTCATCTTTTTATTCACATATCACATTTCAGTCTGACCAGCTAAATGATTGTTTCATTGTTAAATCAAGCAATTATATATATTTCACATTTGTACATAGCATTTCTTACTATTAACATTTGTTTAAGCGCAAGTTCCTCTATTTTGTAAACACACTAAGGCAGACCATTTTTGTGATTCTTATGAAATACAATGGGTCATCAAAATTCTAACACTCTGAAGTTTGACGTAGGACTATTATCCTCGCTGTTGTAGATATCACTGTTAAATAATTCTATAGTGATATTGCACATTGTGCCATAACATCACAGGCTCACTGATGTCACAGTTGTTAAGCATGATGTCACAATGTTTTGGGTGCAGCTGCAATGGTAATAAAGGCAATTTTCATGCTTTTTCTTTGATATAAATGAGATGATAGTAATAAGATACTAAACTCAATCCCGTTTTATTTTAATCAAACTCATTAATGGTATTGACATTGCTCGCTTTTGCTAGTTCAATACCAAACCAATCACTGGTTTGATAAAATGATATTAAACCTATGCCCTACTCTTAATGACTTTTTGGTTTGAATACAACTTTTATTTCAGGATGGTTATAAGTGTGTGAAACCAAATAGAAATTGCTGTAATGGAAAAGGATTTACACAGGTCAAAAAGTTAACTATCTATATGCAAAAAATACAAAAATTGTCTTTTCTTTTGAAATGAAGCATCAATATGATTCAGTATACATACGTTCAACTATGGAAGGTGTTGTTGTTTGTACATTTCCTCGGTGGAGGTTTGTCATCACCGTGGAAGGCTGTCAATTATGAAGATCTAAAGTTATCTAATGGCACTCAAGGGGACTAAAACATTTATGTACATTATGTGAAAATTTTATTATTCAAATACCAGGACCTAGATTTTCAAAGCTCTCTAAGTGCTAAGATAGTTGCAGGCCAATGTTTGAGGGGTGGGATAGCGCAGTAATTAGCGCGTTTGGCTTCCGATCAAGACGTCAGTGGTTCGAATCTTGCCAGGGGCTCGGCAACTTTGTCTGCAGTAGAGAATTATTCTACAGACAGTAAGATCTGAATGCAATGCTACACTGAATTTTAGTGCAGTACCATCCATGGGTCACTTGTTCAAGCCGATGCTCGCAGGTTTCACCGCAATACATTGCAACAATGGTGTTGAAGGCTTTCTCACTGCAATAATACTAGCAGGCTAACAGTCGCAATATAAGTGAAATACTCTTGAAAGCGGTGTTAAACCCAGAGCCACCAAAGTTTAAGTATGGTATTTATGACTAAGTTAGCAGTTAGAGGGCTTCAAAAATACACTTCCTTGTTACTGAATAAACCTTGAAGTTTTACTAATTACCAAAATATGTAAATTCTATTTTTCAATGATCATTTGATGATCATAAAACTTTGATTACATATTCCAAGAACTGTTAATTTTCCCCTTATGTTACAATTCTATCTTTTGACAAGTTAAAATAATATATGAAAACAATTGATCCAAAAACTTGAACATATACCCTAAAAGGTGACAAGTTGAGTTTTCCGGGTGTTTCATATCTTCTAACTTTTGATGGTGACATCAGAGACTGCCCTGGCTCTCTCTCAACTCCTGAAATGTTTTAAATCACTGGCATGTTACACTGAGTTATACATATATGTAAGTTATTGTGTTAAGGCAAAGATTTGTATAGGCCTATACAAATCCTTGGTTAAGGTATACAGTGAGTACAAAAAGAATTATCAAATGTTTTTTTAAAATTCAATTACACTCAACTTGAAAAACATGTCCAAATTACTTTCTATAAAAACTATCATCGTAATTAAAATATAATGAATAATCAGTTATACATTATACTAAGATGACAGCAACATCTGAAATTATTTGAAACCATACCATCCCCAAAAGCATTTTCCACCTCCAGATCATTTAGTTCTTGGTCACTGTCAACAGGGGAAAAGAGGCGAGTGTTTCCAGAATTAGATGACATTCGCTTTAAAGGGGAGATAACTCTCCAACCCCTTTCTGGTGACTGTTTCTTTTCTACTGTATCATTCTTGGTAGTTGATTGATCGCTTTCTTGATCCATGGTTATAGAACTCTTCTGAAATGCAAAAAAAGTCAACTTTATGTACTTTCTGATGGGACAATTGCTGTATTTATGCTTGATCTTATTTCAAAACTAATAACAAGGTACACCAATTATTAGAATAACTACATGTGTAATAGATCTGAAGTGGAATGTCACTCGATCGGAAACAAAGTTTTTTTTACACTCATACAGTGAATTGCTTTTTCATGTTGTTTTCTTAAAAGTGACTTTTTGAGCCTATTTCAAAAAAATTTTATGTGTCTAAAAAAGAACCAACATACCACCTCTGAGTAAAGTTCAGATCACATCGTCACACGTCTTTAAAATGAACAAATTTGAACATGTTTGATTTTTACTTTTTTTTCAGTGAGAGTCAAAACACGGCCATTAAAATGTTAAGAAGTCGAAATGCTGCATTATATTTAGAGGAATATTAGTTGAATGACCAAGGTCAGACCCTGTGTCTGTTGTAAATAGGTTTCCAAAATTATGTTTAAGTCATCGGTGCTTGTCATTTTCCGGTTTTCGATCACAAGTGACACCTTCAACCATCTCTATGTTGAACTGATAATTCAGTGAAGTACATGATTTTATGGATATCTAATTTCTTTTTTAACAGTTAACTTCTGTTAATAAAAGTTGAATATCTGTTATATCCATAAAATCGTGTACTTCATTAATAGTACAACTTCTAGAATGCCACTAAAAGAGTTGATAATTCAGTGTAAAGATGGTAATTTTTTGGAAACAGCCAGTACTTTTTGATAGAATAACACTATCTATAAAGTTAGAAGTCACAGTGAGAGTTGCAAAGATTTTCAGACTCCTACTAACAGGGAATGGCTTACTTCATGTTGTCTTTTCCTTTTGAATTAGACTTGATAACTAGCTACGTCTGCCTATTCACAAATTGTTAAACCTAAAGCAAAAACAACAAATGTTGTACAACATCAGAACATGCATGCTCATTTAAACCTAGAACCTGTCGCAAAGCATTATCTTTCTTCTGTAATACCTCATATAATACAACTACAAAAAACGAAAATATGATTGAATTTCCTCTGCTCATATCAAACATCTTCGAAATCGCCTTTTAAATCCTTACGGACTAAATCCTTCTCAAGTTTTTACTGACGGTCCTAGAATGTAGACGAACTGCAAATTGTTATTCTTCCCATCCCCACCAATCGAGTCGCTGGCATTATTCATGATGTCATTGTGAAGTCATTGATGACACTTCCTGGCAAAATTAACTTAGCAAAAGGATCATCTTGTACAAAATGTAACAACGATAACAAACTTCAATCCCAAAAACACAATTATCAAAGGGAGCCAACTCTCCGCGCACTGCAACCCGCTAAAATATTTCATGTTGGGGAAAATGGCATGTACATTCAGTTATTTCTGAAAAGAGTATGACTAATTCCTTTGATGTTTTTTTTTCCTTTTTACCATTTCGTTATTTCGAAATTTTAAATGTTATCGTAACACTAAAAACGAAAAATAAAGCATTACAACAGTTTAGAGATGGAACTTTCATGTAGTAAAACAATTTTATTGTCTATTATATTAGAAATATATTGTTATCAAAATGATTTGGGCATTAAACTGACCTTAACTGAACCATTTCTATTCTCTATAGAATTATCAGTGAAGGGTTACACTCTATAAATTCCTTTTAAGATCGTTCTGGTAATTACTTGTTATCAATATAGCTTCCAATATCGTCTAGTTAATGTATTAAAATTGTTTTTAACGAGATGAAGATATTTGCTTTATATTCAATTTTTGCATTTTCCGTTCATGAATTGAGACACATAATAATGACTATCATCATAAGAAAGAAAGATTGCGAATTCCTGTTAGTAATGTAATGTAATATTTTTCATGTGACATAGATAAGAGCCAAAATACCATATGTCCTGAATCAATCAAGTTCAAATCGTACTCCTTTAACTTGTAATTTTATCTCTAAATTATCAAAATAATTATATCTTTTTGTTTTCCATGATGATAAAATAACAGCCATATAACTTTTAAAAAGTCGAAATTCTGAGTATTATTAACTTGAATATTAGTTAGATGACTTACTCAACACCACCAGCCCTTTGTCTTTGTGTATGCTGTATATAAGTTTCCAAAAATACGTACATTTGATTCATTGGCGCACGCCATCGTCCGATTTTCGAGCATAAATCCCGACTTTAACCTCTTAATTGTTACTAGACTTAATTGATGGGCATTAATAAGGTTATTTTCAGGAACAACTATTACTTCTCGTTAAGATAACACCATTTACAAAAGTTCACGTGTTTGACTCCAACCCCAAACAATGTTTTGACTCATTAACAAAGTCTAATATGTGTCCCTACAACAAATTCCAGTGAGCACACGGTCAACGTATCTTTGGTAATCAGGATATCAAAGATGAGTTCTTATATTACAATGAACGCATTCTATTTTAGGAATGGTAGATTATTATCTCTTTGTATCTCTTATGAATGAAATGAGCATAACATTGAAAAAAAAATGACAAAACATAGCGAGTGACGTAACATCCGTCATTTTAATTGGTTCTTTACACAAAAATATTCGTCAGTGCCTCATTAGACAGAATTCTTAATAACTAACTCCACTTCATGATTTGGTAAGTCAAAACTTAGTGTGCCTAGTACCAAATACATGTACCCGAGAAGAGTATTTCTCTGAAGTTTTACAAATGAAACAAACGTAAAAACACGTACTGTCTCAGGACCCGAGGTGGTGAGGTGAGTTGGTGTTTAACGCCGCTTTCAAGATTATTTCACTTATATCGCGGCTGCTAGTATTATTGCAGGGAGAAAGCCCGCAACACCATTGTGGCTATGCATTGCGGTGAAACCTGCGAGCATCGGCTGGAACTAGCGAACCATGGGAGGTACTGCGGTGAATTTCAGTGCAGAATTGCACCCAAACCTGACTGCGTGTAGAACAGTTCTCTACACACGGGATTCGAACCACGGACCTCCTGATCCGAAGCGGAACGCGCTAACCACTGCGCTATCCCGCCCCCCTGAGGACCCGACAACACTTCAGTATTTAGCTTCGTTAGTGTTGAACGGTGTGTTGAAATTATAAAACGAACTCGAAATATAGATGCTTGATATGTATCTCGTGAATGGCACTAACATGAACCCGCTTTCGATTATTGTAAACCATAAACATTGAACAAATTACATTGAATGTCGTTTTCTATTTTCTGTATTTGTGATATAATTCAAGCTGTTTATTTAGATAGTGTAATATTTGTCCAATGGTGTATATAAAAATCCTCTGACTAAAAAAAATTAGAAATTTTAAAAAATGTTTCGACAAGTAAGAATTCTTTAAAATAATCGGTTAAGATTACAGTGACGATGTGAATCGAGTATGGTATCCATAGCAAAAAAATATGAAAACATAAAAATATGAATATTTATAATGAATAATGTTACTGTTCTTGTATACCTTTTCTATCTGCTTGTCAATTTTGACAGATTTTAGAAATGAAAGAGTTACATTTTGGTGGTAGATATATATGATTTTTGTGTAACGTACACGTCCTGAACGCTGGTGGAGCCGGGGATTTCAGAAGCTTTGGACCTATTTCTCAACACAAACACGACAACAAGAATAATTAACACGAACGATGGAACCACGACAGCTATGGTAATTATAACTTTGTTGTCCTCTGACAACCCCCCTCCGCTCTGTCGGTCCTCGACCGGTGTTGTCGAGTGATGACGGAGAGTCATTTTCGTCACATGGTTGGAACTGATGTAACCGGAAGTGGTGATGATGATGGCCGGTTGTGAAGAAGCTGTTAAAGATGCTACTTGGATTGTTGTCAAAGATGATACTTCAGTTGCTTTAAGTGTTGTGTATGATGAAAATGTTGGTTCAGTTCCTGTAGCTCTTGAGCCGATGTTTGTTGCCTTGCTTGAGGGTGCTGATAGTGTTGTTACAGTTTCGTTCTTGTGACCACCTATGGAAACATAACATTTCATTACAACAATAATGAAATCTTTTTGCTAATACATATCCTAAAGTTGCTAATTGGCATATGAGTACGGTCAACATAACCCTCCACTTTGTCACATTGGAAAGCATTTCAAAAGATTTAAAAACTTTTCATAAATGTAAAGATAAATATCCTATATATTAATTCTATAATTCCCTGAAAACTTTTCAACCCAAATCTCCACAATCATTTTATGAGAGATTGTAAACTAAACGTATGGAATCCGACATGTAACTAAAAAAATAATAACTTAAGTCCTAGATAAAAAATTATGCTTAAAGGTAGAACTAGACAATATAGGGAATATATTAATTTATTTTCCATAAAGGTCGAGATCGAGTCACTTACAAGGCATTATCATAGACACACAATTTAAAAGGTATGCACATTAAATCGAGATGATACATCTCTACAAAGGTCATAACTATATAACAAGAAAGTGGATACGTAGTATATTAAGTAAGTGTTTGACATGTTGTTACTTACATATTCCACTTGTAACTTTGATATCGTCTATCGCAACATATCCCAAGTAGGCAACCTTTGTGGACTCGAATACTATCTGTAAGGAAGAAAACCAGCATGCGATTAAGCATTTTCAAATATACTTCATGCCACAGCAGGAATTCCATTTCGTTTTTGTCTGCCCCATTCTATTCTAAATAAGAAGTAAATACTTACCTTCATACTATTGTAAATAACGTTGGAGGGGGAATTGTTCAACTAAAAAACCCCATTAGCCTTCACTTGAATGTGTTCCCTGGGCATTACTCGGGAACCATATGAATTCTTCAAATATTAAATGATAAATCTCATCTAAAGGGTGCTGGTCTGTCATTTAGGGGTTAAAACTCCGGCCGGGGTGCCGAATATTTATGACAACAAATGGACAAATTTCAGGACTAAGTTTCTTTTCAGAGGGCAGGCATTACTCAAACACTTGGAAAGTCAAATATCACAGTCACCTTTTGGTTGCTGTTGTGTCTTTAACTTAAAAAACTCAAATGAGCCAATTGTATTTTCAAAATTCGACCTAAACAGCCAAATTTTACGACTGTTACGAGCGTTACTGGGAAAAAATACTACTTGGAAACTTAGATGTGTTATGAATGTTATCTATTTGATGTTAAAGTGCCATTTGGGTTAGAACTCAAAGATTCAAATTTATTATCTAAAATGTTCATCATATGCTTCTTATGTGTTAACCTTAAACTGTCAAAAGCTGAAGCGATAAGACGATTGTGCAATACTATGAGGATGGAGCCTGTTACTTGGAAAAATAACTTTAAAAAGTTACGATACAATATTTATAAAAAAAACCATTCTCTGTGCTATCTAATAACACAGGACAGCCTACAGATAAGATAAAACAAATGAACGCATTGAATAGATATCATGTGGTCAACTTCAGTTTGTGGCATCGTGATAGGACAGTCATAAAGATACGTAGTTTAGAAGGAATTTTGATAAACAAATATCCATATTATTGCAAACACGGTGTTGTAAATCAAATAACTGTTTGAAAGTCAGAAGTATTCATTATGACATTTCCATTTCACAGATATTACTTTACTAACATCTTTCCGTGTAACTTCCTGTTTATCAAACAGCTTGTTGTTCGAACGATATAGGATCACTATTGGTTGAAAAACTACTTAAGCAAATCGAAAGAGAGATTATACGTGGGAAAAAAGGATACGAGCAACTTCTGCTGTCAGAGAAATACTTCTTTTTAAAACAAAGGTTTTGCGGAAAAAAATCCTTATATTTACCCTTGTGTCTGTCTCCGCACACAGACTAATGTTATACACCTGCCATGACGTCATTTTGTGGTCTGTGATGGCTGCCAGGGGCACTCGTGACCCGGAAGTTACTGTATACATTTTCAATGTGACTTCCGGTGTGGACACAATTATATAGGCGAACTGGAGACACACACGTGTCTGTTTGTTGAGAGAAGGGGAGGTGAGAGAGGCTTTCAGACCATTTGCAGAGTTTCCATCCGTTCTGAGAAGTACATAGTAACCTGAAATTAAGAAAAGTACTTCATGTCGATATGTCAAAACGTATAAGCTCATTTTGTGCATTTTGACGGTAATTGCTACAACGGACTTGTATGGGGCATAGAAAGATATTCTTTACCTGTAGACACACATGTATTGACTTGCGATGAAATATAGATAAGTTTCTAAGAAGCTAAACTGTAGCAGAAAAACTTGATTTCCTGCAATAAATTCATACCATATGTTTGTATGTTACATTTGGCATTATTGCAAAACCGCTCGTATCATGATCAACAATTTTGATGAGATAGTCTTCGATGTGATTGACATCTCTGACCCCATCCGAGTATACTCTGGTCACATGTATATATACTCCTAAAACTTGTGCAAAGGTCAAGATCAGACACATGGACAATCAAGACCTGAATTGAATGATATTATGAGAAATTTACACATATAAAAAAGACTAAATATATCAATTAAACTGTTGAGCCATTGTTAAAGAATAAAGAGAGAAAGTGAAGAGCACTTATTCCTTTATTTATTCATTATTTATTGATCATCAGATTAACTTTAGATGTGTGCATTAGTTAAATGTAAATAAAATACTAAGTTTCAATTGATTTACAAGAGAGGTCCTGACATTCTGAATCTGATCTTTTTGTTGACCTCTGAAAGGTATTATGGGATGTGAATAATTCATTTTTAGCGCTATGGTCCTAGTGGCATCACGAACATAATACATGTATGCTTCCCTCTGGTACTTAGAGGCTCGCACCTGTTCCGTTTACGCTTCCATGGTCCCTGTTGATGTGTGCACCGAATAACGAACCTCTGTATCCTTTAATCCTCAACCATTCTAGATCATCTATCTTGCTTGAATTGTACCCGCATGTCTTCTGGGCCTCGAAGTCACATGAACCAGGCAAGGTCAGCCCGCCCTCGTGAACCGGACAGGTCAACACTCTAATTGTTGTTGAGACGGAAGGCCCTGGAGGTTTTGTTGTGGCTGTAGTTGTAGAGTATGTAGAGGTATGTCGAGTGCTTATGATGGAGCTTGAGGTCTTTGATGAGGTTGAAGTGGTCGCTACAGCAGTTGATGAAGATACATGCTGTGTCGTTTGCTTCCTAGTAGTAGGAGGAGGTGATGGTGTTGTGATAACCGGGTATTTATGACCGCCTGTAAGAAACAAATCTTAAATTATTATCTTTAGGTATTTAGAAGTTCGTGAGACGAACGAAAAACAATTTAAATGGAGGTACAACTTGTTTTGCATAACAACTTTCAACTTCGTTGCAAAAAGCTCGTTTCTCACTGGTCTACCAACTCTCAAAGCACTGTGATAAGAAGTTATAAATCCACTGACATTTTTTACAATTTAGGTATGCAAAAGCATTACTTTACGTTGCAATTTGTTATTTGCAATTCGTGAATGTATATAAATTGATGAGTTATTTCTTGCCCTTTCGTTATAGTTGTTAATTCATATGCATATTGTACATCAATAGGGAGTTGTTTCAAAAGCCCATGGTGCCATTGTATGTTTTTATAAGGCAATTTGAAACAGATATACAATCCTAAATTAGAAATATTTACTCAACTAAGAACAGACAAAAAATGATTTATGCAATTCATATGAGACGAGATTTTTTATGGTCATTTCGCTTTCACTAATATATTCAAGAAACAATTGAGACATCACATTGGAAATATTTGAACAACCAAGAGTTTAAAAATAAATTATTAAAAGGATTTTACTTACATATTCCACTTGTAACTTCGATATCGTCCAAAACCACGAATCCTAAATAGCTCACCTTTTTAGCCTCAAATACAATCTGAAACGGAAAAATTGCAAACGTTGACAACTTTCAAATAAAAATAATTCATAGAAATGAAAATAATGTTTAATATAAAGTTTATTTTAGGATATACAAGTTGACGTCTGTTCTCTTTACCAACAAATGATTAACGGATTATATACTCATTATAATGCAAATATCGAATGGGGGGGATACATCGCTTTTGAATGTACATCTCTGAGTAGCTAAAAAATAAAGAATACTGTTCAATCCACAGGTTGATTACAAGATATATTCCTAATTTAAATTGATACGCAATTATCTACCAGAGGGTCGTTGCACAAAACAACCTAACTTTAAGGTTAACCTTAGTGACATCCTTTAACATTGCACTAAGGCTACCTTAGTGACTTAAGGTTACCTTAGTGTTTTGTGCAACAGGACCCTGATTATTTGATATGGTTGTCTACCCAAGAAATAAATTCACATCTGCAAGATCTTGCATGAACTGTTCCCGACTTGCTATCGTAACCAATAATTTGAAAAGTGCACCATTAATTGTATTGTTTTATGAAAACGAGAAATGTCATCTTATCAATTTTGAGATGAAATCCTTTTACCCTTGTGTTAGTCTCGGCACACAGACTGACATTATGAACCTTCCATGACGTCATCTCGTGGTCAGTGATGGCTGTCAATTGAACATGTGACCCGGAAGTTACTGAGTATACTCGCAGTGTAGTTTCTTGTTCAGACACAATCGTGTAGGCGAACTGGAGACACACACGTGTTTGTTTGTTGAGTTTCCGAGATGTGATTGTGGCGGTTTTACCCGTAGCGGAATCTACAGCGTCCGTTCTGAGATACACGTAGTACCCTGAAGTTGAATATTTGGAAGTAAGTAGATACCTTAAGTTACACCTTCTTCAACACTTGCATAGGAAGAAGTTTGTAGGCTTTGTAAAAGTGGAAGTCTTAACCTGTTTTGTAGGAAAACAAAGCTAATTTAATAATATAAATTGTTTATGTAAAATAAATATACAAATAATTAGATATTGATAACGTTTAATATATCTAAAATGCATGAACATTATTTTGTGAATGTGATCCAAAGCAGCGCGTGTGCAGGACATCAACTAAATCCGTAAATTCATAAAAATAATTTGAACTACTCTTCCATACGGGTCGTGTCAGTTGACCATGGCAATCCAGCCAATCAGGGAGGGAACTAGAAAGGCATCGGCATGATTTGATACTTAGATTGACTTTGAATATTTAAATTAACTAATAGTAGTTTTACAAAACTAGTGATAAGATTCATTTGATTTTAAAGACATTGAAAACCTGGACTCTTGTTTATTGACCTACGAAAGGTAATATGTGAGTAATTCTTAAATAATTAACGGTCCCGATGTATGTTTCCCTCTGTTACTTTGAGGCTCGTACCTGTTCCGTTTACGCTTCCGTGATCCCCTGTTATATGTGCACCGAATAGTGAACCTCTGTATCCTTTATTCCTCAACCACTCTAGATCGTCTATTTTGCTTGAATTGTATCCACACATCTTCTGAGCTTCGAAGTCACATGACCCAGGCAAGGTCAGCCCGCCCTCGTTTACCGGACAGGTCAAAACTGCAAGGGTTGTTGAGACGGAAGGGCTTGTTGTGGTTGTTGTTGTAGTTGTAGGCGTCGGTCGCGATCTCAGTACTTGAAAAAATACATTATATATAAAAGTGGACTAACACTTCTATAAACTTATTTGAAATTATCTCAGCATGTTCCTCTGCATACAGAAGTGTTTTCACAAAACTAATGAATCGATATGGGAACAAAATTAGAACCTCATGCGCATATATTTTTCTAGCATGCCAATTTAAGTCTTTTGATTCCATCTTTCCTCAGCAAACGTAAACTTATTTTATTGACGTCATGGATTTTTCGTTACGTCACTTAAAAACTTCACTTTATTGCGTAATAACTGGTTGCCGAAACCATGCTAGCTAATTTATTGTAACTTAAATTTTAGGAAAGGATATTTTCAAAGGAACCGCAGGACGTTTTTTTTAAAAAACGTATTTATTCAAACTTCCCCCAATAAACAATAGATTGTGTCACAAAAAAAATCTCATTACTCATTACTCAACCCAGTCATCCGTAGAGACAAAATATAAAGTATCAAGCAAAGACACTGGCGGCAATTTTTGTGTTAAAACCTTTTAATTATATTTGATGTAGGGAAATAGAATTTCATACCTTCCCCGGCCACGGTACGTTCGTTTTAACACGTACGTTCGTTTCTATTGATTCAATTTTTTTAAATATTAATTTTCGATTTTAAATAGATCATTTTATTTATCTATAAAAACGTGCTATTGCTTCTTTTAGATAACCGCTCTTCTGAATGAAAATCAATATCGTCGTGGTTCATACTGTACATCATCACATCCATCATGCTTTGCTAAATCTTTCAAACTTTCAGGGCATTTCTTTTCGTTTCAATGTCCTCTTCATACATTTGAAAAAAATGTGTGATAGAATCCAACATTATCAATCATATCGATATATCAAACTAGATTAACAAGTATGTGATACGAATAACAAGCACTCACTCTTCGGCTCCAAGTACAACCTGATATCATCAAGGGCGATATCACTGCCATAGGGACGGGACACTGTTGTCTCGAAAACAAGCTGAAATTGGGTAGATTTATTAATGAATTAGATGGAACGTATGGAGATGACTTTAGGATAGAAGTAAAAGTACTAAAACTGTTCATAGAGCTGTATAAAGCATGTTGATATAATGGTATATCAAGTTATCCCCTATTAAATTTTTGTAACTGCAAAAAGCTTAAAAACACAAATCATGAGTTATATATCTCAGGTTGAGCGATTGTGATCGCGTTCTTTCTTTTGATATACATAAAATAGATTCAAATGAGTGTTCTTTGTGTGTAAAATCTTTGTACAAGTTTGCATCTGCAAATACTTTTTACGATCATCAACGTATAATCACAAAATCCTTTGATACAGAAATACTTCACAAAAAGCTCCTGATAAAATAAGTTTGAATTTTTGCTGCTAATGTTCTTGGGAATACGGTCTATATTATTAAGGCTGTTTTGTTTGATATACCTAGGAAAGTTCTATGTATGTATACAGTCTTTGATCAAGTTTGTGTGTCAAAACACTTTTACAATCGATTATAATCTCGGAACAAACTATTGTACTTCAATGTGTTAGCCGTGAGCTATGATTATTAAGCAAGTAACGTTATTTGAGGGCAAGGCAAATACCAGTCTTTTGTTAAAAATACCATTAGTCTACTTGTTTTAAACCATTTATCTTTATATATAAATGAACTCTGACGGATGGTTCCTTTTCATACCTCAAAAGTGCCAGGATGCAGTGTTACCGATGCTTCTTGCCAGTCGAACTTCTGACGACCATGTTTGCTCCATATCGTACTTGAATCATTCATGTTCTCAGTCAGAAGGGTCAAGCTCCCTATTCCACTGCCACTCATGTAATACCAGAAGGTCATGTTGACTGGGTTCGTGATGTTAATTTCTTCACTTCTCAGAACCGCAACAGAAGTTCTTGATGCTCTTCCGCCATTCGCATAGACATAGTGTCCAAGATAATCTATTTGGATGGAAACATAGTAAAATGATCATTAGGTTTTCTTGAGTATCCTGTTACGTCTTATCGCTTAAATTAGCAGAACTCGTCAAAGTTTAGAATAAACTGACGTAGCAGGATAATTCTTGAGGTTCGTCATACAAATATTGCAAAAAAACTTTCATTTAGATTACCTGAGCCGAAGTTTATTTGGCATTTTACCGTTTGTCGTTTTTTTCATTGAGTGTATATCTTGTGTTAGAGGCGCGGTATATTCAGAAAGCTTTATGTTATTAGTGTCTGCTAAATGTTACATTCTTTGATCATCACTCTGTTTGATAGTTTTTGTGAAATGCTATGTTAAATTCAGCTTATATAAAAGATATTAAGATATTCAACTTTATCATAATATAATATAATATAATATAATATAATATAATATAATATAATATAATATAATATAATATAATATAATATAATATAATATAATATAATAGAAAACTGTACTTCCTAACTATTTGTTATACTATGTATATGTTAATTAAATGTCTTTTCGTTAAGCCAACATCCGACATAGGTAGACAGATGTATTCTTACTGTTAAAAGTGTGATCATTGGGTGGCCCAGAGGAGAAATCTGGAGTTTTGCCTGAATGAACTGTCCAATCATATTCCGTGGTAGAAACATCTGACCAATCACAGAGCCCGTCTTCAAAGTCGCAGCTTATCAGGTTTTCAACAACTCCTTTAATTAAACATTAGAAATACAAGTTAAAACTAAAGCAATCCTTATTAAGCATTATTGTTCCTTCATCCATAATATTCTTTTCTTTGGGCTCCTCATTTGTATGCAGTCAAATCTAGACTTGATGAATGAGGACATAGATTGCTCCTTTTTATACACAGTCATGAAGCAGTACTAAAATGGTATGTGTTATTTCTGTTTCGGCACTCATGTAAAAGTACTGTTCTATTTTCATCTCAAATAAATAAATTCTAACTGGTGATTCGACACGTATGGAATCCGAATAAAATACCATAAACATCACAGAGTGTCTCTGGACGTTTCTCTGTAGAATATTATATCAATGGGTAATGCTCATTTATCAAATGCAAATCATCATTAGAAAGATAAAGGAAATGGCAAGGCCAACAGAATTGTAGCTGATAACACAGAGTTACACGCCTCATGAAATAAGATCATATAATTAACCGCTATTCAACCTTGCTGTATTACACAACGAGTAAATACATCATTTATTTCTTCCTAACATTCAATGAACCAACTCAATCTTAACGATGACAAACCACCTTCAGTGATAAACTTGTAGGTCAACGTACCAATTTGTCCTACATAGACGGCTTTGTTTACAATGTTACATGTTGATTAGATATCAAGTGACCTTATCAATCAAGGCAAGGTGACCGAAGTTATCACATACTAGTATTCCTCAATTAACTACTTTTCTTAACCTTGGTCAAAGCTGATCGCTTACATAAATCAATATCCAAGCATTATTCAGAAATGCCCATCGTTTCATCCACATCCCTAACCATCTCATTTCGATCATATTTAAATGTATCGAGAGTCTCTGATGTCAATTTCTATATTTACATATAATGTAGAAAGTCTTTATTATTTGAAAATTAAAATTTTCAATTCAATAAAAATATCAGATAATTTAGTGAACATACATGAAATGAATATCAGACCATATTTCTTTTGTAAAAGCGATGAACTAATGCTTTTTAGCATTTTACCAATGGGATGCAACATAAAGAAACCTCTTTATATATTGTTTACGATATTTCGTGCATAGGCAGATGCAGGGTTACTAAGAAGTCAAACGAACCAGTGACGTCACTCTATTGTTCTTCCTTGACACTATTTCTCGTAATTTCCCTCGAAATTGAATTAGACTAGAATTAGAATCATACTGACACGAATTATCGAATCGAATCTTGCATGAATGTGACCTAATTTGTTACCTAATTTGATTTTGTTTAAATCCACAAGAGTTGACGGTACTTTATATAACGCCCTAACGACCACCGATGCACCGATGATAGGATGATTTAGCACGGAGACTATCGGTGGTCGTGAGAAGGGCAAGCCTGACACAGCAACACGGTTTTACGAGGCGTCTTAAAGAGCCACTACGTGAGTTGTAGGAGTCATATAGATGCCGAAATTAATCAATTGTCTCATTTGATCACGAAGTATCGACTGTTACCAAAAAAAACACATTTTAAAGCTTATTGGGTTTTTTTTACAGTGACAATATGAAGGTAGAACGTCGCAATTATGATCGAAAACTGGACAGTGGCGCGCGTCAAATAGTCAAACATAATTTTGGAGACTTATCTAAAACAGCCAGGAGAGCAGTTAGGAGTTGATAGTGTTTGTTAGGTTATATAACTAGTATCCATGTATATTGGACATGATATCTACACCTCTGTGCATTTATAAGGCTGTTTTTAGATTTTCATGGAAAACCAATATTTGTCATATATATGTCTTTTGGACATGAAAAGGTAAGATGTTTAGATTTTATATCACCACATATGACATTTAGGTTCTTTTCAAAGGTAAATAATATGTTATGAAAATCACGGAGTGGCTCTTTGATGTTTCCGATCCTTTTAATTTTTCAAGATCCCATTTCCATCTCGTGTCATAATGCTTTGGAGCTACACTCCACAAAAGCAAGGATTGTAGGAAAGCCAAATTGACAATCATACCATGAAAAGATAACGCAAATCATTATGCAATTCATACAAATACAATTCTTATTACGAGTATCAGTATTGATGAACATTTAAAAGAATCAGAGCGATCTCAGCATGTGGTTTGTTTATTAACACATCATGAAAAACATTTTATATTCACCTTGAATACACAAAAAAACTTGTAAAAATGAAATACTTACCTTAAAACATATTGTCATTAAGTAAGTCTAAGGGGTTTCCAAATTAGCCTAATCATTTTTTTTAATGTACATACCTAAACTAGTTAGACAGAAGAATAGCACAGGGTATCTGCACATGTTGCCAGCAAGTTGTCGGGAAGATAAGATATGGACCCTATCTCATGAATGGGGTGATGTCCCTTCGATATTATCTTCTTTAATCAGCTGTTACATTGATCGGTTAATTGGTAGTGTTTTTAAGCAGAAAATGTTATCACGTCATTTGCTATGGTCCATTGTAAACTGAGTAACAAAAGTACCGTTATCACTTTTTCAACAAAGTCAAAGAAAATAAGAAAATTAATCACAATTTCATAGAGCAGAGTAATATCCTTTTACTTGTATGGCTGTTCATACATTTGGAGTAGTGAAATCGCTTTTTCAAACTGTAAAGAGGCCACAATTTTTAACACGTCAGTTAAAATTATACGAAATCTATAGATTTAGTTAATAACAGATGTTATCCACATATATAACCTACTTTGGCATTATTTTCTTAAAATAAACGCCATAAAACGTTGGGGACTCTCCATTCTCGACTAGTTAAGAATATTCCAAAACGATGATTTCTTCAAAAGACTGTTTTTCGGAAGCATGAAGAGATATTATGTTATATTTAACATTCTTGAATAAAAAATATATCGCGTTTTGTATGGTGACGTTTATTTTATTCTTGAGGATATAATCATAACCTCGTATGCCACTATTTCCTAAAGAATGGTTCAAAGACAAGGTATTCGAATTGTATAAAATACCAATATCATGCACATAATTGCTTGGTCATTTACATCTGACATTTTAAGAAAATAACATTATCCTATGCTCCAAGGAATGATTCGAATCCCGCCAGGGGTTCGGCAACTTTGTCTGCAGTAGAGAACTGTTTTACACGCAGTCAGGTTTGGGTGCAATGCTACACTGAAATTCAGCGCAGTAGCACCCATGGTTCGTTAGTTCCAGCCGATGCTCGCAGGTTTCACCGCAATGCATAGCCACAATAGTGTTGCGGGCTTTCTCCCTGCAATAATTCTAGCAGCCGCGAGATAAGTGTAATAAACTTGAAAGCGGCGTTAAACCCCAATTCACCTCATCCAGGGTATGATGTTACCAAAATCTGATCAATACAATGTCAAAAATGCCAAAGGGCTATGTATTGGTGGAACCAAAGACTGGAGCTAGTGTGCAGTGGACCTTTTGATTTATTCTATAGACTTTCTTTTATCTCTTTTTAACTTTCTTGAATATGTTATGACTTTAATCAAGTAACCAAACGTCTGTTATCATACCTTCTTATGTCCATCTTGGATTTCGAGTTTCTCTCCGTGAACAAATCAATCATATCCTGTAATCAGATTTACTTTGAAGCAGTCTTTTTAAAGATTGGTATACAAAGTTGACGTCTATAAGTATGATGAATTAGCACCGTGTAAAACACTATATAAAAACTTCTGACCGATTTAGGTTTTGTTATATCGTATCAATTTACGCAACCAATGTAGGGGGTGTGTCAAACTATCAGCAACTCAAGACACGCATGTGTAAGTACACAGCGTATACGAAACAATAAGGTTGACAAATGAGATTTAAGTAATGACACGAAGGGAGCTTTTTCTTAAATAGTTCAGCTTTTTTCCTTACAAAATTCAGATAAGAGCTTTGATATAGACCAATTGATATTCCCCGAATATGTGATAAAATGACTGGTTCAACTTACATTTCTGCCCATGATTGTTATTAATGTTCTAAAATGTCCATAATCATAAAAGCACAAAGACAATGAAAATGAATTACCAAGACATAGCAATTGATAATAATAGGAAACCGGGATAACTTTTGAACGTGCTGAAATGTATATGAAAATAAAAATAATAACCTTGCTTGATTATAACTTATAAATAACTTTTTTGATATTAAAAAAAATAAATATGAGTAAATGCTATGCTATGCATTGAATTAGCAACATAGGTGTACTTTCACGACTGTGGCTATGTATTGCTGTGAAACTTGCGCGCATCGGCTGGAATCTACTGGTACTGCACTGAATTTCAGGCATCAATATTATTTAGCATATTTGGCTTTTCCATTTAAACAAATACATATCGTTTTAAAAAGCAAAAAGTCTTTTCTCTGCAGCTTAGATATTCGAAGAACGATGATAATTTCTTGTTTATTTCATCTGAAACATAACATTAAATATAGTCATCATCGTTTTCTTTGAGCATGCAAGATAATTATTGAAATTACCTTAACATGGACATTGTTTGTCCATTTACCTATGCAACAAGTGTAAAATGATATTTGATACATACTGTGAAATGATATTTTCAATATTTACACTTGTGAGGAAAACATATTATGGTACAATATTATTTGATTGATTTGGCATTTCCTTTGAAAAGAAATAAAGTGCATTTTAAAGAACAAATAGAATTTTCTAGGCAGCTCAAGTAACGAAGAACGATGGCACTCCTCTTTTGTAATCTATCTGAAACAGTACAAGAGAAATATATTATCATCGTGTATTTTGTGCAAACAAAGGAGAAATTAGTTTTTTCTGTATGAAATAGATATTTAGAATTAGAAATATAAAATTTCTATTGTAATTTAGATGATCAAATTAGCTACTTGGATGTAATCAATTACCTTTTATCTTTCATCATTTTATGTGCATTGATCTCAAAGAATGCTCTGTAACTGATCATCATAATAATTATCATTACAACCATGTGCAGGTGTATGAAGAATGAAATGAGCGAAATAAAAAGAGAAAAAGACAAATAAAATGTTATAACGTAATAAAGTTTTAAAAGTTGCATTAGAACACCATGCAATACAAAAACGCAAAATGCAAAACAATGTAACAAAATGTTATACAATATAGGAGAATGTAATACAAAACTACAGAATGTAATACAATATTACAGAATATGATACAATATATGAATGCAATACAATAAGAAAAATCTAAACTATATCACAAATACAACACAGTAATATAATAACAATTTCATATTAAAGAAAACAAAAGACTATTACGTAAGTCACATAAATACAATAATATGGATAGCGTTATGAACACAAGATAATCATTTTTTTTGTATATGATTATTCTTTATATGATAGCAATGTGGGATAGATGAAAAGGAATAATCGTTTGTGAAGAAAATCTTATACAGATTTGAAACTATTCCTCTTAACAAAAGAGTCCGTTGCAACAGTTTTAGTTATCTTACTTGGTGCTGTTGAGTTGATCGAGCCCTGAGATACGGATGCAATTGTCGTCATGAACGATGTCGCATTTTGAGCAGTTGTTGCTGCCACGGTACTAGAATAGTCCTGACCACCTGGAAAGAAATTGGTATGTGGTCAGTACTAAGGCTTCGGGCTCCTGTACAGAATTTACACCCATGTGTTTACAGTTACAGAAATATTGTCACCACCTCCATTTGGTAAACTTTCGGCCTACCATGAAATTAAGGTTTTAGTGACATCAATCTCTCACGTGTTTAAAAATTTAATATACATACATAGCGTTGAAATAACATGGATTCGGTCAGGAGTTTGAGGTTAAACCTCTGAGGTAAGGTACGTTATAGTATCCCCTGAATTCAACACAACAGCAATGAAAATTTTTTGAGATAACCTACTCAAGAGGTTGGTATCATATAATCTGGTTAGGATGAGATAAATTACCCACAAGAAGTTGAGATTGCATGATCGTCAGGTTCAAATATTTTCTGGTATGCCGATGAAATTATATACATGTACCCGCATGAGGTTGATATCTCTCGTGAGGATGAGATTATATATCCACATGAGGTTAATATTTCCAACACTATGAGGATGAGATTATATATACCCGAAAGATGTGAATGTGATTTACTCTCGTAAAGATGAGATGATATACCCGCATAAGGTTGATATTTACTATACACTATAAAGATGAAAGTTTATACCCGCATAAGGTTGATCTTTTCTGTAACCTAAACAGATGAAATTGTATATACCCACATGAAATTTATAGTATCTATACACTATGAAGATGAGATTATCAATGGAGTGAGTTGCTAAATAGCGCAAAAGTCAAACGTTTTAGTACATGTAGGTACTAAGATCTTTGAATCGAAATAGAAGCCTTGGTCAGTGTGTGACGTATTAGGCAGCCACTGAAACTCCAGTTCTTTGTTTTTGTAAGCTAATTCAACAGCCAATAAGGGACAATAGCATGACCGAAAGAATTCATGAATATGAAATATGACACTCTCATGTTGTTAACTTTTCTTCTCAGTCGGTATATCCACTTTGCATTGTGACAATCCCTGGACGCGGTTTTCTCGGGTGTATTTACATAAAAAAAACGTTAAGAACTTTGGATTTGAGAGATCTAAACGAGAATAAAACGCATTGCTATATCATGTGATTCTTTAATCATTTATCGATATGAAGTATAAATTGTCTCGAAAAAAATGAAGTTTTTAATGAACGGAAACTTCTTAATTAGGTAACAAATACATATATGATCACTGCAGCGACAATTGTATCATATTTCGCAAAAAGTTTTGTTTTTTTTACTTAACCTTCGTAATAACTTAGTACTTAATTGGATGGTTCGTTTGTAGTTATCTAATCTACCTGTTATCTAATATAACATATAACACTGAGTGGCTATGTCTTTATTTATGTAACGTAACGATCATTTATATAATAACGTACCAGGCGAAATACCTACAAACATTCTATATAATCCTAAACACACCCTAAATATATCCTAATCCTAAATATATATGTCTTTTGGACGTGAAAAGTTAAGATGTTCCGATTTCATATCACCACAGGTTTGTAGCAAATGTAAATAATATTTTATGAAAATCACGAAGTGGATCGTTAAATAATGTTTCTCTCATGAGACATACCCCTCTCTTTTAGTTAGTATATGATCTTCAGTGAATGGATTACAACAATCATGTTAATTTGTGATTACAGAAGATTTAATCGATTGACAAGAATATGGAATGAAATAAAAAAGATCAAAGTTCAGTAGGCCATAAACCATTCGTCACAACCACCTTGAGACTAGACACGGTTACAAAACACACAGACACGCGTGAAAGAGAGTGGTTGATACCTACCCTCAACGGGGGGACAGCGCTTTCCATCGATGACCACTCTTACAACAGAAGGTCTAACTATTTCATCACAGAGAACACGACTGTAGCGTAATAAAATCATCCTCAAATTGGGAAAGCTGACACCGTCAACAACAAAAGGGTCGTTCCACCCTTGACCAGAGACCCTTACGATGGACGGATGGGGGACTAAATCAATTAGGTCTCTGCTCCCTTTGCTGAAGCAGACAAGCTCCCCCATATCTTCATAACACTGAGGCACCCCGTCCTCATCACATCGGGTTGCGGTGGGAAGCAACATCAGCCAGATTGAGAATGATGATAGCAAGTTCATTATCTTAGTAAACAGTTAAACCTTTCTTTATTACCTGTCCGATGATGAAGCGATTAATACGTGACTTTGGACCGGTCAGTGTAGAACTAACTACCCAGTAGTGTAAACTTGTGTCACAGCTTAACTACATCCCGCACCAATGGAATACAGACGAGGCGCGTGAGACCGCGTGCGATCATGTGTCCTAATCAGCTTAAAGATAGTACTCTTCTCTGAAAAAGAACAGACAGAGAGAGAGAGAGAGAGAGAGAGAGAGAGAGAGAGAGAGAGAGAGAGAGAGAGAGAGAGAGAGAGAGAGAGAGAGAGAGAGAGAGAGAGAGAGAGAGAGAGAGACAGAGAGACAGAGAGACAGAGGGAGACAGAGAGAGACAGAGAGAGAGAGAGTATATTCCTGCTTCGGGCCGAGAGGGGGGTTGTTTGAGCAAGGTTTGCGTAATATTTCCTCCATGTCGATGGGTGAGCACTTATAAAACGTCGGATTCTTCATTTCCGTCTGAGTATTCCTCGGCGAGCTTGATGGTTTATTATACTATGAATGGATAGCGGCGTAATTCTAGTGTCAAAGACGAGATCTTGGTTGGGAAAGTGGCGGGTTTCTCCTAACTGTTCGTTATATACACGTCGAAATGTTGAACTATGTTGTTAACCGGGCTCAATCCGATGCCATAAGGGAAATTAACACTTTCCAGTTTGATTCGGAAGTGGATGATAGGCGTCTCCACGCAGTCTTCCTACGGTTCGCATATGGAGAAATATATGTACAACATGTCGTTCTTACTTTCTCGTTCCGATTCCGTTCGCGGTTTACTGGTTTGGTGGGCGAGCCTTTTGCGTAAAATTCTCTTAAGGAGACTATCATCATCCATTCAAATGGACTGGTTGTGTCAGATACACTAAAAATCTGTGCGGTTTGTTGTCAAGAAAAGAAACTTTATTGTCGCAGCTACTGACCATAACCCATCACTTTAAATCTTTGACTTGATCAGCGCCAATCTAGTGTTGAACTTGTTAAAAAATCTCGTCAGTAAAAAAACGGTTGCGTTATCTCATTTGCATACGATCATTTCTATATCGATTCCAGGATCTAAGTACTTACTAGAAATTAAGATTTTTGCGCCATTTATAACTTATTACACTAATGTTGTAATTCTTTCAACTTCATGGGGTATAATGTAATGAAACATAGAGATTTCACCTTGGTGTATATTCGTCCTCAGGATTCAACCTCGAGAAGTGTAATAAAACATAGAGATTTCACCTTGGTGTATATTCGTCCTCATGATTCAATCTCGAGAAGTATAATAAAACATAGAGATTTAAGCTTGGTGTATATTCGTCCTCAGGTTTCAACCTCGAGAAGTGTAGTCTCAAGATCACGGGTGTAAATTTGGCTTTACTTACACCTCACGCTTTTGAGTACATGCACTGTATATATTTTAAGTAACTTTTGGACGAAGACTCAGATATTTAAACTAAACATAGATACTTATGATAACCTATTAATGAAAAGTTATTTAGAAATAAGGAAAGGAAAACGGTTGCAACTTACAAATTCCACTTGTAACATCGATGTCGTCGACAGCTACGAAACCAAAATAGTCAATCTTTTTAGCCTCGAAGACAATCTGCAAAGAATACAGGTACTCTAAATGTATGCATCAATGTTTCCACACTTGAAGAACTATAAGCTAATTGATTAATACAAAACTGGCCAGAAGCATATGCATGAATAACTCCAATGGCAATATCTGCACACAGGAGTACGTTGATGCACATGAAGATAAAGGCTTCAACAGTTTAACAAAACGGCAATGTTTGTCGAGCTGGCTCTCGCAGTCTTTATAACTGCTAACGTTCAATGATGTTCATCTAATGATACATGCAATCAATGACACACGTTGCCAAATAGTTACTACGATATAATTTTAATCTGTATAAGAGATTTGAAAAATTTGGAAATCCATTTACCCTTGTATCCAACTCCGCACACAGACTAACATTTTGAACCTTCCATGACGTCATGAAGTGGTCTTGATGGCTGCCACTTGAACACGTGACCCGGAAGGTACTGCGAACACTTTCCAAGTTGGGCAAAATCATATAGGCGAACTGGAGACAGACACGAGTTTGTTTGTTGAGGGAAGGTGAGGTGAGGGATGCTTTCTGACCATTTACAGAGTGTCCGTCCGTAGTGAGAGGCACAAAGTATCCTGAAATTAGGAAAAGTAATGGTTTTAAAGTCGATACGTCATTTAACCTCAGTGTCAATGTGCCAGTGGACAGTAATTGTTACTCCTTTTTCAGAGACGATCATTTCATCCTGTTTCACCAGCGTTCTTGTATGCGCAGTGCTTCTACAATGTCTTAATACAAATCATGGGAAATGCCTCGTATTGTTGATGGCATGCAATATATCCAGCAAATATATCATCTCTTCCTGATATCTCTATGTACAAGAATGGTGAAAAAGTACGGTGTCTACCACAACAAAACATCCAGACATAAAACTGCAAAATGACCTTAAATCTTCTGATATTGTGGCTGAGGCTTGCAGGAAAGCCAAAGCTTCTTTTCACGCACAAGGGTCCACAATCCCATTAACTTCTTGACTATGACCTCCTCGACAACTATCTCACGTCGAAGTTCGCATGGAAAAGGCTCGTGTCGGAGAGGATCAAACACCTTAGGAATCAAGAGATGTCAACACATGTTAACGACGATCCTGACTTCAAGTTCAAGTTCCTAAATCAAACATCAGTTATTGCAGCGGTTTGGACATATAATTATAACAGATACTTCTTCACACAAAACTCTCTTCTTCCTCAACTGTGGGTAACAGGTCCTCAGAACATCAGAAGGGTTTGCAGTTTGTGCGACCATGAAAACTGAGACTTGTTAAGGCTTGTCCTGATATCTTGTAACTTTCTCGAGCCTGTGTACACTGAACTCTGGAACAGACTTAACAATAACTTCCTGTTGACCTTCTGCGCAAACCCCAATGAGGTACATGATGATACATTAACACATAACCTCATTGGCAGACCTGTTGATGCAGTTCTGGACTTTAACAACAGGTGCACAGTGTATGTCATGTCGACCAGGGCAATATATAACAGAACTGCATATAAAGAGTTATAATCCATGATGTACTCCCTGAAGCAAGTCACGCTTAAAAACCGCTAGAATGTGAACATACATGAACTGCACTAACATCTCTTATATAGACTAAAACCTTTTCATTTTTCGCAATGTCAGTATCTCTAACTGTCCAATTCATGTATCCCATAATCTCCTTCTGTAGGAAATAAACATAATGTTCATGATGATAACGAACTCAACGGTCCTGCCATGGAGCTGCTTTCGCTAGATGCAATTGATTTAAATGGCTGGTTACAAATACTGCAACACGAGACATTTGGTCTGATAGATATATTGTTATTTGTTATTATATGAGCTCTACCGATACAAATACGCTGATGGGACAGGATGGCGAACTACAGAGACACCACCGAGTCGCTTTTTTTATTTTTTATTAAAACGGCCTTTTAAGTAGGGGTATCTCAACCACAATTATACCTCTACGTAGTACCTTGCAGTGCAAAGTCTTTTAATTAGATATACATGAACAGTTTTATTCCAAAGAAGTTAAGATTTCCGTTGTTACAAAGCTCAATTATGCTATATTTAGTTATAACATCATAATGAAAAATAAATTGTTATTTGACCTCAAATTTCATTTCTGAACTATATACGGATGCTGTTACTTTTCTTTAATATAAGATGACCCGATCCTTTCGAAGGAACGAGTATAAGATGAAATGAAAATCTAATACTTGATCTTAAAACATGATATCATTTTTTTTTCTGAGGCATATGGTCTAATATGTTATACCTGCATCAAATCCTTCAATGAAAGGAAAATTGTAGATACTTTCGTGTATGCAAAACATCAGTCAAGGGCCTATCAATATCAGTTATCAACAAACGGATTTTATTTCGTTTTCTTGTATTCATGCTTTGCAATCTTTGTAAGAGATTCTTCTAAAACGTAATGACAACATTCTTGCGATCCTTAACTGAATCATTAAATTACAAACTTCCATGAATCTTTAGACTTACATATCTAAAGGAAGAGTAGAATATTTCTATGTCGATTTTTTAAGGTTTCTATGAGCGTTCTTGAAAGCTCTTGAACTTCGAAGTACTTTTCTTCTCACACCTTTTTCGTAGGCCCTCCTTTCCTCACGCAATGTATCATTAACCCTTGTTTCTTTTATATCAAAACCAAATTTCTGTGAATAACTTTAACAAATGATGCATATTAACATTAATTTGCTTGAAAATGTCTGTGTTTTTAAGCTTCGTTCCAAGTCCGTTTCCGTGGTCCCCGCAAATCCCGTACCTCTGTATCTCTTAGTCCTCAACCATTCTAGATCGTCCGTCTTGCTTGAATTATATATACACATCTTCTGAGCTTCGAAGTCACGTGACCCAGGCAAGGTCATTCCTACCTCATGTCAACACTCCAATTGTGGTTGAGACTGATGCTCCTGGAGGACTTGTTATGGTTGTTGTTGTTGTTGTTGTTGTAATTGTAGGCGTCGGTCGCGTTCTCAACACTAGGACGTAAACATCACAATGAAGAACATTTGCTAACACGAATGGTGTAACTGTCGAAACGTGTATAATCCATGGAAATTGTTCATAATAACCACAGAATACTAATTCAATGAAATTGTTTGATGGCAATTCAATATAAATTACCAGACAAATTAAAGGTTTCACTCATTTTTCAAGTCTATAAAATAAAAACAAACGCAGAACAAGAAATCTGCCGATTGGTCTATAAACAGAAATTAATTTCCGATATTACCTTTAAAAAGCATCCAAATATCGGCATTTAATTTGCCCCAATACAGAAGGGAAGAGACAGGGGTAAATATAAAAAAATACACAAATGAGGAGTTAAAAGACAAGTGCATAGAAACTCTCAGTAGTCACAGGATTCACGGAGTCTGTCATCATTTGCGAGTGTGACCACCCCGGGCATCAATGCTAGCAAGTATACACCTCCTCATTGAAGTCATCAGGCGTCGGATGACGTCTGCAGGGATTCTGTTCTCTATGTTGAACAGAGCTTGCTCAAGTTCCTGCTGGTTGTTTGAAGGTGGCCCCAGCTGTCTCAAGGTAATCCCAAAGGTGTTCAATGGGGTTCATATCTGGTGAGTTGGATGGCCGAGACAAAACAGTGCCGTAAGCATTCTAGAGGTTGTCTCTAACAATTCGGTCAGTGTGAGGTCTTGCGTTGTCGTGTTGAAATATCAATCTTCTTGGCTGTTGTTGGATGAAAGGAACGACGATATGTCTCGATAAACTCGAACCCTGCCATCCTTCCTGCAAAACCTGCTCTCATCTGTAAACAGCACCCTCTCCCAGTCACGTCGCTGCCTCCGGCGTACAGTAAGTGTCCATCGTTATCTGCGGTGACAGTGTAAACGGATGAAAGCCATTCCACGAAAGTGGCGGTAGGCTCGTAAACCAAACGAAGTTGTTCTTGTGCTGATTGCATGAATCGTTTTTGGAGGTGAATCTGCCTGATGTAGCGATCTTCGGCCGCAGGTGTTACGCTCGGTCTTCCCGATATTGGTCTGTCTGTCGGCCTGTCTGCTAGTGGCGTATCAACAGCCTTCTGATGGTGGTTTGGCTGCAGTTGAAGGTTCTTGCCATTCGACGTTGGGAGGCCCCCATAGTGGATCGCTTGGTCACGTTGCGCTTGCGTAAGTTTTGGCCTACTTCGGGTGTTCTTTATGTTACTGAATGTCTGCTCTTTCCAACAAGGGTAGTTATGTCACATTGATTATCTCTTTACGTCAACATGCTGTCTAGGTTATGTCAAATCAAAGTTCATACCAAGAACTGACATATTGGTACTTTAAGTATTATCTTGACATTTCCGGTTTACAATTACATTAACCTGAAGGAGTTGTCTCTATATGCATTTACATTTTTTGCTTGAAACAGGCTCGATCTTTGTTCCAATAAAGCTCCCTTTTTATGAAATTATTTTTCCTCAATTGGATGGCGTTATAGTATAGCTGGCGGCGATTACATATAAGAGTGAGTTGATTCAGTAGACATCTCCTGAGTTCTGATGTATCGACCGAGGCTGTTTCTACGCCTCTTAAATTACATCCGTTGAAACATGTTAACATTTCCTGTTTAACCTATTGTAAACTCGTCAAATAAATCATCGAGTCCAAAGAAGTTTTTAAAGTTTTCCTTTCAGCTTAAATCTGGGAGAATGGAAACAATTACAGGAACTGATTTTTCAGTTGAAAACGTGAATTGGTCATTCACCTATTTATGTTACTGTAACAAAACCAATTCAAACTCTTCAAGAGTTGAAGATATCTGAAGAGAAACAAAATATTATGAAAGGAGTTTTTCCTTGTGTCTAATGCCGTTCACTGGTATAGTTAGGAATCTTACATGACGTCATCTCGCTGTCACTGATAGCTGCCTTGTGACCCGGGAATAACTCAGTACACATATAGGGTGACCTTAAGGGGAAAGGCTTTTTACTAATTGATCTTATACGTGCTCAATGGGATTCAATATCGAGTTCAATCAAGCATACATAGCCTCTCAACACCTCTCAGCTTGAAGTGCGATGTATTCTGGCAGCAAAAACTTTCTCGACATATTTTATAATAAACAACATCAGTAGGGAGATGTCAATGTAACTATTTTGTAGGTTTTGTTTGCGTCGTAAACTACAAACAAGGAAAAAACACCAATCTCTCTTAAACGTGTTTTTAATAACAAATTTAAATTAAGTCGCAGTATTTTATCGCCCCTGACGTTTGCAGTGAACTCCTTATTGCAATTTTTATGTTTAAAAATACGCTGAGTTTCTATCAAATTGAGTATGAATTCAAATGGTCTCAATTAACCATGTGGAAATAAAATATCTTGAAGGGCAATAAATTCGTCACACGGTGTTTTGAAAGGGTTTCCGGGACTCCGAGACCATTGCAAATATCGTATCTTCAGGAAATACGGTAACCAGCTATGTCGTTGTCTAGAAGAATAATACTCGTCGTGTAACTATTACTGCAACGTTCAAAAGAGATCCTCGGTTCATGCGAGTCTATCATCGTGTTGGTAAAAGAAACGTATTAGATGGCTTTCGTAACTCAGATTACTAAGTTGGTCATTTTATATTAAAGATTGTCTAATGAAGGGTTAGTGAAACGTAGTGTAACGTAATCTTTCTGTTGAGTAAGCACAACTAGCTCAGGGAACAATGAACAACATGTGTATTATTCGATTTTCGTCAGTTAGAGACTCGTACTTATTCAATAATACAAATACCAAATCATGTGAAATACCGCGTTATTAGTTTCATGTGCATCTTAATCGCCCTGAGCTGAAGAGCTGTTCCAGTGTACAAACTATCAACAAAACACAGCACTAACTTGTTATTGCGTGAAACATTGTCAATTTCATGGGACTTGGACTCTGCCTGTGGTCCAGAATAATCTTGTTTATCGTTGAGGCAACATGTGTGTGATGAAACATTGCAATATTATTTTAACAAATTTTTCATATAAAAGACTTAATTTCACAGTTGGGAAATAAAAATATTATAACTCTTGTAACAAATTATGTAGGAATTAGAACCATTATTGTAAATAGTGTTTATCATGACACTGGAAAACATTAAATGGTTGTTATGTAATTTCTCTTTTATCTTATCATTATGAATTATAGGAATGGACTGCACTCCACACCCGCATCGCTTGATTCATATCCATACGTCTTATTACCCTTGCAGTTATAAGACCAATTTAAATACAAATCGTTAACCTGTACGCCTGATAGCCAACACTACATGTACAAGCGTTTTTTTGAGACAGAGGCTTAACGCTACACAAATGAATGTGTGCATGTTTAATGACAGTAAAAACACACAATTACATAAAACAGCTTATTTCAATTCCACATTTTTAAAAACACGTGTTCATGAATAATGCTCCATTTCTAATCCAACGGAACTCTATGACATCCCTCTATTATACACCACATACAAGAGCCTCTCCGCATAAAGAATTCTATTTGCCTCGCGTCAGTGCCAATTATTATAATTTAACGACAGTAAGTAATTTTCAATGAAAATATATGAACAGAAGCAAAACTCCACGCCTGAATAACAGCAATACTACATGTAGTTATATTACATTCAAAACACCATAAATTCCAATTTCTTCCTCTTTCATTCTGTGAACGAAATACTCTCAAGGAATAACACTTCATTTCTTCTTCTAAAAGGAACTTTTCAAAATCCCACCATAACAAACGTCACCTCAAACACGAACTCTCCGCTTAAAACGTTTTTGATTTTCGTTAGAGGTGTCAAAACACCATTTACATGCATGATGATAAAAATTCAAGACGTATTACAAATTCATCCACAAATGTCAAATAATTCAAGTAGTTTTCAACAAACATATAACATAACCATTTATATGTACACACATGTAAAATTCGACACCCGATTAACAGGAAATCTATTTAACTAACCTCTATCAACTCAATATTATCTTCTGTTCCAAAGTTCTATTTGTCTAATAGACGCACGCTAGCCGCGGTACACTGTCTTGGTTGTCACAATTGCGGCTTCACAACTCTATGTTGCTTTCCTGTAAAACGGATTGGCATTTAATGATACTTTTAAGCTACAATTAGTCGAAAAATTACACAAATAATAGCCTCTCAACGTACTCGACTCCCACTCTCTTTGAGAACATTTGCAATTTATTCTGACGCCCGTTAACAAGGGGCACAAGCTACAACTGAGTCATGTTAATGGACATGTTCCGGCTGCTCTGTGCTTGTGATACAACGGACATTGATCCTGGAACCTCCGATTTGTTTGTTTGTCTGTATTTGATAACACTGATGATAACAACCATGAAGAACAAAGCGAATAACACACTTAACACAATGATTGTCAGTGTCTCATCATCTGATAACGCTTTGTCAGTTTCCTTTGCAACCGCTGGGGTAGGATCCTTCCGACCTGGTAATTGTCTTACATGAGATGACACAGTTATGTCGACAGCGGAGGGAGAAATGTATGTTGTAGTGTATCCTTCTTTATTGATCACATGACTACGTAAAGAGGAACCGGAAGTTGCCGTGTCAATTGCAGCAGAGGACAGGTAAGGAACGGTGCGCGCCATTGTGATTGAATATTTTGATGTTGTACTTGGGCCACGTGACGTGGTTCTAGACACGGACTGCACTGACTGTGATGTTGTTGGAAGAGATGTCAACGAAGAAATCTTTACATACGAATGTGTTGATTCGGTCGAAATCTCCTGTCTTCTTGGTGTTGTATCAACTGTGTATATTTCACCGCCTGGTAAGAAAATTAAAATCGTAGGCAAAAATGAAAACAACAAGGTTCATATTGTGCTCATATTTTGTTTACTACCCGAATCGTTCAAATTTTGAGGTGTAAGAAGCAATTATAGTCTCTACCGTTGTCTCTTAACTTTCTTTTGCTAACTCGAAACCATCGCCACGAACCATAACTAGTCTTGATTCTTGAAATATCATATTTACGTACATAAATACTACCATTCTAAATACTTTAGATGATTATCTTATATGTGATTAATGTTGGCCATTAATCTAACATATCCATAAGAAGCAAAGCGACATTGTTATTGTTTAAATTCAAGACCAATTGGTACAAACTGTTAATTGTATTGTAACGATATATCTGAAACCTTTCATTACTATGAATATTACTTTTCTATTACTCAAATTAATCCAATTCAAACTTGAACGCTTCTTGTAATACCTACATCGGCCACTCGTTATTTGGATGTCGTCTAGACCTACGAAGCCAAGGTAAGCTCTCCTTTCCGCTTCAAACTCAATCTGGTGGATAAATGCAATCAACTCAGTTGCCATGTGCCAATTGAAGATTGAAAGAATTGTACTCATCCTAGAATTGAATCAATTGTTGATAAAAAATACACCCTTTCACATTACTACCATGGTATCAGTTAAAGTCATCAACAATTAAAGTAATTTTAAAGAAACAAATATTATTGAAATCATTCACTCACCCTTGTGTCTGTCTCCGCACACAGACTGACGTTATAAACCTGCCATGACGTCATTCCGTGGACTGTGATGGCTGCCAGTGGCTCTCGTGACCCGGAAGTTACCGTGTACACTTTCAGTGTGACTTCCGGTGTGGAGACTATGATATACGCGAACTGGAGACACACACGAGTCTGTCTATTGAGGGAAGGTGAGGTGAGGGATGCTTTCTGACCATTTACAGAGTTTCCATCCGTTCTCAGATACACATAATATCCTGAAAATAAACATTGGATGGTGAGTTTATCACTGAGCTAATATTGTTTTGTAAATAAGTCGTTCAATCTGTGATTCGACTTGACAGCCTTACTATAAAAGCAGAAAGTTTTCAGATCAGTATATTGTCATTATGTTCATGATAATTTTCCTGAACATATTGTACTTCGAGTATGGTACAAAATACCTTTTCCCGTCCCGTGATCGCCACTTATGTGTTCACCAAAGATCGAGCCTTTGTGACCTGTGTTTCTTAGCCATTGAACAGAGGAGGTCTTGGTTGAGTTGTATCCGCACATTTTGGACACCTCAAAGTCACATGACCCTTGCAAGGTCACACCAGGGTCATGCGCAGGGCAGGTAAGAGGGGGATGTGTTGGAAATGATGTTGTTGTTCTTGTCGTGCTGACCGTTGTCGTCGTTGGCGTAGTCGTAGGCCTAGTTCCGAGTACTGTAGCATTACAATAGAACATGTTACATTTGTGGAAACTGACACTAAGAAGCCATTATTACAGACAAACATTTTACAACAGTCCAAGCCACGTTAAGAGATAGTTAACTTTATGGTGGAACGGCCACTCATATGCCTGATGGTCGCTACACCGAGTAATGAAAGAGAGTAAATAAGCCTGTATTATCTCTACGTATCAAGCGTACTTCGTCAATTCGTAAAAAAGATTATATGCCAACGAATGTCGAACTAGAACTGTTCTATCCCTGATAAAACATTTTTGGTAAATATGCCTATAGACATGTAAAATTCAATATTTTGAGTATGTTGATTTGAAATAAAAGATGCACTCACTTATAGGTTCTGATGTTAACCGTATGTCGTCCAGGGCTATATCACTTCCATATGGACGGGACACCGTCGCCTCGAAACGGAGCTGGAAAATAGGCATTTAGTGTAAATTGAAATAAAATCGATCAATTATTGGCATACAATATGACGATGATGTAACTAAAAGATGGCACGACATTGAATAGCTGGAATTCCATTTTGATAAACACAAGAAACTTGTTTTTCATTTTGGATCACACTTTCTTCAATTATAATGTAATCTAACTTTTACAACTTATACTACACGACACTCGCCGGCACCGACAACTTCAACAGCTTTTTCATTCAGCCACTGAAAGTTTCCGAGGTTGCCTCATGCCGGAAAAGGTAAACATTTTTCACACCCGCGATGCCTGACTCTGAGGGTTGGGGTTCAGAAGGATTCGACCCGAAAAATTACAACAGGAAATAGGATTACATGTTATTAAGGCCAGAAAATCAAAGTTACCCGAAATGTTCCTGGTTGCATTTCCACCGCAGCTTGTAACCATTCCATACCATGGCGACCCTGCCTCTCCCAGAGTGTTCTTGTAGTGTGGTTCTCCTCTCTTGATAAAGACAGGTTTCCTACCCCAATGCCGTTCATATGATACCAAAAGGTCAGGTTCACGGCCTTTATGACTTTCACGATTTTGCTCTTCAAAACAGCAACTGAGTTCATAGTAGCCTTGCCGCCCTTCGCTAGCATATAATGGCCGAAATGGTCTGCAATGAAGATAAAACAGTTATTCTTAAAGATAACCATTCTGAAAAGTTCCACTAAAAAAGTAAACACTTATTATTTTAGCATCCAATCCTCAACATTCTCTGTAGAGATGGAAAATAATTCATAGGATAGAAACCTATTCTGAAAGGATACCCTTTTGTTTACCTTGCATAGGATAGAAACCTATTCTGAAAGGATACCCTTTTGTTTACCTTGCATGTAATAGCTTCAACTATATATCTGCAGAGAGAAAAAAAAGAAATCTTTATAAAGTTACCTGTGAACAACTAAAAGTGGTAGGAATACCTTTCTTACCTTTAAAAGTGTGATCATTTTGTGGCCCCGAGGTGAAGTCTGGACTTGGTCCCGAACTAATCTTCCAATCGTATTTAGAGGCAGAAACATCTGACCAATCACATGACCCGTCTTCAAAGTCGCAGCTAAAGATGTTATCAACTGATCCTTTAAATACACAACATAAAACATCATTGAGCCTTAAACATCAAATTTTCGTGAAAGATTGACCCATATAATCATTTAATGTTATAAGTTATTTATCAATATAATCAATATAAGGCATAATGAACACATTTTCTAAAACGAATTAAGGACACGCCACCTTGAAATATGGTGTATAATGTCATAACAGAAACAAAAAAATATTTCATTGATACATTTGTGTGTGTTTACGCACCTGTGACTGGCTGCTCAGAGACGGGCGGGCTGGTGGACATTCTAACAGTTATTTGACTGGTTGATTGTACAGGCTTTACAGTCGTCAGTGGATGTGAAGGTGTTCTCACAATGGTTGATGTTTTTTTACTTTTTATTTGTAAGCCAGAACTAACTGTGCTGTGTAACAAGGGTGTAGCGGGTGTTCGAGTTGATATTTTTGTAGTGAAACTTTTCGTCGTTGTTGGCTTAGCTGTTCTTGACGTTGATGATCTAGTCATTGTAGCGGTTGTGTGTGACTCCAGGCTTCTATGTGCTGTACTTTCCGCTGTAGACGATTTGTACTTAATATCAAGGGTCACTGATGATGAAACATTGCTGATATACTGTTGATCACCTGAAGCACATGAATTAAAAAAACTCAAAACGAAAATGGTGATGTGATTGTGTTATGTCATATTTTGACAAATCTATTTCAGGAGTATAAACTTCTTAATACTACTACTTACAATTTCCACTTGTAACTTTGATGTCATCCAGACCCACGAAGCCCAAGTAATCTTCTTTAGCAGCTTCAAACTGAATCTGATTATAGAAATTAATATGAACATAAAACAAACAGCAAAATGCTTTACAGCGAGTTTAGAACTCACCGAAGAGAAATAATGAACAAGTAAAATGAAGGTGTGATGTGGAAATTCAATATGAAAGTGATTAAAAAATCTTACATTTTATGGATCACACATGCACAGTAACCTTTTGGTAACGTATCCCCTTGTGAAATTTATCCGAAAATATACCTCCATAAACAGACATTTGGAGAACCCATATCATTGAACCAGGGATCAATCTAATCAACAAATAGATTTTAAATATTGGGCTTAACAGTATTCTTGAAATTATTCAATCCATGCTTAGAGCAATACCTTTTATAAGCTATATTTTAAAATGGAGACAATGGAAACAAAGTACTTTGTTTATAATGGAGCTTTAAAAGCACTATACAAGGCATTTTCAGTCTCAAATTAATCATCCTAAGTCATATGCAAACACCTGCGCTCAATTTAGATTTCTATTGGTGCAATAAAATTATTATCATTTTTACAATTACAGTTTATCACTAATGAAAATGTTTAGGCAACCGAAGTCACAAAGGGACGTAAACTTTTTAAAGTGTGCAGAAATCGACATTATTGATGTAGCACTTCGACAAATGTTCAGCCTTTGAATATACTTTAAACTCATTACAAATGACAAAGGATGATTTTTTTTATTAAGATGCATCTGAAAATTCACCCATTTCTTAAACTCAGCATACGCATTGCTGTTGTATTTCATTGGATCGATAGAAAGCTAAAATTGGTGCTAATCGTCCCATATGCCTTAAAAAAACAAATTTGAACCGAAAATACGTGCTATAGTGCCTCAAAGATAATTTTTACATTTCATACATCTATATAGAAATGTTTCACTTGCCCTTGTGTCTTTTTCCGCGCAAAGAGTGATGTTATAAATCTTCCAAGACGTCATTTTGTGGTCTGTAATGGTTGCTAGTGACACACGTGACCCGGAAGTTACAGCGTACACATTCAGAGTAACTTCCGGTTCTGGAATCATTATATATGCGAACTTGAAACATATGCGAGTTTCTTGTGTCAGTTTAGGAGAGGTAAGCGTTGCTTTCATTCCATTTTTGTCATGTCCGTCAGTTCTTAGGTAAACATAATATCCTGAAATGAGAGAACAATATAATTGCTCATCTATTTTGAACAAATACAGTCATAGTCGTACAAATGTCCTTTTTTTCAAGTCAATAAAAATAGCAAATTTTCAAAGCAAAATTTACTTCATCACTTAAACGATAACCTTATTTTAATTTTGAATAAAAAGATATCTTTAAAGACACTAAAAAGCACAAGTGTTCAACTTAGAATTGATATTATAATATCCTAAAAATACCTTCTCCCGTTCCGTGATCCCCTGTTATGTGGACGCCAAAAACAGAACCTTTATATCCTTTATTTCTTAACCATCGGACAGAAGAGGTCTCGGTGGAGGTATATCCACACATTTTTGACACCTCGAAGTCACATGACCCTGGCAGGGTTGAACCAGGCTCATGCACAGGACACGTGAGATTTGAAGAGGTTAAAAATGTTGTTGCCGGTGCTGCTGTTGTTGAAGTTGCTGTAGTTGTTATTGTTGTTGGGATCAAAGTCGGTCTTGTTCTAAATACTGTAAGATTAATTTATGTCATAGAAATATTTTTTAACCACTAACACTGAATACAATATGATAATTGAAAATACATTTTGATGAAATATTCGATCAACCTTTTAACTAAAACTGGGTCTCACAGGCAAGGTTACTTTGTTGTTTGTGCATGTAGGATACGTGATTTGATAATCAAGCTAGATAACTGTTTTTAACTGAATAGATGATATTCATTATTGTTAATAAAAAGGGAATTGTTCCTATATATAAAATTCTGATTGAAAAACAATGTTCGTGTGTTTATTGCGATTTATTGCCCTTTATCTTACCCTTCGGCTCTGTTGCAAGTCTGACGTCATCAAGAGCTACATCACTGCCATGAGGAGTGATAACCGTTGTTTCGAACCTGAGCTGAAACATACAGGTAACACCCACCTCGTGATTTACTTCGAGATGCTGGGTCTTGTAACATGATATAAAAACTTAGCCATGCGATGTGTTTGATTATAAACCCATTTTCCAAGTCTGATTCTGACCGTGTTTCGAGAAATAAGAGTTTTAATTTTTTGACTTTATCGAGATTCGAACTCGTTCTGTCTAGGGGTTTCCTTATTTAAAATGAACGACGACTAATTCAAAGACCAAATAGACATTTATTTTAAACGATGGCAAATGGCTTTCTCAATGAAGGTCGTACTCGTTTTTTATCTTACTCTTTTAATAAAAAGTATCAATAAATGTTCATAAGAATTCTAAACTGCCAATAAGTGAACATACCCGAAATATTCCAGGACGCACAGCTACCACAGCTTGTAGCCATTCAATGCCCTGTCGGCCATGTTTGCTCCATAGTGTGGTGGACCCGTTCTTCTCCTCTCGAACAAGAGACAGGTTGCCAATCCCTATTCCATTCATGTGGTACCAGAAGGTTAGGTTTACAGTACTGGTGATGTTTATTGCTGTACTTCTCAGAACTGCAACCGCACTTCTTGAAGCTCTGGCACCGTGGGTAAACATGTAGTGACCGAAATCGTCTGAAAGGTCAACTTAATGAAATGAAAACATGGTTTTGTTATCTCGTTATAAGCACTACAGTAGTATATAGAATTTATTAACATTAAGGAAGATACGATACCGATTAATGAATACAAATATATTGATTATACGAGGGATATTCAAGAAGATCTTACCCCATTTACAAAAGTAAGTATTATTTATATTTTTTATAGTTTTAAACTAGGGGATAAATTACTTGAAATACAGTTATCGATCTAACAAGTAAATTCACAAATTACTGACCTGTGAAAGTGTGATCATGAAGCGGTCCGGAAGTGTAGTCAGGAGAACTACCGGAAGAGATCGTCCAATCGTATTTAGTAGCGGAAACATCCGACCAATCACAGAGTCCATCTTCAAAATCACAGCTTATGAGGGAGTCGACATTTCCTTTAAATAAAATGTTATTTGAATTCTCTTTTCTACACAAAAAGATAACAACAAAGATAAAATCGTCTTCATTACGATTTTCAGACACCAAAGCGTTTAAATGTAGTACCAATGGTGAAAATAGCTTATACATCTTCATTTAGGTGAAGTCCACCTAAATGACGAACCATGGAATGATTTTTTGAAATGATCAACTTTGAGAGTTAACAAATATGAAAAAAATAATTGCATTAATTGTAGTTTTTGGGAAATGACTTACCAATATGAGAAAGCAGTAAAATAAACCACGCGTGCGTCCTCATGTTTTAATATCTGATGTACCGCGTGGTTTTCTTTGTATCTTCAAGGACAGTTTCTCCTATCAGTGTTATCTGCAGAGGACCCCCTTGTACTGTACTACGTGTTGTGTTCACACCGTAGTACCATGACCCTGGGGACAGATAATTAGAGACTTCTATAGAGCATTTGTAAAGTGTGTGAATGAAGGAATCATATCTGCCCTATGTATGGTTTAGTGATAGCAATAAGGATGCCTAATCTAATCAGGTAAATCTGCTGATTGTCAATTATTGAAATATCATTATTCTTAGATATAAAGAAAATTTAAAAAACCAACTATGAAATCAAAGTTGTTGAGGGGATAATGTTGAATTTGTTTTGATAAACATACCGCACCTTTGTTTTATGTGTTGACTGAATGTACAATGTATACTTGCATGCTATGTATTTCAGCCTGTATACGTACATCTACTTATATGCTATGTATCTTTTATTTATCTTATCTTATAGCAGACGGGCTTTTATAAATGATTATGTATACAATTGAATTTCGAAAGGGAAAGTAGTAAATCGCTCAATAATGGTTTAAGAGTTGTAAGCCTACACTTACTATCAACTCATTACAACTTTTACATTGCAGGGCATGTCTGGATCTGAGCAATGTGAAGATAGATCGCAATTCTAATTAAATAATGGAAGGATGAAGGAACGAATTGATGAATAAATATGAATTTCTCGTTGGTTAGTAAATGTTTCCTAAAGTTTTTCTCAATAGAACTTTCCTTTTAGAAATAAAGCTAATGACGGATTTAACCGAGGTAATTAAAAGAATCATAACTAATCGAAAAATATATCTACGGTTAAAAGAAATGAACGGCGAAGTGAATGATTGGTGAAATGCAGTGGTTGTGTGAATAAAATAATGAAAGTTTCTCATTGCTTGTCATTTCATTAGCGTTGTTCTTTTATAGTCATTGATATTTCATTTAACCGTAGCATTTTGAAAATCGACAAGATAGAATTTTGACTTGTCAATATCAAATATACAACTCATGTATATCAAATTAAAGTTCAGTTATCTGTCACGAAATTGCATTCTCTCATAACAACAAACTTACGGGTTAAACAATATTATCAACGGAACAAATGACTTATCAAATATAACATACAATCAAGATCAACTCTGTCTTATCCTCTGCTTCATTGATAATACCACTCTCCGACTGATGAAATCTTTCAAACTGATGACCTCCCTTCGTATCTTATTGGCTAGTTATGGCATCAATCTCATTTTTACGTTTAAACGTTATGCGAACCTTCAGTTCACTAAGCCAATGGGTGGTTTTATGTTCAGCTCCATTAATCGTGATCTTTGAAACAATCTCATTGAAACTTTGTCCCTCGTACCTCGCATGAACGAAGCGAGGTACGAAGAACAAGTTGCGTGCTGATTTCATTGAGATTGTCATGGAAACTGCTTGTTACTTTAAATAATCGCTTCCCTGAAATGTGTTTTACAGTGAGAGATCAGGAGGTCCGTGGTTTGAATCCCGCCAGGGGCTCGGCAACTTTGTCTGCAGTAGAACAACAACATAATCGTCTGCCACATGAAAATTGATGAAAATGAAAGGGTTGCTCTCAATATTAAATCGTTAAGAAGTGTACACTTCTTTAACTTAATAAATATTATGAAATTAATGGTTATCAAAAACACTATAAACATCACAATATTGAAATGTTCATAAAATCTATGAAAATTGATTTAAATTTTCAATACTTTTTCAAACAGAATAGAAATTAAATGCTTTTCACAAATAAAGAGACATTCGTATTGCAATGATTTCTTCTTTGCATTTGTCATTTGGATATGAACTCAAGGTTATAAGTTGCATTGATAATGTTGAACTCAAAGATAATGCTGATTTAATGAACTGAAGTTGTATGACAATAAAGGTTAGGAAGTGAATCGCCCACACGACCATAAACATTGTCCCTGCCTTTCTAGATTGATTACAAATTTTTACCTGTATTTTGGCGCCGAACACAGTAGAATTGGTCCTATAGCTACTAGCTACTAGCTAGAACTGTTTGAACTTGTTATATTTGAGTATACCGTCTCTACTTTTTCTACACCCTGTAGCCTTGAAATAACAACAACTGTTCTTCAAAGAATCATTTCTCAGAAGTTAAATGATCCTTTCCGTAGAGGTATAAATACTTTAACTTGATTATACAACCATATCGTAAAATGTGCCAACCGAATTTCGGATAACTTTGTTGTAGTTGGCATTAACTATCGTTATATTGACAAGTGGTATAACTAATTGCTATGCTGCTTGTATCTGGAGTGTGATGTGTCAGCGAGAGGAGTTAGTTTATGGCAACAAGATTACATCAAATGGGTAGCGATAGATTATGTTTTACGAGAAAGCGAAACTGAGAGGGGGTGTTGGAATTGGAAACAAGACAAGAAAACGAATTTTGACTCTTCAAATAGGCAGAGCCACAAGTTGATATTGGTAATAATGCTCTGTTTATGAATCATATATGTAATACGATGTAGGTAACTTAGACTATAAAACCTCAAAGTTAATTTTACACAGTTGCAGTCAATAGGTAGGACTAACGGAGATCAGTACACGCAGAAGTAATGGATCAATGGTTGTGAAAGAGGGGGAGGGGGTCAGCTACTCACCAAACCACCCCAGATCCGACACAGCGTAGGTACATGGGCCTCGAAACACTTAAACTTACTTACGAACAGGAAGACGGGGACAGAAAGTTTTGTGTAAGAGAGTTACTGTATGTGAAGGCTAGAGACAACTGGAAGGAGAGAAGGCTAGAGTAACGCAGAGAGGTATTAATGTATGTTTGAACATGTATGCTTAATTCCCCAGTATAATAATAAATAGTCATTATGAATAAGGTGATTAGGGATAAGTATAGAAATGAACTTCCTATAGCTGCGTTTCGTTGTCACGTGTGTTTGTTATCTGACAAACTCAACTATACACAATAGGTTATCAGAGGGTACGTGTCCTGCTGTGAGAAGTGTAGATCATTGTGTCTGTCGTTCACAAGAGGCTCTTCATCGTTATCAGTTAATTCAATGACATATCAGAACTCACTATCAATGTTATCTGTTTTCGTAATTGATATTTTCGTGCATGTGCCAAATTAGATTATCAACTGATCAAGTCTTCGAATGAAAATCTAGAAGTGGCATATATACATTAGAAATGCAAGATTTTCTGGTTTACAATGTAATAATTGTGAAAATATATACTCCATGAATAAATAGTCCATCAGCACTTGAAAAACATGTTAGCAAAATCCTAAACTTCGTTTTTTTCGTAAGAAGCTGTTATCTAGAAAATCTTGCGTTTTATTTGGAATCAATGAGAGATACACGAGTTTGCCGTTACACATTCTTCCGTGCACAACTTCACCCAACACGCGCCCGTCTTCTTCACTGGGTGATTTTAGGCTTGCTGCACTTCATCTCTTAAGCGTACTGCTCCTGAACTTGATTGCCAGACATCACCCAAAAATTACTTAGTCTACTAATGATGAAGTCGCTGGTCACATATTTGCGCTGATCCGAAATCAGTGGTTGCGACTTGAGTTATGCCTTGCGAGTTCATGCATTACAAAACATCGATTTTTATTGTCCGATCCTTATCAAATGAGATATTTAATGTTTGAAGGTTCGTTTAGTTTAGGTAAGATAACATCATTAGTAATAAATAAATTAAATTAATTAAATAAAACATTAATATAAAAAGAAAACATACTTTTCCTGTCGATGTGATTTTCTATCGTTTGGGAAATATCTTTTATTATCGTTTACTTGAATGCTATCAATACTCTGGTTTTTCATCTAACAGATATCATCGATGGATGGGGCAGTGTCGCACAGTGCGAAAGGCCACTTAAAAGGGAGTGTTTAAAGCAACAACAGACGAAGAAGCGTCTTCAGTTTATTCAAATGAACTGTTGAAAAAGATATTAATATTTATCGCAGGTACTTTAGAACTGTTGCCACAAAGTATCTAAACATTCCAAAGAAGTTACTGTTTACAGAACAAAAAAGGCGTGCCGCCAAGGCTAAAAAATATGTGTCTATTGTCCTGCGACATCTAATTCCCAAAGATTTGAGAAGTATATACTTATAGTTATGTAAAGTGTTATATATGTGATACTTTATATGTAAAATCGTTTTAATATATTTCCCATACTTGAGCCATAACATACTTGGCTAACACCCGCCAAAACTACGCTCACTCACCTGAGAGTTTGCTGTTGTTAGCTTTCCCGTCATGAACCATCAAAACAGGCGAACACTTGCACTTTCGTTTGACATACTGTTGACGTTTTCTTATCTGTCAACGTCTTTTAATTTTCGCCTTTCCGTTCTTAGCATAAAACACTCAAATTGTGAACTTCAGTCAAATGTCTTGAGGAACTAAAATCAGAGAGGCGCTCTGCTTCGCAAAATCCTGCTTTGACTTCCGGCTAATGATAAAAACTATGGTTATCATACGTATTTTCATCAGCCTGATAAGCGATATCATCGGTGGATACAGGAATTTTGAAAAGAGGATTCAGAATCACCTATTAAAAATCAACCTTCAAAAGTGCGTTTTTAAATATATTCCGGAAAGAGGTTGCAAGCCCTCTGAACTCTTCTGGATCCTCAACAGAGTATAAACAATAGTCCCACATCTCGGTTTCATTTGATTAGATGTTAGGACAAGTAATACCAAATTAAATGTCGGGTGTATTTTTCATGATGAGATCAGATTCAGGATACCATCAAAGAGGGTCCCCTATCGAAAAGGCGTACGCGTCAACCTTTATAAAGGCATGCTTACCAATAAAAAGGGGTTAGAACCCTCTGGGTCTGTCACTGAATATTAACTTTGATAGCAAAATTCCATGGACATGGAGACGAGTCACCATTCCAACAACTTGTTAAAAAAACAGAACTCTTTACTATGCGATTTGATGTGAAATAAAGCATATACTTCAGATTGCAATGGCGATAACATTTATCATCACTCAACTGATAAAGTTTATCGCCAATTTGATTGCGTCCTTAAAACAATGCTGTGGTCTAAAATAGTATTCTATGGGCCTTTGATATAAGTCCATTTCATTAAAACAAACTTAGAGTTGATGATATAATGAATAAAATAGCTTGACAGTTGCCATGTTTACCTCACCTGGAGAGGCAGAGAGAATTAGATACATCAAAATGCGGCTTCGGTATTCGTGAAATATCGAATTTTCAACCTCGCCCAATGAGGTGAACATGGTAGCCTTTTTCATTTTTAAACTTAAATTGTTTTATTATGTGTAACTTAGTAACCGACCTCAACATGGTACAGATGGACGCGCGCACAATATAAAATGTACACTCAATGGCAACTGGAAATGTCACCATCTAAATTGCAAGATAGTATCTATCCCTCGTGGATTAAACTAACACATATTTATATCATGTCTACAGAACCAACTATCGTTATTTATGAATTTTCAAACATTATTTGGTCAGGTTTCTATGCGGGATAGAGGTTTTGGCTTGGACGTCAATTTTATTTTAGCTACGATGCATCTTTTGTCTACTAAATATTCATATTTCATACATTTTTAACTTAAATCCCAAACGTTGAAAGAACATCTCAAAAAAGCTTATGTGTTTGAAGTGGTATAGAAATGTAACAGTCAATACCCAGATGAGTAAACTTGTGTATTTCTAATTACGAAACAAGGGTTTATAAATGACATTCAAGCATAACTTTCTGGCAGCAGTATTTCGTTTGTCTCTGGACAAACAAATAGATGTCGTTTCTTTTGTCGCTGAGTGTAATCAAAAGACCTTGCTGAAAAGTTGTTTGACTATAAGGGGTCGATTGGCATTAAATGATCATTCAATTATGAAATTGGATGCTTTCCTCATTTAAGGTCTACAAAAATATGGGAAATTACCATAGAAAGATCATTACATTTTCCAGTCATCTTGGCCGAGTACGCCTATGGTGGTCAAATCGTATTTTACGGGTCCTTCAGTTACTAAATTGTCATGATTTTCATGACAACTTTACACCCAAGAAAACTAAATGACTTTCGTTCATATTCGTATTATTTATAACATATTTACTGTTGACGTGCAATGATGCTACCAACAGACACAAGCGTCTTTGAAGTTGGTTGAGAATAATTTAAAGATTCAACATAAAAAGAATGTTTAATTTTTGCTCACATGGAATTGAATTTCAATAAGCTATCTTATTTCACATTAAATTATTATAAAAAGAAGAAAGGGCAAAATTCTTTTTACTTACGACAGATCCTCTAATAGTTTTCCGAATTTACGAAAACACCTGTATGTGTTATTAACGTTTTTGCCTAATTTGATATCTATTCCCCCGCCCCACAACCGCAATGAGGTAAAATCAACTTTGATAATAGTTATGATTGGTTGGACCAGTGACAGGGTTACAGCTTTCATTAGCAATCACCAGTAATGAAAACCAACAGTTTTCTTGTTCTAACTAGCCGTAATGATCCGCCATTACCAGTCTTTTGAACGTACAATATTACAGGTAGTTTTAACAATAGTGAACCAACAGGGTTTTTAGGATAAAAATCTTCTTTATTCTTTGCCCATACAAAATGTGTCTCTATTCTTCATCAACGCAACGTTTATATCCAAAGAGGTAAAATTAATGCAATGACAGTTATTACTTGAAATATGCTTCATTTTTTTTCATCATGTATTTGAAGGTGTAAAAGTAGAGGACTGGAAATAAAGAGTTTTTACGACATGTATTATGTATATCCTTTCTTGCATGACGCCAACAATTGTCCACCAAAAAAAACCTTGTTACATGAACGATAAATGAGAGACAAACGTCTTTCTAAATCAAAATCGGAACAGAATGTTTTATTGATTAAAAGATTCTATTTCAATATTTCAAACACTATGGTTATGGAGATAATTGTTTCAACATAATCGTAGTACCGTGTCTCGTAGAATTTCATTTGTTTTAAATAGGTACAATCTATAAATCAATGTGTCAGATACGAACCATGAATGTACTGCCTACTAATAACCCGTACAACTGAATAGAAAGGGTTCCCTTTTTAACATTGTAACTGGGACAATAAACTTGTGAAACCTATATACATTACACACATTTTATAAAATATTACGAAGATTTTTCGAAAAAAGAAATTAACTAGCGAAAGAAAATCGTGAATCAAACTTGATGTTATATCACACAGTAGTGTGTTAACATGTCTCATCTTATTGCTGTTGTGGTTTGAATTAAAACATGCAGCAAAAAAATTAGATCTATTTTTAACAGCACATGAAAGTTTTCAGCTTGATAAGGTATCAACATTAGACAAAGTGAAATATTGAAACACACAAGTATTTTCAAGATAAAAATAGCAAATTATTACAGGACACTGACTAAAAGACCAAAGAAAATTAAGAAACTCGAGAACGTATTGACTAAATGAAGCGTACGTAAAATGTCTATACACAAATATTACAAATCGGTATAAAACATCATTTGAAGTAAATTCGTACATATGGTAAATATATAGTGTACATACATTGACTGCGGATACGGCATACAAGTCAAAGTTGAAGTCTTAATGATGAAATCATTGTCTGTAACACACATAGAAATTTCCGAAAACGGAACCTACAGCAAGATAAAGGAAAATGCAATGGAAAAAATGATCCCTACAGAGGTGACACTGTCAGCCCCAGCTGTGCGAACAGGAAACTTGACGTCTTCTTCGCGTTCCATGGAACAAGAACATGATTTAAAGGCACTGATGAATTTATAGAAATAAACTGAATTGATCTTTGAGTAGATCTCGAGTATATAATCTGCCATACGGCCCTTGAAGCAAGGGTGTTTCCGAACTTCACCTACAGCTGTCTTGCACTCTTCGTTGCAGTTGTATACGTCACAGTTGGCGTTGATCTGAAATAGAAAAAGATGTTTATATTCGGGCGATCTGAACTTCATTTCAAAATTAAGAATGTATATTCTGTGAAATAACATTAACAAAGAAAAATATTTTTTGGTGAAAATCAACATGGCATAAACCTACAAAAGTGAACGCGGTTTGCTTTGTTGAATTAACATTATTTAGGTATGTCTCGTCGTACTTTTGATATGGTATGATATGTAAATTCAATGCCTTAATTGACTTGGATTGTATACGTTTGATGATGTTATAGAGAAACTGATGGAAAAGTCTACAGTTGTAAATACTTTGTGTCATAAGACAAAACAATGACTGCAACTGTGTTATGGAATCAAGTTTTAACCTTCTGTTCTACAAGTTAAGTTATTATTATGTGGATTGGTCTATCTTCTTTTCTAGAAACTTGGTCATAATTTACTTATTTCATAGCTGTTGTTTAGGAAAAGGAGCTTTAAACGTTAAATTAGTAAATGATAAATATCTAATTAAAAATACGACAAAACCAAAAGCAATTGTAAGTAAATTTATATCGACAGTACTGTATTGTGTGAAAACCTAATATACAGTGCTGATCAAAATCTTTTCATACTCCACCAAAATCAAACCTGGTAATTTGGCTGGGAATTGAAACTTTCACAAAGCAAATCGTTGATCTACTTTTCACTTAGCAATGTTAAGTTTACTCTATCATATTTGGTTGAAATGTAAAGGGATGAGAATGCAGAACTTATAAAACTAACTCACATGTTCCCTGAGCAAAGAATTTATAACATTAATGTGCAAGGGATATTGCTGACTCAAAAAAACCCATATCAGTTCATTACCATAACGCCCAAGCCTAACACAACTCGAAGGCGATTATCATTATTAATAATGCTATTTAGAATTTAAATGAGGTTTACTGAAATGTGTTTCGGTAAATATATCAATAGGTTGTTAACGAAGTGAGGTTAAATCTTCAAACGATCATGTAAATAATAATTGACTTGCAGGGTGTATTGGTGTATTGGTGTATTTTTACATTTAGAAACATATTCAAAGAGAGGATGGTTTCTTAAACGATATGCAAGTCAGGTTTGCAAAAAAATATTGCGATGTGCCATGCGATTTATTCCCAAATTATAGGGATATTTAGAACGTACGTTGTTCATAAAAACTTGAAATTGAGATTTTGCATTCTACCTTTGCAAATATCCCGTAGGCGTCAGGGCGGGTTGGGCTGAATAGCTCGGTCATATTGCATCCATGAACATTGTTCATATCGGATTCGCAGAACTCCAGATCTTTAAATGTACTGCATCCAAAGGGGCCCATGTCCATATTTTCCGCCGGGTAGAAGGATATCAGACTTGCACACATCTCATCAAAGGTACCCTGACCATATCTCGTGGTCTTTGATCTAGACACAGATCTGAACTCGCACGTTGTTAGGAGCGTGTCCCCGGGTAGGAACTGATGCGGGGGGTCGTATCTGCAATATTATGTTTAATATTATTCAAAATCCTATCTGAACTATTTTCACTTATATGTAACTCTATTCCTGAAAATGTTTGTAATTAGAAATACCATATAAAACTGGAATTTGTTTTTTAAATCACGAATAATAAAGATAAAGATTGCCTTACCTCTTATCATAAATGAAACACAACCCCGGGATTTTCTCGAACCGGTTTCATAGTTTAATCGTCAGGGAGAATTAAAAGTTACAAAAGACTACATCATATATATCATTTATATGTTTGCAATAGTACAAATTCTTGTACAAATTCTTTGGGTCGAGTCAAGTCTCTTGCGGGATTTGAACCTGCATATAACATTTTCGTTTCCTTTCGTTTTTAGCAAACGATGACGTCAATGACGTTTTAAACCTTTCAAATGCAACACAATGAAAGCAAAAGAAAAAGTCATTTATTTTATCAAAACGATCCCGTCGAGACATATTTATAAACTCTTTTTAAAGCAAAGTGCTGAGAACGCGAGTGTATCAAAATAAACTAAGGTAGATGACAACTTACACGTGGACAGTAGGGTCATCGTATCTGTAATGCTCGTCCAAGCTTAAATCTCGTATTTTCTCGCCATTACGGAGGTGCTCGACGTTTTGTTTGTAGCCTATGTAAAATATATTGAAAGTTGATTACATAATAACAAATTAAATGAAAGGAAGTGATCTAGCCAATTAAACTCACAGTTTTACATTTTGGTCAACTCAAATATCCACGACTGGGTCTTTAAATTGAAATCTTAAACTCAAGAAAGTGTTGACTTAGTTCTTGACAAGATTCAAATTGAAACAGGCAAGGCTTACTTATGCTTGGTATATCTCATTTTGCTACACTATTGTATCGGCAAGCCTCGGATATTTGTAACTTTCATCAACTCGTGTTGATATATTTGATATCAGAAGACACGAGGGTGAGATTCTATTTATCATTCAAAATCATTTTTCATTACATTTGAATGACAAATGAACATTACTGAACACCGTGCTGCCCTATGACTCCAAGTGCGGTGATGTCATAGCATTGTGACGTCGTAATGTTTATGACGTCATTGCATTGTGACGTCATTACTTGATGGTATAAAACAACTGTGATGTCATATACTTGACGTCAGAGGGGCATTGTTCAAAATCTACTGCCAAAAGATATCTCCTAGGAGATATCGCTTGATCTTGCACAAGCGATATCTCCCGAGGAACACAGTTTTGGATGATAAATCTCATTTTGCTACGCTATTGTATCGTACCTAAGGAATACATGTGGCTGACGTGAATGTGAATTATCATATTTTCTTACCCAAGCGGGCACAAATATGCCGGGTATTAAAGTTTTCATAATGGTCACGGGAATTACAATTTTTCTAAAAATAACTAGAGATCTGATGTACTGACAGAACTATTTCTATTCATTCGTACAGTGAGTCCAGTGTACCCGTGCCACAGAGACTACAAAACAAACATTGTTTATTTCAGTGCTACTTGTATAGGAATGGTGATAAATTAAAAAGATAAAGTCGTGAATTTTGTTATCGAAAATCGGTTGTTTTGTCCATTACTTACGGGTAGTTAACGTCACTAAACTTTTGCTGCTGCATGGGAATTTCATTTTTTCAAATATATATATATATATATATATATATATATATATATATATATATATATATATATATATGACAATATATTAGATTTTCATTGAAAACTATCATGTCGTAATATTTGTACGTACAATCCAAGTCAAAGATCTTGAATACACAGCAAGAATTGTATTTTGAAACGTATCTATGCAAAATAAAATGGAATGATCAAACACCAAATATCCGAGACAGATATGTTATTTATCCATCTCAATATCGTACTTTATATATGCTCCTATAAGCCAAGATCTCTTTTGCCTAGCATCCAATTTTCGTTTCAGCTCATGTCATGTGATTTGATCATGACATCTCGGACGTCCCAGAAAAAAACTTTCAATCTGCCTTCTGTTCCTTTACGCCGAAAAATTCCTTACATTAAATTTGTTAAAAAAAAGAAAAGAAAAAGACAATTTTCTTCGAATGTCTGTCGTTTGTCTCTTATGCAACTCGTTAATAGTTGCGAATAAGCAAGTAAGCGAGTAAGCATTCGCTTACGTACTTGAAACGTTTTATGACAGAGTAAAATTATCTCTATAAAGCAATGTCTTATAAATACAGCCATGACAGTCTCTATTAAAAAAACACACATGTTTTAATAGATATAAATTGACATGTATACATGTACACTTTTAAATAAACGTCAGGAAGAAAACTGAGGTAGACACAAAAGTATAAACAAAGTAATAGGTGCTTGATCGTCTAATTACACGTTTTCAAGACTGTCAACTTTCAGAAAACACGCCTCCATGTACAGTCGTCTACATACCTAAGTAATGCATGTGATTTAAAGCAGTCATGAGGAATATAGGCGAGTGGATCATCTTCCTGGTACAGTGGCTTGAACACTCGTAATTGTGGACCACAGACTCCCTGCCTGGTGGAATCTCCAGAGATAGGGCACTGCTAGTTATATACCCTGCGTCGTGTTGCCGCAGCTTCTTGGTAAGATAGAGGGTAGTCCCTGAGGAGTCTGTCGTGTTAGGAACCAGTTCCGTGTTGGTCCAGTGATGCTGAATTATAAAACGTTAATTAGTTTTCCAAATTAAAAAAGAAGATTTTGAGTGAAATGTTGTCATGTGTTCGAGTTAAATATCAAACGAGAACGAATGGCCAACAATATTTGTTGGGAAAAATAATTTCGTGTTTTTTAAATTTATTGATTGATTATTTTCCTAATAATGGGATTTGGATCAAATAGCTACCTAATATAACGTAGAGTGTTTATTGCATTGATTGTTTTTTCAAATACAAATATCGTATTTAAAACTTCCTACAGCTTAAAGTCTATTCCAAATTCTCAAACCTGTTCAAGGAAATCGGTTATCACATAAAATAACTGTGAGAAGTGGTTTTCCGTGCACACTTTCCTTAGCAAGACAACAGAAAACAATGGGAAATTCAAAATCTAATCCTCGTATTTTTTTGAGTTGCCTAAAGTATCAAGCATACTAGGTTTGCAGACGATGTTTTTACTATATTCAACAAGTGTGTATTTGAAGACACATATTTATCAGTATATATGGTATTTTGGCACATAGCAAAGATAACTGAAATGTCATGATAAATCACTTTTAGGTTAAATCGTTGTATGTACGTACCTGAATGCTAAGTCTCTTGAAGATATTAGTTCCGAGTTTGAATCCTGCTATTTCTTTCCAGCATTCTCCCGGACTGCCCACTGTCCAGATCGCCAGAGGGGTGTTGCAGCCACTGGGTGCCATGTAGCACTCTTTCGGACCCTTCATGGGCTGGCCTGTAAAATGGTCAATATATAAACAGGTGGTGATATATATTGCTTCATTCGCTGTCATGGCTGGTGTAGAAATGGTAAGGTTATCAAACTAATGTTGAGCCTACGAGGCCTAAAACTTTGATCCTATTCCACTGCATAATCATATAATTAGAAATCAAACTGTGCAATATTTTCAAAACGGGTTCACTTTTGCAAAATTTTGGTAGGGAAAACCCGTCCTTTACACAATTCATTTATCAGAATTGATATTTTCAAAAGTGGGGAAAAGGGAGGGGATTGTGGTGTTCGATCTATGGTAAATTGAATTTGCTCTCTTTCAACAAAAAGCATTATGTTTATTGTTCAAAGGGTAATGTCTGATTATCAACCTGGAATAATCTAATCTGTCTCTTAAACAGCGCTTAAAGGCATTATCAAAACGCCTCTCCCAGACGCTTTCAAGTTTATAATTGGCAAATGTGGCATCACATCCATACACTTTAAGTCTGACTTACTTGTTGCATCACATCCATACACTAAAGTGTGGTGCATCACGTTTGCGTTGTCTATGTATGGCTTAGAGGCTATCAGATGATAGTCCACGCCCACTTCTAGCATGTCCAGCTCAAACGTCTGGCAAATGTACGTAGTTTCTTTCACAGGAACAGGAGTAGGTGGAAACCGCAATGTCACCTCAAAAACATCTGTACATAAAAGAATTAAATATAAAGTTCACATTAGCATTTCCTGACTTGAATTGATTGTTGATGCTTGTTTAAATATCTAATGAAAATAATTGTTTGCCCTAACTTTTGTTTTAAACACTTTTTTGAAAATCAGAATATGAACTTGATATCATAAAAGTAACATACATGTCATCTTCCTTAGTAATTAAAAGCAATATGTAAAATGATAATTGTGTTTCGTCAATAACGTTTTTACGACTTAACAAGCAGGGTCCAGATTTTCGAAGCTCTCTAAGCCCTAATATATTCGTAAGTACCATACATTAACATAGGCTTACGGCTATATAGCGCTAAGAGAGCTTCGAAAATCTGGTCCCTGTTTTTTATATTTTCAACGTGTCACTAACGACAGATGCATTTAATTTATTTCTATCGAAATCATCAAAATTTACCACAGTGCGTATCAAATTGCTTTAAGTTGTTTGTTACTAAAACATGTTTTGTTTATCGAAAACAATATAACACGGAGAAGAGTTTTGTATTCTCTTCCTAAACAACAGTTACACCTGTATCGTTGACCGCATCGCAAATGAACTCTCCGGTCTCGCAAGTGACATCTTTATTAGTCTCCTTACACTTCTCGCTTCCCCAGGGATCACAAACTCCTGTTGAAAAGAAAAGGGATGATTTTTCTGAATAGACGTTATCAACGGAAGTTCCAGCAATAGGAGGTCGTTGCCATACGGAAGAACCGAGCGCGCGTTAGCCTTCCCGTGGGCACATGCCTCTTTTTGCCCGAGGCCCGAGGATGAAGGTGTTATCTATCTTATTACCAAACGTCACGGATGTTCAGTTTAACGTCTTTCCTCGCCGTCTTCAAAGTTCTAGGCGTTTGATTGGCCACAGCGACCCAAGTAAGCTTATTAAACTAATAAGGTAATTAATTTATTGACTATTTTCTACATTAATAATTCAAATGGATAAACAAATTAATTTTAATGAAATAGAGTTTACGCGATCATTTGTTTTGTTAATGTTAACGTTCGTTGTGTTTGTCAACTTTAAAAAATCAACTTGTCCTTACGAAAACCCGAACTTCCTCTTTGTAGAACTTACTTTTGTAAAACCTAGCTTAATTTTGTAAAGCATATTTCAAAATCAGTTTTACCGTTTATATGCAATACTTAACCTGGGTGCGATATGCCTGTGGTAAAGGCAGGGAAGCTACCAACTGACCACACACAATCCGGGTCACCAAGTTCTTGACCGTTGGTCATCCCATCGCCGTCAGAATCCATCATACAGAGCTCCCTGGTCCACTGTACGGAATAAAATAACTTTGAGTCGAAATTGGGAATACAAAAAAGGCAAAGTGTCTAAACTCAGACCTCAGTGTCAGAGCGCGAGAGAAGACGGAAACAGACATAGATACATATGCGAATGAGGACACACATGCAGACAGAATTGAGAGAAAGAGAGCATTTCTTTCAATGTAAATGTTAAACATGAAAAGATAAAGTTTACCTCTTTGTACATCTCGAAGTCTTTTCCAAAGGCATTCCTCGGACCCCCACCAAGGGGCGATTTGTGGCCCACCCCCCACCAAACGTGATTTACTTTACATGGGTGAGGGACATGATCCCCATTCGGTATCCGATTTTGAAACATCTGGAAGCCCTCCACACCTGCAAATCCAACCAACACTAGCGCGGTGAACCATATCTTCAGCATGGTAGATATCGGCTGTAACAAAAAATGAACATGTATTCTTTCAACAATATCAAATTAGGGTATCAAATGGGATCTACGTGACAACTCTGTAAACAAAATGTATAAAATGTAAGAGAAAAGCATTCAAGAACCTGTAAGATACCCGGCATTCATTCGGTTTTCCAGAAAAACTAACCTGCATCTTATAATTACGAGCAGTTATTCAATTAGAGAAACAAAGTCTGACTTTGTGTGCAAGAAAACCTGTGGTCGTTTTTCACGAGCACAATACCCTGCATTCTCATATATAGGTCCCTGGTGTCGGTTTTCACTAAAATTATCCCGCATTCTCACGGGCACCCCGTGTCGTTTTTCACGAGAACAATACATCGTATTCTCATTTGGACCAGGTGTCGTTTTCAAGGAGAAAAATACCCCGCATTCTTATAGGGACCCGGTGTTGTTTTTCACGGTAATAACATTCTGCATTCTCATAGGGACACTGTGTCGATTTTAAGGACAAAAATACAACGCATTCTGATTGGGACATAGACTAAAATTTAGTCTATGAAAAATTTTAATAATTTACCGTTCCTTCATCCATAATTTGTTTTTTTGGGGCTTCAGTCAATCTAGACTTGCTGAATGTGGACCTTGACTGTCTTAAAGGCTCCTTTACATACACAGTCATGAAGCAGGACTAATAGGGACCCAGTGGAGTTTTTCACGGAAATATACCACATTTTCATAGGGATCCGATGACGTCTCTTGACGCCAAATTGACCCGGATTCCCTTAGAGACCCGATATTGTTTCTTTCATGTGAAATATATCGCCCTGATTTTCTCAGAGACTCCGTACGTGTTTCCTTCACGAGAACAATGACGGTGGCTATTTGAAACACGGTGTCATTTGTTTGACAAAATTAGCCATAATTTTGTTCTCAACGAGAGGCCCAATTCTCTCGAAGACCCGATGTCGTTTCTTCAAATGAACAATAGTTCGGATTCCTTTCGAGACCGAGTATATTAAATAGTTTCACGACGAAAATATCCCGGCATTTCATACAAATACAGACACTATGACTTGCGTAATGATACGTGGCCATGTGATGAACATGTTTCTGAATATGATAAAACAAAAACATGATAATTAAAACAAAGGTTTTTACTTGAACGGAGTTTTATCCAAAAGGAAAGATCATTGTTCTAACAACACTCACATACTGACATAGTTACATCCTTTGTTTGTATGAACGCAAGTGATTTATTCTGGTTCCCCCTGTCTGACACGCTGCGCTATGACTTGATTAGCTGGTAGAACAGACTCTGGGTACCAGAACGGCGTGTAAGTAAGCCAAATAGAGTTACGTCCCCTCTTGAGCTCTTGCATTGACAACAATTCATCATTTTTTAAAAATAACGTGGTCAAATGAGGTTTACAATTATGAAATTGATTTTTTTATCTTAACATGAAACAAAGAATTCTATTCATAGAATGTTTCATAAGTCATTTACTTTAATATTTCCGTAGAAGAATATTTCGTTGAAATACCTTTTTCATTGGATATGTACATGTACATTACATATCTTTGGTTTTTTTTGTTATTACCTCATTTACAATCATCAAAGTGATAAAAACTAGTTTCTATAAGAAGAGGTAAACGTTTAAGTTAATGAGTACACATTTAAGATTCGCAATACGACAGTGCTTTAGATCTACAGTAAAACCTCACTATATAAAGTAACTTGAGTGACCCTAGCTAGCTCCAAATATTTATCCTTATCAGGAACGCCGGTACCAGAAAAAGGGAGTTCTAGAAAAACTTTATACTGGAGATGCTATGACGTAAAGTTAAAGGTAATTTACTTCATTAAAAATCCGTAAAAGGCGATACAAAAGGTCTGAATGAACGTTGCTCCCATGCTTATTTAAAGACCTAAATACAGAGAAATAATTAAATTATCGAATAGGAATCTTAACGTACAAAGTAAGGAGATTAACATTTCGTCAATTTATCATAACAGAGGACAACGTTATGTTTCTTTAAACCAAGCCACGTACATGACATTTTATCAAACATATCCTACAAATATAACTGGGGTTTACAAAGTGAACTTAGGTCAGGTTTGATATTAGCTATTAGTTTTGCCTTGACGACTGGCCGATACAGGTTACTTCCAAGAGGGCTTACCCAGTACACCTAAAGAGGGCCTTTCACATAAACTATCTTTTAAGTAAATGCATGTTAAATATGGAAATCTTTCACGCCCTACCCTCGAAGTAAAGTCTCAAATGTTGAGACAACGGTGTTGATTTTAGGGATTATGACAATGTTTTGCGGCTAACCAAACATGAAATATATTTTTAGGAAACGAAACAAGATATTAAAGTATATTTAATATATTTTGTAAATAATACGTCTATGTTAAGCTCAGTCCCATGGTGAGATTTTACACATGCCTTTCAGAGTTAAATGTTTGAGAATATTTTATGGGTATTTTTCTCTATTCATAATATATGGTCCTCGATGTTTTCTTCGGGTGGTCTTTATGTGGGTAGCTGTTGTAAGTTTGGCTTTTCTCTTGTTGTTTTTAATATTTTCAGTAACATCCATCCCGTCTGTGTTGACAAAAGAATATTGATATGGTGATTTCTTCTTTTGCGGATGGAATATGAAGTCTTAACTGATTTCACTGCAAAACATTGTACACGAACTTTTTAAAGATATTATATCCCAGTTTTGTATCCGACTTCAATCCCCATTTTCATAAAGACAATACATTCAAGTAAATAAAACACCAAACAGAGTTTCGATTCGTCCTTTAATTAAAAAGATATAACGGTTCAAAGTGCGTAGAAATTGGCCACCTCGAAAGCCCAATTAAAAAAGTCCCTAGTGGCCTGAGCTTTCCTTCGGCTGATGTGACGTAATAGACAGGACTCGCTCCGCGTTTGTTCGTAAACAAGTATATATCAATGCAGATATGGGTCGCATTCGTCTACGTTTTCATTGAGAATGAGACATGCCTTCTTCATGCGTTGCTGCCAACTGTACTAATAAGAAATCAGGAGACATTCAACTGCATCAGTTTCCGAAGGATCATGTCCAATTCGCGAATTGGACAAAGTTTGTTAGTCAGAAAAGAGCGAAGTGGAGTCCCAATAACAGGTCTGTCATCTGCTCCGATCATTTCATAGAGGACTGTTATGATCTTTCCTACGATTTCAAAACGGACTTTGGACTTCCCACAAAGGAAAAGACTCGTCAAAAATGCCGTACCAACAGTTAATAAACAGATAAAGATGAAAATAGGCCCGCTACCCGTCTGTCCAGCGAGATATGACAATCAACCACATCGGAAGAGAAAACGGACGGAATACTTTAAGAAGAGGGAACGAAAGAGGGTAAGAAATTTGAAAGATAGGCTAATTCAAAATTCTATCCAGGGAGAGGTGGGATAAAACATCATGAAACGTTTGGGGAGTTGACTTTAGTTGATGATTTTGCAGACGAATGTTGAGTTTTTATCTGCAGTATGAATTTATGTCTCTAAGGATTAGTCGCAGAAATTATTAATTCAAACCCCAACAATTGTTTACATTTATAGTATTTGATTACATATAGAATTGAAAAATTAATCGAGTTGAACTAAATAGTTATTTAAAAAATGTTGGAGAGTATAATGAAATAAGGTACATATATAGATAGATTGATAGATAGATAGATAGATCTGTAAATGGTACACAGTGACAGGTTTGTAGTTTGTTACATTACTAGTTTTGGGGTATAAATATTTTTTGGTGCTGATTACTCTATGGATACATACAAAAATGTGGGCACGTCGCTTATGTTTGTATGTTGACACTACAGTTTTGGTTATAACATTTATGAAAAATTAAAATTTCTTGCTACAGCTTCACGTTAGAAGCAACAAAAAGTAAAATTAAAGTCATAAAGCTGCCCCGGAGAAACATTTAACATTTTATGTAGACTTACAGTGGATAATTTATAACCTTTGATAAACATTGCAGTATGAAATAATATATTTAGTAATACTGATTTGTTAATATATTTTCATGTGTCACGTGTATTGACAAACCTAATTACCTTCATCAAGTTTCACTAAAGGCTGTTGATCATGTGTGAGGATAAAGTTAGATAACTTATCAGTGGCTTGTGTATTACCTTTTAGGAATGCGCTAGGTGCTGAGGTCATTAAGTTTATTGCTTAATTGCCATAATGTACAGGTGTGCGGCATTTCATGTAGACTGTTAGGTAATAACTTTATGACTATATTGTCTGGTGTGAAAAAGTAGTGTTAGGTAACTAAAAAACCTCTCTCTGGTAAAATACCGGTACTAAAGTACCAAAGGAAATTGAAATAATATGCTTTTCAGCGTTAATATTTTCATTTGGTTGAAATACTTAAAACTGAAAAAGAAATTCATATTTACAATACATTTCCAAGCAGGCTTTAACTTACATCACAATCAACAATAAATGTTGTGTTATTATTGACAAAATCGGCCCACGTCACTCTATATTAGTACCACACTCTTTATCTCAAACACTGACCATTTACTCACACAAAACAACAATAATCTGTATCCTTACTATGCAAAATACATTAGTACGTAAGTCTAAGTTTTTATGAAGGTGGCAAATCGCGAATCAAGAGGTACATTTACTAAACACATAAAAAATTTGATTTTCATTATCAACTGGTTCATAAGCCCAAAAACAGCTGTTTGGAACCGTCGTATCCTATTCCGAGATCCGGAAGTTGCCGAGAGGCAGTCCATCAAAAGCGAGATCTCAGTCATGCAAAGCAGAAACACAGATATTGAGTTGACACTATAAAATGGCACAAAGTAGTAACAAATATTCTACATATACAATGGTCAATCTACTACACAGGGGGATAGTCGATTTGTCTAGATGTTCAAACAAAAAACAGTCAAAATGGCGGCAGATATCAGTTTGGGTTCACTCGATCGGCATTATCGAAGATTAACAACCCAAACAAATAACAAGTCAATTAATGTCAAACAGAATATGTCGATGTATTGATATTAATAGCTTTGGTGACTTAGGGGCTTTTTATAACTACAAACAGTGAAAATATATACGTTCACGACCGCTGGAATCTGTATTGTAAACAATGACACAGATCAGCCAGTCGTTAACGAATCCTGTCTATGTCGTCACAACTCCCCTAGCACCTGATTGGCTAATAAAACGTTTGGCGTCTGTTTTCCGGAAGTGTTTATAAAACACGTTTTTTCTGCTATTTTCAGGTGGATGTGAACCTAAATAGTTCTTGATATTTATTCTTAACCATGTTATGAAGTATTTCCGCTAATCGTACCCCCTATGTGGATATATTATCTTTAATGTATTTTTGTAACTAATTATTGTAACGTTCTTATATATCATTTTTTTCAGTGATTTTATACAAACTGATATATTGAAAAGCGCATTTCTTTAAAAATTCAAAAGTTGATTTTTTAACTTAAAAGCGTATTATTTTACGAACTGACTTCTATCAATCATTGAAATATCCCTTTCTGATTTTATTTACTTCTTTTCTTTTAATTGGTATATAAATAACGTAAATCTAATAGTGACTTTAGTTCAGGTATTTACAGGTCACAACAATTAACTTTATAATCAATGCCACAATCCTGCAAACCGATCTGATCGGTATGTTATTACATCTTTTAAAAGTCGAACTTACAAATACATATGCTTTGCAAGCCATGTTGAATTCATCCGTGAAAGGTAAACCGAAACCAGTTAGTCCTCAAAACCAACTATGTAATGAATAGGAGATTGAACACTTTTACAGGTAAACGCAATACATAAACTTTACGGGTGAATACACTTTTAAAGGTTTGGCCAAGGACGTTTTAAGTAGGTGCTTGCTTACTCTCGAATACAAAGGTTTTGCACCGAAATTGAAAGAGTTAAAGGTAGAGAGTTAGTGGGTTTATCTCACGCAATTCATTTTAGTCAACTTGTAGTGAAAGACAAATAAACCTATCAATGAAGTTAACGCCATACAACTACAAACCGATCTGTTTGTTTTCATATATACAAAAATGACGGACGGGAGCTTACCGAACATTTTTACCTATGTGTAATTGTAATTGAATTACTTACATGTATGCGCCGGTCAGTCGTAACGTTATGTAGCCAATGAGGAGACCCACTGAACTGATATTATTCACTGTTTACCATACGCCTAAGGACATCCGAATTCTGTTTGACGTTTTGAGTTGTTACCCTCATACCACATGATCAAAAGCATGTGACTATGAGCCCTCTTAACGAGGTCAAATCAACCCGCCTGCGGTAAATGTTCTATAAACATTAAACCGGAGATCCGGGAAGTCGACTATGTTCTAAAGTAAGCGAGAGAGGTTATGATTGGGATTGTAAAACCTGACGAAGGAATTAAAGCGCAAAGTAGGGACAAAAGCAAAACTTGTGGGCTTAATGAGTTACAACCGCGAAGCTTTCTATCCGAGGGTTTCTCAACGTTGTGGAGAAGAAAGCACCAGGTAGAAGACGTTCGAATCCCGCTATAGTCAATATTTAAAAACTTTTATTCCTCGGAACACGGTCGATTTTAATCAGACTGTTTCAACCCCAACCATAACTGCGCTTGAGTGTATTTAACTTAGATACCGTAGGAAAGATCATGAAATAAATAATAATAATTGAAAATATAGTCGCACAGCGACGACAAACGGATTCAGCGCATTAAAAGAACATTCATTACGCACATACAGGGATGTTAGCAGTCTTCCCTGAAAGTTTCATGCGTTTTGAAGACATTTTTAGTGCACTGCAGTTGATTTAGCCGTATTCTGAAGCAAAGTGACGTTTTGTATACGTTTTCAGTACGTAGGAGCGGAAGTGAGGTTTTCTCGATGTACACGGCCTGCTGGCAGTTGAGGCAAGAAAGTAACAACATCATAATGTAAGGGGTATGTGGAGGGGAGGCAGTATAGGTTTGAAAGTTGAAAAAGGGCCAGTGTTTTCCTTCGGCGTGATCAAGTGGTTTGCCGACACTGGAATATAGTTCCCGAATGCTGGTACATAGGTTGAGGGTCTCATTATATATAAATAATCAAGACTATGTCAGTCAGGTCAGTCAGGCAGGCTTTTTTGCTCGCTTCTCTACCTGTCTGATCAGATTTTGACAGCTCTTGCCGCACTTGTGTGCATTTGGTCATCTCGCGCACGCTGTCCATACGTCCAGTCGTACGGACTTCTGCTGCATAAAGCCATTTCGGCCTTCTCTAGACTGTAAATTACGTGATAATTCATAAGACATCGAAGAGTATTTCTTCAAACTTCTGCCCCATGTCGCATGTCTTGACAGGAAGGGTGTTTTCCTTCAACTTTGCAAATTAACCCTTGCTAACGCACTCAGCGAATCTTGATACAAGAGCAATGTAGAGTATTTCTGTCAACATTTCCCCTTTCACACATACAAGAGCGCATGTACCTGCATTTGGACATGTCACACGTCTTGACCGTTCTTCAATATTGATGTTTTCCTTCAATTGTTTGCAATTTAACCCTTGCTAACGCACTTAATTGACATATAGTATAATGCAAACTTTGACTCGCTCATGTGAACTGAAATGACTGTTCGCGATCCATTTTATTCTTGATTCTTAATGACCTCGATCATGTTTACCTCTCATGCAAAATTCTTGAAATTCGACGGGTAGGTTTTTGAGTTATCTGCCCTTGAATATGCTAAAACGAGCAAAGTCGCCCGACTTTGCAGGGTTGCTGAGAAAAAACATTTAATGTTAGGACCTTGAAAAAGTCAAATTCAAAATTACAATGCTTCAGCTACACTGAGTATGAATTTCAGCTCTTAGATGCAAGTATCTTCAGAGAAGAAGATTCTCAAAGTTTCATGGGGTCCGGAAATTTCAAAAAGTTAATTAAAGCAATATGGCGGCCAAACTGCTGATGCTATGAATTTGCCATGATTGACTTTTTTGCTTGCAATTTTATTGCGCATCTTTTGAAACAAGTTTCAAGTCTCTAAGTGCATTTTGAAAATTTTTCCCATGTTAATTCTTCGCACTTTGAGTGGTACTGTGCCTTTAACGCTTAAGCCGATTAAGCCCAAAAGTTTCATGCAGGATCTCCTTATGAAGCTCTATCACACTGGCAAGTTTGGCTGTAATCGCTTGAGCGGTATTGGCTGAATCGTGTTCACAAAATCGGTGGAATAAAAAAAAAAATAATAATAATAAATATAGTCGCAAGCGACGACAAAAGGATTCAGCGCATAAAAAGCACATTCAGTACAAACATAGCGATGTTAGCCAGCTTCACTGAAATTTTCATGAAGATTGGAGATTGCATTAATCTACAGCAGCAAGTTTCATCTGACCTTATCTCCAAAGCATACTCCGGTTATTGCAAAGAAGTGGTGAGCAAAAAATATTTGACTGACATCAAAATCTGAATCACCCTGAAATTCCCAATGTCTCAGCTACATTATTGGAGAGTTTGAGCTCTTAGATGCAAGTATCTTCAGAGAAGAAGATTTTTTAAGATGCATCTCAAAAATCACTAAAAGCAATATGGCGGCTAAACTATTCATGCTACGAATTTGCCATGGTTTACTTTTTTGCTCCAAATGTAATTGCCTGTCGTTTAAAACAAGTTGCAAGTCTCTAAGTGCATTTTGAAAAAATAACTAATGTTAATTTTTCGAACTTTCGATCGTACTGTGCCTTTAACGCTTAAGCCGATTAAGCCCAAAAGCTTATTGTGGCATCCTCTCATGAAGCTCTATCAAGCTGCCAAGTTTGGCTGTAATAGCTTTAGCGGTTTGGGCTGAATCGTGTTAACAAGAATTGTCGAATATTGACGAGCAATTTCTGGAACAAATAAGTTGCAAATGCGAAATAACTATAATAGTTATGAAATCGTCATGATTGACTTTTTTGTTTGTATTGTTCTTACACTTCTTTCAAATCAAGTTTCAAGTCTCTAAGTGCAATTTGAAAAATTACCTAATGTTAATTTTTTGTCAAAAGATTTTTGCTGTTTTTGATCGTTTATTGTGAACGAAAATGACTGTTCGCGATCGATGTTTTAACAGTTTCGTCAAGTCCACATACTGGTCTTATAGTCCTGAAGAAATGTAGCAATTGTGAGTCTAACTTTTAGAGTTATCTCCCTTTGAACATGCTTACATGAGCTAAATCGGCCGACTTTGAAGGGTTGCTGAGAAATAAATATTTGACTTTCATCAAAATCTGAATCACCCTGATATTCCCAATGCCACAGCTACACAATTGGAGAGTTTTAGCTCTTTGATGCAAGTATCTTCAGAGAAGAAGATTCTCAAAGACGCATGGGGTCTTGCATTTTTATGAAAGTCAAAAAAAGCAATATGGCGGCCAAACAATGCATGATACGAATTTACAATGATTGACTTTTTTGCTTGCAATGCTATTGCGCATCGTTTAAAAAAAGTTGCAAGTCTCTAAGTGCATTTTGAAAATTTTTCCCATGTTAATTTTTCGAACTTTGGATCGTACTGTGCCTTTAACGCTTAAGCCGATTAAGCCCAAAAGCTTATTGCAGGATCTCCTCATAGAGCTCTACCAGGCTGGTAAGTTTGGCTTTAATAGCTTTAGCGGTTTTGGCTGAATCTTGTTAACAAGAATCGTGGAATAAAAAAAAAAATAATAATAATAATAATAATAATAATAATAATAATAAAACACGCCAATAACAATAAGGATTCAGCATTTCTGCTGAATCCTTAATAATAAAACACGCCAATAACAATAAGGATTCAGCATTTCTGCTGAATCCTTAATTAAGAACACGTGCAGAAATGTTTGAGGTTTTGAGAATGAAACATTATGACCAGCCAACTGATTCATATGTTTTTAATCACTACAAAAAGCGTATTATAGTGTAACTGAATAATGAAATGCTGTGGCAACGCAAAAAATACTTAAGTCTGAACCTCCTTCACTAGATTATTTAACAAAGTCCAGCCATCTTGAAACGAGATAAATGTAATTAGAATTCGGACGTAATATCAACATTTGGAATCTACAAATGCAAAACAAGTGTTGTATCATCTAAAATTTGAAAGGTCTTCTGAAATATATTTCAAATCTTTTCCTCTTTACCTCGTATCCTTTGGTTTGCAACCGTATGTTAGTGTACACTTGTATAACGAAGAACTGTTTCTGTCTATATCATTCATCGGATTCGAGACCTCATTAGCTCGAAAACCCTAATTATGGAACTCACGGCGATAGAATTTAAAATGCTTTTTGGCTATTATTTCTCATTTTGGAATCAAAATTTAAATACTAAATATTCATTGACAATTGTTTTTCCAAAATTTTATCTTTGATAATTTTTGTGAGATCCTCCAAAATTTAACTTTACAGCAGATCCAATCAAATAAATGTTACCTCTTGAATTAATTTGTACGTTTATTATGCAAAGTATAGTATGTAAATGTGTAAATGAGCTGTAATCTCAATACGGTCACAGACAATGTTACAATTATAGTAAAAAACGTTATTAAGGTTACCTTAGATACTTACGACCACCTTAGGGCTTTGTGAAAGGAGGCCCTGGACCTTTTTGCTTAGCTTCAGGCAAAACAGTCATAGATTTCTGTGTTATATTTTTACCATCTTAGTCGTTTTTGGAATATATTGACTAAACAAGTATACATATCGCCCAAGGCTCCCATACTAACGACCCCTGCGGCACCAACGATTTTTCAGCTTCTTGGCCACTAATCCCGAATCATTTATTCAGCATGAGGCCTGATAAACCAATCTTGACCTCGGGCGGTATATCTCTCTCCGGTACGATAGCCCCCATCCCTAACAAATTCAACTTTTTATTCTTCATCACATCGACATTGGTTTGATTATTGCTAGGGTATGTGTCGCACGAAAAGCAGACTCTTCTTGCAGACCATGGGGGTTCACTAACGTTAGACAAGGAAGGCATCCAAGGGAGCCTAAACGCCTTCAGCTGATGTCAACAAGAAGGAAAGGTTCATTAAACAGGAGACAGTCGAGTACAAGTAGGTAGTTCGGAGTTCTAATGCGCATCTCCTACTGTCAGAGAAAACTTGATCTTGATGACGTCATCTAATGATATGCAATACTCTCCCACACGTGCATATGTGCTTCCTTGTGCGCTGTTTGAATATTCGCCGTATACATGTTGGGTGAATATTTTAAATCATCTAAATAAATATCGAAAGTGTTGAAACCCACCCATCCCGCATCTGTTGGTTCTAAACACAGCGATCACACAATATTACGTGACACATTGGATTGAGGGTCAGGGGAACTTTAGGGGAATATATTTTAGAAAATGGTGTGTCACATGATCATGATATGTTCTATTAACACCACCACAAACTAGCGACAGCATTAATAATGTTTCTAATTTTCTTTGAATAAATATTATGGGATAGGGACCAATAATTTTTCACAGAGCACAGCAAGTCAGTTGATCAATAAAAGTACGGGAGTCGTCGTATAATATTTCATTTAATTTTGAGTTCACGTGTACTGGCCGTATCGTTTATCACTTGTTCAATAGTTTTAGTACAATGCATTAAACATTTGTGGTGGTTTTCTTCTGTGATGTCTTTGTAATCTAAAGAGTAGTACAAGAGAGATAAACTAGATAGTAGCCTTGTTAATAATATCTTAATTAATTTGACGGTCTGCTGTATATATACATATACATATATACATACCTCTATGAATATGCATGAAATAGTAAAACAAATTAGCTAAAAATACACATAATGTTCACAAACAATTAGACCTTTAATTTGTCTAGATTTTTGCAGAAAGAAGATGAAAATGCATATAGACGATTAGTATAGTTTTGTTTTTAGCTGCGTTACATCGATGTGCGGATACCAATTTTGTAATAGGGCATGGTTAACACTATGACATTTTTAAATGAAAAATTTATACTAGAAATTGACGCTTGTTCTTGAGTTATTTGCATACAGATCCAATTTGAAAATGAAAGGAAAGCTTTTTCGTTTGCACTATAAAGGGCTTGAAATATTTTGCAAAAGTTGATATTTTACGAATGCTTCGCGTTACAACTGTTTAATTTAAAACATTTTAACACTTTTTAACGACTGGTCCCTAAGATATTCAGGGGAGCTAAGCCACTTTGTGTCCGACACAACTATTGGAATATGCAGAAAAGGGGTCAACCAGTAAATAGGTGGGGCTTAGCTGCTGTCGGTAAATCAAAACAACAACTAACAGTACACACCTTTCTGGGCAATACAGTACATTTCCCCAACGAATTTCGCGGAAAACGGTTAGCTTTCTTCTGTTGAGTTGGTTTTTGATCAGGATATAGTAAAAGAATTAAGTTTCTATGAATTTAAGTTTTTGATCCGAACTGCCTAGTACAAGTCGAGCCCAGCCGACTTTCAGATAAAAGATGAGTTTATCAAAGTCAAAGAGGAGACAGTTAAGTACAAATTGAGTCAGTCGATCTTCCCATAAAGGATGAGTTCATCACTGTTTTACAGGAGACCGTCGAATACAAGTTGAGTCTAGTCGACCTTACCATAAAGGATGAGTTCATCAAAGTCTTATAGGAGACAGTCAGTCGACCTTCCAATAAAGGATCATCCTGCTACAATAGCATATTTGTCTCCGCCAAGCTCCATCACATACCCTGATATCCTTCGGCCTCAAACGCTCATATCGCTTAATATAGCAAGCCAATGAAATGACTCGCATTCAGCGATAGCGGCACCACCCGGATGAGAAAATCAAACAAATGTCAATGTAGGCTATAAATATAGCCATGAGTAACCAGCTGTAAGCGATACGAGCGTTTTAGCCCAAAGGATATATATATCAGGCTATATGATGGAGCTGGGCGGAGACGAATACCCTGATGTAGCAGGGTGATAAAAGATGCGTTCATCAAAGTTTTACAGGAGACAGTCGAGTACAAGTTGGGTCAGTCGACTTTCCCATAAAGGATGAGTTCATCAAAGTCTTACAGGAGACAGTCAAGTAAAGTTGAGTCAGTCGACCTTCCGATAAAGGATGAGATCGTCAAAGTTTTACAGGAGACAGTCGAGTACAAGTTGACTCAGTCGACTTTCCCATAAAGGATGAGTTCATCAAAGTTTTACAGGAGACAGACGAGTAAAAGTTGAGTCAGTCGACCTTTCGATAAAGGATGAGATCATCAAAGTTTAACAGGAGACAGTCGAGTACAATTTGAGTATTATTGACCTTACCATAAAGGATGAGTTCATCAAAGTTTAACAGGAGACAGTCGAGTACAAGTTGAGTATTATCGACCTAACCATAAAGGATGAGTTCATCAAAATCTTAAAGGAGACAGTCGAGTAAAAGTTGAGTCAGTTGACCTTCCCATAAAGGATGAGTTCATCAATGTTTTACAGGAGACAGTACAATTTGAGTCTTGCGAAACGAATCCATTTCCCTAACACAACTGATTAAAAGGCGTCATCCTATTAAAGCCGCCAGTGGTTTTTGCTACATACTTGATGATTTATCCTACGACTACTAATCAGCAATGAGATGTTTGACCGCACACAATAATCTCATTTATTTATAGAAATACGATTTTCAAAAAAACGTGCTGCTGTCACGAATATTTCTGGAAACATCCGGCATCTATCGTCAAGATCACTATAAATTAACGACTAGTAGAAAACAACGCTATTTATAGTTTGTCCTTCAAAATAAAACAGAAAGGCCAAAACAAAACTATTACTATTCGTATTAACGCATGGAATGAAACACAAACATGGTTGTAACAAGAGAAGTAACCGGTACCATTTATCTTTCAATTAAAATCTCCAAAAGATCAAGAACATTATATTCTCATACCTTTTTCGCTGCTCACAAATGTTCGTCGCTGATTCACAAACCACTTGGGGGTGCTCTTGTGTGGTGCAGTTATCGGTTAGTATGCACATGCGCCTCGGTTGAACTCGAACGTGACGTACTCACGAAACAAAATTCACGAATTAAATCAACATTTTCATTATTAATTTCTATATGATATTTAAATGAGCTGCTATTTCTCTGCGTTAAGAAAAAATAAAACAATTTCTGAAACATTTGTATTCCTTTGAGTACATTTCACGGCAAATTACGTTGCTATGGCAACGCACGTGAAAATTCAACTTCCCGTGTAAACACATCCTCTCCCAACAGAGGTAGCTCCGTCATAAATTTCTGAGCTACCTCTTTTGGGAGAGAATGGTGTAAACAGCGATGTAAGATTTCTTGCATATGATATCTGAGTATTTCTTATTTATTGAAGTTATGCAGTTTTTTTTGGCATATTACAAACAGTATATAAGAGGTATTTGATGCGTTCTCAAGAAAATCAAACTGTAAATGCCAAATAAAAAGACCCATGAAAATTGTTGAATATGCATAGAACTATAAACCTTGCGACATAAATTTTGAGGGTTATTTTCTTTTAAAAAATATTATTAAAAAGGGAGAAGTCGTTTAATTTTTACACAGCTCGAAAAGAGTGGGATACGACAAAGAATCGTCGTAAAATATTTCATTTCATTCATTCCTACATGCTTGCCATGTATAGCCAAAGTTGTGAGGGATGTGGAATCTGTCTATTTAAGGCGCAATGGTCTATACCATGCAACAGCCACACCCATTGCGATAAAAGTTCATAGTGATGTCAGTGACATGCAGTGATTGTTCTGAGGAAAAGTTTTGAGAATGTGCCTGGCATTGTCCACTGCGTGCATCTATTACAATCATTGTTCTGACCTCCGTGTAATGAGATGTTGTAATAATAATGTTGTTGATGATGATGATGATAATAATAATAATAATAATAATAATAATAATAATAATAATAATGATAATGATAACGATAATAATAATATCTATTCTAAAATAATTTTTTAAATTATATTATAAAAGAAGCGATAAGAAAAAATACGATTTGATACATTAAAATGAATAAGAAAGATGTCAAAATTGTTATTAAATTGATTTTAAATTTCAAGTTAATATTAGATCCATTCGATAAGAATTGGAAGCAAACGTTTGACTGTCAACCTTCTTGAAACCTCTTGTGTTCTTGCGTTAGGTCGTTTAACAAATCAAATTAACATAATCTATGAGGAATTAACAAAATCAAAATTAGATCCTTTTCCAACATATAATACTACGTAGGTTTTATTGAAGGCTTCAATAAAGCTCCCATGCTGTAATTCTTGCGCGATCTAAAACCTGAGGTCGTAGTCTATAATTCGAATTTAATTTGATTAGTAGAGGAAAATTCTGCGGTGTGGTAATTTAATTTTGAAGTCGATTTTTCGGGGTCCGAGGTGGGTTCTCAAATGGAGCATCTTACAAACTTATGCGATTTTGGGACCTTTGAAATTCGTGGCCGAGAAGTATCGGTCCGAATTTTTGATTAATTAATGATTTGATTAAAGGGGGAAAGTGTTGAGATCGACATGATGCATATGCTTATGGCAGGATGAAACGTTAACTTGTGGAAAATAATTTTCAAAGACAGGGGGTGTTGACCCCGTTACACCCCGTTATGTTTTATTAGCAATAGTTATTTGATCGTTTACTCCAGCTGTTTTCTAGACTTTAATTTTCTACAATAAATGTCCCTATGACTACATTTTGGTTATGTCATTATGGTAAGGTATTCATAATATCAAAGTTTCATCATTTCGAATTCATATAAACGTAATGTGTTTTTGTAATTGTCTAAAACTGACCAAAGTCCAAAGTGGACGTATACGAGGGAAGATAAGTAAATATGATATTCTTACTATAAATAACCGTTGATATCTTGATTTAGCCTGTCTTTGTCCAGATCTCTGTCTGAGTAGATTCAGGGTGAACTCGTCGATTTATCCTCGTCCTATAGTCAATGACACGCCTGCCCAGCGACATTATTGTAAGACACTCATGAAGTTTCGTCATTAAATTTCAAATTGACCTAATATGGTTTTGAAATTGTTTAGATATCATCCTTACAATGTAAGTCCTGATGGACGTAGATAGAAACTTTTATGAGCGCTTCATATGAGACTGACATAGTTTCAAGATATGTGCACGGTAAGTAACCAATGAAGATATGATATTGTTGCTATAAATGACCGTTGATATCTTGATTTAGCCTGTCTGTGTCCAGATCTCTGTCTGAGTAGATTCAGGGTCAACTCGTGGATTTATCAGCGACCTTTAGTCAACTACACGCCTGCCCAGCGATATCTCTTGTTTATATCTAGTCAACACCTCTAACAGTAACTAAAAGCTTGTTGAGAAAGCAATCTTTAACAATGATGCGGATGTACAAACATTTACACGTTACTCTGGCTGTTTTGATATTAGGTAAGCAATTGAATGTATTTGTTGTTTGCTTTCTCGTGTTGTAGATATTTACTTATTACAACTGAAAAGTAAATAATGTCAATAAATTCTGTGTGTCCTTGGAAATACGTTTTATCAAAATGTTGGTATGATTAAATTTGTTTGATTTCATAGCAATCACGTCCCTTATTCGTACTTGTCCTTGGTCTTTGACAAGATATTTGCATTCATAGTAATGTAGCGATCAAAACTAGAATAGACTGGATAAACTTTCCAATGGCGATTAAAAACCTTTGTGTACCTTTAAGTGTCATTTAACGATTTGCATATTGTTAATTGTTTTATGAAGTATTTCTAAACCTTTTTCCAATAACATGGAAACTTGTATATTAGTCTCTTGTGGCAAAAGGCGTAGAAGAACTATATTAGTTAATAAAAGTGTGTCCAGTTACATCAAACGTTTATGACGAAAGTTATAAGTTGTATGGCAATCATTCATTCAATGTACCAAGTTCGGTTAAGCTATACAACTCTATTTCCCTAAACTTAATGATTAAAAGGTTTTCTCACTAAAATAGTCGCGTACAGTTTTGGCGTGAACATTATTGAGTAATAAGATGTTTGACCCCTGAAGATTATAGATTTAACACAAAAAATATTCATATGGTAAAATTTAAAAAAATATATAAGACTTTTGAAAAAGTGCTACAGTCTCTCAATTGTGTCATTTGGATGTTCTTTTTGTAGATACGTAAACGGCAGATAATGTACATGTCAAGCACTTTGAAAGATGTCATTTTTTTTTTCAAATTAAGAATTATTTACCTTTCATTATTGAAGGTATAAAACTGTAGATGAATATTAAAGCACTGATTTGTGGTTATTTTAAGTAAGGAAGAATTTTGCATGTTAAAATGGAATTAACCTGATTATGTTACATCCAAGGGCTGAAATTTATTTAAAGAAAAGATACATGTAGATGCTAATCATTACAGATACTTGTTCGTGTCAGAAAATTGTATATTATTGTTTTAACAAGAACAAATACTTCTTCCTGGTGGGCATATCACACATTGACACACTTATTCACATTGAGCGTTCAAATTGAAAAAAACGAAAATCGAAAAATATGAACCTTTTTTGTTCCCCCGCATAGCTAGAAAATTTCACCAGTCTATATCACTGGCTCATTTAAACCTTGCTGTCAATCAGTCCAATTGTGTGATTTAAGTACAGCGCCCTCTTCGACGAAAAGTTGCAATTCTCATTTGATTTCTCGTTCTCGATCCGTCACAGCAGCCTTGGCGACATTTACAGAAAAATCAGAAAATGCGGCAAGACCTATCTTAGCACGTCGTTGGGGCAGGCGTAAGAATAGGCAATGCGTTTGAAGAGTTACTGATCAAAGTAAATAAGCTATTCAAGCAGATAATCTGTTGCTATTTGATGCATATATTACAGATATATCTGTTGTTTATCTAGGCTGTACTTTAACTAGTGCGTCAAATCAGCCAGCTGATGATTATCTAGGTGACCGGTAACCGAATTCACACGTTTTCATGTCGTATTATCACGAGTGTGTTATATACATATATTGCAGTGCTTATACATGCAGATATATAAAGCGGTTAGGGTTTATGGGTTATGTTTATATTTGTTGTTGTTATTTCTTACTAAATGGTTTTGGTGTTCGGTGACGGAAACTAAATCTCAATGATAAATATGATTGCATCTAGTGAGAACATTCTTAAAGCTATTTCACATTGTATGGTCGAATAGTGCAAGCTGTACGTATTTTCATTTAGCGCCTTTGGTAACAAGTCTGAGCTGCAATTTCGACCAGGGTTTGTGTGGTTGGAGACAGGACCGATATGACGATTTTGACTGGAGAATTCGTAGTGGTCCGACTCCAGACGCAACTTCCGGCCCAGCCTCGGATCATACTTCCGGGAGTGAGTAAACTTTCATTTATATCACATCGCATTCTTAATTTCCCATTGGCAGTTTTAACCGATATATAGAGCATCACTTAAACCTTTCAGCTTGTTCAAAGTCGGGTTATGATTAATAAAAAAGTCAATAATCTTTCTTCTCTTCTAAAGGTTAGCTTCATCAAGAACGTCCAAATTACATTAAACCATTAAACCATCTTATTTAGCAGTAATCAACCCAATATAGAGCATCATGAAAAACCGTGCAGGTGATTCAAAGTCGATCGCGAGTTAACGTTGTAATGATATTATAAGTGGAAATCAATGCTCTTTCAATGTTACAAGATATAGCATTTTCAAGAACCTTTGAATCACATTCAAACACAAATATCTATCTTAAAGTTGATCCTCATCTTGGCGATGTCATGCATATGAAAATACTCTCTTGGTCAAAAAATAGAAAGCAAGATAATCATAATGAAAATTGCATATCCTGAGGCATTCTTTCCCTACAGAATCAACACAACAAAACTCGTATGTTACATCTTAAGTTTACTAGAGATGAAATGATCTGGGTAGAGCTAATGACGATATGTAGGTTGATGAATAACTAACTCTGTGAAATCCCTTGTACGCAGCTCGAAAAAAATGATATAGCATTCATCCTATTCACGGGAGGACAGTACGCCTAAATACGCAGCGACGACACACCAGAGCAGCTGTCTCACGCCAGTCTAGTAAGGAGAACGTATTAATATAGCATGCATCTTTTCATTCACAGGAGGACAGTACGTCTATATACGTAGCGATGATACGCGGGACCAGATGTTTCACGCCGGTCTGAAGAGCTACTTCGTAGATATAAATACAGTCACAACAATGACGTTCTGGTACCACATGAATGGTAACGGAATCGGTACGCTCTCCCTCTTGGCGTACCCCCCTCTTGGACCTCCTACAACCCTTTGGTCCCTCCATGGTCGTCAAGGTAACGCCTGGAAGCAAGCAGGTGTTACTCTTCCCATCGGAAAATTCCAGGTAGGTACCATTCTTTTTCGTGAATGCAAAGCTTATATCTATCTGAGTAATTCATATAACAGGTAGTGTTTATGATAATAAGAAAAACCAAAGGTAATTCGACTTTTAAAAAACAACAACCTGAAAACGCGTTGTCATGATCCCCACATCTGCGAAAACATGAGAAACTGATTTTATCATTGATATGGTGCCAATACCAATCGAATTATATTTATTGGGAAATAAGATAAGATTTAAACTATTTGCATACCTTTTACCTGTCAAATGATAGCATACTGTTTAAATTGTTAGACATTCATATTCTACCATATCGGTGTGAATGTTATAGGCTTATCTGTTAATTTCGTGTAAGGCTCAAATAACGTTAGATTTTATAAATGGTCCTGCAAAAATTTACCTGGACTCTATCAAATACCAAGGAATAGAGAATACACTTAAAGGCATTATAGCACACTTTTTCGGTTCAAATTGGCTACTTTGAGGCACATGAGGATATAGGCACAAATACTTATAATTCATTTCAACTGACTTGCATTCAACAATGAAAAGTTTAAGACGGCCGGAGTAGGCTTAGAGATATAACAAATATCTGGCCAACTGTGCACAAAATGGTAAAAATTTGGACAGTTGAGAAACGACTGAACTGGTAATGTGTGCAGCTTTTGAATGTACTTAAACTCTGAGCTGAGAAAGGAAAACTATTGTTTATCAAGGCAGTCTCTCAACCGATTTAAAAAAAATTAAGCATAATTATTGTATTGTCATTGTATTAAGATTGTGATTGCCGTTTTCGCTCTTCTGGCTGTAAGCAAAATTTCAATATTTCGATATCGAAGTTCATGCAGATTTAACGCAACGTTGCATTGAATACTTCCGGTCTTTTGGAATCAATTTTAATTTAACTTGAATACATACATATTTGTTACGAGATAGATTACCTGAGTGCAGATTGTTAGTAATATCGAGAGATATGTAGTATCTATGTTTTCGTTGTGTATACGAAATACTGGTGTGCACTAGTACATTTAATCATCCAAATCGTCTTTGACCCTAGACGTAATCATAATGGAGTCCGTTTCGACTGAAATGTTCTTAGAGAGTGTAATGGTATACTTCACGCTTAATAATTTCTTATAACGTTACCATCTACATTCAATATTGTGTGAAAAAATTATATATGAAGTCGTTTCCCACTAAAGCAGAAAATATTAGTAAAACGTGGCTTAATTCAATATTTACGAAAACAGCTGATCGAAATATTGTGATGTATCAACAATCGTTGATTAAAGTAAAAATGTCCTCGGCAAGGCTCTGACATTAGTAACTTTGTTCTACTCATGTTGATATATTTGATATCGGTAAGTAAAATATTTGGTGAGATTCTCTCTTCCCTTTCAATTAAAGATGAATACCGAAATAATGACGTCATGTTTTGAAACATTACATACTTTTTCAAATGTTGTCGCTGTTCGCGAAAAATTAACAGAACAAGAACGTCCCTTTTAAGAATTCACCCGGGGCCTATGAAAAGTTACGTCATTCGTGTTTACCAAATATGTCATATCTTAGTATGTATGAAAGTAGTTGGTGGAAATCGATAACACAGCATATGCGACTACTTTGGAAGAATATAGAGAATAGTTAAATCATAGCAACAGTGATTTCAATTAAACGGCATATAACAGAATTATAATAGCTCTAAATTATTATTTCAAAACCTCACACCATGTGTTCAAAAGTTAGTTCCATCGTCATTCCATTACATACCGCTGATTTTCAAACACAGTATGTGTATCGCCAGAATACATTATATCGATATCATATAGATATATGAATAGACGTGTTGGAATATTAGCAGTACTACCCATTAGCGACACCAGACGGAGGCTTTCACTTCAAAGCCTGTAGTTATTAAGAGTATCTAAATGGAGATGAGCTCAAAGCTCAGAATAGTATTTGCTTTCAATCGATAGTTCTTACCTGTTGTCTAGATTTCGTATACATACCATGTACAGTTTCTGAACTCTAAATGAAACCATGTCTTACATAGTGTCTGACACAATTATGACTGGGCAGAAATGTTAATAAAAATTACGATGTTCATTTACTAAATGCATGATTCGTTCACGAAAGTTTACAAAGTAGTGCTTTTTCGTCACAAAACCCAATTGAAAAAAAATTGAATAAAGAGCCACTCCGTGATTTTCATAACATATCATTTACCTTAAATACGAACCTAAATTTCATATGTGATGATATAAAATCAAAACATCTTAATTTTTCATACATATGACAAATACTGGTTTTCCATGAAAATCTAAAAACAGCCGTATAAATGCACAGAGGTGTAGATATCACGTCTATTATACATGGATACTAGTTATTTAACCTAACAAACGCTATCAACTCCTAACTGCCCTCCTGGCTGATAACTTCCAAAATTACGTTTGACTATTTGACGCGCGCCACTGTCCGGTTTTCGATCATAATCGCGACGTTCTACCTTCATGTTGTCAGTGTAAAAAAAACAAATAAGCTTTAAAATGTGTCTTTTTGGTAACAGTCGATACTTCGCGATCAAATGACACCATTGATTAAGTTCGACATATATGACTCCAACAACTCACGGAGTGGCTCTTTAACATCGTCCTATATCTTTAAATTTGTTGAACCTTGCCTACGTCACTCCTAATGAAACTTCTCTCGGAATGCAGACTGACACTGAAGAATTGCATTGTTTAAACCGTGCCTTAATTAGACTGTTCAGCTTTCAATATTTCTTCAACCACTACCTTTTAAGCATGTAGTTTATGATTACATCTGTTTTATACCCCATATTATGCTAATCACTCAATTGTGTTTTCACATGCCATCTCGTCTGTTTTGATGTAGCAATATATTAAAATCTGTTCACTTTTATATTATTGAGCATTTCCCTATGAAATCTTAAGTCAAGTGGTCAATGAGTTGTTATTCGGGTTTCAGACGGTTGTTATTCTAATTCTTAAAAATATGTTTATATTTTGCAACGGAACGGATATATTCAATGTAGTTTAAAAAATTCAATGCTTTTTAAAAACAGAATTTTTATGTTTGGCGCTTTGAGCATGTAATGTGCATGTATGGATATATGCGCGGTACAAGTGTCCTATTATTATTATTTTCCAACTGATCCATTTCACAATATACAGCCACAATGGTGCAACTCGTTTCTCTCTCAATAATAACTCGGGTATTTACAAAGTTACATTTTGTAACACTGAAGAGTAAGCATTCTTTATTCACCTCAGCAGTTTCATAATTGCTGCAGTTGATGTTCGATGCGACTGCTGATCATCATTTCGGGGGCGATCTGGCGATTGACGACATCCTCGTTTCCAAAGAACCCGCTGGTAAGTATTCATTATCCTAGATCTCTGTAGTGAAGCTTCTTAATTAAAAAAATCAGCCAAGTCCATGAATAGTGCAAAAGACAAAGACTATAATCCATTGGTCCAGGTAATGATATAATAAACATCATAAAAATGTAGAAAGTGGTTTATTTTACCATGGCTTAGTAATTTTCCCAAAAAATTACCTCAATCTTCAAGATAACCAAGGGATCTTAAGATTTCTCTTCTTCTAAAATTCTTGCTTGACATTGCATCATTGGAATTTTGAAAGGGAGGGATGAGGCGGGTACACATTTTACGGTAAATTTGTTTAACAACCTGACGGATCCGCCACTGATATGTTGGACAATGTACTTGGATATCACCCTTTAAACTTACACCTTTTTCTGCATTGAAAACAGTTGATATTGGTCTTACTCGCCCGCCACCGAAGATGACGTCGACAACCACAACATCTACAACATCAACCACGCCGTCACCACCAACAACGACCAGGGGTAAGACACATGAATTAGATAGGGTTACAAAGGGATGTGTTATTGTCAAGGATAACCTGCACTACAGAAATGACTTGGTTTCCGGTGTACGGAAACCAGCATGAAACGACATGGAAACCAATATTTCCACTTGGTTTCCAGACTTGGTTTTCATAGTTTCAATCTGGTTTCCGTGAACTTGAAACTACCTGAAAATTACCCAGATCCGTCTGGTTTCCATCACTGTATTCAGTTTTATGTATAATTCAATAGTTTCAATAGTGAAAATTGCAAGTCAACTTTTACATTATGAAAGTTCACGAATTTAGTGATATGTGCTTTCTCATTTAAGTGAAATTACTCCACGTCGTGTATTTTCACATTAAAGAATATAGAAAATCATTTTTATACATGTCAATATTATATCTCCATAAACAACCTGGTGATAAAACATGCTAAAAACAATAAGCCAGTGACTTGAAACAAGCAGTGAACGAAAAAAAAATGGTCATATGATAGATTAATTGGATAGATTAATTGGAGTCGGAAATACTTAAATAAATTAGTGTGATTATTGTTCTTCATTAAGTTTCATGGAATAGTTAAATAAAAGGAGTAACGCATTTTAACAGAGATGATTTTTAATAATCATGTTTATTTTTCTACATTTTCGCAGTAAATTGACGGTAAACAAGTGTAGTGATACGAAAGTAATTTAACTATTATTTACGGAAACGTAAATGAAAGACATTTGCTTTAAATCACACACGATTGAACACAGGTTATGTTTACTATATTTTCAGCTTTTGTTGACCTTTCCTGCACGTTTGAGTCAGGATTTTGTGCTTGGTCACAGACAAACACAGACAACTTCGACTGGAGGAGAATCAAGGGTTTGTCCGAGGATCGATCATCCGGGCCATCGGGAGACCACACGACCGGAAGTGAGTGGTCAGCCATGTTCGATTTTAATATAATGTTTATATCAGGAGACCACATAACTGGAAGTGAGGTGTCCGCAATGCTTAATCCTAATATATTGTTTACATAACTTAAATTTAGATATTCCAAAGTAATCTCTACATGTATATGAAAAGAAAATTGTCAATAGGAGTAAATCTATGAATAGATAAGTAGATTAGCATCCGTAGTCGTAGAGGAAATAATAAAGTAGGAAATAAAACCACTAACGGCCATGAGATCGTTTTGATTATCTAACAAAATGCTACTGCACCTAATATGAGTAACCTATAGGAGATCTGACCATCAATCACACATGCTGTTCAACTGCAGACAATGATTTAGTACAGCAAGTGTAATATTGGTCAATGATGGATACTTGAGCGAGTAATCCCTTGCAGAGGAGGATGGAATCTGTGAATCAATGATATTACCTAATCATTCTAGATGGATATTATGCATACATCCGCGGAGGAGACACTAAACATCTGGACGAATACGCGCGCCTGACAACTCCTTACATCGAAGTCAAATCACCGAGCAGGCTCTCATTCTGGTACCACATGAATGGAGCAGGCATCGGCACACTGAAGGTGTTAAGAGTTTCAGCCTACACCGATGATGTCAAGGAGCTTTTCTCCACACAGGGTCGACATGGGCCGGACTGGCGACAAGTCTCCGTTTTGTTACTACCTGGCGTCCCGTTTAGAGTAAGCGGATACGCATAAGTTTCAACTTGGATTTTTTATTCGCCATGAAACATAATTTTAAAATGGACAAATCTGAGGTTGTAACTGATCAAGCTAAATGCATCTTTCATTGCCAATGATCACGTTTACGTTATTTTCCTAATCTTGTGTTTTTAAGATAGAAATTATTATATTATTGCAATAAATCCACCGACTGAAAATTACATAATTTCTGTACCCTTTGGATTTCTAAGTTGTTGAAGTGTAGAAAAACACCATGAAGTTCTGGTAAAATAGTTGAGAACTACACATTTCTATCTAAAAAATGTAATCGACCATCATAGATTTTTGAAATGTTTAACCTCACTGTAAATTTTACAGTATTAACCCTCTAAAGCACCGCTCATCACCGTTTAAAATGGTTTTCAATCTGCGATCATTGCAAAACGAATTTTTTTCATAATGTGATTTTAAGAATTACTACCTCTTCCTATGTTATAACTATTATTTTTTCTCAAGTTAGTGATCGAAGCAACGGCGAAGTTACACTATGGAAGCGACATCGCCATCGATGATCTTCTCGGGGCTACTCTTGAAGGTAAGTTTTTCGACAAGTTTGTCATTTGAATATTTCGGTATTAAGTAAGTTTTGCTAGGCACATTTGCAAATTTTATTCAAGTTAAAGATACAAGGCAAAGTTTTATTTATGGACATGAATATCGATTCCGTTGCCATTTTCAGGTTAAAGTTTCAAACTCGTTTTGTAACCTAAGTGTAACTGATTAAACAAGTATTAAATAAGCTATGTTATATAGCAGCAAAAAGACATAACATTATTAGAGCTAAGAATTGAAAGAAGTTGAAAGTTAGAATTACAAATTCAATTACTTCCCGGAGCATAGAATTCTAACTGCTGTGATGATGTCAAAGTATTTTTCAGACATAGTTTTAAATAGAACACAAGAAATCGTATTTGTAATATAGAACACAAGAAACCTTTTTTGTAATATGAAGAGATCACGATGATTTGATTAATTGACATGTATTTAGTCAATAATAAAGTTTCGATGAGGGAATCTTTTTTTACGATTTTAAATTACATCAATTATATCCTAAAATTTCATCCAAAAAGAATTCCAACCAACAACAACCATAACAACAACTCCAACTCCACCAACAACAGGTATGTTATTTAACCATTCAACAACAATACTTTTATCATCATTCTTCGGTTCAACATTTGCATAAGATTGCTATATTTTAGGTGAAAGGAAACATGTAGGTAAATTAAAATACTTTTAACTTTCATCACAAAGGAGATTGATATATGGATAAAACTGAAAAGTTTTTCAAATTGTTATATGTGTTATACATGTATATCTTCACTAAAAGGGTTTACTGTTTTTAATATGAATATTATAAGTTAAATGCATGGTCATAACATATCGGATTGCAAGAATCCCATAAATAAGCTGTAAGTGAAGCTAGTTAGAATATGACTCGTGGTGTCAAAACCAAATTCATAATGGCATATTTAATTAACACCAAAGGAAACGTGAAAACTTCTTAATTACTATAGGATATGGTTGTTAAAATGGATAGCTGCTATAGTTTGTTTGAAATTTCTCAAAATGAAACGTCCGACCTACACAAAATAGCATTATTACATTAGGTTTATTAGAGTGAGTCTCGGATTTTTTCAGAACCGAAGCCTCTGACGTGTTCCTTTGAGACCGACATGTGTGGCTGGTCACAAATTCGAAGGGGAGATAAGCTAGACTGGTCACGTGGTAAAGGGAAATCCCCGGATTTCGTATCAGGACCATCCGGGGATCACACGACGGGAGGTATAGCGATTTTTCTAATTGCTCTTATTGGTTGTATATATTTATGCATAGTTTCCCATAACAATTACTTCAGTTTAGAGATTTTATGGAAATATTTACAAATACAGTTGTACGTGTATTTGCATATATAACGTCAATGGTGACGTCGCAACGTCATCAAACCGTCAGCTTTTTCACTTGATGAGAGAATGCTGAACTTCTTCCCAAAGAAATGCGATTTCAATTATACTATTCAATGATGTTGTATGATATCATACATTAGATCATCATATCTATAAAAACAGATGTTCATTTGTATTCTTGACACACTTATCAAATTCTATTTAATGCACATGGATTCGTATCCAAAAACTTAAAACTAACCTTTTTCTCAACTCATCTTTTATGCTTCCAATTATCTTGTGATTTCTTATTTTGAAAGAAATTAGCTATTAACGAATTATTCTATTTTTGTTTTGATCTTTCAGACGGATATTACATGTTCTTAAATGGTCGACAATCTGGAAACTTAAACTGGAAAGCAGATCTCGTTAGTCATGACCTTGACATAGCACATACTTCATCCTTGACCTTCTGGTATTTGATGAATGGTGTTAACATAGGAACACTTGACCTACTTACATTATTCCCGAATGGGACGATGACGTCACTGTGGCGGAAAACTGGCCGACAAGGCGGCGATTGGTTGGAAAGTTCAGTCGATTTACCAAAAGGACATTACCGAGTACGTAAATATTACATTTGGTTTTATATTCACAACATTACCATTAACATGATGACGTTTCTAAGTCACTCTGAGATTGTTTATTTGTGAAATCGTTGCTATTTTGAGATCTTTGATATCTGATATTTTCAAGGTCATTAATCTATTATTGAATGTTTTTAATTATTAAATTTTTTAACAAACTTCAACAATTTTCTGAGAAAATGTTTGCGCCACCAAAATATCCGAATAAGATTTTGTCTCAGATTTGATGAATATTCTGTAAAGTTGAGTCATTAAAGAGTGGTATCAGCAATCGGTTCGCCATGTTGCTTTATTGGTGAATGACATCAAAATATAATAATAAAGCATATGTATGGATAGAATGTCCACACATTTATACATGATTTATGATAAAACTTATCAACAATGACATGTAATTACCTAGCAAGGCTTTTCACACTAGTAACGAGGAATGGCTTCACTTCTCATTGTTATGTTTGTCAGAGTGTCAGCTCTTATTCAAGTTGTCAAATCTAAATTAACCAGACTATTACCCTCACTTAGTTGTGTTGTGTTATATCCATGTACCAATAATATATATGAGGGGACATACATGTCCCCTTGAATTTCTTTTCTAAAAATACTTTTAAAAAACCCCGTTAGGACTGTACTTTGAATTATTCATAAGACGTCTCAGCATTGCTTTCAAGGATTTCAACACTCTCAGAGTCTGTAAATGGCTTCATTTCTCGAAGTTTCTTTTCCTATGAGTGCGAAAGATTCCTTTTTCAAATTGTAAAATTGGAAGCAAACACGTGTTAAACATGATGATGTGCTTAAAAGATATTGACATGAACCTATCATATATCAATAACGTATTGAAAAAAAGGAATGTCGTTTTCAAAAAAACAAATCCTGACATGGCAATCTCTTTAAAGCAATTATCAGTTGGGTTAAAATACATCAAGGAATCGAGAAGCAATCACTACGTCAGTTTGGTGATAATTTCTGTTTCAGCTCATGTTCTCCGCTTCTGCACGACAACATTACGGAAGTGACCTCGCCATCGACGATATCACCTTACAGGTTAGAGAGTTATCGCTTTTTCTTCCGGTACACAGAACCCTTGGAATAATGTACTTCATATTAGGATAGTTAGAATGCATTTATTACAAATGCTTTTGCGTAATAATTTTTTTATGTTAGATATTTAACGTTTCAAATTTCATGTTTCATTGTCACTTGAAATCGTGTTATTATGGTATATTTAGGTTGTTATTTTTTGGTAGATATCATGAGGATTTTTTAAAGTTCAGCGACCCTCGCTACAGTAATTTTCGTTGTAACATTACAAATCGCAGTATATATAATGATTGAACGACTTCGAGTTATATACCACCATTACACGGAATAGAAAAGTACATGTAGGTCATAAACTATAGAAACGACTTCCGAATTAAATTTTCTTTCACTTGAACAATTCCTACCAATAATTTTGATGATTTTGCTGGGGTTTTTTAATCAAAAAGGTATATTCTAAACAAAGATTTGTGTTCTTTGCAGGTTGATGACGGAAACAATCAACTTCCCGTTGTTGGATGAACCACTTTGTTACTTGAACTCTCTGTAAATATTCTTCATTGTTTGTTTCATGTCAAATGTTGTGTCGTTCATCATTTCATTTGTTTGTGACAAGACTTAAGTTTATGAGTACAAAGATTTATAGAGTATAGTACAAGAGTAAAGAAAGTAACGCAAGCGTTGAAAATGCTTCTTAAGGATGTCCGTTCCTCAATTTTGAAGTATTAAACTTTTTTCTAACTTGGTTTTTTTTTTCAAAAGTTTAGTGTACTTCCTTGAAATATCAACTCCAAAAATGGTGGTTAGTGTGTGTTTTTTCGAGATATTTTAAGACAAAGATCCCTTTGTCAGTCAGAGATTTAACATGGGAGTCAATGGGGAACCTTTTTTGAGAAATCTTTAATTTAAATTAGTTCCTGTATTAAACTTTTTTTAATAATAAAAAATGTTTGAGTTCTTCCAGAAAAAAGTATAACATATACATGGTACTGTGGGTTTTTGGCCGCTACGGCACAACATGTATTCAAACTTTTCAATTAAATCATCAACATTCAAGCTATTTTTGTACTAAATACATGCCTTCTCCCACTCATTATCTAAAAATATACCTGACCGCATACATACACATCATATTCATTCAAGAACATCTACTTTCTAAGAAAAACAGATTATAGAATTTGCTCAAATGATAGAAACAATGAAAAATTGCTGAGTCAGCAAAATTGTAAATTATTTCAAAATGGAAATACTACGTTTCTTGATTTTGATGAATATTTAATCAGAAATCATCAAAATTGAGAAATTGCCGCTTCATTTTGGTTTATTATATAAGAACATTAAAATTTAAGGATATTTGAGTTTTGTCACTGTGACTGAGGAGCGAACATCCTTAAAGAAACGATGTTTACCTTTCATAAACACGACGTGAGAAGGAAGTTGAAATAGTAATGATTTTGTACCATGTAATTTGACTTTCATTGCACTCACTTTATCATGCATGAATATCAATAAAACATAAATTAAGCTTGATGAACTCGCTTTTTTGCAACCGCATAATACGTGATGCCATCTACATGGGGAACTCTGTTTCGGTACAGGGAGCGACCGTGTAAGACTGGTATAACAATTATGTAAAAGTTTAAAGAGAATTCCAATAGCAATATGTTTTCAAAGCTTATATAAGAGTATGGAAACCTCTCACGTTTTGGTATATTTCATGCAGAAACGTTCAATTGACATTCAACAAATAAGGTATTTATATCCTTTATAAGTGGGTCAATCAAAAAGTTCGTAGAATAAGCATAATTGAGGATCCACTACTTCCACATTATTTATAAACGTGGAAAGCAATCTTTTCTTAAACTAGTGACAAAATATTGAGTAGAGTAGTTTTCGAGATGTCACATCCCAAAGTGCATAGGTTTGAAGAAACTGGATGTATGAATGATGTTGAATAGCGTGCAGTCATCAAGTATTTGTTCAGGAAAGGAATGTCTGGACATTTCAATGGAATATTTAGCTCGTTTCAGGGATGACGGGGACAATTTCCTGAAACGTTACGTGAACCATGATGAGATGTGAGTAGTTCCTTTTGACCCTAAAAAAATCAAAGCAAAAAGTGAAAGCATGCCAATTCCCTACTCAAAAAAGTTCAATCAAGGTTTATCTTCTGGAAAGGTGATGGCCTCGGTTTTTTGGGATAGCCATGGTATCATCAAAATAGATTACTTAGAGAAGTGCCAAACTTTCAACGGGGCATATAATGCTAATGCAATGAGGCAATTTAGGGAAGCCTTTAAGACCAAGCGACGGGGAAGCTCAGAGTAGGAGTGCTGCTTTTTCAGGATGTAGAGTTCATACTGAACATGTTGCTGAAACTGCCGCGACCAAATGTGGCTTTGAAATTCTTCCACATCCACCCTACTGCCCAGATTTGGCGTCATCGGACTTTTCCCCTTTTCCCAGTCTGAAGAATCATTAACGTGGACGTGTTTTGCTGATAACCACAGCCAGATTAAAATAACATGCAAAACGTGATACTTTGGTCTATTTCATTCTACGAAGGTTTGGATTTGTCCTCGTACAAACAAGAAAAATCTGTCAAGCTACCGTCATACCCACAGTGATAGTTAAAGTCCTAAAATTATTACCTAACCTCTGTTTGAATAATAGCTGTTCTCGGGATTCCGGCAGATTCTCCTCTTCCACGAGCGGTAAAAATATGCAACACAAACTATTTGCGAAATTACAGCCAATGACACCATTTTTGTATTGAGAGCTTGCTTGTTATCATCGAGGCCTATGCTATAATACAGCCGCTTTAAAAACCGTGACGGTGTTCTGTCCAGTACACGCCCATCTTCTATATTTTTCTTTCATATAGTTCTTTTCTATTTGATCATTAATATTGACCACAAATGGCGCCATTGATAAAATGACAATTATGGTATTTGCGGCTAACGCTTGTCCATGGGTTGACAACTTTTTAATTTGTTGAGAAAAATTCCTCAGGGTAAAAGTTTTGTTGATTTAGATTTGACAGCTAAACAAATTAGAGCGCATACACGGTAAAATAAAACAAGAATGAGAAGTGAAGCCATTCATCGACGCTGCGAATGTGAAAATCCTTAAAACGATAAAGCGATAAAAGGCAGTTGATTAGTCTTATAAAAAGCATTTGGTAATGTGTGGATATTCGAACCATACATATAGTTAATCTTTATAATTTGTAAAATTAGTGTACGCACTCCGCGTTTTTATGTTTATGTTTCCTCGAAACAAAATGGCGGACTGTCATCAGCTTCCATTTTAATCAAATACATTTTCTATCATAGTGTCCACACGAACTTAACACAACTTTGTCAATAGGTTTGACCATTCTTTACAATTATAGATATATATATATATCAGAACTATCTTAATGTACATTCTTTCTAATCTAATTTCCTACCTGTCAGGCTTGCATCATTGTTATTCTTAAGAGAGCCCAGCGAAATGCAACACCGATTTGTGAATATATGTTTTAGTAGGGAGCTAAGGTCACTGCTTCTTGTAGGTAAAGTTACCTAAGAGCTAGGCTACAACTCATCTCTTGTTAAACATATCTTTAGCCAACAGGTTCAGCAACAATGCATGTTAAGTTGTTTCATACGAACAGTTTGAATGAGGGTTAAGTCAAATGAAAATTATGAAAGTGAATATTTATAAAGAAGGTAAACAAGATTTTCCTATTCAAGTTTTTATCGTATAAAAGTCATATTTGAAGTTCAGTAAAATAGCGAGATCAAAGGCGTTTCATTATTTTTATTCCGATGAATTCTAGATTAGGATGAGCAATCTTTGATATGTCGACAATTTTCGATATAACAAAAGCTTGTTCACAATTAAGATTGGTCATTACAACGAGTAAAGAGGTTCATCGAATTCAATTTTTAGTCTCATTTTCATTGTGGTATTATTGACGCTCCTTAAAAAGAGAAATTGATCATAAATATTGCAGAAGCACAATAAATAAATTTTTGAAAGACATTTTCCAGTTACTCACAGAGAGGCCAAAAAATACACCACGCAACCTACACGCATGTATGACATCTATTAACTATTCTGACATTACGTTTGTACTGATTTGACCAAAAAGTAAGTGAATATAAAATATATAAAACAAGGCTCATGATTATAAGGGTGAAGTAATCATTGACAGACTAATGGTTAAATCAATAAAGTTTAAAGAAATATTGCTTAAATGTTTTACCGTTTTATCCATATTTAATAGTTTGAAGGTTGTTTTTTTAAGAAGTCGACCTTTAAGAAATAGTCACCAGAATATCGCCGAAGACAGCAGGTGCTATTTACGTCACATAACCAGAAGAGATCAGCGGAGGATCGATGTTGGTGATGCCACACGAACGCTGGCTGTCGTCTGCTCGCCGCCTAACTGGTTCTGTGCCATTGCTTCCAGCAGACGACAAGATTGTGCAAGAGGGAACATGACATAATCAGGAATTCTGCTTCCATATCTGACAATTGTGACGGATATTACACTTGCTTAGCCCCAAACTATCACCTTTTTGAAGAATCAGTAGCCATATTGACAGGTAGGTGAGCATGCCATTGCCTTTTTATCTTCTTCGACTTGTTGCATTGCTAGGAGACACGTGTCTGCCGGTTTCTGACATTTCACCACCATCAATGAAAGACCTTTCCTATTTGTACTTGAAAGTTTTGAAGGGTGACTGGTAATTCATGTGGTTTTTAAGTAAAGACCATTCGAGTTGGTAAATCCTACGGTTTAGGTTCCATTTGTGCATGCTTCAAGGGCATGCTTGAGGGTAATATGTTACGTTAATGAAAAACAACACTGTTTATGATAATAAAAACGCATTTAAATACTTTGAATATTTCTCATGATAATAGCTAGACTATATGTTGTCCGTGTCTTAAACGCAGTCTAGACCTTGCTGATTTGGATTGTGTCATAAAATATTAGTCTTATTAAAAGTGAACTTATGAATCATTATAATGCCTTTATTTATTATCTAAAAGAAAAAAATGAATGATGCATTGTTTATATTGTGTGCCGTTAGCATGTTGACGAAAAGTTGACATAACAAGTTGCGACACAGACACACATACATTCAGAGATGTACGTTTACAATATAGCACGAGCAAACAGACAATCCCTTATACCATTTAGATGTTCCCATTGTTTCAAAATATCCATAGAATGCTAATCAGGCTTGCGCAAAATAGAAACAAAATCGGGTGAAAGATATCTCAATGGATATCAAATTCCTTCTCCATGATATGCCAAATTTTCAAGAATACAATTTGTGTTTAAACGTAAAATATCAAATAAAGAAGTTGAAATCCATGTATTTCTCACGTTTCTGATCACTCCTACTTCTAAAACGTCTCCCGAAGAGCTACATCTAAGCAATATTTTCTAGTGCTGAAGTTACTATCTTAGGTTTGTGTATGATTTAAAGGATTTTGAAGGGTAATTATCGATATATATATATATATATATATATATATATATAATGTTTTAAGTAATTGTTCAGAAGACAGATATCAGAGGTATTAAGGCTTGATGAGGTATAATTTACACAAACACATCGTTTTAATTGATTTAAACTTATTTTGTCCTCCATAACATAATATGTTCGATATTTTTTATTATCACAGTTCATTCATTCACAGAGAGGCACAACTCCACTGTTCTCTACACAGAAAGATTTCAGAGTCAGTATTTAACCCTCACTGTAAATGTTTTATCCAAAAGTAACTCATTCTATCCATTTCAAGTTTGAATGTTTCGAAATATTTTAAGAGAACTCAAATGTTACACCATGTGATCAACAACTCAATACCATTCTCGGTTTTCCCCTAAGCTTTTGGTATCAAGAACAGAGTCAATTCTTTAACTTTGAATGGATATTAACATTTGCCAAGTCTTTTGCTTGGCATCCTTTCGGCAACGTTCGAATAAGTCGATAAGTATCTTTCACAAAATTCCTCCCCACTCTTCTTGCAATACAATGGTCAGTCAAGTATAGGGGACGTGTGGGGACGTCTGACGTTCACGTAAATCCAGTTTATTCCATCTACATGTATGGTATATTTGGATAATATTTAAGGTTTGGAAAGTTCATTGTAAGATATCGAGGTTCCAATTAGCAAGATAGTGAACCATGACGCATGATGCTTGTGAATTAGCGTAGTTATACTGCAACAACCTTCTGTTGGTCCAGCATTGGATGCATGTGAAATTCGAAGAAGTAGTTGATGAACTGGTTTTCGGCTTAAGCCTTTAAATGACCTTTTTTGTCTAATATCCTCTTCACGATAACGATTCCGGTAGGTTTGATGTAAATATTTGCTCAAAACAAGAATGTGCTGTGAAAGCTCTGTGGCTTAAACAACACGATGGGATAGACCCGGATGTAGTAATTCTTGGTGCTACCTCTTGGACAGACACATCACACGGAATTGGTTTGCAGCAACCTACCAAAACGGCACAATACGGCACTCTAAGCATATTCAATTTTCAGGAAAATGCATATCGTGACATTTGTACATAAAATTTGATGAAAAGTTACGAATGCAATGAATGTTTGAACGCATTGAACCAACGTTTCTGCATAACGGAGTGATACATCAGATTGACAGTCTATGACTGCTTGATAACGGACCAGGTTGGGACGTAAGCCCCCTTGATGTGCTTGTTAATCCTGGGGGCCAATCTTCTCAAACAGATTGACTCGAGTTATCTTTTGCGCCAACCACGGCGCCTGGATCTAAGTGTGTTGCCATTTGATAGAGTGGTTTTGGTTGTTGACGATGTGTTCAGTTAAGTTTGAGGTCAGATTATTCTTCTGAAGTTGTGTTTTCTCGGGATCTCATTTTAATAGGCCGGTGGGTTTCTTCAATGTCACTACTTCAACATCTGACCTGGTTAACGAAACCTCTGGGAATGGGTTTGATCTGACTCTTAGACCCACCCGCCCCCATTCCATTTGCTCTAAGAATAGTTTTTAATTTTTTGTCAGAATAAAATATGACATCAATACCAGCAGCATTCTTGAATAGGTGGCTGATGTAATGACTGACTTTGCCTTGATATGAAATGGTGATGCGAACGGCGCTGCTTCTGGTTGATCTTTCGCTGATGGAGGACGGTGGTTATGTTGTTGTCAACGAGTTATTTGGAATACACGGGTGATGAAAGTTCTTCTGTTATGATTTAGCTCGTCTGGTCGTGTTATTTCGGTTCCAGTTAGCAAAGTCTGGTGAGGGCCTATACTATGTCACGTTTAATTTATGGATGATGGTTTGATAGGTGATTGATATACTGATCAGCGTGAAATGGTCGATGAGCAGTGTAGGCATACATCAAGGAAGGACGGTTTGTGTTGTTCTACATTATCAGTGGAGAACTGATGCTTTTTGCTGAGGTGATCTAGGAGGTCTGCTAAATTGTCCTAAAAATTAAGAATAGCGGATTTTGGGTACATCCAAATTTGATTAATAACCAATTTCATCACATGACATGCCATGGAGCCGACTTTTTGTGGAACCAACACATTCCTTCAATTCATGACTACAATTGCCCATTGCGTAGTGTTTCAAATAACATAGTGTAGAATCAAATGATGCTATCTTTACTTCTCTAGATAATTACAGACATTTTACTGAATTCCAATGATTGTGTCAAACGTTACGACCGTGAGAATTATCGCAATTCCTATATTACCTTCTAAAGAAACAAGGTACAAGCACATCTCATAATCATTTCATTTCTGGGATCTATCTGCTCTGCCAGAATGACATTATTTGCCGTTTGCTTAATGCATCATTGGATACTATAAGTGCTTTGGGCAGACGACAATATTAGAATCTATGAACCCGAAGGCAAGCTAGTGCCTGGGATCTCTCATTTCTCAAATGTAATACACTGGCCCAAAAAAGAAACGCAACAACGTGAAAGCAGCGAATGTCTATGTAGTTCCTTGACTGTAATGACTAGTTCCATTATCTGCAGTTTTTTGCTTTATCGTATTTTATGATTTAATTGTCCATTAGGTTCCATTATGTAAGCTTTCAGAAGGACCATGACATTAAGAGAGGTCAACATAACCCAATGGTTTCATGGCATATGTAATAATTTGTGTTATAAGCCATTTGTACAGTATTTTATTACAACAAACAGGTGCTGATATTTACAGAAACACATCTAATGCATTCTTGACTGTAAGTTAGATAATTCCACATGAGACTCACAATAATCTCCCAAGAAGTTTTAATAGGTACATCATCATGATACCTGAAGTATAAATCCAAACTTTCCACTTGTTTTGTGGTACACCTTTTCGTTTGTGTATACCATTAGAATACGTATAATCAATGACATTAAATAAAAGATTTGTCTTTATAAAGCATGCTTCACCATTGATTATATTTTTGTCAAAATAAACGCTTAGGTCGTAATGACCCTTTTCCGCTATACAATATCTGAAACATAAAAAAGACGGACATTTAACTGTCCCTGTGTCTTGTCAAAACAAGCCAAAAAATAAAGCGGCAATTTCGGTAGTAAAATAAATGCCATGATGTAAGGGCCATCATCATGTCATAATTGTTAAAGAGCTTGATATTGATCTGACGCTATGGCTTCAAAATACAATATTTATACCTAATGAAAGATATTTATCATGCCAAAATACACTCGCATGATAACCTCTATTTACGGAAAATAATGCACAGCTTGCTGAGACACAAATGTCATTTTGTAAGATTTCGTGACAAAAGTACCGTCTGATACTTTAAAAACATCCAATAAGCATGTCTTAGAATATATATATATATATATATATATATATATATATATATATATATATATATATATATATATATATATATATATATATATATATATTAACACAAAAAAACTTTGTCATAGTTCAAGTAATAAATAGATAAATTTAGTGAATAGTGTGAAACCGGTCGGGGATTTAAATCATTTCCAGACTTTTGTTTTTTATCTATATATATATATATATATATATATATAATGATAACGCATGTGTGTATATAAAGGCAGCTTAAACAAAAGAATAATCGATATATACATTTATAAATATAGAGAGAGAAAAAGAGACAATTGTCTGGTTTTGTTTTTCGTAAACGAAATACGAGGGGATATTTCTGTTCATAATATGATTATGTCACAATGTAGTTGAGACATGTTAAAAAGGGTAATATTTTACAAAGAATAGCGCAGATGTATTTATAAAGGAAACTTTGGGAAAAGAAGCCACTGAGTAGACCATGGAATCCTTTCTACGACTTGATGAGATTTATTGACTATTCTCAATCATTTGTTTTTGTTTTTTATCATATCATATACAGTTGTTTGTTTCAAATCTGTTCGATGTACCATATTTGAAAAGTGCCTTCTAAACCGCCAGTCGAGGGATGACACTGTTACGATGATGATATATTAGACCATTTACCCGGGGAAGAAGCATACAAAATTTCATCCTATCATCAAAGGTCAAAACATCGTCTATTAGTACTGTCTGCAACGGATTAACTTGCCATCCTTGTAACGGCCTTGACCGTAGACGTAAACAAATTAGAGTCATACGTCTTGACTAAAATGTGATGTCAAATATCCCTACAAGCTAAACATGTTTTAAAATTATAAAAAATTAATCTAATTGAGTGTTAATGTAATGCAAAGCGTAACTTAAAAACAAAATAAAGCAAAGAATATTGAAAACATTAATCTGTCATTAATATTCATGGAAACCACTTATCGAACAAATATGAACATTGGACTTCCGAACGTTATTGAGCAGCTCTCAATATGGCAGCGGGGTACATACAATTGTTACACCGTGAGGGATGCTTGTTAATAACCGTAAACCTATCCCAAAAACGAACATTTTATTGTAAGGTAAGATAATGTATCTTTTTCAGTTAAAATTGATTTAAATGTGTTGTTTTGTCACGTAATTTTACCAAATTATTCGACCCGGAAGTCTACAGAACATTAATAACTGCTGGACATTTGGCCTTATATTTTGGATATTGTATCAATTTTGAACAGCTATCAGCTATCACAACATGTAGACAGATCAGAGACAACTTTCAGCGAGCAGTAGAGATTCCTTGTCCACTGTAAGATGTCGTCTTGCGTTATTCGGGATCAGAGCCAGACGTCCTGCAGTCCGCCCCCTTTGAAACCACAGCACAGACAGAACCGTGAAATTTGCGATGGGCACATGGTCATTCATCCTGGAGAAATCGTCGATGGTCGAGAGTTCTCTTTACTGATGAGTCTCGTTTTAATCTTCACTTTATGGACGTAATCCCGTATACCGACGTCGAGGTGAAAGGTTTGATGACATTAACGTCCGAGAGCAGGATCGGTTCGGAGGAGGTTTGATTATGGTATGGGCTGGGATCACCATGCATGCAAAGACTGATTTGGTTGTTGTGCAAGGCAATATGACTCGTCTGAAGTATCGAGATAATATCCTCTTTCCAGTTGTTTTTCCTTTCTTGCGGGTATGGGAGGACGTCCTGTTTTTCAAGATGACAACGCACGCCCACACCGAGCAAGAATTGTAACTGAATGCCTAAATCAACATGTGCTTGACCGCATGCAGTGGCCAGCACTTTTGCCAGACTTTTATCCAATCGAGCATGTATGGGACATGCTTGGACGTCGAGTCTTAAGACGTGTACCGCAAAATTTGGCTTTACGTGACCTTAAGGCCGCCTGATTCAAGATTGGCAGAACATTCCCCCAAGGTGACATCCGGCGACTGATTCGAGGCATGCCAAGACGTTGCACGGCGTGTATCCAGGATAAAGGCGGTTATACACGCCATAAGTGACTTTTAATTGTGTCCATTTGGGGTAACCCTTGTTCGTCTGATTAGAAATATTGTTTACTCAATAAATATGCGAGTTTTGATTATTAAAATGTTGACTTGAAATGTTCTTCTCATTTCTTTATGGTTTATTCATTTATGTTCGTGACAAATTGATTTGAGGTCAGATTCAAAAGATGAGTCTAAACTTTTGGAAGGGAGTATATATGGATCTTATGTATGACAGATTGCAGGTTCCAGGAGCTTATCTCTCGTGCAATAACTGTCATAAACATGATTCATGTCTTCAGGTCCATTTCGTCCACCAGTTTTTCCTCGTCATCACTGCAATTTTCAATGTCTATATACATGTACATGCTAAAGTCAGGTTCTAAAAGAGTATTTCATACATTGCATTACGCTTTGTTAATAGTTGTTCTCATTGTCTTATCTGATGAAGTACAATATCAATACATTCACAGTCACATAACATGCATGTGTCTACAGTCAACCGCACGCCAGTTACCAAGTTGCCATAGTCTATAACGAAGAATTAAGCCTCGAATGAATTTATTGGAATCGGTTCGGATCTGGTCCCGTAGACAGAGATAGCTATTATTATCAACATTAGCCACATTGTTCTCACATGAATGACATGTATTAACCTTGTCAACGATAGTTAAGTGGAATGCATCCCAGAAATATTGACCGATTACGTAATGGCGATAAACACACATGCAGATGATCCAGTATGATTGCCTTATTTGCATGTGTCTCATCTATCAGCGTTTTTTTAAAGAATGAAGGATTGAGGGGATCCAGGAATGGAAAAGGATATAAATGTTCAGGTGAAAGCTGACAGTATCCAGACCAGTAGGTAGCGACGCTCTTTATACTTTAAGAGTATATTCAGAACATGTACTTTCATCTGAACTAAGAAGATGTGTTGACTTTATGTAGTTACAGTGATCTATCTAATCTATCAAATGAAATTAGAAAAAGCAACATTTAATTTAGAAAAAATCAAAATGGAGAATATACCAAATGAGATAAAGAAATAAAAAGCTCTTAAAGTTCGACATGCACAAATACATTAAAATATACTCAAAGTCAGTTTCATTATCAAATAAATGAAAAATTACAAGTGTATGCATCATGACTGAAACCTACAATGAAGCTTGCTTACAGGTAAAGGAATCATCGCTGCTAAATGGAAATAAAATTCAAAGACCACGCTGTCTCTGTCATTAATGTTTTTAGGAAACATCCAGCTTTTGTTACAAGGCTATTAGGAATTCTATGTCATCTAAAACATGTCCATTTGTGTGTATTAGATCATAATGAAACCGCTGTGTCTTACTTAGAGGCTTCAAAACAATTTCATGAAAAACGTTTTGAAAGTAAATGGAATCGGGAATTATTCCAGGTACATTCTCCTATATGCTCATTAGAGACCGATACTCTTTTAATATAGATATATCAATTATGTTTCTTTAATCAGCAACTAAGAACAATATCATGCGTGACATAAATTTACTAGAAATAGTTCAAACCTGCATATAAGAAAGTTTTAGAAACAATGAAAAAATACGAGTGACGTGACATTTGTTTTTCTAAAGTGTTTCAGCATTTTGATTTCGAAATCTAAACATTGTGATCAGTTAGACACGAGTGTGATATTGAGTCACCGTTCACAATCATGTTCTTGTCTTGTCCTCATTGATATGCATAGATATATTCCAAACGTAAAACCATTGGTCACCATACATATCAACAGGATATTTTGACACGAAAATCACTTTTAAGGTATGATTTTCAAATGTTTATACATATGTTAAAACAATTGCAAAGTGTGATTTGATTTTGACTTGTCAACCTGTATACATCCTGCTTGAGGTAATCAGATATAGCCTTAGTTGGGTGATAAAAGTTTCCATATCGCAAAAAGGCCCCAACGCGAAATATCTAATTCTTTATGCGAGTTTCTACCTTTGAAGACTCAATGATGCTCGATGAATAGAGTTGAGTCGTGACATGGCTGAAAGGTAGGAACCTCTATGAAATTCAAGAAAATAGATCTTCCATATGGTATGGGATTGAGGAAGGCGACGAAGATGTTATAGATTTTATCACATTTGTGATATTTTACTTAAAATAATTATTTCATAGTCTCATTATCTTGCAAATAGAAGTTGATCCTTAAAACATTTAAACAGCATATTTCAATAGCATTTATTTCTTATTATCAATTAGTGTATACATGGTGATTAATCATTGAACGTTCTCGTTTTGGTCCTTCTAAAGATTCCATGAAAAAAGGTTTTTGAAAACATTAAGATTGCAATTTCTTGTAAATAGGTTCTAAAAGAATAACATCTAATTTTAAATTAAATTTCAGATTGATTAAAGTTTAATGGAGCTAATTTGATGTTATTATACTTAATATATATTTGATTAGTTATTATCAACGTTTCCCTCAATGTCAATTTAAAAAACATTTCTTGCTATAACTACAACATCAGGTAGTAATTCAGAAAGAATAAGACTCACTTTAAGCATAATGCTGTCTGTTGACCAAAAGCGAGTGCAATTAAGATAACCTTTACCGAAATCATTTGTAGCAGGAAATAAAAATGCTGAGATGTAATTGTGATTACTATATATCGTCAATACTGCTCTTGAATTAACCTCTAGGTTTGTTAAAATAAAACATTGTATAGTTGAGTACATTAGGTTCTTGGACATTATCTTGTTTCATTCTTTAATAAAAGCACTTTTGCATTTACTCGGTCGAAATTTAGTTCTCGTGTGGTGAACTTACAGTGAGTTCTCATAAGAAAATCAATTTTCTAATATTTACATGATATTATTTGGTGCACTGATGAATATCTTGTATGTAACCAAAACTCCAGTTTTGAGAATCAAAGGAATACTCTGTGTAATCATTAATTTGTGAACTTTGGCAAGTTCCAAAACTAATATCCATCGCTTGGATTTGACATCTATTAAAAATGGTTATATATAATATATATATATATATATATATATATATATATATATATATATATATATATATATATATATATATATATATATATGTAAAAAGGTGAAAGGTCGCACGTGAAGTAAATGTATATTTGAAAATAAAATACTTCAGACGACACTTGCTGTAGATATCATTTTAATGATGACTGGATGCGTCGCATTTCGACTTGATAACAAGTCTTTTCAACATATAGTCTTTATATATATATATATATATATATATATGACAACACCTTTTTATGGAAATCAAATAACGGCCACATTGGTGTGTTTCAATTGAAATCTTATACTGTTATGAGCCTATCACCCTATCACACAAAAAATCTACTAGAAATAACAAATAACACCAATTTGAGGTTAGAGCCAATACAACAAATACCTGGTCACATTGTCTTTGGACAAAGAATTGCCAATTCGCATTGGATGTGGTGAAACTGTTGTTATCACAATAATGGAACCTTTGAAACTATCACTATTTAATTTTTTTACAAATTGTAGGGAAATATGAAACATAAATTATAAGACTTACCATCCTTTTTTGCATTAGAAATGAGCTTTTGTCAGCTATCTACAAAAAGGGCTGCTCATTTCAACTGGAATTCGTCCATGACCACACATGATGTCATCCACATATTGTCTTCAAGATTATTTAATATATAGATATATATCTGAAAAAATAAGACTAGTTTCGAAAATGAAAGTTGTTATTTAGTAATTAACTGGAAAGGCATTGTTTAGATTTTGATTTATTTTGGAGAACTACTAATACTTAATTACACCACATTACACCCAATTACCAACGTATCTGTTAAGAACAGAGAAGACAATGATGAACTCATAAGTTATTTATCATTAACACTGAAGTATTTGAGAAGGGTCCACTGCTTTGATAAAGGAGTATAACTAAATTAGGGCTGTGATGCTTCAGATAATACTGGTGTTTTTCACCTGATTTCTAGCTGGTCCTGATAATGAACAAGGACCAACTGACAGAATAAAGACACATTCAGAAAATATCTGCAGTCTGACGTAGTTCCTCTCTTTGTCAGTAATGTTCTTGCTCCAGTATTTTTAATGATGATACATGAACCTTCGAGATTTCGAACCCTCTTCCACAGAACTCATGGAAATAGAAGACGTCAATCCAATCAAGGTCATCAATGACATTCAAGCTCTCATGGAAATAGAAGACGTCAATTCAATCAAGGTCATCAATGACATGCAAGCTCAAGACTTTCAAGTCCTTTCCATTTTAAAAACATTTCCCCATTGCATGAACGTAAAAGGAATTGGGAATTATTCCAAGTAAATGCATTTATGTGCAAATTAAAGATCGACACTCTTTTAATCTAGATACGTCTATTTTGCTTTTTTGATAATAATTAAAAAGGTAATTGCTATTTCAAACATTGTTTCGGGGTTCTATGGATGTATGAGTAATGTAAATTTTAAAAGTTTTAATGGTCATATGTGATTGCGTATGTAATATGTTTTATATACATGTACATATGCGTTCATTCTTCGAAATAATCAATTCATATCAAAACGGACATAAGTGATTAAGGAAATACTTGAATATCAAAGTATCAGTATCAAACCTTAATTCCCCATATAAGATCGTTTAAACAAAACACGAATCGACTCGTTTTATGAATCATAAGTATGGCAGCTCCACCGTTTAAGAGATATAACAGAATCTTTGTGTATGAAACTGACACCTTAAAAATGTAAAGTGGTGGGAAATCAGGACTGGCTACAATCTTTCCGTTTTGATTGTCTTTTACTTTTATACACATTTTTCAAAAACATACTGACGTATGGTTTAAGAGGACAATATTATATTCATTTTTATACCATTTAGAACAAAGAACCGACACATTGTTAAAGATTGCTGGTAGTTATATTTTTTAAACGCCATGTTATAGAACATAAGTACTAAGGCTTTTGAAAATACCATTCCTTTGTAACTTTTTATGTATGCTTATTGGAGACGCTTGATAAAAACACATGTATCATTTGTAAAACTAAATTTTCATAAAAACTGATTATCAAAGATTTTCTTAGTTAAAAACTGTTTATATACTGTGCTTATTTCCAAATGTATTGACATACAGCTACATGGACGTTACAGTTCCTTAATAATTAAAATAAACTGTCTATATTATTATTGAGCATATCAAAAGCTGAAACAACCTGAAATTAAAAGAAGCTTTTCAATATTCAGTCCGGTCTAGTTGTTTTTTTCTAGTTTCGTATCTAAAACATCAAGAGACAGCATAATGCTACACTAAGTAAGTCTTATTGAGACTGTCAGCCAAATATTATCATTGCAATCTGTATCGAAAGAAATAAGTACATGTAGATACATCACGAGAACCGTTCCGTCAAGAGTATGTGTTATAAACCCTTCAACACTCACTGAAGTTAATGTCGAGAAGCTGCGGCTGACAATGGAAAGCATTGTTGTTCACAGATTAGTTCATTTTCTGTATCAGGTTTCTTGTCGGTGATAGTATGGATATACAGGGTTAATGATAGGCGAATGTTGAATATGACAGGTAAAGATGAGGTTCAGTCTTTAGGATCGAATCAGCTCAGATGGAAATATAATTTGCATGTTCCTGAAACAATCGAGCATACTGGATGGTACTTGTTTGCTTGACCCTTATCCGATATTACACTATTTAAAAAGTGACGTTTTTGTTGTACAACTAAGCACTAAAGATAAACTTGAAACAGCATTGGTAGAAGAACGTAACCGTAATTAAAAGGTTCAATTCCTCTTTGGTAGAACGAGCAGATGATGCAGTTAATGTTAGGGAAACACATGAATATTTTCCATAGTTTATTAACGTGATTATCTTGACTTTTGACCTGTGTTCATGGTCTATTCAGGAGTAATCACAGCAAACATTATATTGCTAATATAGTCTTTGATGTAGTAAACGTATAAATCTGTCCCGGTCTCAGATTTTAAGGATTCTGGCTTATAATATTGGCCCTGGTCCTTATCAAAGATTGACCAGTATATGGTGAATTATTGTAAGAAATTAGGTTTTTACATTAATTTTCAAAGTTTGAAACTTTTTTTATGTTCTACTGGATTGGACTCAAACGAACCTTTACGCTCTTCTAAAATAAACATTAAACGTCCACAAGGAACATGCTACTGAGCTTTATATCACCGGGAGTCTTTCTGAAATATTCAGTGTTATTTAACTAAAAGTGAATAAAGCTTATAGGAAGACAAATAATGTCAGTGCACTGTTTGAACTAAATTAACTCATTACTGGAAGATGCTCTGAGCATCAACGTATGGAGAATGCTTACATTAAATCAAAGATGGCTTCTTATAAAAGGAAACTGCTATTGGGTTGAATCAAGAGTATGTAAGCACTACCACAAAGGCACATCCGCACAGATATGACCACACACCTTGGGGCACATCCACACATTCACCAACGGATAAGGCATTCTCAGACATCACTGAATACACATTACCCGTGCTCTTTATTGATGAACTTTATGATTGTAATTGTAAAGTATAATTTCTTTCATCTCGGTGTTGGGAATGAAAAAAGTACAACGTTTTCTTGCATTACATTGTTGCTGTTATCAAGGAAAGTAGATTTTATCCTAATTTGTATTTACATGTATACATGTATTTCTCCTGTTATGCATTTATTTCATTCCGTCGAAATTCCAGTATCTTCGTGGAGGTATTACCCCTTGGTTTGAATGCGTAAAGAGTTTTTTTTATGCCAACCGTTCTGTTATGTTATTCTTACTGAGACATTATGTTACTATTAGAACATATATTTTTTATTAATTCTGCAAACTCCATATGACACTTGAAAGAAAAGAAATAACATTATGTTTCGATATGGTAATTAACTAACTACCTTTAGGACTGTGCTGGACAAGCTCATAAATTCGTAGTAGCTGATTCATTTCTTAGAACTTTAGAATCAACATAAAAGCTTCTTTAACTCTTAACACGTTACCTTTGATGTAGCTCAAGATCTTTTAAATAAATAATGTTTTCAAGAAGCTTAGTTAACGCTTGGAACCTAGGATGTTTATTAATGCTGATTGATTATTTGCAGATTGGTTTCTTGTAAACTCTTCTCATATCAAGTCATGTGCTGGATTTGCTGAGTCGTTTTTTAGTTTGGAATATGGAAACATTTTTAGCTAACATTTTTTTTGGTAACTCTTCCTTCTTCTTTTCTCAGTGCTGTATCAATAAATATGCGCTTACTTGTTGATTGTGATCATTAAAATAAGAATAATGCTTATTATAAGTTAGAATGATTAGCTCACACTAGCATTAGCAACACTATTTATGAACCTGCAACTAACAAAATAGCTTTCTTTAGTTGTAGTTTTGCTTCCAGGAAAAATGTCGGATTTCAGTTTAGCCCACTTACATTGAGAGCAGTGGGATGAGTTAACCTTTATTTTCAAAAGACAAGAGTGTGATAACATCCTGGGTAACCGTTGACATTCATGGTCTTGTTTTCTCCTCATTTGTATGCATAACTATATTCCGGCAGTAAACGCAGTAAAATCAACCTGCTCTGCATACATTGTAGCAGGATATTTTGACTTGTTAATCACTACCAAGGAATACTGTTTAAAAAAGCAAATTCGAAGAAAGTAAACAAACTTAAAGTACAACTATACAACGATTGTTATGTGAAAATCACATCTAAAATTTTGATACTTGTGTTCTATATATTTCAAAGTGTCAACGGATACAAATCCCGCTTGAAGATTCAAATATAGCCTTCTAGAAGTTTCACAGTGCTGACAGACCCAAACGCAACACATCTAGCTCTTTATGCTATCTTGTAATTGGAAGAGTTTGAGTTAACGAGTTGAGTCGTGAAACTACTGAATGACATGAACTCTCTTTGAAATAAAAGAAAATATATCATCCTTTTGGTAGAAGTATTTGGGTTAAGAAAGGCAAAAGAGAACAATTTTCAAAATTTCATCACGTTTGTGTTTAAAGGCGTATTTTGACGTTTTTTTATTCCACCGATTTTGTGGACATGATTTAGCTAAACCTGTTAAAGCCATTACAGCTAATCGTTCCCAACTAGTAGACCTGTAACAGAAAAAGGTCCAATTAGCTTTTGAGCCCAATTGGAAAAAGAATTAAAGGTGCAGAACGACCCAAATTTAAAAAGATTGATCTTGTACTTGTCAGATCTGCAAATAAATTACAAGCAAAACTGTAAGTAATGGATAATTTGTAGCATGCATATATGTAGTTTCAACGCAATATGGTTTTATGACCCCACTGGGCTTTGAGAACCATCTCCTCTAAAAATGATAGCATCTGGGAGCTAAAGGTACACTTGATTTAGCTCAGGCGTTAAGGGAGAACAATTAGATATTCTTTGGCTGAAATTTGAATTCATTTTTATCACCTTCAGATTCAGATGACTTTTCAAGGTACCATTTTCAAGAGGTGATAACTAACAAATTAGTTGGACAATTGCACCATTTCTTCGAGGAAAGTATGACCATGAGACATACAGCTGCATACGTAACGTTTTTTGTCTTACCGTTGTATTGTAGTTCAAATATCATGTAAATTGGGCTTCGTTTGGACGTCAATGAAATAACTTCAGCAAAACAAACAAAGGATCACCAATTAAAATAGTCATTCATGAATTTATTTTTTGACCGTCTTGTCTCACTTGCAAAAATTTGAAATTTGGCATCATAGAATAGAGAAGCAGAGGTGTTATTTTTGAAATTCTTATTTTCGTAAATAACGATTAAAATACTCCACATCGACTCTCTGAGAAAAAAATCAGCTTATTCGTATTGACATAGTGGAAAAGAACACTCAAGACTTATTTTTAAAGCGGCTCTTCACTTAAAATGGATTTTGTAGAGAAAAATAAAAATAAGTGTTTTCAGAATTTTGACCCTTGGTCACTTCAACAACCTGCCAAAACTGTTACAGTTAACTGCGGGGTTAGATATATAACAGCAGTAAAGGACAATAGGTATTCACTTCTTTATTGGAAAATCAAAATTATCCGTTTATTTTTCGCATTGATACAACGCCTAAAAGACATACCAAATTACCTGATATTGGCACTAGCTATAGGACACGCAGGTATGTGAACAAACTTTCGGTTTGCAACTGTACTTGACAAAGCTATCAAACGATGATAGTCATTCATAGATATATAAGACAACATATGTTTTCAGTATAATCTCAAGAATGCCAGTCGTTCATTCTCTATTGAGTTGCCACATTTCCTCGTTTTGCTTCAAATGGTCTACTTAACATATAAAGCCTTGTTTATAAATAACTACCATGAACACCAAAGTAAACCGCGTTAACAATAGAGACAATACCTTTCAACATCCAAAATCTGTTTAGAAGGGAAATAATACACATTTCGCAATCGGGTTTGATGATACCATTTTTAACATTAGAATGTTTCTCTGAAAATAACAGTTTTTTAAATGTTTTTTACAAACCTTTTATTTTCTTCATGCTAACTTTTTACTATTCTGTGCTTCTTGAAGACAATTGCAATTCAAAATTAGTTAAATGAATAAGTCAACACGATGGGAAAATGTAGTTGTAGATAGTTCTGTTTCTTAGTATTTTATTGCAGAAGTAAGAAAATCTAAACTTGATATCCATTAAGTTAATATCACGTATTTATGACAGCTGGTTATTTTAGTAGAACATGTATCTTTTAAAGCCAACAAACTGTCCTTTGAAATGATTTTGAAACCTGTCATCCGAGGACTGCGTCTATTTCTCGTGGCCAAATCTTTCATTGGCAGGTTATATTTAGCGATACGAGGCATTTGCCTCTGTAGAATTTCAGACTACTGAAGGAGTTATTTGGAAGTCAACACGATGATATAGCAAGATGTGTTTAAATAGACCATTGTTCAAGAAATGGACGTAAGACATCATATCTTACACTAATACTTTGTTCTAAAAGGCAATAGTACTTTTGAAATATCAAAGTATTATTTTTTAAAAATTAATTAAGTGTAACACGTATGTAGTCGATGCCAAACGTAAAATATAATTCACACTTCATTAAACCAACTCCATTGTCCAAAGAGCTTTCTTCTGCGTTTAAGCATATTGATTGACATGCAACAGATGAGGAGATAAGGTCACTTGAAGCTGATTATTTCGGGTATAATGACTCAGAGACAATTATTGCGGTGACTCATCAGTTAAGTTTGAATGCAAAGACAGCATTTCCACATCGATATAACAAAAATGTCTTTATCCTAAATTGATAAGGTTACAAACTAATTTAACCATTATAAGAAGCAGTTTGACACGGCTACATATATACTATATATATATATACATATATATATATATATATATATATATATATATATATATATATATATATATATATGTGTGTGTGTATATGTATATATATATATATATATATATATATATATATATATATATATATAATGTTCAAAGAGTCTTAGTGAACGTGTAAATGAATCACTGTTTTATTTAATGCTTGTCGTTGTAGCATTTTCGGTTGCTTTTCTTTACAGCTTTCAGTTACGTTCACCAATTTGTATAAATCAATACTTAGGGGATGACACCTTTCCTCTGTTTTATGCCGAACATTGTTGCTTTACAACAAGGAAAACATAAGACATAAAAGAACAAAACGTTCCCTTATTTGTTTGATATTAGATGTTGATCTTTCTCTTTTATTACATACCGGGGTTAGGCCAACGCTCAGTTAAGCCCATGGGCTTAAAAACGAATGTTTTAATATTTAGATATATTATTCAAAATGTTGTGACGTCCCTTATAAAACGCATGGCGAACCTTGGCTGTGCAGTTATGGGCTTTTACGTGTACCAAACCTTTTTGGACACCCGTTACAGGCCAGCTATTAGAGACAGAAATTGATTATTTTTACCCATATGATGTGCATGCAGTCGCAGTTAAGTTGAACTACTTGGTCATGGTGCACATTCCACTTAATATTAATATTTCCATTCAATATTGTGAAGTTCTTGTTTGCATTAGTAAAACTGTTAAATTGTTCATTCATGGTTACAATTCCATCACTCATTCGAGTAGAAAATATTCATAATTCTAATCTCTAGCATGGTAGACAGTTTGTCTCTGGCTAGGAATTATACCTTATCATGGATGTCAGTCTGACCTGTTGATAAAGTTTTAAGTTCGTCTTTTTGCTATTTTTTCACGATAGTTTATTATTTATGTTGATAGTTGAAATACTCATTTGAGTAAGCATTTGTTTAGGATGAATTATGAATCTTCTAGTCCGATTTTCTGATTAAAAAAACCCCAATAAATCCTTAATTGTGTTTTTTTCCAAAGAAATAATTAGCACTTTCGATTTTTAGCCTTGGGTTTAATATGGGTTAAATATTACAAAGCTTAAATACGGAAATTGCCGGTGCGTATTACAGAGTTATCATTTGATAAAAATGCTTTTTTGATTGAAAATGATTTATTCGCCAAAGATTCAGTCTAATACATTGTTTTGTACAATTACCAAAAACGAGACTAACCTGAAGTCGTTTTTGGCAAAATTTTAAAGGAAACTAAGTCTTTGATAAGGGTTCACTGGTTCGGTGGAGACGTATAAATACAATTACGGTTGTGATGCTCTGGGTATTACTGATGTTTTTCACATGATTTCAAGCTAGTCCTACTTAAAAAACAGGGGGAAATGACGGAGTAATTATACATCAAGATTTAGTTCTTATTTTTGTCAATACTGTTCTTTCTTAAGTATTTTCAGCGTTAACACATGATCCGATGGTTTACGGCGAGACTTCGAACCCATTTGTACAGAAGCTATGAAAATAGACGATGTCAATCCAAATCATGTTCATCAACAGACATGCAAGCTCAAAAGTCTCAAGTCGTTTCCATCTGAAAGAAAACTTCTCCTTTGCATGATAGGATTTAAACGTAATAAATATCTGCATGCATCGATAAGTTGTGGTATTCTTGTAATTCCATATGTTTATTGTCGAAATATTCTTAGTTTGCAAGCCTACTTCACCAGTCCTTCAGTCTGATTAAAATCGACCATGCTTCGAGGAACAGAAGTTTCAAAATATTGACTTTATCGAGAGTCGAATTCTTTCTGTCCAGGGCTTTCCTCTCTACACGGTCTGACTGTACCCACACGTGGCGCACATTCTGACATAAACTCAGCTATCAAATTGCAATACTAAAGAATTCGGTTTCAGTAGCTAGGGGCAAGTAACTCCCGTGAAACATTCGTTTACTTGATCCACGCCATCGTTTTTTTAAACGGATGGTTGTGATTGGTCCGCTAATGACTAGGTTTTGTCTGGACTAACCTGGTGTCAGAATATGCGCTACAAAGTTCAATTTGAATGTGTGAATCTAAAGAGTCATTTTTTTTATAAAAGTCAGAAATTTGTAAATTCCCGAATTAACCATTTCGAAGGCAACTATTTCCTTGGAATTATTGTAAGAGAATCTATGAGCATACCATAGTCACTTTTATTTTATTCAGGAAATAACTCTGTATGAATCATAAAGACGCCTGTACATTTTGTACATGAATATACACTATACATTACATTATTATAATGTTTTGTGGACACGAACAAATAGTTGAAACATGTATAAATGTACACACATCTAGGTACGGGGGACAGCATCTGCCCTATGAACTTTGCGACCTGCCTTGGGGTCAGCATCAGCTTGGTGAACTCCCTTAGGGCCATGAAGGAGATATATAGGGTTAATGTTTCTCTCATGTTTCTTATCATATCACACTTAGTTATAGATGTTGATGCATTGCAGATGCAATGTCTCTCTTTCGGTTATGTATTTGGATGCTGCAAAGAACTTATCCCTAAAGGACCTTAGGGATACAACAAGCAATGGAATGATGTATAATGATAAGCTCATATAAATGTTTATATACCTATCACCATCTTAAATTAAATGTATGCTTAAAGAGGTTTTGAAAAACGAAGGTAAAAAATTATTTAAGGTAATGAAGTGATATCATGAAGACGAAAGTAAATGTTCCCAATTAAAAGGTAATCATTTTTAATCAAAAGGAACAGTTTTCAAACGGACGTTAGATGTTCAGTGAAGCTTTGCCAATCAATTTCCCTGTCTTAACTAACTCAAATGTGTTCACACTAAAATGGCCAGCAGCCCTTGCTTGTTTCCGTCTACGCCTACGTCTACTAGGTGATTGACCATCTGTACAAGATGCAATTGGCATGAACATGTATTTATTTGGGAAAATTTGAAGTCGAATTTTATTAAACGTGGTTCTGCCCCTTTAACAAACCATTGTTATCAGATGAGTGACGTGTGTAACCTTGTCAGTGATAATTGAAAAAGAAATAGTGATTATTGCGCACACATGCAACACTCGAGCAGCTGATTCAGTATGATTGATCTAATTTGCACGTGTGGCATCTTTCTGTCTTACTTTAAAACAAGAGGGGATTGGTTTTTTTCAATTTGGAGATCTGAAAATAGAAAAGGAATCTCATATTTTCAATCGTTAACTAATGAAGCTATAACAGTTACCAAACAACTGACGCTTCTGAGTAAATACGATAGCCATTCGGTCTTGTAGTAACGACTTAGAGAGTATTATCTGAGGCATTGTGAAATATTACAAAAATAAGTGAACGTCTTGTTTCGTGGAAGGTTGTTTTGTTTTAATTACTGGTATTTGATCACTTATAACCCACCACTTTGCCTTTCTTTCCACTAACAAGCAATGCCAACATTATGTAGTTACACATATTTTTCTTAACAAAAATCGTGAAATGAAAATTGAAAGGCACCAAAAATTCTGAAAATCTCACCAAAAAAACAACGAGGTACTGAAATAAAAAGATACCGATTCATATCAAACAACCCCTAGGAGAACATGAAAAAGTACAATTGCATGCATCATAATTGAAACTTAAAATTCATTTTGATTAAAGCTAAATATAAAAAAAATTTAATGATTAAAATTAGAAGACCAAGCCGTCACTGTGATTTATGTTTAAAGGAAGATCCTGCTTTTGTCTGCTGTTAGGATTTCTGTTAGCTAAATATCCCCATTTTACTGCATTACATAATAGTGAAAATACCATATCTTTCTCTGAAGCTTCATAGCAATTTCATGAAATGTTTTGAACATAAATAGAATCAGGAACTATTATTCCAGGTACTGTATGCAAATGAAAGATCAATACTTAAATTAAATACATGTATTTTGTTTTTTACGAATAATCTATTAAGAGGCAAAATCACTATTTCAACCATTTTGTTGTGGTAAACTATGGATGTTTGAGTATCTTTTATTGAATACGTTTCAATGGTATTGTAATGGGTTTCTTTATGTAAATATACGTCTGTCTTTCAAAATAGACAATTTGTAAGAAAACAGACATAAGAGATCTAGGAAATAAGATATATTTACGAAAAAAGTTAAACATGAAAGTTTCATGCATGAAATGAAATCACTGAAGTTCAAACCTGCATTCCCTATACAATTATATTTAGCAACGACGAAGAGAGACGAAACTACTTGACAGTGTGTAAGTCATCACTTACTACAGTCTTTTTGATTTCCTTTTAATTTTTTCAATTTTTTTTCCAAAAACTCATTCTGACATTTCCATATGTTTTCGAGTGTTATATTCTGCCTTCGTTATATTTGCTGAGTGTGTTCTGTACAAAGGCAAATTTATAAGCTTATTAGAAACAGGATATCCATGTCTGGTCTGTAATATATAGAACAAAAGGTCCAACATTATGAGAGATTGCTGTTAGTCATATTTGGTTAAACCTGTATATATAAAACAACGTATTTACTTTGGGAATAAGGTTTTTTAAATACCTCCCCCCTTGTAACCTTTTGAGTATGCTAATTTGAGATCCTAGATCAAAACAAATGAAATATCTTTAAGAAATCAAGTTTGCACTAAAATTTTAGATTTTTCTTAGTTAAAAACTGTTAATTCTGTGTATTTTCTAAATTATGATGAACATTTGCTAAATGAATTGATAACAACATCGTATGCATGTAAGTTACAGTTAACTGTATCAGTTTCATCTCTAAACAGCAAAAGAAACAGTTTAAGTTTCTTTGATAAGCAAGCATGGTACTGTCAGCTAAAGATTATCATTGCAATTTGTATCGAAGTACCTTTTAGTATAAGTATTTGCAATCAAATTTTAAAAAAGGTTGCAAGCTTAAGTCAAATCTTTGAAGATCTTGGTGAAGCAACAAAAAGATCTTGGGATCGTTTACAAACTTTTGATAACGCTGTAAAGGTCTTTTAAGACCATCATCGCTATGTAGCTATCTGCAAACTCCTGTTCACATTATCCAGAAGAGCCTACCAGATGACATCTAATCTCCCTTCCACAAAGTATTAAGTAGATGCATCATGAGAACTGTTGCATCAAGATCATGTGATATAAACCCTTCAACGCTCACTGAGGTTAATGTCTAGAAGCCATGGCTACCATTGGAAAGCTGTATTTTTCACAGATGAGTACATTTACCGTATCAAGTTTCTTTAAGGTGATAATATGGAGAGACAGGACCAATGATTGGTGAATGTTGAATATGACAGGTATTTTTGAGGTTCAGTCTTTTGGATCAAATCACCTCAGATGGATATACTATTTTCATGTTCCTGAAACAATTGAGCACCCTGGATGCTGTTGAATTCCTAATCCGATATTACATGTATAGAAATAAGACATGTTTTGACTGTGTGGCTCAACGTAGCACTAACAAGATGAAGACTTGAATATTTCAATATTTTCCATATGTTAATGACGTGATTCTCTTTAATTTTGACCTGTCGCCACTGTCTATTTAGGAGTAATGATAGCAAACATTCTATTAATAATATAGTCTAATAAATGGGCCTTGGGCTAAGTTTCCAAGGATTCTGACCAATAATGTAGGTCTTGGTCCTTATCAAAGATTGAACAGTATATGATGAATTACCTAAAGTAATTCAGTTCGTTACTTTTACTTTCCAAAGTATCACTTAAATCAAATTTGGCTTCTTATCAAAGGAAACTGCTAGTAGGCTGATCGTGAGTCTGATGGCAACAACGATATGAATAATGCAACAACGATAGGAAAATCCGGATATATATAAGCACTCACCCTGGCGAACATCCACACATTCACCAACAGATTAGGTATTCTCGGACATCACTGCATACACATCACAGGAGACCTTTATTGATAAGAACTATGATTGTAATTTTGATGTAGAACGACCTCGCATTATCACATGTATATATTGCTTCAGCGGAAAAATACAGAAAAGTAGATTTTATCTTAATTTGAATACATTTATGTTTTCCGTTATACATAATGTTACAGCGACAGATTTCAAATTCATGGGGAATGCAAAGTGTAGTTTTTAACAAAAGCCTGATCTGGATAAAAATATTGTCTACTTCATTACTGTCATAGCTGTGGTTCATTTCTTATTTTCAAAAGAATGATCGAAACGGAAACTGGAGTTTTTTACTCCCAGAACATTGCATTTTAAGTTGTGATCGATTCGTCTTATAGTTGAAAGTTTAATTGGTCAACAGCAAATTTGTCTAAGGAACAAATCATGTACATTTTGTCCAACGTTTACCGTTAGTAGCGAATGACGTCCATTATGTTCCAACCAACCCCATTTTTTAATTTTTAATTTAATTTGTGGATTGTTTCATCATAATTTTAGAAGTATTACAGCTCTCTTTGATTTGTCATGGGTTGTTAATTCCAACCGTTCTATTATGTTCTTTATCTTCTTTACTGAAACATTTTGCGACTAATATTACAAGTATTATTATGTGTCCTGCAAACTATATGTGACACTTGAAAGTAATAAAGATAACATAATGTTTCTATCAGATAATTAACTAAGTACCTTTTGGACTGCCAGAACAAGCACAAGAAATACTTAGTTACTGATTCTTGGCATAGAAATTTAGGATCAACATGAAAGCTTGTTTTACTCTAAAAACGCGTTGATTTTGATGTAGCCTTAGATCTTTAAAATAATAATTCTAAATAATTAATGTTGTAAAGAAGTTTAGTAGCTTGGAACCTTGGGTGTTTATCAATGCTGATGGAGTGTGTTCTTATAAATTCTTTTGATATTGAGTTATGTCCCGGACTTTTTGAGTCGTTATTTAGTTCGAAAATAGGTGAGGTGATATGGGGTTTAACGCAGCTTTCAAAAGTATTCAAAAAAAGTATATTCGGCTGGAAATAGCAAACAATGGGTGCTACTGCGCTGAAATACAGGGTAGCATTATACCCAAGCCTGACTGCGTGTAGAACACTTCTCTACTGGAGAAAAAGTTGCCGAGCGCCTGGCGGGATACGAACCACGGCCCTCTCAATCCGAAGCCGAACGCGCTAACCACTACGCTATACAATAACAATAACAATTACTATTAGACTACATGTTGATTTTAATTATTTAGTTATTTAGTTGTAGTTTCGCATCCCGAGAAAAGGTCTGACTTCAGATGGTGACAAAGCATCATCACAAAACTTGAGTGACATTCTGGGCAGTTGGACGACGTTACCTTTATTTTCCAATAATATTGAATCATTTTGGTTTTGTTTAGTTTAAACAAAGTGATCAAGGTACGATATCATCTTGGTTCACCGTTCACATTCATGCTCTTGTTTTGTCCTTATCCATAATAAAATTATGTTCCAACGGTAACAATACACATACATAATGATATGATATGTTTTACGTGTAAAGCACTTCCAAAGTATATTTTTTTTAAAGAAATTCAAAGAAAGGAAACAACTTAAAATATACTTGTATAACGATTGTTTTGTAAAAGTCACTTTTAAAATGTTGAGAAATGTAAATTTCAAACTGTGCATGCTATGGATATGTCAACCTATACAAGTCCTGCTTGAAGAAATCAAATATAGCCTTCCATTTGTTGATAGAAGTTGCCAGTGTGCAGACAGAGCCAAATGAACCACATCTAGCCCTTTATGCGACCTTCTAATTGGATGATATAGTGCTATTCGAATAGGTGAGACGTGACATGACTGAATGGCAGGAAGCCTATTGGAAATAAAAGAAAATATATCTTCCTTTAATGAATGTAGAAGTATCTGGTTTAGAAAGGCGAAAAATAAAAGTTTTCACATTTCATCACATTTGTCTTATCAAGAATTCATTTTTAAAGGCAGGTTTTAACTTATTTCTTTCCACCGATTTCAGGGACATGATTTAATCAAACCTGTTGAAGCTATTACAACCGGCTTTGCCAGCTGGTAGACATTTGAGAGATGACGCTCCAATTGGCCTTTGGGCCCAATCGGAATAAACTTTCTAGGTACAACGCGATCCAAAGTTTCATAAACTTAGCATATTCTTGTGATGTAAGATGTACAGTAAAAATCACTATCAAAGAACGCTGATAATGGCGAATTCGTAGCACGCAAAGCGTCGACTCAATTTGTTTTTCCCCTTTTAGTATTATCTGCACCCTCAGTTTAACGTCAAACATGATGCAACTCAAGCCTAAAGGAAGAAAAGTGTTTTTTGGGCTGAAATGTGAATAGTTTTCAATCGCCAAGCCTTCTAAATCGGATGTCCATGTTCAAGGTACCATTTTCAAGGGGTGATAACTATACAAATTGTGCTCACAATTGCACCATACTTTTCAGGAAAGTAAGACTACTACATATCCTTTACAAAGCTATTAAACGATGGAAGTCATTTAGAATGATCAAAGTTGAATGAAAAAAATTAACATTGGGTTATTGTTCAAAATACACATATTGGAGTTTTTAACTTTTTGAAACTTTTAAAACGCATGCACCTTTGAGAAACTTGAACTGAAGCATTGAGAAGTACCGCCATTATTCAACATCTGCAAATTTCCTAACCCTTTTCTCTCAGATACCTTTCAAAGATTGGCGACTGTTTTTAAGGTAGCAAAGAAAGGTTAGACTCACTAATTCTTTCAGGAAAGTACGAGACATATTTAAACATTACAAATCTATGGAAACATCGATCAGGAACAGTCTTTAACTTTCAGAAAAAAAACAATAAAATCGATATTCAGGCAAATTTTACAGTTTATAAGCAAACAGTTTAGTTATTTCATGGTGTCCTAATAATTGCGAATGTTTATCAATCACTTGCTAACATTCGTAAAAAGCTGTGTTATCATGATTTTAAGGCTTGGAAATTAAAAGTATCCTTAAACTTAACTAATTTGCGAAGGCGGGCTTGTCTCGCTTATTAATGCAATACTTGATAACATATTTCATCACTCAAAAACATGCACCATGATTATTTTAACAAGTCAGTGGGTTACAGTCCGTCAAAGCTTTAAGCACGGAAACTCTACACATTGGTTCATCCATGATTTCCGATTATAATTTACAACAAGTTGTTTGTTCTTTAAGAAAAAAACATAATTTTTTATAATTTTTCTTTACAATACTTCGATAACCAAGGAATTAATAAAATATGAATCATGGTAGATATGCCCTGCTGGATTGTGTTTACTAATATCTACTCGAACAGAAAACACTCTTCACACAGTCATCATAGATTATGGTCCACACACCGTGACACACAATCTGTCAACGACAGACAACAGTCAGGTCGACCAAGGGCAAAAACTGTTGCTCAGGACATATTTATCATTCGTATAGGCTATAAAAAACGTCTCGGAACAGCCCATCAAATTAGAGATAGACTACAAGAATGTGCTGGTGTAAGAGTAAGTAAGTTACATCCATGGCGTCCTCGTAGCGTCCTCTACCTTCGAGTTGGACACATTTGGGCAAGACGTCTTTTGTGTTTAAAACACGAACGCTGTGATAATCGAAATGAGAACAATGTAATGTCCACTGATAAATCTAGATTCGTGTCAGATTATGTTGTTTTTGGTTTGACTAACACGTAACGAACGTTTCAACAATGTATACGCAATTAGGCATTATTGTTTAGATTGAGGGTTTCAAATGGTTTGGGATGACATCATCTTCCAAGATGACAACATATGATGTCACAGGGCTTGGATTGTCATTGAATACCCCCAACATCAGAATATCACCAGATTACCATGACTAGCCTCAAGACCAGACCTTTCAACCATCACGCATGACATACTTGTATTGGACAGCGCTTACAGCGAAGTTTACAATGAAGTAAAGAACTTGAATTGTAAGAAAAGTGGAATAATCTAAATCAAAAAGACTTGCGACACCCCATAAGGAGTTTGCCACGTCGGACCCGTGCCTGTTTGTCCAACAGAGGAGAAATTATCCGTTATTGACATGTTTGTTTTATCGTAAATTTGCAGATTGACCCTTAGTGTAGTATGGCCTATACCAAGGTATGCCCTTGTGTCTTTGGCATTATCAAGTTTGGAACAAAATTCAACATGGTCCCTTAACCTTAACACTTCTTCTAATGTTCTTTTCTTGTTTACACACATTCCCTCTCAGCAGCATTAAAAGTCCCATATCCTTTATTTCCTTTTGATATTATAATATAATCTTTCATTGGCTGGTTATATATCGTTATATGAGTCATTTGTCTTGGTATTCTTGGAATGATTCTGTTACAAACCCACTTATGTACCAGGATGTTTAAGAAACAGAGTAGCATCAACGTCATGTGTTCGGCAATAAAGTATACATGTAGTCGTGCCCTGAACTATTTTCGTTTAAGCTGGAGGCTATATTTCAACCTGAATAAACGTAAATGAAATGGATCGAATTTGACTGTGAATAGAAAATCCTCGATCAGGGTCGTTGCTTTTTAAGTAATAGTGCTGTTACTGTTGACGCCATGGATCATTGTTTCGTGATGTTATTCATAAACAATACTTTATAGCGGAAGGATGGGCGGCGAAACAATGCTAGAAGTTTAAATTAACCGTTTATAAGGGACAATGAGAGAAATGTCAACTATTCCACATTAACGCTAATGCATTTTTTAAAAAAGCACCAGTAGTTTTAAAATGAGTTTCCTTCTGCCTTGAGCACATTGATTGAAAGTCTAACAGGAGCGATACTTACGATTATACAAAAATAAATTGGTTAAAAGAATACATGTAAGTTTTAATGGCAAATAATGCATTTAGTTCACAATTTTATATAAGCCAACTGTATTATTAAACGAAATGTATCCTATGTTTAGCATATGAATTGTGTAACACAAAGGAATGTGAACATGCTACAGATGAGAAGATCAGGTTACATGAAGCTGATTAGTGTGGGTTTAATCACTCAGAAAGGATTCTTGGATTGGCTCATCTCATAAGCTTGAATCAAAATGCAGCACCTTCATAATGATTGAACAAAAATGCTTCATCCAAAATCGATACGGCTGTAAACTAATTTATCCTTTAGAAAAGCATTTTGTCACAGCTAACTTTACAACAAATCGGTACAAAATGAATACCATTAGAATAAAAGAGTCGAAAGGGAAGTGTAAATGAATCACAATTTGTACTTATGCCTCTGAAAATAAATAATATAAAAATATAAATAGTAGGAAATTGTAAACATTAAAGAATAAGATTTTTTGTTGGTAACAGAAAGGGGTTGTTTAAATCTATGACACAGGACAAGTTTCCAAAAATGGAAGAAGATTGTGTTGTGATAAACTGAAGACACTTCGTTTAGACTTGGATGTATAGTGGAGTAGTAACTGATTTGAACCTAATTGCACTCAATTACAAGCAAATTTATGAAGAATAAAGATTAGAACATTTAGAAAATTAATTCTAAGCGTTTTGGGGTAAACATTCTTCAAATCCCACGTCAAAAAGGGGAAAATTCACATGTGTATAGACAAAGAGTTAGCCAACATAATTCTAACTTTTGTTTGCTGTGATTTTCTTTTCATTAGTCCGCAAGATGGCGTCAAAGTCAGTACCCTGTTAGGCTACCATTTCCAGCAATACATTCTGGGCACCCTCTCGGCAAGGATTTGATAATTCGATGAAATTTCTAACTTTCTTCTCCACGCTTCATCCAATGTGATGGCCATTCTTAGATGACGAGATGTGACATTGATGTGGATGATCTTTTTCCATTAGTGTTCTAGAGGGGTAATTGTTTGGTTTTTATAAAGAACATTGCAAGATATTTTGGTTATGAAAGGTAAGGCAATAGACCATGACGCATGCTGCTTGTGTATAATGCTTCCACAACTCCCTCTGTCAGTCACTAAGCTGCGTCAATTGACGTCCGAGGACGTTGTTAAAATACCTAATTTATGTCAAAGTCCTGTGACACAGTATTAAATGAAATTGGAAGTAAATGTTAATTTTTCTAATGGTTAAAAGTATTATGACACGTTATTTTCTATCTTGCCGATAAAGACAAATCTGTGATTCATTCTTTTCTAAAATTTCTCAGGTTTAGATACTTAAATTTTAAACACTGCAGAAAGCAATTGCGTAATTCTGTTTCTCAAAACGGGTGAAAAATGGCTTTATTGGTGAAAACCCACTTCATGCAAGTTTGGTTGGAATTTTATATGAAAACGTGGATGCGTTAACGTTGTGTAGTGTAAATTGTTGTGACTAGAGGATGACGCAAGTGGTAGCTATCCTGAGCTTAATGCACACATTTCGGACATTTTTTGGCGGAATTAGTCAGCGGGAACCGACCATAAAGGTAATAAAAGGTGCTCTGATGAACGTGTAAATGCAAATTGCGACTTAACGGTTTCAATTCGACCTATGGCGAGGTTTTCATTTTCGCCTCTCAGTTGAGGAATAATGATAGCTTTTTTTCCATGCAAAAGCGATAATAAAATGTGAAACGTATGCCTTTAATGGCTAAGGATACTACATGCTTTTGCACCTACTTTAATTATGTTCAAATGTTTTCTAAACAGCGTTTTTGTAACTTTTTAAATGCTTATAAAACAAACGAAACAGTTTTAAATATCCCTTTTATGCACTGTAGCTGTGGATAATAATAAAAAAAATGCTGTTATGAAAGGAAAGATTATTGTTGCATTGATTTTGCTGCTTTTAAACTTCCTATGTAAAGTATTTTTTTTGTATAAAATTTGAGTTAATCACCATTCTGTAGCCAAATAGTCTGCAGTCAAAGCTTTGAAATCATTTTGCAAATGGATAATGTTTACACTGCATATATAAGGGGCAGATGTATGGTATGCCACAATAATTTTGGCATACCAAAAAGAGGGCAAGGGTTCAAAATTAGACAAAGATATTTTCTTATTTCGGCTTTAAAAAATAATATTATTCGAAAACATTTTCAAAAATATTTCTGCCATTATAGAAGACATTGTTTAATATTTTGATATCTTGCGATTTGAAAAAATGTATTTCGAAATAACAATTTTAGAAGATATTCTAGATATTATAATTTTTGCATTTGCATTTGCAGTGTTGCATAAATCACTGCTAGATATGTTTCTGCAGTGTAATAAGTATAACCTTTAAACATGTTAGGATATTTTTTCTCAAAGTGTCGTCCCTTTTGAATGAATGACGGTTTAATAAGTCGACACAATTTTACATTTATATGAATGAAAGATGAACGAACTTCCATCTGGAATGCGGAAGATAAGCCCATAAAGGTTTGCATTATTTAGAATCCTAAAAGCTCCTTTAAATCTAAATGCGTTGTTTAATCACCAAATGATCCTCCCTTGATAAATACTTCCCGAATAAATCTGAATAGATCTGAGATACCACATTGTTAGTCAGGATACATAACATAATGTCTAATCGCTGATGTATTGTTGACAAAATGACGTCAGTAACATCCTATATTTGTTTATTCACTTTATGTATGATGAAAACCTTTGAACCGATGTATTAATCGACTAAGAAGGTGATAATTGGAAAACCTTTCTCGCCTTGGCCTATTAGAAAACCAGTTATTCTAATATAAAAGATATAATTCATAATTTTAAGTTTGTTTTTTTTTGCTTGTAATGTTAAATGAAACGGTAAAAAGTATGCCATTTATGGTTCCAATTCATTGTTCAGTCTCAATTTCAGGAACATTTGGTTATCGTTTTTGTCACAGGTTGCCAATTCATTACGACATCGTGTTACATGAAAATGATCAGAAAATGTTGTTCTTAACCAAACCCCAGAAAAATAAGGTGCATTACATGTTGTCAATAAAGATTATCAGGGTAATGAGAAGTAGGAAACGTTGTTTCTGAGCTCTAAATGTTACGGTTGTATATCGTGAATACTGCTACTTGGAAGAGCTTTAAGGTATTTCAAACTATCAGATTGTTTGAATGTATGGTTGACTATACCTAGATGATTGTACTAAAACGCTAATTCCTTGCCTCTGCTCTGCAATTAAAAATTGACGCTCATTCGCATTGATCCACAATATCCTTTTTGGAAAATATTATTTGTCTGTCTTGTTTGTTTTGCTTTTTAACAGTTCTTAAACTAGAACAGCGACCTGCAGTATGTCCACCATATATTATGTACATTCTGTTTACAATGACTTACCTCTTACATTTAACACACTATTTAGGGAACAGAAAGCCTTGATATGAATACGTTTGAGGTCAGCAAACTTTTTAATGCTCAATCACTGAATCATACGTTTTAACAACAAAAATATCGTTAGAATTTCCTGGCACTTCTTTGGAAAATAGCCTCATCTGTGAAAAAAACCAACAAGTTTCTAAAACGAAAGCCGATAAAGGCTGTTGTGTAATCTGCCTTTTTAGTCAGGACATATATTAGACTTTGATGTATAAAAAACAGCTAGGTGATTTAATCTTCATTATACTCCTGTACCAACTTGGTTATGGAGAATTACGAAGCCAGTATTTTAAGGTTTATAAAGTTACTGAACATCAGAAAAGTTTGTGAGTATATACTCTTCTAACTGCCTTTCAGTGTTCATCATTATTATCTGATTATTCCTAATGGATATATAGATGTAAGCTTCGTGTTTCCAAGCTACTAAGCAATCATTTCCGAAGTTGATCACTTACATTTTGGACAGTAGGATTGAGGTTTTTATAAAGTTTTTAAATGTTTGTTTCTGTGAACTTTAAAAAGGGTATCATCCTGGGTTCACAATTAACGTGAGTCTTCTCTTCCCATTCATATGCAACATATATTATATTCCAACAGTTAAACATTTCTCCACATATATGTACCTTTACATAGTTTAGTTTAACGTTATAATCACTTCCAAATTACATTGTTTACAAAAAGAAATTTGCAAAAAATGCATGTCTACAACATAGGTTTTTTTGAAAGTCATATTCCAACATGTCTGAAAACAATTTCAAAGTGTGGAATCCTCTGGACATGTCAACCTATACATCCGCCTTGAAGTAATCAGATACAACCTTTGACTTGATATAGTTGCCACAGGGCAGACAGACCCCACAACACTAGCTATTTATGCGGTAAAGGAAATATATCATTTTATGGTAGAAGTATATGGATTAAGAAAGGTAAATGAAAACAATATTAAGATTTATCACACTTGTGTTTTTTTAATTCAAATATTTTTTAAAGAGTCTCATTATCTTGTATTTACAGTCCTTAAAACCCTTAAAGGTCTCCTAATCATCTTTTGTTCTAATTTTCAGTTGGTGTAAAAGTATTTAATCACTGAAATAATGTTCTCATTTTGTCTTTCGTGGATATTCTATAAAAGCAGTTTTTAATTACAATTACATTACAATTTCTTATGATCAAGGTCTCAAAAATATATCATGTAATTTTCAATCTAATTTCAGATTGATTAAAGTTTAATTTAAGTAATCTAATGTTCTGTATTCAGTTCGATGTTAATTCAAATAATTTGCATTGTCATAATAACTGTATAGAATAAGACATCCAGAATTCAGAAAGAGAAGCAGCATTAATTAAGTTCACGATAAAGAAAATGCCGTCTGTTGAGAGAACAACGAGTGCAATTAGGAAATCCTTTACCGAAATCATTTGTAGCAGAAAACAATTATGCTGAGATGTAATTGTTATTGCTGTATATTGTGATTACTGCTACTTGAAAAAACCTCTTGGTATTTCGAAAAAGTTAGGTTGTTACGGCGAATATGTTTGGGAACATGAAATTGTTTCTTTCTAAAAATTATTATTTGTTTTGTTTATTTCCTTACCACACATGATTAAAAGGAGTTCACACAAAAATGGCCATCATTGGTTCTTGCTTGGTACTTGATAGTTTCTTCTACGTCTTCAGATGCTCTGGTCGAGTTTGACCCTCTGAGTATAACACTTATGACATTAACTTATCTTTATTTAAAGTGAACATCTTTTTCTTATTTAACGGATCGTTTAAAACCAGTATGTCTCTTATACAAATTAAGCTTGTCAGTTAACATTGTGTGTCTCTTGACATTTAAAGTATAACAAGAGACAAAATATGATATGACCTTCAACGGCTCAATATATATTGCAATACAAGTCATTTGTCTTGGCATTTAAGGAACTATTATGATACAAACACGCCGATGTAGCAGGATGTGTTTAAGTAAACCATAGATAAAGGAATCTATAAGAAATTTGTTTTCAAATTAGTTTCATTTTAGCTGAAGCAAATTAACATCTAACATCAACTTACGAATACAAACAAATAAATGTTTGTTAAAGAAATAAATGTAGGTTTTAAAAGTAAATAGTCCATTCATTCACATTTATATGAGCCAACTTTATTATAAAACGAACTTTATCCTGTGTTCAGCATATTGATTGTGTAACGCAAAGGTATGTGAAAACACAACAAATGAGGAGATCAGGTTACAGTGTTACCCAGGTTACCCAGTGTTGGGTTAATGACTCAGAAATGGTTCTTGAGTTGACTCATCTCTTCAACCTGAAACCAAATGCAGCACTTTCATGTTGATTAAACAACAAAGCCTTTATCCTAAATTGATACGGTTGTAAAATAATGAAACCATTATTTAAAGTATTTTGACACAGCTATCTTTACAACAAACGGGTACAAAAGGAAAATCGTTAGATTAAAAGAGTCTAAAAAAACGTTTACATGAAACATTACTTGTATTTCTACCAGTCGTTGTATCCTTGTTCGATTGGGTATTTGTTTCACTAACATTCACTAAGGTATAACATTTATGCCTTAATGAATGTTACCTTTCCTCTGAAAATATGCATATATAATAACATATACTTGATGTATAACAAGACATCCCTTTATGATTTTTTATTCAACTCATATTAGATGTTGGCCGTCTCTGTGTGATTACCTACGAATTATCTTTACCACTGTCCAGTGTTACAACTTAAACCTGTTTATTGTCTCTAAACTGAACTAATAAGCTCTAAGATTGTGATTTTCAGAAACTACCGATGTTCCTCGATAAATTTACATCATTAATAAATTTCGACAAATTAGACTCCAATAACATAGTCTATGTCCCTTAAATAAATTAAAATATTCTGTTATTATAAAATGCATTTTCCTAATGAAAATCAATCCTTTTTCCTCTGTTTGTGGACAAGGAGCTGGGAGCTTGTAAGATGGTTTATATGATTTGGCATATTGCTATTCTTATCTGCAGCAGCTTTAATACAAGTTGAATAAGGTTAGATATCAAAACAGTGTGTCCGGCGAAATCCGGCGAAAAGCTTCCTGATATCAAAATGCATTTGTTCAGCATGACTGAGGCTCCACATTGTTAGTCAGAGGACATTAGATAATTCATAATCACTGATGTGTAGTTGACATCATTGCTATTAGTAATTTATTTATCACCCGTCACTTTTTAAATCACCATTGTCCGAACAAAACCCTTGAAACTGCAGTCAGTTAATTTTATTTGTTTACGGTATTTCTTCTATATTTCCTTCCTCAGTTTGCGACATGTAGTTGGGTCCTACATAAAGAAACGAAAGTAATGTTTGGAAAACCTTTCTGGCCATGGTCTTTGAAAAATCATGATTTCATAAGATAGAAGTAATAATTGACCATCTTGTTGTAGTTGTGATTTCAATACAAAAATTTTAAAAATTCAGTTTAATTATAGTATAAGGAACTGTTCAATTTTCTTTGTCAACTAATTGATTATTAACATAACGGGTTTTTTAAATAAAAATACACCTTATTAGATGAAAATGTTATAGAAATGTCGTTCTAAACCAAACCCAAGAAAAAGAAGGTGCATTGGGTTTTATCGATAAAGATGATGTCTTCTGTTAACTTTAAAGCAAGTACGAATTAGGAAAACCTTTATCGGGTAATGTGTAAATGGAATCGTTGTGCTTAAGCTTTGAGCCTAATTGCTGTAGATCATGGCTCCTACATATTGCAATCAAACTATTAGATTGTATGGTGGAGACACTTTCACCAAGGACACTGAACTGTCTGATGCTCGTTCCCATTTCAAATCAAATTTATAGTGTATATATACCTTTTCACAATTCTGAACAAGGGCAACAATCTGCAGCACAATCTCCGGTATGTCCGCATGTTCTCTACAGGAAGCTTACAATGACTCATACCCTACATTTGATACACAGTTTGGGCCACAGAAAGCCTTTTTCTTTATCTCTCGATATAAAGAATAATCCACACTTAGGTAATGTACCAAGTAAGGTGAGTTATTTCACAAATAGTTACGTGTTTATGTTATAAAGTTGATTCTAAAAAAAGAAGTTTTGCCTTAAATCAGTGTAGGAAAGATGTGGGAAATTCAGCCTGTCCACAGGACTGACTACTTAAATTTGTTACCAGTCCTGCCAAAATCTAGCCAGTATATATAATATTTGATTGCATCGATAGAAAGCTCACGTGAGTGCCTATATCCTCAAATGCATTAAAGTAGTCAATTTGAAACGAAAACACGTCCTTATGTGCGTTTGAACAAACATCTGGATTGGACTGACACCCCTTCGGATACTATGCCATCAAAACGAAGATAGGAGGAGATTACGGTTGTTGTGTAGAGATTTAGTGAAGACATTTCTTAGAGATTGATGTATAACAGGTAACTAGGTGATTTAATCTTCTATATACTCCTTTACCAACTTGGTTATAGAGAGATACAAAGCAATTCTTATAAGGTTTATAAAGTCAATGAACACCCGTAAAGTTTATGAGTAAATAGTCTTCAAACTGCCCATCAGCATTCATTATCATTATCTGATTGGGATCAAAGAAACGTTCTAGAATGAAGCTCTGCCCTCAGTGGAAATTAAATTTGGACCAAGATTCATTTACATTACTAGGAATCCATTTTAGTTTAGATCTTGACGATATGACCAAAATGAATTATGATGAAAAGCTCCTAAAATGTCAAACAATAATGAACTTATGGTCCGCCAGAAATCTCACTCCTTTCGGTAGAAACACAGTACTAAAATCACTTATTCTTCCAAAACTAAACCACCTCTTTTCGACAATCCCAGACCCACCGGAAAAAATCTTTAATGATTTTCAAAGTAAATGCTTCAAATTCATTTGGAAAAATAAACCCGATAAAATTAAGAGAGGCCAGGCCATATGTAGTTCAAAAGACGGAGGTTTTAAAGTTCCTAAGATAAAAGAGATAATCCAAACCCAAAAACTGTCCGTTCTAAGACGTTACTATAAAAAGCCAACACCTTGGGTGAACTTAATCGACCAAAACTTACCAAAAATAAATCCCTTAAGCATCTTAGAATTAAACTGTTATCATTTGAAGAATGAAATCATCTCAAACATCAGAAACCCGTTTTATGTAGACCTAGTCTCATCCTGGTTTGACTTTATAAAACATATTACACCTCAATCGGAAACAGACATTCTAAATCAAACAATCTGGCTTAACCGCAACATTATGATCGGAAAAAAATCCATCCATTACTCAGATTGGAACTCGAAAGGAATTCACTTTATAAATGATCTCTTCGACAAAAATGGCTCCTTTCTAGAACTGAAAGACCTAAACAAACAACACGATATTAACATAAATCTCATTCTATTTTATGGCTTGATACAAGCAACAAAAACATATATAAAATCAACTTGATACTCAGTAAAAGAAAGGTTAATTTCACCAATTTTCCCTCTTTTTATAAAACATCTCTGCAAAGAAAACAAAGGATCCAGATATTATTATTCAATTCTCACAGAGAAACAATGCATCAAAAACAAACATACTAACAAGTGGAATTTCGAATTACAGTGCAACATTCCTGTCGAAACATGGTCCAAATACAACATGATCCTTTCAGATGCACTTCCCATACAACTATTCAATGGTTCTAATACAAAATCCTGCACCATATCTTACCAACAAATACTCGCTTATACAAAATGGGATATACAAAATCAAATCTATGCGACTATTGTTCAGACAAAATAAATACAGTGCAACATTTATTCTGGTATTGTGATTTTGTGAAACCATTATGGAAAAAACTGGAAGATTGGCTCTCAGACAAAGCTCAAATCAAAATTCATTTCACTAAAGAAAATATATTAATTGGTTATCCGGAGAGAAACAATGACCCATTAAACATAATTATCCTGATTTTCAAAAAAACTATTTTTGATTATAAACAGAAGAGACCGCCAGACTTCCAAACTTTAATAGCAAAAGTCACAGATTATTATTATGTAACTAAATGTGCTGCCGAAATTTCAAATAGAAATGATGTGTTCTTTAAGTTTTGGTCATCGTGCCATCTTTTGTTTATGTAATTATTTTTTGTGATTGATACATGTATATATTCTTGGAAATAAAATCATAAATAAAAAAAAATAAAAAATTATCTGATTAGTCCTAATGGATGTAAAGATGTAACCTTCATGGTTCAAAGCTGCTTAATATCATCAATTATTCTAATGACTTCGTAATTCTCTTATCTTTTTTAAACCAAAGTGATATTTCAAAGTTAAGAAGCTTTCGATTTACTCCTATCAAAATAACTAGCCAATGCCATCTAACTTGTCCATTCATTCGAAGTGAAAGAATTAGTTACAAAATGACATGATCCGAATCACTGAAAATGCATGCGTAAATGTAAGAAACGTTATTATTCAAAGGAATTTATAAACAGTGTGATGAACCTTTGTCAACGCATATCTTGCTTAAGGTTTGAATGTAAGAAACGTTATTATTCAAATGAATTTATAAACAGTGAACCTTTGTCAACACATATCTTGCTTAAGGTTTAAATGTAAGAAACGTTATTATTCAAATGAATTTATAAACAGTGAACCTTTGTCAACACACATATCTTGCTTAAGCTTTATATTTAACGTCATTGTTATTTATACATCAATAGTGCTTCAACAAATAATTTTAGGCAGTAACCCAATGATCAGTTTTCCTTTCCTGTGCCGATGTTTATATAGTTTCGCCTTATCCTTTGGTGGCGACAGTCTTGAAGCGTCAACAGCAATGATGAGAAGACGTTGAAAAGTTTTCCGAGAGGCTGTTGAGTAAATCTTGACTTTTATGTCTTCATTCGACAACAAAGACGAGAGAACGACAAACAGAACAAATTACTTGCCAGTAATGTTTTTACACTACTTTGGTTTTGGTGATCGTTATCATTGAATGTTTTGATTTCGCTAATTGTCTTATCAAGTTGTGTTGCTAATAACCACGTTTAATGATTCACACTCTCATTTTGTTCCTCTTGGTAAGGAACATTATTTTTAAGGCGGTCATATAGATTGTTTTTTAATGTTTTTGCTCATGTGAGGTAATATTTGTTTACTCTACTCTGTTCAGAATCAAATAGCTAAATATGAAATAAATGCTCGAAGTAAACTTATTCATATTTAACAAGGGACATTTCCTTCACACTAAATCCATTCGCGTCAACACACAAATATCACTACGAAATTGACATTATTGACACAAGTAGTATCGATCAATTAAGAGAAAATGTATATAATCCGCTGTATGATTGTTGAATAAAATAGCAGCCTGTACAGATGTATATGAAAATGGATGGCTAGGTCTAACACTTATACAACATCAAATGATATACTTGAACTAACACACTGAATTGACACACTCTGATTTGAAAGTTCTTGAACCAAGGCTTTGCCTTTATCAAATACATTGTGCCATTAACATTTAAACTATGGTTAGGTCTGCTTTTACCTACACACCACTTTGTCTACAGTCACTTTCATGTCACTTTGCCTACAGTGGGAGTGGTAGTTTGCCTGCTGAAAGTAAATCAATAGGCAACGATGGAGTAATGTCTTCTTGTTGTGTTTTTATAATAATGAAAACATTACTATTGAAAATATTGATATGTTCAGTAAAATGTATTAAATTGCATTTTTCATTGTAGAAATGATAATGTACCGATTTTGGCTCACATGGATTAGTCACAAGTAATTTTGAAAAGGTGTCTACAAAGCACAGAAAAACATAGTGGAAGTTGATAGTGCATGGAAGGTTATATTACTAATATTCATTTGACTGGGACGTTGAATTTCCGTCACCGCACATATAAAAGTGGGTTTGCACTAGACCGACAAACATATATTCTTTTTGAGTCTGGTTTGGGTAAAACAATATTGTCTTATGAACAACATTAAAATCATAAAAGTAACATTAAATAACATTTATCTGTGAAATGTATATGTATATTTTCTTGCCATTGTATAATCTGCACAATTCTTTCTTGAATTATTGTATCTTTAGTTATTATATGATATGCTAAGTCTATCAAATAAAAAGGTTTAATCATTATATGGTGTTTATTTTGGAAAGTGGGTATTGGGGGCATTTTGCGACAGCCACTGTTGTATATATGTTGTTAGCAAAATGTCATGTAGGCAAAGGATAACGCTGCCAATTTCATAACTGTCCTCCACTTTTAAATTAATATATCGTCAATGGTACTTTAAACATTGGATATATCACTTGGTCGACTCTGCTAACCAAATATGTATTATAAATGATCAACCAACACAATTTTGAGTAAATTTGTATTTGTATCTTAATGAATCAAGTATCACTTGTAGATATCCCTTGGTAGACTCTGCTAATCAAGTATTGATGATGAATGGCCACTCAAAAGCATTTGTTATGAAAATTTGTCATTGTTGTAATGTGTCATATGAACTTTAATGCTATAATCTGTGTCTTGTTATCCACTTATTCGTGTTGTCTTATACACCATTACAGTGAGAGACAAATCCATGTGAAATCAAACAAAAATCCCTTAGATGGTACCCATATAACGATAGCAATACACACATTCATTGGTAGCTTGGGAAAAACCCATTGCTGTGGCACTTCAGGAAAGAAGCATAATGTCAACGGAAGGTGTTCAAAAATAACACAAGATTATCGCAGCTTAAAGACGTAAACGTTTATTCCTTGAAGTGTTTTCATTAAATGTTAGCGTTCTTAGTTACACTTTAAGTCAGCAATAAAAGTCAGCCATTAAAGGGGTTTCACAGTTACGAAACATAACAAAGCATTCAATGTGAAAGCTCCAATGAGATATTACTTATAATTGGATGTTGCCTTTAGCTGAGGCTGTTTCCTGTTACTGTTTTACTTTTTAATGTATGTTTATAGAATCAATAGGAAACGTGGCTTTAAATTTGGCTTCTCTGTATTTGGCAAAGACTGTAGTTTGTTTCTTTGAGATTCAATCCCTTTGAAATGTAGTTGTTCTACATCAACATAGGAATGACAAGTGCTGGCATTGTCAATGTTTAAGTAAAAATAAAGAAATCTTGATAACAAAATATTTGCAACTGTTAGTTACAAGAATAAACTATAATTAGTCCTATTGAAAACAGATCACCATGCTGGCATTAACACTTTGAGTTCATAACAATAAGGTAATGATAACGTTCTTAAGAATTATATGAACTCAGTTAAAAGAGTGCTTTGAATTCCAATTGAGATTGTGTTTTATATTTCAAATTAACCTATATATTCACAGTAAACTATACACTTTTCCTTAATGCAACTTGCATATTTAAAGAAACTTTTTTTGTTTCAGATATTTATTGTTCTTAATAATAGTGTCATTGAGGCGTTCGTATAAAGAATTAGTGATTAAGATAGGAATAGCAAGATTCGTGACATGTTATTTTTCTGTAATGCGTAGTGTGTTAAATGAGCACAGACTGAACCGCACTACTTTGGTTACAGATGACACAAATCAAGAGTCGTTTATGAGTCATTATAGCAACAGAAATGGGATCCAAGGGACCTTATCTCTTCATGATTGACCACATATCGCGGACCTGACATTTACACTCAATAAACGTGTGTTGTCAAGAACCAAATTACTTCAAACTGCAACTGCCATCATGTAGCCAGGGTTCATGAGCTGAAATTGATATAATATGATCAATGATGATGATTTTCTGATATGTCAAGAAACAGTTTTAAGAATATTTTACGTGTAAATTTGATAATAAAAATAGGAACACAAATCGTTTTTTAAAATATCTTTGCACAAAATATTAAGAATTCCTTTATGTAAAGCCTCGTTTGGTCTAGTGTTGTTCTAGTGATAAACTAGTCTTTCTTAATTATTTTTGACCAAACCGAATTACCGTCTTTGCGTGTCATATTAGGGAAAGTTATTACCTAGTTATATTACATTACATACACGTTTCATCAAAGCAAGCGGATTGTCATTTGACATTTAAAGATAGATTTCGAAGCTTCAGGCCATTTTAAAAGCCCCTATACTTTACAGACATTAAGACCTATTTGTGTTCAAATTAAAATTAAGGGCAGAGCCGTAAAAATATAATATGATTTACAGATAGTTTTCGAATACCCATACTGCCATTTTACCTTATATTTAGTATCGGGTATGATAACCAACATAATAACATAGACTTTGTGCTATGAAACAAACATGACTAACTTTCAAACGTGATTAACTTTTTGAGGTGATAAATTATAAAGGATTTTATGGAGAAACAAAATAATTAGTGTTTTCTGAATTTTTACCCCTGGTCACTTCAATGACCTGCCCAAACTGTTATGGGTAATTGTGGGGTACGATAAACAATTGCATTAAAGAAGAATGGATCTGCATAAGTGTATTGAAAATTCAATAGTATACGTTTCTTTTTCGCAAAGGCATCTCAAATTACATTATATTTGCACTAGTATAGTCAGGTATGTGAACAAACTTTGGGCATGCAGCTGTATGTACTGATTTCATTTGAAATCACTTAAACGTCTATGGTGGTTTCATGAAGTATCTATTTAAAGGATAAAATAATAACAGTATTAATTCTAAAAGGTTTAATCAAACATGATCTGAATGTGCATGCCATTTGTGATTTTTCTGTTTTCCATTGAGGTTATCATTTCCTGAAAATCCCGGGCTTTTATAAAAAAGGATGGCTTATGAGAGTAGCTGATTCCAGTTTGTTTCAGTTGTGTTTGAGGGAAATTTATTTACCATTTATAAGAAATATTGTAGTGTACGTGAATATGTACATGAGTATGAATATATGGAGAACGGTAATTGATTACTGTACATTAAACTTGACACTTTTTCTAAATAACATTGTATCATTATCTAATTATGTAAGTCCATTTTTCGAAAAAGTCTTATTTCAGTCTCGTCCATGAAGTAGATTCAATTCAACGGCTCTTTTTCTTATGATGATTAAGGAAACAGTTAAAAGGACTTTTTATACAATATGTTGCAGTTGTCGTTGTCCTTCTTGAGCTGAAATATTTTGCATTTCATGTTGGTAGCCTTTCTATTGGATAGTAGTTAATAAATACCAATAATTAAAACCGATAAGTTTTGTCTATCTTTAATGTCATTATATTTCTACAGCAATGTCCTGAGTCTTTTTTCGAGGTTAGTATTGATAATACAAACAGTAGATATTCAGCCTAATGATTTGTTGCAAAGCGTTTCCCCCATGTGGTATTTCCAACTTACAAGTTGGGCTGATGCAGAACAAATCTTTCTATTGTTTAATAGAGAGCTAACGTCATGGAGAACATCTGGTTCATTACCTCACTAAATTATAAAGTTAAATATTATCTAAAATAGAATTTTCCTGCATAGAAAATGTCATTTAAATCCCAAAATACAAAATGCAAAGGCTCTTAAAAGAAATTTTTTCACAAAAGGGTAATTTATTAATCAAATAAATCTTCAAAAGGGAATTCACATTTTCAACGCACAGTTCTTTTTCTAAAAAAAAGAGTTATTTAAGTATTTTGCACGTTTTTTTGGTATTTTCAGTGAATTAACAAGACAATGACGTCAATGGTTTCTGTATATTTCTAAAGATAAAGTGATTTATAGATCCAGCCGATAACCAGACATTTCTGACCTTCAAAAAGTTCTCTTATCTTGTAAGAGTTACAGTGATGGCGTTCTCGCTGGAGACACAAGATCGAGAATGATGTTGTAACTCTTAACAATAAGTTGTAATGATTTAATCAAACTTTTTTCTGTATGAGACATTTACATTGTATGATGCAGTTACCACTTAAAGATTATTGTGGCTGACATCAACAGAGGGGCAGAAGCACGTCTTTTGAAAATTGTATTTCTTAAAATGTTCCCCCATAAACAATAGTTTATGTTAAATGTCTCCGCAGAGTCAAACATCAAATTACTTTATTTCATCATCCCAAGTCGTGGAAGAAATGATCAAGTTTCAAGTACTCATCACAGGCAGCCATTTTAATGTGAACACCATTTTGATAATTTGCGTTAGGGAACAGCTAAAGTTTAGCATAGCTCAAGTAAATATGATACTATAGTTTTAGAACTGCCGTTTTAAACCTAAAAACATTGTTTTACAATTGTATTTTTTTTTCTTATTATTTTATTAAAAGTGCTACTGCCCCATTCAGTACTGTTATTCAGATAACTTTTAAGGGAACTCTAGATTTGAATCTTTAAATATGAATGCAAGAAATCATTTACTGTTTGCTTTAGTGAAACATGACTGAAGACTTCTTAAACAATAAACATGTTTACAAAGCTATGAGTACAACGTGATGATAAACTTTGAAAAACCATAATCAATTTCATAGATAAATTATCACAATTTGAATATCGCCTACCATCATCAAGATAGTATAATCAATGCTCACAGTCACGTATGAAAAAAATGATTGTGTTTAAAAATATCATTTCAATGAAATATTGATCAAGTTCAAAATCCAACTTTTAATTTGACATTAGCATATTAGCATTGTTGCCTTTCAATTAAGTCATGACACGTTTATTTTGAGTGAGAGTGATGAATAAATCAATGTCACATTCTTGTTGCTTTTTGTTAAAGGCGATACATTAAAGTGCATTAAACTTGTCAATGATTTTGAAGATAAAGTAAGGCTTCTCTCTCGACGGCAATAGGCTATTAACAAACATATATTTTTGTATTGAAAGTGCATCTAGTTAAAAAAAAGAAACCAGAGTGCTGCGATATAGCAGCATCAAGTTGAAAGACGAGTTTACTCGGGAACCGTCTCTGAGTCATCATATCTTCAGTAAGGAGCATCAAATTACTTTTATTCTTTTTAATGTCTCCATTTCTAGGCCCTTAAAAGATTTAAACCAATATGCAGTATATGAGGAAAAACAATTTCAAATTAAGGCAAGACGTTAGAGTTTGAATTTAATCGATTTGTTATATACATTATTACCCTTTAACACCTTAAGGGATACAATGAATTTGCACTGTTTTTTTAAAATATTGATTAACATTTTCAATATGGTTTGGACATTGCTGATATTTGATTTTTTTCGTTTTGCATCCCGATTCTGCTGACGTCTTATAACCCTTGTTAACAAGATTAATTATCATGTGATTCTAACATCATTTCAATATATAAGCTACTCATATTTCATGATCTACATGTCGAATCATTGCAAGGATTTTATCTTTGACATTTACTTTGGAATATAAATATATATATCAATATATACAACAAACAGTAGTTTTCTTTATTGCTGAAAAAGATGCTACTTTCTGCCTCTGTTTTTTATATACTTACCACTTACAGTAATGATTTTCTGTAAGTTTAACTAACGTATCGTTTGCTTTGGTATTCAAAACCTTATCACTAACATAAACTAGAATTCCTCGTCATGATCTTGAAAAAGTAAAATATACAGATTTTACTGTTCCATTTCACAATGATCAATGAGATAGCTTGTTCACTTAAAAGCTGACATGTGTTCAGTTGGTAAAAGATTATTGTTACAAGCTTCTCATTCACTTTTTGACTATATGTTAAGTTAATGTTAGATGTCGAGTTCCCCTTTGATATCTCCAAGAAACTTATCTTCAAGCTGCGGTAGTTACCTTTAAGGAAACAGTGAATGGTGTAGTCCCTCTTTGTGGATCAAAGAATTGTTGTCAGGGAGAGCATCTAGCGCCCTGGATTACTTCAGTTCTAAATAAGTTGATCAAATGTTTTCATCAAAGTTTCCTTTTAGTTATCAATTTTTAAATGACCATCAAAGATATGATATTCCTGCATGAAGAAATACATTTGAGTCTCGAAATATAGTACAGATGGGATGACAATACTTTATTGAGTAGATATATACTTTTAAATGACCAATTGCAATTTGAAATTAGAGTTTCTGATTAGCTATTTCAGTATTCATTTTACTTTTAAAGTTGCTATATTTGTGAAGCTGGCTAATATCGTTGTTTGTATACCTGTATATAGACTATTCATCGCACGATGACGTCACTAGCTGAAAGTTCATTTGAAAAGGAGAAAGTGATTCATAACCATTAGACTGATTCTCTTAAAGAATATGATTAATCGTTCAAAGAATGTTCTGTATCACTCTATGTAAAACAGTTTAATGAGTACTTTCAGATCAAGAACAATGTAAAAACACAACTGTAATGACATATCAGTGGTATGAAATGTAAAAATAACTCCCATACCTTGTAACAATTAAATAATTGCATTAAAAAACTGGAAAATATATTTTAAAAGATGTTGCTGCTATGAACAAGGATTTAAAATGGTTCTTTGTCACAGTTTCATGATTGTCAATTCAATCAAAGGTCTTCAGATGTTAACGTGGGCTTTATAGTATTGGAAAAAAATTATAAGGACATGCTAATTTGTACAGTATTCAAAAATAAAAATCATTTAGGTAAACTACTGTTTACGAATGGTAAAAAAATCAAATTCAAATTATACTCTGTTTTTCAATTTATCGTATTTACTATAAAACATACAGTTAAAGCAGCCAGATTTATCAATGATATGTTATTTCAGTCCAAGCAATACTTTGAAATTTTTAGAACACATTACACAATTTGACATTTTGTCGTTCATGTGCCGGTTATTAATAAATGCATTGTATAACGGAAATTTTAAGAATCAAACTTAAGTTAAGAACATGATTTCTTGAAATCAATTTCTTATTTCATTTTTCAAGGCTTTGTTAATATAAGAAGATTTCTGTTAAGAATGAAAACGTTATCTTGATAACAATAAATTTGGAGTGAAATTACATGACGTTTCTGATTACATATGTTTACTCTTTCAACGTGTATGTTAATAAAAGTTATATTAAAACAATTTTGCGTTTTATGTACGCGACTTCTAAATGCCCTTTAAAGAATTGGTTTTCAAACTTTTTCCATAGTGTAATCATATTTCCCTACTGTATTTGACTTGATTTTGTTGTTCATTGCTTCCCTAAACGTTCTATCATTTCAAAGAAATGCACTGTTGACATTTATTTAAGAAGACATTTTTTAACCTCTAAGCCATAGTACATACTGAGTCAGCAAGAACTACTGACTAATTAGTAAAAATTAATGAAACAGAATAACATTATGTCCCTAGGCAATAATTACATCAACAATGTTTTTGAAAAGAAAAAAATGTCATTTTGCTCTACTGAACCGGTTTTGCGTACATACCAGGAAGTCTTTAGATCAAGTTTTCTTTAGACTTTATTTATATTGGATGCGATCAAAATGAATTCAACGTTATCATGATTAGTCATATTTCCTTGTTTTGATCGAAGAACTTCCATAGAAATATTTTAAGGATGAAGGGTGACTATCTTGTTAAAGTTAAAAAACAAATACGCGTTTTATACCTTAGTAAATTATAACCTTTAGCCAAATTTATTTTACAGAAATTAACAACAAATTGCTTTAAAGCAGTAAAAGAAAAATGTTACACATTTATTTGTCAGACATTTGGGCATAAACTTTGTTTTCATCAATTGCCTTTTCAATTGCACACAGATCTAGACTGCACAGGTTAATCTGAGTTCACAAGACTCTTCTCATCTCACCATCCAGATGCTTACTCAGAGGTTATATGAGTGGTTTGTCCTTTATAGATAGTGTTTTTAATATTTTGTCCAAAGACGTGATGATAGCTAAACAAGTAAAGAAAAGTACATATCAACTATGGTGTTTGACATCAATGTACAATCTTCAAATGACCTTTTCATAAATGATGAAACTGAAATCATTTCAACTGCAGTACTATCGTTCAAGATCACGGCATTTTGCAATGGTCAACAACTTCAGTAAGTCATCTTTTCGACAACATATAAACCTCGTTTCTTTTTCAGGCAATCTATCATTATGAACAGTAGCCATCATTCACTTGTGTACCGGAAACATTTCCTGAAATGTCGACATGTCGAAAATTTACATTATAATCCCATCACATGTATCAGTTGTGAACCTAAAAATCTCTTGATGACAAAAAAGTACATAGAAACCTCAATTAAACCTCATAGTAAGGAGATACGATGTGTACATTCACTGATAAACTGAATATTCTTATATCAATCATGAAACTTATTTTGTGGAAATGTTCATTTAAACTTTATGAAACTTATCGAATGTTTTGCTATATAATTGGTCTCTATGTCACTTTATATGATATATGAGAATTATAATTCTGTTCAGCTATTATCATGAGTACCTGAATCTGTTGGTACTAGGAATATTAGATTATCCATCTAACTTAATGGTCGTCTCCAAAAATTATCATATATGCATAATAATACACATAAATTGTAAGTTTTGATATTGCTGATGCTATGGCTTGTAAATAAAGAATGTGCAAGCAAGTTTCAAGTAATGGGTTACATTTAGAAAGTGTTTCAGGAGTATTTTTCTAGCCTTTTTTACTAGTACATCAAAGCATAATAGCTATGATATATTTTAATCATAACAATAGGCTTTTGTAGGTCGTGTGAAATACTGCTTCTGTGTTCAACACGCTATTCTACGAGGATGAAAACTTCTCTGTAATATTATTATGCTATATTTGGTGTTAGTCTTAAGTAAATCTAGAAGTCTTCAAACCACGGTTGTTGTTTTTTAAAATAATAGAGATTACATAATGAAATTATCAATGAAAGAACAGCCAACGCTTTGAACTGACAATAACACGCACGAGAAAGACTGTAATAGCCAGTTGCCTCGAGATCAAAATATACTTTCTTTTTATCTTATTCTCGGACAAAAAATTCCTTTAGATATGATACCTTGTCAGGAAGTTTGACTAACGTTAGATGTCAATCAGGATACAATACATTGTATTCATAAACGCCAATGGATTGTTTACAGAATGGTTCCCAGTAGGGGATCCTGATGTTAACTGGCCCAGCTTCCGAAACTATGAACGTCGCCAACGCTATGATAGTTGATGATTTAGGGCTGTGCGTCATAATTTGGGCTCATTTTCAGTTTCACGCTAAAAGCCACTGATCGTAAAAGAGCTGTCTATAAGGCTATACTAATAGAATATAATACTTTACTTTACATTTTCATGGGTTACCGATGTCCAGTAAAACCCGGACTTGTCGTGTCACGTGAATGTATCTAATTTTGAATGAAACCTTGAAATCATTCTTGTTTGCCGTGATTACATGATTTTCCCTTCCACATTAGATAAATCAAAATGGTCAACTTAAATACAATGTCAATGATTAAGGTATCCAAAGTAAGTTGTCTTCTTTTCTAAAATATGTGTTTGTGTAAATATATCTTTCCATCTTGAGCATATTACATTGCATGCCAATTATCCAAATTTTGCTTGAAGTCAGTAAAAATGATCAAGGATAGATTTATCATACAAAACTCTCTCCCAGTAGAAAACCTTTTACATAGTCCTCAATTATTAGAGTTAGATTCCGTAAAAGTAAATGCTAACCATATTTGGCTTGCTTTATTTAATGGTTGTAATTTCAATTTCAGTCTCATTCTGAGAATAAATTGTGATTCCTTTATATCGTGCACACTTGTTAACGGAGAGAACTTGACAGTATTCTACTTAACATTGTACAGTTAAAGGGACAGAAGCACGTTTATGGAAATTTTATTTTTTTCAAATTTTCGTGTATGCCAAAAGCATTATCTTCGGAGGGTCAAACACCTCATTACTAGACAAATTATATCTAGTTGTGAAAGAAAGTATCTAGTGAAAATTACATGGCGTCCTATGAATCATTAGCGTAGGGAAATTGGTTTGCGTAATTTAACCGAACATGTTAAGTTCGCTTGAGAACTGCTTCTTTTGAATGAAAACGATTTCCTTGGAAAAAATATTTATTTTGGTTTTCCTGGTATCCCTTAGTTACCTAAAAAACATGCTACTTCCCCTTTTACTATATTTAACTCAGGTACAATATGATGTCATATTCTTGTTTACTAGCAGAACCCTGGCTCTTGAGGCATTACCAGAATGTATACATATTGCAGTTCTTCCTCACTAAGCAGCCTCTTTTTGCGAGTTATACCGTTGGATATCCGTAAACTGAGATCCTTGAAGTCTTATCAGCTGTCGTTAAGCTAGAAGTAGTTTTCAAATCGCCATTCGCGTTGTTTTATCTTATTTACTTAAAATATAAAGTCATACATATTTCGGCTTTCAATGTACAATTAAAAATCACATCTAAACACACTTTATGTCATGTTTTCTTTCGAATAATGTGTTCTGTATATAGTGATCACACTGACTCTAATTTTATAACTGTTTTGGGAATTATTTTCATTTTGAAAACGCTACCACGGTTTCCATGTTGTGATTAAGTATTTTAAGATAGTCCCTTGTTGATTGTCTACGAAGTGTTAAATATTCCATTTGAAATCAAATATTATATACTTACCATGTGTACTTTCAATTAAATGTGTTTCGCCTTAATGCCAAATATTCCTTTACTTCAAATGCATTGAAGCTAATGCGTTGTCTAACAAGATTTATTTTGCATCACTGCATAATTGATTGTGTCCGACTCAAACCCAAGCATATGTGGACAAGCAACTTAAGAGGAGATAAGGTTACTTGACACAGCTGATTACTCTTGGTACAATGACTCAGAGAAGATTCTTCAGTTGACTCATGTGTTCAGCTGGACAGCAAATCGTTGCCTGAATTCAACATTAAATATTGCTTAAATGCAATGGACTTTTAATCTTAACCTTTCTTATCTTAAACTATATATAGTGCTTAGGATTTGTGGACACAACTGATGATAATTTGTAATTATGAAATAATATATATGAATTTCTCTCGATCGAATATTAAATGATAGAGCCATTGGCTCTCTAGGTCATCAGGAAATCTAAAAAAATCCATATATGGTCACATGGTCACCGTATGAGCTGCTACAGGATCCCCAAATCCATGAATCCAGAATATGAAAATAGGCTTTAAATGCGTGGCCCCTATGGCCCTTATTTGAAGTAAATAAGAAATATAAGAAGTAAATATCTGTAAATTGCACAGTCTGTGTTAACAGTTGTTCAACCTACTGTGGTGCATAATGTCCCTTTGAGGTGACAACAGCTTTAAAAAATCTGAATCTGAAATGGAAAATTGTAACAAGGGTCGGTTTTTGCAGCTTACTTACAATATTTTTGTTATTTTCACCCATCAAAGAAAAGGGTAACAACATTAATTAGGGGAAGTTGTTCAATCCTGTATAAAGTGATTTTTTGTTCTAACTTTCGCCAAAACAATATTGATCCATGACGGATTAAAGACTAAAACAAAAATGTCGGGTCGGTACGATCTTAGCATACAACATCAACATCTATCCGAAAACGCAAGTACCATCCAAACATACTGTTCATGGGAGTAGAGTCTGAATATTGACTTTCGATATATATTTTCTATACCTTCCTGTACATGAATTACTGGTTCCAGACGCCTCCTCATCCGTGGATCAATCTCTGTTCAATTCCTCGTTTAAAGCGGTCGTCAAATCGTTTAGAGAATGATACCCCATTCTGATACGACTGCTCAAACTGCCCCACATGTATGCTATCGTACTGGGATGCGGACATATGACTGACGCATTTTATTAAAGAATGGAATGACAGCATTGGCTTAAAGTGGCCTGGCATTGTCATCCATATAAATCGGTCTTGTCGCAAGAGGATGGTTATCAAAAGGCAGGATAACAGCCCTGCAACGGATCCTCTTTGGTACCAAATTTTCTTCGAATTGTAAAGCAAAAAAAGGAAATCAATTCAAATAACGTTTCTGAACATTAGAAGAGTTTGTTAGAAAACATTAATCAAACAGCTAACTGTCGCTCACCAAATTTATCTGATGCATCCAAATGGATATAACGCTTCATGGTGTAAGGTGCTTCAGACCATAATTCATTTGATAGGGCTAATGTTGAAATGACAGGTAAAAATAACTTTAAGAAGCTTTCACCTTTCCCGAACTAATTCAAAATGCATTTCGATGCAGTCTTGCTTGTTCAATGACTTTATTCAAATTCATTTTTTAAATATAAGCTTCAGAGAATAGTATAAATACAACATGGTCTTTGGTACCTTGGCTATCTGTGAAACATTTTCCAATACATTCTGTTATGATGAATTTTATTCTCAACGACGAAGTCTTTGTCAAAACTTTCAACAAGAACACTTCTGATCAATGATCAAATGGTCATTTGATAAAAAAAAAAGTACCTTAAACACACGTGTAAGGCAGCGACGGAAATATTTGCTTTATGTCAGTCCTGATGTTCATATGGTTATTGGTGCCATTGGTGGCGACATTCTGGCAGCTTCAGCAGCAATAAGTTTTATTGAAATAACAGTGTAGGTGTTTCTTTAAGAAATGATCTAAGAGAAAAATAAAGAAAGGCATTACCCACCTACGAATCCTTACACATCCGTTGTTGCTGTGGTGAAATGTGTACAAATCAGTGAATCATTGACAAAGTTTTATCAGTTGACACTAAATTTTATTATTTAAAAGCGTCATTTGGTTGGTTTTGTGGCAAATAGTTATGCTTTTCCATATGTGATCATGTTCGTGGTTATTGTCATTGCATCATCCTTCTGCAATTTAAAGCCTTCATATCTAACGATATGGAAGAAATATTACTCACCTGATTATTATCCCTAGCTTTTGACTTTAGCATACGAAATCACAAGTAAATTCATTGGCGCAAACATACTAAAGAAGATCAAGAATTTTCCTAGTTATATTGTCTTCACAAATTGTAGCAGCTATGCGCTAGTCTTAACAGAAGTTGCCAAGCCCTGATGAGGTTAATGCGTAATAATAAGTAAGAGCCTAGTTCACCTGATGGTGCTTGTAATCATAAATTCTCTCCAATATGAAGGAAGCACTGTAATGAAAATCCTGAGAAGGATGGATAACAAGGCAAAGCAAAATTCAAGCTTGCATAAAAAGGAGATGGGAAGGAGACCTGAAACTGTTCCACAGTTTGTTTAATTTTTTCATTTTTTGTCTGACATCATTACGTAAGTTATCTTGTACTGTTTAAAGGTATAATATCTGGGCAACTTCAGGTGAGAGAAGGAACAAAGGCAATACCATACATAAGTATATTCTCGATTAAGAGATAGGAGACAACATTTGTTAACTTTTAAACCCGTCTATTATGATCAAATTTTCTTTTCCATTTTAAGAGAGAGATGTGAAGAGGTTGTCACTCAAATGACTGGTCTTCCTCTAGTACCAAAGAAAATCCAGACAGACTGTCATGAAATTAGCTCAATATGGTTCCTTCAAAACAATGTGCTCTGGGACCAGACAAAACCAAAGTTGAATCCACTTCCGGTAACACCCCGAAAGACGTTTCGCCTCAAAAAGTTTACTTGCAATGTAATTTCTACCAAATTTTGGGATGCAAGAGGTATGTAACTGATTGATTACGTGTCACCCGAAACTACAATCATTGAATATTATTCTGCTATTACATTGAAGCAGAATGGAAATGAGATGTTAACTCGTGTTGACACGTCGTTTACATGAGGTAAAAAGAATAATTACATAGGCCTAAAATACGTGGTGGTGGATTTGAACAGTTAAATCATCGACCTTTCAGCCAAGACATGGACCTGTATTCTGTTCTGGTATCTTACGTTGAAGATGCCTACAGGCGTGGTTTAAGTAATAATTACGGACAAGTTATACCAGCGCTTTTAGTACACCCAGTTTACAAACCGGTCATTTACACTTTACTAAAACTCTGCCAATGACATTTTGAAAATAAAAATAAGGTATTTTTAAGGTTCTTTCTTGTGAAAGATTGTATTTTTGTGATAAATATCATATGAACAATCAAACTGACTAATTATTTTGGTTAATGGTTTTAAGTCTTGTTTGGACACTGCAAGATCTGACAATTTTTTTACTCCAATTTGTAAAGTTCAAAACTTGCTTTATCCCTTTGTTAAACAATGGATTTTAGATTTTCTTTGGGCAGTTAATTCTTCTAGAAATTTTAGCATTTACAACTTTCTCAACTTTTGGAAAACTTTGTGTGTTTTTGCAGAGGTTTTAACAGCCTTTGCGTTGGTTTGTCTATTGCTTTGCAATCATTTTTATTTCGTTAACTTCACACTGCTAATGGCTGTAATACTGCCCGAAAAGCGCCGAACAATAACTCTCTCACTCGTGAACGGCTTTAAAATTATGCTCGTATCATAAAAAACAACAGGGTAGTTTTTATTCAACTAATATTGCATTGCACTTCGGTATGGAAAGGATATTAACGGAACTGTTGTTCCGAAATGGTACCCAGAATATTTTTTCAAATGAGACTATAACGTTTATAGGTTTGTGCATATCACTTTTGAAAATTCTTTGATAGTATTTCCATCATGGGAAATAAGACAGCTTCAGGCATTTTTTAAAAGATCCATTTCAATTGGGCAGCTTATCGTTTGTCACAACACAGTTTGGTGAAATATTCAATAGTGTTTATCCAAGTTTGAATAATACAGTCAAACAGTTAAACACAGAATTGGATCAGACACTTAATAAGTAACACATTAAATCAGCAAATGTAAGGTAGAACATCTGGCGCCGTGGATTTCTTCAGGTTAGATTTGCTCTTTAGATGTTTACGGTTACGGTACGGTTTCCTAAGTGGTGTAAAACATTTGAGTCCAGAATTCGAGGCGCAAAGACTACGAAATTTGACGTATTGGTTATAGATTATTAGGCTATCTAATTAATCAACGAAAAGGGTTTCACAGTTATAGAGACACTGCGTGAGTTGTTATCACATATGCCAAATGTAATCAAAGGTGTCATTTGTTCGAGGAAATTTGATTGGTGCTGAAAAGGTTGAACGGTGTTTCCGGCGGAGAACAGGGATCCGTTGCACAAAACACTAAGGTAACCTTAAGTCACTAAGATAGCCTTAGTGCAATGTTAAAGGATGGTACTAAGGTTAACCTTAGTGTTAAGTTGTTTTGTGTAACAACCCCCTGTTCTACAAGCAGCAAGATTTTGGCTCATATCAGCGCAGTGCCACCAATGGTTTGCTAGATCCAGTCGATGCTCGCAGGTTTCACTGCAGTGGATAGTAACAATGGTGTTGCGGGCTTTCTCCCTGCAATAAAACTAGCAGCCATGATATAAGTGAAATAATCTTGAAAGCTGCGTATATCATAAAATCCCCTCACCTTTAACTGAAGCTAATGAAAAGGGGCGTTCTGCGCATGTTGAAGTCGTTGGTTCGATTCATTGAAAGCAAATTTTTTAAAATTATTTGGCGTTTAAAGATTGATATTGGGGACAATATTAATCTATATGAGCATTTATTGTATTTCCCCCATATCAAAACCAGGTAAAACGTTATGAACAACATGGACTGTTGTTTCAAGAAACATAATTTTGCGATTCTGTATGAAAGCTAATTTGGTATTTTAATACATGAAGGTGCCTTTTGTGGAAGCTGTTTCCCGTTACACATTTCGAGATATCTTTAGAAGATCAATAGGAAATGTGTCAGTGGCGTATCTTTATAAGGAAAGGGTCTGTGATTTATTTCCATGAGAGCCAGCCTTAAGTAAATATTTTGTCCAACATCATTATGTTTTGCCATTTTTACTGTGTTATTCAAGATCAAAATACTGTTTATACACTGACATGAAACGATACAACTGTAAGTTACTTGAGCATGTAACAAACACATGATTTGAAATACTAGAGAAACTTATGAACGTTTTTCAAAAATAGTATGATAACAGCGCTAGCACGTTGTAATTCCCGTTATCTGTTGACGTCTCAATATCGTTATAAAAAATGCTAAATTTCTATTAAAATGGCACTATTTCTTAGGTAAATAAAGAAATCTCAAAAGTAAAGCAAATGTTGCCACTTGCTTGGCAAACCCTTTTAATCAATAACGTCAAGGAAATGCCACGTTCGGGTAAGCTAGTCGAGTCCCCTTACAGAAATGGCCACACTTGATATGTGAAAATTCGACTACGGCTCATTGGGTTGAGTAATGATATGTTTGACCCTCTGCAGAAAATACGTTTGGCATAAACTAATACCAAATGAGGAAAATCTGAAGAAATAAAATTTCAAGAAAAACGTGTTACAGGCAACGTGTTACAGTGCCTGTAACAGATGAATGTTGTAACGTTTGTAGGAAAGAGACCATCCTGACAACAGAACATCAATGTAAATTTATAGCAGGTCAAATGCAGCATAATTATTGTTCACCGAAATATATAAACTTTGTTAGAATATTACTTGGCATTTATCTTATTCAAGACGGCCATCTTTCCATTCCAAATTAACTAATGTATTTCTATTTCAAACATTGCGTTTTAAAAGGCGTCATCCAGATATAAAGCTGCCCTGATGTGTTCAGAAATTGACATACCGTACATGTAGGTTTAAAACTGAAACTGTAAGCACAATGATTGAGATTATGATATTTTGCTGACAGTTTCAATGGTTGAAATTCTACTATTCTACTCCTACATAGTGACATTGTGGCGTTCAAGACTCACGAAGATTTACTTCCTCTACACACGTAAAGTTTACGTTTTGAAGACATGGCAAAACCTTTTATACCATTAAAAAGATTTGAAGAAGACATGTGGTTATTTACAATGTAAAAACATTTTCTAAATGCATCATATGCACACGGTCATGAAAATTGAATAGCATACGTAAATTCCTAATGTTTTAAAAAACAAATTGAGGACTTCATATACGTTTGGGTTTTTTTCGATCAAAACACATTTATCATCATGTATTTTTGCCTCAATGTTATGGAGTTTTTTTTCTCATATTGCATTACCTAGACGTTTACGTCACTACACGTCAATACAAGCATATTTACTTTTGACATTTACTTGAGAAGATTAATTTAAAGCTTCGGGCAATGACGTTAAAAGCAACACACAAGACCGAGGTTTAATAATATCGAAAAGTGAAGCTAATGGTTTGGCTGCACACTAATATACTCTTTTGAACAAATTTGGAATATATTTTGTCTTTTTTTCTGTATACTCGTGTTTCTCCTCAAATCAATTAGAGTTAGATTGAGTCTGCTTTTATTATGAAAGCAGATATGGTAGTGTAGTGGTATATGTAGGTTGCTGTTTGTTAGTTCATTGGTCCAATGTAAGGTTTAAATCTATATGTACGATGCTATGAACGGAAGATAGCAGAGATAGATAAGTTAATTTGAAATTATGAAGATAATCGTTGATTGAAAAATGTCAAGAAATATATTGACAAATGTCTTGTTTTGTATGGCGAAGTCTGCACATGTGTAATGTCACTTATGATAGTAAATGTACACACGTGTGCAAAAGCAAATTCGCTACACGTTCATAGGTGCTTAATGTCCCCTTTGGAAAATGATTTTCAAATTGTTTAGATAATAAAAATAAAGCAATTGTATATGAAATCTGAAAATTCATTATTGGAAAGTAATATCGATGGCATAAGTTGTCATCCATCACGTTGGTTTGAAAACTTTCTCGCAACGCTAATGAAAATCAAGCTCACAACACTACGAATCATGAACGTGAAACCAAAGATCGGCAATCATTAACAAGTGTAAACTTGCAGGACTTGCGCTAACTGCGGCTTTATACGACTAGTAAAGGTTAGGTATCACTTTTGGAAAGAAATCGCGCCATCCTCACGGGAAAAAAACATTTAAACCTGCCCTAGACTGGGGGCAATTATGATTACGGTCGTGAAAAAAATGCTCATGGTGGTAAATGTGCATACTTGCATTTGATTTTAACCAACGAAATTTGCTTATATGAACAAACTTTGCATCTTTGCAACGATTTGACATACGCCTGCCGCATAAACACAGCTTTAGTTTCACATTAAGGTAGACATGATAATGAATTTACATTGATGATTGTCAATATCGTGACGTGTTTCTTTCAAAACTAGTCACGTTTATCTCTTCAAATGATATTTTATGAGGTATTGATAGTTCCTCAGATTTTGAGAGTAAACATATCAAATCACACACAGAGTTTTCAGACACTTTAAAAAAAAAACAGTACTACTATCGGAAACTAATATTAAGATGAGATGCAGATTACAGTTTGGTAAATGGAAATTAGATTAAATTATTACTCGAGTTTCCCCGAGTTTAGAGTATAGATGGCAGGGTAATACTACTTTAAAGTATGTTTTAATATACTACCTTTTACAAGCTTGTTCAGGAGAATTAATTTAGTGAGAACGGTGTAAATTTGATATGATTAACTGTTAAGATAGATTATGATTATAACAAATAAGGTTGTGACACGTTAATGATTGTATGTACTTGAATTACTTACAAATTGTTTTTATAAAAGTCTACTACTTCAAATAATTAAATATTTCTTGTAGGGAATTTGCTAAATTTTACTTACAGTAGTTCACCATGTAAAGAAATGATTTACCATTGTATAAGTATTATCACATGTAAGCTTCACCAAGCAAAGCCAAGTTTAACAGGTCCTCTTAGTATAATCTGTGATTCAAGCAATGCAAATTACTTATTATTCAATGTAAATGAAAAAAAAAATTGTGAGTCTAATGAAGTTATCAGTGGAACAATTTTGTTAATAAGATTGGCCTTTCATTTGTTTCTATAGGCATGCTATAAAATATATTTGCCAAAATAAGTGATGATAAATTTGTTTAATCCTCAATTATTTATTTTATGAATATCTACCATTTTACTTTGCTAAATAGAAAGATAGTTCTCATGCTACTCGGTTTATGTGATGATGATTTTGATGTTCAAGTGAGAATGTTTGATCGAATTTGTTCTTTGACTAGTGCGGGCTAATAATTCAAACGTAATTTTATTTTTTATATTGGTGAGGCTTAAGGACAGATTTGTGTGGGTAGTGTTTCACGGGTCATATAACAAGGACACATGTAAATTGACGTGTAATTCTATCTTTAGAACAAGAAAAGGAAACTTTTCTTTTTTCATTGAAATGATTGAAGGTCATATTTAGCTTTTGGGAAAAAATATGCGAGTCACATATGGTGTTGTAGCAGGCAGCAAAATCAAATAGATATTAATGGAACGTACTCTAAGAAGGCTAAAAATTCAACTGTGTCATATGGCCAAAAAGAATTCCAATTCAAACATGTCCAAATAGCACCTTTAAACTCCGTGCCTCAAAATCATCTAAAGGCATTGACAAAAAAACGTAACATCAATCTAAACGAATACTTTTTATATCTGCGTATATTGTTGATATCTCATATACAGGCATATCACATATCATATTACCGAAATTATATTCTCTTTTCTCAACACCCTTGTATTCTGACAAAAATGAGCAACATAAGGCAGATATGTATCAACTCAAACAATCTCAAACAGATCCTCACTATTATGACGTTGTTATAAAGGTTCATGGATAGTTTGAGAAATCTAACTATGCAATAGTGCTTCAGGAAGTATCGGATGAAATATAAATGAGTAATTTGAAGCGACACAACCAAGAAACCATCATATTCGATCACAGAAGTGTTGTGGTCTCTACTGTAGGAAACATACAGGATACAATAAGATTATGAATTGGAATTTTTAGGTAGAAATTGTATAATGTTAACAGAAGATATTCATTTTCATAAAAATAAATTCGAAATGTTTTTTTTATATATTTCATCATATAATTCTATTATACTTCTTTAATATCAAAGGTCGACTTTACTACTTAGAGGTTGATGTAAATCTTAACAGAAAACGGTCAAAATCTGTCTCGTGTTGATTAGAGGGTTGACGTCAGGGAAAGCATCTGGTGCCATGGATTATTCAGGTTACAGATAAGATGATTGAATGTTATTTCCAGTTGAACCTTCTGGCAAAGCAAATATCAGAGTTCCAAAATAGTGCAATATGCAAAGACTGTTAAAAGTAGAGAGAACTTACAATTTAAACACATAGTTTCTGATCTTGATGAAGAGTTATTTTGGTATGTTGTGGACTTTAAAGGTTTCACTATTTGTCGTTGCGTCTTATCTCTGTGGTGCAGTCTACACGTTTCAGTTATTTTCTGTGAAGAAATCAGATCAAATCAAATGGTGTGAGTGGCTTATTTGTCTTTGGAAATAGATTTAATTCTGGGATATCCAGTCCACATATGTCAGACCTTCAAAGGAATATTCTGTGTTTTATATAATATATAACATATGTAAGACATAAGTGACGATTTGTTTTGGTACAAACATCGTCATTATGGCTGATGTTGACATAGATCTCCAAATACTCTTAGGTTTACTAAATGTGATGTGGCCCTAGTCATTAGTTATAGAGGTTACTTAGTTACAAATAAACTTTAATAGAAACGTTGATAACTCGACTTCTAAGTAATGGAATTTGGCAATTATATTGTATATCCCTAAATACTTAGATCAGTATGCCCTGATGATAATGCTTTTATATAATATTTAAACGTTTCAAATATAGATAAACTTATTAGATGCTTGTCATTATTAACAAATACCATTTCATAAGTTTCAAATTCAAATGATAAAATTCGCATTGAATAAGTAAAAGAATAAAGAATGACCGACACGTGTGTTTAAAAATGTTTATGCAATAACCGACTGCCATGGTTCAAATTTCATTATTTGAAAATGTCTAAGCATTATTGCTTTCAATCAACACGCCACATTTCATTGACACGTTAAGAATGAAAGTGATGAATAAATCAATAGAATTTTTCTCATTGATTTGTTTCCCCCCTTCTGCCTCTAAAGAAACTTTGCTAGTTAGTGTAAGCGTCCTCAGAAACGGGGAAATCAGTTTCTATTCATATTTCCTTATTTTTTTGGGCAAGTGTCACTTTTATCTGCTTAATTTATTTTTCATTTGTTTCTAAAAAAAATGTTTGCGCATACTTTTACGGGTGTCACTGTCGATAACAAAATTATTTTGTATAACCATATCTGGTTGCATTAAAGGCATATTGTAAACATCAAGTATTTGGCCTTACACCGGCCTCCACGTGATGAGATGAGTAAACTATATGTCGCTTTCTGAGTCATCAACCAATCAGCTTCAAGTGACGTCATCTCCTCTGTTACATTTTAACATACATAGTATTTGTGTCAGACACTAAAGCAATTTCCCAGTTCCGAACACATTTGCCTTAAAAATTCTTCAAAGGCTTTTAAAATAATGTAGATGCGCAATGCCTCACTTAAATCTTTATCGTGTACATGCATGCGCCAAAAATTATACAAATTACGGATTGTATTGCTAAAAAAATACTGACTTTTTTTTCATTCATGTCGATTATATTAAATCGGATTTGCTATCCCAGTTTGAAAATGTCGAGTCTTTTCTAAACTACAATGTAGCTGATTATCTGGTGTTGTTATACATGTGACTATAACATCATTATATACGCTTCTCTTATCAACAAATCTAATAGTTCCAAGTGTATTACTCTTTACATACAAGACAATATCAATTTAAACCTTTAAACCACAGAATTTTCTGGTTCACCGAACAACTTGCTGAGAAACAGGTCTTAATGTGATTTAAACATATTTATTCATGTTTTTATATATATACATGAATGGATTGGCCAACAAGCTCCGAAGAGCTTATATCAAGGCCACTCCGATACAGTTACATATAAATAAATACAAACTCATATTAGTGACACATGTCCAATTCACAACTTAGCTTCAAAGATAGTGGTTTTACATGAATATCATGTTGTTTGCGTGGCAGTCATTACATATTCAAGTGCTTAAAAGGAGTCAAATCGATCAGATTTTATTATATATTGATGAATAGACTTCAATAATTTGTTAAGATCGTCGTTTGAGAGCGATGTACATCCTCTAAGTACTGTATTAATACTAAATCCTTTCAAATAGAAGGTCTTAATGTCTGTCTTAATGTCTGTCTTAATGTGAAATGTCTCTGGTCAATATGGTTACAACAAAACAAAATGCACAAAAACTATGAATGTAATTAATATTGATATAATTTATGTAAGTTTTAGTTATGAATGATTTTCCTCAGTAATCAAAACCTACTTTGTTATCAATATAGACGTCATAGAAACTAGAATGCATAAATATTAAGTTTATATCATAATCGAATAATGATGATATAATAATACATTTATATGACGAGTCCACTTGCGACTAAGCTGTGAAAATCAGTCCCCTTTATGTGCAAACTCATTCACTTATGTCACAGACTCCAGTGTCCAAAACACTAACCTAAAGGTGTACAAGAACAAACCCAAGTCTGTCCGTAAATGATGTTGGCCACATAAATAGATGCATACAGGGAGTGTCTGAAATATTCTTTTTACCATGACTATGTGCTTAGTCAACCATGCTACAGCTTGAAGAAGCTGATCCAACGCTTTATTGAACGTCAGGGGGAAGCGCTGCATGACCTAGGGGTGCCTTACGACTGCACGTTTAGAACGATTCTCGAGGAGATTGCAACATGTGGAATGAAAAGTGATAATTGAAAAAACAAACTAGCGCTGAGCAATAAAATAATAGAGAGATAACGAATACACACATTATGTATCTTTAGATGCAGGGAATGAAGTTATTCCAATACGCGTGTAAATTGAAAAACCTCTGCTCATGGCTAGTGACGTCATAATACTTTTGTTGCTGACGTCATGGACCATTGATTAGAGACGTCATACAGAAACTGCAATTTATTACGGAATGAAAAATGGGTCTGCGCCTTTAGGCCTAACCGAAACAATGACCGAGTTACAAGTAATGTTTTTGTTGCTTAACTACCTTAAAAGATTAATCTATGGATTTTAAGGTTAAAGGGCCAAGTTTCATATTTCCAATTAACTTGTTATTTCACGGAAAAGCCCCAATTTCATATTTCCAATCGACTTTTTTCAAACTATTGCAGAAACCTTACAGGATACAGTGAATGGAGTAAATTTTTCTGTTGTTGATCACAAAGTTGCCGTCAGGGAGAGCTTATGGCGCCTTGTATTAATTCAGTTCTGAATTAGCTGATAATATGTTGTAATCAAATAGAAGTTTCCTTTTGATTCCAACTTCTTAAAGCTCATAAGATATAGAATTTCCCTGCATTGAGAAATTCAATTTCCGCTAAAACATAGGTGAAAGGTGGGTAATTCTGTCAGACATGGTTCCACCAGTCAAGTGAATCACCCCGTGATGATGTTTAAAACTAGTTAGAGGTATTCTCTGAAAGAGCTTTAGGTACTCTGTGAACTAACATGTTTAAAGGTGTACATGTACATATATAAAGACAATAAATCCCAATAAGGTGCCAGTAGAAAATGTGTATTATGTAATGTCATATGCAGAAAGTTATCACTTCGATGAGATGAAGTTTCTAAGTGTCTAAGCTACCTTTCTGTGAATGTTCTTCTCATTTTACATCATATCATTTTCACTGTGTAAGGCAAGACCATGGAAAATGTTGCGATTGATATGACATATTGTTCTTTATGTTGTTACAGAAATGTTTGATTACATGATATCTATAATGAATAACAAAACGTTCTAAGAGCTTAATGACTGAGAGTTTAATGACTGAGAGTTTAATGACTGAGTGTTTAATGACTGAGTGTTTAATGACTGAGTGTTTAATGACTGAGAGTTAAATTACTGAGTGTTTAATGACTGAGAGTTTAATGACTGAGAGTTTAATGACTAAGGGTTTAATGACTGAGAGTTTAATGACTGAGTGTTTAATGACTGAGAGTTTAATGACTGAGAGTTTAATGACTGAGAGTTTAATGACTAAGGGTTTAATGACTGAGAGTTTAATGACTGAGAGTTTAATGACTAAGAAATTAATGACTAAGGGTTTAATGACTAAGAGTTTAATGACTGAGTGTTTAATGACTGAGAGTTTAATGACTGAGTGTTTAATGACTGAGAGTTTAATTACTGAGTGTTTAATGACTGAGAGTTTAATGACTAAGAGTTTAATGACTAAGGGTTTAATGACTGAGAGTTTAATGACTGAGTGTTTAATGACTGAGAGTTTAATGACTGAGATTTTAATGACTAAGAGTTTAATGACTAAGGGTTTAATGACTGAGATTTTTAATGACTGAGAGTTTAATTACTGAGTGTTTAATGACTGAGAGTTTAATGACTGAGTGTTTAATGACTGAGAGTTTAATGACTGAGAGTTTAATGACTGAGTGTTTAATGACTGGGAGTTTAATGACTGAGAGTTTAATGACTGGGAGTTTAATGACTGAGTGTTTAATGACTGAGAGTTTAATGACTGAGTGTTAAATGACTGAGAGTTTAATGACTGAGTGTTTAATGACTGAGAGTTTAATGACTGAGAGTTGAATGACTGAGAGTTTAATGACTGAGAGTTGAATGACTGAGATTTTAATGAATGTGTTTAATGACTAAGAGTTTAATGACTAAGGGTTTAATGACTGAGAGTTTTAATGACTGAGAGTTTAATTACTGAGTGTTTAATGACTGAGAGTTTAATTACTGAGTGTTTAATGACTGAGAGTTTAATGACTGAGAGTTTAATGACTGAGTGTTTAATGACTGGGAGTTTAATGACTGAGTGTTTAATGACTGGGAGTTTAATGACTGAGAGTTTAATGACTAAGAGTTTAATGACTAAGGGTTTAATGACTGAGAGTTTAATGACTGAGTGTTTAATGACTGAGAGTTTAATGACTGAGAGTTTAATGACTGAGTGTTTAATGACTGAAATTTTAATGACTCAGAGTTTAATGACTAAGGGTTTAATGACTGAGATTTTTAATGACTGAGAGTTTAATTACTGAGTGTTTAATGACTGAGAGTTTAATGACTGAGTGTTTAATGACTGAGAGTTTAATGACTGAGAGTTTCATGACTGAGTGTTTAATGACTGGGAGTTTAATGACTGAGAGTTTAATGACTGGGAGTTTAATGACTGAGTGTTTAATGACTGAGAGTTTAATGACTGAGTGTTAAATGACTGAGAGTTTAATGACTGAGTGTTTAATGACTGAGAGTTTAATGACTGAGAGTTGAATGACTGAGAGTTTAATGACTGAGAGTTGAATGACTGAGATTTTAATGAATGTGTTTAATGACTAAGAGTTTAATGACTAAGGGTTTAATGACTGAGAGTTTAATGACTGAGAGTTTAATTACTGAGTGTTTAATGACTGAGAGTTTAATGACTGAGTTTAATGACTGAGAGTTTAATGACTGAGAGTTTAATGACTGAGTGTTTAATGACTGGGAGTTTAATGACTGAGTGTTTAATGACTGGGAGTTTAATGACTGAGAGTTTAATGACTGAGTGTTTAATGACTGGGAGTTTAATGACTGGGAGTTTAATGACTGAGTGTTTAATGACTGGGAGTTTAATGACTGAGAGTTTAATGACTAAGAGTTTAATGACTAAGGGTTTAATGACTGAGTGTTTAATGACTGGGAGTTTAATGACTGAGAGTTTAATGACTAAGAGTTTAATGACTAAGGGTTTAATGACTGAGAGTTTAATGACTGAGTGTTTAATGACTGAGAGTTTAATGACTGAGAGTTTAATGACTGAGAGTTGAATGACTGAAATTTTAATAAATGTGTGTTTAATGACTGAGAGTTTAATGACTGAGTTTAATGACTGAGAGTTTAATGACTGAGAGTTTAATGACTGAGTTTAATGACTGAGAGTTTAATGACTGGGAGTTTAATGACTGGGAGTTAAATGACTGGGAATTTAATGACTGGGTGTTTAATGACTGGGAGTTTAATGTCTGAGAGTTTAATGTAACAAGTTTTTCATATAATTCCGGGATGAAGTTTTTAGTATTAAATGTATTTAGATACATTGAAGGTCTATCATATCAGAAAGGTGCCCCTCGGGTGAGTGGAGTAACTGTGTTCTCTAGAGAACAGCAAATGATGTTGTTACATGTTTGTATGATAAACTAATCTCAATTTAAAAGTATCATATTCGTAACTTTTTAAATATTGCATCCCATTTAACAAAGTTGTAATGTGGAATTAATATTAGGTATTTCTCTTAATCGATTTTATTCCCCAAATATTTCACATATATAAAGTGTTATATAATCATGAAATTGTCAATCATAAAATATTTTACTTACAAACTTTTCAATTTGAAGTTTGGAAGTTAAAATAAAAATCATTGATTAATGGCATGATAGAATAAAAGTTAAGGCTTTAAACTTTAAAATTTCATAGTTTGTCATATAATTTTCTGGATAAAGACTTCTTTGTTTTGAAATGTTGTTCAGGAAAAACAGCATGTGCCTGATTATCTTACATGTACAAGTTTTAAATGCCGTTACCAATATCCGCAGTTGATTAGATACGCCTCGAAGTGTTTGATTTTTTGTTTAGTGTGTTTTCGTTATTTAGTTGTATTTATCGTAGATCCCTTTCAAGTTCAAATTATCCAAATGTATCATGATGATATTTCCCTACCATTGTTGTTTATTGAGTTGTTTACTAGTTCCACATACTACACAACTTTTACTAACAGTTATTTCAAGGATTGTTTTCTTATGTCTAAAATTTAGCCGTGAAGGTATATCTTTTATCTCTAAGAGTTAGTGGTTAACGAGGAAACAAACAGTGCTGGTAAACAGACTAATTGGTAAATAATCATGAACCAAGAGCTTATTCTCATGTCTCTCGGCTATAAACGTCAATATACTTTGGACACGACACACAAATACATATATTTTATTTCCATTCTCTGCATTTTCTTATGACAGTGATGTTTAAAATAAGTACACTTTTTTATGTCTAGTCTATTTGTTTGTTTTCAAAAGCCTGACTTTGTTCAAATTGACAAAATACGAAAAAAGCTTTTATTATGTTTTGTTAAATATAACAAATGATCGTTTTAAAGGAAAACAGCAAGATTATCTTCATCTAGAGATAAATTTAACGCCGATAAGAAGTTGATTTAAAAACTCTTCTTTGTATGTTTTTAAACCCTGATTTAATTCAAACAGGTTTTGTCAAAATTACGGCATATTTTCATCTATAGCAGGAGGGAATCGTTTTTCAACCTCTAAGGTTTTCCTGTAAGGCAGTGTTTTGACGTTAACAGCTGCTATCAGGCACTTGATCATTGCATTCAGAACAATTTATTTTCTTTTATAGATGTATGTGTACATTCAAGCTTGGAACTTTATTTAACAATGTGTCGTAAACCATTTATAAGTTATACTTTCAAACATAACTGTCAATTGAACATTAAAGCAAACTGATAGCCTATTAACAGCACAGTTGCAGGATTTAAAAAATTACATACAGTAACTGGTAAATAAAATCTAGAGAAGTTAATAAATACAAAATCGAGTGGTAAGTAGGAACAGTTAAACACCAGAAATGTCTCACTATGAAATACGAGATATTTCAATCCATGAACATGCATGTATGTATGTATATATGTGTGTGTATATATATATACATATGTATGTATGTATGTATGTGTGTGTATATATATATATATAAATATGTATGTATGTATGCGTGTGTGTGTGCATGTGCGTGTGTGTAAATCATATGACGAAAAAAGAAATAATGATTTGGAAAAAAACACGACTTCTTTAGTAATTTATGCCCTTGAGAGTATTACATACCCTGTTACCATGTAACATCAAATCATCAATTCATTTCAATTTGAAAGAGAAATAGATTTTTTTTTAAAAACAGTCACAAAGTTATACATGCTTTGAAGTTTTGATACAGTAATGGCCGCAAGCAAATAGGGATATTCTTCTTTCGTATTTATCAAGTCAAGTATGCTCGTTAGCCTATTTTCATGTAACTCTTGTTCGGCTATAGATTACATAAAGCAGCTCCAGGAGCTTGATAGGATTATAGCAATGACTACATAGAAACTCGTGAAATAGGTTGAGATAGTGTCCATATACCAAGTTGTCTCGCTGAATCATTTACAAAGTTTTGTTTCCATATCTAATATAAAACCTTTGAAACTCATTTGTTCATTCTTTTACGATTATTCAATTTAACAGTTTATAGTAAAGTTTAATGATTAAATTATGGTTTTGCAATGCGTCACTGAAAGTTACACTTTACAATAACTATAACTATAACTATAACTCAAAAGAGGCTGAGCTTCCTTTTGCTTTTAAAATATAAAGACAGCAGCCACCCAAGTAACCTTCACAAATTGACAAAACCTTTTCTGAGTTGTAGGTCACAGATTTTGATGAGAGGATTTGTATATCAAACGTAAAAACCATAGCTGTAACAAAATAATCATAGTCGTTCTGAAGGTTACAAGGTATATTCAGGTTTTGGAATCATTTCCTATTTGTGAAAGAAAACCATTTCGATAAAATTTTATCTGGGGCTGCTAAAACCCAATAATCTAACACGCTTGATTCAGACTGCTAGTAAGAACTTCGCACTAAGAAATATATCCACTTGTATAGGACATTCGTTGCTATGACAAGTAAATAACCAAACATATTATGACATCTGTGACTTTATTTTCTTGCTCTATGGTGTTAAGAATGCCATCATAGCTTTCCACATTTTCTCTCCATAAAATCCTTTTCTTTACCTCGTATAGCAGTAATAGCATTCATCAGTTAAGCCGATTGAAGATTTTGGATATGTTTTATTCAGTTTCATGAAAATGTATTCAGGGATCTAATAATACGAAAGCAAGTACCCGTGCATTTAAATGTAGATCTGTAATCAAATATCTGCATTTTGAAAGAGATACAGTCCAAAGGAACTTTATGAAGATTTGTCACAAACATAACGTGACTTTGTTTCCGTAGAAATGCGTTAAAAAGGATGCTGAACTAACTGAAAATACGCTCTGGTCGTCTCTCTGATGTCACCACAGAAAGAAACATTAAAGCTTTGATTGATACAATAATGCAGAAAGGCGAGTGACCATCACTTATTTAGCTGCTGCTCACAACATAAGTAAAACATTGGTTGAACACATTCACATGGGGCATTTACATATGAATAAGATATTGACACGTTTGGTCCCAAGGATGTCTTCTGTCAAACATGTCATGGTGAGTTAGCAAGATCTTGAAGAATAAGTACAGATTAGTCCCTTACACTTATTTCTCTTCCTTCCAAGAAAAAACTGCATGGCCATAAAGCTAAAACTGACGAGTAGTTTTTACTGCATTTGAGGAGTTTTTATGGTCACGTGGCATTAAGGGTTTCACAAATGAGTTGTCGATGTTTTAAAAGGTTGACATAAATAAGCTTCTACAACGTTTGATATGAATTTAAAGAAATGTTAATAAGTAAACCAACTAAGGCGTCATCAAATGTTTTCAAAACACGCTGCATAGTATGGATCAGTTTGTCATATTCTTTAAATACAAATATAACAATTATTGAAAAATCATTTTAATAAACCTTGTTCAGTTTAATCTTGAAATCAGAACTGTTTTTCCGCAATGGTTATCTGGATAGCAATGCAAGCATTAAGGATTACTGCATTCCACCTTTAAATAAGGGCTTTGATTCAGTACTTTGTCTGTTGGATAGCGTTATTCTTCACATTGTGGCAAAATGGTATGTTTCATAAAAGGTACCTGTTTAATAAGATTTATGTCACATGGTTACATCAGCATGTTTCTGTCTGCAGAAGTCCTACAATATCCGATCGGGCCAAACAAATACATATTTGGTTCTACATATAGCAAGTTGCAGGTGATTTCTTATGTATGTTTGCTTACCAGCATATATGTAGCAACCTTCTCATTTAATCCACACAAGTCAATTTTGCTGCAGTACAAATGTTAAATCACGGCGTTCAACAATCTTCTTCTGTAGTAGGATGGCATTGTACTTCTATTGCGTTTAAGCCAAGACAGTGTTTTGTTGTTTACATATACCTTAATTTTGAATTCAGATAAATCTGTCTTCCTTTTAAGATACATTTGTACATTTGTACATTTATCCTTGGACATGTATTGCTCAACATGTATTAAGTCAAGTATAAATTTTACTTTGAACCACAAATTTGAATTAAAAAAATGGAACATGAACTTGAAAGCCAGTTAAGAGGATAATGGTAGGCTACTTATGCCAGCAACGTATTACATACAACTTTTGACATAAAATCTTCAGGAATGAACAAATACAGAACTAAAGGTTCAGTAGTAATAGTAATAATTAATCTGCTCGTATGATTCCTTATGAATACCTATTATGACATACACGTCAATCTTGTCATGACATGTCGACACTAAGACCCTTTCATGTTGGGTTGACACGCTTAAATTAAAGTTCATTGTCCCTTACATCAGATTTAAGATCATCTAACTGTAAAGAATTGTATTGACTTGTAAAACACATTATCGTTAAAGTTGTCTAAAAATATTCCACAGCAACATCATTGTGAGGACTGTTGTGCAGCCTAAATATTATGAATGTGTCCTTACAGATCTTGCCATATTCACAAACGTCTGATCTTATTCTTTGTTCCTCTTGAACAGACTGATGTTCAGTTATTTCAAGGCGCCTTTCTTGTCATATTTAAGAATCACTTCCAACCCCGAAAGTTAATTGTGAGCAGATACAGACGTAAACCATCGAGCTGTGTTATCTGTGCAAGATGTTTTTAAACCTCTACAAATTGAATTACTTTAGAATAGATTTTTTTGCATAACTAACTGAATGCATCACAGTAAATAATGTTCTACTCCATATATATTTATTCAAAGTTTCAATGTTAATTTCAATTGCATTGGTAAAAACATGTTCATATTAAAATAATGTGACAGTACAAAAACTTACAACTTAAAAGAATACATTATTTGTGGTCACAAAATGTTCATGCATATACAATTAATATATACAAAATACATAACAATATCCTTGCATCAACTGCACGTCATCTACGTACTCATTTATCACCAGTTCAGCTGCTTGTCATTTACTTACTGATTTTTAATCTGACTGACCAATGATAGTTATTTACATGTTCTAATTGTATTGATGTCTCATGCATGTATCGATGACACTAAGCAAATATGGTCCGTGAATCCACTGATTGCCTTGACTGCGGTGTTGGTGTTTTGTTAAGCTCATGCAACTAAAATCATGCCATCATAATATTCAACTTGAACTGTTCTGCTAATGGTTGAGCGATGCACGCAAAGAAAACATAATTCACTGGATACTGAGGGAAGTGTTCTGAAAATAAGCCAGAGTGACAACTCCGGGAATACAGCATGTAAAGCACATTGAACCACTTATTGATTGTACAAGAGGACTTCGGGTTACCTGCCTCAGGGGGAGATGGAACGTACATGTACTAGCTTTTGGAATTGGTATATTTCTGTAAGATATATAATGAGTGTGTTTTGTCTTTTACCAGGAAAAAGAAATACATTTTCAAGCAATACCATTTCATACCGATTCATTAACCTAAACCGTACTTTATCATGAATTATTCCCAGTTTACCTTTGATTTGATAGGGAGTTGTATCACAAACTTATTTTTTTCAAATTTAATGAATAATTTTATGTGAAACAAAATTAAGTTATAGAGGAAATATCAACCATATGCAACAATACAATGGTTATCGTTAATGTAAGTACTGTTAACAATTGTTGTAAGTATGATTGATGGAATATGAAGTTTGTTGTTGATACATCTATTAGAAACATATTTTATAAAAAATTTATAGTAACGCATGCATGACATTTACTAGCTTAGGATGTCTTTTTCTATAGAGAAGCAAATTAAAATGTATTAGTATAAACAAAAGATTGTAGCCAATTATTTCCACATATGAATAAGTCGTTTCTAATCTTTATGAAATAACTTTTAACGTCTGTCATTGCCATATGGGGTATTAAAAAGCTCTTTTACCATTTAACATTGCAAATTTGACAAATAATTCAATTAGGACACAAAATAGATTTCAAGAAATAAATCTAAAACATACCTCGCATTGAAGTTTATCCAACACACATTTGTAATATGAATGCAGTAATGGGCGCAAGTAAATGGCAATACTCTACTTTCGTATTTTGTTAGTAATATTTGTTCATTAGGCTATATTCTTGTGCAGCTCTTGTTTCTTTAAAAATAATTTAGCTAAACTGCTCCATCCTGAGGTGATCGATAGCACTAATTGCATACGAAGGTAAAACAAGAAGTTCGTTGAATGACATAGAAAATAAGATCAAAGTAACACTTTTCAAACGACTTCAATATATTTGGAACAGCGATGTTCAAGCTTCATTATGCCATTCTTGTCGAGATCAGCATCCAGCTAGGGCTCAAGAAATCTCTCCACGGCAGCAATCGGGCTGTTATTATCAGCAAAAACCCGTCCAAGTAAATGGTTCTTCAGATTGGGGGAGAGGGAGAAGTCCGATGGTGCCAAATTGGTTAGTAGGGGGATGTGGAAGGATTTCAAAACCACTTTAGGTGACAGTGACAGCAACATGTGCTTTGCGGACGGGAGCATTGTTCTGAAGGAGCAGCACTCCTTCACTGAGCCTCCGTCACATCTCTTGATGGCTGCCCTTAGCTGCCTCAATTTTAGTCATAATTTGCCCCTTTGATAATTTTCTCTAAGTAATCTATCATGATGATATCCTGGTTATCACAAAATGCCGAGGCCATCACCTTTCCTTCAGATGGTACTTGCTTGAACCTGTTTTGGGATAGAGAATCGGCATACTTCCACTGTTTGCATTGGTTTTTTGTTAAAGGGTCAAATTAAAGTACTCACGTCTCATCCGGGGTCGTTACAGGATATTATCCCTGTCTCCCCTGAATCGAGCTAAATGTTCTTTTTGAATGTCAATGCGTGTTTGTTTCCGGTCACCAGTTAACATTCTTGGCACCCATCTTGCAGAGAGCTTGCTCTTGTGAAGAACATAAGTCAGTACTGTGTATACCGACCCAAAACTAATGCCCAGTGTCTTAGCTATGTGTTGAATGGTCACATGTATGTCTGGAAGCACCATGTCGTGAACAGCATCAACTTGAACATCACTGCATACCAGACCTGGTATCATCGTCAACACTCTGCCGGCCACGTTTAAATTCAGCAATCCACTTGACAACTGTAGAGAATACAAGGGAGTCATTACCCAATGTATCGACCATGTCTTCATGGATTTCCTGTACTTTCTTTACTGAACAAATACTTGATGACTGCACGCTTTTCAACATCATTCAGTTTTCCAGTTTCTTCACTCCTATGCACGTCTTGATGTGACATCTCGAAAACTACTCTACGGGTGGTTGCAATATTTTGTCACTAGCTTCAGAAAAGATTGCTTTCCAGGTCCAAATATAATTTGGAAGAAATGAATTGTTACATCATGCTTATTATACGAAATGTCAAATGGTCAAAAGTTTGAGATTGGTGCCCCACTGAATCACCTGTTATCTTTTATATTGATATTGAATAGATGTTTGGTTATCATTTTGTAGTTCACTCTGCGATTTTATGACTGAAGAGTTTATAATGAAATTATCCTTGCCTCATTTAACATTTATACTTATTACATAATATTTTGAGAAGCTTAGAGCCCTTTTACCTTCAAAATATAAAGAAACAGCCATTCAGTTAAGCTTTAAAAGTTGGCAAAGCCCTTTCTGAGTCGTAGATCACAGATTTTGTTGTTAGGATTTCTATATTTAACTTTGAAGGTTTCATATTATACCCGGGACTAAATAATCGAAGTTACTCTGAGATTTAACAAACTTTGACATGGTATGTCCGGTTTGGGGAAATTGCTTTGAATGTTTAGTTGTTTGAATGTTTAGAGCTGTATAACTTTGGTGGAATAGTAGTCATCGGGATTTTATCAGTTCCTAATCAAAATCACATCCGGTTCGTTAAGTAAAACCATTTCGATAAAATCTTATTATAAGCTGATAAGTCCCAATAATATAACAAAATGTGACAATTCTGTTATCGACATATGATAGAATGACTCGCTTTCTCCATAATCATGCAGACATTTAAATACACTCAGATAAGTTTTTTTGGCACTAAGAAATATTTCTCTTTGTATTGGACCCGACATTCATGTTTTTTGGTATTCTCAGAGGGTTGATTCTAATAGTTAAATGCGTGAGGCCATCGTTTCTATGACAAGTAAATGACCAAACCGCTTTACACATGTCCGAGCAAACATTGATTGTTTTGATGACTAGTGGACATTCTTCGTCACGAAACATTGGTACTAGCTATAGTAGAGAGGAAAACATTCTTTGAAATATTTGCAAGCGTGTGCGCTTAGAACATGTACATTACAGATGCATACATCTCTGCATGATTAGCAATTAATTATCATTACTTGATTATTACAACACGGTTACTTTTCCTAAACCATTCTGTAGTTCATTTCACCTCAAGTTACTTTGTTTGTTCGACCTTGGCGCTAATGCAACTAAGGTTTGGCTTACGATAAGGGGAACAAACAAAAGATGTATTTCATATAAAGTCGTACGTGGAGGTTGTAGAGTCGGGAATGTTATTACTTTTAAAGAAACATATTGATATTGATTGATATATATGCTATTTGACGTTTCAAATTAAAAGTTATCAGATTCAAACATAAAGTGTTACATATAAACAATTTTTTTTAGCGAAGTAACCATCATTAGATAAGAGTTTTTACCTAAAAACTAAAACAAACAACACAACCAAAATTATATTTATATATATTTTATATCACATTATTTGCAAAAGCTAATGAAAAACGAAAAAATATTTCAAAATAAGATTGTTTACTTGCAAATGTTCATATGAATTAAACAAATTACTTTCAAAACACAGTTCTGTTTGCCTATTTGTCTTTGTTTCCATCGAAATATATTTTGGTATGTCTTCTTTGTATATTTAGCTAAGAGTTTTCAATTTTCCATTTCTATAGAAAATAAATACTGCACCTCATGTTAATGTTCAATGTCGACAATAATTGATTTTTAATGAGAACAAGTCTCAGTTTACGTAACATCGTCAATAAGTAATGAATACTGCAGCTCTTCTTCGTTTTTATTTAGCCAATAACTTATTTAATGTATGGAAAAGTTTTAGTTTCTGTAATAAAATCCCTCCATGCTAATTAATTTGTTTTGCCGAATGCCACCTTTAGTCATATACTTTCTGTTAATAATTACTATTTGTCTCAAGTTTTAGTAAAATCAATTATTTATTTAGGGACATATTTTTCTGTTTTCAGGTTACTACATTCATTGATCTAAGTATACGCAATGGAGAAACCATGCATATCACCTTGAACATTCATTACAAATATTTACAGTCAAACAAAATGCTATATAGCTTTTTTTTAAATGGATCGTTCCCAGATGTGTCATGGCTCCATTATATATATATATATGAATTAAATGTTATTCGGACAATAAACTGACACTCCGTGATTTTCTTTGTATTTTGGGTGCACTCATACGCTTCAAAACACCAATAATGATGATCTTCATTAAAATCATCTCACATATTCATACCAAAATGACATATGTAAGACAGTTTTGAGCTGGTAATTTCTTACAGAAGTGGGGAATCTGGTAATAGTGCAAGGGGAAATCATTAATTCTAATATATTTCTAAGCATAAGCTTTGGTAATGACTTTAAGCTATTTCGTAGAGAGTGGATTTGTTTCAAGGATCTTTTGCTCATTGATTGTCAGGGTCAGAGGGGCGGTATGTTTAGTAAATGTGAATAATACAGGACCGGGAACATCTTTGAAGGAAGATGAATAAGATCTTAGTATATTTCAACTGAATTTAAAAACGTGTCGAACAAGAATATTTTTAGAATTTTCTGGATGAGCCACGTTTTGAACCTGCAACGCTTTAATCATACAAAAAGTTGTTAGATATCGAAATCATTTGTAGTCAGTCTGGAGCCTGCAATCTTTATTGAAGCACACATGAAGAACAGGGTTGCACAATCAAAGCACATGTAATCCAAGGTATTTGATGTCAAGCTCATTGCTTTGAATGAGGGATTTACAGCGCACGTGCAGGGACAAATCTATTTCAAGAGGGGTATCACTGTAATAGATCATTTAAATGAGCACAAAAGTTTGCTTTAAAGTTATTTGGGGGCAAGATATGAGAAATGTGTAATATGATCACATTTGTGACCTCTACGGAATCTAAGGATTAAAACTGAGAATGCTTCAGGGCTCGTTGATATTTTTCACGTTCAACTCCTCCTCAGCATAGTCAAAAACTCGAACCGAAAATATGTGTTAAAGGGTCATGTGGCAAAATCGAAAGGAACTTTATTAATAAATCACTGTCTCTTGGGGAACAAATTATGATTTGAAGGGACAAGTGACAAAGTAAGTATTTGAATGAATCCCTGTTTCGTGTTGATGACGCCATGTGCTCAAGACATGCTACATGCCGTGCATTAATGTTAGCAACTTCCATTTACAACGTTTGATAAAAATATAAACGAAAGTTTTACTCTGTCAAACAACAATGGCTTCTTCAATTGGGATCACAACACAATACATGTTAATAATTAGTTTTTCATATTTCTTACTATATTACTATCACAGATCTTGAAAAATCCTCAAAGGCCTTGTACAGTTTTAGCTCGATGACGCCAAAATCGCTCGATCCGAGATATCAGCAGAACAGCAATGGAGGTATGGAGGAATAAAGCGGTATTTTAGAAAGGTTATTTTCAAAATAAGGGCACTCAGTCCTTGATGCACTAGTTTGTCAGTTCATCATCCGCACATAATCGGGAAAAAAATAGTAACAAACATCATTGGAATGTTGCTTGTAGCTACCAGCGGGTTATTCACGGCTATATTTAGCATATACTTGTTTAATCCAATGAAATATGGTTATGCAAGGGGCTTTAAGCTTATATTTTGAACACAAATATTCATGTCATCCGGGCAGTGTCGATAATGCTTGATACAAGTAATTTCATTTGCTGGTAACATAATGATACGAGGCATTTAGCCTGACGCTTATCAAGGTATTTAGGAGATCTGCGGATACGAAATTTACAAGATTTTACAAGATATGCAACATAGCAACTGCAAGTAGATTTAAACAATGACCTTTGTCATTTACCAAAGTAAAAGTTAACTTTCAATCATTAAAAAACATACAAGCTTTCATCAATAATGTAAAGCTTCAAATGATGCATCAGCTGTCTGGAACTCTTGAATTTATCAGCATTATAGTTTCATGAAACATCGAAAGAGAATTTAAAGTGTATCTTTTTTCATCTTCCGCCTTCTTTATTTTGTTACCGTTTTGAATATTTGTTTAACAGTTTGAATACGAATAAAAACATTTAGTAAATTAGGTTACATTGTCTGGACCCTGTTTTGAAGGTGAGGTGAGGTGATATGGGGTTTAAACCCGCTTTCAAGAATATTTTACTTATATCGCTGCTGCTAGTATTATTGCAGGGAGAAAGCCCGCAACATCATTGTGGCTATGTATTGCGGAGAAACCTGCGAGCACCGACTGGAAATAGCGAGCCATGGGTGGTACTGCGCTGAAATTCAGTGTAGCGTTGCACACAAACCTGACTGCGTGTAGAACATTTTTCAACTGTAGACAAAGTAACCGAGCCCCTGGCCCTGTTTGATGTAATAAGATAGTTAGCATGTCCGTAATGAATGACTAAATTATAACCCAAAAGTATAAGCATGTTACTTTATCTAGGAAGTGATAATTACATTTCAGAAGGATAATGACACCTTCGGTCAGAATACAAATCATATTGACCTATTTGAGTAATGTGCATGCTGTCAATTCAAGTAAATTCGATTTCAGTAGAACCACGACTAGAACCACGCTGGACTGTAAAAAAAAGCATTGTGTGCATGTCAATGAACAATTATTGGCTCGGCCATGTGACGGCTTTAAGAATTGGGGATCAATTGGAGGGCAAATTGGGTTTCGCATCGTGTTTCAATCTTTTTATTCCTCGATTTACACACTGTCTCGCATTACCATCTTCACGGTGTTCCTACTGGAAGGAACATTTGTGAAGGAACCTGTTGATGTTCATTTACTGCGATTTATTCGGTTCACACTCCCACAATGGTTATGACATTTATGACATTGATGATGTTTTACATTAACAATTGTTAGTACTTGTAAATCAAATTTTTCATTCAGATTTTTCAAAATCAAATAGAAATTTAAGATTATGATGTTTTGAATATAAAATATGTTAAACGTCTTTGAAATCTATCTAGGTTTCCACACAGTGATATTTGTTATAGAATGAACAATACACATATAAAGTTGACTATTTTGTAATGGGGAATGCGTGAGGAGGAGTGGTTTCGTACGTATCTATGCATGGCTTCGAATGCATTCTCCTTCTTAACCAATGCATGACTCAACAAAAACTATAAACTGTTAGTATACCACATTTTATAAACAATTTCCACATTCTTCTAAAACAAATATTGCAGTATGCGGTGCTCATTCATCGCATATGGGACACAACGTTCAGACACGCATCAAAGGGAGTCGTCCAATGCTTGAACATTGACCGTCTTTCAAGTGCCGGGCGCTGCTGTGCTTAAATCAAGCTACCCATATTCTCCACGTGCTCTCCACGCGTTACATATTGAAAGAAAAACACAGGTTTCTTACGAACAAACTAAGTCTCTGTTTCAGCCAGTTCCTATGGATATTAGCGCTGAGTTATGAACAGAGGGGTTGAAAGTTCTAATCTTGAATGAATTACTTTTAGAAGTGTATATTACCTCTTTGATACGTTTTAGATTTGGCATTCTTGAAGACACTGTATTTTTTAACGTTCAAATCCTGACACCACCATGAACTGGGCACTCAATGAGCAGTGGCTTTTTAAAAAAAATAATCAACAATTAGCATAATAGATTGATGTCATGAAGCTACAAGAGAACGTGCCGTTTGTTTACGATACGATGTTTTTTTACATTTGATTAACGATTTCAGTAATTTTACCTTTGATATTTATTTATATATTTATTTATTTCTCATTGCTAAAACATTCATTTCATTATTCATAATGGTAGATATATTGACGGTTCAAAACATCCTTGACATTTTCATGTTTCACACTCAGCAAAAAGCTCATGTCTTTTATTGTAATGAAATTCGCATAGAGAAAACCAACACCGAAAGGACACTTTTTGCGTATTCTAACAATTTAAATAATCATGTTATTGATTTCATGAATTTCATTGAAAACATGGACTGACGTCAAGAACCATGATTTTGAATGAGGATCTTTACTAGACTTAAGTTTAACACCAAACAAAATACTAACATAATCAAATGATGATAAACATTGTCAAGCAGGTCTTAATTACTTAATAATGGTTCATCTTTATAACGAATGTATTATAATGAATTGTATACAGGAGTAGGCAAGTTTTCATTTGTGGCTAATCCTCCTGACCTTGAGATTTTAGAATCAATTCAATATTTTTAGTACTATTGAGGAATGAATTTATTGTCAGATGTGTATTTTTTAAAATCAACTTTATAGCGAGAAGATGAAAAATGACTATAATCAAGTTCGTTTGAAATTCTTTATATATAGCCTGAACATAAATTGTAATATCAATATAAGCCTATGAAAAGTCCTTTCGTTCATTTAAAGGACATCTTTATAGGCTATCCAAGTTTTAAAAAGGTCAGATGTCGAAGTTTCCATGATTTTATCTTGACTTCAGGTATCCATTAAAACTAGAACACATTTCATTACTACGTTGACACCTACCTCACACATAACCCTAGAATAACGATAGGAATCTGAAATAGAGAATATAATGATCAGTTGATAATTATATAATCAGATAATATAAAATCTTAAGAAAATATATCGAATGAAATGAAAATGAGAACAAACTTTGTTTCAATTTTCAGGAAAAACATACTATATTCTTGTAGTCTTGCTGAGACTTTTATATTATTTTGAGGTCGGGCTGACCGACTAGTTTGAACCTAGCACGTAGAGATAAAACAGGGCTTCCACATTTGTGGTTAAGATACTGTTCCCTTGAAGTAAGGTATTCTCTCTTCTCAATATATGTGTAGTAATCACTGTAGCCTAGTTCTTAAATAATTATGTTGTTGACACAACTAGTATATTTTAATGCATGTAGATTAAATGATGAATTGGTACAATTTCTCAAGCTTAAGTATTGATAAATGAATGTCACTTTAAGATAAAACCAACCAATATAATGATAACGATCCCTATTGATCGTTTTTCACCGATTAAGGATTATTATCTAGAACTTTTAATCAAACCTAGAACTTGATATTGCCAATGCATTTAAGATGTCTTTGTATCCTATGAAATTTTCATTAAAAGAATTTTAAACCATATATTAAGGCAATCGAATATTTACTTTAGAATAAAAAGTTGTTTCCAATACTGTATTTATTTATGACACGGTTTCTATTTATTTCAGGTAATACAACGTTCATCAATAAGAAATCTCGATCTTCTCGAAGTCAAAGGTCTTATGGTATTTCTGTCTCTGTGACGACTATGCATTTGAGCCCTCCGTCACAATATACGTATATGGAATACGTCTAGATCATACTAGCTGCCTACGACTATGCCATTTAGATAAACACATTACAACCCATTCTGATCTCCTCATATAGCAACGTTGTCATATTGGATTACAATTGAATTTGAAGCATCGATCGAGCAAAAAGATGTTTTGTGAAATCACTTCTTTTGAACCATCATTATACTTCAACAATTAATTGCAGCGAGTTTGGAGATGGTAACAAAGCCTGGTCTCTCGACTACGTAAACCATCACTGTAGAATGGCTTGGTGAGTGTCCTAGAAACCATCTGTGGATGTACGTGTACGTATGATACTCTAGACAAGGTGATATACAAAACCGGCAACGATTTCACGAACTTTGCCATTCAACAATCTGTTACACAATAATCAGGCTGTATTGGAATATGGACAAGCTGACCAGAGGCGCTAGAGCCTTTAGCCCTGTGGTATAAACCCATGTGTCAAGAGGACGGAGTGCCATGGAGCGCCGGGGACCTTGCCGAGGGGTGTTGGTCCACTCGATGCCTCAGCTCAGCTCCTAGACTCTGGAATTGCAAATGTGTTGGCGTCTTCCTATCTCTCGAGTTCTCAAACGCCGCCGACGACGACATCGTTTTGGATCACTAGAAATGGCTGATGCGGAGGCCTCGGAGAAGATCTCTCTCCACACCATTGAGGATACTGAGGAGATTTCAGGGGAACCTAAACTCACGTGAGTAGATTTAACGTTGTTCTGTACAATTCTTGGTGTCAACGTCTACATCGAGCTTGCGTTTATTGATTTATGACATCTTGAAATGTCACCGTGTTTTAAACCGGCCTTTATCAATTCACTGTGCCACCTTGACTTCGGACTTCAATTGAATACCGATTCATATAGATCTCAGAGATAATTACATTGTAAGTGCAACTTAGATAATGATAGAATTCTGATGAATTAAAAATAATTCTTATTATTGAAAAGGCTACATGGATTCAAAACACGAATCGAGTGATATTTCATTTCCCCATTTCATTCTGAAATTTTCACGTACCATTCTAATATTTTCTTCTTTATTTAATAACTGTATCCTGTAAAGAGACACTGCTTTGCTTGTAGGAGTCTCATGTGATTAACGTTATTAATGATGACATGTAATTAAGGAGTACCGACTATTGCTTTAAAGTATCATTATCAAGGTAATAGGTTGGGTTTTTTCGTAGAATGACAAAATGAAAGTATAAAGCCGTGATTGTGATCGAAAACCGGACAATGGCGGCATTAAAAATCCACTGCTCATTGAGTGTTCCGATCGTGTTGGTGAAAGTTTATCAAACGTTAGTGTAAAAACTAAACTAATGCATTAAAAAGGACAGTTATACGTTATCAGTTGATAGGTTTTAATAGTTTTAAAATTAGTATCGATGTAAATTGGGCGTGTAATTTCGGCTTTTCGTGTCCCGATGGTTGTTTTTTTTTAATTTTCATTGAATAAAGGTACATTAGTTATCATTTATTTGGGATTTGTTTAAAATGAATATGTAAGATGTTTTGAATCTATATTACCATATATGGCATTAACATCCGTTCCAAAGCTAAACAATATTTCTTAAAAAGTCATGGAGCGTTTCTTAAATGAGGATTTCGCTTTGAAACAGAAGATCTATTTTCAATTTGAAATCATCATCATCATCATCATCATCATCGTCATCATCATCATCATCATTATTATTATTATTATTATTATTATTATTATTATTATTATTATTATTATTATTATTATTATTATTATTATTATTATTATTATTATTCAAAAACTATTCTTTTCAATCATTGGCATATTTTCTTCCAAATTTTAATGACCTAATTATATCACGGCAGTTTATTTACATCGCAGAATGAATGTGAATACCTCATGTTGTGCGAATTTTCAATGTAAGTGCATTTAGTCATGTGAAAGCAACATGCTCTTTTGTAATTTGTAAAGATTAAAAAAACATCGAGGATTTTAAAAAACGAAAAACAAGACAGCAGTTCTAAAGCATTCAGTGCAGGGATTAAGCATGACTGATTTCGCTGATAGATTACCATATATCAGGACAGCTGGTCGCCAAGACTGGGTGGACCTCTTCATTGTACAGATCTCATGTGAAGGAATCTATTACGGTAATATCCCTGCAACAGGATCTTCTCTCTCGATGCTTTCTCATTTGTGATTGGATAATTCCATCCAGGCACCGTGCTGTCTGAGAATATGAGCATTGCTTTGACTCAATGGTATCGAGAATGGCATATTGATAGCGTAATATAGGTGGATATTATTTATGAGTTTATGGAGAGAAGCCTGAGCTGGGTTCAGATAGTTAGCGGTTGCATATACAGCTGCATGCCAAAAGTTTGTTCACATACCTGAATATACTAGTGCAAATATCATGTAATTTGAGATGCCTTTGAGGCATAATAGCATTGCGAAAAAGAAACGTATGATTTTTACTTTTCAATACACATATGCAGATCCATTCTTCTTTAAGCCAAAGGTTTATCGTACCCCACAATTACCCGTAACAATTTTGGCAGGTCATTGAAGTGACCAGGGGTCAAAATTCCTAAAATACTAATTATTATTATTTTTCTTCCATAAAATCCTTTTAAACTTATCAACTTCTTTAAAAATAAGTCACGTTTGTTACTTAGCACAAAGTCAATGTGATTATGTTGGTTTTAATCTCAGAGAGTCGATATGGAACATTTTATTCGACATTTGACGAAATCGAATTTTCGAAAATTTGACCCTGCTGTCTATAGCAATATGCCAAAATTCGAATTTTTGCACGAGTGACCAGACAATGCCAAAATAAGTTCAAGAATGACTATTTCACACATGGACAGTAGGTGATCCATTGTCAGTCTTGCTTAAGTTATTCTATTGACGTTGAAACGAAACCAAAATTACATGATATTTGCACTACGATTTAGTGGTAAGTGAACAAACTTTCGGTGTGGAGTTGTAGCTGCAATCAGTGTCGTCTTCGTGACCCTATTGTTTTAATCCTGTGTTCTTAACGAAATGAATACTTATTCAGCACCTTACCCATTTCATGATTACAAATTTCATAGATATGATAATGAATAAGGGAATCATAACGTACAAGAAACATTTACCACGTTTAGAAATATATGAATTACCATACTCAACTTTTTTCCATCAGATAAATCATAATGGATAAAAACATTCAATACTTATCTATTAAGTGGTACGTTGATATCTATAAATAATCACAAATCTTACGAATGAACATTTTATTGTCAATTATCATTCTGTTATAAAGGTCTTTTCTAGCATTCATTTTCAAGAACACATTTTTCTTTTTACCATCATTCAAATTTGATAAAAGGCAAATTATTTTAAGATTCTGTTATCAATTTCTAAATATCAAACGTCTGAAGTAAGTCAAGACGTTCGTCACAGCTTCTTTTAAACTTACTAATGATCAGTTCTTGAGTTAGATTGAGTTTTCTAGCTTAGTTCAATAGTAGTTCAGTAATGGAGCGTTTTCAATTGAAAATTAATAATTTCAAAATGATGTCGTTTATTAACAATCAGCTTGAAGTAATTTGAATTATCTAAAATTTAATTGATTTCAATCAATGGCCTAGCTTTTGGCATTTAAAACTTACTCATTAACCTTTATGTGTTACCGAAAATACCTAGTCAGTGATATACATTTATTACATCGCATGTATTGAATAAGGAAACAATATGAACTAGATTAAAATCAGTACACTTTTATAATTTTGAGGGTAGAAGCATTAAAGTAAGGTGTGTTTCCCATAACTCCATATACATGTACATGTAAGTATGATCTTGTGTACAATATTGAAAACGGGAATTATTTTGCACATTATTATTTTGGTTCTGTAGCTAATCAGGATTTCCATGTCAAAAACTTATTTCTAATCAAAACCAACCAACTGATTTCCATGCTATCACGCAGACCCTTGCTACCATCTTGCAAATAATCCAAGTCATTAAAATGAGAGTTTTCGGAGACGGCAACCAAAATACCAAAGAACAAACAGAATCCCTCATATTGATCTCCAGATATTGCAATAATCTTCTCCATGACATCAAGATTGACAACTGTTGACACTGCCGTAATGTTAAACCTCCTGTAGCAGAACAATTTAAAACAACCTATGGACTAAACCACCTGGCACAGAGTTGAACAACACTCAACCTTTTTATTCAGATTGTAAATTGTGTGTTTTTGAAGTTGAGGAAGGGGAGACATGTGCAAAGTGCTTGAAAGATTGGAATTGTAGGCTTTTAGAAACGAATAACTTGAAGTTATATTCATAACTGGCTGTATAATCAAGGTTCATAAAGTCACCAAATATATTTTCGATTGTCTCCATTGGTTGGTACAAAATACTGAGTATTTTTATTTGGCTTTTACCTTATTGTGACAATAGCTTTTAATGGCATGGCTACCTAGGCCCTCCATTGACCATGGGGTTAAATAGACTATAGGTGACAGACTCGTTGTTGTAGATTTGGGTATCATTGGGTAACATCAACTTGTGCAGGTTGTATTCACCTTGCACTAAAATCCTTCATCGTATTGGTGCCCAAATCATTCAAGAGATAATGATGGTTGAGAAAGAAATTCAATAAGGGGGCCGTGGTATTGCCAAAACGTTAAACCTAAATTGCAGTTGCTATGAGACCGAATGTGGTGGTATATTTTTACTGAACAAGTGGAATTTCTTCTCTTAGCATTTCTAGTGAACATGCAGGTGTTGTCAACTTTTTAAAATGAAAATGTGCAAGGAGAAGCACGGGGACATCTGGTTCTCTGGTAGCAACCATCAACCTACGATATTAGAGCTGATAAAGACATCCTTTTATGACAGATTATTCTTTTGGGAATTTGATACTTGAAAAATGACACAACCCTAGCTATACCATGCTATAAAGGAGTCCTTTAGCTTAAGTTAAGGTACCCTTTTCATGCAGACAACGACATGAAAGTTCGAAATTCCTTATCTCAGATTTAATAGATAAAATAGGTTGAATCTGATATTAAATTTATTGAATGTCATATTGGGTATTTATAGTCGTAATCGTTTTAAGTCGAACCCCAGGGCCCATATAGGGTGTGGTCATAATAAGGCGTGATATATTAGTACCTAATCATGAGGAACACCAATAAAAATGACTTGAATTCTTTCAAAGGAAAATATGTTATACATTAGCCAAGTGTATAAAAGAAATATTTTTCTCTGCCAAAAGTTACCTATTTGCCTGTGGTTGTCATTTTTTCAAACAATTATATGTGTCATTACAAACTGAAAATAATGACGTATTTTCCCACGGATATTGAAAATCTGCCAATATACCAAATTCGAAGAAACAAATATGAAAACATGTCTGTGAAACCGTTAAGAGACAATGTGTTAATAATCTATAACTGGAGTCATTTTTAATTATCATCGAAATGAGATAAAATTCAAAAAACCATAGACGAAGAGTTCTAAGACGATTTTTCTCATTTTTTACGTACGAAATGTGAAGATCAATAATAAAATGTCTTCCTTGCCGTTTGTCCATGAATGTTCCATTATTGGTAAATCACCATGAATGGATGCTGACTTAATGTCCACTTATCGTCAAGTCCCTTAGGTCTATTTTGAGTACCTGCCTACTGAACTGCAAATGATTACTTCAGTAATGTGGCTTCTTGAACTCGAAAGGATTTGACGACGACGTAATTTGAGCTTAAAATAAAGAGAATTCCTAAAACTTATTTTGCCGCCCATAAGTTGAATCAATTCTCTGCAGAAATTTCCTTTGTAAAATGTTTGTATAGTTTTCATATTTGTAAAGGACGTATCTGCCCATTACCTTAGTGGTTATACATAGCTGCACGCGTCTGGTTATCATGCCATTGGGCAGACTAGGCATACTGACAAACTGGGGTAAAATATTAAACTTTAACATAAAACGATATTTTCCTTTGGACATCTTGCATAATGTAATGCCTCGCAGTTATGTCAGTTAAAACATATTTAAAGAAGTATGGTATGAAGTCACTATAAGTACTCAAACATTTGATTTAGACCTTGATGAGGGTTGTTATGAAGGACACATCCATCTTACATAATCAATGTGGCCAGGAGCCCGTGTCATGAAAGTCTCTTACTGCTACGATATCTTAACTCCTACGATACCACTTACGATACTTGTCTACGAACGTTTCACAAAACTCTCTTACGACTATCTTAGCTAAGATAGATTTTACGATAGCTTCTACTCTCGTAGTAATAACTCTTTCGTGCGTGAAGTCAATAAAATGATTAGAGTTCATCAGAGTTACTTCCGAAAAATTAGCAGACAATGACACATCCTCCACGCAGGCGGTCTGCGCACCTCTAACTTCCGCCTTCGTAGTGCTTACAGATCCCTGTTGTCAATTGGTTCTTCGGTTTGCTTATCAACAAATGAATGTATATTATATATTTATAATGGAATCATCAAAACATTGGGATAATTTCTCATTAATATATTAATCAGTGCAATTACATCCATTTGACCACTGGAACTATAAGCACAAATTCATTCAAGTGAAACCCGCGGCGTTACGTTAGGCATATTCGATCAGCCATATTGTTTAATTCCGTTGGATGAAGGTAATCGAACACTGCACCGAGCTCGCAAAGGGTCAAGGTCAAACTCATAACGGCAGGGGTGTGTAAGCCTGGGTTTGACATGCGCACATCCCTGTTTGGAGGATGACAATGACATTGAAAACAATGGCAAGCGAACATCAAGCTCAACAGTCGAAGGCCAGCTCAAGGGTGTCTCCTCAAACTTTTCTGTTCCACGTGTTTTCTTAGAGCAATTATAGACGCCATGTTTGATGGAATATCTTGACTTACGACAATTTTGTAGAATTAAGTCATATGATATGCATAGAATTGAAACCTGAAACACTATTCAGCATTGATGGTCACCCTATGAAATCACGTGTAAAACAGTGCACTACAAAAATGACTTGGTTTCCTGAATTCTGGAAACCAACAGGAAAGTGGGTAATTGGGGTATCCAGTTGGTATCCATTCACTGAAACTAAGTAACTTGGTTTCCAGCTAAAATCCATTTTGGATTCTTTGATTTGTTATATATCCATATATGGAAACAAACATGAAACTGTGGTCATGAGTATCCAGTTGGTTTCCATTTCTGGAAAGTGCAAATGACGATTTCATTGAACGGAAACTAACATGAAACCATAAGGTTAAGTTTCATGTTGGTTTCTAATCTTGTTTTGAACTAAATTAATAGATTGACAAATTATTTAGTTTTTTTCAAAAGCATATGTGTTTGGGTAGTCTGGCATCCACTTGGTATCCATCCACGGAAACTTAGTAACTTGGTTTCCTACTGGAATCCATTTGGCATTCAGGTTTTATATATTTCCGGAATGGAAACCAACAAGATACAATGGTTGAGCGTATCTATACTATCTATCGTTCATTTCAGAATCTTGGATTTAAGATTACCCTTACAAAACATCTACAAAGTTGCAATACTTCTGCTACTTTGCGGCATGTTTAACAACAAATCCTCTTGAAGGAGTGAAACTGTTTTCCATCATATTATGATCGTTAACAAATCATTAACATCAACGGTCAGGACTTAATAGGCAAGATAAAAACAATGCACCAAATTTTACACATGAACACACATTTTCTCTATATGTTTAATTTCTTAGAATAGATGGCTTTCTTTACTCTGATATGAGTAAATGTTATCGTCGTAATAAGAAATTTACATTACATCTACAGATACAAAAGGATTAAAGTGAATGTTTTTGACATGAACAGTAATTGGTTATATTAATGGAGATGGGCGGTGCCTTCAATTTATTAATGGACCAATGAAATATGAAGAGAAAAAGTATCAACTGTCCACCACGATAAATAGTCGTGATTGTTGATTGTTACCTTGTTAGCTAAATCCCTTTATCAGTCAATAAGTTGCAAACAGATTTGGTTGTTTGTTTAGTAATGGACAACAGTTACTCAAATTGATGTTATTTCAAATTGAAAATTCAGATTAGAAATCAGATAATCAATTCTCACATTCTCATGGGTCAATAACGTGAAGATGAGTTTGGTTGCTTAGGAAATGACTGAAATGCACTAAAGCAGGATTTTTTGGACTCAACTCTGCTATTTCAAGGCATATAAGGGTATAGGCACTCACTTTAGATTTCTATCGATGCAATTAAGTACGTATTATTCTTTACTTGCAATCAATAATGAAAACATTAACACGGCTGAAGTAGGCATAGAGAAATAAAACTCTATGATTAATTTGTACAGCTTTTGAGTTAACGTTAATCTCTTAACTGATAAGTAAGGAGGAAATAATGTTTCTTAAAATTAATTGATTTCGTAAGCACATTTGCATTGAATATTTCTGGTCTTTTAGAATAGGTTTTAAAACCGGAATGCATGCAAATTTGCCAAATAATACTTTAGATTGATTACCTTAGTGTGACTCGTTATAAATACAGTAAGATAGGCATTGTTGGTAAGCGCTATAGCTTATTAGTTTCCCTAATAGATCTTTTATTCTTATATATATGCCAAACTTAATCAATGGGTCATTTGATCGTATAGTATCGACTGTTACCAAAAATACATATTTTAAAGCTAAGTAGTTTTTTTACAGTGACAATATGAAGGAAAAACGTCGGAATTATGATCGAAAACCGCACAGTGGCGCGCGTCAAACAGTCAAACGTACTTTTGGAAACTTATCTAAAACAGCCAGAAAGGCAGTTAGGAGTTGATAGCATTTGTCAGATTATATAACTGTGTGCATTTATAAGGCTGTTTTACATTTTCATGGAAAACCAGTATTTGTCAAACATAAGTTATTTGGACATTAAAAGTTAAGATGTTTTGATTTTATATCACCACATATGACATTTAGGTTAGTATCAAAGTTAAATTATAAGTCATGAAAATCACAGAGTGGCCCTTTAAATGTAAACTCGGATTGTGTCGGGTTGTCTATCACAACATTCAGAGCTGATGTCCTCTTTTCTTCTTTTGAATCATCAGATTAATTGCTCATACAGAAAACCTGATAGTAAAGGTTTTATTTTTATAGATTCAATATCATTTCGATAGCTTATTCACTCATCTTCGTATTTAATTTGTAATTATATCAATTATTAACAAAACATGATAAAAAATGATGTAAACAAGTTACTTTAGGAAACAAACAATTTGACATTTGGGTTAATATTTGCATCAGCATCCATTTAATAGAAAAATAAATTCTTAATATCTTGGTCTTGATACGTATTTCCATATTTTATTTCAAAAGATTTTCATGGAATGTTATATAACATTACGAAAAAAACTAAGAAGAATACGTTTTTTTATCACAATCCTTGAACATAAGTCTTTCAAATACACTTCTGTTAGTATACAATCACCTTTTTCGTATCTCTACAACAGTAAATACATTTCACTTCACTCCTAATGAGGCTAGACAAAAACCTCTAATCACAACCTCTGCACTTCAACTGGCTGATTGCATAACACTTCCTGCTTGACACCTGGCCTGACCGGATACAGGACAGTCACTAATGAAGGAGACAAACATGGCCGCCATCATCATAAACGACTGTATATAATTTCACAGCTGAGTAAAAGGTTCAAAGGCAGTTCTACAGTAAAGGATACCAAAGTAAGTACCCCATTACTGCATCAAAATCACTTAAATTGCTGTTATAAACTGTGTTTAAACTTCCGTGAAAGAGCTGAATAAGTCATTTCTGAAAAGTTGGCTTCACACTCAGTGGAACTGATGAGTGTTTTTAACTGACAAACTACACTGATTGGTGTGTTTCATAAGAAATTTTAAATTTTCATTGCCATCAAGTTATTATATTGTGTCTACCTGTATATAGATGGGTCACTAAGTTCCCTTTATTTAACAATTTTCAGCTGAAGATATGACATTGTTTACCCAAGGGTGCACTGAACCATGACAGCCGTGAGCTTAGACAAAGGAAGTGGATTATGCAACAGGTAACGTCACAGTCAGCATGCTGACCTAATTCTTGAATAATCAAGCAGTATACTACTGAACTGTTTAGATTGGAGAATTCAATAGGTAATGCAGCCAAGGCAATTGGTTGTTTAAATTGATTGATATGTTTAATCGAATGTAACTGTCTTGTAATATGGGAGTACTTGACATCAATTGATTTGACTTAGAACAAGAATTTAGGTTCGGATTTCATATTTCTGTCAATTTATACTATATCTATATGTTTCCATATATAGTATGTAGGTTTTCTGTCAATAAGTAGACTTTCAACAAGATGAAAAAACGTTATCAGTAATTAAACTATTGATTTATTTCAAATTCGATTTCAACTAAGTGGGGTTTTCTCTTTGGATACTATTTAAATGTGCAAGTCTCAAACTTAATGGTTTTGCCTGAATCAACTTATAAGAATATAGTAAAATGAGTTTTTTTAAAGTAAAAAGATATCAGTTTGCTAGATAGAAATGAAACAATTGATTTTTAAAAATCTGCTTGACTTATGTCAATATTTAGAAGATTAACTTTAAGATACGATAAGACTTTGACATTCAATTTGTTTTTCTAAGGTGTTCAGTGAAGCAAGGAGGCTTTAAAGGGAGAGGCCACATCATCACAGTAAGTACTTTCAATTGTTAAATAAGCATACAGATTGATTGGTGACTTCCGTCCACTTAACAGAGTCAATCAACAAAGCAATTGTGTTGTTAACTACTTTCCTTAATTGATATGTATGCTTGCGAAAATACTAGAATTAACTTTGGAAGATTGATTGTTTCTCAATTTCATGTACTCATATGAATATCTTATGTATCTATACAATAGTTTTATTTATAACAATTATTTATTATTCTGTTTCAGAATAAAGGCCACGCCAAAACACCTGAAATGTGAACAGGGTGAACTTTTATATTTTACACGGTTGTAGATTTTTAATTTTTCAGTGAATATATAAATGCATTTCTAAACAATCCTTCATATATATTCATAGCTGTCATAAAATAATCATTTTAATGAAGATATGAAAATAATTATCCTGCCTTCAAATAAAATTGGGAGATTTCATAAAAGGTCAATTCAATTCTAAACTTATTTTTTATTATTACTCGTTTGAAGATTAATTAATTCTTCGAAATTATGTATATAGTAGGAGGAGTATTTAAAAGATCGGTATAAACTATGAACCACCAACAATTCACACTTACACTTTACCTTGTAAATATCTTAACCTTCCATGAATGTTTTCTTTATATCTTTATTGCAATAAATATTTGATGGTAATTGATGTGTTTGTTAATTGTGTTTCATTGATTTACAAAACGAGCGGCACCGGAACAAGGCACCAGAGTTGTTCACTAATTTTGCATAGTAAATTCAAAGCCCCTGTCCATCTGTTTTCATTTCTACTATAGTTATCCAAATGCCTGTTCTACCGAGGGTTATGAAAATATTATTATTAAATATATTCATATGCCAATCAAATACTACAACATGGATGACACACTACATGGAAACCAAGTTGAAACCTACAATATACAAAGATATGGAAACCAGTTTGAAACCAACGATAAACTAACAAAACACGGAAACCAAGTTGAAACCTACCATAAATAAGGATATGAAAACTAGTTTGAACCAACATCAAACTAAAACATGGACACTAGGTTGAAACCAACATTAAACTAAACATGGAAACTAGGTTGAAACCAACATTAAACTAAACATGGAAACTAGGTTGAAACCAACAATAAACTGAACATGAAAACTAGGTTGAAACCAACATTAAACTGAACATGGAAACTAGATTGAAACCTACAGTAAATTAACATCATGGAAACCAACTGGATCCCGCTTGGATAGTGGGTAATGTTCCGTGATGGAAACCAAACGGATACTGGGTAAATTGGTAGTTTCAAGTTTCAGGAAACCAGATGGAAACTTAATAAACCTTGTCTGGATACCAAGTGGAAATATTGGTTTCCGTGTCGTTTCATGTTAGTTTCCGTGCTCTGGAAACCAAGTCATTTTTGTAGTGGTGCAAAATAATATAATGAGTGAAGTCCTTATGGTACAGTCGTTATAATATGAAACGGCTGTTTTATTAAATAAAAGGGGGTAGAAGCTGTGATGGGCAGATGAGCATTTAATTGGCATGTTTGTGTAAATCAAAGTTCTAACTGCTTTCAGTGAACTTCAACCGATCTCATACACGGGTATACTTACTTGAGTATTTTGTATTGGCTTTAGTGATGATACCGATATAAGGGTTCGAAACAGCGTGGATAATGATATTGAAACAACAAAACCAAGTTTCTGATGGTTGAAGTTACGAAGAGCATTATCAAGATATTAGACAGCTCCATATGTATCGTTTTCGACAAAGGGCCAGATAATTCTGGGAACCCTCTTGCTAATGAAAGGTTCGCTCCCAAGTTGTTTCGAAATTCATCAAAGGGGGATGCATATCCGTTTATTGAATGTGTCGATTCTTATCTTGTCGCATATTCAAGCAAGGCGACAGGAATAAAATAATTTAAACCATTCCATCAATGTCGTTTGATGTTTTGCTTTGAAGTATTATGGGCTTTTATAAAATGACAAAATTGACAATCTAATAGTATTTTTATACATAATTGTCATTTTTATCACACATCGAATAGCTACTTAACTGAAATATAAAAACACATTTATTAAGCAATCTAAAGGGTCGCTAGAAGCGTCATATGCTAGCAAATTTTAAAAATAGACGAATATGTATGTAATAATATCGTAATGATAACACCATCTTCTTTTGTTGAGACATTCTTCAGGAAATGTTGTACCAAATGGGAACTTTCTCTTCAGTGTAGAAATTTTCATATATAATGAATGGACTGGGACGGTCGTAAATGTCCGAGATTAAGTGAAACAGTGGCAATAAACTGCAACAAGTCGTGTAGCAGTTTTAGCAAGCTTCATATTCGCAACTGCCGTCACGTTTTATGCTCATGTTCCCACATAAAAACGATCCAATATGCCAATCAGCTCTTTTATGAAGTTAGAAAAATGTCAGCTGCCATTTCATCCGTCTTTATTCGAATTTGTATTTCTATATGATACATCACGAGATTATGCTCTTGTTCTCCTAAGGTGGTTTATGAGAATAAGAAATTTCTTTTCATTTCATTTGAAATGCCTACAGGACTTTACAGTCCAAAACAATAGCTTAGATGGTAACACTATTTTGCACGTTACCCTTTGTCAGACACTCCATAACTGAACCAAATTCAGTCTTGTACATGAATCCAAATTGAGTGATTTGTCATATTTTGTAAGAAAATACAAATGTTCTGTAAATAAATACACATTGAAGATTCTTTCGACGAGATTACTTACCGGTTCTTGGGAAAGTATGATAGACATTTATTGAAAATTCAATGACTTGACCATAAGGGTGCCTGACGAATTATCATTGCGCCATTTGAGTAATGTAGTAATGGTGAACATTTATCTTTCATCCTGTCCATTAATATCAGGAAAACATCACATCAGTTTTAAAGGGTAATTTCTAGGTGAAAACATCTTGTTCTTCTCCTGTTGTCAGCCTAAAACCTTTAAGGGTATTGATATTAGATACATTTTCAATCAGAATGATTATTGAAGAAATTAATTATTCAGTAGTAAAAATAGACTAGACGCTGGGTTAATCTAGTCTCTTTGAATTATTTCACAATGTCGGGTTATCATTCTGCTGAAAAAATAGAATTATTTATAAAGATTTATACATAAATATAAAGATCCATTTGGAAGGATCGTATCAAAGTAAGAGAAAGTTTGTTCCATTTTAGACAAAGACTTATCGCCTAATTCATTCCTAGATCAAAGTTCGCAAGAACATTTATCATGTGATCTAAGGAGACTATATCACCATTATCATACATAGCCATATATTCAACTTTACAAACATGAGAAGAACGCATTTGTCATGCTTCTAATCGTATCACATATCATACTTTGATACATTAGTTGATTATATGTAAAACTTAAGGAACAGCGTTACAATTATTTAGTGTTGTCACAGATGCTTTGATAGAGAATAAAGTAAGAGAATAGAACTTCATCGCTAATAATAACTTCAGTACAAGCTTGCAGATAATCACCAATAATAACCCACATGCATCTTTGCCCTTCAAGATGGCGGGAGAAGCTAGCGGAGGTGCTTAAGACGAACAAGGTGCAGTATGCCATTATCTTCCTGGTAGTTTTGGACAGTCTCATCGTCGTCTTCGAGATGTTGATAGACCTGGAGATTATCGTTTGTGAGTAGTGTGGGGATTAGGGTAAATCAAGGGTTCCAAATCTTCGGTCACAAAGAGCTGTATGTTCCAAAACTCTTCACTAACCTCCCCCCTGGGAATTTTAATCAGGTTAATTTGTACTCAAATTACCCGCCCTTTAGTCTTGTTATGAAACAATTACCAAATGAAACCTCATTGGCTGAAAACATGCAAGTATGACCTATTAAAGAGCTGGAATTGCACGCCAATGTTCTCGAAACAAGACTAAAGCTAGTTATGGAACGGCTTTGGAGAGGCTCGTAGGTCCAGACAACGTTGAATTACAGATTTTCCTGATGAAGATTTTCAGGTGTAACTTGTGAAGAGTACATAATGTGTCAACATAAAGCTCTGGGTGGCTGAGGGTTCCATTCAACTTTTGAAAATTTATATAGATAAATTACATGTAGGATGGCAAACCCCTGAGGAAGGGAGGAAAGGGATAGCCGTACTGCCCTTAAAGGTACCTGGGCCAACCACTGACAATGCTTTTTATATGTAGAAAATAAGTTTCCATTATTTGTAATGATCATTGCGTGTAGGCCTTTTTCAACTACGTTCAAATTAAATATATGTTAGATATTATGTGCGATAACATTATTAAATAGTTTTATCTATATTTTAGTCGTGAAACAGTATTCTATAAATTTAGTGTTAGTTAAATCAATGTAACGAATTACTTTCTAAAATGTATTTTCTCTTCATTCTGAGCTCATCCAAATCTGAATAAGTATTCTGCCCTTGGATTCTACAGCTCCAGTCACTGAGATGGATAGAGTAGATTTTAAAAAGTCCATTATCATTTACCAAATTTTTCTTTACTTTGCACATTTTTACGATAGTCACATCTTATGTGAACTCAAATTCTCTGTAAATAACCGACAAAACATAAATGGACTGTCAGTTGGCACACTTTGTACAATTTTAACGCTGACTTTATGCCATTAACGATATAAGTTACCAGGACTTCCTTCATAAAGCCCTAAGGGGTTAGTAAATCACTAAGGTAACTTAAGCAAAGTGTTAAAGAATGCTAATTAGTTCAATCTTAGTAAAGGACGCCTTGTCAAAAGGGACGTTAGTTAAAGTCCAATATTTGATTTGTAAGCGTACCTATAACATTTTACTTACATTTGACTGAACAATCGGACAAGTACGATGAAAGTAGGGCTGAACAGGTTATCCTAGTAGGAACTTACGCATGTCCTAGGCTGTGGTCATTTTACCTTTAGTATCAGAATGATAAACTATTAACTCTTTTAACGATTCCAGTTCCAGAAGAAGACGGCAGTGATTCTCATATAAATGGTCTTCACTCTTCCAATGACACACACGAGCCTCACCTAGACCTGCATAATTCCACGGAATATCACGGACATTCACGAATATTTACGAGATCTACCGGGCAACATTCGGAAGAGGAATATGTTCATATAAAGGATTTTAATGCTACAAACAATCATAGCTATATTCACAGCAACGATACTCACCATCATCATCAACATAGCACAAAGGAAATCGTTGAACATAGTTTACATTATGCCAGTCTCACAATCTTAGCTATTTTTGTTGTTGAGGTGAGTAGTATTAAGACAATTTTATGTTGAATTCATTGTTGAAATGTTAGTTTAATGACCACTGTTTATATAAAGCATTAGATCTTTAAAGGGCATTTTGAAATGGAATTCAAAATAAAGTTGAATAAAATAAAGAAGTTGTTATCCAGAAAATTTCACTGTTTCTTATACATACTACTTCTTAAATATCCCTACATCATCATTTTTTATCAACAGATGCTTATCTTATCAATATGGTGTTTTCCTTATATCAAGCGGTGAAAATATGCAACAGTTAAACCATGCTTTTTTCTTATCCAATCATATATAGCGTTATTTCTCCTAGTGACTTCTGTCTTGTAAGATGGTTGTGCGCAACGCACGTGTGAAAGGACTCTAATCTTCTAAAGTAAACGGTTATCGGATATATTCAAATACTCAGTTTGAAAATAGCAGGTCTGACTGCACACTTTCATTGTAAACAATCAGGATTCCGTAAAGCTAACCGAATAGGTTTCTACTTTTAAAATATATTTCTTTAGAAGATATTACTTTCTGTACCTCTCTGGGTTGAATATAATTGTCAACACGGATGCTGATCATTAGGGATAAGGTGTGGATAATATTTCAATAGAACGGAATGTCAGTTTTTGTGTTCCGATGGAAAATGAACGATGTCAAAGCTACACTCAAACTCTTCTGAACCAAGTAAGCTTGCAGACTTTTTCGTCGGTAGGTTCGATGTGGAAACCGATAAAGTAGTTCCGACGAACATTCACACGACCTAGATCTAGAAAAGGTTTTCACAAGAATGAAGGATTTTATAAGAGTTCATGGGAAATGAACCTCTGAAATTTAGATCACATGACCGTGGTCTCAACCAATCAATGTTCTAGATTATGTGTTAACTACAAAGTGCGAAATTATATCAAAATACAAAACGTAACATCTTGATAAAAAAAATACCAACGAAAAATATTTTACTCGCTTTCGTAATGGGTAAGACAGTAAGATTTAGGTCTACTTTTATCGATGAATTGGTCAAACGTTATATTTATACGATATTTAACCAAAGTATTATACAGAGTCTATGGCCCAACTTGTTCAAATTAAGCGTAAATACTTTGCTTTCGCTGCAAACATAGTGTCTAATTAATGCATATAAGTATCACACATTTACGGTCGGGGATTCTGTAATGATAGGAACTCGACCAATACTAATAATAATAACACCCTTGTTTTCCAAGTCATTCTTGTCATAAACCGATTGTAAAGTGGTCATTCATATTCGTCGTGCCATTTCTTGAATCACTACGAAAATAAGTTCTTGATTTGCATTGATTTTCCCATTTCAGGTGATATGTAAAATAATAGCAGAAGGAACACATCTGTTGAAACATAAAGCTGAGGTGAGTGAACACAACTTACCAACTTTAACAATAAAGCAAACAATCTGTAACTGACTGCCACTTTTGCCACTTCAGTAATTGTTTTGATTTATTTATACTGTTCCTTTTAAATTGATTGACTTTTGCCTTTGCAATGTGTTACCCATTTCATGATATATGTTCTCGGTTCTAATCAATATCTTATCTTAAATATACTCTTCCGCAATGACCGGAAGATGGTTTATTACTGTTTGGCGCTTGACCTTTGCATTGACAGTAAATCATAATAACAATCAAAGGCAAGGCAATGTTCAACTTACATGATGATATTGAAAGGTTAGTCTTTAATTACAATGCAATCCGAGGTACACGCCGTAAAATGTTATTTACTTTTTTATAAAACCAAAGGTGAAGCATATACACTGGCTGATGAAGTCAATTCAATTAATTCTTTATTAACCTTGAGTTGAACAACTTATCGGTGGTCACATGAAGATATTGAATAGTGGTACAGGTACAGATTCGCTTTTGAAGAGAATATCTTTTATGGAGAATGTACATTAATATATTTAATTGAAATGTTACATGCTTTAAAAAATTGTTTGCCAAGATTGCAAAGCTGCTTAACATTGTTTATGCTTAGTAACTGTGTAAGTCATCCCTGTTGGGATTAGATTGATGCCATAGTTTCATGTATCATTATTGATTCATTATTTTCTGCTTTCTTAATTTGTAGAATTCATCTATGAGAAAAATCAATCATTTTAATTGTTTTGTGATTACCATGATTCTAACATTAAAACATCTGCAACTAAATATTCACATGAAGAAAATTCGTCACGCTATTTTAAATTTGTATTTAAGACACCTTGCACGCAAAGTGGAACAATCGTTCACTAATTTTACTGCAATCTCCATATAAAAGCAATACGCTATTCAAGATTAATCATTGGTTTCGAAATTTTTTTTAAAATATATTAATCTATTCAAAGCCTTGCAGTGCAGTGAATATTTCCAATAAGATATAGCTGTTGTTTAATCATCCAAAGTAAGGATATTTAAATTGTCCTGGAACGCAAGTAAAAATCTTCATTGCAGAAAAACCTTTAAAAGGTCAAAACATGTTGAATCCGGTATTTAGGTCTCTAATTGAGCCGCTTGTCCGCCAGGCATGAGGCCATAGCTGTCCCATCTTCCAATGAAATAATCCTCACTTGCCTCCTATAGTTTAGCTTCTGGGGACGAAGCACTCCGATTCCCAGTGTGTAATAACTTGAACGATGCAGGCTTTTTGCTTTGGCTTCACGTTTAAATGCTACATGTACATATAGGATATATGCTTGTAGTAATATCTTGAGAAACGTCATTAATTACTAAAACTATTATAGACCAAAGCAGTACTTTTTTTATTAGATATAGAGATCATATCAAGGATTCGTATTCATTACTAGATTCAGCATCTTACAACATTATTTATTATTTATGAAATAATGATTTATTGATTTATCAAAAAAATGCATTTTTGTGTATTTGTATCATTTTTATGACAATCTATGGTGAAAGTTCTAAGAGATGACAAGCTGAATGCATATCCTTAAAATAAACGAATACCGTACACGTTTTTGGTTTAAATACACATAACCGATTAGGTTAAAGACTTCCATCTTATCTACCGGTTGTATTTGTTGTACGTACAACGTAACACAGGCCTAGGAGTTCATTGAAAAATTGCTGAGTCAGGCTAATGCCACTAGATTGTCAGCTCTTTGTTATGGAAGTATTTAATTTTTACAACTGAAAGCCTGTTTTACTTTTATCAGTTCACTCCAGGGTCATATTCTTATACCCTTGTTGACTGGTTTACAAATATTTCACTGTTTCAATAGCTATATTCATTTATAATGTTAAAAATAGTTTGTAGGATTTGATTATGAAAATGAAAACATTTTACTGATCAATCTTCTTCACTTCACTGATCATATTGTAAACATGCACCTTATTAAAATATCATTTTTATACAAATATAGTAGGATAATGTTAAAACACTATGAAAATATAGTAAGATAATGATAAAACACCTGGAAGGTGAGTTGATATACCTAGAATATGACCTAACCACGTTTCAGAGGTGGTTGCCCACGTTTACTTTATTTGCAGTTGTCATTTAAAAGTTTCGTATTGATTTAGATTTTGCATGGATAAGTTGTGATTAAAGGTAACATGTCACGCCACAGCAAGAAATTTTCCCGATTATGTCAAAGGCGATGACACTATCCTGTTCTGCAGGTGTTCGACGCCATCATTGTCCTCGTTTCCTTCTCAATGGACATCGCCTTCTCCTTCGTGTCTGTGACGTCAGCAGCACGTGACGCAGCCGGCCTGATGGTTCTACTCCGACTGTGGAGGATAACTAGAATCATAAATGGTGAGGCTAAATTGTTCTATGATAGCAGGTGTTTGATGAAGGGTTGATATCCTCAACATATGCTTGATAATGCAAGAGTGGTTAAGGAAGACACGGTTTTCTAGATAACAACTTCTCTATTGTGACATTCACAACGTTTCTGATTATATACTAATTACTCCTTAAATACGATGAAGGAGTAAGTGTATACTCCGAAACTTCTTGAATTTGACAATTAAGAAGTTTTGATCTAGACAATCTTGTTTTTCTTATGTACATGACTTCTAAAAGCCCTTTAAAGACTTGCAATAGCGGTTTTCCCATAAAATATTTTTTTATCAGAATGCATGTTATTTTCATTTAGTGAACGACATCCACTGTATAATTGACATTTACGATAATTGTGTATGATTCAGTAATGATATTTACGAAAGGTTGATCGGATATTAGCCGAAGGGTATTCCACTCAGGGTTGGTACAGGTATACAATTGAGTTGCAGGGTTCAACAAATATCTAGGCTTACATGAAATAATATGGCTTAAATGATGAATTTTAGAAAAGGTGATATTTTAGATATGAGCTATCACTGTAAAACCTTTTAGTTCATTGAGGTGTCATTTGACACCCTATAAACCAAAATCGGCTGAAATGCTAGACGTCAAGTAGTTAAATCGTGCATGATGGAGTGATATAAACGACACACTATTTTTATGCAAACGTGATTTCCCTTACGTATTGTTATGATTGTAAATTTTCGCCACCCTTTAATTCTGATCCATCATTGACATTAACGCTAAAATGATTTTAATGACTGATCCGTCCTTGTACCTGACACATGCTGTGCTGCAGGAGTGATAATGTCGGTGAAGCTTGATGCAGACAAGAAGATAAACGAACAGAAGGCAGCTCGGACCAAGGCGGAAGATGAAGTGGCCAGGCTCACTAGGCGCGTCGATACGTTACAAGTGAGCCGATTGGAAACTGATCGATTCAGTAGTTTAGGTCACTCTGACCTCACTAAAAGAAGCATTGTGTACTTGCGTTTAAATTTATGATTATCAGTGAAATACCTATGAATTAAAAAGATAGACTGTGTTATAAGTCACTTGTAAAAAAGTGGACATGTCAACAGTCACTTGTCACTGATATTCTGACGTCATCATACAGAGCTCTGCGTATTTATACGCTCATGACGTCATGTTCTTGACGAGTCGGACTTTTTTTTTAACAGATGTAACCTAAATGTGATTTCATTTATGAAACATGCAATGATAAGATTATAAATAGATATATAATGATTATAAATAGATATAATAATTATATGATAGCTTGATCTGATTACACATTAGTTTCATCTAAAACTACAAAGTTTTAATACATAAAAACATTTGTATTCAACATCTAATTAGATGATAGTTTTGTCTATATAATTTGATTATACGTTGATCTAATTAGATGTTAAATATAATCACGTATTAGATAAAAAAAAAAGGTCTAATTAGATGGAGCTATCATATAATTAGATGAAACTTTCTAATAATTAGATGACACTTCCATATAATTAGATGAAACTATCATGTAATTAAGTGAAACTATCATATAATTAAGATGAAACTGTAATCTAATTAGAATTTTTCCTCACTGCTGGCAGTACACGCTTCCATACGTTTCTGCGTTAATACTCAATAACCAAATAATCTATTTTTTTTAAAGAAATAAACCATTGTTCCAAGCGAGGCAAGCTCTATGTTTTGTTTAGAGTAATCATGATACAGATTCGTATTTCAAGGAATCGCTTTTTTGGAAAAGTTCGGCATCTAAGGTTTGGTTCGGTTACAGTGTTTTAACGCTTTCGGGGGAACGAGTTACTGAAATCATCTAATACCCCTGCCTTGTGGCCTCAAGTCTGGGCTTTCAGGGACAATCTCTAACATATTTCCGAGGGAATTGTTCAGTGTAATGGGAAGGCAATCTTTGAATTACGATGGTGGGATTTTGTCATGAATATCGTGTTGGCTTTGTTGAATATATGCATGTAAATTGCCTGATTGGGGTGCTTGATATCGAGTTTAGAGACCTGTTACCCTGACAGACCGGCTGTATATCACACAGTATTTATATGACAGGGAAACCTCATTGTCACATTAAGTGTGATGGAAATTATACGGCGTGTCGTTCAAACCATAATGATAGAGCGAGGTTAGAAATACATGTATTTACTAAACTTTGTTTTCATTCCTCTTTTTGATTATATTTGATGAATAGTGATCTCATTCATGACTAGATAATCAATTATCAACTGTTTTATGTGTAATTATCAATGATTTGACTGAAACTATTTAAAATATCTAAATTTAATAGGAGCTGAAAACTTGCACAGATCTAGTGTGGAAAAATTACAGTTCAGGAAAGAATACCTTACGACCTTGTGACACTTTCTGAAAATTTTAACTAACCCTAATAAACGTAATCTATAAAGAATGCCGTGTGAGTGTTTAACTAGTGCCTAATTCTTTTGAAAATGTTGCCAATAACGAATGTTTTAACCGATTAAAACTAAGAGTTTGTTAATGGTAACAATAGCTTGGCATGTGGAAAGTGAAGACACAAATTTCATATTACTGTCTCACTCGTAGGTTGCAATCATTTCAAAATCAGTAATATATATACTACATGTTTTGGATTTTCGTAAAAGGGACGCTGAAGAAAAATTCTTACAAATAATAATTTATTGGTGAAATAATCATTCTCCCATATCCTTATCAATTATGTACAATCTTTACTAGTCTTACGAGCAAAGGGTAGTTTAAGATAGTTGATATAAATACTAATGTTTACTTTCATACTAAAGTATTGTAAAATTCGTCAGGTTGTGACTGTCTCTCCGAATGCATACATGTATCATACAAGAAAACAGTCAAGATTTCGATTAGTCATATTATCGGATAACATTATCATAAAAAGCCAAACCTATTATTGTTCTTCGTAGTCACTAGAATAAACATATACAAACAACATTTCACTACCTTAATTTAAGTCTTCCCCTGCAGAGTGAGCTAAAGAGTGTCCAGAGCAAACTACGCCAATACGAGTCTGATGGTGACGTGACGCGCTGTAATAGTGAACGCATCGAGGTTGACGTCGATATACAGAACTGTGCAGGTCAAGTAACTTTTTTGTAGTTAATTGATGTTCTCGTTTGTATTATAACAATATAAGTCTTGAAAATATCTAGAAAAAATATATAACGTTTTGTTATGTGAATAAAATTATATATTGAAGTGAAGTGATATGTATAAGATATCGGTTATTTCATATTCTTGAAAAATTGCAGATTCCAAATAACTTTGTATTATCTGAATACGTTGTATTTAGTATAATTGATTACAATGCCTTATCTGCCTGCAGTTCCTACACATTACTAGTTAGTGATCTAGTGATGATGAATAAAGTTTTGATCTACAAATATAATCTCATTACCATAACAAAGCATTTACATGTATGCATTGTCCATTTTTACCAAGTATTTATATTTCATTTCATAATTCATTTGTTTTTATTCTGTGTATCTCCTGGCTGCTTAACTATATCAATATGTAAATTTGACTTTGAAAAAAATCACTTATCGCACGATCAAGTTATAATTATTGAACGAATTTCATGATTTTTGTAAAAAAAAAAAACCCATTATGTTCTTTCAATTACAGGCGAGACAATAACGTGACAATTTTAATCCACGTTGAACTAGAGTAAGTGATCGAAACTTGTATGTGACGCGAAGAACAAACTGGCAACGTAAGAGAATCAATTCCATAAACAAATGCTACAGTTCGAGTATCTGAAAGGATTTTCTTGGATTACCAAGTGTTGTATAAAGGAGAGATTTCAGCGTCGGTGATGACCAAAAACTTATTTGGAAAAGAGACAATCGCAATGGGATACTTTAATCACTAGGAATCGAAGCGCTCATAAAATGTCTTGAAGAATGTGTGGAAGCATAAGAAGTGGACGTAAAATATTAATTGCAGTACATAGGATTTGATGGAGAAATTCTTGAGCAAGTTTGATCTATTCCGTGAAACAAGTGGCATAAATGTAAGTGAGTGTATGGTTTTATGTTCATTAAAAATCTATGTACGTACTCCATGGAAGAGAAAAATCCACGTGTACATCGTCTAGAGTTCGGTAAACGGGAAACTACCAGCATGACGTGAAGTGTGCTTATTCTTTGTTGTCGTCCCTGTGCTTAGTTGCTATGTTGTATAACACAATCCACTAAAACACAACATCTAAGGAACGGAAATAATACCTTATACAAATAAGTACATGAAACGTGATCAGCCTCAGAGGATATTCAAATTACTCAAAAAACAGAAACACCTTCAACCACATTTTAATACAGTGAAATTTATCTTTTTTTTTCAAATTTTTTGTTTTTGAAATCTTTTTACAATACCTGATATACCTTTTTCGAAATTCAATGTCTAATTAACTTCAGAATTTGAGTTTAAGGATTTTTTCATTTCATTTCCGTCCCTTTAGCAATGCATCCGTCCGTGAAGAATTGCGACATTTTTCATGAAACAATATTTATCAGAAAATCAGCGTAGGGTTAAAAAATATTTTTGCTTTATTGTAGGTTAAAACTATAATTATAGAGAACTTTGTTTTTAAAATGTTGATTTAGTCTTAAAGTTTTTCCTCAAATTTTATATTTACCAACGTATATTTAAGTTCTGCTGTAGCATTTTAAATTTGAAACAAACATTTTTTTAATTAGAACCAATTTTTGTGACATTAAAAACGATGAAACCTCACATTTCTTAATCCGACATGTTCAGGTTCTTATTTACCCGAAGTCATATATCAAACTAGATTATAAAACCAATGAAGGAACACTCACCTGCACTGACAGGTGTTCTTGGATCTATAAGTACCACCCGTCTGGCTTAACGACGTCCACAAGTTTTGTTATCTGTGATATTTGTTGTAGGTAATTAGTATTTAGCGAAGAAGTGTAGCTAGCTTTAATGACTTGTTTATATGAATGTACTATGTTAGTATTGACTAGACGCTTCCACCATGTTGCAAATGATCACTGTTGAAATAAATGAATTTCTAAAAGCTGATTCTGTTATGTCCATCAACGGCGAAGACTGCATGAAGCGCCGTAAAATATCCATTAAACCAGCCAAAGAGATATAACGCAATCGATTTGAGACACAAAGTAACATCAAACATTGACTGACAAAATTGCAGATTTGGGTTGGTAGGGTTAAATAGATATATAAATGTTTGCCATATATAAAATGCTATGTTTATCTACCTTATATTGAGTGACAAAGTAGAATATAAAGAGAGCAACATTGCCCTTTCTTCAATAATGACTGCCACAGGAAATTGAAATATTCAAAAGTATATTGAGATAGATTAAAATATCCTTTCTGGATAGGAATGAAAGGTGTCATTTTGCCAAAATTCATCTTCACGGAAGTGATTCCAGTAAGCTAAATTCTAATCACGTAGTTCAATCAAGGCTTTTGTCAGAAGCGAGTACATTAACGAGAATCTTTACCGACAAACGATGTGTATAAAACCTAGTAAAGAATTGGTGGTCAAATATTGCAGATGTGTAGGCCAAATGAGATATAAATAATGGATGAATCGGAGTCATGATTTTGAGAACGTTGACAAAATAACTCTTCCTTTAGTTTGTTTAAGAGAGGGTGATACTGTTATCTATGTTTTATAACCTTTTAAATGCTGATTATTTTCAATTTTCTGTTATTCGAAAGTTGAATGCTATCGAAGGAAAGGATATGACATTTAAAAAATAATTAAAACATGGATAACAGGAGGTACGCTTAATGACAATGAATAATAACATCACGAAAATGAAGTCAAATAGGAAATAACAATGACAATGCGAAATGAACACGTAGTTGTAAATATATATATATATATGTTTCATCTATTACGAGCGTAATTCGTCAGAGCTGATTTTAAGTTTGAAACTAGGTAGGCTTCGTGTTATCTTTAGGAGGAAACTGAATGACATAGGCTACAATGATCTTTTTGGTTTCATCTAAGAGTTCAACTAAGTATCTATAGGAAAGATATACTCCATCTAATTCTGTTGTGGTAAGAATCGTTACCAATATTGTTTCTTTAGGACTAAGTTCAGAGAAATCATTGACATAATTTGGAAACTGGTAACAAACACAGAGTGTAATTCGATCCACGCTGGTATTGAACATGACAAGACACATACATCAATCTTTTTAAAGAGAAAAATAATACTTCAATGTGACCGTGACACTTATATAGTCGATACACAGTTGGATTAAATAAAAAGCTTTCTAAAAACAATTTTGTAAACAAAAGTTGAGTGAAACCAAATGAAGTGGCTACAGAAAGTGAAGCGCATGTAAAATACACTAAGAATTCTCAGCCGTCGACAATACTATTTGATAAAAGGAATCTTCAACAGCTTTTCTCAAAGACGCCAAGGAAGCTGAATCATTTTCACGTTGTCACTTATTGTAGTTTTCACTTGTTTTAATCTTACTGCGCCGTTAATGGCTGAGAAAAGCGGAGTATAAACAATGACATAATCACTCACTAACCCATTCTCTTCCCACAGAGGTAGCTCCGTCAATAATTTCTATGCAACCTCTGTTCTAAAACGAGGACTTCCGGCATGTTCCCCTAGCGGCAAAATATTACACCATAAGCTACATTGCAATATTTCATCAAATGAAAACACAGCATGCATGGATAGTCTTTGGTATCACACAGGCCAAAGGTGAATTTGAAAAGAAGACTCAAGTACAAAGTGCATATTCGAATAAACTCAGAAAGCATATGGACACTTTTGAACCTGCTCGCTGACTGCACGACTAAATGTCATTGCATCGGATCAGGTATGTACAATTCTAGACCGAGAAACGCTCGTATCTTACAGAGTTCGTATAGGTATTTATGACAGAGCTAACTCGTTTGGGAAAAAATTGTTTGAGCACTTTTAAAGGAGAAGTAGCACATATTTAGGTAACCAAACAGGATCTCACGAAAACGAAAATAAATGTTACCAATCGAAAGGTAGTCTTTTTTAATCATAAGAAGCAATTCTCAAACGAAAGTAAATGTCCGGCTAAGCTAATTGAATCAATTTCCCTAACTAAAATGATTAAAGGGTGTCACTCAAATGGACGCAAGCCAAGAGTTACCACCTGTGTTGTTTATTCACTCCATATTCCGGAAGCCTGTGGTGGTAATAGACTTGAGGAAGTTTCACTTCAGTGTTGAGCGGTTAAAATGTTGAATAAACTATTTCTAAGGTGAGAAATTGAAACATATGAGGCTTAAATTAGATAATCACAACCCTATGTGGTTGTTGATGTTTGATTTTAAGTTTTCAAGCAATGAAATAATACATAAAAATATTATATCAATTAGAGACGAGAGAAAGTCGTTTCCAACCTAGTTTTCTTCGGTCGCATATAGGGAAAAGTGGGAAAATGTATAGTTTATCTGCTGTGTAACGCTAAACTTGGCTTTCGTGTTAAAAGAATTTACTCCTAATTGACAGTCCCTGCTAGGACGGGTGTAAGGTTTTAAAAAAAAATTTAATTATACAGGGTGTGATATTTTTTATTCAGATTTGATAAGCGAGCAGCGGCAATTATAGTGTCTTTCTGTAAACTATGTATCTGTAAACTATGTATCTATGGCATGTAAAAAATATGAAGGTTTCTATTATTGTGAAGTCATTCATTTGGTGTTCACGTTTTAGAGTGTCATTGAAAAACAAAGTATGTATTGTAAACAAACATGTATTTGTTATTCTGGGATTGATATGTGAATTTATATCATTCTAATTGGTGTTTTAACATGTTTGAAAGAAAAAAAAAATCATTTGAAAAATGCCATTATAATACAATCATGTTAAAATTGTCCTTCACTGACGCTCTTTCATGATTAATCTATATGTTTTGTGAATGCACCATCAACTCAGAACATTCAAGTGATGCAAGTCCAATAAGAGTAGGCGGTTTGTACACCTAGATCCGGGTAAAACATTATCACACGTCCATTTCCCTTGCCGTATTCTCGTTTGGGAAACAATAAACCAAACAACACGGGCAAATTACCTTTAGACTGGGCAACAAACGTGGGTAGTTTTAACCCTTCGTGATTATCTCCCTTTCAATGACGGAAACAATGCAACTCTATATAACGATTTGCACAGGTTTCTCTTATCAGCAAAATAAGCTACTGGGTGTGTCGTATACATCGTTGATTGCAGGTGAATCGATAAGAACGAACGCGACCACCTGTTGGTGAGACCAGGTGTTACAGAAGATAGAGCTTCTGTGTAAAACAAATGAGTCAGCGTATATTGGAGGGGCTGCTGTAAAATGTACATCATTGAAGCCGAATATGTACATTGGTACGGAAAGGGAAATTTTCACCGATACTACGATACTATGAGAGAGAGAGAGAGAGAGAGAGAGAGAGAGAGAGAGAGAGAGAGAGAGAGAGAGAGAGAGAGAGAGAGAGAGAGAGAGAGAGAGAGAGAGAGAGAGAGAGAGAGAGAGAGAGAGAGAGAGAGAGAGAGAGAGAGAGAGAGAGAGAGAGAGAGAGAGAGAGAGAGAGGCTGTAGATGGACACAGAAAGAAGCATGAAGAGCTGACAGAGACAGTACAGAGATGGACAGCATGCAAGTAAACGTAATAAATGTATCGCGGTAGAACCTGTAAGGGTATGTTGGAAAAAACGAACGATGTGTGTTACTGCTACAACATAGCGTTCCGAAAACTTCCCATCAACTTGACTGCATGTATGATACTTCATCTCTTCAGATGAAGGTACCAGGCTTCTCACAGAATCCGAAGCCGATCGCACTATCAACTTTGTTTTATTATTCAAGTTCCATTGACAGTATCGCAGAACTTCTGTCAAAATCTATTAAAACTCTTTCCAATTGGATGTTTCTGGACAATATACGGAAGATCAAAAAAAACGTGGCACAAGCATGTAAGAAAGATGACAAGAAAATCTGCATGCAAAATAAAAAATGTTTGTTTTTGCATTTCACAGATTTCAATTTAGTAGGATGTAACACGCTGTTTTTTTCATATTCGCACGAATGTTTCTTGTCATTTGTAAGAATATAGTTTTAAAGACACACATATTCTTCTTTTCTAAATCCAAGATCTTTATCCCAGTTGAAGAGAGATGCCTACGCTTAACATGGCATTGTCCTGAATACGAATAAAACATGGCATTATCCTCCAACAGAGGCTGAAAGCATGGTATATTTGCTACGTTAGTTCATCTTGAATAATCCTTGTTACGAAATAAAATGACCCACGTTGACCTCCAAATTAAAGAAATTCTATGTACCGGGGCAAACTTACCCGTAATTACAGTGTATCGCTTTTTAATCACCAACGTGACATTCTCATTGCATTCCCCTCAGCCTGTTATCCGCCGTATAGCGAAGTCCTTGAGGCATTGTTTACAAAGGGAGCTCACTCTGCCAAAGAAAACGACAGTTGAATTGACAGGGATATGACGGACGCTCAGGCTTTTTAACCTCTCACAGACTTGAGGGGCTTGTTGTGGATTGATGAAATCCAAGTGTGATTTGTGTGTGTTATCGAAGGATATCATGTATTTGGAAATTATTTTAACTTTAGTTAACGTCTAGCAAACATGAGAATATTGTTTATCTCTTTGTCTACCGGCTGATAACCAAGTGGCGAGTCATATGATATGAATACTTGAGAAGAGGGAAATGGGTGATAAATCAAGGTAAGTGGTTGATATTTATCCCTACAGGTTAAATTATACTTTTTGTTCTTTGGTGATACTTTTTCTTCACCTCGAAGTGCAGAGGTGTTTATTTGTTTCCATTTAAATGTATGTTCACTTTCCGCGTGAGAGCGTTCATTTCTTCATTTTCTAAACATATTAACTATATGATTGATAGCTAAGTGAATGGTAACGCTTATATCACATGCAATTTACTTTGAATTTGATTGAAAAGTAATATGTGAAGATGATTAGGCGGTTGTTATTTGATGAGATACCGTGCCGGTAAACTAAAGCGACTACATTCAGAGACTTACAAACACAGCGACTGTGTATCACATTTAAAATTCAAGTGTTCAATACGGTATTGTGAACAGTGCAGGGCTAGTTGGCTGTGAGACAGGGCGTGTATTGTTAGGCAGAGAGGTCACTTTGAAAGAAAATCCTCCTTTCTGGGTCAGTTCATCCCTCTTTATCGATTATAGGTGTGCTCCCAAAAAGGTTTCAGACCTAAGAAAAAGTTAATAGCATAACAAAATTGTGTAAACTGGAAAATAGGTTTTGATATATTGTTTATGGTACTATGGACATTTCTATTTTATTTAGAAATAATTTAAATTAACGTTGTTTATGTTAGACATACGTTTGCAGTAACTGGAAGGAACCCGAATACTTTTAACAATTGTGCCCGTTTCTCCTCAGTCGGACATTTACCTTGGCTTGTCACTCTGATCTTTCTTTGTCAAACATAATATTTAAGGAAAATGCTTGCCAATGCTGTAAGCCAAATGTTCCCAGTGTTTGTTATCAGACTGCATCGATCCCAGGTACAGTCCGACCTCGCTAGCATGTCCGTCTTGCAACATCTGTCACATGCTGCATAAAGTCTCCTGAAATCGGTCAAACCCTCCCTCCCCCCTGAACCCCATGTCCTCAATATCCAACATTTGGCCTCAAATATTTGACTGTTCCTTTCAAACAGTCTCTTGAACGTTACCAATTTAGGAGTGCGACAGGGTTGATTTTTCTGTCCGTTTTCATTCATATGATTTGATATTGGCAGCTTGGTGTGACATGAGAATGTTGATGTGATTTAAATATTGTGTCTTTATAAAGGTTATCCTCTGTTGAAAAGTTAAAGTCTATCCGACGCTCCCACGGATGTCCAGTAAATGTGTGTTGATGTGACCCGGCATTATCAAACATTCAAACAAATGAAAACAAAGAATGATTCACTGGGACAGTTCTTTGTTGTGAACAAAATTGTATTAATTATCAGGCTATAAAATGACTAATCCTGTTAATCAAATTAGAATGATTCACTTTTCAACCTTGTGTTGTATTTGGGTTGATCTGTGGGTATCAGAAAGACCTTGAACATGTTTTAGAGTCAGCACTCATTTTCAATAGCTACAGTCCAATGCATTTTAGTTGATTTTCACATCAGAAGAAACTGAATATCTGCATATATAAATCACAAAGCGTTTACTTTTGGAAGTTATCAAAAGCATTGTGAGATTATGCATTACGAATTGTCAGATTCATTTTCACAAGATTGCAAACTATACGTTGATGGTGGTGTCATGTCATGCTGTTGATTTTACTTTTTAATTTATCAATAACTATTTTTTAAGTTGTTTTTACATTTGAGTTTCTATTAACTTTTTAAAATGGTTTTAACTTAAGAGATATGTTAACACACGTTTCCATATTTTTTTCAATGAAACATTCTCTCCGTTATTTGTGTTAATTCAAATGTAAGTGTATAAGATAAGTCACAGAAATATTTTTTTCAAATTTTTTATAACGTTCTATTTTTAAGATGTCATTTTTCGTTTTTCATAAAGTAATAAGCGTTCAAATTTAATTAATTCTTTAATGCGTCTTCACATCATTGTAATTCAAATCGACCACAGGGCAGTAAAAGCATGTACATAAACTTATGAGAAATATATCGATCATTGTACAGAGAAAGTCAAGATGCGAGGACATAACAATTGACCTTAACAGGCCAGGAGTAAATATATCGACAAGACTGTTGCCCTGTGATTGAGGAGCATGAAAGTGTCCTGTGTTGGCCTGTAGATTGCTTACGTCTTATGCGAGATGTCGATTTGAGGGGCGTGGCTAGTAGTGGGAACTTTGAAATGCAAGAGTTCACTGTATTCAGTGTTTGAATACTGTTTCAAGGTCAATTAAAATAGTATGCCTTTGGTGATTGACGATCGAATTTTATAGTTGGCTTTTTTAATGGCATAAGTCAGAAATAGTGTTTTGAATGTCATGCTTAGGGTTAAAAGCATAAGTTCATTGTCTTGTCGAGCAGATAATTGAAAGATGAAATATTCTTTACCAACATATTTTTTGTTGTAAATATGACAAAATTACGATGATATAGTAATCATGTTTTTTTAAACTTTCTTTACGCGTTTTTTGTAAGTTATTTGATTCTTAAAAAATGGCCTTAGCAGACGTATATTTAAAGTGTTACATGTAAAAGTATTCGAGTACTGATCCTTAAATGTTTATTTCTTCTTTGAGTGTTGGTTTCATCAAAATCATTCAAAATTTTATAGTCACTGTTAATATTTTAAAATATTTATTGGATTTCTCTTTACACATATGTATGCAGTCATGACAGATTCAAAACACTATTCGCAAGACAGATTCAGACTGTTATTGAAAGCAAAGCAGGTAATTGTTTAACAGCATATGTTGCCGAATAATTTTCTAAACTGAACACTGATGAAAGCAGATCGATGTAAAAATAGTAAATACTACAAACCACACCCAAACAAGACTAGCATGAATGACATCCTTGGTTTATTTCATTGTTCGCGTTAGGTCGCACGTGAAGCTGTCACGTGACATGATATGACACGTGCTAATTATAGTTTTGAATCAGACATCTGAAATCCATTCTTCCCTGAAACCATTTATGGCAATTTTGTGTAACAGAGATTTTTGACGAGAAATGTATTTTTAGATATCTGAACAAAGCCAGTGATACCAGGAGACTACGAGTTATAGAAGGGGTGTTCAGACAATGGGGAGACAGGATCGGAAAAGTAGTTAAAATACGCCATAATGAAACAATCTACATTGTATAAAGATAATGATTTTATGATAATTTTTGTTATTGAATGAAATATGAATGAAGATGTAAAAATCAAAATCATTCATGTACTTTATTGATAATGTTGCTATTTAACACAAAAACGTATAATGGGACAGATTTTTTTTCATTATGTTACTTTTTAACCGAAGGAAACATGCTAATTTCCCTTTAATATCCGAGTCTATGTTTACATCTTATACTTACAAATGATAAACATAGTTTGAGCCTTTTTATAAGCTAAGCGATTTATCTATGATATTTTGATAGAATTCATGTAAACTCATAATGTAACTTTAATATTTGAAATATACATTATCATGTATGCTTCTAATCTTTTAAGAATAACAAAAATTTGTTCTAAAAAAAGACGTTGTATTTGTATAATCCATCTTCAAGTTCAATTATGATTCCCTTGTAGATGTAAGTAGGTCTATATACACTATATACTCTATACCTTCGCAATCAAGGAAGTTGTTATTGACAAAACATTGTAAATTCATCAATGAAACTTCCAAATTATTTTCTATTAAACACAATTTTCATCATGGACTGACCTAGTCAACGTAAAATGCAGACATTTTATTGTAACTACGATTGCATTAACGTAGTGCACGTCACTTGTCAGATATCAATGCTGTTCTAGTTCGATTGTTCAGTGGGTCAAACTTTGAACTAGTCCTGGTGTACCATCAACCACATGGCTAAACTCAACAATAATATGAACACAATCTGATATTCTATGGATTGCTGAAAGTTACATCCGCCATCGCCATGAACTGTTGTATGTTGCTATGTCAGGTATATATTTATCTATTTAGATTAGTTTAGTCATAGTAAAGTAAACACAATGATAGCCATTTTTATATTTAAAAGAAAGTTCGGATGAAAAACAGTCGTCAATCATTTATTTTATGATGAAATCATCATAGCAAAATAAGCTGAGGTTTTAGCGGTTTAAATATAATATAAATATGAAGATTGTTTTTGTTCTCATGTTCTTAATTTTCTCTTTGATTCAATTCATCTATTACGACACCAAACCGGGAAACTTTCCAGCTAAAATGTTTTCAATTCCCATCCCGCTGATCATCATACAATACACCGAATCACTTCCATGGCCTGTTCTCCAGTGTATTTGCACTGCGCGTAATTCTATCCTGATTACATAAACCACCCTGCCCATTCCCCCCACCACGCGGCTTAACATCAAGTGAGAGCTTCAAAGGCCTATCAGCTGTGAGATCCAACCTTATAATTATAAATGTCTTAACACAGCGAGGTATTCGACACCGTACCTGGCTATTTTCAATAGCCGGGCGTCAGGGGTTCTCCCGCCAACCCTACGTACTTACTCGAATTCACCCCCCCCCCCCCCTCCGAAGCTGTTGATTTAAACGTTTACCTTCATTTGGACAATCTTATTCAATGTTAGACGCAGCTAGAGTTATTACGCAACAGCAACTTTTATGATGGAATTTGGCAGGTTTTACTGTAGTGGAAGGCGCGTAATCACAAAGAGGTTTCGATGTTTATTCTCGTTAATTCGGCACTGTGTGCTTTATACATCACTGTGAGATTCTGTGTCACCGATTCTCATTAATTTGTCATAACGCTCCATTTAGGATAAATCAAAGCTAATGCAGCTAAAGATTGAGCAATTCAACATTAATCATTTTGCGTTTATTCATTGCAGCGAAACAGAAAGTCTTGAGAGTGATGTATATTGTCATCGGTTCGTACTTATCAAATCAACTGGTTCTATATAGAAGCACTCGTGCATGTAGGAAAAGTAACTATGACATTACACAAGAAATAAGATTTTTCTTTTGATAATACAATACCAAACCCACTTACCCTGTTTGAAATAAATGTAAATCATACGCCATTACTGATACCATATTTTTGACAAGTTCGCTGACCGTCGGCCTAAAGTACGAGTGAAGTCTTTATGTTAAGATATTGCAGGTATTTGCTACATGGGTAGACAAACAGCTGTCCCCATAGTTTTGACAAAACCTTATTGTCCGTTATACATTCCTGCAAGAAGGGGGAGGGGGCTTCGGCTTGTTGCTGTGACAGGGGGCATTCTTTGCATTCTTCTGTATATATTGCCACGAGTGATAACGCACTGATATCATCCAGATCGGTTATCACTTTGTCACGTTTATGACTTGTGTTTCAACGCTGATTGACATATTGATAAACATTTGTGGTGTTCATTTCGTATTCATTTTCATGTAATATTGGTGTTTCATACATGGATAATAGATGTGTACAACACAATATAATAAAATGCATATCTATAATAATTTATTTAACTTAAGAAGACCTACTCTGTATATCTTAATACGTCTTGTTTATTAATAAATCGCTTTCAAGTTTGACAAAATGCATCACTCAGAAGATTATATAATCAAAGTACGTGGTATCAAATAACCCAGCCATTTTTCATGTTTATCAATTGCAATGATTCTTAATTTTCATATTTCCGAAAACATCGATAATCGAAATAAAGCGTGAGAAACCTCGGTTATTCTCATTTCCCTTCATTAATATCAATATCAAAACGCAAATATAATAAAAATATCAAAACACGACGTTATCATTTATTTAAATGTTCATACGAAGATCTTGGCAAAGTTTATTTTCTAGTTTTCAAGCAGTCGTTTTAGTACAATTGTACTGACCAAAAATTCCGTAATAATAATATGTCTTACACATTAACAGTGGGAAAGGTGTTATGTTTATTTAGGAAACTATGTAAAGGTGAAATACATGTATTACATTTTGCCCCCATGCTTGTAATGTTCATCTAAACATCATTAGCAATAGTTTCAAACCATTTCATGAAATGATAGTTGAAGAAGAATAATATATTTTATTTCCGTGTCACATGTTCTTATAAAACATTTGGAACATTTTACAAAATCAATTTAAAAACAATATCCAGCCTTAAAAGGCTTATGAGACACGGATATCATTGATAATCTAAAACAATATTAGATAAAAAAATTTACATTTTTAAGATGATGTGATGACACAATCGCAAAAATGTTTATGATACAGGTGATAACTACATGTTAATTTTAGAAGGACTTTTGAAGAAATTTTGTGATAGTACTAATGCCCTCAAATGAGTTTCTCAGAAGTTGAAATAAACATAATAATAATGACCTTTGACCTCCTGTATAGCCCTCATTACTGTCACATTGATTCTCAGTCATAATACCGATGTGTCAAGGAAAACGTACGTCGATAATCCGTTATCTAACTTACTGATTCTATGCTAATACCGTCTTATAAATGTAACTGTAGAATTAATGTCAGTAGTATATAAAAGAACGTAATATTTTGGAATGGATTGTTATACAGTTGAACAAATGGTGTTTGAATAAACATTGACAACTATGTACACACACCTGAAATATAGAGTATCTTCGAGCATGTTTGCACCTGTCACGTCCATTACGTATATTACGCATGAGTTGATGTGGATATCGAAGAATCTGCTATCAGTCTATCATCATATATACAATGTGAATAAGTAGACAGTTAAATGCGTGTCAATTATATTGAAATATCATTTCAACACATTACCACATTCAATACTTTACGGTATAATACATTCTATACATCATTTGGATTTCACTGACATATACGATGGTCGAGAAAAAATAAATGAACGTATTAAATCGGAGTGTTAATAAATAAAAAAATCATTCATTGTAAAAGTGCAGATAAAACCTTATTTTTCATCTTAACAACTTTCAAAGAGGGTTAAAAATTAGAATGTATGCTACGAGAAACAATTAACTCTCTGGAGAAGATGCAAAATTTAAGCTTTTACGATCGTCTTAAATTAACGAATTCTTTTATATTGACTTAATGTCATCAAGTCGAGAGGTCCCTGTGGTATTCTTCCCTGGAGAGGTCAAATACTGCTGACACATCATAATTGCCATCAGTTAGGTAAAAATTCAATAAATTCGATCATTTGCTATCAGATCAAACGTTATCGTGAGCTGAAATGGGCGACTGGATATTTCGCAACGTTGTTCATCATTGCGATATTTGGCGCCACACTTTGACAATCAAACAATCAAGACCTGAGGCGACGCGTTATAGCGAGGCAATTGTGCCTGTTCAGCCGTGACATTGTTATGGCTAGATATAGGTCACGTGGGGTGAGAAGCAAACACCTTAGTCACTGCTGTGGACACAGGCTTCGGGTTTCAAGATTCCTGAGATGGATATTTTCTTTATTGAAAAAAAATGTTTTTGAATTTTAACCTGATTGAATTTTACAATGAAAGATATTCTTAAGAACAAAGGCAACTATATGGACACAAACTCTTTCTGAAAAGCAACGATTCCACACACAGTTATAACCTCACAGAATAAAGAAGTTGTATGGGAACGTAGATGCTTTAAATTTTTTATCGTTTCCACTTGTAAATGGTTATTGAAGGGGCAGGTTTTTCGTTAAATGTCATATTAAGACATGTCACTTAAGTTTTACTAATCCTATTGTATCTAGTACTTCAGACAAAATGATCAATTCCAAAGATATATATTTTATCAAATGCGAGTCCACGATGTGGGGCACATCTCATGCACAGCTCAGTTGGCCATTACATATGAAGTTCATCAACAGTGAGCGCGGCTCGCCATATGGATAATCTTCTTTATGTGGGATAATCTTAGAGTTTGAAGGTTTGAGTTCCTACCCAACACAGTAAACACAGTGAGTTTTAAAAGTTGTTGGACAAGTGACTTTTTTGATAAAGTAAGACAATACAATTGGTACTTGATTTGAACTTGAAGGCAATAAAATGAATAACCTTAGATAACCCAGCAATAAAACAGGGTAACAGGTCTAAAAGTGAAGACAATGTGATAATTAACCCAGATAACCATTGTAAGTAACCTTAGTTAATATAATTGTAAGTATGGAATATTTTTATTGCGTACCTCCATTACTTCATTAACTTAATACTGTATATTGAGATTGAGGTTGAAGAAGAGAGAGGTTGGGGGAGGGAGAGAGAAATGGTGAGGGGGAGAGAGGGGGGGGGGGGGGGGGGGCCGAGTAAGAGGACAAGTGAAAAGAGAGGGAGAAGGAGGGGGAGAGGGGAGGCAAGTTTAGGCAGAGAAGTGCAGAGGGGACGGGGGGAGGTTGAGTAGGAGAGAGAGAGAGAGAGAGAGAGAGAGAGAGAGAGAGAGAGAGAGAGAGAGAGAGAGAGAGAGAGAGAGAGAGAGAGAGAGAGAGAGAGGCGTAGGTAGAGAGGGGGAGAGGTAAGGGAGGGAGAGGGAGAACGGGCGAGAGAGAGGGTGAGGGTGAGGGGAGAAGTAAGTGAGAGAGGGAGAGAGAGGTTAAGAGGGAGAGGGGGACGGGGAGAGAGAGAGGATGGAGAAAGAGGTGAGGGAGAGGAGCAGGGGGACGTGGACATCTTCTAAGAAAGGAAAGCACTCTTTCATTAATATCTTAAAATCGGAGTAATCTTGATCATGGATATTCATTTTAAATTTTATGGTGTAGATATGAAATGATATAGACTGCCGCCTATATTGTACATTGGCCTATATAGCTAGTGTGTGTTACCTTCCCGTAACGAACTCAATAGTGGGTTAATTACCCTGCGGGTAGGCATTCGTAGATGTTCATCGTTCAGAAATATTTCACATTCATGCAAGGCAATTGTAGTTATTAAATGTAGCCTAGCTTTGATGTCATGCATCATGAAATCCCCCCACGATAACTAATCTATCGCATTTGAAACGATGTAAATGAACGTCGTTAAGAGCAACATTAAGCTAAGCGTAAATTATGTGTTATTTCAAGTGGTCGTACCCGATATGATTAACACAAATTCTGTCACGCAGTTATGTTATAAGTATAACGAGACACTTAACACTGGGCAGGAATTCCAGGTGAATCTAAATGGTATGCTCAATCAAAACATTCCTATATATCATTTTAAGCTTTGAACTTAATTCGTACCCATTTTTTTACGAATGAGCTCTTAACCGTTACTTCAAGGGTAAGGCGTTGTATGAACTGATAGCTTTCAATAAGCATATGTGCATCGAAACATAAGGACACGAATATCAACGATATCTCTTTCATTGTTCTATCACACTGGGCAAATGGCTTTATTTTTCAAGAAAAATATTTTGAATATGATAACAATATCTCCTAGGAAGCGAAGCAAACTATCATACGAACCACTCAGTCACAGCGTGCAAAGGTTAAAACCTTCATCAAAGAGTTATATTGAATACTCTTTTCGGTTGTGGATAGCGTGTTGTAAGTTGCAAACTTAACTTTTAATTTAGTCCGATACTTACATCAGGTAAGCATATTGAACACAGTTTACACCTTTGTAACGATTACGACATACCTTCATTGTTCCAAAGGGTAATTGCTTAAGAAGACCCCTATGAAACGCCGTTAACTCTCAAGAAACAGCAATGCGAGTATCCCATTGAAATGAAAGCTTTATAATACGTACAATAAAAAGCAAGTCAAAATTTGTCTGACAGTGTCAATATTTAAGTTAGTTTGGTCCTGTCGAGCGTCTGTTTATTTCAGGAAAACCTTTTCAGATGTTTCACATGATTAGTATTAGGGAATATCGAGTGGATGCATCAGCTAAATAGAATCAGAGCAAATACGTACATCACATAAAAAGCAAAACGTCCACGTCTCTGTACCCCTGACCAGCGACACACGACGGAGGCTAGCCTCATCATCAGAGCCTCTGTCACCCAAGTGACAAGTGACCGTTCCACTGGTGACGTTAGCATGACATTCGATTCAGATTAACCTGTGTTATCCTGTAAACAACAGTGTAAGGCTTTCCTCCCGTCTCGTTAAGAATATATCATCTTTTGTTACTGGTTATGGATCATTTGATCTTCATGGTATGTAGGACATGAGAATAAAGCGTGATGTAGATGTTATCCCAGCCAATAGGTACAGGTGTTTTGTAGCACTTAAGTTCCCTCTGGATTACTGTCATTACATTACTTAGCTAACCTTTAGTGTGTGGTAGAGCAGAGAAACAGCTCGTGAGAAAGTAAGGTTTAAAGGAGTTTTGGGTGGTTTATAAGGAAGTGATACTGAAGATTGAATTGTTTCTAGACACTGTGGTGTGTTCCAATGCCGTCCAATATGAGATTCAGTCCGTATTCCTTAATGGGGACTAAAAGGAAAAGGAGATTGAGGTATGTATTGCATAAATATTAAAAACATTTGGCATTAAATTGTAAAAGCATTTTGAACTGAAAGAAATAGATTAGCAATAGACGTTATCTTTCATCTTGGACATCGTGTTTCCTTGTTCTATATTCTATTACAGTTTCCCCCGCAAGGTTTTTAGTTGCGCAAGTCCCCATTTCTTGCTAATTCAAACCTTTCTGCTAACCCACCAAATTCGTGTTTTTAGTTTAGCCCCTCTCCGTCAAAAAGTTGTAATTCTCATAAGATTTCTCATTGGACTATCGTGATAAGTCGCAGCATCTTTGACGGCAAGCACAGAAAAGGTGTGGAAATGTTGCTCGGCTTGAATAAGCCAGTCCTTGGGTGTGGAAAGGTGAGCCTTGCGTAGGAAGATACTTTATTACCGCAGAGCACTTTAAGCATTCAATCCCTTACTTCTTTCTATCTAGGTTATGTACTCATTAAGTCCACTTTATCGAATGAATTCGACTTGTGCTGTAGCATTCGCACATTTGGCAAAGGTAGATTGAACAACTTTATTTTTTGTAAATCTATTTTTCAAGGTTGGAAATCCCTTATTCGATGTTTCTCAATAAATGAAAGAACTGGTTATGGATTAGTTCCATCCTAGTGCTGATTTAACTGTCGAGAAAACACTAACGTCTACAATAACTGAATAATGAGATCTTGAAAGCAGGAAGTGGTCCTAGAGTTGCCAGGCAACCAATGTAAATACGTCGAAACAACAACAGTGATATCGACAGATAAACATCATCATCAAGTATAATAATGATTATGAGTGGAAACTTAATAAGACTGCTATAGACGAGATATACCGATGAAAACTAATATTAAGTTTACAAAGTGTTTTACAAGCTTCGAATTCCATTCATTCATCTTTTAGGTATACTTTTTTTCATTGATTGCGTCAAACTTTCTTGGCCTATTTGATATATGGCATTGCACTTATATCGATATATATGTATCAAAAGGAACATAGGGGAGATAAATGTTGCGTTGTCACAAGTTAATCCAATGCGAACGATAACATGTGAGATCAACGAAGGAATATACCATAGTATTGAAACCATACCCTATTGGTTGAAAGGAACATGAACTGAACATCTAATGAAGCCCTATCATTGATGTATCGAATAGATCTGAATGGATCTTGATTGCTAATAACGGTAGCCAAACAAGCCCTTTATAACATTACAAGTCTAGATTGGATAGACGCCAAGGAAAAAAATACACTTGACATGATGTATGAGGGGAAGTTTATCGATTTATTGGCAGTTATATCCTCCTGGGTAATTATTGTACAGGTATGAAAGTCAGGTAGACTATTATTAGAATCGAGTACCTCTCTGAAAACCGTATTTGGTTCAAAGTCATTTTCAGTATTTATCGCTAGGAGTCGAAAGAGGTAATACATTAAAGGGGCACAGAGTATGTTGCTGGAGTCAGATTTGTCAAACTTCATTAATGATATTATTTTAATCGAGAAGTGATGGTTGTTTAAGAAAGCCGGTATCCTAATGTTTATGAGTTCGGTATGGTTACAATAACAGGTTAAGTCGTGATTAATTTGTAATCGAAAACCGGACAGTGGCGTATGCCAATGACTCAAACGTAAGTTTAGAAACTTATTGTATAAATGTATTTATATAACACCAATAATACGAAGTACAGGAAAGCATTGCTAATTTTCAGAAGCTGTTACAACCGTCTTGGAATACAATGTATTAGAAAAGGTTTTTGTGACTATGCCAATTCTGATACTAAATGTTCTTTATGTAATGTAACTGAAAATGAAATGCATATTATATATCATTGTCCAATGTATCAAACTCTTCGTGATGATGTACCGGTATTATTCAGTTACAAGAAAAATATAAAGAGTCTTATGTATTTAATGGAATCTAATGATCATATTTTCCTGATGGGAAAATTCTTATATAACGTGTTTCGTGTTAAGGAGGCGATTGTAACTTAACTGTGTTCATAAGATATTTTGGTTATTACTAAAGCCACTTTAAACCTCATGAAACATACTCTGTGTCACTTTAATTTGTATTTCTAGAAAATCAAAAACGCTGAAACTCTAGGGAAACGCCTCTCAATTAGGTTCATTAATTCGACCTGTGCATGTCATTAACAGTTTCTCAACCATTTCCTTTTAGTCTCTAGTTTCTATTTAAAGTCAAACGGAGTTAAAGTAAAGGTTTAGTTCTTTTTCAAAATATACATGTTTATCATTGACATGTGAATTACACTTAAAGAACGACACACCCATTCTTTAAGTTTTAAAAAGCTAACCTACCTATTTTAAACTTGTTTAAAATTATCAGCCATGGGTTTATGTTAGTTTTTCTAAGCTGGTTGTTAAACCAAACCATGTGACACAAAGATGTTGTGTTTCAGTGTACGCGATGTGCCGTTTGGCTATCTTCTGAATATATTACTGAATGTATACAAGTAAGTACTGTACGAACGTCTGTATTGGCTACGCATGCATATATATAATCATATATTCACGCAATTACAACCTGCTCAGTCATAATGACAATATTATCCTTGAATGTGCATGCGACACGTGATTTAACACCGGTAGGAGACTTGACTGTGCTTTTGAATAACATAAGCCACACGCACTAACAGTCACTTGAAAATAACTTCACTTTCAAATCGTTCCGAGATAACCTTTTTTACAGGTGACGAATTTAAGCATGTATAAATCAGGCCCCTTTCAAGTTTTGTAATGCTTTTTTGACATAATGAAATATTTTTAGAGTTTATCACCTAAGGGCGAGCTATACAGGTATGTGTTAACTGAAATACTAAATTGATATTTTCAGTTTTGTATCATATCTCCTAATACAGAGACGACGCCGGCCTTGTAAAAGAACAAGTATGATCATCCTATAATGATGTTTTCGTTAAAGGGTAACACAAATCATGTTAAAATGGTATAGGTGATCATCATAGAATAAGTAAATGCAATAATGGTCTAAAAAGTGGTGATATCTACCTATTTTAAATAATTTTTCTTCGAAATCATGAGTTACATCTCTCTTTGAAATTGATAGTGTCAGCTTGCCCTGACCCCCCTCTCTATAGACATCGGTATAATCCAGATCTGGCCAGGAATGTTTATCGGCGTGTCTATACCCTGGAATCAATGGACATTCCAGGGCGTATTGCACTACAGAGTTCCGGACACTTCCTGCCAGGTGATTTACCTGTACCTGCTTACCTGTCCTAGATCACCTGGATCCGTCTTCACACTTTGATGTTCCAGGTGTACAATGAGGCATTTTTAAGGATAACCAACTTCTTTGTTCTGCGAAAGCGGCGTTTCGACATAGAGTCTTAAGTCGTTGTCAAACACGTTTTACATAAGGTAAACAGAGAAATATAGATATGAGGTGGGGTTTTTAAATGCCCTTAAGGTATATAAAAGAGAAAAGTGTGTGTGTGTACAATGTATCCCCTTTCACTTCTAAGGGCAGAGAATATCGGTATACGATATCTTTATTCAAGAGAGTTTTGTACTACATACACGAACACAGCTGGAGGGCAATAAGTTATTTAAAGATGGAAATGCCATTGTGATATTTTGCATTTTAGTATGATTGAGAAGTTGGAGTGTCATGGTGGTTAGTTTTCTTAGTTAGAATTATAACATGGATAAACATTTCAATGTTTTAAGCACCTCATTGACAGTTTCAAAATAACGGAAGCAGTCAGCGACTATTGAAAAATATGTTTCATTAACAATGTTCCAAGATTAACTCCAACCTCTCACAAATGCTTTCAACAAATAGTGTTTTAGGTACTAAGTTGAAATCAAACATTAACCAATACTGCAGCAATAACTTAGTCGTAACTAATGACTGGTAGAATGTATATTATTTATTAAATTATACTCCCTTACCATTAGGCAATATCTTAAGCAAGTCAAGATTGTCTGGATCACAACTTATTTATTGTGAAATTCCCGACATTTCGGAGTTTATGCTTACTATTTCATCTGATTCAGATAACAAATCCTTTATTGCCCTTCAAAGATTTGATCATTTCTTATGTTTCTAAACGATGTGTTATGTAGAGTGTTTACTTCTCTATATAATTTATAGTTTTCTAATGACTGAAAACTTACTATGATTTCTGTTAATGATGCCACATTGTACAGGTCGTTATGAATCGCTTTTCGTTTCCTATAAGGAAGTCAAAGCTTATTTGGTGACAAATAAGCTTTATGTGAACTTCGAACTAGGTTTGTTTGATTGTGTTGTGTTTCGAAGAGGTAGCTATGTAACTGTTCAGGCTTGGTCATTGAGTTGCTTCAGTTATAACATACAGAAACCATATAACCTGATAACGGTGTTGTTGTTTACATGTTGGATGCTCATTAGCACATACATAAACATTGTGACACGTTGTATACATGGATAAGTATATTGATAACACCTGTGGCCTCACTGAGTAATAAAATGCCTTTACATGAATGCCACGAATATTTACATTTTCCTTTTATTATGGTTAATTAGGCGAGGATGAAAACAGATTTAGAAAGAGATCTTTCAATGATTATTTTTCTCTTTCTCTATGGCTAGATCTAAATTACGAGGTCTCAGACTTGTTAATCTATAAAGGGTTAATGAAGAGTGTGTGGTGTACCAAGGGTCATCACGCAAAACAAATCTTTCTCGTGCACTTTCTCATTCCATGCGTGAACCTTTATTTTATTTTAGAAGCGAACTGTTTTAACCTGACATAATCTTTTTTAAACATTACTTTTCGTAATGTTAATCCTTTACGCTAATTTTAAAATGGTGATTTTGTAATTCCATATATAGGTGTCGTTTAGAAGAACGCGATAAGCTTATTATGATAACTGCACTTTGAGGCGAGCGAATGATGCTACGTGATTTCTATTTTTGAACAACACTCCATCCGAAACATACTGCGACCAAACTGCTTTCGCGGTTTTCCATCTTCAAAGTCAGTGATAGAATAGCATAAGCACGCTAACTCTTGCTTAAGTCCAAAGGTAACATTTCGATTGTGTTGAATGTATGAATCAACAAGGTATCTCTGAAGTTAGGCTCCCAACCTTGACACACAAGTTCTAAAGGACACCTGTGGGGGCTGGGACCGCTATTGGAGTCTACGCTGACTCCTCGGGGCCAGTACATGCTGTTTACATAGGAAATTTCTACATTAGAAATCCATGGCCATTTATGCCAAGCTTGAGGCGATGTTTGTTGTTAAGAGACAAGGTTTGTGTAAAAGTCAACGAATTTGTCTCCAACGATGCCGTCAGGATTTTAAGCTTGGTTGTCAACATTAGGGGTTGTTACATTTGTTCACTATCTAAATGACTGTATTTTTAATGTATTTAGCCTTCAAAGTTGTGACGCTTTGTTTGCACGAGAGGGGTAATTAATCTAATATTAGTTTAAACTACCGGTTGCCATGTTTCGTTTAAACGAATTCTGGGTAGCTGAATAGTTAAACTGTTAGGATGTTCAGTGCAAGCTTTTGGTGCCTTCCTTTGAGGGTGTAGGTTATATACCCCAAACGGATTCTTCTCGAAACTATTACTATCGAAGTTGATGGGTTCCGAAATACGTCTGTGTCTGTAAAGTACTGTATTTATCAATGATGGGCTTAAAGAGGCTTACCTATCGGCTACGATCCGCCATGTTGCTTTAAGGGAATATGATTTTACTCATTTCACAACATTTTGAAAATACACCATTTGTATGGCTAGAAATTCCACAAATTAAGAATGATTCATAATAAGACTGTTTAACAATTCCTTGTAATGGCTTTTCACGCAAGTAGCGCCTATGAATGGCTTCACTTGTTGTTGTATTTTACCGAGTGTGCGCTCTCATTTATCTAGTTGTAAAATCAAAATCAACCAAAATGTTATCCTCAGTACCATGTTCCAACTGGGTTATGTTACAATCATGTACTGATAACATACTTGTACAAACGGGAATGTCCCCTTGAATTTCGTTTCCACAAAAACTTCCCCCTTTAGGACTGACCTTTTAAGTTCATCTGGATGGTAAATAGTTGGTTATTCACAATTGGTTTGTACTTTATATCTTTATAAGATAGATGAGACATTAGATTTATTTATTCGTTTCTGCATTAACGTTAATGAAGTCAAACTCATCTCAACATGGATATTTTGTAAATAGTTTTCTTTCATATGCTTATCGTTTAAAAGCAAAGAATATTACAGCCTCATTGTCAATAAAATGACCTTAAGGTTCCTGTATAAATGTATGTTTAAGTTGTTTTTTTGTTAATGACAGAAGAGTTTGATAGCGTGTGATAAGATTATGGTTCATCCTTCCTCTCAGAGATTCCACAGTATAGACAAACTGACAGTTTAGAACGGATCACATCTGACCCGGAAATGAAACCTCAATCTGCAATGGTGGCCGGAAATCGATTTAAGCACTTGGCAGCGGTTCATGAAAGATTTGGAAACGGCTAAACCTGAGATTAGTAAAGACTTGATGGTTAGATGAAACCGAGTAACAAGTTTTCTAAAACTACACTCTTTCCTGGTTGAATCTCATTGTTTATGAAGTGAGCGTAGAGACAGCGTCATGCTTGGTGCCATCGCTTTCAAGACGATCCTTCTATGGGTGCTTGCCCGCTTTAGGTGAGTTCCATTAACTAATGTATGGCCACTGTTTCGTTTAACTTGTCTATTCACCTCATGATTTGTGTGATTTCCTTTTTAGGCTTGTTTTGGGGGTTCATTTTATTTGTCTTCTTCTTACAAATGATAATATATCATAATCGATATTGAGTCATCGATTTCGCAGTGCATGTCAGCAGTAACATCGTTGGCGGGTTTATTGATCTGCTCGTTCCGTTTTAGTTTTCATCTATCTATGTACTGTTTAACAATCGTTCAGACACGTTATGTCATCCAAACAAGATATTTTGAACGGAATATTTATTCATTCGTTTAATTGTTATTTCATGGTTAACAATCTCTAAGAACTCACGAGAAGATAAAATTAATGATATAAGGTAATCTTTTTATGAAAGAAATATATTACGCAACATGTCTACAACAAAATCAGGAATAATGTTAGAATATTCCATATGATCATTAACTGTTTTTGTTGTAAGTGGTTCTACTCATATCAACAAATAAGAAAATTCCATTAAAACTAGTACTACTTAAATGAAGAAATAAGTATTTTGTATTTTCCAAGGTAATTGATATAATTCATATCAGGGGTTATACAGATATAAACCATAAATACCCCCCCCCCCCCCCCCTCCCTCCTTTCAATATTCATGGAGAACTTGGACAAGGCAACACAAGTGTAACATGTTCTTCTGTATAATAATCACGTAAAGGATTACAGTGTAGAATGAAGAACCCGCGCTCGATATAAGGATTTTTACAAGTAAACATAGACAGAAAACTTCACAGCAATGCGTGACGAGACATATATGATTATCCATAAGAATACATGGGGTATAACAATTCTTCAGATTCCGATATGGTGGCGTCATCCCTTTACAAACAAAGGCGTGGAAGACATGCATTCGGCACTTCACAATCTTACAGCTTCCTTCAAGGAAAAATGTCTGAGTTTGCGGTGAATAAAGATATTTGTGCATGAGTTTGGTCATCGAAGGTTTATCATCAGAAAATTGAGAACATTTACTTTAACTGTTTATGGCTAAATATGCTCATGTATGGAGGTGTTTGACTTAGATTAGTATGAGAAGAACTCGTTTGATGCACGTTTTGCCAATGTGGTGTTAAGACCAGTGAAATCATAACTGATTTTTGTACAGAATGTCACTGGCCTTAGAGCTTGGGTGTTCAAGGTTTTAATTCTATCGTGTCATATGTTTTGTGCTGCTGTTGTTTTTTCTTCAAATGAGTTGTAAATGTTTGTACTTGTACGACATGATGCTGTTGCCTTTTTATACTTCTTGTTTTAACTCTTATTAGCTGTGAGGTAAATTTACTTATGATAGATACAAATAACGTATGAATCTTTGTAAGAGCCATATTTAGATTAGTTCGTTAATTGATAACTAAGTCGATTTACACTTGTTTATACAACAGAAAAGAGTATAAATGCCTCACATTCTCGTGACATAACCCTATTAGGTTGGAGCGTGTTCTATTTCACGCATATGGACAAAGTTTGCTTTCACATACTTTGGGCAAATCATGTACAAAGAAAATCGAGTATTGGGTTTCAGGTCAGGCGAAGGTGAACCTATTCTGAAGAATATACATAGATGTAGAGACTAACATTGTTAAATAGTGAAACAACAGTATATGTTAAGTTTCTTACGGCCCTGTTGCGACAGCCTGTGGTCACTGGGAACCAGTCATCGATTGGTCAAGCAGACGTCGGTAGCTATGGATCCTCAGGTGGATATAGAAGGTTGACATCTGGAATGTGAGAGTAAACATTTGGGCCAACTTTGATAAGGTTATTGTCATTTGACGTGAAGGTCGCAGGTAGGAGAGGGGATGCTGTCCTTGCAGTATGGGCAACTTTCGGTCAGTGGATATTACCAATGTCCGAGAGGGCGACGCGAGGTGAGAGGTAACCATGGTGACTTAAGGTGCATGGGTAGATGTGGGGAGACAGATTTATTGTCTTGGCTTAATATTGTATGCAGACCGATCCGTAGTGAATATTCAAGGTTAACATATTGACTCGTATATAACATCGAAGACGACTGAAATGAGGCATGGCTTAATTATCTATACTCTAGATGAATTCGGAGTGAAAAGTGAAGGTAGGGATTGTGCACCCTTTGACTGAAGGGTTACACATGAATATAGCTTTAGGAGGGAATGGGTCGTGACGTATATCGCATCACATTGGTGAATCTGGATGGAAATGGAAGGGATATAGATTTGTTGCGTTTGAGTTGGTAAGTTACAAATGGGTCCGGAGGGAAAGGAAATGGCAGAACTTGTGCTATTGTGTCACATAAACGTGGATCTACGCAGGCTGTTATAAAACATTGATGATTTTGCATTTAGCTGATTAGTTGGATTGCAATATATGTGTTCACCCTGGTTGTATCAGGTCACCGGGTGCTACGAATCTACGAATATTTTGGCGAGATAACAACAATATCTTGTTTATGTACATGCTTAATTGCTCCCTTTAAAGGTAGGATCAAATAATCTTTTTAGTGATGTTGTTTCGTGTATAGTTAGGATTCAATCTGATATTAGACAATCACGTGTCCATAACTGGATCTAGTAGTGGCTGAAGGGGATTGATTATATATTACAATGCATGTGGATGAGCATATTTAGAAGATCGTTTACATATAAGAATGAATTCTATTAAAGCAGAGGGATTAGTCAGGTAAGATTTTACATTTTCAATTATCAGAATTATGCTTTTGATAGACAAGCCTTAGGAAAAAAAACATGAATCCACATATAAAATAAGAAATAGTAAATGAAGGCAAATACACTGTCCCCTGAATCATCTTGCCAGATGTGTACAAAATCGATTCACAGTTTAAAATTATTATTTATCATCTTTCACTAAAATAAAGACAAAGGGAAGCTATGATTGGATGATGTGTTCACATTTTGACTATCTAAAATAAACCTTTCAAAACAACAAAATAGCTCCCACAAAGAACAAAGTGGAAATCTGATGGGTATTGGTTCATCAAAAAAGTAGTTTGCTTGGTCGATAGAGACTACTCTGTACATTGTAGATTTCCTGATATACCGTCCAGCGCGTGCCTCATCAAATCTGCAGTCGTGATCTGTATGTCTATCATCGTTCTGTCTGTGTCACAATGACACACGTCACACGGCGGAGTTAAACGGATGTGTGACGTATTCTAATTCTTTAGGGAAATATCTTAATTACCATTATCCCAAAAAAATCAGATTTAAATAGTTGAAAGTCTCAAAGAAAGAATTTCCCGAAATCGTAAAAACATCACATAATATATATACCTGAAGGAACTCAGGGGAAATTTGTTCGTTTCGTCTCTTCCAATATTGAAACCTTGCATAAGTATTGCATATTTTCTTTGTCAATGACTGTCGTGATATGAATTGATGATATTCGATTGATATGGTACCAAACCACATATTATTTGATTGTCCAAGATTAACCAAGTCTGAATATAGAAAGAATAAGAATGTTTTATACATGAAACATATTGATATTGAATGAAAGTGATCATGCTTTTGTAAATTGTATTAATGACAGTAGTGATAATGTTATGGTATGAAATAGTCTTGAAATGATTTGCGAATTATATTGATGTATAGAAATCGTAAAGAAATATCGGTATATATGTATATTCATAATCGTAAAGAAATATCGGTATATATGTATATTCATAATTTATATTGTATCAGTTGCATTATATGACCCTAAACTGACTTTGAAAAGGGTAAATAAGTTCTGATCTCTCAAGTTACCTTAAGAACTAAACCGTCAGATGCCATTAGTTTGCCGAGAACCAAACAGATGATTCGGACTTCTGATCAATAAAGTCCAACTCTCGGATAATGTTGGAGAAGGGTCTGATCTGGTTTGAATTACAATTTCTGATATATAATGAATTTCTAGAGTTCATGTTTAATTCCCCTTTGAAGAATATGGTTTAGTTTGTACCAGATAGTCTAAAAGATATGTTTATGGATTGAATATATAATGAAACAATTTGTAAACCTGATATATTTCATTGAAGAGTTGGACCAGTATCACATTATCATAATACTTAGAGATAGCTCTAAATTAATGGAAACATGTAAACACGAAGTAGACGTGAAATTAGAAACAATATCAATACCTAATATATCAAACTTGTCACACACAATATTCTCTGCAGATGCATAAGTGAACTTTTAGTTGAGTTAAGAAATTTTCATTTGACATCCTTTGGTTTAATGTCAAATGATAAGCTTGCGGCTGCATTTTTTTATGTTGCATAGACATTAAGTGTCAAATAATTAGTTTCTAGTATTCACCTTTGGCAAGTCGTTTACATGCTTTTAAGAATACTTCTCGGCAATCTCCTTTACATATACTGAAGAGGTCTGTGATAAGTTTGTGTTTATGGTAATTTTGAACGAAGGTATAACATACACAAAATGAATCTACCAGCCGCCTCCTATAAAGGCAACATAATTAAACACACTAATATCCACATTGCGTTGCTTACAGTCATAAATTTCCTCACTCTATTTCATTGCCCGACGGTTATAGGTCATATATTTATGCATACATTTGCAATGGTTGTTTGAAAGTACATGACATAGGATATCTGGGGAAACAATATGACGAGAAGTGGTTCTTTTCATATAACTAGTCCCACGGAAAGAAGGTAGGATTTTTAAGTGTCTTTTTTAACATTTGCCTTCAGAAAAGATATTCACACATTTGATATTAACATACAATCTGAACGTCGAAACAATTTCTGTATCCGAATCTCTATGTTATATGTACATATTACACCTTAATTCATGTTCTTGTTTGAATATTTATATAAAAAAATTCAATTAATTATCTATATCACGTGTTAGTTATTAATATTTATGTGGAAAAGAATCCATATGCAAATAGAGCATAACTGAAACTTAAAACCATTTTAGAAAGAGCCGTGAAAAGATGTAGATTACATGAGTGAAAATAAGTGTAACGAAATTAGACTTCAAGAAATGGACTAAATGATAATAATAATAAGTAACAGATACTCATGTAGATCTAGACTTTCATAATTCTTATAAGTATATATGGATAGCAAATAGTTTTGGGTCATAAACATTAATGAGACTCATGTTATACTTGTGTAGACCTAAATGACCTTTGGAATGTAAACACTTAAGTTTATATTCATTATAAGGACATAAAGAAATGAGAAGCGAAAAGGTTTTTATCTAAATTGCTACAATTTACACAGTATCCAGATGTGAAATAAAAGAGGATTTTTATTTCATAACAAAATGTTGAAATGAGGATATTTTTAACGGCACATTGCTTATAATCATTACATGATATCAATTTAGTTTTTCACTGTAATATCTCACTAAGAATGAAAGGTTTGAATTGACCTCGCAGAAAAATACTATAAGAAATTTTATTTAAGCATCCGTTCTCTTAACCACTGTTCATTTGATAAATCTTGTTATAATGAGGTTGCTCGTTTGTATAAAAGTTGTCATCCTGTGTCATGTAATATGTGTATAATGACACACCAATGATGTCGCATGTTTTGGTTGTTTTTCTAAAGTTTGAACAATATGAAATGTAAAATAGCAAACGGTATATACATACACTAAAGACACATTTTGATTTTATACCCAAGAAAGTGTGTCAAATGACTTTTACAGAAAGAGTGTAGGAATCACGTATTGCCTTAGCGAGAGTATATGTAAAGATTATACAGAATTTGCAAGAGTTCTTTAACGTGCTACGACACATTTTCAAGCGGAATAATTTCTTCATTACCATTTTAGTCACATATGGAAATATATATATATATATATATATATATAAAATAGGCAGCTTCCCTTGCAATGACCTGTTTAAGAGACATCACGGTCAATTACTTCCTGACGTAACAGGCGACACAATACGGAACTAGCGCTGAAGCAATCGTTAGGGGAAAATATATCTTCATTTGTATGAAGAATATATCACAGCTGATGTCCGAACATTTGGGTAATAAACATACATACACTTTTGTACACTGAGTAGAAAATGAAGTCAAGTTTTAATTTCCGGTGCTTATCTGTCGTTAATAGTTATATATATTTCATTTAAAAGTTAATTTACGTAACAATTATATATTTTTGTATATAAGGCTTGGTCACGGATATACTTGTATATCGTGTTTTACTTTTACCTGTACTTAGAAATACCCATCCTAACCAGGGAATAACGATATCATATATCAACTACATAGGGCGTCTTGGCCTTAGCTGTGTGAAAGTTCAAGTGTAGATTTGTACGTTGTTAGTGTACGTTATGCTGTTCATCGCACCAGGAAGTTGCATGTATTGAACGTTTATTGAGCAAGGGCAGCTTCTGAATATATTGACAGAAAAGAAAACAATCAACTGTGGAAAATCAAATGTAAGTTTATTATTCTTAATGAAACATTCAGTCAAGGTATACTGTTCACAACAGGCCTACCAAAAGTCCGTGTTACCATTGCTGTCAAAAAACGTATCAACTCTTGCATATTTACAACATGAAGTTGAAGACTAAAATGGTATCGAAAAATAATAAAACTTAATAGTATTAAGGGTTTGTCTTTACTTCCCAGAGGTCATGCAACTAATTTATAGTAACTACATGGGCTGTAAAAAAGTTAAGGCATATAATATTTTTTAGAATCTGTTTTATCAATGATAAGACATTAGTTTTTGCATGGCAGTTACAGTTTTTTTTAATTTTTTTGCTTTTGTATCTTTTTCGGGTCAAAATTATTATGTCTGAATGTGTCACTGAGTTGCCTGATGATTACTTAACTGAGTGTGTTATGTCTAATGATGAAATGTAACCTGATGAACAAAACGACGAATTTACTTACTAGTAGTTGTTCAAACAAATTGGGTTCATATCTGAATGGCCGATTTGTTTGAAATGTGTCATTCATGTAATCGAAAATAATCATGTTATACTTATATTACGTAGTGTATAACGGATATAAAATATGCAAATTCATAAATAATTGAAATTATTTGGTCTTCTCATGTTAAAATGAAGTACAATGAATACGTTAAAGTACAAATATGATACACTGTTTCTTTTACAAAGCACCATTATGTATACAACAACGCTTTATGACGCTGTATATTACTATAAGTATCTATATAAAGCCCCACCCATGCACTCGTCATACCACCGGATGCTATCTTATATCCTTTATCATTCCTTGTATCTAGCCCTCATCAGGTGCTTACGTCACACTTGTATTATGTATATGTATTGTTGTTTTCAGTCAGCTAATTTAGCTGCCAAAGATATGTGTATCTGATTACATAATTCATTGCTTAGGTTCATAATATGTACCAGACAAAATATTTAGTTTAACAGATGATTATTGTAATGATGTGTTATTAATGATATTATTTAATTTTCATATATCCCTATTTATTTCTGTTCAGTATATAACATCGGTATCATCATGTGGAATTCGATTTTCAAATGTCAACTAAAAGAGTAAAGTTATATTTTTAGACTATTTACTCCATGTTTATTGAACGGTTACAGTTATAAAAAAAAAGCATAACAACAAACAAGAAATCGCTACAGAAATATGTTGTTTGAACCTTGAGACCTTATTCATAACCATGGACATATAGAAAATTTAATATCTGATTTATTTATTGATTTGAGTGACTTATTTTTTTAATGTAAACTTGAAATCATTACACTGTATCTATAAACTTTTGTCTTACTGCTATGCTTATTATGCAAGATATATGTATCTGCAACAAATTTTAAAAATACCTTCTATGTTAAGAAGCCTTTATAATGTTTAGTCTATATCTCGATTTATAAATTACATGCTAATAATAGAGAAAATAGAATCTATTTATTGTACTGGTATATTTATTTAAAAAAGCAACATGAATTAATGACAAGTGGTAATACTTGCATTGGTTTTACTTAGGTGTCAGCGTATAGGCAGCGTTGCAAATATATTCTTTTAATATCCAATTATCTAAAAACATATTTTGTTAATATTTTCAGGGGTGGATGCATGGCGAGGTTTCGTGACAGTCTATACAGCGTCCATATAGAGTCCTGCGTTATAACGCTAACTCTCGTATCCGTGCTCGCTATAACGGGGGAGCTACTTATTAACCTGCATATTGTACAAGGTAAGTTACTATTTTTCACCAACCAATTTGGTAGTCTAGATTAGTTGAAACATGTACATGGAACGTGAAATCGTGTTTTTTGCTTGTAAGTTTCATCAAAGTGTAGTCAATATTAAATGAGATATCTACATCGAAAAGAAGGGAAATATTTTGATGAAAAGGAATACGATTTAAGGTGAAAGAGTGAATTTACAAACTTTTGAAATCAGGTGCAGCTGATATTTATTATCAAGTTTATTTTTTTAAATTAAGAGAATAGTTGAAGCAGGAAAAAATGAAGTAATGGCATATTCATAGTATAAACATCAAGGGCAGTAAGTCCAGGGCCCTGTGATACGATCAAGACATATTGTCTCCTTTCAAAATCAAGCTTTCGTTTTTAGTTCCACAATCGGCTCAGGGTAATCTTTGCCAAGGATGACATAGTATACTGAAGGCGTCTTCCAAACACAACCTGAAGGGAAGAACTTAGCTATATCTCTCTCCGGTCCTCGCGATACGTCGGCACACATTTAACTTTGACGGAAGTCATTTGTCCCTGCAGGTTGACGGCTTCCGGTTTTGGAGTGTCACTTTTAACTCAAATATGTGAAGAGTATACAAGGTTGTTGTGACCGCATCATCAACTTGCTTGCGTTCTTGTCGCATAACGCATTCCATTTCTTTTCAACATGGGCCTGTTTGAAACCATTTTTTTAATTTAAACAAAAACAAATAAGTTTTCGTTTAGGAACAAAGATGGAATCAAACACCTTTTTCAACCGCTGTTTTGTATATAAGACCTGTTCAACGGTCTCATTTACACAAAAAATCATCTGTTCCAATGATATGTTTCGAAATTCGATGAAACATTTTGAAATGTAATTTTAAAACGTGCGCGCTTATTATCTCAGAGAAATATGCTTACATTGTTATAGAGGTTTTGATATTGTCATGAAGATGCTAATATTAGACCACAGGTTCTTCATTGGTCTAGACATGCCCATTTTGCTCTTAAGTGTTAATTTTGTCAATACGATGTCGAAATATATTTTTGCCATATAGATGGGGTTTCGTTCATAAATGCTAACGATGTCGTAAAAATAGATTACATTACCATGTGGTATCACAAGTGAATATGTCACATATATTATGGTGTTTTGTGATACATGAGGAGATTCTTTTTAAAATAACGTTTTTGCAAAGATGCTAATGTTTAAACTTAGATAATTTTGATGTCAAGTACATGTGTGATCATGATCTCACAAATTTGAGCATGTTGTTAATTATGTTTTCGTTATGACAATTATATTGTCACAAAACAATGTCATATGTATCTTTCAGTGCCCCCTAAGCAGGATTATGAGAATGGGGTCACTGAGAACCTGTCATCTGTCCAGAGCAGCACGACACAAAACAGCAGTGGGGGGACGTCCATCGACCCAGGGGGAAGTAACTCTGACCCGCTGCAAACTGCCCATCTAGTCTTTCACTACATCAGTCTTGTAATATCTACCATATTCCTCCTAGAGGTGAGACCTGGATGTAAATCATCAACATTTACCCTAAACTTAGACAGGTTTTGTTAACCTAACTATTTCCAAGCATTACTTTTGTAATAGTATATAAGTATTTTTGTAGTCATGCAGATTTCTATGTTTCTCTTATGTGCACGTCTTCAAAGATTTTTATACATTGACTATGCTTCTTTTATACAGACAATTATTATATTTCTAATGTATATTATAAGTTACTCTTTATGTTTATATTTTAAAGAAATGCAGATGTATGCTTTTGATAGAGAGACATTTAGTTTTTTTGTTTATTTCAAACATAAAGAAAATCCAATATTTGGAATTAGGAAATTATATTTATATATGAATTCACTTTCATAAAGTATGAAAATTATTAGAAATGTAATCATTCTTTTTATCTCAATGTTTATAGCATACGCTACATGATATTGTTCTTGTCTGTTTCATTTCAGATTATGTTGAAAATTCTTGCCAAAGGGAAATCGTTCTTCTTGAAGATATTTCAGGTACATTTTGCATTAGGCATTGAAACTTTTATATAGAACCGTGACATACGGTGATATACTGCATTAGCATGCATGTTTTTACAGAGCTGGATGCTTTATTGAACTTTACTCTATAAAGTAACAACCAAAACGAATTTATCCTATGTCTAAGGAAGAACACTATCGTCGTCTTCTGGAAGATGATCGTGTTCGAAAGTGAAAAATTCTTATACACAGAATCATATTGAAATTCCATTCAATGTTTCGCAGTAATCTATAAATATCATCTGTACATTTTTCATTAAAATATATAGCATATTGTACAGTAGAGATTTATTCGGATGTTATATTCAAAACACCGGTACCCTGATTAAAATACCTTGACATACTCTCGATCAAACAGTATTACTTTATTCATATATATGGCTACCTACGTTTAGTGTAGATATGGTTACCATTTATGCCAGCATCTGGTCTCCTACTGTTTATTCAGTGATTCCTTTACATTGGCTTGTATCGATTTAACATCGTTTTGGCTCTCAAATGTGTGCAGTTTTTTCCATAGATTTAACTAACTCAGTTATATTATATCTTTATAGTGAGGACCTCAACAGATACCTTTTTTAAAATGAAAAAGATTTTTGAGTTAGAACCAAAACATCCTAAACTCATTCTCTTGATAACTCTTTTTTTCAGGTTGCTGATGCACTGATTGTGCTTGGTGCGTTTGCGCTTGAGGTGGTGTTCACGGTAGAGCAGGAAGAGTTACCTCTCTTGGAAGCAGCGACCTATATTATCATACTTCGTCTCTGGAGAGTGCCTTCTGTGTGCAATAGTGAGTTGAATCTTGTAATAAAACCCTGTTTCAGTAAAAACATTTGTAATTGGGTGCTGTCAATACATTATATTGTTACGTTTTTCATATCAATGGAAACTCATAATTGGGATTCCTTTAAAGAGCCACTCCGTGAGTTGTTCGAGTCATATATGCCAAACTTAATCAATGGTGTCATTTGATCGTGAAGTATCGACTGTTACCAAAAAGACACATTTTAAAACTTATTGGTTTTCTACAGTGACAATATGAAGGTAGAACGTCGCAATTATGATCGAAAAACCGGACAGTGGCGCGCGTCAAATAGTCAAACGTAATTTTGGAGACTCATCTTAAACAGCCAGAAGGGCAGTTGGGAGTTGAAAGCGTGTGTTAGGTTATATAACCAGTATCCGTGTTTATTGGACGTGATATCTACACCTCTGTGCATTTATAAGGTTGTTTTTAGATTTTCATGGAAAACCACTATTTGTCATATATATATGTCTTTTGGACATGAAAAGATAAGCTGTTTTGATTTTATATCACCACATATGACATTTAGGTTCATATCAAAGGTAAATAATATGTTATGAAAATCACAGAGTGGCTCTTTAAAAGCCTTTTTTCTTCAACCAAAATTTGACACCAGTTTTTGCATGATAATTCTTAATGAAAATGAAATATCCACACGATCTATTCTGCACACAGTTAGAGCTGAGGAGTGTCGGCGAGAAATGCACGGTGAGCTGGAGGTTTGGCAGAGTGCCAAGTTCAAGCTGGAGGAGAGGTGCAAGGACCTGCAGACCAGGGTAGACAAACAGCAGGTACGGCAAAGAACGCTAGGGAGGGGCAACTTCCCTCGCAGATATTACACTATTATCGATCACTGGCCATAACCAGCTTGATTACATTACCCCAAAAGCATGGTTTGGCTGCTGCGTTCACATCGGCGATAACTGGCAACCTCCTGGGTATTTGTTAATAATCTCTAGTTTTAGTGCACTAGGAGAAAGAGCTGGCACATAGAGGTTGTCGATACAAAAGTCTGAAATAAGCGGGGGTTTGAGACTGGCGCAATTCATGCCTTGCAGGGGAAGGTTAACGTGAAGTCCGGAAAGGGCGAATATGTAAAGAGTCATGACATCTGGTCGTATAAGGTAATCGACAATTCCTGGTGACTGCATGGTAATATACAGAGGTTGTTAGCATTAATGTATTTATTTAAAAAGAGAAATCAGCTTATTTCTTTAGAGAACACTGGATATTTTCAAAAGAATATTGATTATAAACGTGTTAATTTATACAGCTTTAGGGAAGCGGGGAAATATGACAGTCGTATGTCGGTGCATTCTCTCCCGTTAGAGGTAGCTCCGTCATAACTTCCAATATAATTGTATAGAAATTTATGACGGAACTACCTCTGTTGGGAGAGAATGATGTAGGTGGTCATCCCTTGTAACCGCAGAGGGGCTACTCAACTCTACTTGATGTAAGACTGAATAATCAATTTGGGTCTTCAGGTTCATTGGGGTCTTACCTTGATGGCTAAAATGAGGATTCATTAAGTCTCTAAATTGTTTCATGTCGGGGGTAATATTCAGATGATTTTTTATTCTTATAATGACGTCTTGGCAGTGAAAGTTGTATTTTGAAAATGAATTTACAAATTGTTAAAATCATTACTCTTAACTGTTCTGTAAAAGGTATATTCAGGAAGTATCGATGGCCATGGCTGAAGCATCGACATTATGGTTTTGAAATATTTGTTTGCAGGAACAAATACGAGAAATGGAGAAACAACTTGACAAACAATCACAGAGAGAGAGGAATGTAAATAATGGAAAGAAGTCAGACACAGGCAATAGAAAAGACAAAAAACAAAAAGGTATGTAATAAAACTGTCAGAACCAATTCAGAAATAAAAGTGTAATAAAAACATATACAAATTTACAAACAAAATATTTTCTGAAAACATTAAACAACATGTAAAATCGTAATGTTTTCGATATTTGATAGTTTATTTTTGCAGATAATACATTTAAAATATAAACCAATATTTTCGAAGGGTCCTCTAATAAAAATGATATTATTATATATCGAAGTGCGCAGGGTTTTTTGCTGTATGATGAGAAAGCCTTTTTTGGGATGATCGAAAATAGCTGTTCTGCGCATGACCGAAGTGGGTTTGGACTACATACACAGAACGTGGTCGACGTAACTTGTGAAAATGGGACATAAACAGATCAAATGGATGACCAGCCCAATATAACAACTCACCCCTAATAAGAGTAGAGTAATAATAAAGGGGCTCGACACATCATAATCAAATTGTGTAATTGGGGGAGCCCCGTATGGGAATAGCAATTCGTTGATGTTTTTATGTTTGACAGCGAAAAATGTTGTTTTATAGAAAAAACATTGATATCTTCGATCTGTTCCATGTGACCCTAATGTGTTTACTAGTGTTATCGAACCTATCATTCAGTAGTCAAACGGGTCAAATATGATTTAATTCAATGAAGCTATCTTAGAGACCAGAGCCTAGATTTTCGAAGCTCTCTTAGTGCTAAGATAGTCGTAAGTCAATGGTAATGTATGGCACTTACGAAGTGTTTGATATCGTAGCGAATATTTTCTCATTACGTTAATAACAGTAACTTTGGATTAACACTCACTTATGGATGGAGTGATTTAAACAAGGTAGGTAGTAGTTACAGGATAGTTAATAGTAATGTCAAGTTATCTGAACCAATAAATAAATATGTAAAATGTAAACAAATGCATACACCTTCATCACTAAAAATATTTGTTTTGCATTGAAATCAAATCATTTTAAGTAGTATTGCATCTCACAGAAGTATTGTTGAAAGTACATATACAAGAATTGTCTTACATGCTAATAACTTAATATTTTCTTTTGGAGAGATACCCAGCAGACAAAATAACGTTGCGACAACGTTGTAATTTTGGCTGCGACAACGTTGTGACAACGTAAAAATGTCTATAAACCACCTGACAAATTTCAGACGTTGTGTTTGCTGGGTAGCAACTGTTCTATATAATTATTCTCTAAGACCAATTTTATTTCAAAACGTATGATTTTATATTTGTCTAAATTGGTATTTGCTCTGTACGAGAATAAAATTGCATCAATCAATTTTAATTATATGTATAACAAAGTATAGTCAATCTAATCCTTGTTTGAATTATGTTAAGACGATATTTACGTTTTATAATCCCCAGTATGGGTGTAAATAATTGACAGTTGAATAAGTATATATAATATTTTAAGAGATCAATATTTGCAGTCTTCATGAAGTGATTTTACCTCTTCTTTCAAAGGTTTTTGTTGGTCCATCATTAAAAATATCCCATGTTTTGAGCATTATATATATTAAAAGGAAAATGTACATTTGAGAAAATTTAACCGCTTTTGTTAAGTGGATAACGTCATATACCATGAGAAGAAATAATATTTATCCGATTTAACTCCAGCCAGATCGAAGATGAAAATTTATTATTCATTGAATTGTAATGCTTTACTGAAATAACGCTTTAATCTGGTGAATGATTTTTATATTAAATCTAAATCTACAATGCAATTTAAGAATAAAATGTGTAACAAAAACATTAGTGTAATAAAAAATCTGTCAAGCTTCATCAAAATCAATTTTGTCATCTACCGTAAATATATACATAACGGTTGTTCATGTAACGAATATCCTTCGTTGGGGTTATCTTTGTGTAATAAAACTCTATTGAGCATATGAAGACAGATCTAACCTCTATCGCGTGAGATAGAGACATTTTACGTTATGCATAGCAACATTTTTGTGTTCTGGTATATCAATAGCGAATCAAAAATAGAGACGTAAATTTGGCTGACACATCCATGCTAATTACTCTTATTAGGTGCCCCGGTATCATTCATAATTTAATTGTTAATAGAGTAATCACATCAACCATTTGTCTCTCTATCTTTTTGTGTTACTGTCATCTTAAGTGTACTAAGTAAAATCCGCTTGAGTCAATTATCAACGCCACAGAGGTACTATTATTATGTGGAAGAACCTGATTGGCAAATACTAGTTTTGCCGGTTGAAAATGTGACGTTTGGCATTTTAGGACTATTTTTCGTATAATTTTTATCTTATGAATTATCGATGTTGTCTCAACAATTGTTTTTGCATTCCGTTCTGTGTGTGTGTGAGATCATTAGGGCTTTAAACATATTTTTGACTGCACCGTCTTGTTGATTTTCAGTGTCTCTTTCAAATGGACATATTCCCAACACGAAGTTTTCGGAAGTTAATGAAGAAAACGCAAACCACATGACAAAATCAGCCAATCGATCAGCAAGTTTGACCAGTGTTGAAAGAGTTATTCAAGAATCAAACAAAGTAAATAGTGCAAGCCAGGAACATTTAAATGCAAATTGCAATACATTGGACACAAATAGTGCCAAAACGGAAGTCTCGCAGGCTCGAGGCCCGTTCTCGCGAACTGATAGCGAGAGTTCGTTGTCATGTGACCACGTGGAACAGGAAGTAGTAGTTCAGATCGAGGGTCCGCCCTCTCCAAAACAGAAAATGTCGACAACAGACGACACTGCTAACCTAATTGAAGGTAAACAAATTGCTTTCCCCAAAATATTCATGTCTTTGTCATAAATTTGCATGTTCGGTCTTCGAGTAACGCAATGTGATAGATATGAAAAATATGTTTACAGAAAGGATAAGAGCTATTCAAGTTGCGCTAAAGCAAAGCATCTTTGAGTGAATTTATGTCCCGAATCTATATTTATCAAACAGATGTTAAAATCCTGTCGATTCCATTCTCTAAGGTAGCTCAGGTCATAAAAGCCAACGCGCGCCTCTGTTTTAATTCGAACACTTCTCCAGCTAAATTGAAAAGCCTGATTTGATTTAGTCAAAGTTTGTGTTGCAATCAGCGTTTCAAAATGAATCATTCGCAAAACTTTTGCCAGTTCCTTGATATGACTATTGTGTCATGGCCGCGGACTCGGTGACATCAAGCAAGCTTTATTTCCAGAAGGGAAAGTTTTTCTTTGGCTTAAATAAGGCGGATAGTTTGCTTTGCAATTTTGCCGCGAGGGGATCTGCCGGAGACCAATAGGATTTTATGCTCTTGCCTACATTTTGGAGAAAAAATTGAAGAAGTTTTTTCCGTCTTTGTGAGGATCGTATTTACTAAAATGATACTGATCCAAAACCTATACATAAATTTTTTGTGCCAATTAATGCAATGTCAATATGCATATGTTTGTTTATCTGCAGCCCAACCAGAGAAAGCCTCGGAGGAATTCTCCTACAGCAATTCTATATTCGAGGATGAGATAGGTCACCATGACCTCCCAGTCTTACACGAGATTGATGGAGTTAAAACATACAGGAGTGCTGTGAGTATAGATATATCATTATTTTAATTGGGATTGTTCTTAACTTTAATGAAGAAAACACAATTCTCTAATGTTAAGTATTCAAATCTCAATATCTTATTGTTTTAAATTGTACTTACTTTATTTTATCAAGTTTTGGCTGGCATGTTTCTTTCAATTACTTTCCTTTGTAACATTGTTGTATTTGGTATTACTCTACCTGCAAAATTACAAATTATTATTTTCCGTTGTTGGATCCAACGACATTTGTATAAAACATAATGGCTAGCAGCAAATCGCCAATCAGTTTGTTCGGTGGTTGAGTAGATACGCTGTTCGGACACACAGTGCTGCCTGATCCCGAGGTTGTGGGTTCGACTTACGTAAGCAACGTCTTACGAAAAAAAATGTTACATTCACAGTGGACGTGATCCTAAACATAACAATTTTATAGATGGTTTATGCTCATATTAAGTGTGATGTCGTTGGCCGTCGTTTATGCAACAATGGACGACTCACGATATTACTTCTCTCCTGAAACTGTACAGATCATTTTCATTTCAGGATGGAATCCCGATGACGTCCTTGTAACCATGACAACACTATTGACAATTGGCTGGATGCATATCCATATTCAGATTTTATTTATAAGTCAAACTTGCTTTTCACTGGCATGCTTAACGAATGTGATTGAGCTGTTACAGCTTTTCATTGTTGTGAAATTGTACATTTGTAAAGATGTAATTTACTTGTAATATAGAATATGGTGACTTATATTGAATCTGTACAGTTTAAAGCCTCTGCTTACAGTGCAATGTTGTCTATAAAGATAAAACGTGTAACACCCAAAACACAGAAACTAATATTGCGAAAGTAATGATAAATTTTGTTTTATTGCAAATTGTGGAAACGTTTATCATTACAATACATTTTTTCAATTGAGTTACATATTTACCCGCGAGGCTCCTACAAAACCCGATTTCCTTCACTTGGTTTTCCTCCTCACGTTACCACCTGGTTAACATACCCATGAAGACACTTATCAATGCCCTCATCAAGCTACTGGCAATATTGCTTGATTTTAAGCCATTTCATTGGCTTTTGATTTATAGATCATTTGAGTGTAATCCTATGGTGACCACAGGAGCATCGCGGATGAATATACTTAACTGGAATAGGACGGAGTATTCTTGAGAAGAAATTGCTACCATCTGTGAAGTGCTAATTTGTTAGCGGGATTTATGAGTGTATATAATTGTATTCATATTGTAAATGAAATGTATATTGTACATAATAAGTAATATGTATATGCTTTTTAGTTTTAATGAAAATTCGTTGTGCACATTTGTACACATAATTGAATGATAAATTCATACAAGCAAGGGTCAGAGAGCAAATGCTGCAAAATAACAGAGTACTTTGAAATTGATGTTTATTATTTTTTAACCAAACAGTTTAATTTCTTATTACGCTGATGTCATGATAATACTATTTCAACGTATTTAAAATACAAATATTATTATACAAAAAGTTGCAACAGGCCACACTTTAAATTTCATTATTATGCAACATTTTTGTCGTCAATGATAAAGAATCAAACTTTACATAAATTGATTCATTCAGTTTCGCTTACAATTGTTCTTTACAAGTATACCTATGCTCAATTTTGTCTACTCAAAAGAATAGTATAAACTATTATTATTGCCTTTATTCTTCATGTTTTGAATATTTCTTTAAATAGCAAAAAACAAGCGGCTGAGAATCAAACAGTTCATGTCAAACACGGGAGATACTGGTTTAATAGGTTCTGTTTGAGGTAGAAATATGTAATTTGCGTAGATAATTGATATTTCAATCAGGAAAGGATAAAATTTAATATTATACTATTGATTCGCCCTATGAATAACAATACACCCTATAAAATTTTTAACACTTCATGCGATTCCTTGTCCGATTTTGAGATATTTTATGCCTAATAACGTTTTATTGCATGTTCGTCTTAAATACCTATTTCAATAAACTCTCATTTATATTTTCCATCAACGGCAAGCCATAACATTTTGCGCAAGAATTATTATAATGCCTATACGTACTAAATAATCAATTTCAAAGCAAGTCGATCAATTTCATAGCTCTTACATTCAATGACACGCCTTCGCATTCTGTGATCATAATGCATTTATTGACAATACACCAATTATATTGAATTGAAAAGGGATTCTATTAAATAATGGTCCATGATTGGGATAAAGCGTCCATTCATTCAATTATATGTATTTGACTTTTAATCTTAATGACAATGTTTTTTTCTATTATATGTCGGCTTGATCAATACAATTTATCATGTTATGTTATTATATAAAATGAAAGAAACAAAGAGTACATGTATATTGTTAGAGTAAAAAATGCCAAACGTCATCATAAATGTTTATTTATCGGGAAGTTTTCAGTATTGGTAATACTAAATATTTTTAGGTAAAATATAGTGTCAACAAAAATGTTAGAGATGGTCTTTTTAATCGGAAATGGAACATATAACGCGACTATCTAGCGCCAATGAGTTCAACGTTATTTTAGAAATTTATATTGAGCAGTCAAAAAGACAGTTATAGATAAGTATATTCACATTAATAGTATGTAAATGATTCGAAAGATTTTGGCGTCATTAATTAGCTCCATTTTCAGTGAAAAACAGGCTTATTTTCTTTATATTAAATTTCGTAATGAATACTCTAGTAAGGTGCGATAAGTTATACTTAATCCAGTTCATATATTTTAGAAAACATACTCTATGTCACTTTAACACGAAGACTGCTGCTGGTCGGTGTATGTTTTATTATTAAAACGTCAGAAACTCCAACTCAGAAAACCACATTTGCATAGGGCAACAAATATACACTACATAATTTTATCAATCTGCAAAGGATGGTATTGAAATTCAGAGTACTCGAAGATTTAAAATTAGTTACATTTTATCTTAAGCATATAGCTATAACCCTCGTCTTTGAAGATCCGCTTCATTAATTTCGTCCCATTTGTTATGCCATGTACAGGTACAGAGTGAATGAGCTGTGTGAAAATATATGATCATGTCTCCATAGAGAGAGAGAGAATAAACCAATAATGAAAAGAAGTGGATTTTGTTATTTTTTTTCACTTATGAAATGGTATCGTTATAAAGTATGTGGTTTTAAAATGTAGATCACCTTGTGATTGTATGGAGGTCTTGTGTGTGGTGTTACCAACATGTTAAAGTTATCTTTCTCTGATGGACCTGTCAAAATACACTTATTCCGACACATTCTAATAAAAGTCTGACGTTTTAGCTCTTTCTACCCTTCTGACCTGCTAAATCAGTGTATTTGTATCCGGGTATCTCCCATCATACCCTGATATCTATCAGAAGCAAATGTCTCGTATCGCTGACCGGTAGTTCTTTATGGCATATATGACAATTACTTTTTCAGCCAATGAAATGACGTTTTTTGAGAAGCCTTAATCAAATTATCTCGAAGCCATGCGTCCGTTCATAAAGGTCTAGTTGATTTGGTGGATGGTTGTCATTTTTGGCTCGTTATATAGATTTACACGCAAGGCGTATAAAAGTATTTAGGTATATGTCAGGGTATTACAGGAGATATGTGGATACTAATACGTTGATGAAGTAGGGATGTACTGCTGCCAAATGATGTCGATGTAAATGTCTTCTTTGTAAAACCCTTTACACATTTTAATTTGATTGTCAATCGCTTTGTTATATGGGTTGTCAACAGAATGTGAGACTCGAGGTAAATGATAAAATAGAGATAATTATGTTGTCGAAATATTGTAAATCTTGACTTAACTTTTGGAGGCACCATTGATAAAGAACTTCATAAAACATGCCGGAGCATGTTCTTATCCTGTTCAGTTATGGAGATTCTAGTCGAAGTCTAGTCTTTTTTTTAAAGAGTTATTTAACATGTAGGAAACATGAAGTTACAATGTTTAAAAATATATTATGTTATTTCACTTGAGACATGATGTAGTTATTCATTATATATGACTCTTGAATTTATTACCTTGCATTTTTGTTGGTGACTTTCCTTTTGACACTGATGATTATGTATGGTTTTACCTTATTTGTGGAAATTTAGTGATATGTTATAGAAATGCTTCCTCATGGACATAACGTTTACCTTAAAAAACACGAGCATTAGTAGCAGTAAGGAACAGCATAACATACACTGTGTTTGCGTTTTAGTGTCATTTTTTACAATTAGCTTTGCAGTGATGTGAAAGCGGTGTAGTTATTCAGTTAAGGCCATACATCGAAGTTGAGTTAAGTGCCTCTTATCTGCTCTGGCGAAGTCGGTGATCGGGAACAGTTTTTTTGTTTTTTTAACTGAGTATGACATAATATACTTACAGATCACATTGTCTTTACGTGGTTACCTTAGTGATTTAAATCACTACTATACAATACAAATGCTCAGATGTTTTTGTTTAAACTGATGTTCTGTCCGATGCCTGTCAGGAATTCTGAGATGGAAGTGTTGCCTTCTGTGTACTGAGTACACAGTGCTTTCAGTCTACGTTGGATGACTTCCATATTCTTCTTCCTTCTGGTCTTGGGCATAACACCATAGGCAGCCTCCTGTGTCATGGATTTGGTTAAGGCCTGATCTTTATGGAACCACTGTATGGTCTTCCAAACAGAAGGATGTTGATGGCCGACCGGGTTGTAGAACTTGTTGTTCCATCCCTCACAGGCGTTGTTTGTACGGGAGGCACCCTGCAGTGTGGCCTGATGCCCATCGGTTATGAAACTATTGTTTTCATATCTGACGTGCATGTACAAAAACACTCATTGAAATGTCTTGTATTCAGTGTTTAATATTCTAATCAGTTTTTGTTTCTTCGCATCGATGTTACTTACCGGGACGAAATTTTACTCATTAGAGCGATAAATATTTAAATGAAAACATCATGTGAGAAGAAAATAACCGATTGATACAATGACTGAACATTGTAAATTCAAAATTCATCATATATTACTAACTACACGAAAACGAAGTTGACCTATGTTTCATAATCCCCTTCCCTCTTTATCATCATATTTACATCAACATTAAACACCATTTCAGTTAGGCAAAACATATTCAAAGTATATAATCTTTTACTTTGGACCTTGAAAGTGGCCTAGTTTATCACATAGATATTGCAGGTCACGTTACGATAACTCGGGTAAGAGTAGAGCATATCCTTACAATGTCGGACACGAACTTGTCTCTTGTGCTGCACGGGAAAGGTGACCTCAGATTGGTAAGTTTTGTATTTGATGGTCGCGGAAAGCATTCCATATATAATTATTAAGGAGTTTGTTGAAGTATAAATGAATGCAGATGAAACTGTGTATGAATAAAGGAATCAACAGGGAAGTGTTAGGTTATTTTTAAATTTGTTAAATCATCCTGATGTAATCTTGCAATTTTTAATTTCTTATCCGTATTTGCATATATCATGCATCCATGTCAAATTTAAATGCACATGCAAAGCATATGGGAAAAGAAAAATTCATGAAATTTAATACTTATAAAATATAATCTCCAAAACATGTGTAGTGCAATTTCCTCCTGTAATATGATTGACAACTCTACAGCTGCATACCGAAAGTTTCTTCACTTACATCAAATATCACATCATTTGGGTTTCATTTGGACGTCCATAAAATAACTTCAACACTGACACAGGTACTCAAACTGTTCATGTGTGAAACAGCCATTATGTCAAATATTTTTGGATCGTCTTGTGTCTTGTGCAAAAAATTTACATTATGTATGGTGAAATGGGGTCAGATTTTCAAAATTCTGATTTTCTTAGATTTCGATTCAATATTTTTATAGACTCTCTGAGAAAAAACATCAGCACAATAACATTGATGTTGTGCAAAGGAACAAACATGTTTTGTGTTTGAAGCTGTTACCACATATAACGGATTTTGAAGAAAAAATTATTTTTTACGAAATTCTTACCCCTGGTCACTTCAATAACCTGCCAGAACTCTTAGTGTTAACTATTATGATAAGGGACTGTGAATCTTCACCTCTGTAATGGAAATTCATCAAAATTCGCTTCTTTAAAAATAGAAGGATATTCATATTGATATTTGCACTTGAAATAGAGCAGGGCCTTCTTTCACAAAGCCCTAAGGTGATCGTAAGTCCTTAAGGTAACCTTAGTGCAATGTTAAAGTATGGGAGTTAAGGTTAACCTTAGTTAAGGTTGCTTTGTGAAAGCAGGCCCTGGTATGTGAACAAACGTTTGGTATGCAGCTGTATTCTCACGCTCGAATTCTGCTCAAGCTTCTCATAACCAGTCTTTACAACAACGCAGGATTTATACTTTCTTTAGTCAATTCTATTAAAAGGAGCGCTGCTGGTGCAATTTCAGGTCTACAAATAATGTTAATCGAGTCAGTAGACCAGGACAAAGAGATCACATATTTTGTAAAAATCGAAACTCTTGTATTATCAAACGTCGAAACCATACGTACCTCTTGAGCTGGAGATTCAATGCGGATTCGTTAAACGATTCAATGGTAAGCACAATAGGGAGACTTCAGCATTTATTAAATTGCAAAATAACTCCTGTTTCCTTTCGCTGTTTAAAACTGACTCTAAAAGCATCATTAGCGAAAATAGTGAAAACCCCATTTACAATAATAATTGATTTCCTTTAAAAATATGCATTACATTTGCAGGAGGAACGTCCAATTCCTGAACCAGGCCGCCACGGTCAGTACTTCTTGAATAATATATTTACCCCATGAGGGTTATCGTGCTCCATCAGAATATTTCAATAAACATGACTTCTACAGTAAATCGATACCCTTCACTTCATTTGCCACATATCGTTGACGGCAATATGTTATATTAATACATACACATTGTGTGTACATTACACACACATGTATTACCTAACTATATATCGCTCTGCACGTACATGTACTTTTCTCAGCCATTAAAATGTCTCTATATGATGAAACTGGCGCTGAAAAGCCCTAACTCAATAGTCCCTTCATCCGATAATGAGGTGATTTGTAAATCCTCCGTTAGAGATGCTGAGAATGGTATCACTGGTATGCAAGAGCTTGATTTAGCACGATAAACAACACCCTATTCAAAACTACGTATACATGTAAGTAATTTCATTTCATAATTTCCTCCAAAAAAATATGATACTTTCAAATGTCAGTATAAGGATAGGTGTTTTATTGTTCATAATCATCTAAATTGATTAATGACCAGTTCATCTAGGCACAATTACCAAATACCTACTTCAATAGATATAAATATAAGTAAAATTTTCTTTCGTCTTTCTATTTTTCGGTATATTAAAGTCATAGTTTTATTTTTGCAAAGCAAATTGTAATGCATGCCGGACAAATAGTTAATCACTCACAGAAATCTTTCCCATGACGTTTGCAACAATTTTCAGAACTTTGCAGGCATTCTAGCCCTCGCTAATGAAGTTCAAACTACCCTACCCTACCCTACCCTACCCTACCCTACCCTACCCTACCCTACCCTACCCTAGGTCTTTGGCGAGCGTTTGTCCTTACCACGTCATTTTGCTAAGACCGTGACGAAGAACACATATAAATTTCCCAGCTGAATATCCAATGAAAATAGCTAATAGCTTACGATTTTTCAAATACAGAAATAACAAAAAGGTGGTAATCTCAATGAGGAATGCGTCTGTCATAAGTATCGGCGCTGCATTTACTAGATTTCCGGTGTTTCGTACTCGATATGGGATTGCACTTGATTCGGTACCTCATTGGTCTGAAACGGCATACGCAAATAAGCTGCTTCATCCAAAACTGTAAAACGGACATAAAAATGAAAATCTTTGCAAACGCAACAGGAAATATCTGTGTTAGTGATTAGATTTTGTTCGTGAAGAATAATTAGTTCAGTTTAGTTGCCTTACAAAAATGAGACTATGACTTTAATTGTAAAAATGTCAGGAGACATACTTGAATAAACAGTAATCTGATTGTTTCTGGAAAACAATTACTGCCTGCTTGTCATTTATTTCAAGTATTTTTGACTCGATTAAACCTCCATGATGATATCATGTAATATGTCTCACTATCATATCTGTAATATTTTTAAGGAAACACTTGTTATAATCACTTTAACGCAGGTATGTTTTTTTTATAAACACATCAGTTGTCGGGATGTAGCACAATCGCCAGGCACACACTTCGTAAGATTCAACAAGAAGACGAGACGTAGATTTTCATGGGTTTATTTCTTTTAAGTACTTTGACTAATCTGGCTGTCGATCTTTCTCGCCCGCTTCTCCTGGGCACCCTCACGACACCCAGCGTGTCTCCGCTCACATGGCTGGTCGTGGCTGTCACCAGCCAATGGCCGAGTCCCGACTGAGACTCAACATCTCAGTCCCGTGGTTGAGACTCAACTCTCTCCAGGACGATGGCTGAGAATTGAACTTTCCAGTTAAACCTGGGTCTTATATACCCAACAGACTCAGTTGTCAAAACATTGTCACTTGACAACAGCTTAATGATTATTACATACTTAGGGATTACTTGGAGATGGGATTAGCAGAGTATAACATAGGTATCATAACAACTATGTTACACGGGATCTATCGAGTGAAAAAAGGTGAACATTTCTCGAATCATCCATTCCCGCCAACTGTCATTTTACTAGCGTTTCTATCTAAAAGATACGCATTACGATGCATTATTGGTAAAGCTTATCATAAATCATTTGTTAATTTGTAGATATTCTATCCATACATATAGTTTATGTTAATAATCTTGTGAAATTAGTCTAATAGTGAATGTCATTTTTTGTCATTTTCCCTCAAAGCAATATGGCGGACCGTAGCCGATACATGTAGGTACATGTAAGCGTCTTTAAAGTATTAGTATTAATTATAACTTTTAACTAATATACATGTAAAATGTACGCAGAATTTCGAAATCCTACCATTTATATGGCCGTTTTTCATTTATCATAGAAAACATGAAAATAACACAATTTGGGAGTTTGGGAGATAAAGGTGCGAGTTGGTTAGGCGATTATATCCTAATTGAGGACATATGGTAAGTTGGCTCTTATTTAAGGGACATAAAACATACTCTGTGTCACTTTAAGAAAAACACTCCGTCAAGTGTTAGGTGATTGGCCCTTGTTGCTCTTGTTCTCAAGTTTATATCCCACTTTTGCTAATGTATCTATATACAAGTTTCAGCCACGTCGGGCCATTGGTTCTTCAGATGTCTAAAATACAAAACGTTCAGGCTACGTTTGAATGGACGGATGCTTGACAACATGACATGGCATGAGTCCACCAGGCCTTTCTTCCCTCAGAAAATAATGAATGGTTATAAGTAGTAACATCAGTATAAAATCCTCAGAATAAAATTTCTCTTTCCCTCTCTTCCTAAAAACGACTCTACTGTCCAGATAATTACCAATTTTCAGTAGATCTATTGTATAAAGAACATGCTTTACCCAGAGGTTCAAGTTAAAGTCCATGCTGTTGGTATCTGCGGATCGGATGTATCCTACTGGCAGAAGGGCTGTGTGGGGAGCAATGTGGTTCGTGCTCCCATGGTGATGGGGCATGAGCCCAGCGGAATCGTGTCCAAGTTGGGCGAGGGAGTTACGACACTCAAAGTAGGTGAGTATTCAAAATTCACCAAGTGTTTACTACACATTCTTTGTAGATCTACTGAAAGCTTAGACTTCTAGAGAGAAATCTCTGTCATTGAAGTGTTCCGTTACCAAATTTATACTGAACCGTTCATATGGACAGATGGTTGTCTGAATTGTTTGAAAAACAGAGTGAACAAGTAAGGTATTTGAGATCAAACTATCTGCAATAATTACTTCTTTTACGGGACCTCGAGGTCTCGGTAGGTGAGTATTACACAATGAATGAATGATTGATGAGTGAACATAAGGTACATGGTGGATTGCTGCTGTTGACTCGTAATGAAAAAAAAACAAATTCGTACTACTGCAGATAGTTGGGTTTAAGATGCTTGTAAAATATGTTCAATTGAATCAATTCAATTCTAGAGTTCCCATAGAAGCCCTTAAATTGCCATGACCTTTACTATAACAGGAGACCGAGTGGCGCTAGAGCCGGGTGTTCCATGTCGGGTGTGCAGGTTTTGTAAGGGAGGACGCTACAATCTGTGTCCAGACATCAAGTATTGCGCGACTCCACCTGACCACGGCACGCTCACCCGATATTTCGTCCACCCTCACGACTTCTGCTTCAAGTAAGTGGACGGGAATAACTACGCAGTTCGTACCGCTACCTATACTTTATGTATTTATCATATCAGAAACACCTTCTTATAACATCTAGTTTCAGACAAGAAGACCATTCACTGCGTTCATTATCTCGATGTTTTAGACAAACTATTCCATGTTACTGCCTTCAGTAAAACCATGGTTCAGATAACTTTATCATGTTGTTGTTTCCAGTAACACCAAGTTTCAGACAGCAATAACAGGTTCCTACTTTCAGTAAGACCATGTTTCAGACAACTATACCATGTTTTTGCACACACTGACACATTGTTTTATACTAAAAGTCCATGTTCTTCCATCAAAAACACCTTCTTGCAGAGTACTAGACCATGTTCCTGTCTCACTTAACTATTTTTTTAGACTACCAGACCACGTGAATCTGGAAGAAGGAGCCATGTTGCAGCCACTTGCTATAGGTGTACACGCGTGTCAGAGGGCTGGAGTTCAACTGGGGGACAGAGTTCTCATCTGTGGAGCTGGTAGGAGATCTGTAGTAGTAGAAAGTTGTATTTAAAAGTTGTGGAAGTATAGTCGTTGTAGCAGTATCAGTATCAGTAGTAGAACAAGTATGGTAGTATTGCATGTAGAAGGATTATTGGTAGCGAAAGTACTTAGTCTTGTAGAAAAATATGGTAAAGGTATAAACAGTAACTGAACTATTATAGTGGGATTACTAATAGTGGGATTTGTTGTAGTATATGTAGTAGGTGTAGTTGCAATAACTGTAGATGTTGTTAGGTGTAGTTGTAGCAGTAGCAATCTGAATGAATGGATGAAACATTATGTTTCAGGTCCTATCGGGGTCATGTGTATGCTGACAGCTCGTACACGAGGAGCCTCGAAGATAATTCTTACAGGTAAATGCTACTACTAGATGCACATGTGCCCCGCATCTTTTTAAAGTAAAGGGGTCAATTAACTTGTTAGACTGATTACCTTGCTCCAGTAGTTTCGACCAATAAAATAAATAGTAACTGACATCTTGCGATAAAAAAAATCTAGACCTTTACGTCTCTGTATGGACGTCTTCAGTTTGAAACAAAAAATATGAAGTATGATTCTAATCTACTGGACCAATAATCTCTCTTATCCATTATGTTGTGTTCGAATACCTGAGAGAGTGAAAGAGAGAAGAAAGAAACTTATTTTCATCTTCACATTAGATGTCGACAGCAGCAGGTTAGAAGCCGCCAAACGACTGGGGGCAGACGACGTTGTTCTAGCAGGCGACCCACAACAAACAGCATGCCAAGTCGAGGCTTTGCTAGGCGGACAAGCAGACGTCAGCTTGGACTGTAGTGGGGTGTCCTCTGGTGTCAGTACTGCTATCTATGTAAGGATGGTGATTCCATATTGTACAATCTTCTTTATAACCTCAAACACGGAAAGGAACAGTATTCATACTTTGACATACCCACATGAAATAGAGTCGACAGCACAACGAATAATTTCTCAAGGTTGATTAATTCTATGAACAAATCATAGTGTCAATGCATTATACGTAATGTTTGTTAAACGAATAATTTGCATAAGTACCTCATAACTCAACTCTTTTGAAATAACGTAAAACGTAGTAGCCTGGGCCTTTCAATGCTCTCGAAGTGCTAAGATAGCCGTAGGTCAATGTTATTGGTTGGTACTTACGACTATCTTACGACATGCTTCGAGAATCTAGGCACAGTTAACTTCGTTGTCCATTGTTTGTGCTTTAATCGTGTGACCAAGTGTGATAAAACATCACAACCGTCGTTAGAATAATTTTTCAAGTGTACCTGACAACGCATAGTGTGGGTTGCGTTTTTAAATTCCAAAAATAACTTGTCCCACAAATATCACATCATTCTCGTGTAGTCAACTGGGCCGGGAGGAAGGGTTGTGCTGGTCGGAATGGGCGCTGCAGAGATGCAACTTCCGGTGTTTGCTGCATCCTCAAGGGAGGTGGATCTCATCGGTATGCTGAGGTTTGTCCATGAGTGAGTACATCCGTCTGTCCTTAGGCCAAAATATAAAATGATGATGGTAAATCCAAACACAAAAATTAAGTGAATGAATAATGAATCTTATGTAAAAGAAAAGAAGAATGGCAAAGACTCACGCGAAATGATTTCAATGAATAAATGTGAAGTCTCACTACATTGTTGTTCTTGTTAACTATTTAAGGAGTATGGGGAAATTCACCCCAGTGTCTTCTAAATCAAACAAATCAAACAAGGTCAAAAAGTAATTGATACCCGCGACTTGCCGATGTATCTTCACTATATCTATGAGCAGAACACAATTTCTGGTGGTATTTTTTTAATACAGGTTGTGAGGATGAATACTGTACTAAACAAGATGTACAAATACAAAATTATTCACAACCCTGTGTGTAATACAGTTAGTTTTCTGCTGTGAGTTGTACTGTTCTTGTTGTCCAGCTACCAGAAGTCTTTGAATATGAACATGAATATGAAAGGTACTTGAATACTTGAAACAAGTTGTAAACTTCATGTTACTGCATCAGAAGTGGTAAACGTCATGTTTCTATATCAGAAGTGGTAAACTTCATGTTCCTATATCAGGAGTGGTAAACTTCATGTTTCTATATCAGTAGTGGTAAACAACATGTAAGTGTCAGCTTAAGGTGTTCTTGGTGCCCAGCTACCCGACGGCTCTGTCCATGGTTTCCAGTAGCCAGGTCAACACGAAGCAACACTGTGTTCTCTAATGCCAATGCTGTGCTACATTATGTTTAAGTCATAAGTATATATAGTGTTGTGTTGTTCTTGATTTCCAGCTGCACGACGGTCAAGTGACCAAATTTACAAGTGTCCCAATAATCTTAGTTGTTCTTGTTCCTCAGCTACCCAACGGCTCTGTCCATGGTGTCCAGTGGCCAAGTCAACCTGAAGCAACTCATCACCCACAGATTCAAACTCGAACAGTCAATGGAGGCATTTCAGGCTGCTCTCAAAAAGGAAGGAGTTAAAATCATCATCAACTGTCAAAAAGAATAAGAATTTTTAAGCACATGAGCATTGCTGTTATTAGAGTGAATATGAGCGCTATAAAAATGAGCACAATTATCAATATCGTTTTTATCATTTTATTTGTCTATCAAAATAGCGAATATTAACGAGTAAAAGTGTCATTATCTGTAAGAAAGAGTTAGAGACATGGAATAAAGATACGAGGAGTGATTGATAAGTAGTGGATCTAGACGTGAAAACAATGCATCAATAGGGTACCACGTTAAGCATGTGCACTATCGTGCCCTTCGGTCTCTGTCACCAACGTTCAATGTATTTTGAAAGTGTTTGGTTGTGAGAGGCCTTTTCAGTCAAGTCGTGTCTGTTGTATCAGAAAACGGACCTTATTGATTCAAAAGCTGTCATTTGGTATCTGCATAAAGAAGGTCTAACTCCGAAAGTCCTTCATAATTAAACGGTGGAGACATAAGTATAATCAAAAGGTGGTCAGCTACCTTTCAGCGCGTCCGAGGCAACATTCAAGACAAAACACGTCGAACAATAACGTTGGAATCGCCAGAAGTGGTACTAAAATGACTGAACCTTTTATGGTGGAAGTACTTTGCATTCACCAGAAGCGAGTTCATTTTAGTATCACCAAAACACTGGAAATCACAACGGTTTCAGCACAATGGGTTCCAAAACTTTTGACACCTGATCAAAAACGTTTATGACAAATTCAAATGAGAATCTACCATGACTTGAAACCGGTCCATACAGTTTCCTAAACGAATTATACTGATTATACTGATGATAGATAATACTTGGGTCCATCTCACTCTGAGACAAAGGAACTGTCGAACAGTTCAAGCACGTGATGTCACAGACCCCAAAGAAAAACTGATTTGTTAGCAGGAAAGATGATGGCCTCAGTATTCTGCGATTCGAAGGGTGTTCTCATATTAGGTTGTAGCCTAAGGGTCAAACAAAATACGGCACATACTCTGTCCCACCCATAAGGTTATTAAGGAAGGAAATTAAGACGAAGACACTAGGGAGACTTACCAAAGGTGTGAAATGTATTAAAGAAAAAATGCACTAGACATGAATTCCTTCCTGTTGCACACTACTTATCAACGACCTCTGTTAAACAACGATAAACTGTCAGAGTTACTGTAAGGGTTGTGAAAGTTAGAGTTTATTAATTTGATGGTAATTTCTTTTTGTGAAAAGGAAACAACAACAGGAAAAAGATACATATGCAAATTCTGATGATAAAATATCATAGATCAAAGAAAGAATTAATTAATAGTTACTATGTCGGGTCCATCCGATTGCGCTCAACTTTGTTATAGTTGAATTTCAGAGGGCCGATACCTACTGCAGTTTGATATCATAACAGCAGTTTACAAAAACCAACGTATTCAAATTCACTTGTGGTAGTAACGGCTGAAATCAAACAAAAACGATCTATCAAGACTATTATCATTTAAATTATAAAAACAATAATCGAGTACAAGTGTTCTTCATTATTTGTACCTTTGGACGCATTATTCCCAATTTATTTAAGTCACGTTTGCCTCTTCAAGCGGCAGATTATAAAGATTATGATACCTGTTATTTGCTATAGCAATACTAGATAGTGGTGCACGAGATATACATATATGATGTACAATGTATCTATCTTATCTACATTATACCTTACAACATGATATACTTACATACTTGGTTTAGTATTTGAGAGAGCAATTTTGAGGTGTCTTATGCTGGTAGCAGTAATTACGTATATTGAACTAGATTGGAGTTTGTGTCTGAAAAGTCTTCGCTTCAAAAACATTGTTCCAAACGCGCCTTGGTAAGAAAATCATATTTATACTTCTGACTGTACAACGTCCAGCTGTAATGTGGACGAGGGGCTCAATGAGCCAAAGTCATTGAGTCTTATGTTATGTTCTGTTCTGTTCTATATCTAGTCCTCGTGTTTATATCCCGAAACAAAGTAAGAATCAAACAACAACCAAACAATTTTTGTCTCAATTTCGATCTTAACGTGAGTGAGTATATTTTTTAACGCTGCTTTGGCAATTCTCAGTCATTAGCGGCGTGTCGATCTTAAAGAGGCAAAGACTATTTTAAAATTCTTCAAAGGCATTTAGAAGTTGGTGTAGGTAGTATAATTGTCTAGAAAGACTATTTTGTTTGGGTCAAATATGTCAAACTTCATAAATTGTGTTATTTCATCGACAAGTAGTGGTTGATTCTGAAAAATAACATCTCGGAGCTTAACGTTTGGCAAAGTGACAATGAACAGAAAAAAGGTTAAGCTTTATGATGGAAAAACGGACAATGGCGCGCCAGTGACACAAACGCAATTTAGAAAACTTAATTATAGCAGCCACAACTAGAAATATAAATTGGTGTTGCTTACAAGGTTACTTATCTAATAAACATGTAAATGGGACGCTGAATTTCGATTTCGTCAAAAGAACACTATTTTAACAGATTAGAGTGACGTCTTAACGATGAACTAAATACCGATATGTCGTTCTGCAAGGGAATTGAAGCAAAATATCTCAAACCAAACGGTTTTATCAACCGGGCACTGCTAATTTTGCATGAGGCAAGTCATGTCATTGATTGGTTATACATGTATACGAGACATTTTGTGTGGTAGATAAAAATACATACAGGAGCCACGTGGTAACAATGAATCTAATGTAGCAGGATGACCTAGACAGTTATATAACAGTTTTACGTGAACCGTTTGTAAACGATGATATTTTTAAATCCTTTCTTATCACTTAAAGTTTGGCAACTTTGGAGAGGCTTTATTTCCTAGTAATTTTGAACATTAGAGAAATTGCGACCAGATGAATCAACTTATTATATTGGTATTTAACTTCACACATATGGCCCCTTTAGGAAATGCATCGATTTAAAAGAAGTCAATCGAAGTTTGACAGAAACGTAATAAGACTGCGTTTCCTTGCGCCATCTTTTCGCTCCGTTCAAACAATTTTCGATTTATAGTCCATGTTTCTTCTTTTATTGTGGTTCCAATATAATTAGTGTTGAAATATCACAACTTAACAAATTACCAAATCGCTTCAGAGAAAGATTATAATTGGTTCATTAACCAATAGCAATATGGGTATTTCGAAGTAACCGTTTTTAATTTTAGATTGAGAAACAGGTTGCAATGACAAATAAAGTTAAACATCAAGGGATTACCTCTAGTCGAACCTGCATGCAAGTGCGAGTTTACATACATGTAGGTAATATACTAACCTCTGATTTAGTGGTACAAATGAAAGTTGACATATGTCACCACTACGTCGCCTGGCTATAGAATATTTAACAATTATATAACTCAGTGGTTCTCATCTCAAGATTTACCAGTCTATATCAACAGGTAAGGGGGAAAAGCGTTATCCTGCTATTGATAAACCGACATTTCGACGCCTTGGTCTGCAAAATATATCTATACTTTTCGAGGTACGTTTCGCTTTTCGAGCGACATCGGGGGAGGGTAACATTTGCCAATCACAACGTTTATATTCAACTATATTCAAAATCAGTATGTATCCAAAACTCCATTTACACATGAATTATTCAATTCAATTTCAGTAAAGATTGATCCAATCTAGGTATTTAAATTGTCGATTACTAAGAGCAGTAGAGTCATATTCTTCAAGTAACAGCTGTTGGCGTTATTCTACACTCAAACATTCAATGAATAAAGGTCAATAAGAGATTAGACAAGTGTCATAAGAAATAACTTTAATTAAATCGAAAATTGAGTAAAGTTTTAAGTTGTTGTGTACGCAGACCTTTTTAACCTCTGATTTCTGGAAGTTGATTTTGTGAACATCACCATTAAAAGAAAGCATTTTTGTGTTCCTGTAATCCTGATCCAAAAATGATTAATATAACTGATGTCTGAAATCGACATGCAAGTATGTTTGTCTTTAATACCCGGCTAAATGAAAAGTGTTGATTTCTTTTTCAATAGATCTAAAATACTGATTCTACAATGTCAGTAAAAAAAACAATGAATGTTTTAAAAGTAGTTCAAATCGGGCAACTGCATGATATATTTTCGAAATGACTCGTCCCATGCGTGTGTGCTAGTTATAAAACCTATAAAACACTACCCCAAAAAAAATTATTTTCTTTGTGGGTGATATGTTTCTTTCCACTAACTAGTCGGTGAGCAATAATATGTCAAGAATATATTCGAAACCTTTTACCTCTGATCTGAACCAATCAATTTCAAATTTTAAATTTTCGGCAACAGTTAATTTTTCACATTATATTAACGTGATTGATAACGTTTGGTATAGGCCTAGGGGCTTCAGCACAACCTATTAAGCTCAAAAACGCAATTCGTATTGTATGCTATCAAGGTATATATCATACAGACTACAAACATCTTTTCAAAAGCAGAACAAAAAAGTCATTAACTGAATGTAAAAATCGAAAGCATTGATTTCATATCATTTCAATTCAAACTTCAAAATTCAAATGAGATTATATGAGGGACTACTGTATACGTGTCCTTTGCCATGAACCTAATTAGTGTAACAGTTTGACGTGGGAAATCATTTAACTAGGCGATTGTTGAATAATCTTATTTGATAATTGTGATACTTCAGTCTGTTACCAAACGCCACGAATTACAGACATACATTGTAAACAATAGCAGGTAAGATGCGTTATGTTCACTTACGTATTATGGTTTTGTTAAATTAAACCTACTTCCAATTCAATTTTTAAACATAAGACACAATTGATTTACTCAATTAGTTTTCTAATAATTGCTTTTTCAAATAATTCCTTTGAGAAATGTAAGTGCATTTAGATTATTACGTTTTAATAAATACATAGTTTCAGATTTCACGAATATCCTTGTAAAAATTCAATAAAAAGATACAGTTCAACGATACATTTCCTTTTGCATAAGGAATATGATAGTAGTCGAATTTCCAAAACGATTATATTCATATTGAACGTCTTTATGATTTAAATTTTTTCATCAATGATCTATGGTTCATATAAAGTTTTTCTAAAGAAACCATTGATTTTCAGATTGAACGATGTTCCTGTGCGTGAATCTGCTGCTTATTCTCCTTCAGATCTATAGCGTGGTCTGCGCCCAGACTATCGGTCTTCATATGCCGGGAGTCCAGCCTACTGGTGTACGTTACCACTACTTCCATCTTGTATACTTATGTGTCAGTATTCATTCAGAGATTTAAAGGGGTAGTAGTACTGGGTTTTTTAAAACTTACATCTTCAAATTTCGTCAAATAAATATCTGTCTATGTCAAATGCATTATCTTGGTCAAGCATCTAATTACTCAATTTGAGTATGCGTAGTTAGATGAAAGTATCAAGTATCAAGCGAAAACTGCTGTCGGCCATTTGAGTGTAAACACCTTTAAGTATATAAGGTAGGAAAATTAATTCGCGTAGCCTAACTGATCGTGTTACACTCATTTTAGAACCTCTTGTTTATGAAAGATTGTCTTGCAAATGGAAACATTTACTTTCGTTTTCATTAGATCCCATTGTTTACCTATAAGAACGTGTTACTGTCCCTTTAAAACCTAAAGACATTTCATGGAAGATGCGAACACGTGCTTGCTGATGTGCAGCAATGTTATACCAGGGTTTGTTGCTAACCAGCATGTTTGGTATATCTTTCATACTGTTTTTACTCTTAAAAATATTGAATAAGCTAAATTTAAGTGTTTTATGGTGTATTATGGGTTTTTTTTCTTATCAGCATGTTTAATTTGTAACTTGCCTCATTTATTTTGCAATGGAAATCTTGGTTTCTGTATCACTGTTCATTCTTAATTCAAACCTTTTTTGGAATTCTTGTAAACGATGTGACAGTGTGACCATATGATCTTAATTATGAAAACTATCTCTTAACCATCAGGTGTAAAAAAATTACGTTGCAAGAACATTGGTTTTATACATATATCAGTTTAAAATGTTTCGTACCGAATATAGTAATACTCAAATTACTATGGTTTTTGTGTGAAAAAAGCCTAACGTCTAAAATTCTTATTCAAATTGTTAAATAATCTTACTAATTATATCCATGTTCACGAACTGTTTTAGGATGATGCTCATCTTTGCTATACATTGGAACTCAACGGGGAATCGGAAGTGTATATCAGTGAGTAACATTGTTTTTCAAAGGTAAGATGTTCTTATTCTTAATGAAATGCAACAATTATAAACAACAAACTGATTGTTATAACGAAGTTTATTATTTTGCTGAAAAGCAATGACCCTAAACAGCAAACTGATTGTTAAAACGAAGTTTCTTATCATTGCTGAAATGTAACAATCCTAAACAGCAAACTGAATGTAATAATGAAGTTCGTCTCCATGTACAAACGTATTTTACTTTCACAAGTCATGGTTTTCGTGTTATGACTAAAAACATAGCTTCATGGTTGTAATTTCCCAGTCTACATCTCATTGTTGTATAAAGAAACTCATATATTCAAATAACTGATTGTATGGTCATTGACGACGACTAATAAATATCCTTTTCAATGGGACCTATAGAAACCCATGCACTTAGGATAAAAAAAACGCTTTTATAAATGTTGGATAAAGTAAAGCCGTTGTGATGAGAATGCTGTTAACAGAAACATGATGTATCGAGATCGACCTGTAGTAAGTTTTACTGGTGTAGGGAGAATGATCTTAAATTAACAATGATACAACGCCAATTTAAATAGTTTATTATATTTCTCAGACGGTATTCACACGAGTGCAGATACGAATATTATTCATCATATGGTTGTATCAGCGTGCGAGCAGCCAGGGTCAATGGAATCGGTGTGGTAAGTCGTCATATCGTAACAAATATCAGACATCCGGCATAAATGCCACGTAAAAATTCTCTTACATATTTGCTACTTTTTTCCGCACAGATTTGTAAAAAATATTCGCTCCTTTGTAAATTTATTATTCTTTATTATGAATGTTGCATACGTCCCCGACTTGATATATATATATATGTGTGTGTGTGTGTGTGTGTGTGTGGGTGGGTGGGTGTGCGTGTGTGGGTGCGTGTGTGTGTGTGGGTGTGTGGGTGTGTGTCAACAAAAATCCACGACCATCAAAGTTTATCTTCCTCCTACGCATTAATTATATTCTGAATGAAACACTTTTTTGCCAATGGTTTCACCAATCTCATTTTATGAGATTTTAATAACTCCGCATTACGTGTCATTTTGATAATATCTCAAAAGGTTTGATGACACAGCCAGCCTGGTTAATTTTGTGACATCATTATATCAACTAAAAATCAACTTCACCTCTCATACTTCGGTCAAAACCTACCCTCTCTTGCTCATACATTGCTGATCTTCACAGTTCAGGAAAAGAGACACTTATGATAATTTCAATAAAAATTTCAGTTTATTTTCCTCAAGACTTATTTGAGGAGCTTTTAGAGTTAGAAAGATGATTGACTACGAGTTATATGGACTTACCGCTTTGTTCTTTATTGGAAGAGTGTAACATCTCGGTATACTAGATACTAATAGCGTTATCAATCAAATGCAGACAATGCCACCCCGATTCATGTTCTTCAGGATGAATACAGAATACAGCTGAGAATGAAAAAATATTTCAATTCGTTTAGAGAAAGGAGATTTACCTTCAGCCAACGGCCAATCTTAACAGCCTTTGAGAGATTCTTTGTAGTGTAATTAAGACTTCTTTTTAATGATATCGTGGTTTGACTGTCTTTAAAAGGACGTGCGGCAACTGGGGGTCGCCATCTAGATACCCAGAGGCCAGACTCTGTCGAGGGCGGCACGATGTTCTTTATATGTGGACGTGGAATGCAACCTCCTTCTCATTGCCTACAGGTACAGTTCCTAACCATGAAACGTTTGGCAATACACTGAAGAGACCGGGTGAACATTTCTTTGAATTTTAAATACTTTAAAAAATTTAATCTCTCATGATATCAGTTCCTTTAAATGCTGTACAGCTGCATACCGAAAGTTTGTTCACTTACCACTGAATCGTAGTGCAATTATCATGTAATTTGGGTTTCGTTTCAACGTCAATAGAATAACTTCAGAAAAACTGACAATGGATCACCCACTTTCCATGTGTGAAATAGCCATTCTTGAACTCATGTTGGCATTGTCTGGTCACTCGTGCAAAAATTCGAATTTTGGCATATTGAAATAGACAGAAGGGGTCACATTTTCGAAATTTCGATTTCGTTAAATGTCGAATCAAATTTTCCATATGGACTCTCTGAAATTAAAACCAACATAATCACATTGACTTTGTGCTAAGGAACAGACGTGACTACAATTTTAAGAAGTTGATAACTTATAAAGGATTTTATGGAGAAAAATAAAAGTTAGTGTTTTTCGGAATTTTGACCCCTGGTCACTTGAATGACCTGCCAAAACGGCTGCGGGTTATTGTGGGGTACAATAAACCTTTACCTTAAAGAAGAATGTATCTGCATATGTGTAATGAAAATTCAATATCATACGTTTCTTTTTCGCAACGCTAAGATACCTCAAAGGCATCTCAAATTACATGATATTTACACTAATATTTTCAGGTATGTGAACAAACTTTTGGCACGCAGCTGTAAGGTTTAGCTGTTATATCTCATAATATGTTCACCTTTCGAAATTGCACATATCTATTTTCGAATGAGTACTTGGGAAGATGTATTAACAGTGAAATGATGGCATTACTCTATCAAAATTATTTTATTGGTTGAAGGTTCACACACAAATAACGAAATGATAAAAGTGTTTTAGGAGACAAAGAAATGAATAAATGCACGAATCTGTGAATTTGGGATTTCAAATGTGCTTTGTTGTGATTTGACTTAACTAAATCTTCTAGAAAATATATGTCAACGTTGATGTATTTTACCTTTTATTCTCTTCTGACTCAAGACATTGCGTTTGCTGTTGGTGGAAAGACCATATTCAAGTACCTTGTTCTGCAGATTCACTACAAGAACGTCAGCTCCTTCAATCCGCCATGTGAGTCTCACTTTGCTTTCCTTCATCTAGGACGTGCATTCAGTCATGCATTCTCTAGTTTACCTCATCTAGGACAAACACGTATACTTTATCTATAGGCATAGTGTCATTCTTTATCCATTTTTTACATTTGTTATCCTTCCTTAAAAGGAAAGGAAAGTAACATATGCATATCATCTTTATTTATCCAGTTTTTTATAACATTCTTTCCTATTCCCTTAGAGGTAATATTAACAAGTACTTTATCCTTGTAATATATATATATATATATATATATATATATATATATATATATATATTATATCATATCGTATACCAATAACTCTCTTTTATCCTTTCATGAAAGTAACATAAAAGTGATGTCCATGTTATAAGTCTTATCTTAGTGTAATTGACACTTCCGTGGAGGAACAGATCCGTGTACTTAACGCACGTTACCATTCCTTATCTTTATCTGTATATATTATTTAACCTTTTACTGAAAGTAATAGACATAGATTATAAGTGAAACGCTTTGATTGAAACCAAAAATTTGCAGTATAGTTTCTTGTTTTCGAGTCTGTTCGTCATATTCAGCTATCCGAACACTATTTTTGTCAAAGACCTTTGCAATTTCAGTTTTATTTCATTTACTTACCTCTAGCAAATAACATAAAAACTGATAAAAATTCATTTCTTTGTGTTCAAGCATATAATTCTGCGTACGAGAATGCGGTATGAATGGTAAATATGCCACTTTATCATGTAATTGACATGATATTTTTAGAATTTGCCAGTGATACCCTGTGGGTTAAATCTCTTACAAGTAACCTCGGCTCCATCATTCAATTTCAGTAAATTTAACCGACCACACTGGAGTCACGCTTGTGACAAAGACTGAACAGTAAGAACTATTAGATTTATTGTCTCCTTATTCTATTAGTAATTGTAGTCATTAATATCTTTAATATGACATTCCTCCTAGTATTTTCCTGTTCTTGAATATTATCTGTAATTTGACGTACCTCCTAATATCTTCCTGGTCTTGATTGTTATCAATAATTTGACATACCTCCTAGAATCTTTCTGTACTTGAATATCGTCTATAATTTTACATATCTTCCTGTTCTTGAATGCATTGAATTCAACAAAAATGTCTTCAAGTGGTGTTGTTATGATTGATAAGCATTAATTTTACAAAGGCCAACTTCCATTATTTATGCATGTGTTTGGTGATATGCATGCCTCCAAGTACTTACTTCAAGGAAAGCATTGACTGTCATTTTATATAAACGTTTTTGGCGTTTCTTGACTATTAAAAACATATATTTAAAAAATTACTTAGTTTATCATCTATACATGAACAGTAATGTACATTACTTCATCTTTTCAGACCTCGATTCAGAGCCAGTTTTCTCTACCTTACATCAACCGTGTACCTTAAACCGCACTCTACAAGTAAGAAGATTTCAGGAATTTCTAGCCAGGAGAGTTAAAGCTTGCTATCACTTCACTATCTTGATAAACTTGTGATATCCGCCAAGGTTTATCATAAACATAAAGACAATTATTTTCGATACGTTTTAACTTGTAAATACTTTGTTCCACTTTACCCCTGTGTTTTCTTTTTAACTATTTAGTGAGAGAGTAATTTGTTTTTAAATTTCAGCTTATATTGAAGGTGCGACGGTGTATGATCAAGACATCATCATCACACCCTTCCTCTACAGGGTCCATACTCATCATCAAGGTTCGTGAATTACTTTTGTTTCGCATTTTAGCATTGCTTTTTTGTTGTTCTGGTGCTCATCTTGGAACTCTCCGACTTTTACCCAATAGGACGTGTCGTGTCTGCCTATAGAGTACGCGATGGACAGTGGACAGAGATTGGCCGGAGAGACCCACAACTTCCACAGGTAGGGGGAAATACATTTGAACATTGGTCTTGCCTAGTGTAAACGGTATCCTGTTGAGTGTTGCGGCGGAGGGGGGTTGGGGTTATCATGGGGTCCGAACACTCTCCCCTCCCACTTTTGGAATATATATTTTGAAATTGATCGAAATATGGATGACCCTCGATGATCCCCCCCCTCCCCCGTCCCCACCTCTTCAAAATAGTAGTTTATTGCAATCGGCTGACGTAGACAATAATCACGTGATATTGTTGATTCATTTCAGCTTTTTGTGAACACTACGACGCATCTGACAATAAAGAAGGGAGATATACTCGTGAGTGAACTAGTAACTGGTGACATCCTAACTGAATATGTAAATACTTGTTAAAAGAAAAATAAATTGTTATCACTACAAATATCAACGAAATGTTTTTTGTTTTTTTTAATTTAACCTTCTCATCGAATCATTGCAATAGTTGACTTAATTTTTCAGGCCTTCCGTTGCACGATGGAGAATGAGCATGACCATGTTGTGAAATATGGGTGAGGTTTTTCATAAAATAATGATTTATGTAACTTAAATGCCTGATCCATGCCCTTATAAGTAATTTTCAACTACAAACAACACCATGTTCTCGATACTTTATATCTACCACTACAATTGAATACTTATGAGATGATTTAAGATTTTAACGGACAAATCCAGCTTTTTTTGCTTATTTAAATTGTGTGGTTGTAGATATTTTAAAGGAATAAGTTAACTGTGTAATTTGACACGCAATGTTAAAATGAGTTATTCAAACCCAATTAAAATGACTCATTCATGCCGTTTTAGACAACAAACCTTAAGGCAAAAAATAAAAGTTTAATAAGTTACACAGAGCTTTCTTTGTTAAAGATGATTGTGACTCTTAAAATATGGGTAACAGACGCTTTTTGGCTCTTTGCAATGTGTTTGAATGTCATGATTAATGAATATCGCTTTCTTACATGTATTTTAGTCCCAAAAACTCCGACGAGATGTGTTCGTTTTTCATGATGTACTATGCGGAAGGAGATGAACTCCTCAAGACGAATAGGTATCCGTCCACAAAGGTCGACTGGACCTGGAAAGATTTCAATGGCGACGACCTTGCCCTTCATAACATGCCCGAAACCGTTAGCATAGTCCCTGGAACGACAATGCCAATACTGGAAACCCCGAGGAGATAACTTTTGTTTTGTGAGAAAATATATTACATTGAACAAAAGAATTGCGTTCTTTCAGTTCTTCATGGATGGCAATGATGCATTTAAGTTTAAGATTTTTGCTTTTACAAGCAACGGTCAACTAATGTTATGTTTAAAAATATAAAACATGATTTGGTTATTCAAAGTAAACTCAATTTGTGTCATATTTCTCATGATGTATTTAATTCCTTTGATACGCATTGTTTATAAAGGAGCTCGAGGTTCCATTGTATTCAAGGTGTTTATGACAAAGTTCAGTAATACAATAAAGTTGTTCCCGAAAGTTAAACAGTTATCTCTTATCAGTTCTTAATATCTCTAAGTACTTCTTGAGAAATTTCAGCACTGAACGTAGAAGAGCCTGAAAGGGAAACTTTAATCATGTCATTTGAGAGCCAAAATTATACTAGGAGGCTAAAATGACATTAAACTTGGTGGGAAAGGAACATTTATATTGCCATCAAATGATATTTATAATCTGTTTGTCAACTGGTGTATATTCGTCCCTATTACATTGTGTGACGACAAGGTGAAATAGCCTCTCCCGGGGAGGTTAGTATTCTTTCTCAACAGACTCTCTCAAAGGCAATCGATGACAACAAATGGTATAACAATAATAAAGTAAAATAACAAACATATATATATTTGTTTGTTGTTTGTTGTTATATATATATACATGCATATATTATATATATCTCAGATTTGTTGTTCACGTCTCAAAGTTCAAGTTTTTCGGTGATTAACTCGTATTACTTACTCTGAAGGAAAGTAAGGCATAGACTAAAACATATAAGCATCATTTCAAAATATCAAAACAATTGCAACGTAAAAGGAATTTATAGATTATTTCTCTGCATGTTGAATAATTAATCATTCAGCTTTCATGTTAAACGTTCCATTTCTTGTGAACATCCGTGAATGAACATCGTAATAGACATGATTACTATAGCTAACTTTAAATACATTTTAACTTCATTTCACTACATGTAACAACTGTGATAAGAAGAATTTTTAATGAATTGTCTAGTAAGCGTATACGTGAACATGTACAGTACCTGGACAAACGTGAGTCTTTACCTATGAAATTCCCATTGACTCACATATTCATTAACTGTTTCAAAAATTGTTTTCACTATTTGGTTTCTTGCCGAAATGCTTTTTAAAGTTATTGTAATGTTCTAGTTGAATGAGTAACGCATCAACATTGCGAGTCAACAGTTTTAATGAACTGCCTGACCTTTATGGGCCGTGAAGCATGAAATGCACGTGCAGGTAACCCGGATGAGACAGCTACTGTTTTAGGGTACCGTAACGTCTATAAGACATGTACATGACGAGAACACATATCAATACACTTACCTTTCTTTAGAAAGTGAGGATAACACATTAAAGTCATTCAGACATGGCCGTATCGTTGAGGTGGCCTTGACACACGACCAGATCTTGTGACGACAGCATCAGGTGGCACGTCAGCAGACACGGGAACATCATCAGAAGGCACGTCAGCGCACACTGGAACAACCTTTGAATCAACGTTGTCAGGAGCAGGTGGTGACGTCACAGGTGACGGCGTCAACAGCAGATCACGTCGGTTACGACGACACACAGAGCCATCATCTGCTTGAACGTTGTAGGAACGAGGAGCAGCAACATCGACGACCGTGCCCCGGGTGTCCCACTTACGTTGATTGTTGTGCAAAGCTACTCTGTCACAAGTCTGGAGAGGCGGCAGATCTTTGCTGGTACGGTCATGGTAGAACTTCTGCCTACGCTTCTGGAAGCGTTTCTGCTTGACAGCTTTTCTGGAACCTGAAACAGTCAGCAAACTAGCTTTTACAGGAAGATTCGTCTGCAGTCTTCTTCCCATCAACATCTGAGACGGCGACAGACCGCTGTCTAGTGGAGTCGACCTGTAAACAAGCAAACCCATGTGAGGATCAACACATTTATGCAAAATGTTTTTGACAATTTGAACAGTCTTTTCTGCTAGGCCATTTGACTGAGGGTAGTACGGGCTTGACGTTTTATGGTTGAAACTCCACTCATTTGCAAACTCTTTGAACTCGTGGCTTCTAAATTGAGGACCATTATCAGTGAACAGTTCATTGGGCACACCATGTCTTGCGAAAACAGTCTTCAAAGCAAGGATAACTGCTCTGGATGTTGTGGTAGACAATGAACAAACCTCAGGATAGTTCGAGTAGTAGTCCACAATCACGAGAAAGTCTTTACCGTTACAATGAAAAAGATCAGAAGCTACCTTTTCCCACGGTCTACTTGTAACTTGGTGTGGTTGTAGAGGCAACGGCTGCTGCCTGTTTCTGTACGTCTGGCACTGGGAACAGTTCGCTACAAGGTCAGAGATGTCATGGTTCATCCTCGGCCAAAACAACACTTCTCTAGCCCGACGCTTGCACTTCTCCATGCCCAGATGTCCAGCATGAATCTTGTCCAACATCAGTGATCTGAGGGTTCTGGGGACAACAATTCGGTCAGCTTTGAAAATCACACCATCAACAACATTTAGTTCAGCTCTAACATTCCAGTACTCACGGATCTCTAGAGGACACATATGTCTGGATTCAGGCCAACCAGTCTTGATCACATCCTGCAACATCACAAGAGACTTATTATTGGTTTCACGTCTGACGTCATCAAAGCGTTGCTGAGATACGGGTAATGACGTAACCATCATGACGACATAATCCTGGACGGATGTTTCAGTTGAGGACTGTACTTGATCACCAGGCTGGCAGGATCGCGAGAGGGTGTCAGCTGTAAACATAAACTTGCCAGGCACATAACACACATTGACATATCTTTGCATGCTAATCAACAGTCTCTGCATTCTCATTGGACAATCATTCAAATACTTTTTGAAGATCCCAACTAATGGTTTATGGTCAGTTTCAACAGTTATTGTTTGTCCATAGATATATTGATGAAAACGACGACAGGCAAATGTAATGGCCAACATTTCCTTTTCAATTTGTGCGTACCTGCGTTCCGCATCAGTGAGAGACCTGGAAGCATACGCCACGGGTAACCAATCAGCATCATGATTCTGTAGGAGAACTGCACCAAGGCCGCTCTGGGACGCATCTGCAGATATCTTGATCTCTTTGTGAGGGTCAAAGAACTTCAAAACAGGATCATGTGACACAGCGTCTTTAAGAGACGTCCACGACGACTCCTGCTGCGGAGACCACTGAAACTCAACATCTTTGTTCAATAGTTCACGCAATGGTTGAGACTTCTCAGATAAGTTTGGGACAAACTTACCAAGGTAGTTTACCATGCCAAGAAACCTCTGTACATCTTTATTGGATTCAGGACGCTGCATAGACTGTATGGCTTCACTTTTCTTGCTGTCTGGCTTGATTCCGTCGGATCCAATCACGTCGCCTAGGAAGGTCAACTCTGAGACACTGAAAACACTTATCTGGGTTAAGTTTCAAGTTATACTTTCTAGCAATGTCAAGAACTTGGATCAGCCTTTCGTCATGTTCCTTCTTCGTACAACCGGATACGATGACGTCTTCCATGGAAGTGTTATGCTTCGACAATTAAAATCAAATTAACAGTTTAATTGTTTGATCTTATAAATCTGTGAATAATTAAACATTTTCAAAATCATTATGGGGAACCAGTCGACGTAAACGACATACCCCTACAGCCAACCTGTTTGTTTTATCACACCTCCAAAGGGTGGACACAAAACTGACTACCTTGCATAAATATCGCCTATTGTTGAACTATAGCGTATAATAATTTCGTGTACGTTTGACCTGTGCAAGCATTGCTATTGGCGTGACGTGCAGGCAAAATGACGAAACCGACTTATGTTGTAGATAAATGGACTACACCAGCTCCAAATATGGTAATCAAAAAGAGTGTTAGCGAGAAACGACGTGCAGCATGCTTCCTGGGAAATGGTTTTCTAGGAATGTGAATCGATATTCGTTTCACAACACCATATCGCACAACGTTCCCGCTAGCAACAGCGACAGAAAAGGTTGGTGCGAATAATAATACCTCTTTTAAAAATTATATATTTCGATTTAAGTCTGAACATGTATGTTTCTGAAAGATATTTCAAATAATTTGAGAGTTAAAGTAACATGATCGCCTTTGCTTAAAGGTAATATCAATAACACAAGGCTTGTATCTCATAAAAGGATCATGAATGGCGATTGTCGTTAAAACATTAATACAAGCCCTCTGTGCCTGGGATGAATGTGCCATTCATTATCATGTACAACAAAGGAAATTTAGCTAGTAACCTTCGCAGGTTAGCGACTATTTCTTCATTTGTTAACATGTAAGCAAATTGATTTTTTTTATCAATATCGATTATCATTTCATGAGTCATGAGGCTAAATCTTTCCCTTAAGAACAAATGACTTCATTAGTTACTTTTAACATATTCGGAGAGTAATGTGTGGATTTTAAAAAATACCACCTTGATATATCTAAAGAAATGAATGAAAATTTGATATGAAATGATATTCTTGGTTAAATATGGTAATTATTTGATAGCTTTCATTAAACTGGTTTTAATATATGCTTTCAATATGCAAGTGTCCGTTTGGTATGCACAATATCACGTGACTCGTGACATGGTGAAATCAAAGGTCGGCAGGCTAGGTGACGATTGGAACATTTCTTGTCGATATCTGTACGGTATCAGATTTTTTATCTAAAGAGAGTGACGGCTTCTAAAGGAGCAGTGATACAAAGTGGACGTTACTGTTCCTTGAGATCTCAACTGGTGTTTAAACCGAAAATAGGATTCTTATCGGTTGACAATGGAAAGCTATTCAGTATGCGCCGACTGTTTAAACCGAAAGTAAACATTCAGAGAAGAATCTAATCAAAGTGATGTTCTTATCTCGTTTCGTGGAAGGCTATTCAGTATTATAAAAACAGAAAGTAGAAATTCAGAGAAGAACCTAATGAGAGGGACGTTCTTATCAAGTTTTGTGGAAGGATATTCAGTATTGTAAGAAATTCGGAGAAAAAAGCCAATATGAAATGACGTTTCTGTCATGTTTCGCGAGAGGCCTATGATAATATTGACAGGACGTCAGTAAATGATAAGGAATGATTTCATAAGCAGAACTTGATAGACGACTGTCGTAAGTATATAGTTTTTGTTTGCATTATTAACATACAACAGAATTACAAGCATACTTGAATCCCCTGATTAACAGTTTACAAACTTCCTCTTTTATCCTTTTATTTGTCCAGACAAATGATCCTTTGAACATATGATTTAGGGGGACATTAACCTACGATGTTATAAAATATATATAATGTATATAAAAACATGTGAAAATCTTCAGATTGACTGGTAAAGAAACTGTGGGAGTTGATTTCACAAGACATATATATACCTTTTGAGGACGGACGAACGGACGGCGAAAAGACATAAATCCCATACAAATTGAATGCAGGTTTATCAAAGAAAGTATAAACACTTAATATTTAGAGAAATATTTTAAAGTTATCATATTATTCGTTTTGAAGGAACAAATATATCTGATTCAAGTACGATTGATGCGCATATGTTAATGTTACATAGAGGGCCGGATTTTGCGTAACCTTGTGTTAATGAGTAATAATGGATTCAAGGGTTTGAGTTTCCCTAGAGAGATGTTTGTACCTCACTCTTATAGGGCTTTTGTAATGACCTGTCAAAATCAGACATAATGGCAATTTGCAAAAGAAAATTAAGTGGTGATTTAGACAAATGAGTGGCGTTATTTTTTTTGGATCTATACACAACACTTATTACTTACACTGACAATATATACAATAAATAAAATTGTTGTGACGTGGTCCGTCTGTCCCGAAAAGCGGTACATGTCTTACAAACTCAAATTCTCCCACAGGTTTTCATCAGTTTTTTCCAAAACTTTACACATGATTGGATATATGCTAGTTGTGTCCATCTCGTCTTTTCGGCATGCTGTGATAAATATTTATGGCGCTATGGTCCTTCATTTCAAGCGGTTTGACTCAGATTGACAGTACCTATCTTGGAACATCAACTCCTCCCACAGTTTTTTTATCAATCCTTCTTAAATTTCTAGGTCTTTGGTCTGATGATCTTGGAAATGCATTAATTACAGTACGGAGTTAGTCACTCAGATAGCTCACATTTAGTGTTGAAATACTGTTTACTCCTTAGTCATTTGCATTTTTAAATTGTAGACCTGGTTATTTCAGTGGACAGAAGGTCATATGATTCCATTTAGCTCGCTGTCAATGCAAAACAACACTTAACATTCTTTACAACTGACCTGTTATCAAAATTGTAAAATTGCTAGCATCCAAAAGTGAAACATGTGTCAACCATGGTCCTTCAATGGTTTTGTCAATTTATGAATTCATTGTTTTAAGCTTTCAATGGAATGATGTGGGCAAGGCATATGTATTTTGATGGAATTTTAATTGTTGCAATATCTTAAGTTTTTTTATCATTGTTGAAAGTAGGGATATATGAGTGAGCAGTGCTTACCTATTCTGTCATTTATAGATAAAAAACATTATGATTTTAATTTCTAAAATTAATCAAGAATGAGCCTAGTAAAGATAGAATGCATTCATTCAACTTATAACGATAAAAATTACACTGCGTTAACCATTTCTATGTATTTTAAGCAATGGTAGTCAAAACCTATTTTGATATGCAGTTGATTTTCTAAGATGTTGGCTTTAGAATAATTTCTAATGAAACTAAATTTAAAACACTATAGACCGTTCTCAGACATCATGTTAAACCCATCAATGGATGGGTAAATTTGTTTATTTTCAACATTCTTTTAAGTGTTTTAAGGTGGAACTATTTAAAGTATCAAACAAAATTTGTTTAATGTAGAACTGAACATTAACCTTTAAAATACCAATTTCAAAATGTTTCGTAGATATGATTTGGGGGAGGGTCATGAAAAAAATATGCCTAAATGGGAAGGGCCATGTAGAAAATTACGACGAGTCGGAGTGTGCGAGGGCCACATTCTCATATACAATCGCAAGAGAACACATTGTTGAAGCATGTAGATATGTGGGTGTTGAAAGACAAAAAAACAGAATATGTAAAATCTTTGATATGAATGCCGCATCCTGTCTCAGGGTAAGACGTATAGCTGACGCTCCACTCTGGGTGTTAACCCCAGCAAAAAATTCGCGCCGTAACCCATGATTCAGCCAATCGAATACTTTTATCGCGATGGTGTGCGATTAAATTTCAGCCAACCAAAGAGAGCCTCTCGAAAAGTAGTTAGCTTTCGCTCTTACACTAAATGGCGACGTCCATAGATAAACAAACTAGAATCGAAAGTTTTTTAACCGATCGACCATGGTGATAATGTCCGAGTCAAATTTTGCGATTCTGGTTAGTTTATTACAACAAATCATTCATCCAGTTTTAAGAGATCGGTTTGATTTTCCACCACTTAACTCAATACCTTATCGTGGTGGTTTGAGTTTGAGAGACCCCTAGAGCTATGCCAGCCGGAGCTTACATGCTTCTGGCAGGGTCACCCAAGCTTGATAGGTTGTCGGGTAGAAGTCAGACTAAATTTTAGTCGTTCTAAAACCTTTTGTCTCTCACAATGCCTTTCAATCCCGTCTTTTCCCTCATCTTTTCGATCCTCTTTCTGATGCTTGTCATCCACGTGTTTCATAACACAATATTGTTCAAGACACGTTAATCCAAAACTCACTCACTCGGTTTGAATTTGAAGGGATGGGCGCTGCAATATTAAATTGCCGACTCGCCTTTCAAGCGCAGTCATTGATTGATTATTTTTAGAAAGTTTGTAGGGAATAGGAGACGGCGCGAAGTTGTTGCTGGGGTTTTCACCCAGGGTAAGAGAGTAGAGCGTCAGCTATACGTCTTACCCTGAGACAGGATGTAAATACTCATGCTGATAATAAAAATATGTATAAATACAATCACATAATTAAGTACAGTACAGAAATATAGCAATTAAGCCATACCAGTCAATTGTGGAAAAGCATTCAATCAAATCATATATTTCATATTTCATGCCATACTATATGTTATGAGTTGATATCGCTTTTTATTGCACATGATATACAGTTATGACAGCAACTGCTGTACCTCATAACAGGAGGTTGGCATTTGCAAATAGTGTAATGCATAAATCTATAAACGAGCGTGTCGTTAACATCCTTGCTAAGGGCGGACTTACAGATTCATCATTTCGGTGTCCTATACATCGCACTCTATCATTGACCTACTTTCGTCAAAGACCATCAAATTGATCCTTTGTTGCACAGAGCTCTGATAAGCTCTAGTGAGTTATGTTGTCTTGTTAAACTTCATAAATGCAATCAATTGATTTGGTAAGTTATTGTCACCATACAGAGGATAAGTACATGTTCACGTCATAACATGTGAGATTAACCACCAATTGAATTAAGCAATATAGCCGTATAAACAAAAAAGGAACTTATTTTCAGACAACAATCCCAATGCTTGTCAACTTTTGGCATATTTGCATAGACACTTTGTCATCCTCATGGCATCAATGCTATTGTCGGATTTGAACTGTTGCTGCACACATATTGGTATAGTATCATTTTCATCATATAACTCTTGCTTTCAGCTTGATTGGAAGCATGGCAACTGGACAGCGTCCACGGCTTCCGGCAACAAGGTCCTTTAGTCAATACGAGCCACTGACCAAACGTCTCCATAATCTATTAAAGGACTACAGGGATGGGTTTTCAGTACCCAAGGAATTGATCCAGAACGCAGATGATGCTGGAGCCAAGCATGTTTGTTTTCTGTACGACTGTAGAAATAACTTGGATGCCAGATCAGACCTGGTCAATGAAGGCTTGGCAGAGTTCCAAGGACCAGCATTATGGTCCTTCAATGACGCACAGTTCACTGAACAAGATTTTGAAAACATACGTAAACTTGGTGGGGCAACAAAAGAAGAAGACACATCAAAAGTTGGTAAATTTGGACTTGGGTTTAACTCTGTTTACAATATTACAGACATCCCAAGCTTCATCAGTGGAAACAGGGCTGTCATTTTTGACCCTCATTCTATGTACTTGGGTGAATGTGGGCGTAGCACTGACTTACATGAAGAATCAGATTTACAAATCACACGAAGATGGAAAAATCAACTTAAGCCTTTTGATGGTATTTTCGGATGCAATCTGAGATCAAAAGGTACTATTTGCAATGGTACACTTTTCCGGTTCCCGCTCAGAACTGAGCAGCAGGCTAAAAGAAGCGAAATAAAGAATCTGAGTTACACAGATACTCAAATGTGCGAGTTCCTCAAAGTCTTTGCCAAGCATTCTGGAAATTTACTCATCTTCACACAGAATGTCGAATGTGTAACATTTTTTTATCTACCTAAGCAGGGGAAACCAGAAGATTACAAGATGCTTGTCCATGTTAGAAAACAAACCTTGGATAAAAGGCTTGTGTACTCTGATTCTAGAGGAGTCGTTCCGCCATCCAATATTCTTAAATATAGTTCTAAGGCTCTTGACACTCAAAATGAGCATGAAGAACTGGAATGCATTAATGAACAGATTGAAATCGAGCAATCATTCTCAACCCATGCTTTCAACAAAATATGTCACATTGAGCAATCAACCAGCAAACTCAATTGGCTTTTGACATGGTCTATTGGATGCACTGAAGCAAAGCTATATGCCAAGGTGTCACCGTTGAAGGGTTTAGTTCCTTTGGCAGGTGTGGCAATACCAGTGAGGAACTTGCAGCAAAGAAACCAGGCCTTAGTTCATCTTTATGATTGTGGCAAGGGATTTTATGAGCAGGGTCATCTTTTCTGTTTCATGCCACTTCCAATAGAGACATCTTTTATGCTTCATGTAAATGCAACTTTTGCTCTTACATCTGACCGAAGACATCTGTGTGTCACAAGCTCAGACAATACTGACAACACAGAGTCAGAATGGAACAGAATTTTGATGACAAGAGTCGTGACACAGGCATGGGTGTACGGACTTCACAACATAGGATGTAAACATCAAAGAGATGAAGATATATACTACAGTTTGTGGCCTAATAAAGATCAATTAACAGTTGTTGAGGGATTTTTGGACAGTTTCTACCATTTCCTTGTCAATAAGGAAGTGAGAGTATTTTTGGGAGTAGATGGGAAATGCTGCTCTTTTCAAAATATGCTGATTCTTGATCCAAATCTTCGACATGACCCTGAAGTTGGTGATATAGCCTTCTCTGCTTTCAAGCAATGCATGGAAGATTCAGAACTGACAATTGTTGACCTGCCTTGTCATATATTGGACAATTTCGTTGCCTGTAAAACAAATCTTAATGGGAGGATTTGTACTGAAAATGAATTCTTTGAAATCTACTTTTTTCAAAACAAACTGTCCAACTTTCTTTCAGATCAACACAGAAATGCTCTCACAAAATATGCACTTCTTAAAACGTATCTAAGGCAGCTTGTCCGAAGGCACAAATGTATCCCAACAATTCCAAGAGGTGAGTTGAAAACCCCAAATGATGTAGTCCATCCATCACGGCTTTGTGCTTCTCTCTATATGAAAGAAGAAAACGTCTTTCCAGCAGCTGAATTTTGTGGCCAAGACGAACTTTTCGTGTTAGAAAGCCTTGGAATGAAATGTGATGAGCTTTCATCAGAGCAGATATTAGACAGAGCAAACTATATTCGGGATAAGCAAAATCCTCTTCTCAGCAGGAATCTGGTTAAGTACTTGAACCAACATTCAACTGAATACGCTCAATACAAACGTTTTGAAATGTATGATGACATTCGTCTGAAACTCCAAAATGCTGAAATTCTTCCTGTTTTAATGAAACCAAATGACTGGCCTTTTCATTGGCAAGGGGGACATGGACTCTCCACTGCAATAAGCATGTATGATCCAGTCGTTATCAACCTAGTTGGTTGCAGTGAGAAACTTTTGGATATAGACAAGTTGGAAATCAGGTCTGGATCTGAAATTCTCTCCTGGCTTGGTGTAAAAAACAAAAACAACGTTCATGTCCAAACAGTTGTTTATCAACTTCAGTACTTGTACAGAGAAAATCATGAACATGATAAGAAGAAGAAAAGAAAACTTTCAGAAATATGCAACATTGTGTATAAGTACCTAGATAAGAAGAGTGTCTCAAAGGGAGAAAGCATCAAAGCTCTCTTACAAAATGACCGATGTATCCTTACTCAGTATGGATTTATCGAGCCACAGAGGATGGCAATGAATCTCCTTGTTCCATTGACACCATATCTTTATCAAGTTGAGAAACACTTTTGTCAATTCTATCCAAATCTCTTAAAAGCAATTGGCGTAAAAGACTATTTTGAAACAAATGACATATGCAATGTCCTTACAGAAATTACAAGAAACAAACAGGGAGCTCCACTACAAGGGGAGGCACTGACATGTTTTTGCAAGGCAGTCCAGGTTCTTGTTGATGCTAAGGTTAGAGACAATGGAGATATTTCTGAAATACAACTTCCAAGTATAGACGGACACTTACATCAGTCAAGGGATTTATGTCTCAATGACTGTGGATGGGTTTCTGAACAGAGACATATGCGATTTTTGCATCCAAACATTTCACCAAAAGATGGCCATGCACTTGGTGTAAAAACCAAGAGAGAAGCAAGTCTAGCTGGTCATATGTCATCCATACCTTATGCTACAGCATTTGGGCAGGCTGAAGCTTTGACAACAAGGCTCAGACGGATTCTACAGGGATACCCAAAAGATGTCTCCATTTTAAAAGAACTACTTCAAAATGCAGATGATGCAGGAGCAACAGAGTTGATGTTTATAAAGGACTTCAACAACTACAGGACAGAACAGGTGTTTGGAGATGAATGGAAACATCTTCAAGGCCCTGCCTTATGTGTCTTTAACAACAGCTATTTTACTGAGAAAGATTTTCAAGGGATTCAGAACCTAGGTGAAGGAAGCAAAAGTGATGATCCTTTAAAAACGGGTCAGTTTGGAGTAGGATTTAATGTTGTTTACCACCTAACTGATGTGCCTTCGTGGATTACAGTAGGTCCAAGGATTGAAAAAACATTATGTGTACTTGACCCTCATCAAAAGTACGTCCCAAGAACAGGACAACCAGGAATACAGTTTACACATCTACCTGAGTTGAGAAACACATTTAGACATGTTTTTTCATGCTATCATGAAGAGGAAGTCTTGAATAAACAAACAGGTACACTTTTCCGTTTTCCACTAAGGACTAAGAAGATGGCAGATGAATCAAGGATAAGCAATCATGAGACAACAACTGAAGAAATCGAGAAAATGCTGCTTACCTTTAAAACAGAAGCCTGGACATCAATGTTGTTTTTGACAAATGTTCGAAAGATTTCCATTGCATCAATTACAAAGAAGGGTAAACTTGCAATTGATTACTCAATTGAAACAGCTTTGTCCAGAGACGATGTGAAGAAAATGGATGCGTACATGTCAAGGCTAAGGACATTGTTTCCTAATCCAAACCTTCAAAACATAGATTCTGAACAAGTTAGTATTGTCAAAACTATCAAAGATTCCAACAAATCAGAGAAATGGCTCATTGTTCATCAAGTTGGATTCAAGTCTTCACATCCTATTCCAAAGGACATTCTTACCTACTGGAGGATGGGACAGATCCAGTTGCTACCTAGAGGAGGAGTAGCTTTGTCTCTTACTTCTAGTGTTTGCAATGGAAAACTCTTCTGTGTTCTCCCCTTGCCAGGACAAACAGGATTGCCAGTACATATCAATGGTCACTTTGCACTTGGTCATGAGGCAAGAAGAGATCTCTGGCATGGAACAAATGACTACAGAGTGCAGTGGAATAACCATGTCATACAAACTGTAATTTGCCCATCATATATTGCAGCACTCAAACATTTGCAGAGATATTTCCCAATATCATGTCAAAGGGAAGAGCTCAAAACAAAAATAGAAAACTATTTCAGAATGTTCCCTAAGATTGAACAAACCAAAAACCAGTATACACAACATTTGGTGAAATCTTTCTACACAGAAGTTGGAAGTCAAAATTCTTCACTGTTCCCAGTGATTCTTCCATCAAATGGGAAGTTTCATCAGCAGCTGGAAACTGGAAGAGAAGAGATGACTGCAATGTGGGTTTCAGTTACTTCAGGAGAACCGGGCTTTTGTGGATACTTTAACACATTAAGGTCTTTCTTTCAGACCGCGCAAACGAGTTTCTATGGAAGGTTAATGGTGAATAAACAAGAAGATCTAGTATCAAGTGCTGGAAAACAGTGTACACATGTTGAGCATATTCTTAAAGACCTAGGTATGAAATTAGTCGAATCATCTGGGGAAATTCAGAGACAATTTGATCAGACCAACTTCAAAAATGACATTCATGGAACATCACCAAAAGATGTTACTCTGTTCCTAAAATCAAACTTTGAGCATGATCTTGGAGGATGTTGCATCGGAAGTTTCCCACAGAAGGTACAAGACACACATTTGAAATCTGTTGAAAATGTGAGAGTAATTACAGAGTTCTGTAAACAAATGGACGACTTTGAATGCTCACTTCTAGGACTTCCTTTGAAGGTGTCTCAATCAAATGTATTAACAAGGTTTTCAGATACAGATGTTATTATTGTGACTGGCTTTGGCTATCTTCTGCCATCTTCATCTGACATGATGTTGCACAAAGATCTTGTTTCACTTTATGACAAATGTGACTTGCAGAAGACAGGATGTATGAAACAATTGAGCATTGAAGACTTTGATGAGCTTCTGAAATACGATGTCGATGGCTCATTGTATCAATCTGGACAGCCTGTAAAAGGCACGTGGAATTACGCAATATGGATTTGCCATGTATGGCAATTTCTAAGCAATGAGGTAAAGAAGCAGGTGAAACAGAAATGGTCAGAAGTTGAAAAACCTTACAGGGTGACAGAGAAAGAAAAGAAACAGATGAATAATGTGATTAGAAACAATGCCCTTCAACCCCTACATTACTGGTCTCTTATTCCAGCCAATGTTGGTGCTGATCATACAGGAACAATCTCACTGTACCCAATTAACCAGCGTGAGAAAATCATCAGCTTAAAGAACAATGAGAACCCTTTTGAAGAGACCCTGAAGATTTTGCAAATTCCAATACTTGAAAAGGGTGTATTTTTTCAGAGTAATCCAACCCGTATTTATAGTGATAGCTTGCATCTATGTGAAGACCTTGTTGCAAGTTCTGATGATCCCAGGAAAATGTTGGCAGCACTGGCAAACTTAACTGTATCTGACACAACTCTTACGCCGGATAACTGCTGTATTGTTTTGGAATATTTCTCAAGAGAAATTCATCATTTAAAGGACAAGAGTCTCCTCACTGAATTGAAGCAGTTACCATTTTATCCTTCACTCTCAGGACACAGTGTAACACTAGAGAATTGGTACCAAGTGTCTGTTGTGACTGATTCACATCCATTCATCCCTACTGATGGATTAAGGAATCTTTTTGAAAGAATGGGTCATGTTTGTATCAAACACAGCTATATGTATGCAAATTTACTGAAACATCTGAACCTCAACAAATTGTCACAAGAAAGACTGTATGCTGATATCGTTGTTCCAAATTTGATGCAGCTTTTGCCAGATGAAAGGATGAAGCATCTTCTCTATATCAGAGATCAACTTTGCAGCCAAAACTTGTTTCACAATGATGAAAGAACAAAAATCATTGAGAGACTTAAAAATATTCCTTTTATAACAAAAGATGGAAAACAACACTGTGTATCTGACTTCTATACAAACAGGAAACCTGAATTCAAGATTTTATTTCAGCCAAGTGATTTTCTCCCTTTCCCATTTGACCAAGACATTTGGCAAAACCTATTAACAGAAATTGGCTTGAAGTTGCACTTATCTGCAGAGGACTTTGTGCAATTTGGGACTTACCTCCAAGAGGAATCGAGACATGGAATAACAAGAGAAGTGAAACAGAAATCAATGCTCTTGACAAATCTATTGCAAGAGAGAGAAAATGTACCTGAAGACAGAATCTGGTACATGATCAAGGATATAAGGTTTGTTCTACCCTTTAATATCACAGCCGAACACTCTCATGGCAAAGATCTGGATGAAATTCACTCCCAGTTTCAAAATGCTGAAAGACTGGTTGCATACGCTGACAGTTGCAACCCAATCCACTGTTACACAGTATGGACAAGCTGCTGCATGTGGACAAAAAATGCTGATCCAACAAGGCATATGAGTCGATCAAAATCAGAGGAAGTGCTGATTCAGCTCGGGGTTGCTCATGAACCATCATTGAAACATCAGATTATTCATCTTCAAAACATGAGCAAGGCCTTACGGCAGAGGGATGTTGTTTTTCTGAAACGACAACAAACTCTTCTGCAAAAAATCTTCACGGACTTATATGAGTATTTGCAGAAACACATGCAGAATTCTGCAATTAAAAAGAACTTACTGGCATACCCAGTTGTGTTTATCGTTGATACATGTGAACTGGTTCCTGCTGCTGAGGTTGTTATTGAACTTGGATCAACAGAAATGATTCCTGGTTACATTTTTAGAGCACCATCATATTTTGGAAGATTTTTCGATTTATTTGAAAAGTTAGGTGCTCAGAAAACAGTATCTCCAGATACATTTGCTATTGTGCTGCACCGAATATATAGAAAGACCAAAGGTAAAAAGCTCAATGCTAATGAACTGCGGACTGTAGAGATAGTTGTGATGAAGTTAGTTGACTGCCTTTCCAAAGATAAGGTGGCTAACATTGAAACTAGTATACTCTATTTTCCAAGTGAAGAACGTATGCTGGTTGACTCATCAACACTTGTGCTGAAAGACAGGGAGGATTTAGTCGTCAGAATGAAAAGCAAAAAACTGAATTTCTTCCTTGGATATGAGGGAGTAGAGATCCCTCTGGGGAAACTTCCAGAAGCACATAGACCGGTTCTCCTCAGTAGTCTGGTTACAGAGATGCTGTCATCGAAGTGTTCTGGACATGTGTCAAGGACTGGTCAAGCTAGAGTTTATGAACAAAGGATAAAATCATCTGATTTCATAAATGGAATATTACGACTTTGCAATGATAAAATAGAAGATTTTTCAGCCAATCAATCTTTGGATATTCAAAGACAAATTTCTAAAGTCAGTATCATTCAAGTCGAAAACTTGGAAACAGTACTGATCTTCAAAGGAGACGAAATTGAGGGCAGTGAAATAAATAAAAGCTGTTTTATTTCTATGAGCTCTGAACATGAAACAGAAAGTACAGACGGCATGTGTAACATATATATCAGTTCACTGCACAGTGAGGAAGGCAGGATCACAACTGAGATTGCATTTGCGATTGACTCCCTTGTAAACGATGTATTGGGAAGATATGCCAGCCATGTTGAGAAAATGCTTTCAATGGAACCAGATATGATTCAATCCTATTTAGATGATTACCAAATTAGAAAATGCAGAACAACAAAGAAATCTTCTGTTGTATATCCAAAAGTTGGCACACTCATCCCCGAAGAATTCCATGATACATTATTCAACAAATTCTTCACATTCTCAGTTGGTGAGTATGTAGGTCTGTGTGTTTATGATCCAACTGTGGACATTGTTGACAATGCTGTAAAAGGAGGATTTCCAGTCTTTGTATATGCCATCGTGGATGAGGTGGAAAACGATAGCTCTCCAATAACAGCAAGATACCGCCTCGAGATTGAGGAAAATGTCACAGAGAGTGTGTCAGCAACAATGATGTATAAATTTCACAGAGAGGAAACTGACATGTACAGCGATCATATGGTAGAGAGTGATGATCTTGATAGTATATTGACCGATGTGCGTCGTCAATTGCAAGGGGCATGGGATTGTCTGACAACAAAGGAGAGAAATAGATTACGAATTCGTCTGCTGACTCTTTGGCATCCTGACCGCAATCCTGAAAATGTGTCGTTGTGCACAAAAGTGTGTCAACATATATCATTGTATGTCCAACGACTTGAAAATGGGAGATCATTAGACACATTCAACTTAAACACTGAGACTGCAGACATGTCAGTCTTCAAAGAAGTATCACGAAGAATACGAATACAGAGAGAAATTCAGATAAATAGGGGATCTACAAGTCACGTTTTGTGTCATCAAAGGTCCAAACAGAAAGCTTTTCCCCACCCCGGAGAGGCCCTGAGATGGTTGAAGCAGGCAGGGAAGGATTTAGAGGCTGCTTACAAGTCTATCCAGTCAGTGTCGCCTTCAAATTGGTCCTGCTACCAGTCACATCAGGTATTCTTAAAGATATTCAGTTTTTAAAAAGTTCCAAATACTATATACACTAAGTCATTTTTTAGAATTATACATTGTCATGTTGTTTTCCTTTAAAAGCTGGGGTTTTTTTGTATTGTCATCGAATATCACTCATCACAAACCAGTGTGATGTCTGTCAATCACAACTGAAACTTCGGGAATATCACTCTTTTAACTGATAAATTGGACAATGAGGTACGTTGCAATTAAATTATAACAATGCAATTCCATATCAATGTATTTGTTCATGTAACCACATGCTATCTTTGATACAGTAGATGTAGTAAGTTCTTATGTTCAAAATTCAACCAAAGGCTTCAATAACATTGCCACAATCTAATATGTTGAACATGAGTGTAAAGAAAGGTTTCATTGTATTTGCAGGCTGCCGAGAAGGCTCTGAAGGCAGTCCTGTACACCAAAGATTCACAGAAAGCTGACGGTATCCAACATCACAACATAACTGCAATTGCATCTGGACTTGGCATGGAGCTTGAAGTCCTTGCAGGTCAAATGAACAGTCGAGTGGGCAACTACAACGCCTTGAGGTACCCCGACAGATGTGGCTACCCTAGAATTCCGAGTGAGAGATTTTCAAGTTCAGATGCCAGATTGTGCTATGATCTTGCCAAGGAAATCGTAGACGTTGCTGCCCAAAAAGTTCAACGTTTGTGAAGAGAAAGAAAAGGATAAAATATTTGAGAAATGACAATAATGTTTTGAATGCTTTGTTTTATGTATTGCTTTCAGGAAAGACCTTTGCTTCTGTAAGAATGTATTGGTTATCAATTATCAGAAGATGTGGAATGGTTTACATGACACTTTGTCCATACCATACAAGATGATTTCATGATAATTTTAAAAAAACTATACCAACGCAAAGAAATGTAGTTTGTAAATTATATAGCACGCTACTTTGTACATTTTCAGATGATGACATGATTCTTTGAAAATCATTGAATAACGTCATATTGTAATGATACGCAGCCAGGAGATGATATGATCTTTTGTAAATACGATGTCTACGGATTGCGTTATGATTTGTAGCAACCATAGTTGCCATAGTATAGAATGTTGATATATTTCGTAGATAAAACACATGATAATGTTGTAATTTGTAGCAACTGTACTATAGAATGATGGTATATCTTGTAGATAATACGTATGATAATGCTGTAATTTGTAGCAACTATACTATAGCATAATGTGAAATTTTTAAGATACTATGTCTGAGGATGACGTGATCTGTTGTAAATTCTATACCGAAAGAAAATAATTATTTATGAATACTATGCCAGATTATGATACTTTGTTATTTTGATGTCCTAGGAGTATTTGATCCTTAGTAAACACTTTGTTAAAGATTTGGGAAATGGTTTGTAATTACCATTCCATAGGATGTCATGATAGTTTGAAAATACTATGCCCGAATATGACACGATAGTGTATACATACAATGCTAGTGGGTGACCTAATTGTTTGTAAATACAATGACAAATGAATATTTTATATGTTCCATCAGAGAGTATCATAATACTTTAGTTATACTATGAAAGAGGATGTCATAATCCTTTGTAAATACTATGGGATGGGAAGATACTTTGTAAATATTGTGACATAGGATGAACTTATACTTACATAGAGTTTGAAAAAGGATGAAATGACACTTTATATATACTTTGAAAGAGGATGACAAGATACTTTGTAAATATTCTGACATAGGATGACATGATACTTTATATATATTGAAAAAAGATGAAATGATACTTTATGTATACTTTGACAGAGGATGACATGATGCTTTGTAAATTATGTCACATAGGATGAACTTATACTTTATAAACAGTTTGACAAAGGATAAAATACTTTATATATACCTTGACATAGGATGACATGATACTTTATTTATATTTTGAACAAAGATGAAATGATACTTTATATATACTTTGACAGAGGATGACAAGATACTTTGTAAATATTGTGACATAGGATGACCTTATACTTTATATATACCTTGACACAGGATGGAATTATACTTTATATATACTTTGACACAGGATGAAATTATACTTTATACATACTTTGACAGAGAATGACTATATACTTTTTTGTATTGTGACAGAGGATGAAATGACGCTTTTTATATATTTTGATAGAGGATTAATTGATAGTTCATAAACCCTTTTACAGAGAATGCCATGTTACTTTGTAAATACTTCGTTGAAGGATGAAATGATACTTTATATATACTATGACAGAGGATTAAGTGATTCTCTATATAAACTATAACAGAGAATGAAATGATACTTTGTAAATAATATGACAGAAGAAGAAATGAAACTTTTGACAGATGTCAATGTCATCTTACTTTGTAAATACTTTGACAAAGGATGAATTGCTTTATACATAACTTAGCACAAGACGATGGGATACTTTGTAGATATTGTGACAGAGGATTTATACTTTGACAGAGAATGAAATGATATGTTTACTGTTACAGATAATGTCATGTTACTCTGTAAATACTTTGACAGTATATGAAAAGATAGTGTATATATATATATATACTTTGCCAGAGTACGTCACACGATACTTTGTAAATCTTTGACAGAGAATGCAATTATACTTTCATATACTGTGAAAGATAATGTCATGTTACTTTGTAAATACTTTAACAGAGAATGAAATGATACTTTGGAAATACTTTCAGAAATGATTAAATGAGGCTTTGAATATACTGACATACATCTATGATAATTTGTATTTATATTGAGAGACTATGAAATAATACTTTGTAAATACTATGCCAGATAATAATGTGATACTTTGAAGATACTTTGCAAGAGGTGGACATAAGTTTCAAATACCATGCAAATTAGACTATCCAATCCTATGAAATGATTCTTGTAAATACTTTGATGAAGGATTAAATGATACTCTGTAAATGCTAATCGGGATCATTGCATGGAATTTCGCAGATACGGGGTTATTATGTTAGAAAGAGTATAGACAACTTCCGAGATACCAGATGCCAATGGAAAACATTAATTTGTCGATGTCTTTGTCAATAGTTGTCATAACTTTGAAAACTTACTTTATGATTATTTTTACATACGATGTGAAATATAATTAAAGGGGCACAGAGAAGTTTGTTGGGGTCAAATATGTCAAACTTCATTAATGGCGAAATGGTCTTCAAAGACAAGTAGTGGTGGATTCTGTAAATTAGCAACTCAATGTTCAACATATTTTATGATCGAAAACAACACAATGGTGAGTAAATGGCGTGACAGAGATGTTATTTAGGAAACTTATTGATATCAGCTACAAAGAGATTCATGTCAATTGGTATTGCTTTGTAGGTCACTTATTTAATATACATGTAAATGGGCCGCAGAAATTCGATAGAAAATACGTCAAAGTTTCTTAAATCAAAAGTGTTTAGCATTCTTTTCCAGTAATGAATTTTTTCTGATGTAAGGAACACTTTGATTTTACCAATTGGAAAATAAATTTTATATGATATATTTATAATGTTTTAAGGTTGAGGAACATGTGATGCTGTACCATTGGTGTATCTGAACTTCGATTACGATTTACTAGGTATTTTTGTATAAATACTATATAGATACTATGCAAGATTATACTTTGTAAACTTTACATAAATGATACTTTGTAAATATCATGCATGGTACTTTGTAGATTCCAAGAATGAAATGATACTATGTTAATGCTTTATCAGATGATGAAATGATACTTAGTAGTTATTAGATATTATATACAAATTTAAAAATATTTTTCGCATGAAAAAGTATTATTTCTGTCATACACTGTACCTGACCTATCCATTTATGTATCAGTCTCTATCAAAAAATTTCCAACCTTTTTGAAAAGGAATTTATTTACATGAAAAATGTCCATAACATGTTTATGTGTATGCCACACTTGAACCCGTGATTCTGTACAATTTTTCATTCACATGTTAAACTGTTAATTGTATAGTGTCACATCTTTCACAGATCAGCAACTAAGAGTAAATTAAAGTGAAACATTATTTGTGGCACAACTGAACCATAGAACTTATTCTGTTTTCATCTCATCAACTTCTAAATGCCTCTCAAAGAAGACAATGTTGAAAATACCTTCATTAAGACAATCATGATTAAATGTGAATGTTACTATTCACACATTTTGATTCAATATTTTCTTATGCTTGATAAAAAAAATATTATGGAAATTACTGTAATACAATTTTTACCCTGTATGCGTTTGGTGATAAAAATAAAATATCAGGTTTATGTTTGTCCAATTTAAAATGTATCTGCCTATTTGTTGTTATAAATATGTGCAGATAATGTATGTGTAGTTATAAATCCATTGCGTTCAATAGAAAATAATTTGTTTTATTACATGAAATGAATATAAAGTCATCTTAAGCTTTTCATTTCATGATGTGTTTTTTCCAATATATTTAATATCTTCTAATAGCTTTTAATGACATAAAAATGAATGTTGCATTATCTCAATATTAGTAGAATGTTTTTTATTTTTGCATTGTACATAAGCTGTTTTGAAAATTTTATGTCTTACTCTCAGAACAATTAATGTTCCTTGTGTTTTGATTTTATGTTTACATTAACATTATATTGTTGTATCGTATATTTTGTATGTGTATCACAAAAAATGAAAATGTTCAATTAATTTGGAAAAATATATAATGTTTGTCTTTACATTACTCTTGTGTGATATCAAATCGTGATTGACGTCATTGTATAGTGATACGCAAATAACGTCATGAATTACGTCCCTGCAATTGTTAACGCTGTATGCGTAGCGACAACATATATAATACCCTGATGATCAGACTTGTGTGGTAATGATCAGATGTTCTGATTTTAATAAATATCAATAAATATAAATAATATGTTATGAAAATCACGGAGTGGCTCTTTAAGCTTGGATAGATTTGTCTGACCAAGACTGAAATAATACAATGTACCTTTTTATGGTTAAATTATATGCAATACTAAAATAACATTATCATTTATAAACATTACTATTTAATAGATTTTAAAACATATCTTCTTTTTGTCATTTTACAATCTTTCTTGCCAAGTGGCAACAAAAAGTGGGGTATGAGTTGGGGTCAACTCCAGGAAGGATCCACTTTGTTGGAAGGTTCCATTTTCTTTATGGGTAACAGCCTCTGTAAATCTGTTAAATTAAGTGTCTGACAAGTGAGGTGTCTGACAAATGGGGCGCCCCCGTTCCCACAGGAACTCGATATCAAATAAAATGTAGATAAAAAGTAGATGAAAAAATACCTGCACCCTCTATACAGTGGAGTGAAGATGCAGTTATTATTTCATCTACTTTTTATCTACGTTTTATTAACGATATCGAGTTCGTGTGTCTGGTCCAAAGTCCATTCAAAGTCGATTTTAAGTCATTGATATTAACATTGAATAACAGTAGAAATAAAATACTTAACCATTAAATCCCTTCCTAATGTTAAACCTTATACACCGTTAGAATCGTGTGTTATTAAAAGTGAATTACCTCTCATTTTATGTGTGACATATAATGAGGACCGATGTTGATTAAAAGGTAGGCATTTATAAACACTGCATGTGAAACGTACCGATGTCACTTAATGTAGGCAGTTCGGATTTTTTTAAATGTAAAATCATCGAAACCTATTTTTGTTACTTTTCATTTAACAAAAAAAAAACTCGTCTGAGGATGGTCAACCGTTTTCGCCATTAAAATTAACTTTGTCCGAAAAGAGGTATTAGCTATTGTTTTGATCTTCGGACATCAGCTAAGCCCCTACTCTAAGCTGGTTAATCTGAATATTCAAAAGCATGTCTGCGTGTCGGATATGAAATCATTTTAAGTCCCCTGATTATGATAAGGACTAGTCATTTCAAAATATAATCTTATTTTTAAAAACTCAGATATCTGGCGAAGCGTTCGTAAAATAAACACTTTCAACAATTTGTCATGCCACATATAATGCAACCTATCAAAACTATCTTTTCTTTTAAAATGTGAATTCTAAAGCAAATAAGTCAAAACATGTGTAACTATTATTGTATCGATCTCACCTAAAAAAATTACATAGCGTTAACAATGCCCTTTTAACGTTATCTTTACATCGACGGAACACGGATCAAAACACAACTATACTGGTTGTTCATTTGGAATTCTTTCTTTGTTGAATTACAGTTCTATTTTCAAGTTACAATTGTGAGTGTTACAGCTTATATTTTTTACAATTGTATGATAATTTATAAGTATATATCCAAGAGACCCACAATGTATTCAGTTATCATTAACAAGGTAACTATTTTGGGCAAGTTATTACCCCCTGTGCTGTTCTAAAATTACGGGTTCACGGAAGAGAGAGGCGAAAGGTTTGCCATGCACAGTACTAAAGCCTGTTTAAATTCCTGTCTCGATTTTGGTATCAAACATCAAACATGAGGCACTGTACTCAAACATCCGGCATGATTTAGGGATGAAAGCTATCCTTCGTTGGTTAGATAAAGACACATCAGCTATACCGTAACGAATATCAAAAGACTTCATTATTGGCAGTATACATTTTTCCCACTAAAATGGGCGCCAGCAGTATACGCATAATGCTTATTTTATTACTTTACTTATTTCAGCTATGATTACAGATAATCAGGTTCATGTGTGAGATATTTGACCATCTGAAAAAAATACCTTTGACATAAACTAAAACTTATTGAGGAAAATGAAGATAATAGATTTAAAAAAACGTACAACTTCGCCTTTAAAGGCGAAAGGCTCACAATCCTTCATGCAGGTCTTTGCGAGTTTATGAGTTGGTATTCAGAGCCTAAGCGACCGATAATTGTGACTTCAACATTGGATACTTTGTCCGTAAATATTCCTGTGCCGATTTCCACCTGTTCACCAAGCTATAATTATCTGAAAGCCATCTTCTCTGGAATGGTTTCCCTCAATTACTGAAGCAGGAAAAGGGTCACACCAAGGCAACAGCCAATGACAGACTCTCGAGACTTGGGTACACAAGGTTCATGTCAGGAAGGAATATTGTCTGTCTCAGACACCGCACCGAGCAACACAGCACAAGAACATACACACCATTCCCCGAAATCTTAGTCTGGAATATGAGCGGGAAGGCCATGATGAAAATGGCGATGAAACAATGGTAGCAAAAGGCTGTTGGGCACTCTAGGAGGGGCAGGAATACACGTGGAATTTCATCCACAAATTCTTGAGGATCTGAAGGATTAGTAACAAAGTCAATGGTTATTTTTTACGATATTCCTCTATAGAGGTTTATTCATTTTGATATCTTTAGACCTTAGTTAAATGAAACTGGGTTATTGTAAATTTGCTGTAGAAGTGTTGCATAATTTCAACATTATTCTACATCATCCATTATTTTCATGAAGTATCTTGAGCTTGAAAACATTGACCAGAAGATCAAAGCTAATAATTTTGACTTACTTCAGATACTGATTCCATGATGTTTATAGTAAAGATATTTTCAACACATATTGAATATCACATTAATGAAGTTTGAAAATTCTATATATTTAATACTAGAACATATAACTTCAATTTAAGAATAGCAATTACAAGAACATACTTCCTAAGTAAACAAATAATGGATATCACTTCAATGAATTTGTTAAACATAGTAATACTTCATTCAGTATAACGTTAACATATCCAAAATTAACCATATTATAAGAATAATAAAAAAAATGCGAGGTATTACGGGTTATCTGTCCTGAGTGGATTATTGTTATAAATTCCGAGCTTTAGCGAGGACTTTAGTACAATAATTCACGAGGGACAGATAAACCTTAATTCCGAGCTTCGAGTTGGTTATTCATTTTCTTTCTCTCAAGTCAAATCTAAGAATATTTACGGTACTTTTAAAAAATACATTCGTGAAGGCGAGTTGCAAGTAAACTGGTCATTGTATTCATGCCCGATGAACAACAATTATGTCAATCTCCTTTAGGTTGCATTTTGTGGCTGACAAAGGTGCAGTACACAAACCACAAACTAAGACAGGATCGAGCAAGTTTTGAAAAAATTGGAGACTTGTGCTCATTAGGTATGGTGAGGAACATGGTCTCACCAGGGCTAGAGTGGAGTGGACTGTGGCGGTGTTCATGGGTAGCTCGTAGGCAGAGCTCTAGCAGGGTTGGCACACAGGTGTTGGAGAGGTTCCCCTGGGTTCGAATCTCCCATGGTAGAGGGATCATCTTCTTGGAGGTTTCACTATGCTGGATAGTCACCAAACAGAGAGTAGACAGGACAGAGTCGGGTAACTGCGACAGAGGAAGTGAACCACATCTGGAATCAGATGGATTAACAATAACATTTGAATTTCATAGATTAACAGCATAACTACCAGGGTTTTCGTGGAAATGAAATTTTGATTGGATACTCAAGCAGTAGCACAGGGCTCCAGATCAGATGCTTATCTGCGTAAAATACGCACAGGTAATTCATATATATGCATTAACAATGAAATCAATGAGTGACAGATACGCACAACTTTCCCAGAATATGACTCAGGTATCTTTGTACAGGAGTGATCGTGACTTGTCAAAACAAATTTCATTTCTACATGCCTGAAATTTACATTTCGAAACATCTGGAAAATATAATCAATGACTTACATCGAAAAAGATGCTAACTTGGAATGAGGATCTGAAAACGATAACCCTTGAAATACTCCTAGTTTTTTTCATTTGGTAATTTTACTCCTCAATTTTTATTTTGAGGAGTGAAATACCCCCGATTCCAAATAAGTATCTGCTTTTAAAATTTTCAAAAGCATGTATGCACAAACCAATGGTATTGTACTATTGGTATTCATGTAAACTAATAACTAATGCTTACTCATAAAATCCAACATGCCTCTTAGAGATGTCAAAAGGCAACACAGAGAGGTAACAGTTATTGTCCACAAACACAGACTCTAAGTTGGTGCATCTAGCAAAACCTAAAAATTCAAATGTGGTTACTTTATTAAAGATATCTCATCTCAATTGTACAAACTAAAGAAATAAAGCCGATAGGTGCACATCACATCTTGTCAAATAACTCACAAAGTTTCACACACGAGTAGAAGTAGGCTTTTAATTCCAGCTGATGGATGATGATATTTATTTTCAACACAAACTATAAACAATTCAAACTTGAGACATGTTGGATCTAGGCCAGTGAGAAAAAATGCTGCATCAACAGAATCACTGACACAAGAGGGAAATTTTAATGACCTGTTTTAGAACTGTCAGACGGGCAGGGATTAGGAAAGACACCTCTGACAATGGGCCATTTTGGGGCTTTCAGTCTTTTTCAGATATTTTAAATGGGCCATTCCCCATTGTAGCAATAGTAAAATTTCAAATTCTAATGGGCCATTTTTTCATCCAATGTGCAAAAAGGCCTATTGCCCCTGCCTTTCCCAATCCCTGGACGGGGTTCATGAATTGTACTTGAAGACTTGCTCTTCTATAGATATCATCATCATCATCATAATATCATCAACATCATCATCATCATCATCTCATCATCAACATCATCATCACAATCATATCATCATCATCATCATCATCTGCATCATATAATAATCATCATCATTGAATTTGGTGTATTCATTAAAACTATTTACACATACTGTTATTTATGGGAAATACTTAAATAAAATCCTAACAATGTTATTTTCAGTTCAAACTAGTCTTTTATATTGATGAGTTCCAAACACTTCCTGGGTTTCAACAACTAAACCTTAACTAAAGTTAACAACTTGGTATTAATGTAATTTTTTCTTAATATCAAAATATTACTTCAATAGGTATTGGTTCAATACTTTAAGTGTTGAATTCCAGGTAACATACACAGATCTTTTAAAGTATTAAAAAACAAACAGTCTAAAACAAACCAATTATTCATTGGCATACAGGAATACAAGTACAACAGAGTCAATTTTTTAGATCATAAATGCTAACAAATCTAAACTCACAACTCACCAAATGGAAGCATTATGATATTGTTTCCTGTTGCACTCAACGTCCGCAAACTGGAGAGATTCCGCAACTGGCGAGGAATGGTGGTCAGCTGGTTGGAGTCTATCAGTAGCGTATCCAGACTCTGGCAGTCGAAGAGTTCCAGAGGAAGACACTTCAGCTTGTTGTTCATGGCTTCCAGAGAAATTAGTTCCTTCAGTTGTCCTATTGCTGAATATCAACCAGACTTGTTAATGGGACATTCAAAAAGAGCGTTTGTCTTGCTTTAAATAAGTTTCCAAAATTATGTTTGAGTCATTGGAGCCCACCATTTTCCTGTTTGTTGTCACTATGCTAACTGATAAGCACTGACATATTAATTTTCAGAGACAACAGCTACTTGTCGATGAAATAACACCATTTATGAAGTTTGACATATTTGACCCCAACAACATGCTCTATCCCCCTTTAACTTTCAGAATTTTGAAAGGGCAACTTGAAAACATTTTTTTAACCCCTTTAACCATTTATATTTATACTGAAATAATAATGCTTCAATATAGTTACGTTGCACAAATGGTATCACAATAGTTTTCTTTTGTGAAGATAAATTGTTAGAACCAGTTTTAAAATAGTTCATGACATTTTACTCATATTAATCTTAGTTTCAGGACAGTTGGTAATTGCTCATTAGATTTAAACAGATAATAATCAAGATTCAACATCAGAATCATATTAAATCAAACTCTTAAATGACATAGTGTTAATCTTGTTAGCTCAATTCATTTAAAATTCATTCCCTTATTTTGAAAAAATAGCATTACATGTAATGTAGTATAGTATCCTCCTCGCTTCCCTTCAAACAAACATCAAAATCATTTTGACCAAAACCTTAGAGATATTCAATTCATTATAAATGTAACCATTATACTGTTTTTATAAAGAAACTACATGAAGTATGGTTTTTCCTTTTATCTTCTGTTTACCAATACTCCAAACAGATCATCTACTTAACATCAATTTTGATGACAGCTTTTGATGACAGGTTCAGCTCTTGATGACTTAAGCTGCTCTTAATAGGCCTCTCCCTGCGAGCATAAGCATACACCAATGTGCATTTATAATGACAATTGCAATCCTTGTCTGAAAAGAATTGAAGCAAATAGAGGATAGTACAAAAATTTCAACGAAGCCCTTCATTGCACAAAACTTATTCCTTGAGTTATCACCGTTTTGCTGTCCATTTCATACTAGGATGCTTAGGCCTGAATGATCAGAGAAACTTCTGAAATATATATATGCTTCTCCTCTTGTTAATACAGCGTAGCATTACCTTGAAGATAATTTTCTGGAATTCTAAAAAGTCAATAGCCAATGCATACAAAACCTGGGATGCATGATACACCAACCCAACAATCCATTAAGATAGGTCATGTGATCAGCAAAAGGGGTCATATAGGTAACACTAACTTTACAAGGAATGTGGATATAAGTAGGTGCTTAAAGCAGATTCACACTTTCAGAATAAAAGTTTACTCACATTATTAGGGAGATTTCAATATCTTATTTTGGAAGTTTTGTTTTCATCATTTAATACATTAAAGAAGAATACATGTCTCACTATAATTCTTTTTCTTTTGACACCCTAAATTTAAATACTTCAAATAGCAGAATTATTTTTATCTTGATAATCAATGTAAACACCTTATTGCTATTCACATGTAGCAAATGGCCCTCAGTTTGCATCTCAGTGTGTAGAAGAAGCAATGTGGATTCAAATACAATGATGTAGCAGGATGGATAGCACATGATAAAATTTGACATCATACTTACATTTTGGTAAACATGTTATTGAATTGTAAGCTAGTTTCAGTGATATCAGACTTCTCAAACTACCGATGGACTCCGGAAGACAGGTCAGGTGGTTGACGCCCACATCTAGCATTTTAAGATTTTGAAGTTCACCAATACCTGCATAGATAGAACAGGTTACATGAAAGGAGCATGTTTCATAATTTGTTTATATGACTGAAATTAGAGTAAAATTACTACATATCCAAGTAAATTCAAATCAGCTTGATAGAATTTATCTTAACCACAAAAAATGATATCGGCTTGTTTTAATTGATTGTCAACAAAAACAACAGATAATGTTTGTTAAGAAGATGAAATAGAGCTGAGGCTTGAACCCCTTAACATTTCAACCAGCCCCCAACCTCTGGTTCCAACCCTAAACTGACTTCAGGTTTATGAGAAACATGTGCACACCACAAAGGTGAAGAAACTCAAGGCTTCTCAACAGTATGGAACTGACCCAAAACTCAGTTTGAGACAACATCACTGATTAAACAGATAACTTTAACAGCGAACAATCAGGATTTGGAATTTCAAGGCCCAGAAAGTGCTACCTGACTGGTAACAGAGGTTACAAGGTAGGTGACTTGAGTAATCTTTGTAGGGAGACAATGCATAGACGTGGCAGAACACACCCAAATGATGTAAACTGTGACTTACTTTCAGGCAGTGAGGACAATTCATTACTGTGTAAATATCTGAAACATGAAACATTGTCAGCATACATACAGGATACTTAAAATAGGCTACCATTCATATGCATGCTTTGATATCATCAAAGATACCCCATTTGTGTCTGTTGTGGATAAGCATTCAGTTCACTTTAGCTACAAAGCTATTTTTCTCTACATTATAACCTAAGAGATGTTCAGATTTACAAACTTTAAACATTTCAAAGTTATTCCTCAGGAACAAAAATAAAATCAATACTACTCGCTTTTAGTTAATATAACATACTTTCTTTAATTGTCAATTAATTAAGTCACTGCCATAAATCCACTGGTCATGATCTGTGACTCAGGTGTTAAAAATTGTTCTATTTATTTAGAAAAAATTCATTCAGCAGCTCTTCATACTTACAATACAACTAGATTCTGTAAAAGTTTGATATTTTCAGGCTGGAAGAGAAAAACATGCTTGATTAACTTATCATTGAGATATATCTGGATATCACCGTGTGAGTTATACATTTATGAACAAAACAAAGCAGTCTCTGTACTTCAATCTATTTGTTGAAAACAGTGCATCAAATTTTCATTTAAATTGTATATTTCAACGGTTACAGTTACAGAGTATGTCAAAATATGTCAAATTTCATAAATGGTGTTATTTTATCGAGATGTAGGGTTCGTTTCTGAAAATCTGTATCAGAACACTTATCAATTCGGTATAACAATAATAAACGGGTTATACACACCATTCTCAACATCTATAGCGCCGTTTTCGATTATCATTGAAAACAAGAGAATTTCATTATTTTACGCATTTTGAGTGAATGCTAGTAATTAGGGAGGCGATTTTAGGTAGGCGATTTTAACTCAATTAAGGTCATAAGTCATTTTGGCTCATACTACACTAAACACTAAAAATCCTGAAACATACTCTATGTCACTTTAAAGGTAAATTTCAAACAAGTGATTAGGTCTGAGTGTTCATGTTAAGGCATAAACCTGGGTTTTTCACGCATAAAAATCATATACACACACAAAATATATTGTAAATGCGTGTTTTGCACGCACATATAATTATACATTTAAGTTTATATTTTTCCATAGTGTTAAAAAAATCGTTCGAAGCTTATTGTCTGATTACAATGTCCTGACAAAAAAAAATCCCATTGCTAAAAGCCCTGTCATTATAAATGGTCACTATATCAATGGAATTCCCCAGAGGTGGTTTGTTTCATCCAATCATCAGAGAGCGATGTTTACAAGTGATTATTATGAAGTCTCATGCTGTATAATATTACGAAGTTCGGAACGACAGCTAGTTACTTACACATGTGGCTGCATGTGTTTTATCATCAAAACTGAACCGTATATGGTAGGTTAAACTTTGATGTCTAAATTTGATGACAATTTATTGCCTTTACTAGTAATTATTTTATCAACATTTTATTAAATGCGAAATATATGAATTGAAAATCTATTATTTCATTTCTGCACACCCTGCACAAAAACCTACCGGGAATTCTCGTATTTAAGCCCTGCCGTTTTTAAGCTCATGGGCTTAATAACGAGTTTAAATTTCGAATTTAAGCCCATGGGCTTAAATTTGAAATTAATTTTAGACGGCATCGCGTCCAATCGGTGATTACAACAGCTGTCAGTGCCGTGAGAGGGTTTCACATTTTCAAAACCCACTGGTCTCCCATCGCAGGTGACTTTCTAAGCACTAAGTGTGACAATTTAGATACCTCTGACCGCGATACTCAGTGGCTGTAACGAGTGTAAAAACGTCCTTGTCGGGCATATTCCCATTTAGCAAGGCACCCGTCCATGTGTCGACGTCCTGCGACATAACTTTTTCATTCGCAATTATACGTGACGGGGAATCGCAATTGTGTTTTACAACCATTCTTGTTTATCAATTTGATTTCATTCAATTCGTTCCATTTAAAAGTATAAAAGAACCATGTTTTTTGTCGTTTAACTCTTTTCGAATTTAAGCCCAGGGCTTAATTTCAGTTGAAATGTTTCAACGCTCACATGGTCAAAATTCGAAATTAAGCCCTGGGCTTAAATACGAGAATTCCCGGTACCGCGAACAATGTTTTAACCTGAAGAAAAACATACCAATTGTGTTAATTTGTTCCTCTTCAAATACAAATGTGTAACATGTTTAAACTCTCCACCTTGTGTCAATTGAACTGGTAGTTTCGTTAGACCTTTGTAATTCAACTGCAAAACTTGATCCCTCACAAATGGAGTGAGATCTATTTCATCCATCTCATTTCCAGACTTTTCACCATTCGTTTTTGAGTCATTGACAATTTCATATTCCATGACAGTTGTTTTATCTTAACGCAGATTTCTTAATTATACACTTTTATAATATAAAAATATCTAAAATTCACTCCACAGGAGTAAATACTGTTATCTAGCAAACGTGTAGAAATTTTGTTTACTGTTTACGTTCGAGTTAACATTTAGAGTTATCTCCCTTCAATCAATAAAATGCGTCTTACAAAAATCAACAAGCTATACATTTTAATTCTGTTAACATTAGAACTTCTTTAAATGTGAAAATAGATAGTTTTGAAAATCTTTCTAGTTTAGGTTATCGTTAATATTCCGTGCTTGCAAATTTACCTCGTGACAGTAAAATGGCTGCGCCCATGCAACCACGTAAAAGTCTTTTGCCATCATTAAAGTAGGCTAGACGTTGCATGTATTTTTTTTTATGTCGATTTAATAGTGAGACAGTTTGACAGAGAGCAAGGTATTCTTGATTGTTTTATATTACCTATTCAAAATTATATGAGTTTTGTAATTTATAAACATGATAAATATTGTATCCCCACGTTACCTGTTTTCGAGCCTCACGTCTTTTCGAGCCCCTAAAACACGGGCATGGATTTCTCTCAAAACATCGGTTAGAAAATAACTACGTAACGTTATATTAAGGGAAGGGTCCAAAATCATCGGAAATAATGTTTTTCTTTGTGTAAGTCTGTAATTTCGGACATTAAACCATAAAATATTATTCCGTTAAAATAAACATTGAATTACACTAATACCGTTTATAGTCGTGTTTAAAAGCTTCCAACATTCCAAACCATACGTTAGCGAACATTTTGATCTATTTTTATTGAAGAACATGAACTTCCTGGCAAAAATACATGACTGGCATCATGTGACATCTTATTTTAAACTCGCCGAGCGATCAACAGTTGGGGTCATCTCATAAGCGATCGGTCTATTTCTACCCGGTTTGGCAGGCCGCCAAAGAATGTCGGGTCGTTGAACAATCCATATGCTGTCGCAATTGCAAGTCGAAAAGTTCTTGAAAAGTCAGATATCATCACTTATTTATATCAAAATACCTTTGATGTCATCAAAATTTTAAAAAATGAAGAATTATTTGAACTATAAGATTTCATTTTCATACGTATAACTAAGGGTCTACAACTCACATCTCTCGCATCACGGACATCAGACAAGTGGCACAGCAACAGATATAGGACTATTGAATCGTTAATGGTATTAAATTTTTAACGATTTACGTTGTGTATGTGTAGAATTTTATCAAAAGGTTTGTCTGTTTACAAATTTTATCGACTTTGTTTATCAATGTTGTAACAAGTGAAGTGCACAACTGAAAGGATTTTTACGCAGGTGCGAGTTGATATGAAATTATGAACATAAGAATTTTTTTGGAATCAAACTACACATCATTTAAGTAAATGCAAACCATTTTTTTTACTTAAAAATCAATAATAAGATGAGCTCATAAAAGAATAATTTTCTAAAATCAATTGCCAAGAGAACAAATAATATTATGATGCTGAGGGGTGTCTACGGAGTAATCATGCTTAAATAAATGCATCGGAAGAGCTCATATTCTGTTGTCATATTATAACTTAACATGTGCTTTGGACAAAAGGTTATTTTTATGTTTTTGGAATTGTTTTATGCTTTCGAAACTGATAAAGTATTTTGAACTTTTGAAATCGGCCCCCGAAAACCTAAGATCCGTCGACTACGTCACAAAATTTGAGGGGCTCGAAAAGAGGTGACGTCACAAAACTCGCGATGAAATTGACCTCTTCGAGTTCGGAGATTTTCTCGCAATATAAACAACGGTAAATTATGTCGATTTACGTATTCAATAAGAAAAAACAAATGTTGATAATGGTTAGTTAAGAATTAACTGTAAAGATATTTATTCTATAACAATTGTCGCTGTTTGTCTTAGGGGCTCGAAAGCACCGTACGCGAGGTTATACATCAGTGCCCCTATAATCATAGTAACGTTACGATCTATAGGCTCTGTCTCTGATTAGGTTGTTTAGCATTGTCTGTTTGTCTAGTGCTGGGCTTACGGCTGAGCTGTATTGTAGTGAATTCATACCCAGAGCTAGTAACCAATACAATTAACTTTACCTAGTGTCGTTTGTTTAGATAGTCTGAACTTCATTTTAAGTATCCCACCATAACATGAATTATGACGGTGATTGCCTACCAGAATGATTGAGACTAAAGGCTTTTTTGTCTTTGGCTGTTCACTGACGATATGGCTGCAACATCTGATTAATGTCTCAGCTTAGAAATTTTTTTATTATATTAGCTACATTGAATTCATCGTTACCCCCTACCAAAGATGACTTCTGATATCTTGTCAAACAAGGGACGGGGGATAGCGATGACACCGCTAATTAAAGATAAAATAGACAAGTTTCACTCAGATACTGATACTTGACGTCGAAAGATATTAAGATGTCTATCATGTCACATCCTTCTAAACACAACATTGGTCATGTAAACTTAATTTTATGTGTGCTTCAACAAATATTGTGAAGTCAAAATCCTGTCAGAATTAATAGATTATTCTGGCTGATAAATGTCATTGTTATACCGGTATGTCTGATAATGTTGATTTATGTTATTACTATTGTTATCTTTAGGTGAACATCATGGTAGACTTAATTAGATTTGATAATATCATATTGTTTATCTTATACTAATTGGTTCTTGGACTTTCTGTCAATCATTTTTCTTTGTCAAGTTTTCTTTTGTAATACACAATGCAAACATTTTGATGAAGTCATAGCTGATGTTTATGAGATAAGTGGCGTTGAAAAAAACCCATAGAAACCAAGAAGAAATTTATGTTTAAAGAGCCCCTCCATGATTTTCATAACATATATTATTTACGCTTGAATTGAACCTAAATGTCACATGTGGTTATATAAAATCAAAACATCTTAACTTTTCATGTCCAAAAGACATATATATATATGACAAATACTGGTTTTCCATGCAAATCTTAAAACAGCCTTATAAATGCACAGAGGTGTAGATATCACGTCCGATATACATGGATACTAGTTATATAACCTAACAAACACTATCAACTCCCTTCTGGCTGTTTTAGATAAGTCTCCAAAATAACGTTTGACTATTTGACGCGCGCCACTGTCCGGTTTTCGATCATAATTGCGACGCTCTACCTTCATATTGTCAATGTAAAAAACCAATAAGCTTTAAAATGTGTCTTTTTGGTAAACAGTCGATACTTCGCGATCAAATGACACAATTTGGCAAATATGACTCCAACAACTCACGGAGGGGCTCTTTAAAATGGATAATAACATTTTCTGTTTTGCTAATTGTGTTTCCAAAAATAATGTTGTCTCTTTGTTGCAGGTGGTTAATTGACCTGCTAGTCCATCAGTGACTGCAAAGATGAGGAACTTAAAGTTGTTGGAGACCAAGCAGGTGCGAGATGAAGAGACCCTAGGGCAGTGTCAGAAGCTGGCGATAGACCAAGACACTGGCACTTTGTACGTGGCATCTTCCAAATATGTTTATGGCATTGATACGTCAACAGGGGAGGTTGGTACAATTCAATTCAAAATTTTTTTCAGCAAATGATTAGTTGCAATGTGGTTGCCTTAATGTAAAATCACATAAGCAACACATTTTTGATCAATGAGTTGTTGTTTTTGCTGTATGGCGATGTTTATTCCCATACAAACATTTTTGCGTCATTCTCTTGACTTCATAATCAATATTTGAGAGAATTAAGCACAGATGTCAAAATATGTTAAGTGAAGAAGTATTTATTTTTTAGTTGTATAAGTTCTTTCTTTTACCTGGAGCGCGGTGGTGTAGTGGTTAGCATGCTGGCCTATCGCGGACGACCCGGGTTCAAATCCCGGTGGAGACACCAAACATTTGTGACCTGGGTCTCATACCACGTTGTGTCCTTGGGCAAGGCACTTCATCCACATTGCACTCAGTCAACCCAGCTGTATAAATGGGTACCTGAATAAGGGAAGTACGGAAGCGCTAAGTAGCTGCTTAAGTACAATTCCTTCAGGGTAATAATGTACCGCCAGTGAGCAGTGCCTCGCACTGGATATTAGGCGTTAAAATGTATATTATTTATTATTATTATTACCTCTTTTAATTTTGGTGATAATATGTAATAATCCATTACTATCTTTATAAATTAAGTTTGCAATCATTTACATCGGAATTAAATCTTTAACATTTAAAAGTCATTCATAAGAAAATCAAGATTTTCTCAAGTTTTCTGGATAACCTCTTCAATTATTATATACATGAGAATTAAATCTTCTGTATTGAATGTTACAGACCTGCAGCACAGTGTGTCTGACTGATGATGACTTCTTACCAGCTGACGGGAGTGGGCGTGTGGTTGGTGCTCACTATCTACAGGACCAGCAGGGGGTGTGTCTCGCTGCCTCAAATGGAAACCTCCTTGTATGGAGTGTTTGTACTGGACAGGTGATGAAATATGTCTTGTGCTATAACGCTGCTGAATTATTTACAATTGAACTGTCCCTGAGTGACTGCCTTTTAAAAAATCTTGTCCCATTGAAAAAAGAAATTTCCAAAGGCCAGGGGTTGATATTAAAAACCAGAGGAAAAGTGTTTCAGCATGTAAACAGTTAAATTGGGTTACGGTTTAGTTTATTTTAACAGTTCAGCTGCTGAGTATGTTTTGAGTGGACAGTTACAAGAATCAGATCTAATTTACAAACAGCGTAATCCCGTATATTAGCTTCTGGATAAAGAAAGGCCAATCCTGAATATAACTTCACAAGATTACTTTTTCAATTACATAGTCATTAGATGATTGAAGACAGAAGAGTTGACACTATTCATGTTGATGCCACTCCCCTGTTTCAGCTGGAGTGTGTAGGGAGTGTTGAGAGTGGGTTCACAGCAATGGCTTGGAGTCCTGATGCTGAACTTCTAGTTCTAGCCACAGGTAAGCTTTCAATCTTAATTAATAAGACTGATGATTCTTGATGACAACTTTTTACAATCATGTTGTAGTTATTGAGTGTAAAAGATGTGAATACTATTGTAATAATATTTTTCTGAATTTTATTTCAAAATCCTTGCCCTGGTAAGAAATCAATCCATAACAGTAAGGACATTTTCCCCACCTTTAATTACTTTTCAATTTTCAATTCTCGATAAAAGTCATTAGTATATTTAAGCCTGCATGTTACTATTTTTGAATTATCTAGTGTTTGCTTATCACTTTTAATGAAAAAGTTAAGCATTTATGAGGAGTTTGTTTCAACCACTCTAAGCAAATGAAACTCCTATCAATTTTGATAATGACCCATATGTGTACTAAAAACTTCTGCTGGTGAAACTGTCATAGAATCGGTGATGGTCATTTACAGTTGGTTTATGGCAATGTCTACAACAAAATCACATCAGACACATCGAGCATTGTGATGTTTTGTCCAGCTTGATACTTTTTTATCTTTGCCAATGAATTACAATTCAAGTATACAAAATTATACTTTTGTAGGTATCCAGAAAGGTTTCTGAACATAGCTAAAAACAGCAATCCTTGCCTGTTCTGTTATTGTACTTACCGCATGCAGTATTTGAAATCAATGTTAAGTTTTGCACTAACATGATATTTCTTAAACAAAATTCTAAATTTACTGGCAAAAACTAAGACTTTGGATAGGTAGGTATTTCACTTTCTAAGTTACATAGATAAAATGATAAGTAATAGATGGATTTAGATGGATACCAGTGTTGTAGCTAAAAGGGGTCATGGTGACATTTACATGGCCCTGGTTATTCCCTTTAGAGATTTATCATGTTTGATACCTGCACTATGTGAAAGGGTTCCCACTAACAAAATTATTCATCAGCTGGAAGAAAATTGTATACATCTTGTTATATATACTGATATGTAAATGTTTTATTTTCAGGCGATGAGACACTGATAATGATGACGAGAGAGTTCGACCCCATCACAGAGGTATCTCAACACCCACAGGACACAGGAGAAGGTCAGCAAACCTGCTTTTTTTATTCGTACTTTTCATTTTCTATGATAAATCTACTTAACTATGATTTTGAAACGTTAAAGTGTTCCTTCGTGTTTTTATGGTAATTCTTTATTGATGTTTAACTCAAGAGTAAGACGCTAACTAGGGCGGTGCTTATCCATGGCGGGTATGAAGGGATGGTATGATTTACTGTATATTACATGGATCCACTGAAGGATGCGGGCGAACACTGCTAAGGTGGTTAAAGGTTAGTTAAAGTAGGGTGGGGTGGGTGATCGCCTAACAAATGAAGAACAGAAGGCACAAGCTTCATGAATCAGGTTTAGTTACATTTTGTTACCTTTTGGTCTTATGAAGGGGAGCAAACGCTCCCCAAAATGTAACTAAACTCGAGTAAGAACATGAAGTATAGATCCTGATACTGTCTTCTAAAAAATGTTATTGTATAGCTTCTATGCTGAATCGTTACTACTTGAAGTGTGTTTGGTGTATATAAAGAAATATACTATTTCCCTACAGCTGCATTTGTGACCGTGGGCTGGGGCAAGAAGGAAACACAGTTCCATGGCTCGGAAGGGAAAGCAGCAGCACAAACAAAATCAGAGGTTTGTTTATAAGTTGGTCTCATGAGGTTCACATGAAAAAAAAGACCAACTTCTTTTTTTTCTGCTTAGGTCATATATATTTACATATGTATCATGGGAGTGTTAGGTTATGTTATTCCATAATCCATATTCATTATTTCGCTTATTATTATCTCTTCACATTGACAAAGTTAACTTTTCTTTCAGTATTGTCATAATCGTTGCTTTAAAGATGGAAATATCCAATGATTTATTCAAGGTTTGTTCTTTTTCATGATATGGAGATCAATTTCTCAAATTTAAGACGGCAATATCAGTTGATATTATTCTTGTGTGTTCTTTCTTTTCTATATTTAAACAATTTCAGAGTTATGATGGCAATATTATGTGTTCTCATTTCAGTTTGTTCTGTCTCAAAATGAAAATCACGTTCTCAAATTTAGCCTCCATGTGTGCAACCGATTTTAATTCAAAAGGGAATTCCATCCAAACATTAAATAGCACTATTAGAAATTCTCTGTGTGTTGCATACAGGTGGGTGGAGGGACTGCGGAGTGGGATGACCGATATCCGAGGATCAGTTGGAGAGGGGATGGTCAATACTTTGGGGTCAGCAATATCAGTCCGAATACAGGTATAAAGAAAGGTGGAAGGGTTGGAACAAAGTTGTGTGTAAGAGACTGGATAGTTCTGCAAACAAAATGACTATGTACAGAATCTCACTCACACTCAAGGTTCTTTTGATATCAATCCATCTGATATCCCAAGAATCTCACCATTCTATATCCTATGTAAAATTAAATTTTGAATAATAAATATTTATCAAAAGCATCTACTCACCTGTGTCCTTTTGCTATTTAACATTCCATTTTTGAAAACGAATAAAAAAGAAAGAACCATTGGTCACAAAATTGCAATGTTGATTGTTTTTAACACAGGAAGACGACAACTACACACGTGGACACGTGAATGCAGCCATCACTCCAGCAGCGAAGCAGTGGAAGGGCTGGAACAAGCTCTCGCCTGGAAGTAAGTCGCATAGATAATATATGGATAAAGTTCTTGATTTTTCAGAAGGGGGTTCCCTCCCTATCCATGTTTCTTACCCAACCACCTGACCCACCTCCACTGGTCCACCACTTGACTATGCAATGAGTTCAGTGACATTCTTATTGTTTGTAAAGAGGTTTTTTTATGTGGTCATAACAAAGATGTTCTATGATGTTACGATTTCTTATATATACTAATCAATGTAGTCATATATTTTTTGGCTCAAACCATATTATGGCTGACATTATATATACTCGTTACATGGTTTGTGGTCATCAGAAATTCTGAATCTCAGTGGTCAGCACGACCTCCAACGTAATTTAACCCTACCTGCAGGGTAACGAACATAACTCTCATTCATTTGTGCGCAGGATACCACAATTCACTACTCCATCTGCAGGATAATCTGCATAAATCTTCTTTAATGCATGGAAGGTATGATTTTAATCAATGTTGTAATTACAATGGCAGCTTATAGCAAATGATTATCACATTCTTAAAAACATAACGATAGGTATTTGATTTAACTATACTCTCTCAGACCATCAGGTAGTTTGATAGCCTCAACCCAGAGTCGACCCAACAAGCATGATGTGATTTTCTTTGAGAAGAACGGCCTCCGACACGGAGAGTTCACCCTGCTTTTTCCAGTCAACACTGTCAAGGTAAAGGTCACATTCATACTTCTGAATTTTTCCACAGGTATCTACACATCATTTACTTGTATCAGTATCACAAATTGTTGAATTTAAAGAAATGCTTTTCTATGCATTTTATGTCAAAATGTGTCTGTAAATGAAAAATTGCAATTTCTTTTTACATCATAGAATTATGGCACTTCCTTCAATTGTTTTTGTAATGCCATGCTTGTAAATGGTGATGCCATGCATTCCGAAGGTCACTTGGGACTAAAACATGATATTTCAGTGAATTCTTCAATTCCACATATATGTCACTATGAACAAAACTCTCATTGAGGTAATTCACACTCATTTTGTAAAAGTGTAACATACTGCCTCGAGTAATAATTTCTTTAACCTAGCTTCTGTCATTATATAAGAATCAAGATATAAAGACTGTTAACACTGCACCTGTGTGATCTAGTGTGTATGTATGACGTAGGTGCGTGAAGTGATGTGGAACACGGAGTCTACAGTGCTGGCAGTGTGGTGTGAGACACTGAATGGGAACAACACTCCTCCTGCCTCACATGGTATGTACTGAGGAAGACTTCCAAATAACTGTGTTATCTATAAGTATTTTCTATTATTCATGGTAAATTATTGTCACTTTCCAAGTTAAGGTAGGCAGAGTAGAGATTGTCTACCCTTTGTTGTCAAAATTTATATACAATCTTATAGTGTCACAATGCAAAGTTTTCTTTTTTACATTATCATAAGTTTCTATATGTGTATTTCTCGTTATTTTTTTATATTTTCCTGAATTTTGTGGTAATTTATAGATATGTTTCAGTTCAACTATGGACAGTCAACAACTATCACTGGTACTTGAAGCAGAGTTTGGAGTTTGAACCTCAGCAACATGCTGTGGATGTTCAGTGGGACCTGGAACATGGATACAAACTACATGTCCTTTGTAACGGAGGTCAATATCTACAGTATACATGGTCCTGGGCCACGTGCCACAGTAATGGGATGACAGCAGATGATCTAGCATCAGTCGCTGTTATTGATGGAAGTATGTTGATTTGTAAATAATGTATCAATGACAACTCTGATTATGTCTGCGGCCATTTTGATAATTCACTTGTTTTAAATGTAAATGTCAGTAAGTGTCCATGTCAGTCAGTTTTAGAATACAAGTGGTTGTGCAATTATTTACTCAAGACAAGAGTATCAACACATCTGTATGAGTTGGATGCAAACTTAATGTTCTAATTGTAACCAAAGCTGTGAAATTGATGAAAATGTACAAAAGTCTACTTCGAATTCTTCTTGTTATCTTCCGTAGCAACATTTAAAACCCGATGTCATAGTGGAATCATGAAAATGACATCAGTTTATTATGACAAATTTGCCACAAGAGGTCATTGAATAAATATTAATCCTCATATTTTTCACCTCAAGGGAAAATTTATTAGTTGAACAATAGTTATGATGTAATTTATGTCCATTCTTTATCATATTTGAAATTGGCTTGTGTTTCAAAATCAAAACTCCTGATCCAGACTTGAGTAATGTAACTCTTGCTCTTGCTCAGTCTGATTAAAATTGACCGTGTTCCGAGGAATAAAAGTTTCAAAATATTGGGTCTATCGAGATTCGAACTCTATTTGTCTAGGCTATCCTCTCCACTAGGTCTGAAGGCAGCCTCACTGCTCGCACGTGCCGACACCAGTTTAGCGCAGACAAAACCTAGTCAATAGCGAACCAATCTCATCATCGCATTTAAAATAAAGATAGCGGCGATCAAGGTTAACGAATGGTAAATGGGAGTTACTTGCCCCTAGCTACTGATACCGAATGCTTTTGCCGCACGCTTTGTGATTGGTAAGCTCAGTTTACGCAAGAACGTGCGCTACAGTAGGGTGCGTTCAGACCTAGTGGAGAGGATAGCCTAGACAGAAAGAGTTCGAATCTCGATAGAGTCAATATTTTGAAACTTTTATTCCTCGGAACACGGTCGATTTTAATCAGACTGGCTCTTGCTAACATTTGAAGAAGATTTTGTTACTGAAGGCACATGCATATTAAAGGGAAGCAACTTTCATTTCCCATTTCATAGGACTGCCCTTGTTAATATAATATTCTTTCCAAAACTTGTAATGCATACTGATGAGACTTAAAATGACTTTGCAGTTTAATTGGTGTTTGTTATAATTCAAATGCTGAGCTTGATGTCCCATGATGCATCGGTGACTTGTTTCAGGTAAAGTTCTTGTCACCCCTATGCGGAAGATGGTTGTTCCTCCACCAATGTCAGCTTACCAACTAGAGTTACCTGCCCCTGTCAGTCATGTGACATTTGGACCTGTTGAGAGGTGCAACGACATCCTCGTTCTGTTGGCTAATAATGATCTGGCTGTTTACAGGCTAACCGAAACTGGTATGAATTTCTCAGTCGAGGATATAGATCCTACTTGTATTAAGATTTATCATTGTAGTGAAAGATAAGTAAATTTGAAAATGATTTGATATGAAAAGGATAGAGTGCTTAGAAGCACCTTAGGGAAATTGTCATCAAAGGCATATATATGATTTAAAATGTAAATTTTTAATACTTACCCCACTTCTTATATTGCATATTACCTATACTTCCGATAAAGCGATTGGAAAACGTGTTGGTAGTAGTCATCCTGTCTTCGTACTCGAAGTCGGGGAATATGACAATGACAACACGGCCTCGTAACCGGAAGGTGACGATCCAATCCGTCACGTGTCCACGTTGACAAAATCACATTCCATATTTATCGCTATCGCGAGTGGACGTGTTGTTTGAGAACTAATTTATGTTTTGAGTTTGTGTTTAGGTTTTTTTTTGACTAACCTTGCAGACGGTATGTTCTCTTTTGTTATCCTATTGTGGTGTGAATATTTCAACCTACCTTGCGTCGCTTCGGGTGGAATTCTTCGACTGTGAGGCCTTGTTTGACATGGCCTGCATGCGTTATTCTCTTTGGTATCCTAATGCCCATTTTAAAACGTTCATGCACCAGTTTTATACATAGTATTTCACTAAATCCTACACCACAAAATATCTTCGTTTCTCCCACCTTTTCGAATGGCGTCTGTATTTCTACGCCTTCGCACGTGGTTTTTCACATTTTTTCAATATGTGTTTCAAATTTTATTTCTTTCGCAAATATCACCCTTGTTTACCATTACGCAAAGTTAATTCAACCTTTGCATGTGTTTTTAGGGTTATTATGTGGCTATAGCTACTTTTTCTGTCAGGCACTCGTTTTGGTGTTCGTTCACCACAGATTATTACGAGGTAGACTTGCCTGAGGTTTGTTTTGGTGCTATTTGCTATAGTCATTACGGTGGCCCGTAGGGGCCTTTTGTGTATGCATTATGTGTTTTTAATTTTTGCATATATTTGTTGTCTTTGCGACAATTTGTAATGTGTTTTATTACTTTCCTTGTGAGAGTAATTTTTCAACAAAGTAAGTAAATTTTTCATTATATTATTTACTTCCCATGATTATTGCGCCGTTGTTTTTTCATGCTTTGTGCATGTTAAATATACTTTTTGCGCAAGTTTTTATGTGTATATTTTTTCTTCACATAACTGTTTTATATTTCATAATAAGCATGTGTTTTTCCCGGCGTTTGCCTCGGGATTTGTATGCTTATTATGCGGTTTCTTTAAACCTACAGGTGAAGGTGTAAGTAAAGTTTTTCATTATATTATTTACTTCCCATGATTATTGCGCCGTTGTTTTGTCATGCTTTGTGCATGTTAAATATACATTTTGCGCAAGTTTTTTATGTGTATATTTTTTCTTCACATAACTGTTTTATATTTCATAATAAGCATGTGTTTTTCCCGGCGTTTTGCCTCGGGATTTGTGTGCTTATTGTGCGGTTTCTTTAAACCTACAGGTCACTGTGTAAGTAAATTTTTCAGTATATTATTTACTTCCTATGATTATTGCGCTTGCTTTCTCATGCTTTATGCATGTTATATATACTTTTTGCGCACGTTTTTATGTGTTTATCTTTTCCTTCACATAACTACGTTTTCTATTTCATAGTAAGCATGTGTTTTTCCCCGGCGTTTGCCCTGGGATTTCTATGCTTATTGTGTGGTTTTCTTGAACCTACAGGTGAATGTGTAAGTAAATTTTTCAGTATATTATTTACTTCTCATGATTATTGCGCTTGCCTTCTCATGCTTTATGCATGTTGAATATACATTTTGTGCAAGTGTTTATGTGTATATATTTTTTTGCTTCACATAACTACGTTTTATATTTCATAATAAGCTTGTGTTTTTTCCCGGCGTTTGCCTCGGGATTTGTTTGCTTATTATGTGGTTTCTTTAAACCTACAGGTCACTGTGTAAGTAAATTTTTCAGTATATTATTTACTTCCTATGATTATTGCGCTTGCTTTCTCATGCTTTATGCATGTTATATATACATTTTGCGCAAATTTGTATGTGTATATGTTTTCCTTCACATAACTACGTTTTATATTTCATAATAAGCAGTATTTTTCCCCGGCGTTTGCCTTGGGAATTGTATGCTTATTATGTCGTTCTTCTTTGACCTACAGGTGAATGACTCGAGTCTTTTGCAGTGCTTGCAGATCACTCTAGTCCCTCTACGACCCTCACCCCTTGTGGCCTGACTGTGAGGTCACGGTCTGTGAGTGGGACTCCCGCTGCGTGTCCTGCCCGTCGGACCCTCAACTCCTCCATGGAATCGTAGGAGTCTGTGCCTTCCCCTCCCAAGGATGCGGAAAAGACTACCTGACGTACGGAGGGTGCCGCCATCCAAGGAGACAACTCCTCAACGTTCACCTCCTCCCTAGCAGCCAGGCTTATTCAGGGAGGACTTCGAACAAGCTGTGAATCCGGGGCTCCAGATATTAATCTGGTTGTGTCCATGGTTTCGAGGATGATGCGAGCTCACGAGCTGGCCTTGGAGCGGGAGCTTGCTGCACAGTTTCTTAAGGATATGGTGCATAAGCAGCGGCCTCGTAGTGACAAGTCAGCGACAGTCACCAACACCGGATCCGAGGTGGATCGTCACCAGCGCCGTTGGACCTCCCTCGGTCTTCAATGGAGCATGTCCGGACGCCGATGCCTCCCTCCGACGCCCGTAACTACCCGGCGCCGGCGAGCACGGTCATTGGCCCACGGTTGGAGCGTAGGAGGTCACCGGAGGTGCACTCTAGCTAGCGGAAGAGGCGACGTTCACCCCCCTTCGTCGGACGTCTCCACGACGGTCGCCCCTTCGTCGGACTCCGTTCAGGAGCTCTCTTTTTCCCGCTTCCGGCCTCGTCGGACGCCACCTCGAGGGTCTCTGCAGCGCTCACCTAGGCACCCTTCGCCTGGTAGGACTCTGTGTCCTTCGCCTGGGCGCCTGTCGCCTCGTTGGACACCGCTGTCATCTAGGCGCTCATCTCGGCGCTCGCCTCGGCGCTCATCTCGGCGCTCACCTCGGCGCTCGTCGGACGCCTCTTCGATGATCTCCGCAGCGCTCACCTAGGCGCCCTTCGCCTCGTAGGACTCTGCTTCCTTCGCCTGGGCGCCTCTCGCCTCGTTGGGCGCCGCTGTCATCAAGGCGCTCTTCTCGGCGCTCCTCTCGGCGCTCGTCTTGGCGCTCACCTCGGCGTTTCCCGCCTCGTCAGATGCCTCCTTGACGGTCTCCGCAGCGTCCACGTAGGCGGCCTTAGCCTCGTAGGACTCTGCTTCCTTCACCTGGGCGCCTCTCGCCTCGCGTTGGGCGCCGCTGTAATTTTGGCGCTCCTTCCCCGACGCTCGCCTCGGCGCTCACGGCGGCGCTCACCTCGAGGATTACCTCGAGGCTTACCTAGGTGTTAACCCCCACGATCAAAGCTCCCCTTAGACATCTAGAGATGCCCGGTGTGTAGGCTTGGTAAGCAGGCTGGTGTCATGCTTTTCTCCCGGCCTCAGTGTGAACAAGAGGTGTTCTATATGGTCAAGCCGGAGCTGTTAATCCCGGCCCATCCAATTGTTGAGGACGCTCTGAATGTTCTGGATGAGAGGAGCAGAGTGGCGCAGTGGTAATGTGCTGGGCCCACAACCCAGAGGTCCGTGGATCGAAACTTTCCCTCAACCCATCAGACTGGCAAGGAACACCACCGGGGTCTTCAAGGTGCACTCCTTGGATGGCTTTGATTCGGGAGCGTTACCGGATGACTTGGTTCAGAGTCTCTCGGACCAGCCTCCTGCACTTTACAAGATTCAGGACGCAAGTTACTGAACATTGATACAGAGCTCCATGGGACAATCTAGCCTTTGTCAGCGTCGGTGTCCTCCACGGATGGATCACCTGGCCACAATGGTTAGGCAAGCTAACACTTTGTCCTCGGGAGTGGATCACGTGAGGGCGGCGCTGGCCCATACAACATTGATCCGAAGGAATGGTCTGTTGATGCCCTGCCCGTGGAAGGAGGAGTTTAAGAAGTCACTTATCCGGGCTCCTCTGTTGTCGGCGTCTTGTTCGCCAACATCCCGGAAGTGCACAGAGGACAGTCGGCGGTTTCGCAAGCCGACTTCACCTTCCAAGTCACCAACATGGTCGTTGCCAACCTTCCAGCAGCTTCTTCTTCGGCCATTTTTACTCCGGCCACCGGAAGACTGTGCACGGAGCCCTCCGTGGCATAGGGACTCCCGGGTGGCATGTCTACGGCCCATGGCTATCACACGCATCATGGCCCCGATAGAACGCTTCCTACATCTTCGAGGGATCAAGTTCGACTCGTACATCGAAGAATGTATGATGAGCCACAGTGTGTGACAGTGGTTTCTAAGACAGTCTCAGTTGGCCGTTGATCTTCTCCACCAGCTAGGGTGGATCATCAACACCGAGAAGTTGCAACTATTCCTTTCTCAGTAGTTGACCTTCATCGGGGGGTTGTTTTTACAGACATAGACTTTGTCAGGTGGCCCCGGTCAGGTGGACAAGGATCATAGCATCGGTGCATCGAGGGTTGACCAGTGCAATGCCCCTCAGGGAGTGGCAGTCTCTGTTAGATCTTCTCTCCTCGGCACAATGTATCACCGACAGAGGTCGATTAATGCTACGACCTCTACAAAGGTTTCTGACTCCTTTTTGTTCAGGACGGATCCCGGATCGGCAACTGTTTGTGGACGTTTTTCTTCAGGGCCCGGCACATACTAAGGTGCAGGAACGTGCTGGCAGCCCGGGTCGCTAGCGCCGTTTTCCGGGCCCATATAGTTCCACTAGATAGTGGCTCAGTCGTTTTTTCTGAGGGGAAAACTCAAGATCCGGTTAGAGCTTCTCCACAGCTTGTAGCGGAGTTATTGCTGCTTCTTTGCAGGAGGAAGCATCTTTCAGCGCTGAACTCCGTTCTGGCTGTCAAGCAGGATGTAAGGTTCTCATAGACGCCGGAACTTATCGCCATGCTGATGTCGTTAAGCTTGAGGATCAGAAGTTAAGTTTTGACCTCCGGCTTGGGACCTCAACTTAGTACTGCGGCACTTAAGGGGTCCGCCTTACGAGCCCTTCCTTTGAGGTTTTGGCTTGGAAGACGGTCTTTCTCCTGTCTTTGGCTATAGCAGCCAGGGTTAGTGAGGTACACGCTTTGGATGTAACAAGAGTTCGCTTCGAACATGTGCAGCATGGGTCGGCTCACCTAGGGCTCCTTTGGAATTTCGTCGCCACAAACCAGCTCCCAGACAGCCGGACAGTTAGTCATCCCACCGTTGTCATCTGTGGTAGACGACTCTGAGGTGGAGGAGCTGTCTGTGTGTCTGGTGAGAGCGTTGAAGGTACATGTCAACCGTTCTACTTCCAAGAGGAATCCCGGAAGGGTTGTTCATCACCTTCTGGCAGCGTTCGACGTAGCTGGGGAACGTCATCCTACAGCTAATAACCCTCATGAGGTTCGGGTGCTAGCATCTACTGTGGCTCTTCACCCCAACATCTCGGGTTCGGACATCTGGGAGGGCTGCTTCTGGAGGTCAACGTTGGTCTTCGACAGCCACTACCTCCGTGACTTAGCAGTGGAAGATGTCCATGGGTTACAGTCGTTCCGTCCGCTTGTTGTCACCCAACAGCTGACTGGGCTAACCTGACACTAGGTAACTAGACCTCAGTGTTCCTCGGCCTTAGGGCTTTCCCACGGTTCGTCGTGGCGTTCCCCTAAGTGCCTTTTGGCTTATGTTATGTTCTCCCTTCACAGGGTTTCTGACATTCGTCCATGTATGTTTTTTCCCTGACGGGTGGTCCGTTCGTCGGCCTGCCCGACATCCGTCTCTGTCGGATTAACATGCAATATAAGAAGTGGGGTAAGTATTAAAAATTTATTAAAATCTAAATATTTTAGATATTTAAAAATACTTACCCCACTTCTGGGATTAAGCCCGCCCAGCGATGTCTCGCTTCCTCCCCTCAGACGGCCGTCGTTGGACCTACATATGGAATGTGATTTTGTCAACGTGGACACGTGACGGATTGGATCGTCACCTTCCGGTTACGAGGCCGTGTTGTCATTGTCATATTCCCCGACTTCGAGTACGAAGACAGGATGACTACTACCAACATGTTTTCCAATCGCTTTATCGGAAGTATAGGTAATATGCAATATAAGAAGTGGGGTAAGTATTTTTAAATATCTAAAATATTTAGATTTTAATAAATTATTATATAACTGGTTTGGAATGTATATTTCAATGGGAAATAACCGGATAAATCTAACGTATCAGAAACCTTTTATATTTGGCTACATAAATCCTAAATTAATACAGAGTATGTAGCTAAATACAAAATATAAATAGATTGTGTAAATCTAGACTGTAATAACAAGAAGTACATTGAGTATTGTGGTCTCAAAGACCTTTACACTGTGCGATGTAAGTGTACCTGTATTTCTATATACAGGTGTGGAGGGGACAGGAACGAAGCTGGCAGCGTCGGGGGGTCCTGGCTTCAGTGTCCAGTGCAGCACTCACACTCTGGAGGCCATCGACAAAGGGTTGCAGCACTGGTAGGCAAATCTAACTTGTCTTTGCTTGTTATCTGAAGAAACATCTAAGGTTCATCGCAAATTAGAGGGTCAGTGCAGTCAGTCAGTCAGTCAATTATTCACCAGCTGAAAAGTTTGTAGGAGACCCTTTTTTGCTAACAATTTTCTCTTAGGTTTTGACAAAATTGCTTGAACACAATTAGCAGGTGCTAGTAATGCAGCTTAACTCAAATGTACGATAGGGATATCCTGATTTTTTTATAAAATAGCATGTAAGAAGAATATTTGCCTTAGAGTTCATCAATTGACATATTGACTGTTTACCATTGTTGATATTTTAACCAGAATCTATCACTGGAGAGGAGGACACAAAGTCAGGACAATATCAACTAAGGCTACATTTTAGTGTACTAGTATGTTAAAAACACCCGATATGGAATATTGAATAACCTGATGTAATTCTGACATTTACTGTTTCAGCGAAAAAGAGACAACTAATGACCTATCCACATTTCCTCTGAGTGCAAGTCACATGACCTGGCTGACCCCGAGCTCAGTACTGACCTCTCACCTCTCAGCTCATGGACCTCACAGCGTTCTTTGTCAGTGGGATCTGCAAGGGGACCAAGTCCTGTTGAGGTAAACAGTCATTTACATATATGATAATTACCTTTCTTAAGATTTTGCATTTGGCATAAATACATATCTATTAGGGAATATTTTAAGATATATTAAGTTTGTAAGCTGTGCTACTACTCCTTTGACATTAAAGTGAAAGCTTCCTTAAGAAATAGATTGTTAGCACAGGGTGACTGTATCATATCTATAACTGCAAGTGCTTGGTTGATGTGTAGATGCAGTGTAGCAGCGGAGGGAGTGGTCCACTGTATAGCCGTAGGGCTGGACTCCCCGGTTGTGGCCGTACAACTCAACAATGGGGCTGTGCTCAGGTATCATCCAGGTAAGGTTGTGCTAAGGGGACAAAACAAAACAGTCATGATGAATATATTAAAGCTTCCTCCAGTACTCAACCCTGAGTTGGCTCCTGTTGGACTTGAGTCCATTTCTGAGACTCAAGGACTTGAAATAAGGAGATCACTGTAACTTATTCATGTTTTGTAGTCTGTTTACCTTTGAAGTAAGATGATCAACGTGATCATGAAACATTAATGCCAGTATAATGTCGATGACCATGTATATGTCCGCCTGGTACTTTAGTCTGTGGAAGTTCTAGAATATATATTTGTTTGTTCTAGACTATCAGTGATAAACAGAAGATATTTCAATTAAAATGCTACAGGTAATTCAACCGCCAAAAAGTGTGTGTTGGTTAGTCGGAGCATATCAGAAATCATGCTTCAAGATGTTATGAATTATTGAATAAAACCTGAGCTTCATGACTCCATTGTTGCAGACACTGAGTGCCTGTTGCCATGGGAGACAGACGGGGGAGGAGAGCTACAATTGCCATACCCATGCAGTCAGATGTCTGTGTGTCTCGTAGGGGGTCAGGTAGGATATTACGCTATAGCCTAGGGGGTGGTAGTTTGAGGTACACTCGCCCCAAATTGTTAGGAAAATAAATCAGCATGTCATGACAGTTGTCAAAAGGTTTTCTTGCATATTACATATTGCTTTATGCATATGATTGCATTTATTCCTGGTTATCCCCCTTCATTATCTGTACTTTAGATTGAAAGATTTAAATCCATGTTTGTATATACACATTTTTTTTGTCTTGCTAGAATAGATACCTTATTTCAATGTGCACATTAAATCTCAATTGCATTTATAATCTGTTTTAGTTTGAAGGTTGAATGTAGGTTATCACAAGATGAGATATTATCCTGACTAACGAGATGTGTTTCTCTGCTCTCCTAACAGGAAGTGGTGCTAGGACTCACGGACAGGTTCAGGTTCTATGTCAATGATGTGGAGGTGAGTGTGAACTGACATCTCGGAGTAATTAGTTCCTAAATGTCCTTCCTCATACATGATGGTAAGATGTAGAGATGTATAAAGCTTGCAAGCCTTCATCAATAGATACTAATGTCAAGTCTTCCTTCTACAGATGTATCAAGATAATATTGAATAAAAAAATTCTACACAAAACTGTCCAGTCACATTTTGATATCACGTTAATATAAGTTGATTTACAAAGATTTGATGTCACAGTCCCTATCATGGCCTTGCTAGGAGACTGTTTAACAAGGTTCAATAATGGTATGAAATTCTCTGACACTTAAATCAGAGATTTCATTTTTTGATAAGAAGGCAAGTGTTTGCCACATTTTGATCCATCCTGCTCATAGTAAGATCTAAAAACTTTTATCTTCTGTATCTACTTCAGATTGCTTCAAATTGCACATCGTATAGTGTGCATGACGAGTACCTGCTACTGACAACACTGAGCCACACCTGTAGATGCATCGCCAGACACACCAAGCTCAGAGGTAGGTGCATAGCCAAACACAACAACCGATGACCCCGGTTTAAAGAGCCTTTCCGTGAGTTGTTGGAGTCATATATGCTAAACTTAATCAATGGTGTCATTTGATCGCGAAGTATCGCCTGTTACCAGAAAGACACATTTAAGAGGTTATCGATATTTTTACAGTGACAATATGAAGATAGAACGTCGCAATTATGATCAAAAACCAGACAGTGGAGCACATCAAATTATGGAGACTTATCTAAAACAGCCAGGTGGGCAGTTAGGATTTGAAAGCGTTTGTTAGGTTATATAACTAGTATCTATGTATAGTGGACGTTATATCTACACCTCTGTGCATTTATAAGGCTGTTATTTATATTTTCATGGAAAACCAGTTTTTGTCATATATATATATCTTTTTGACATGAAAAATTTTGATGTTTTGATTTTTTGACATTAAGATTCGTATCAAAGGTAAATAATATGTTATGAAAATCATGGAGTGGCTCTTTAAATCATGAATGAGGCACCAAAATGCCTGATCACAAGACTATTAAGCTGTACAAAATGGGTACCTGAACATGGGAAGGTATGCAAATCTGCATTGAAAGTATACTCCTTCAGGTTAAACAGGAATTTAGCACTTTTAGGCATACACATGCATTGGAATTGTTCGGTGATATTTCATGCCTCATGATTGAATCTGTGCATAGCTCTATTGACTGCTATATGTGATAACCGGGGTTGCCAAATAGGTAAGCTGAAGCAATCTTCTATATGTTTAAAAGTACAATGAAACTCTTCCACAGATCTGCCGTCTCTAGCTGATGGGAAGGAGCACCCCTTTGATGAGTCTATCCGGCGGGTGGAACGAGGATCTCGGATCGTGACAGTTGTTCGGGAAGACACCAAACTGGTGCTGCAGATGCCGCGAGGAAACCTTGAGACCATCCATCCTCGCGCTCTTGTACTCTCTGCAGTCAGGAAGTTCCTTGACAGGTGAGGAGTTTGTGCTATTGATGATATCAAAATCTCCTGTCTTAACCATGACCAGAGATTAAGTAACAATCATTCACACTCTGACACACTGGCATCAAGAACTTATATTTGTAAGTATACTGATGTACTTAAAGGCAGTGGTCAGTTGAGATCTTTCGGACTATGGACAAGGCTACGGGGTAATCTCCTATTGTCTCTGGAGATTGCAAGTGATGTATCAAAATTGATATAGTCTTATAATTGATAAGTTTGAAATATGATTAATGATTTTTTGTGGTCACTGATGTGGCTAAAAGTATCAAAATTCATAATAAATGTCAATTCAGATATGTTTTGACGAAGTTAATTAGAAATTGAGTGACATCAACATTAACTTGGTGTTCCTCATGGTTTAACAAGGGAGTTGATTTTTTGATAAAATGTAATGAAGTAATGAAGATTGAAACCCAGTGATCATGGGAAATATAAGCACATGCAACCAGCCTGGACTATGGTCTTTGTCAAAAGTTTATTATTATTGATTATAATAATAATAAATATAGCTGTTGATTTTTCTTGTTAAATGATTTAAAACATCTGTTAATTTATGATCACAAAAATCATTTCTTTCTCTTCTGATTTTCCAGGCTTGAGTACAGATCTGCCTTTCTTGCAATGAGAAAACATCGTATCAACATGAACCTGATCTATGACCACAATCGCCAGATGTTCTGTGAGAATGTCAAGACATTCGTCCAACAAGTTGAGGCCGTCAACCATCTCAACCTCTTCCTCACCGACCTCAAGTAAGTTACGAGTTCGGACTTCTAGCTATCGACCCTCAAGTGGAATTGACTTTAAATGGATAGACACAAGCTGTTTCTCTCCTCATGTCATTCCTTCCCACATAAACTCTGTTTCAAGTAGTCCATTTTCACTGTTTTTACAAAATTCACTAGCAGTGAAACACCAACACCATCGTTTTTCTATTCAGGCAGATATTGACTGTCTTGTAAGAATATGCGCTTGTCACACAGGTGAAGCAGCTCTAGTCTTGTCAACAGTTTCGGGGCAGATTTAGTCTCATACTGAGCTTCTAGACCACTATTATTATATAAGCAAAATACTCTTGGGAGCAACTTTCAACTAGCTCACAATCTCTACATTCAATATTGATGTTAGATCTCCACCTCATGATTGTTATCATTTGCTTCAAGAGAGGAAGATGTCACCATGACGATGTACACAGTAGCTTATAACCGCCAATCAGAAGCCAGTGGAGAGGCTGAGGGACCAACCAAAGTGGACCGTGTGTGTGATTGTGTGAGGGAGGCAGTATCACAGATAGACACAGACAAGTGAGTAGCTTAAAATAGTGAAGTAGTAGATGAAACAAACATGAAAACCCATGATTTATGTAATGATTATGACAAACAACACTTCTTTAAGCGAATCAGAAATAAAAAGCGTTTCGTTTTACATGAGAAATTTGAAAAGAAAATTTTATGGTAACAATCTTATTTGTATATGCTTATATTTGCTGTATATGCGTTAAATACTGCTTTTATATTAGCCATTATGACATTAGTCAAATCTCTCATCTTCAATCATAAAAATCCCAACCTAATCTCATTGTGATGAATAAAGGACCAAGTATAAAAATATCATCTTACATTTATATACATGTCACTTGAAAAGTTAGTCCTGTGGTACGAGTAACTCCATAAGTGAAGACTGGTTGAGTGTCAAACATTGATAGGTAATGATTGTTTTGCAGTCCCTCTTGACTTTTATTACAAAATTGATATTTGATATGTAAAAAGTTTGGATGAGTTATGACTTTATCATGGTCCCATGGAATCATACTTATTGAGTTGTTACTGTATGTGTTGTGAAGCTGTCTCTGATTGCTATCTTTTACCTGGCAGGTACTTGTTGACGATCCTGACCTCCTATGTAAGAAGAAGCAAACCAGACATGGAGGCAGCTCTGTCTATTGTCAAGAACCTCAGAGGTACACACAGACAGTTTACACCGGTCAAAATAATGATCAGCATCTTGAGGGTTAATTAATTGACTTTTAATCCTGAGTAGTCAAATTACACAAATGATCAGAGGCTGAATAACCCGTAATGGCCTACATAAATCACACTATCTGCAATGATTCAAATTCTTGTACTTTTTGGATCAATTCCTTGTTGGAGTTGAACCCACTTCCTCAATTGACCATAATAGCAGCTACCCAACTAACCCATCTCAGCATCTTGAGGGTTAATTGATTTTTAATCCTGAGTAGTCAAATTACACAAACGGTCAGTGGCTGAATAATCTGTATTGGCTTACATTGATCACACTATCTGCAATGATACCAGTACTTGTACATTTTGGTCGAGTCCCAAACCCACTCCCTCAGTCAGGCCTCACCACCAGCATTGGCCATACTAGCAGGTTAGCAACTCGCCTATCTCACCATATCAGTTATTGTCTTCATACACACTTTCTCAGAATATTCTGCATCATACTTTATGTTGACTTTATGAATGATCAAAATTGGCAACTGTATTAAATATAAACTATCCAAGAGTATTTGAAATCAATGGGTTAATGACATGTAAACATGCCATATGTTGTTAAAACGGTCGCATATGGTGGCGCTGGAAAATTCGGCCACAGGGGCTAATTGCGCTATAACGTTAGCAAGGTTAGTGCTGGAAAATTCAGCCACGGGGGCAAAACTGGTCAAAATTATATTCGGCAACGTAAGAGTTGATAGTTGTTTTTTCAACCAATTAATTTTAACTCACTATATGAACTTAAGTTTGTTTCACAGCTCACCACCTGGTACCTCTCCTCTTAACTGAAATTGATTGTAGGAATTTGTTTAAATTTTGTAATTTGGGTGCTACTTTCAACCTCATTTCACAGACTTGGTAGATCAGTTCATCTAAAAGTTGAGATGATACTGTCCACACACAAATTCTGCAAAATGATTTTTATGCTTGCTTGAATGTATTTCAATATTGGCATTTAGAGATACTTATTTTTCTTATAAATGGTTCATTTTAGGAGGGGGGTTTCTTGATAAAGAAATCATTTTCACCGTCTGTATATATTTTTGTTTGTATAATTGCAAGGATGTCGACTCTAAGGGGATAAATTCTTGATCAATCATTTGGAATATATCATGCAACAAAGTTTGTATTAAAATACTTGAACTTGCATATCTAGATACTAAAACATTTTCAATAATTTGACAGTTATCTTTTTAAATGAAATACTGGTGAATTTGTTCGTTTTTATCACCAGACAAGCCAACAGAGGGAGCCACTGTGACAGCAGAAGATGCTCTGAAGTATCTCCTCTTTCTTGTTGACGTAAACCAACTGTATGATGTTGCTCTTGGAACCTACGACTTTGATCTTGTCCTCATGGTCGCTGAAAAATCTCAAAAGGTAAACTCTACCGTTTGACATCTTTTTTGTCTTCTCATTGTAGGTTTTGAAATCAAATTAAAACGATTAACTGAAAAGGAACTTATTGACAAGTAACCTACATTGTATTACATCTAGAGAAGGGATTTTATGATTAATTCTCTCCTGGAAAATATCCATAATAATTTGTGGCATGATGTGCCATTCTAAAGACCTGGGCCTAAATCATGGAGCACTTTTAGCTCTAGGATAGTCTTTAGTACCATACTTTAACATCATCTGATGACTATCTTAGCACTAAGAGAGTTTCGAAAGTAAGGCCCAGCATCTAGAAAGTAAAAGGCATTGCTTTTACCACATCAAAACTACTTATCTTTTGTCAATAATGTAATGTATAAAAAATCTTTCACTACAGGATCCCAAAGAGTACATTCCATTCCTTAACAACCTGAGAAGAATGGACAACCACTACAGAAAGTATACTATTGACAGACATCTTCGCAGGTTCCACAAGGCTCTACAACATATTGCCAATATTGGTAAGGGCATCTCTTGTGCATTTTGAAATATATATATCTATTCAAAAATGATTTTTACCCAAGTTCAATGTAAAAAAGTGTCTGACAGAGCTTCAAGTTTAGAATTTAATGTTATACATGGTTAGTCTTGATGTTGTGTTGTTTGGTGCACCAGCAGTCTCTGGATACGAGAATGATTGTGTGATGTTCAGGTGAGGATCAGTTCGAGGAGTGTCTGAGGTTCACAGAAGAGCACAAGCTGTACGTGGAGGCTCTCCGACTATTCCCAGCTGCTTCTCCTCACTACAAGGTAACCCATATCTTTTGAATGTCTTGTGTCCGTCCATTGACTACATAATTACTCTGTTCCCATGGAATTACCAAACTGAAGACTGTTTCACACGTACAATGTTCACATAATTCATGTTTAAACACATAAAGAATGAAACGTTAATTGCAAATCCCAAATATGGACAATTTATTACATAACAGCCTGTCATCATCAGTTTTATGACAGGCATATTGCTAGGACGTCAAAAACCTTATGGCATCACAATGCTGTGTAATCACTTATTTGATTAGGTAACAATGCTTTTGAAGGTCCTGCTGACAGTTGTAAATATACATATTATAATAATGAAGGCAATCCATTGGTTCATGCTGTAATGAACTTAATAATGATGTCATTCTTAACATTCAAACTTGATTAATGTTTTGGTTTCCATTCATATTTATTTGAGAAATGAATTTCATTGAAATGGATTTAAGGCAGAACATGCCCTTATTGACCCACGAAACACAATATTAATATCATCATATTTATAACTTTACCGCTGTCAGTATGATTTTCCTTGCATCTATCAAAACTCACCAGTCTATAACTGTATAATGTTGACAGCAAGTGGCAACAAGCTACGGGAGCTACCTGGTTGAGAAGAACCGACAGGACGAGGCTGGTGTGATGTTTGTGAAGGCAGAGGAGTGGGAGCTGGCGCTAGAGGCATTCACGGCCTGCAGTAACTGGCGCCAGATCTTCTGTATGACTGCTAGACTTGGCTATACACCAGACAGGGAGGCGGACATCGCAAGGCGCTGTGCTCGTCAGTTTGTTATTTTTTTTATTTATTTAAGATGATCATTTCCTTGCAGTAATTTTGGTCATCTGATTGGCTTTTGGAGGTCAGATAATAATTAAGTTGAGAGCTTTTATCATATGTTGAGGTCAAAGAATCTTTTTACAGTTTATTATTTATTATACATATGCATGTATGTCAGATTATGGTTTCACTCCAGTAATTTAGCTCATCTAATTGATTTTCTAAGTAACATGATGGTTTGATTTAGCTGTCTGCTTCGTTTATTTAACCTTTTCGAGGTAAATACATCTTTCGTTTGTCAGTTAGAGCCAGTTCAGACTTAGTTTTGTTTCATGCATCCCTTTGACTTCTATTTACTGACTCTGACATACCTGACATTGTGCTTATCAGGTAGTTCATTTTGTTCACACAGTTAAATGGCAGTTGTTGTTTGCATTCTCTTAAATAGCATTCATTCATTGCAAATTTTATTCTTTGTAGACTTCTTTAAGTACAGAAATCTGTCTTAGCCTATGTTAGGGAGGCATGTCTTACAAAGCTATAAGGTGATTCAAAATCACTCCAACATCAGTAGTTTTATTCCATGCTACAAGTTACAATTTAGTGCTGTTAGTGATTGCCTTCACAATTTTCTTTATATGAAATAAAAATTTAATATCTTATTAAGCATATAGAACATCCAATTGATGGATAATTCACCACAGTTGAGAGGAAATTTGAAGGTCAGGGGCTAATTTCACAAAGCAACCTTAACTAAGGTTAACCTTAACTCTCATCCTTTAACATTGCACGTAGGTTACCTTAAGGACTTACAATCACTTTATGGTTTTGTGAAACGAGGCCCTGATTCATAAACAATCATTTATTCTCAGGACAGTTGCAGAGTAACAAGAAATACATGGAAGCATCTGTGGTCTTTGAACAATATGCAAAGGTAAACCATGAATTCTGTGTAGATTAATCACTTTGTCCTGAAACTAACATTATGTTTTGAGTGCAATTTAAAGTCATTGAAAGAGAAGTTTCTATCTAACGTTATTTCTCTATTTCATTCCTGTTTAAACACTGATTAATTAAAACATGATTCTTTCAAAATCCAGATGATTTATGTTACTGATGATAATATTTTGGTTGCTTTATATTTGACAATTCTACTTTAAAAGAAAGTCTTGAGACTATGAAAAGACATTGCCTGTAGGCCTATTATTTTCTTTATGTGGATACTCCAACAATACCTTTTTAATAAATTGCGCTAAACAATAATTCCCTGACTCTTCTCCAGGAGGTTGAGGAAGCCATCGTGTGTCTGGTGGAAGGAGCCCAGTGGGAGGAAGCCATGAGAATGGTGAGTCTTGTGAGATATATGTACTTTTTTCAACCTTTAAACTTGATTCTGTATCTGTAAGGTCAAGGTGGGGTTTTTTTGCATGGCCAGACCCTAATTTGACAAAGCCCCCTTACCTCATAGTTATATCAATGAGCTATGATCACCTTAATCTATAGAAGCTTTGTGCAATTAGGCTTAGACCTATCAATATAAATGTATTGGTTTTGACCACATCCTCCAGGGGGGGTACAGCGCTTGACCACCATGTCTTGACTGCGGTCAGCCCCGGCTGGCTTCAAGGTTATACTACTTTTATTTCTAGACATCTAAAGTATATACTTTTATAACTTCATTACACAGATGTACCGGCACAAGAGGACTGACTTCCTGGAGACGCACCTGAAGCCCGGCATCCAGGAATGTGAGGAGCAGCACCGGGAAACTCTAGAGGAGTACCGGGAAACATTTGAGAAACATCGGCACAGATTGCGCGTAGTTCGGGAACAAAAAGAAAGACAAAGACTAGAGTTCCTAGGTCAGTTGGTACCCAATGGTCCATGGTTGTAATACTGGTTATACTATGTCCTCTGGGCCATGGTAATTATTGGTCCTCTGGTCCTTGGTTATTATTGGTCCTCTGGTACATGGTTATACTTGGTCCTCTGGTCAATGGTTATACTTGGTCCTCTGGTCCAGGGTTATTATTGGTCCTCTGGTCCATGGTTATACTTGGTCCTCTGGTCCATGGTTATACTTGGTCATCTGGTCCAGGTTTATTATTGGTCCTCTGGTCCAGGGTTACACTTGGTTATCTACATATCTGTTGACACAAGCTGGTGTTGCTTACACTGTATGCTAGTCATTTTTGGGTCTCTTCATATCTCTTGATTCTAACTGTGCACCTTATGCTCAATTCTCTTGGTACGATAAATTTGATAAATTAATTTTGCAAGCTATATATAGACATCAAAAGCATCAAAATAAAATGAAAACCAATCCAGTAAGAATTAACTATATATTTACCCTAAATTGTTAGAGATTTTAGTGTCATATCTAGTTATTTTATCCTTGCAGATAATGAATTGTTTCCATTATTATCAAGTGATGATTCCTGCAGTTAGGCACTAAAGAGTGTTTTGGCAGTGATGTATTCAACACAAAGAGAACCCTTGTTTTGTTGCAGATGGCGATGTTCCAACCAACAACCTTGACTCTGACCTCTTCTCGGACACCAGTAGTGCTACAGGAGCCAGTGTCCAGTCCTCCCACTACGACAGTCAGCGGTCAACTGTCATCTCCCGCACTTCTGGGTATGTGCACAACATTCTCACATTAACGCGTCTATATAAAAATCAGGCTAAACTACCAATTTGTGATATACCGGTAAGCAAAGTAAACAGGGGTACTATCACAATGGAAAATCAAGAATGAAAGCCAAATACCTACAAATAATATTGGGGGCAAGGGGGGTTGAACCCTTAGATCCCAGCCCCTTACATTGGGTTAGCCCCGAAGATAGGAAGCAAAACCTGAAGATATCTGATCTGGATCACTTGTAACAGATTTATCTTTCATAATGACGTCTAGGAAGTCATCGCGGAACAGAAGGAAGGGAGAACACAGGAAGTGGAGTCTGAAGGAAGGAAGTCAGTTTGAGGACTGTGCAATCATAGAATCACTCTCCAAACTCATTGTCAATGTCGATAGCATGAAAGGTTGGTGCCTTTGTTTCATATCACCATAAATCAAATAAATAAAAAATTGCAAACACACAAATTATCAACTGCATGAAGGTTTGTATATTGTTACAAGGCACTCATATATAAATGTTGAATAATTGAAAATGTATCATAACAATGAATGAATGTGCCGTTCCATTGCTGAGCATTAGATATATATATTATAAATCATTGAAGTCGTAGATTGAATAAAATTTCATCTTCTCTCAATGTTTCTGTCGCCAGAGGAGATAAACTCGCTAATGAAGACGCTGGTTCAGTTCAACTACGACACCCAAGCTGCCTCCCTCCAGAAGCAGTACGACAGCTTCTTGATCCTCATTGACCAGTCCATCCCAGAGGTGTGGTCAGACTCCCAGACAGACACAGCATCAGGTGTCCCGGTGAGTCTATGTTTAACCTGCGTGCTTGATATAGTGAGGCCTACTCCTGCTGTCATTTTGATGCACATTCTAGCCTTGTTTCGGTAAAAATCAAAGGCACCGCCTATCCTTTATTCCGCAATAAAGTATAGCTATTGAATGACATCATGAAACAATGACCCATGACGTCAACAACAATAACGTCACTAGTCATGGCCCTAGTCGGGCATTTTCAAATTCAAATAATTTCATTTAAGTTAATTTTGGCTGAAATATAATTTACTCAAGTTGAAATAGACATGCTAGAAAAGAAATAGAGTAGCCTCAGCCATCATGTGTTTTGCAATAAAGTACAGTTTTGCCCTGAACTATTAGTAACATCAAACTACTCGTGCTTTAACTATAATAGTTCAGGGCAAGACAATACTTTATTGCAAAACACATGATGGTTAGGGTACTCTATTTCTTAAGTAAAGCAACATCATAAAAGATAGTTTGGCTCTCTGTCCCTGTCCTCCACTCTGCAATGCTGTTTAACCCTTTTTCCTCTGGCTCCTGAAATATTCCAGGTGAGCAATTTCTTATATCCAATATATTTGCTTTGTATTCGCACTCTCAAAATGTATAACCTGTAATCACTTCAATAGCTTCCACGTTTCCAACCTGGCCTAGTACCCAAATAAGCGTATCAAGATTTCTGATTGAGTGATGCTGACAGTGCTAGCTATTAACTTAAGATATTCAATAAACCAAATTCTTATGTCCATCTTGCAGACCTTGGGACCCAGTATGACAGCTAATGCCATTGCACAGGCAGTCCAACAAGGCCAGAGTCTGGAGACTAAGGAGAAGAAAGGTGGGAGTCTTCAATAGCATTGATCTCACAATAGACTGAAGCACTTTCCCCTGCAAGCCATAACTCAAACTCTATCAATGGCTAATGAAGGCCTTGATGCAAAGTGTCAAAATTCATGTTTGAAGGGAAGTCCCTCATCATGATTGATAGCAAACTTCTGGAGATTTTGTATTGTTCAGTTCACGTTCAATAAGCTGAAGCAGAGAAATGTTGACAAAAAAAGCAACCAGTAGTATGGAATGCCATGATTTATGTCTTGCAAAGAGAGTTGAGAAATAGATAACCATACAGAGTTCTGAAGTCAGCAGGAAATAATACTACATTTATGTTTAAGTAGAATAAGGGCTGAGTATTGCAATAATATTGCAATAGATTGAATGAAATATATTGTAATTCTTTATGCAGTTTAAACATTATACATTAGATAAAATGTCTTCAGATCTTTCGAAAAATTTACCATTATTAAAAAAGGTAAAGTTTGTAGATAAATTTTGATGACATATATATTTAAAAACTGCCAGCTATCATTTGTAATAAAGCATACCATAAAAATTCTTCTTAAACTTAAAGCAAATTAGAACAAGCTTTCTGAATAAATTTGACTTGAAATTAGTTCGTCCATGTATTACAATATGAAAGAAAATATTACAATGATTCTATTACACAATCGGTATCAGAATATATTGGTGTTGCAATAATATTGCATAGCACTAAAACCTAATTAGTATCAAGTCCAAAGCATTTCATTCCCTTCATTTCTGTTTAAGATCCCTCGCATATTGAAATCCAGAAGTTTGAATCTAATAATTATAAAAACCCTTATCAACTTCCAGATCCTGTGCTGGTGAATCCCCCAAAGATGAGGAAGGATATCAGATGGAGACTTCACATGGTCCAGTCAGGTCCAGACTGACCAATTATCATAGCATAATTAGCACTACACTTTCATATGTGAATCAGATCAGATTAACCGAAATGGAAATAAGTGCAATTTCTTGTCTTTTTATGATCAAATTGTAACTTGTCATTTCAACTAGATAAGCAATGTTAATTTCTTATTCCAAAATAATCCAGGAAGACTATTTGAATCATTACTGCCCCTGCAGCCTCTTTCACAAGTGGCACATATTTTGTGGTTCTTTCGAAACCCCCCAGGGATGAAATTTGAAACATGGATACTGTTCTTAATTCTATCCAATCTATCTATATCCTTCTGTGTAACACCATCCAATGACTACTTCCGTGGAAGAAATATGTTGGCATCACATAACAGGAGGAATTTGAGTCTTCACAATGGTACAAGATAGACCAAATGCTCAATGGAGATGTCAATATCACAGCCAACTATGATTGGAACCAATCAAGACTAGGCATTTCTAGCCAACAAAGTGATCAACTTGTTACATAGATTACAAGGGAAATGACTTTAGTAACCTCTGCAAGGACAGAATGAGGAATGAATGGTATACCACATAGAAAATCGGTTATGAAGTGTTAAATACAGTCAAACAGTCACATTTTCAATAATTTGCACAAGTTTCATATAGTCTTATGAAATGAGACACTGCTGAGTGTAATAATTTCTTTATTACCAAGTCTATTCAATTTAAATCTCATCGAAATATCCAGAAAACGACCTCCTTCCCTTGTGAGGACGGCTGGCTAAAGTGATGTTTCAAACAATGGTTTTATGATGTCACAAACAACTAAATACAGGAAGTCTGGCTGAACGATTGTTACTGGGCAAAAGTGCTATGTGCAGATATGAAATATATGTCACTACTTATGATAGGCGGTATAGGTAATAAATAGTGCAAAATATTAATAAACATGCCTGTAAAGAAACTTTTCCGCTTGTTGTTTTTTATTTTGATTTTTATACAATGTTTGATAACGAATTCCAAAACAGTCATATATTATTTTAAAAAGGGCTTTACTACATGCATTTGTAAGAGTATGTTGCACAACTTGGCAACTCGAAAAAATGACACTTTCTAAATTATTGAACATATTGCAAACCATCAATCTCATTGAAATAATATCTAAATTGCTACTCTCCGTTTCGCATGTAACATGCGTAACGGAGAGTAGCAATTTAGATATTATTTCAATGAGATTGGCAAACCATGAAATGTACAATAAAATTGAAATTGGTGTCATTTCAAGTTTTGTCTATCCTTAAAATACCAGAAATAGATCCTTAAAGACAAAATGTATTGTGAAAAAAAATCTAGATAACAGCTCATTTTGGGTCAAGCACCTATCACTTAAAAAAGTATTTTTTTATATAAATTGTAACTATAAAATGCCTTTACATATAGTGCCGCACCATGCTGATAGAATATTTAGGTAATTTTGTAATTTGTCTGGTAATAGCTTTCAAGAAGTCCAATTTCATGTCTGTAGCGCCTTTTAATTCTTTCACATTAACACAGTGTACTTTTCTGGTTTTACAGAGCTGACCTCTGTATGAACCCTGTTGTCTGGTGGTCAGGGAGATTGGGCGATAGGGTTGGTTAGTTTGGCTATCATGTTTAAAGTTGCTAATAATACCAATAACTCTGAAAGCACAAGTCTGTAATTGAGTTCTCTGAGATAATATGTCATTCCCACGCATCATCAATTGCTATATGCATAAAAATAGATGAAAAAGAAAATCATTGGTAGAGTAGACCGCCTCTTTTCTCGCAATTCATATATTATTTTCTCGCAATTCATATATTATTTTCTCGCAATTCGTATATTATTTTCTCGCAATTCGTATATTATTTTCTTGCAATTCGTATATTATTTTCTCGCAATTCATATATTATTTTCTCGCAATTCGTACATTATTTTCTATCAATTTGTATATTATTTTCTCGCAATTCGTATATTATTTTCTTCCAATTCGTATATTATTTTCTCGCAATTCATATATTATTTTCTCGCAATTCGTATATTATTTTCTTGCAATTCGTATATTATTTTCTCGCAATTCGTACATTATTTTCTATCAATTTGTATATTATTTTCTTGCAATTCGTATATTATTTTTTTCCAATTCGTATATTATTTTCTTGCAATTCGTGTATTATTTTCTCGCAATTCATATATTATTTTCTCGCAATTCATATATTATTTTCTCGCAAATCGTATATTATTTTCTCGCAATTCGTATATTATTTTATATTATTTTCTCGCAATTCATATATTATTATGAATATATAAAAATGAATTAAGAGAAAGTCTATAAAAATGAATAGGTCGGTGTTCTGAGAGACAAAATAAGACAATACAGTAGGTTAGCTTAGCTTAGCTTACATTGTGGTTAAATGTTTGTACAGTTATCAATGTTTAAGAGGACGAATGCCTCTCAAAGACGTCATGTAAAAAAAAGTTTTAAAAAATAATACTATATTAAAAAACAAATATACGCAAACCGCCAGCCATGTTGAAGAGTATACAGAAAGCGGGTCGCATTTCAAACGATGCATATTTAACACGGAAACTCATACGATTTTAAGATTTATATAATGGCTTGGCACCTGAAAGATCTCAAAGAGATATGTATACCACGTCGGTCTTATCTGGGTACCTATATGGACAGTTCCACACCTGTTCAGTCACAGGAATATTTAAGCTTTTAACCATTTATATAGCGGTCACTTTCTTCTTTCACCACTGACGAGGTAGGACGTGCCATATATGTCTCATTCTCTTTGTTGGGGGGTTATTTACATTTTCGATTTAACCAAAATCTAAATTGTTGTGTTTAAATCTATTCTATACTTATTTTTTAATTTGCTATAAACCAAACATTCTCAGATTAACAATGAGAGGGCTAAAATGTAACAATGGTTATACTTTATCAAAAATATTTATCATTATGACCTTTTCTATGATTACTATACCGCCGCTTACACTACATCACTGAGGCGTGACTAGATTAACGCCGACCGGGTGACGTACATGCAACGACATTGAAATTACCATGTCTATATGTTCATAAAACCAGATTGTAAATACTACATATAACACCAAAAGTTCATCAAGATGACACAAGAATACATTAAACTAGAATTTATATCACAAAAATTACTGAAGTCGAGTTCACTTTATTAAAAAAAATGACCATTAGATTGTTGTTATACCTTTGGGTTTTCTTAAAATGTATAAAACCGTTTGCGACTGAACTTGAAACATTAAATTTGGTCAACTGTCGAATTTAGTAAAATCTTTTATCGATTTTCTTCTCTTAAACTCTTTCTTAATGCCATGAGTGAAACGTCCCTTCATTGAACTTCGTAAAAAGCTTTAGAAATATCCATATTTTCTTAACACCTTTTGCAGGTTATGCCTGTGTGTTAAATGAGGAAACTGTAAATATTTTATGTCTGCTGAGTGGTTCTGACGACGATTTACCCTAGCTGACTTGTCTTTGATAATATGGTCAAATAGTCATATATGTAGCTATTGGAGTTCATACCGGGGATTTTCAAAAATGCATTGAATCCGTTAACGGAAGGGAAATATCAGGGTAAACTATACTGCCTTTGATTCCAGCTTGAAACTGCAATATTTTTAAAAAGAAATAAACAGACAGTTTTGATGTGACCGACGTTGAGAGACTCGTGACAGCTTTCCATGACAAGTGGCCTGAAGCCAATGTTAACCCTTCATGTGTTCAGTTAACATGAGGTATTATATATATCATTTGCGGATATTTGTTAGATATGAATAATTAGACACCACTTTTGCCAGTCTGATTAAAATCGACCGTGTTCCGAGGAATTAAAGTTTTTTGTAAATGACTATAGCGGGGAGGGGGGGGGGGGGGGCTTTCCTCTCCACAAAGTTGTGGAGAGGATAGCTTAGACAGATAGAGTTCAAATTTCGGTAGAGTCAATATTTTGAAACTTTTATTCCTCGGCACACGGTCGATTTTAATCAGACTGCAACCTTTGCCCTTCTTATCTTTATTTTGGAGTCTTTCTTAAATATGAATGGACATTTATATCTACATATATCGTGTGGGTGGATCATATTTTGACGTCTCCGAAACGAATATCACCAATACCAATTTTCCTAATCATGTTTTTTTTTGGTTTTTTTTCTAAATTTTCTCCCAAGGATTGAAGATGAACCGCTTGATAAAATTTTCATAATAATTCGGGGTTCATATCCTAGGGATGATTGTTCATTCACAAAATTTGTATTTGACCTGGTTTGAGAGATAAATCCTGTTGAAGTTTAAAGTTTAAAACTAAATATCTTGACAAAACTAAGAGATATTAAACGAAATTGTTTTCCTATGTGTTGGCAACAACATTTCTTATCAAGTAGTAAGATAGCTATTTCGGTATTTTTAAATTACTTATTGCTTTTTGTTTTTAAAAAACATGAACATTTAGGGAAGTGAATTTTTTTTTATCAGCGGTGTCTATAAAATCTTCTTCTGACTTGAGTCACTTACTGAAATAAATGTCAATATGCACTGTCATTTAGTATCCTTCAAAGAGTCAATTACATCTGTTCGAAAATTATACAAAGTAATACATATAAGTTTGTATTCGACTCAGTTCTTGAGTTATTTGATCTTGAATTTTGTAAAAGGGCATATCCGTCTTTAACTTCAAAGGAATAACTCTCTGAAAAGTGAAAATACGTCAAATTGTTTATTGCAATATTTCATCCATTATCAGCTTCAAAAATGAACTTTAATACCATTTCATTTAAATGATATAAATTTAGTTTAACATGGACATTATCAAACAATTGATTTTTCTATTGAGATTATAATTAAATGCTATAGTTATTCATTGATAATTTGAAAAGTATGATAATAACAAGTCACTGAATATGACAATTTTTCAACTCATAATTTTTTTATCAAAGTTTAAAAGAGTTTGGCTCACCATGGAATTAAATCATAATTCTTCATATTTGGTCCATACCTAATTTCATATGTTATAACAATAAGCTCAGATGAAAGCTTTGAATAACTTGGTATCGACGCTTCAAACCTGGTTTTCTATATTTTTCATTATTACCACAAGTCATCGTTTGAAGCACTAGCTCGTTTAAAAAAACACGCAAGTGGAATAACAATATTATTTGCTACAAAACCATGTTTAAGGACACTGACCATTCTATTCCACACTCCTGGCTCCTTCAAGGAATGTGCTACAATGTTCTCTTTTACATTGGCATTACTAGACAAAGATTATTTGGAACAATAAAAGCATTGGCTTCGTTTAATTAAAAATCTACTCGATTCTAAAGTTAACAAACATGACTTTTGCTAGTAGTCAGGGAAAGGCATTTAGTGGCAACAAATAAAGCACACTGACTATACATGATAGGCGGCTTTCTGGTGATAAGACCCACACCCATGAGAAAGACATCATCTGACGTCCTTATCAAATAGACCCATACAGAAATCGTTGGATCCAAAACTTGTACCAGTTACCGAGATAATATTTAAGCTCATCAGGCCCATACTGAAAATGGGTTAGTGGCATGGCACGTCATTTGGCTTTCGTTCCTCAGGCAGCGTCCGTCGTTCGTCGTCTTTAAATTTCAAACTTTTGACGACTATAGTTAAAACTAGATTATTGATCCGTCTTCGGGACGTATTATGTTACAGCTAGTTTAACTAGATTGACATTCTAGTATTGCTAGGATGAGTAAGTTTACTGTTAATTTCATGTCTCTAGCACCCACTGTAACAGTTGCAACAGTTTTCCCTTTCTCCTTGTTTCCAACGTGTATTGTTGACACTTGGCATGCATTTTGATCAAGCTAACAATTAGGCCAGGCCTGTCTTAGGTTTTAGCTGTTTGACTGCCCTGCTGATGGTTAAGGGGATCAATTAAGTGTAAGAACCTCCTCTTTAACATAAACAAATGCATTGGTGTCTATATAAAACTTCTCTTAAAGATATTATATCCCAGTTTTGTATCCGACTTCAATCCCCATTTTCATAAAGACAATACATTCAAGTAAATAAAACACCAAACAGAGTTTCGATGCGTCCTTTACTTAAAAAGATATAACGGTTCAAAGTGCGTAGAAATTGGCCACCTCGAAAGCCCAATTAAAAAAGTCCCTAGAGTGGCCTGAGCTCTCCTTCGGTTGATGTGACGTAATAGACAGGACTCGCTCCGCGTTTGTTTGTAAACAAGTATATATCAATGCAGATATGGGTCGCATTCGTCTACGTTTTCATTGAGAATGAGACATGCCTTCTTCATGCGTTGCTGCCAACTGTAGGGGAGAACGGGGCAAGTTCGGCCTCGGGGCACGTGTGTCCAATTGAAATTACACATTTCAGTTTAAACGTTTCATCTTTTTAATGATTCGAGGCTGTCACGTGATAAATAACGCAGGTCCCACAACATTTTGAGGGCGGTTCGATTCAAATTGTAGAGATCGCGCGGTAAAAACCAATTCCGTATGTGTTGAGTAAATTTGTGGTATCCCTTCATATCGAACATCTATAAGGCTTAACATATTTTTCAACTAAATTATTTACATGTAACTGTAATTCATGAACTCTCTTTACACTTCAATATGGTTATCGTCGCTAAATAGACATAAGTTCCGGTAGATCATGTGACATTATTCTATTTATAGGTCTGGGGCACGTTCGATCTTAATGCTTGGGGCAAGTCTGGCCGCGGCCAAACTTGCCCCTATAGCTTTTCATAATGTTCTTACTATACTTTTGAATTTATATTGTTCCATATTGTCAGTTCAAATATTTATTACATGAAAATAAGATGACATTACTTTTGGGTTGGAATGGATTCCGGAAGAATGGCTATGGTACATAATATTATCCCACAAACAGAAAGTACATTAGTGGCATAGGGGATATGTTTGTTGAATGTCCTATGTAAGGCATTAATCATTGAAGCCACTGCCATCAGATTTGTTGGACAAAATGTCACCCAGGTTGTTGATACTCCAAGTAGATCAAAGCAACAGCATAGAATCTATCTGGATTTTGAGCTCACTACTAATGGAGCTTACTACAGTAGATATTCATTCCGCACTCCTGACACCTGTTTGTCACTAGGTGCAAATGTGCAAACTCCAATCATCAATGGTTCATCTTCTTTTGCATGAGATCTTGCCAGTCCTCATCCTAAAGCGTCACAGCGAAAACTAGACAAAGACCAGCCATTCTTACATGAACAGGAAGAAAACAAAAGGCACACAACGAAACCATAAACTTACTCAATATTTTGTAGATTTTGGAAACATGCATAACTAATCTCTGTTGTTTTTATAATGTTCTGATGTTTGAATTTAGATGTTTATTAAACCTGTTTTATAGCTTTACAGTATTCATGTCATCCTAGGCCGAACGTGCCCCAGTCTCTGGACGAACGTGCCCCAGAGCGGGGTAAGTTCGGCCACCAAGAGTCACATACCAAATATACCAATAGTTTCTAAACCATTAATGAAAATCAGTCTTCCTAAATGTATGTAACAGCCCCTTACAACAGCAACTTACATGCCAATTTGTGTAACAATCGGACAACAAATGAGCCCAGAACAAGTTTTTAAGTGAAAACAGGACGAACCTGCCCCGTTCTCCCCTACTAATAAGAAATCAGGAGACATTCAACTGCATCAGTTTCCGAAGGATCCTGTCCAATTCGCCAATTTTGTTAGTCAGAAAAGAGCGAAGTGGAGTCCCAATGACAGGTCTGTCATCTGCTCCGATCATTTCATAGAGGACTGTTATGATCTTTCCTACGATTTCAAAACGGACTTTGGACATCCCACAAAGGAAAAGACTCGTCAAAAATGCCGTACCAACAGTTTATAAACAGATAAAGATGAAAATAGGCCCGCTACCCGTCTGTCCAGCGAGATATGACAATCAACCATATCGGAAGAGAAAACGGACGGAATACTTTGAGAAGAGGGAACGAAAGAGGGTAAGGAATTTGAAAGATAGGCTAATTCAAAATTTTATCCAGGGGGAGGTGGGATAAATAATCATGAAACTTTTGGGGAGTTGACTTTAGTTGATGATTTTGCAGACGAATGTTGAGTTTTTATCTGCAGTATAAATGTATGTAGGATTAGTCGCAGAAATTATTAATTCAAACCCCAACAATTGTTTACATTTTTAGTATTTGATTACATATAGGGTTGAAAAATTAATCGAGTTGAACTAAATAATTATTTAAAAAATTAACAATTTATAACCTATTTGATATTGATAAACATTGCAGTATGAAATAATATATTTAGTAATACAGATTTGTTAATATATTTTCATGTGTCACGTGTATTGACAAACCTAATTACCTTCATCAAGTTTCAATAAAGGCTGTTGATCATGTGTGAGGATAAAGTTAGATAACTAATCAGTGTCTTGTGTATTACCTTTTAGAAATGTGCTAGGTGCTGAGGTCATTAAGTTTATTGCTTAATTGCCATAATGTACAGGTGTGCGACATTTCATGTAGACTGTTAGGTAATAACTTTATGACTATATTGTCTGGTGTGAAAAAGTAGTGTTAGGTAACTAAAAACCTCTCTCTGGTAAAATACCGGTACTTGAGTACCGAAGGAAATTGAAATAATATGCTTTTCAGCGTTAATATTTTCATTTGGTTGAAATACTTAAAACTAAAAAAAGAATTTCATATTTACATTACATTTCCAAGCAGGCTTTAACTTACATCACAATCAACAATAAATGTTGTGTTATTATTGACAATATTGGCCTACGTCACTCTAGATTAGTACCACACTCTTTATCTCAAACACTGACCATTAACTCACACAAAACAACAATAATCTGTATCCTTACTATGCAAAATACATTAGTACGTAAGTCTAAGTTTTTATGAAGGTGGCAAATCGCGAATCAAGAGGTACATTTACTAAACACATAAAAAATTTGATCTTCATTATCAACTGGTTAATAAGCCCAAAAACAGCTGTTCGGAACCGTCTTGTCCTATTCCGAGATCCGGAAGTTGCCGAGAGGCAGTCCATCAAAAGCGAGATCTTATTGTTACAGTCATGCAAAGCAGAAACACAGAGTTACGATATTGAGTTGACACTATAAAATGGCACAACGTAGTAACAAATATTCTACATATACAATGGTCAATCTACTACACAGGGGGATAGTCGATTTGTCTAGATGTTCAAACAAAAAACAGTCACAATGGGGGCAGATATCAGTTTGGGTTCACTCGATCGGCATTATCGGAGATTAACAACCCAAACAAATAACAAGTTAATTAATGTCAAACAGAATATGTCGATGTACATATTGATATTAATAGCTTTGGTGACTTAGGGGCTTTTTATAAGTACAAACAGTGAAAATATATACGTTCAAGACCGCTGGAATCTATATTGTAAACAATGACACAGATCAGCCAGTCGTTAACGAGTCCTGTCTATGTCGTCACAACCCCCCTAGCACCTGATTGGCTAATAAAACGTTTGGCGTCTGTTTTCCGGAAGTGTTTATAAAACACGTTTTTTCTGCTATTTTCAGGTGGATGTGAACCTAAATAGTTCTTTATATTTATTCTTAACTATGTTATGAAGTATTTCCGCTAATCGTACCCCCAATGTGGATATATTATCTTTAAATCTGATCTGCAAAATACATTCAGTTGAATTTGCAGCTTGAAAGATTAAATTTTTTCTATTATGTAGCTTATGCACACAAATTCAAACGACTCAATTTCTTCATCAATATACTTTAATAATAGAGGTTTATGTTATTAGAAAAGCAAATTCTAAATATTCTCGCCAGAAAAGGTATGCGTTGAACGTATGATGCTAATGAAACATTTAATTTGAATTTCATTGGCTATAGTGATTGTACGCTGTAACGTAAAGTAAACAAGTGTGATGTTTTCCTTGGCAACGAAAGGTTTAAAGCCCCTTTCCTCATTAAAAAAGAAACCATAGTGTACTTCAAATGTGTTATAATGACATGAATTATAAATATCAAATGTTGCACATGTGTGATAAGACCTAGCAGTCATTCCCCTGGGTCGATCAGAACATCAACGTGTTGTTGGACTACTTTCATGAGTCTAGTAAATCCAGTTGACTAACTTTCAAGCATATGGCTGGTGCACCATTCACAAATCGTTCCACAAGACATAATTTGCACCAGACCCAATAACTGGCTAAGTTATGCCTTGCATCAGTTTCCAAACTTTTCTCATCCTGTCTCAGGGTAAGCTGTATACGCTCTCGCTCCACTCATGTTACCCGGGATATAACGCCACTAATCGTTACGCGCTGTGACCTTTGACCTATGAATAATGTAAAAATAGTTAACCAATAGCAGTGCTTGAAATAGTAGTCGGCACTCTCGATATTGCATTGCTTTGCTCGCCTGCGTTCGTTTTGGTGTATCACTGCGGAACTCCTACAGAATTTTAAAGTAGCGTTTTCAAACTTTTTCTATAAGATGCGAACAGCATGTGGTTTTATCTTGCTTGTATAATAACATCACCATGTTGCGAAGAGCGAAGACCGGCTGTAGGATAAGAGGCTATTAGGGGTTATGTCTAAATGATGTGACCGGGACGAGAGGGTATACGTTTTACCCTGAGACAGAATGAACTATTCTGTGCTCGTTCCTGAGGCTACTGGGACGACGCAACGTTGTTTTAAGAGCAATTGGAATAATGTGTTAATTGAACGATTTATTTCTTAACTACCATTATGTTGCGATGTTTTGTATTGAAAGGTTTCTCGTTGGTTATGTATGTTATGTTTTGTTGGTTGTATTTTCTCCAATCTCCAATTTCTTGTACAATCTCCGGCAAAATTCTGTACGTTCATTCAAACATTTTTTCTTTCTCAAGTTTTAAACTTCGCTTTTTCTGCCACGAGCTTATTTTATCAAACACTCAATTACGTGTTCATATCTGCGATAAGTTTATTTAGCGTGTTTAAGCGAGGTTTTCAATTAGATATATTGGACCAACACAGGCCGATAAAAGACTTGTTACTTTGCCACTGACAACGAGATAGAATTGGTATATACTAACGGTTATTAGAAAGAAATGACTTGATGAAGCTCTGAGTTGAAAGAATGAATAATCACAAAGTTTCTATCTGGAAAGGTATGACACTTGAAGTAAAAACCAGGGCTAAGATTTTCGTAGTTCTTGAGGTGCTAAGATATTCGTAGGCCTAGGGTAATGTAATGCACCTACGACTACCTTAGCAGTAAGAAAGCTTCGAAAATGTAGGCCCTGATCTTGCAATTTAAAACATATAGTATTTAGTAATTGGTAATGGAACATACCATTGCCCTTTGAATAGGAAGATGTTACAAGTGCCGTTGGTGTTGATGCTTGGAGCACTATGTGGGGCCGTCCCCAGGCTAAACCTCGTCAGCTGGACGCCTATTCCAGATGGGACCCTTTCAAGGCCATTTAGAGGAACGGCCAGCAGAATGGCTCTTGACGTCGATGAAAGTGTTCTGTATATCATTGGTACGTAACTATAGTGATAGCCGTTTTTTTATAGGAATGGATACGTTGGAAATGTAACGTTCATCAGTGTAGCATGGAAGTTTCTAGCACTATTAACTTTTTTCTATCTATCTAATTATAGTTCTCCAATGACATTTTTTTGCATTAGCTCCACCATCCAATGAGACATCAATGGCCTTTCCTATCCAAAAAATTTTGACTTACATCAATTATATTAATTTGTGTATACTTTTTGTATCAAAGACGTCCTCATTCGTTTTTGAAATAAATTCAGTGTGAAATGACATAACAATAGTGCATTTCATACAGCTACAACCCTCACGTGTAGGCTCTGAACTAAAACTCGTACGTAAAACTTGAACATACTTTTTTTCAAGGTGAAACATCACACGACCTGACTGTTCTGGAAATAAAAGACCGTGCTAACCCTGTTATAAGGAAGACCATCGCATTCAACGAACTGACCGATGGAATCCCAACCGGTGTGGCTGTTTGCAGAAATCAAGCCACCGGTGTCAAGGAACTTGCTGTAACATTAAGAGGAGAGAGCAGGAACGACCAAGGGCACCTGAATACGTACCAGCTGTGGGAGCCCTTTAATAATGGAATGGCGGCCAGCGGCAGAGTAACCAGTGAGTCCCTTTTAACCAAACTAGCTATAGGTTTGAAAAAGAATTTTCTTAAGAATTTTATCAACTATTCTCATAAGTTATACCTCATTCCAGTTTGAATAGATAGCATGTAAAATCTTCCAATTTCGTAAAAAAAAATTCCTTAGTTTACTGATTTTGAACTTGATAGTACAAAGAAATACATATATTGTTGAGGTTGATGACCGATGACGATAATGATCTCAAACCTGTAGATATTGCGTAATGCAGCCATCCAGTGATGGCAACTGGCGAGGATTTTGTCTTGTTGACTAGTTGGAACTTAGTGGCCGAGGTCTGACAGACCCGGATGAGAGAGTAACGTGCTCCCCTTTTCAAAGATAAAAGATAAGAGATAAACAGTTATTTGAATATCATGTGACGGATGAATCAACATATAAATCCTTTCACTTTTAAACTAATAAACTCTTTTACAAATGGATCATATTTCGCGGTTCTTTCAAAATCCTCTAACGGTAAAAAATTGAAACACGGACATCTTAAGTCCAGCCAATCAATAACTGTAAAATGTAATGTGCCCGACCGACTGGTGTGCTGTTAGGAATATGAGCATATCGCGGAAGTGAAGAAATTCTAGTCTTCGCATATCTTACGGCTTTCAACGTATATGAAAATAACGTTTATCGTGGAATATCAATAAGTATTTTTCCTATTTCAATAAGTATGTCATTCATGACTATGTCGGCGAGAAATATTGTGCGGTCAGATTATCGTTATTTGTGCTGCAGTGTTTGAAACAACGTTGCTGATTGCACAACCTACTTCAATAAAATCTTTCATTTTGTAATTCCAGCCCAAAGGGTAACTTGTAACGTCATAAAGGCACGTGGGAAGAAATGACTTGAGTAGCTTCTGTGGGAGGAGAATAAAACTTACCGATACGGTTTTGGAGAATACCACGTTTATAGTCATGTAATATTAATTTCTGTCATATAACTCAACGTCTTATCGTTCCAAGAAAGTTATCGGATAAATTAGCTGTACAAGTCTAATAAATGCAAATCAAGTCAATGACGAACTATTTTCGCAAAACTCCATTCATTTCATGCGAACCCAAAAACGGTCACCCATAATTAATGATGGCATGGCGAGCACACATTCCGTAAGTGTAGAACTACCATGTATCAATATTCAAACTATTGCTTGATTATTAAGGCAATGTCATAAATTAATAAAAAATTTATTCCATATATATTATGTTAATGATACCGAAACACACATGGTTACAATCTCTGTGTATTTTCCCCCAGCGTATTATGATCCCGTCGGTGTGAAATATTCCGACTTCTGCGCGCAGATCATCGTTATTTGCGCTGGGTACCCAGGCTTGCAGGGTTCCTCGGTGTATGACCCCCTGCCCCACGTGGACATACACACGCGTACTGCCGGCGGTTGGAGCACCAAGTACCTAAACTTTCTGTGAGTTGACCCTTAATGTTGGTTGAAAGTTTTGTTTTTCAAAACCAAAAAGTACTAGCTTACTCATGATTCAAATAATACCCCACGGATGTCAGTAATAATGCAAAAATGTTAAATTACAGACAAAAGTTTGTCCGATAATATCGAGTAAAAACAATTTTTTGACGTTGCGAAAAAATAAACACTTGTTTTATCTTATCTTAGGGTTGATACCTTCTTTATATGACAGTGCGTGGCAATAATATGGTACACAAAGAGTGTCATGACGTCATGAAATGCCGTTAGCCAAACAGAGCACTTCCCTCGTTATAAAGCACCATTGTAATAGATATTTACAGGAAAGGCTCGAAATTTTGGGATTTTGTTCACTTTTTGATAAGCGTTCTGAATGTTTGATCACCTTTCGTTGCCATGAACGATGACCTCGACCTTCCGGCCAGGTTGTGTACCGTATCTCCTTGACAACACTATTGAAATCAAGTTTTCATTTACTCTCCTTTGATTAACTTTCCAAATTTATTTACTCAATGTGTTTTGAAGGGGTGCCCACGTGGTGTTTTCTTGCTTGAAAAATCAAGGTCATTCTTTTTTAAATAATGCATCATGAGATTAATTTCCATTCTAGATGGAAAGATGTGCCTCAGAATGTGTAATTATGACAACTGTTGTTCTTGTACAAACGAAATTATTTTTGTAAAGCATTCCCATTATATCGCGCAATGTTGGAGACATTTTTGTAAACATTTCCCGAGCACCCAAGTTGAAAACACTCATTACGGCCTGATGAAATGTATTGTCACAACTACAAACAATTATTTTCTAAAAGATAAAATAATTTCTTAGCTAATTTTGAGAAAACAAACATTTATTTCTTTATTTCTATCAATTTCCAGATACGTTTCCAAAATCTATGACATTTTAAAAAAAGTCTAATAATTTTACGATTTCTGCGTACTATATTATTGACACGCATTTTACATTTAAATTCATGCCATTTAGATAGTGAAGAAATATTGCTTTTGTATATTTTGAGATCCCACTATGCAATAGCCTAAATTCTTGTACTTTTTTCGGGTCGAGTCCCTTATGGGATTCGAACCCCAACCCTCAGAATTAGGCAACAACGCGAGCACTGACCTTACCAACAGCTAACCAAATGGCTGATCTCGCGAGTATCTTGTTATTCCCTTTTTTATGTTGAAAAGTTCCGAACAAATTTCAAAACAAAGAAATGTGAATTTTGTTCAGTTTTTTTATGTGTTTGGAAACAAAAAGGCCATTACTGAATGCGTTGGTTTTCTTTGTAACAGAGGGGTTATTTGAAAATATCATCAATTACAACAAAAACATATGATGATCCTGATGTGCCTGTCCTGATAACAGTGAATTGTAAGCGGGGAACTGTGAAGGTAGTTTCTTTTCACAGCGTTGATTGGGAAATATACGCAGTCAAATATTTTGCTTTTTAATATTGTTTCTAATCACCACCCAAAGTTACAATTCGACATGAAAAAGAGTTTTTGCACGAAAAGAAATTTACCTTCATCTTGTATTATGTAAATACATTTTATACACGGGACGCTTTTGATAAGAAACAATACCACAGGTAGCACGGTGTTTAACAAAGGTAAGTCGACGTGACCTATAATGTTTTTGTTTGAGATGAGAGACAAGAAAACGCATTTTTTCCCTCAGGCTAATGTTGGTTTGTCCACATAAAATAAGACATAGTATTTCAATGGGGCCTGAATGAAATTGAAAACTACTCCATAAAGAAAATTGTGTATTGCTTGACGAGAGTGACTAAATAAGTTCAAGTTGTTTTGATGTTTAACTTTTCAGAAATACTGTTGGGGTAAACAACGCACGTTACATATTCAAGAACTCTGACCAATCAACGCATTCCATTGAGAACGATCTTGAGCCTAGTGACCTTGCCATCTCCGGGAGTGATGTCTACATCTCTTTATATGTGAGCACTTGTTTTGAATTATACACTCGGCGGTCTCATCAACGGTGGTCAATTTAGATTTAAAGCATTCGCTCTTGTCTCCTTTTAAGGATATTTTCTTTATCAAAGGGGCAGTAAAGTAGCACACAAATAAAGTGATCTCACGTAACCGAAAATAATTTTTACCAATTGCAACACAATGATTTTTCTAATCAAAAGAATCAGCTTAAAAACGGACGTACCATGATTGGTAAAGCTATGCGTAAACTACCCATTTCCCTACCTGAAGTAATTAAAAGGTGTTCACACAAAAACAGCTGCCAGTGGTTTTCGCATGAAATTCTATTAATTCCTCTACAAAATCTGCTGATGGGGTTGAGTAATGAGTAATTTTTTTTGAAGATGAATATTAGAATATTGATATAATTAGAGGTTATAACATGCCATTTTTCAAACCCCGAGACCTCCATATCAGACCGAGGGCCGCAGGCCAGAGGGCTGATATGGGCCGAGGGCTGATATGGGGTATGGTATGAAAAATGGCATGTTGTAACCTTTTTATCATATATAAACAAAAGTTCCCCAGGGCTGATATTGATATGGATTTGCGGACCGGTCTATTATGGATTTGCGGACCGGGCGGGACGCTGCCTTGCCTCTATCACATATGCAAAGCACCCGATATTACTGATAGATATATGATAAGTATCAGTATGGCACGTATCAGATCCAAATATAAGGTCATGACCGAAATGCCCCATTAAGAAACCGCTTGACTTACACGATCTACAGAATGAAAATAATGGTTTTTTTACCTTTGTTTCACGCAGAAAAACAATGCCATTGCTAAGTTCTCTCTGAACAACCCCGATGATCCCATCAATATCTATGGGCTTGGGGTCCAGGACTGGAACAACCATGACATTGACGTCAGCGACCGAGAGGCAGGTCAGTTATAACGTCATAATTGAACATTTTGGTATGGGCCCAGTTACAAGTACATGTATGTACATCTAGCTCCTATGTGCATTTTCCCTGCACAACGAGATTAGAATAATGACAAGTCTATTTCATTCATATTGTACATTTCATAAACACAAAAGTAAAAGATTGGTTGACGTCGAAATTCTGATTATGAAGGACGTTACCAGCTGATTTTACTCTTTCAACTGCTAGCTCTGGTCTTAGGATAATTATGTTTGAGATAAAATTTTAGAGTCTTGTTTGCCAAATTTGTTCTAACTGGCTTTAAACTATTGTATTCACGAAATCGGCTGATATGAGAAGTACAAATGATTTAGGGTCAGTACAATATAAAGGAGCATGTACGATCTTATATATAACGTATTAAGATAGAGTTACAATGTATATGTATATTAAAACGATATGTGACTGTGTCTAAGAGTGTCTAATGCTTGATACAATGGTTTACGTGATCAAAACCTCCATTAAGGGTGGCAATTATAAATTTTGATATAACATACTAATACATCCACATGGGATAGTTGTCGGAATTATATGATTTTTCATCTTTTCATCCAATTTTTTTTATGATCTGGGTTCTTAAGATACATTGGCAGCCCCTGTTGTTTGGATAACGTCAAATTGGAGACAGAAAAATTTCGTCTCCACAGAAACGATGTGACGTCATGAGGTCATCATAACCTGTGGGAACTGTTCCACAATGCTAGGGCATTGTTGTTATCAGTTTCTATTGAAAATTTCCAGTCACTGATAATAGATACCCCAAACGAGGTCCCATTGAAGATAAATTTATGAAACAAGTGAGGAGTTTTGGTATCTAACGAATGATAGGGAGGAATGTACCATTTCATACACGAGATTCATTTACATTTTGTAAAACGGGTCGTGCATTATCTCACATGTTACTTTTTCTATTCAAACAAATGAGATATATCAAAAATAAGAATATTACTGATATGGTGCTTACTCTTACCATCGCGGTTTGACAGTTAGCACTATGACGTCAATCTTGACGATAATTACATCATATCATGACACATTGTGAAATATCACTTTAAAGGTATTAAAAAGGGATGTCTTGTGCAATGAAAAGGAAATTGTTGACACTTTTCGTCGAATACCATACATGTATTTCTCATCAACCAATGTCAATGTGCCACGAGATGAGAAATACATGGTTTTTCGACGAGAAATGTCAAATGTTCTATTTGTCACATGTACCAAAGCGTCGTAAACGACGTTCATTCATTAATGGATTAGCCAGGCCCTTTTGATTATCCCTGCTATTTCATGACTTCAATTAATTATTTCATTACTTAATTAATATCATTGCCATTTCAGTGAGTAGAATCGCATGACCTTATTTGAAAATGCGGATTTTAATCAATCCGAAAAATGTTGTATTTCACCATAGAAAAACATAACACGTTTTATTTTCAATTATTCATCTATGCCACCGATTACCCAGAAGATTATTTTTTAATACGCAGGTTCGTCAGGAACAGTGAATATGGGTCGCCACAACATCCGCAGCTTCCTGCAGCCCAAGCGCATTGACATTGTTCAATACGACGGGACAGACTTCCTAGTAACAGCAAATACTGGCGGCATCAAGAAGTTAACTACAGCCGTAGATGGAGTGAATTTCGATGAGTCCTCAAGAGCAAGGCAAATAGCCAGTGAGATAACAACATCTTTCAATACCTTTTCTCTTTAGAAAACTTAACTTTGGTTTGTCCTAAATTTAGAGAAATATTTTTTAAAAAGATCTCATGGTTTTCATCATTGTTACATGTTAATCATAAAAATGGTATTAAGTACTCAAACGTTTCATTTGGTTTTGTTACGGACTAGATGTTACTTAGATGCATGTCGCAGTAACGTGTACTCTATATTAAACATTCATTCATATAGCACATGGAACAAAAAGTTCTTATCATCGATGCAACAAATAAATCCATATTTTCATTTCTCATTTCCAGCACAGCGATTAAATTATCTTGTATCTACGAAATATGTTTACAGCACATGCTACCATTTGATCTTGGCGTTTGATACAGCGCGTATGCAACCACATGATTGTACAGTTCACATAGGCTACCAAGGATCTTGTGGTTCCCTTTATTGATATCGTACATTGAACCATATGACATCGTAATTGCAATCATTCTTACAGAACACTGAACAAATTGATCGTGTAGTTCCCATCTTTCATGAATCAAATACTACCAGTTGATCTCGTATTTCCCATTATGATATGGTACATTGAAACAAAATAATTGATGTCATTACTGATATCGTACCATCGCAATGCAAGAAAACGTTTGTGCATACTTCACGGTAATTGGTTTGTTAAAATCACCAATACATGATTCCAAACAGCCTGTACTACTCCACACTACCTTGTCAATATCATAGTTGACCAAGCCCGATAACACCAGCTGTGAAAGTAACCTAAACACTTCAAGATAGGACGGCCCTACACTACGTCCAGTCATGTCCCTTCTCAAAATATTTTCAGTGTCAGAAGTCATTGTTTCCAGAAAATTGTATCAAGATTTTTGTAGTAACAAATGTAGCGTAATTAACGTCTGATCTTGATTGGAGTGTTTCTTTCAACTGCGTATTTACATTGCAGCTAGTTTGTTCGATCCCGCTGACACCCAGACAATAGCAGACAAGGCTCAAGACTCTAAACTTGGTAAGATTAATAAACATTGATAATTAACTTAACTTGGTAAGATTATTAAATAGTGATATATTCACTTGAGTTGGTAACATTTTTTAACATTGATAAATTCACTAAACTTGGTCAGATTTTTTAACATTGATTAATTCACTGAATTTGGTAAGTTTGTTCAACATTGATAAATTCACTAAACTTTGTCGGAATTTTTAACATTGATTAATTCACTGAATTTGGTAAGATTATTCAACATTGATAAATTCACTAAACTTGGTACGATTATTTAACATTGATAAATGCACTCGTCAGAAAACACATCTCCAAGTAATTCTTTCAACTTCGACAAGAAGGCTCAGTTTTTTAATTTCTTGATACTTTATCGTGATCAATTTGATAAAAATGTAAATTAATATATCTTTCCTATTTGCACAACTAATTACACTGCTACTACTGCTGAGACTACAATTTTCACTACTACTACGACTTCTACTACTATCACTACTTAAACTACTCCCACTATTATAACTTTCTACCTATACTTCTTCCGCTACTATTGCTGTTACTACTAATAATGATTCTATTAATTCTACCTTTATGCTACTACTGCTACTACTTATACTCCTCCATTTATCGCTGCTTCAACAGCAACAACTGATAGGCTTTTAACACTAACCCTACCAACTAAATTTTACAACTGCAGTTTATTTCTGCCAGACTGAAATGACTGCAATTACTACTATTTCATCTATTTCATCAAAGCAATATTTTGTAAAGCAAGATTCTATAATAGAAAGGACTTGTTACAGGACGTCTCTACGTCAGTACGCTACAACAAGAGAGTGACGGTTGGAACACGACTTTCTCCTTCTTCAACAATATCCATGCGTACGGGACTAGAAGCTGGAGTTTGTTCAACGCTAACGGCATCACGGAAGTGTTCGACAGCGGGAGCACCATGGGTTACGAGATGTCACAGCAAGGAAGCAGCGTCTTTAATGGAGATTGCTTTGGAAACTCAAATTCCCAATTCCAGCACTTCGACACTCGATCTGACGACTTTGTAAGTTTGTGTACTGATAATGCCTGGCTAATTTCGGTAGTATTTCTTCTCCGGTGAAATTATAAGCATTCATTTATTTTTAATCGAAAATGTTAATGTCTGTGATAAAAAGTAACTTTGTTTGTCAAGTATATAATATGATACAGGGACCTCTAAGGTGTCTTGTCGAAATCTTTGAAAAATAATCTAAAACTTAAGTTGCTTTTATTTATATGATCTGTTTCGAATTCTCATATCATAGATGATTACGTCATTGAGTAGATTCACTTTAGCCTAACCTCTTTAAATTCTAAGTAATGGTGTTTGCAATAAAACGTCTGAAGCAATTACTTTTTTCATTGGAACGTATGGGTTATTACTCCAGACATTGCCCCTCTTGCACCCTACACTACCTACACTACTGGAATGATTAAAAATAAAACACTGGTCATGGCTGTAAAAATTGCAACAACAGATTGAAGAGCGTTGTGTTCACGAAATAATAAATAAATAGCAATTGCTTTGCGTCAATCTGATTCGCTGAACACGGTAATAGAAGTTCAGTTCATACCTCCATAAACTTAATTTCGTGACGTCACATCATTTTAAGCCACGCCCATCGACGGAACTATTTGTAAACAAGTTATACGTTTTTCTAAAAATAGCAACACTTTGTGCAATGCCACTTCTTGAAAGTAGGTAAATAAAAAATTAACATAATTCAGTATGAAATAATTATTGTTGTCAAAGATTCTAAAGGTAGTCCTTTTCATAATAAACAAGAGAGCTCTATCAGAAATTACAACCGATCGTGTTCCACCCCACAGAAGGCAAATGCCATTGTTCAATGCTCTCCGCGGCCGTTGCAGGGAGGTTGGCAAAGTAATGTCGTTAAGTTCATGAACAGAGTTAAGCATGGCTCCTCAACACGTTTAAAAACTGTTTGCTGTTTAATCAGATTCCGTTAGATCGAGATCATAACACCACCAGTATATGGCATCTAGGAGGGTAAATTCGGCTGGTTTCCTCTCCGAGTTCTACGTTCGCGATTTGTGTTTACAACTGTGAGAACAAGCAATGTCAAGGCCACGTGTGACGGACGTCCGATAAGTTCATGGCCACGTGCGTTGTAGATTTTCATTGGCTGATGAACGTTTTGTAGGCGGGGCTAGGGATCCGATGACGTTTTGATTGACATTTTATCTCTTTCATGCTGTTGAGCGTTGAATTCATTCGCATATAGAGTGCAGCTCTATTTGGTGCAAATATGTATATTTAGAGCAATAAAATGTTTTAAAAACAACTAGTATGTATATATTTATTTATAAGAATTGACTTCAACATTTATTAAGTTCATGGAGGTATAAACTTAAAAACCGATGTGCAAACTCGGCGTAAATCCGCTACGCGGATTCACACAGTTTGCACATCGGTTTTTAAGTTTATACCTCCATGAACTTAATAAATGTTGAAGTCAATTCTTAAGTATTCAAAGTGTTCAATTTACTTAACTTTGTATTTTCCAGGGCATAGAACCAACAGCAGTTGCCCACACCACCTATCAGAGCAATACACTCGTGGCAATCGGCAGTGGGAGGAGCGGCGGTATCTGGCTGTATGAGATCGCACCTAGTGAAGCACCTCAGGTGCCCACTGGGATATTTAGGAGCTACCAGCGTTTTGGACCTTCAACAGGAACTTGGCTAGACACTTACAATGCCGGAACCGCAGGCGTCCACTACATACAAGACCTCATGTAGGTGTTTTCTAGCATCTCTAATGACATCGTGAAAATATACCCACATTATTTCGGTCGCCACGCTTGAAAATATTAAACCACGCTGTTAATCCTACAGAGCATTAAAAGACTATGTGCCTTGTAAACTTCTAATTTAGTATACGAATGTTACCTGTTGGCTGCTGATATGCCCAACTTAGGATTAACTATAAGTGGCTAACAGTTTTGAAGACATAAAATAAAATAAAAATTCTCATAAGGTTCATCTCAGTCATTTTATCTCCGATAAAGCTCACTCAGGTAATTAATTATGAATATGTATATATATTTATATTTATGAAATGCTGCATTCTATAAATGAATTAAAATTTCTACCAGTCCGAAATAGATAGAAACATGTTATTTTCACAGTGAAAATGACATCAATTGTAAATTCTTAATCTTAAAGAGCCACTCCGTGATTTTCATAACATATTATTTACCTTTGATACGAACCTAAATGTCATATGTGGTGATATAAAATCAAAACATCTTAACTTTTCATGTCCAAAAGACATATATATGACAAATACTGGTTTTCCATGAAAATCTAAAAACAGGCTTATAAATGTACAGAGGTGTAGATATTACGTCCAATATGCATGGATACTAGTTATATAAATTAATAAACACTATCAACTCCTAACTGCCCTCCTGCCTGTTTTAGATAAGTCTCCAAAATTACGTTTGACTGTTTGACGCCCGCCACTGTCCGGTTTTCGATCATAATTGCGACGTTCTACCTTCATATTGTCACTGTAAAAAAACAATAAGCTTTAAAATGTGTCTTTTTGGTAACAGTCAATACTTCGCGATCAAATGACACCATTGATTAATCATATATGACTCCAACAACTCACGGAGTGGCTCTTTAAGTCATTAATGTACAGCAGCAAAATAAGATATCCTTGTTTGAAAGTTGGCCCAAAATGTTTTTCAAAGGTTTCAAACGTTTTCTTAACACGACAGGACCCCACAACCTCGTAGTCACCATGTACGTATTTCTAAACATCTCAAATACTCTAAAACATCACAACGTTCAGAGGCGATTTAGAAAATCTTTTGGTCACGACAGGCGTCCAATAAATAAAAGAACTCTTGTAGGTATTTCTCAGGAATTTTGCTCAATTAACCATTGAGACGATTGAACTATTCAAACTGATCCTTCACTGTTTCATCTAACACATCTTCTGTGCATTTCTTAGTTCTTGAAAATGAAGTTTATTTGAATTCTTGTTTCAGTTTTTACAGCGATGGAACGTCCGTATTCCTAACAGCTTTGGGTTCCCAAATGGGTGCCGTTGCTATTTTCCAAGTTGTGGATGGATCTTATCCCTAAGGAATCATGTGACCATCCATAGGAGAACTTACCAATTAAACATTACGACATATTCTTGTTTTTATTAATGTTTCTACTAGAGTTGCTTGTATGAGATCAAACTCGTTTCCGCTCCACTAAACACTTACAATGGACTGTAAAGATACAATCGATTGTAACAAATGATAAAGAAATGGGCTACAGTTAATAGTAACTCTACAACTGCTTTGTGGAACACCTCAGGCTCTCACTCCCTTTAAGTTATTGAAAACCTCCTTCAGTTGTTATCAATATTTTATTTCTATTCAGAATCCCAAACAAATTTGACATCTCATCTTCCCACGCATGGCCTATACTTGCCCTAAACCCAATGACTTGGTATACCTTTCCGCATTTCCCCAACTTTTCTGTGCTTGTCGTCCAGGCTGCTGCGACGGATCGCAAAAGTCCGAAAAAAATTATATGAGATTAACAACTTTTCGCCGAAAGAGGCGCTGCACTCAATTAAGACGGAATGTCCATAGACTGGTGCAATTTTAGGCCATGCTGCAGGAGAAGATGTATAAATCTTTGCTCCATATAGTCAACTCTTTTCTCTCATGTTTGCCTGTACCAATGTTTGTATTTGTTTATATTGAAAATGGTTATTTATGAATGAAATATGTTAAATCTCTATATATGTATTTAAAAAGAAATACATAATAGAAATAAGATATTTCAGTTTTAGAGGATACAAAAATGGCCAAACTTCGATAGGATTACTTTAAAATATGCAAATAATAGTAAGTAGTATCATCACTGTGTGTCATCTACACCGGATATAGAGAGGCGTACATTGGTGATGGGTTTGTAGAGAAGAAGGGAAAGTCAAACAAATGACATGAAAAAGGCCGATTTTTCCTTATTCTTAATAAATTTGGTACACAACAACAAAAGCAGAATTTTGATAATGACTGAACAGATATATAGTCAGCAAAGACAATTGATTTATAAGGTATCAAAAAGAGAGTGTTTATTCATGTTTATTTTTTTCTTATTTCATGTTATCATGGTCAAATGTGTTGCAAGCGGACATTTTATTCAACAGTAACAGATATATTTGAATGAATACCATGCGTAACGATGAATCTGGATCTGAAGAGTCTGAATCCGTTTCTCACAAACACTGATGGTATTGACGTTGGACGTCAAGGACAAACACCGGGGGCAATCCTCCCAAACGATGCATTGATCAACTCCTTAAGTTTAGACAGATCGAAAGAAGTGTTGATCCTGGCTACGAACTCTTTACAGTTTGTTGATGATATCAACAGGTCTTGAAAACCTAGTAACGTTATAACATTACGCTACTCGACTCCCAGCTCAGCTACTGCGTCAAATCGCTGGATGTGCCGAAGCAGTGTCACTAGATCAGAGACTGTTGTATCTGGTGCTGCAGATATCCAGTCGGTGAGAAGAGCATCACACGGGTACCCAGGACACCGGACCCGCAGTAGTTCCACCTCCTGGTTCGTCTTCCCCAGCATACCTTAACACCAGGAAGAAGAAACATTATCAGGGAATTTTTACAGCACATGAACTATATACGAGCAACGGAAGTCTGCACATACATGCATAAGTGTATGAGCAATGGTAATGTGTACACAATATACGGAGTATGTAAATAAGATGCGAAATCTTTTAAATGAACATACTGTTGGTAATTCAGCAAGAGAAAGATGCTCATAAATGTAAACGATACAAGAAATGGGTAAATACGCGGTCGAAACTATTTATCACCGTAAGAAGGTAGATCAGCATGGGAATTCGTTCACGACTAGGTACCATGCAGAGCAGTGGAATATGTACATTGAACAGACAGTAGGTACATAGAGAGGAGCTCTATTCACAATACAGTCCGTAAGTACGAGGGGTTATTGATAAGCATGGTCCTAACAATGTCAAAGAAGGAATCCACATTTAATGCATTCACTATGAGACATAGCTCTCATTCTATGCGACACATTTCTAAATTTGGTGTTGTAGAAGTAATGATTGTGTACGATCTGATACGCGACGGCAATGATGTCATTTGTACATGAAATATATCAAAATAACAGATCACGACCACGGCATCAAATTTCCTTTCTTCATCCTTTTGGACTTTTAGTAACGACCTGCTAAGTTAAAGGGCGAAATCAGCGCTGCTTGAAGTGCATGTAAACTCACCAATATAAGTAAGTAAGTCAGAATGTAAGTCACCTGCAAGAGCTGTCCAGTCGTGACCAAGAGCGCTTGGTACGGTGAGGCAGTCGCAAACTCGTCGACTCACTGAGTGTGGGAGCTTGCTGAGTAATGAGCAAGGTGTCGGCTTGTTCTTTGAGACCTGGGTTAAAGAGAACAGTTGTTTTACTAGTGTCACGTAGTTTACATGACATAGAACAAGTTTTGCAACATAAATCGATCTACCAATGAAAATATGAATGTTTTAGGTTTATTAATTACAACAGATAGTGGGTGGTTTTGAATAGCTCTGTCGTTTCTGGAAAAAATCAAGTGTTCAATTCTATAGTAACAACAAGAGGCTCTTGCATTTTGTAGCAACATGGTGGGTATTGTAAAGTTGACAACTTCACAGTATGAGAACGATGAACTATACATACCCTGCCACCTCGTACAGTGACAATGCGTCCTCGGCACCAAAAGATCCCGGCAAGACCAGATTCCTGGAAATACGTTTTGTCTGGGAGAGGTAGAATATGAATGTCACCCTGTGAACAAAGAATTGCTGAAACTAAAAAATACATACCGAGATACAGATGTATGTTCTATAAACCCTTTTTACACCTTTGCCTCTTTATCATGTTTGTCCAATCAGAGCTAATTAGCTAATATCTATCAAACTCTGTTTCAATTGGATAATTTTTAGCATTTCTTGTGAAATATAAGTTAAAATTAACAGCACGGATAAGTCGATATTTCAACCCAATCAAAGACTATTTTACATCTCTGACATACGGTTTTGTTTGATAAATGTGATACAGTGAAGGAACATTAGTCAACGCTGCTGAACAACTAAATTTTAATGCAAAATTACGGATACCTTTTGTTTTCACAATCTTAAGGACAAAGTGATTATGATTGTGAGTTGCAAAATGTACAAAAAGTAATTAAAGGTTCACGTCTTTACATCTCTGAAATAACGCAAACAGGACTTTGTATTGTAAACCAGACCAGGTCCATTAAATGCATTGAACATGAAGAAACTTGTTTCAGTGACAAGTTGGACATTGTTGATCATTGCCCACTACGTCCCTCTTTGGAAATATTTTTTCTGCAAAAGAGATCTCAAAAACCTCTGTCATGTAGTGAAACTCAAACATTATTGAATGTATTTGTATGGAATAAAGGAAAGTAAATAAGTTGCCATCATGATTCTACATCTGAAATATGTTAATAGCATGTACCACCGTCGATGATATGTATGAAATGGGCTACGGGATTCAATTTCAGGCAAGACATTAAATTCTAGGAAACTTAGATTATAAGAAGTCTATTATATGATTTTAAGAATTAAATCTAAAATACATAAGCTGTACGTACCTGAGATATGATATCTTGATGTGGCGAATCAAGCGGGCATCGTACGCCCAGCTTTAATCTACACTGGGGAAAGTCTCTGTCCACAATCCGTCTCAGTGTTAACCACAGGAAGTCGAGGACTTCCAGGTGGTCCGTGCCTAACTTACATCGTATAACGACTCTCAGGAGCTCGTCCCAGTGGCTCGGGTAGACAGACGGACTGGTGTCAGAATCAGGCAATGTCTCACCACTCGAGGACATGGTCTCCAACTTGTAACTGAACTTATTCTTGTATGTGAAGAGAGCCTTTTCCTGACATGCATTAAGCACAATTTCGTTGTCCTCGCCATACAGGTTAGCATCAAACGCCGCACAGTTTCCCAGCAGTTTCAGGAAGGCTGTTCGTGGTAGAGCTGGTGTAGCCTTTACATAGTACACATAGTCGTCAGCTTCGTCCTGCCAAATGTTATGTGGCAATGGAAGTTCCTTTGGCAAAAGAGCTGGGATGAGGTAGTATCGCTCCTGTCTGTCACCACCGTTACATTGAATCTTACACAGTAAGTTTAGTCGTTCTAATACATACATTGTCTTTTCGAACTCGTCAAAGCTATATGCACCTGACATGTGCATCTTGAACAGTGTTTCTGAACAAATGCCAAATGTTTCTTGAAGGTGCCAGTCTGGAATGAGGTGTTGTTGCTGCTCACACCTCCTTGGTACGGTGACCAGCTGACTCAAGATGTTCACTACAGCTTGGGGGTCAAATATGATAAATTCTCGGAGAATGTTGTCGTTGGTGTAGTGAAGTATCTCTCCAGTTTGAGCAAACAGAGTCAGGAGTTCATCGAACTCTTCATGAGTTTGGACACGACATTCACTGTTTTTACAAATTTCAAAAACCTCTTCATACCTCTTTATAAGAACCCCCTTCCTTTTAAATTCTCCGATTAATGTGTAAAGATAAAAATACTTAACTGGAAACTTTTCTAAATGAAGTCCCTTGACTTCTTTTAAAATACGATTTCGAAGATTTAAGTGGTCTGGGTCATTTTCATTTCTGATTGAATTTTCCACGGGGAAGATTGGCAAGTCGTTTTCGTTCCACACTATAATCTTATCGAACTTCCTTGTTAAAGCTTCTTTGATTCTTTCACCAATATGTAAAATCACAGAAGTATTTATAGAGGGATCATCTCTATGAGTACCAACAATGAATACCCTTAAGTCAGGGTGTCTGCTGTGAACATTTATGGAGCACAGCCAGTCGCGAATGCTTGCAAGGGATCCATCAAAATCATTTCTTGCTTCAAGGAGATTAAAAACTAGAATATAGACAATGTGTCCTGTCATATACAGATGGTTTGCACAGTAATACAGTGGGTGACCTGCAAAATCTCTAAATACTAATTTGAGACTGGTCGTCTTTACGCGAGCAGTCAGAACTTTACTCGGATTTCTTCCTGCACTAGTCTTTGAGGTATATTTGTTTACAAGTTCGATGGTTAGTGGTAAAAGCAGAGCGACACAAATCCTCAAGATTGAGACATCTCTGACATTCCAATCGAAAATTTTTAGAAGGATTGTTCCGGGCACAAAACCAACACAATGTCTAATATATCGCTTGCACCAACGTTGATTGGCTATTCTTTCAATATTTGCATTTAGCAGGTAATACGTATTTTGTCCAATTTCAAGAAATAATCCATGGGAGTGACCTAATCCGACACCACACATGAGAAGGAAGGCCACCTGGTCAGGTAACACATGTACAGCAGTAGCCAACATTGGCACCACGATGTAAAACAGAACAGACGAATAATGCAGACACCCAAGTCCAACATAGCAACCGAAAATAAAGACGTGGACATAAGGACTCGTGAGGTATGTCAAATCAAGTTTTACATTGTTCTCAGAAGGTTCTGCTATACAAAACAAGAAGGCGATGCCAACTCCTAAAGACATTCCGAAAGAGAGGGCAGCTAAAGATTCAACTATTCCGTAGAAAAGGAATCCTGAAAAAAGTGCAGCAGTAAATCCAACCTGATTTTGAAGGTCTGACAAGACAGTTTCAACCTTCCACCGGAATAAAGATTCACAAAGAATAAGCTGGTGTAATATTCCAATTGCAATGCCAAAGCCTTCTTTAGCACCAAACGCCAATCCTGTACTGCAGAACATCCCGATTGCAATTAGGGCAAACCACGGGTAGCCATCCAAAGCTTCAAAAGACGCAGCAAAAAGGTACACAGTAAGCGAGAGATAGATGACAGCAGCCATCTTTAGGAAGCACATCAACGGAGCAACGACTTTCCGAATAGACAATTTCTTGCTCTTCCTTTTCAGATACCTGAGAACATGTGTACCCAATACAAGGTCAAACTCCTCTTCATTAGCTCGCTGAATGTCGACCCTTGACCATCGTCCTTCAGCTCTCACTCCAACGGTCTCGACCAAATCTTGCTCTACTCCCACAGTGCTCTCTTCAAGAGCGTCGAATGCCTCGCCTGACAACATCTTCCGCAAACTTGTCTTCCCCTGCCGTTCTCTGCCAACCAAGTTGATTATGATCCTCTGGGTGCGTTCCTTGCCCGTGCTGAGGACTTCCTGTGTTGCTAAGCAGCCCTCCGGGCCCCGGATGTACTCCATCCCTGGAGTAATGCGCATCTGGTATATGGCTTGACTCTCCGACATTATTCATCGTAGAGGTCAATCTGCAAAAGCAAGTTCTGAATTTAGCAAATGTTCGTTTTAGCTTTGGTTATAATTACTTTTGGTAGTGGTCTGAAGATAAATAAATAGTTAGTATCTGCTAACAAAGGAGTTTCTTAAGTTTCAAAGAAAACCTTATTTTGATTTTAAAAATGGATTCGCGTAGCTTAGCCTAACTTGCTACGTTTTTATAGGAATCTTGTATTGATTTATAATGTTTGTCTCGAAATGGCTAACACTTAAATTCCTCATCGTGAGAACACTGTATATTTCCAAGAAACTGCTCTATGGTGCATTTAACATGCAATAAAAAGCTTTATTACCTTGGGATATTTACCCAAATCTGTTATGTGAATGAGTATAAAACTTACATTGATAGTGATGTCCCATTGAAGCCGAAATGAAAACCTGGACAAGCAGTGCTTTCATAAAAGGATGAGAAACACGCTTGCACGATAACGAATTTACCCCAGACTGCATCAACCTTCGGTTGAGGTTAGCGAAATGCTTTGAATTTCTCGGGCATTCTATACTAGTAGTTTTATATAAATGTTTGCCTTTTAAAAACTTGAAGCTTCAAAAATTCTTTTTCAAATTAAGAATTGAGGAAAATTTTATTGAGCTTTGTATGACCTTAAAATATTTCCAATTTAGAGAAAATAACATGGCAATGTCCACATTGTTAGGAGTGAAACGGGGGAAATATAATTATTTTATAGTCTTTTTCAATTTGGTAAGAAACACTCTTCATATATATTGTATCGATGATTAAAATTAAAAAGAAGCCTTGTGATGATGAAAATGTCTCTATCAAGCTATTGGAAAAAAAACCAAGAGTCCTTAAATGTAGCAGAAACAAGATCTAAAGTAGTGTCTATATCTGCTTAAAGAGCCACTCCGTGAGTTGTTGGAGTTATATATGCCAAACTTCATCAATGGTGGCATTTGATCGCGAAGTATCGACTGTTACCAAAAAGACACATTTTAAAACTTTATTGTTTTTTAACAGTGACGATATGAAGGTAGAAAGTTGCAATTATGATCGAATACCGGACAGTGGCGAGCGTCAAATAGTCAAACGTAATTTTGGAGACTTAACTAAAATAGGCAGGAGGGCAGTGAGGAGTTGATAGCGATTGTTAGGTTATATAACTAGTATCCATATATATTGGACGTGATATTTACACCTCTGTGCATTTATAAGGCTGTTTTTAGATTTCTTTGAAAACCAGTATTTGTCTTATATATGTCGTTTGGACATGAAAAGTTATGATGTTTTATTTTCATATCATCACATAATACATTAAGGTTCGTATCACAGGTAAATTATGTGTTGGGAAAATCACGGATTGGCTCTTTAAGGCCGATTTAACCTGTCATCAAACAGGAGATGATCAGGTGCAACGGTCTATTAGTAATTAAAAGTCGTTGGCTCACCTTTGCAAATCAACTAGTTTGCCGAACTAAAAGATATCACTTAATTACATCAATAATTTCCATGTAAATGCCCATTTAGGTGTCGCTGCTAATCAGCTCGGCTAGCAAGAAAATCAAGTGCAAGCCATTTGAATGTCATCGAGAGTGCGATTTGCACCGAGGATTTCCCATTTGCATCGCCGACACATATGACAGGCGCATTTCTCATTTCGTTTATCTCCTTTTTATGATCTCTCTGTGTTCGAAGAAGGTAAAAATAAACTATTTGTGTTGCATTTACAACTGGAAAACTCTATGTGATCTACGTCGCGGATTTTGCGAAATACGTGGTAAACCTTGACGTAAGACAACGGGGAGGGCAGGGTGTTTTGAATTTCACTGTTGAGGGCTGCAATGCACGAAAAGATCTGAAAATTGTTGCAAACGTCACGGGAAGGTTAAGGTGAGATGTGAGCTGTTTGCCTGGCGTCTCTAAATTTGCCTTGCAAAAATTTACCTACGACTTTCACGAGAGTTTGAAAAGCAGTCAAAGTGTTTCGGTGACCTTGAAAATTAGGTCAATGTAGTTATAACAACAAAACGCTTTATAACGTGGAAAAACAGCGAACCGAGCTTCAGTTTATTTATTCACAGTGTCCTGATACTAGATCCGGGTTACCAGCATTGTTGCAACATCATTATCAGAACTTGGCAGGGAGTCAAAATACTGACTAGCCACTTTAAAGTAAAGTAACTTCCTAGCTGTTTAAAGAGCCACTCCGTGATTTTCATAACATAATATTTACCTTTGATACGAACCTAAATGTCATATGTGGTGATATAAAACATCTTAACTTTTCATGTCCAAAGGACTGTCACGGTGTAACGATATCTAAACTCAGACGAGACCCGTTTATCCGACAGAAAGATAAGAAAAGAAAATAATCAAGCCAATAAATACGAGAGAGAAGCAAATCAGTGAGTCAAGTGATTTATTTGCAGTCTAAACAAGACGATAACCGGGTACAGCAACAAGCTACCCGTAATCTACTCAACAGGAGTTAACAACTAATTAAGGAAGTCAACAACCCATGAATAAACAAATAGACAAACTTGGGGAATCACTCTAGCATACCCCCAGACGTTGTAACCACACGATAAGCTAATGGCCGTCCGTCTTAACGAGATAGCATCAATAAGACAAATCAACACTTAGCGTGAATATACAATGGGAGTGACGGGACACGGGTGGACTAAAAATAGGGATGAATAAACAACAAGCCCAAAGTACTTTAGATGATCCCTAATCACTACTTGAGTGAGTAAATGAATAAGAACACTAGTTTAGGTATAGTAGAACTTATAATATAATGGGAGGGAAGGTAAGGTTAAAACTGTAAGTTCTTAAAGGAAGTGATCACATACTCCAGAAAGGTACAGAGAAAAATAAAGGAATATCAACCTTACCAATTTACTTCCAACGTCCCAGGTCCACCCGTGACCTCTCTCCGCAAGGGTCAAGTCAAGACTCCCGGTACCAGAGCTTAGCTCGCTATTTATTGGCTCCGTACCGACGTCAGTGAAGACCAGGCGCCGATCTTCAAGAGGAGATGGTAGCTTATCTCAGGATATATCGAATTGTGTTTCTTAGCGAAACTAAATTATCCCTAGCTCCATAAATATTTAAGGTATGGGCGCAAACTCCTCTACAAGTAGATATAAATATATATAACATGCGCATTGGCATATTAATGCTACATGTAAAAAGGAGGCTGATAAATGGAGCATGAAAATGACATTTGAAGATATAAAAATAGCCACAGTCGGCGAATGAAGACATGAATGATAAAAATGGATACATGAATGTAAAGTACATAATATGTACTTTCGATATATACAATAATTGGTGATATTTTATGAAAGTACATTAGGGGAGAGGCGGGAAAAAGGTCGCACGCTCGAACTGCGTGACAGACATATATATGACAAATACTGGTTTTCCATGAAAATCTAAAAACAGCCTTATTAATGCACAGAGGTGTAGATACCACGTCCAATATACATGGATAATAGTTATATAACCTAACAAACACTATCAACTCCTTACTGCCCTCCTGGCTGTTGTAGATAAGTCTCCAAAATTACGTTTGACTATGTGACGCGCGCCACTGTCCGGTTTTCGATCATAATTGCGACGTTCTACCTTCATATGGTTACTGTAAAAAACCAATAAGCTTTAAAATGTGTCTTTTTGGTAACAGTCGATGTTTCGCGATCAAATGACACCATTGATTAAGTTTGGCATATATGACTCCAACAACTCACGGAGTGGCTCTTTAAATGTATCAAGATTTCGTCGGGAAGGTTAATGTGGATTTGTTGAGAAATGAGGTGATGGCGTAAATGTTGTCATTGATATACATAACTTATTAATTAATGCACAAATTGGGACCGTCCAAATATATTTTGGTTTAAGTCAAGACAATGTATCATGATAAAGATGTAAAGTAAATCGAAGCCTCCGGCCAATATACATAGGTCAAGTATACTTCATGCTCAATTACAGAGTAACTTTTGCCAAAGGCCAAATTACCATTCAAAGTTTGTCAGTTTCAACACAATGCGAAGCCAAACCGTGCATCGACATTTTTTTCCGTTGTAGGTGAAATTCTTTCGAAAGCAGCATTTAACCCAAAACAGGAATGTTGAGATGGGGTTGACCCATTTTACGCCGGATCGGTGTCCGAATTACCTTAAAGCTAGATCCGTCACTAATAATTGTATTACGGTGCATGCGGTAAAACGATAAAACGATTAAGAGAGTAGTTGTGTCTGTATACATCTGATTTAAAGAAATTAAAACTAAACTTATGAAAGAAAAACTAGAATTTATCAAGTCACGAGGTCAACACTTACTAGGTTAACCTGACCCTGAAAGCAAAGAAAGAATGTTAACAAAACGATGTGTGCACAGTGCATACCAATGCTTTGTTATATTATTCAGGCCGAGGAGCCGGAGGTACAAAACACATTGCGTTTAATTGCTGTAAATATCGGTGTACAGACGCTGCAAGAGTACATTGTAGAAAATACCATGCATTAACTAGCTATAAATCTTTCGCCTGTCTCAGACAATACTTCGTGCACTTAAAACATTATTAGGTTGCCCTGCAATATTCAAGTTACAGGATTATGTTGAGTAAGAAAATGTAGTCAACAAGCTGTAAGGTGAAAAGAAGAAGAGAGAAGGTAGAGAAAAAAGACGGTAGAAATCGAAGGCTATGTTCACATAACAAGGTCATGTGTTTTTCAGAATTTAGTGTATACTGACGTGACGTGACGACTGTTTACTGAATTATGATATTATTCATTTTCTTTATAATATTAAAGTATTGTCTTATTTTCATCCTTATATTTATCATCTATGTTTGAATTTTACTTGATGAAATTTTAAATACATCGACATAGAATTTCAGTCATGTCAACGTTTGCCCTATACCGCAGATAATGAAACAGACATATATCAAAGCTAATAAACTTCAAATACATGAATTTCACTTTATTTTACATTTTACTAGAGATTATACATAACATGTTTCCTTTTTTTAAATTCATCAGTAAACAAGCCTTATAGTATGTATGTAATCTATCACTATCTTTTAAAGACAGACAGATATTTCATGAAGGTCTCACAATCGCAAAATTTTACATATAAATATCAAAACCAATTCATTTGAACACCGTGTTTTGCAAGTGCTCAGGTGATAAGTTTAATGAATACAGGTGTTAAACTAACTTACTCACCTTTAAAAAAAGTTCATACCTTTAAATATTTGTTTCTCATAGTGACGTTGATTCATAAACTACCTTGTGTAAATGCACAGGAGACATTTAAAAATATTATCGTCTTGATCGTTTAGTGAACTCGTAACCTCAATTTATGTGCAGTGAGCTAACCAATAGACCAACAGGACCAACTGACATCATAATAAACATTTTAATGACCAAATGATTTAGATTTTTTAAGCGATAGGTTTCAGTTATACAAAGTAAATTTTATCAATCTTAAACGTCTACGGTCATAAACATCTCCTATTTTACCTCTTGAAATTTAGGTTTTTGTGTATGTTATGTTTACACTTAATATTCCTTCTTTTTTGTCGCTTATTGAAATTGATCTTAATGGTAGGGTAAGTCAGTTACCAACCTCGTTGTTGGCGTTCATAGATTGGAACACTTAGGCACGAGCGTCTCGGGATCACAATTCGCTCCTGCCTAGGTGTTTCATACTACAATATCAGACACACACACACACACACACACACACACACACACACACACACACACACAGGTATGTATGTTGTATGTATGTATATATATATAAAGATACAGGAGAGCCACCCTTTACTGGTTACAATAGACACAAAAGGGTATATACAACAAATATATTAAAACACATAAAATCCGTAATATATTATTTCATTTTATAAGATACACTTTATTCTTTCTGAAATATGTTTGCAGGGTTTGGCCGATAAAAGAACACTGAAAGGATTCGAAGCTCTCACATGTATTGTACTTACCCTTCATGTAGTGAGATTCTCAACGGGTTGTCAGATAATTGATCTCTTCGCATGGCACAATTCCATACTCCCAAAGAAACATTCCTTGAACATTACAATCCACACAAAAATACCATACCTTAAACGTTACAATCTGCGAATAGCTACCAATAACGTTCACCGAAGAGATCAAGTACGCAGTATCCAAATGAACGATCCGATTGTACCCGGTGAGGACATACCCGAGTTTACTCTCATTGTGTCAGCAGCGGGTCTATCTCTATCGGTAGGGCGAGGGCGTCTCTCATTGGCGGGTCCTAAGGAGTTATCCCGGATAAAGAGATGGTGCTTTCCCTATCATCAGTGTACCTCTTATGAAATCACGTATAGCCGAACAGGATTTTCGGAATCAAAAGAACCCCTATTTTTATCGCTGCGTCATTGTTTTTATAGCCTTATCGGGAGTTTTCCTGTCTCACATAAATTGACATTTTCACCAGACTACGGAACAAACTACTTAAGAAAGCTCTGTGGGAGTAAATGCTATTTGCAGGTGTTAAAACATGTTTCGAATCATAATTCAAAGTCGAGAGGATGAAGCCATTCCCTCCCCGTGTCATGCAAACGATTGATCTCCAACATGAATGAAAAGTACCTTTGCATGTTTTGAAATGACAATTAATTAAACACATTGAAGACGTCTGTGTATACTCCTATCGGGTTTCACTGAACTACGGTGTTACGTGCTTCTGACTATTTTGACCTCGAGACTACTAATGGAAAAGTATTTTAATATATGTAATTTGAAGTATCGCTATTGAAAACGTGTTTTATTTTCAAGCTACTAACATTTGAGTCGAAGATATTGCTGTTATTGCTTGCTGAATGAATGATTGAATACGATGTGTCACGGTGTAACGATATCTAAACTCAGGTGAGACCCGTTATCCGACAGAAAGATAAGAAAAGAAAATAATCAAGCCAATAAATAACTAGAGAGAAGCCAATCCGTGAATCAAGTGATTTATTTGCAGTCAACACAAGACGATAACCGGGTACAGCGACAAGCTACCCGTAATCCACTCAACAGGAGTTAACAACTAATTAAGGAAGTCAACAACCCAGGAATAAACAAATAGACAAACTGTAGGGAATCACTCTAGCAGGTTACCTGCCAAAACGCAGAACTGCAAAACGCAGAACTGCTAAAACAACAACATTTATGGTTGGTTGCACACACCTGAACCCTCATAATATAATGGAACGGCCCGATAGGAAATGAAATGTGTTGTGAAATGAAATGTGAAATTGTGTTGTTATCTTCACGAAGTCTGTGACGGTGGTACACTTGCCACTGCATGACCTATTAACACACCGCCAGTAAACAGTGTCCCCCTTATCCTTGTTCTTAGCATACAAGTATCCGTCAAGTAACACTTGTGGAGCACCTTTCTGAGACATCACATATTCTACTTTCCGTAACCCAGCCATTGTGGAATTGGAATGTCTATGCCATGTTTCTAACACCTATATATATGGAAGTATGAGATTAAAGTTTAATTGTTTACTCTAAACAATGTTTTGATAGAGTATTTTCATATAAACACATGTACCTGGGAGGATTATACTGTTTAACAATGTTTTGATAGAGTGCTGAATATATTGTTACAGTGTGTTACTACTCAGTATTTTCATATAAACATATACCGGGAGGTTCATACTGTTGAACATTGACCTGTTGATTCAGTGATCTGCTAATTTGACTGTGTCGCTCTACTCACTGTCAGAGTGGACCAGTCCATTACTTAATTGAATAGGTGTGACCAGCCTGACAATGAACTTTTCATTTCTGCTAATTGGGATTCTGCGTTTTGCAGTTCTGCGTTTTGGCAGGATACCCTCTAGCATACCCCCAGACGTTGTAACAACAAGATAAGCTAATGGCCGTCTTAACGAGATAGCATACATAAGACAAATCAACACTTTGGCAAATATACAAAAGAAGGGAACGGGGCAAGGGTGGACTAACAATAGGGATGAATAAACAACAAGCACACAGTACTTTAGATTATCCTTAATCACTACTTGAGTGAGTAAATGAATAAGAACACTAGTTTAGGTATAGTAGAACTTATCAAATAATGGGAGGGAAGGTAAGTTTAAAACTGTAAGTTCTTAAAGGAAGTAATCACATACTCCAGAAAGGTACAGAGAAAAATAAAGGAATATCAACCTCACCAATTCACCTCCAACGTCCCAGGTCCACCCGTGACCTCTCCCAGCAAGGGTCAAGTCAAGACTCCCGGTACCAGAGCTTAGCTCGCTATTTATTGGCTCCGTACCGACGTCAGTGAAGACCAGGCGCCGATCTCCAAGAGGAGATGGTAGCTTATGTTAAGGATATCTCGAATTGTGTTTCTTAGCGAAACTAAATTATCCCTAGCTCCATAAATATTTAATGTATGGAGCCCTACAATGTCTTATTGTAAAGGGCGCAAACTCCTCTACAAGAAGATATAAATATATGTAACATGAGCATTGGCATATTAATGCTACATGTAAAAAGGCTGATAAATGGAGCATGAAAATGACGTTTGAACATATAAAAATAGCCACAGTCGGCGAATAAAGACATGAATGATAAAAATAGATACATGAATGTAAATTACATAATATGTACTTTCGATATATACAATAATTGATGGTATTTTATGAAAGTACATTAGAGGTGAGGCGAGAAATAGGTCGCACGCTCGAACTGCGTGACACGATGTCATAATTGATACGACATTATGACATTATTGTAAAAATAGCATGTTTATCTACCTTGACTTCTAAATGTTATTATCAGTGATATTTGGAATCCTTTTTTACATTCTGCATTTGTTTATATCCACAATAATCAATCTCAAACTAACCATCTGACATTGTTATAGTTGAGATCCCACTTACTCCAAAATTGCATATACCAATACTCATTTCTAGACGAGTACCTTGCGGGATTCGAAAGCGCACCCTAGTAGTAAGACGACACCAGTCGCTTTCGACCACAAGATTTTGATGGTTACTAGGTTGCAAGACAAAATTAACGTATGCAAATGTACACTTATCAGATATATGACACCGTTTATGTTTCTCGTTAGTTCAAGAAGGTTACTGCACATCCACCTCGAGTAAGACTGGACGCCAAACCGATGCATAATATTACAATATTATAAAATTAAAATATGGGTAAGGATAGAATGTCCACAAGTTACAAATGATGTATAATAAGATTAATCAACAAGTTTCTAAAGACGTAGCAAGGTTTTACACACTCATAGTGCCGGTGAATGGCACTTCTCATTGTCGTTTTATTTTGCCGAGTATGCGCTCTTATTTATCAAGTTATGAAATCTAAAAGGAATGCAGCCAACTCCTAGAATTGAAAATATAACAAAAGAGAAATTTAAACAACCATTTAATTTTCCCCCAATGTCATTATGTACAATATATACAATAATGGTTCAATTTCCTACATATTTTGCGGTAGGAATATTTACATAATCCTTCACCAACTGTGAAGTATTTCAATGAATAAACCAGATTTGTTTAAATAATTTATCAAAATATCATTTCACACATGTTGCCTCAACGGCGAACAAGGTGACTCTGGTCTCCGCTCAAAGTCAGACACATCGCACGTGCTCGGTGATGCACGTGTTGAAATTAACATGCTTTTAGGCAACAGCATCTTGCTGCGTTTTTGGCGATTGTTTCATTCCGGGAACTGCTCTTCAACTCACTAAATCAATCAAAATGTTACCCTCAGGGACATGTTTGAACGGGGCTATGTTAAATCATCTACTAATAACATACATGTATAAACTAGAATGTCCCCTTGAAATTCGTTGTAACAAAAATAATCTCGATAGGACTGTCCCTTTAAGAACATGTTCACTGTAGGTAGGTTTACTAATATTAAACGATGATCATACGTTCAGATGAAATATGGATGATCAGTCAGGACATGTTAACTAGAGTTGTTATATTTTGCTACTATGAAATCGATATGGATTATCAGAGAGGCTATGAAACCTAGAAAGTACGAAATATAGTATGAAATTTTGGTGATCAAGGATGACATTTAACTATAGTTACGTATGGTAGTATCAAGTCTTTGTGACCAGAACATAGTTACTTAGATATAGTTACGAAAGCTTGTAGAAATCTAGTGATCACAGAGTTATGCTGCTTGTGTTAACGGACAAAGATAACCTCTAAAAGGACCCTCTTACAAAGAGCACCGGGTCAACCCCTACCTTCCCCCATTTTCTAATGTTTTAAGATACCCCCATGGTTGAAACACCTTCATAGGTTGCTTATGACCCGGGGCCCTGTGCTCTGTTTCACTGCGATGGAACAGAGTGGATTCATATGATGTTTATGTCATATGTAATGTTTGCGACAATAGTGCATGAATATAATGAGTTCCAAGGCTGCTCTTCTGGCTTTCTGACACGAGATAATTAAACATAGTAGGACACTCGATCGATAATTCAAATGGCATATCTTCAAATCGCATAAAATAGCCAGAAACCTACCTTCCTTTTGTGAAAAGGCCCGCTAAATTGACGTAAGGAAAAATTCACTGACACGCGAACTCGTACTGAAAGAGTCCCTACTCAGTAAAAGTGGACATATGATATTGGGTATGTTTCACCACAATTGTATTACTAGCAGTTACGTCCACGGACGTACTGAACATTCACGTGTTTTTAACAATTCTTTTATTTCATAATTAACATCGACGATTTCAGGAGCTCTTTATAGATTCGGTTAAAAGTTAAGGACATGATAATAAGTTAGGTGCGAAACGTTTCTGTGATGTTTTTCTTTTCAAATATCGATTTTTTAAGCATGTTTTATAATAAAATATATACAAATATCTAAACGTGACTGTCAAATTAAATGTAAACACTTATACATGTATATGTCATTCAGTGGGTGAGTTGGAATTTGTACGTGTTTTCAAAACAATTTTAGAGGAACTTAAGGTTTTAGAACGACTCAAATTTGGTATGGCTTCTATCACTGGACATAACTGAAGCACAAGAACCCAAAGGTATTGAGTCAAACGGTGGACATCAGACTTCTGATATTTATACCGTGACAACCTTTCAACCTTTCAATATACATTCCTTTCCGGAATGAACGTTTTCATTCACTTTTTTACTCTGAAATAATTATTTCAACTAGGATGGAAGTTTTAGGGAAATAAACATGCCAGTATATAAAAAATACACAATCACACTTTCTACTAATTGATTATTGAGAGGCAACTTTCGAAATACATTGCTTTTTAAAATGTGACGTTTATATGTAAATGTTTCACAAAAGCTGTTGAAGATGAGAAAATTTAGTTCAATGATAGCCTTACTACAGCTAGATATCCTCAGTCACTTCAGGGATTGATGTCTCCAAATACACAAATTACCCCTTGGACTTTCACTCGGAAAAATCATCCTCAAATCAACTGCCCTTGAGTCTTCTTGTAACAAATAACTAATGAAATCTATTGAAATTGGATTAATTGTTCTGGTATTTGAATAATAAAAGTTGAAAGGCAAAGTTGAAGCTTTATTGGTTGTAAAGAGAGAAGTTTACCAGTCAATTTCCTCAACGCAAGACGAAGCGTGTTTTTAAGAGTATATTGTTGGAGTCAAATATGCGAAACTTCATAAATGGTTTTATTTTATGGAAAAGTAGTGGTTGTTTCCAAAAATTAACATCTTAGTGCTTATTAGTTCAGTATAGTGTCAATATACAGGTTAAAGTATCGGCTTGTGATCGAAAACCAGACAATGACGCGCGTCAATAACTCATTTTTTGTCGTTTTTTGAAACTTATTAACAGCAGACACAAATGTAAATATTGATTGGTAGTATCAATTAGGACTTTATACTAATATACATGTAAAATGTACGCAAAATTTTGAGCTCCTAACATTTATATGGCCGTTTTTCATCTATCATTGAAAACATAAAAATAGTACATATGGGTTATAAAGGTGCGAGTTAGGTATGCGATTTTAACTTAATTACGAACATATAGTAATTTGGCTCTTATTTATGGGACATACACAATTCTAAAACGTACTCTGTGTCACTTTAAGACGTATTGCGATACGTTAGGCATACCCAAGGCATCGATGTAATACAACGATATTGCTATTTCCGAAAAACCTGGAGTACGTTGCTTCGTAAAATCTGGTACCACATTCCAGATTTTACAGGAGCTTCATTGAATCATAGCTGTAATAGAATATACTTATCATGAAATTCGGGGATAAAAGATTGCTTATCAAAAACATTCTGACCTATGTTATTTTACATATTCATGTACCTTACATCTACAGTTTACATCAAAGCAATGACGCTGTCCTATATTGAACTGAATATGGGAAAACTTAACAGCAAACATGGCCATTGAGTAAACTTTATCTTTATGTAAAACATGAAAAAAGCATTCAAAACAGATGCAAGAGATGAAGTTGTTTCACTTGCTTGTTATAGATGGAGATACGAGGCCTTTAGCGTGTTAGGTATCGTGGAACTGTAGGGCTTTGCAGATACAAATTCTAAAATACCTGGGTTTATTTGAAATTGCCATCGAATGTTCTTTGCGAGCGGATAATTTTCTGATCTACTAAAACATATTGCTTATGTGAAACACGAAAAGAAACTCAGTTTATTTCAAGAATTTATTTTTATTAAAATCAAGTGATCATCCCATTTGTTTATGTCTCACTGAAAGCATGCAGGGCTAGTCCTCTCACGTCACAGGGGTTGGGTGCATGTTTGAATGTTCAACCTATGTTATTGATATTGCAATCTATATAAAAGAAATTTATGACCAAATTTGTTCGGAATATGAAGCTGTGATTTTGCAATTGAAATGATATAGCGATCGATCATCGAAAGAAGCTAACAGTCCACTTTTAATGGGTTTATTAGTCATGCAGACGTCTTTCCTTGAGGTGAGAGTATTCTTGTTGTTTTGTTCAGGATTCAATCGTGTATAATCTATTACATGGTTCGAGTGTGGTCATGTCGTACATCACATGACTTCAATGTTACTTGTCCCTGTGTATAATCATGTTCAAACAACCTGTAGATTATTTAAGAACCACAAATTAGTAAAATGAAATATTGTTTCCTTCACCGTGTACGATGATTAAAGGACTAATGTAGGCTCGTTGCATCCTACGTTGCTAACATCAATTTTCTCTTTTTAACATCAAACTTTATTACTATTCACGTTGAAATAAGTCAAAAGAGCAAAAATTATATTGAAAGTGAACTTTTTTTCGTTAGATCACCTCTCCGCTGTTCATCTCGTTATTCTACTTTCATGAGATATTTGCCTGGGTCAACTCTTCTAGACTTACTCTCTACAACCGGCGTCATTAGGCATTGTGTGTTTTCAGAGAAAAACATATACGAGTGAATTACTTTAGATTGAGTTTACTTACTTTAAATAACTTTACTATCTTATTGTTTTAATTGGACCAGGAATGTTTCCAAATGTGATGACATTCTGCAGAATGCTACTTTTATTCTATTTTTCACTTCAACGTCACAAACATGGTTTGGAAAATAATTAAAACCTAAAAGTATACATATATGTAGATAACATATCCCTCCCCTATATCAATAGGCTAGTGTGTAGGTATCAGGAGGGGATATGTGATCTATATTGTATATACGTTATACGTTTAGTTATTGATTATTTTGCATTACCTTTTCATTTCCGTTTCTGTTCCCTTCTCATAATCATATATACATTGAGAGTAACATCTTACATGACGTGAGCCTTACTGCATATAATACATTTCAGAGACGTAATTGTCTAAAACGTGAAATGTCTCTAGATATAAACGTTTATTTCTTTTGTAAGAACCATGTCAAATTGTATATGTAAAATTATCCGCAGTGGACTTTGCCTACCAGAAGGCGTGTTCTGAGATAGAAGTTTATGATTAATCATATGTTTAGATGAGATAACGGAAATATGCAATCAACTGATAACGTACATTGCCAACTGTTATGTCCATATTTAGATGATCGACGTTCCTTACTACACCACGTAGTCAATACACTTCATAGGATTTTGATTTTTGACATATTTCATAACGCACCTTCCCACCTCAAGTAAAGTTGAAAACGTATCGAGATAACTCGATTTATCCATTTTCTGACCGGGAAGACTTTGAAATCATTTCGTTTCGGTCGTGACTTTGTAAAGATAGTTTTAAGTGACAGAGGATGACACACACAAAAAATAAGAATATATTAACAATTCAATTGACTAAACCAATTTGAAATCCAACATGGCCTTACCCTGAAACAAGTACAGTGCTAGTAAGATGCTTAAAAAGTAACAGTCCCCACATAATGCTTAGTTGTAGTGTCATTCACGATTTTTTAGCAGTTTTGATTTCAGCTTTTCTAGTGAGTTGTTTGTAAATCAATAAATATAATTTTGCTACTTCGATCCCAGATGGAGAATGAACGTGTTATTCATCACATATGTTGTTAATCGACTACCAGGTTTAGGCCGGTGAGAATGGCCACAGCAAGGTAAAAATAAATGGCGAAAATTTAACAGCGTTAGAGGCTACGTTGTTTTTCATAGGTGATTTGACTGACCCAAGCCAGCAAATTATACTGCACTGTCAAAAACAAATACGCCCTATTCGCATAACCAACCGCCTCAGGCGTCATGTGACATGACCGGCGTTCTTTTAAAATGTACCTGTTTTATCTATTGAATTTTGATATAATGCGATGCGAAGTAAATTCTGTACAAGGAGAGGATAAATTTAGTCCCTCCTACTGTCTGTTTAAAACCCAACACGTAAAAATCAGGTTAGATGCACATCATGCGTGACGTAAAACTCCACGCTTGACTAACTAGCTATATAGTACTCTTCTCGTGTGCAGTTACATTCATCATACTGTCATATAGGCAAAAAATTACTAAAATTCTTAGAGCAGATTATTATCGAAGTCACTATTAACAGACGCAGGTTTCGATATTGTGACGGCGTATTTAAATAAAAACTATTTAAAAAAGTAATAAAAATTTAGTCGTTACACTCCTATTTTCCACGCATATATGTCCCCTCGTGATGATTGTCATTAGCAGCCCCGATTAAGATTAGTTTTGTGTAGTTTCCATCGCCGCCGACCGCGCGTTTTGTTATGGCCATAAATTAGTACGGTTTTCAGAACTCATATAAACTTCCGACATTTCTTTTGACATGTTCAAATTCAAGGTCAGAACTTAAGGTCACGGTACATATCATATACGATTGACTCTTACTTGGTATATATTAACTATGGAGAATTACAAAGATTTGAAACAGATTTTGCTAATATCTGACAAAGCTCAAGCTCACAGCGTGGTGACGACTTTAGCATGCTTTTGCGAAAACGCTTAATTTGACTATAGACTATTTTAATCATTACATGATTTGTTATACCCAATGAAAAGTTATCATTGATCTTTCTCCTTGAAAAAGCCCAAGATCACGAGATATGTTTTAGGGCCATGTATTTCTTTTTGCGGTGTCACGCAACACTTATCTATTTCTGTAGCCTTATAAAGGTGAATCAATTTATTGTTATAGCGTTCTTTAATTATTTATCGATTTGAGATATTCATTAATCGGAGTTATAAGAAATACACACTATAAACATTATATTTGGGTTATTCAAGGAATAAGGCAAGTTCGTGGAAATCAATGTGCAATACTTGGAATCACGCATTGCGAGTCACGTGGTTTCAGCTGCACATATACGCGCTGCTGTGGACGGCGTTGTCATTAGTTGCTGAATGTGTGTATAAACATGTACACATAGCGGGCACATAGATCATTACAGAACAATACAGTTACAGTGATCTAACGTCTGATCGTGTCAACTCGCCGAGATTGACGTCACAGCAAGGTATTTTAACTCTTCTGTTTGTGTGATAAAAACCTCAATGGAATAATTCCTCTGCCAATTGAGTCGGTCTGTTTCTTTTGTCTAACGATTTTGCCGATTATATATTTTTCATTATCAAATTTTACATTAAAATTATATGTATTTCAAATATTTTAAATGAAGTCAATATATAAGCCTTTATACTAGGTTTTTCGAATTTGATTTAATTGGGGTTTTTTAATCATGAGACTATCTTTATTCTGCTGATCGCATTAAATTTCATAATAAGTATTCACTATCAGTTTGGTTAGATCCATTCATGATGTAAATGCGATTTTGATAATAGATGTTTTATACCTTGTGATCATTTGTACAAGGCCGGTTTGCTGAGCCGTGCAATTATTTTTACTTTCGCTTTCGTTTAAACGAACTGCGCACTGCTTCCGTTTCCACGAACCAAATACTAACTAGTCGCAGCGGTATGCGTCAATACCGTTGATTGACAGTTGGATCAAAGGGCAGTCACTGCAACGTTGCATGAACTCATTTAAACTTCGAATTGATTTTATAACTTCGATGTCTAAGCATTTTAAAACCGAATTATAGCACAGGGGCGTGTATCGCCGAAAATTATAATAGTAATATATAATGAAAATAAAAAAGGCTATCTCTACTATATAAATATAAATATATATTACATAGTAGAGATACCCTTTTATCATTTTCATTGGCTATCTCTACTATATAAATATAAATATATATTATATAGTAGAAATACCCTTTTTTATTTTCATTATATATTACTATTAGAATTTTCGGCGATACAAGCCCCTGTGAATTATAGGGTAAGTCTATGGTTCATGAGATCTTGTCGAAAAGAAGACTGATAAAGGTGCAGTATCGATTACTATTTTACGTTGTTTACTGCACATGTTGATTGGAATTTAAAGTGAAATTATTAAAATCCTTACAATTGAATGAAAATTAATTTATACTCGATAAAAAAAAACAAATTGCTTAAAATGTTAAATTTACTTGTATGAATAACATCCTTAGGAGTCAATCAATGTAAGGTTTTCTTTTCTACAATTTTAAAACATCTTTGCAATTCCTGTTAAGTTTATCCAAGTAAAGGTGTATAAGTGACATGTATTGTGTATAAGTTCAGATAAAAATCACTCTGTAAATCCAGAGAAATATGCAGGAAAAATAACTCTGCATATCAAAAAGTAAACACAAAAAAGTGATACGCTACATGAAAATAACAAAAATGTTTGATAATTATTAAACCTCCAGCAATCATGAATTAAAAGGTTCTTTTTCAAAGTTTTGTTGATTGTTTCTTAAATAGATTTAAGCCTTGTATAAGTCTGAAGCCCAGCTAAGTTAAATGAGTCATGGAAATGCCTGGATGATGGCATGATAGTGTATGAAATAAGCCTGAAAAGTTACAAGCCCAAGAGAATGATTTTGTCAATTATGGGGCAAAGTTGAAGAATTTTTTAACCTCCAAAGGTTACCAGCTCAGCTAAAAAGTTTCCAGGTTATGGGCGAAATTTGGGAAAAGTTGGCTCTTCTGTTACAGGTTATCCTGTTTATTGAAACTTACCCTCATACCCTGCAGGTAAACTAGCTGTCGGGTTTTTTAGCTTTATTCTTAGCTAATCGGATCAATAGTTCTATATTTTAAGTCAATGTGACTTAATAAAAAAGGCTGATCTAAATTTGCTTACATTGTGTTAGTTGGCATTAACTTCTATTTTCGACTTGACTTTAAAATCAAATATGACCAAATTAACTTACATTGTGTTAGTTTGCCTTAACTTTTGTCTTAACTTTGATATCAAATATGACCAAATTTACTTACATTGTTTTAGTTGGCGTTAACTTTTATTTTTGACTTGACTTAATATCAAATAAATTAGCTTACATGTTAAATTTGTCTTTTGAAATGAATACCCAGATTTTTAAATGTGGTTGGCATAAATAATAATGAATACCCACTCAGTTCTCATAATATGTAAATCATACCCACATGGGTTAAAGCTTATCTGGAGCTCTGATAAATTATAGTGAATTTCTATGTGACATTCTTCTTTTGGGCATGCATTGTGATAGGTAGACTAGCTTAAAGAGACAGCTCATGACATTTTCTTGGACTAATTGATATTTATTAATATACCATAAGTAACCATATATTCTGATATGAATTAAAAACATCTAACAAATTAATCTCCCAAAATGCCTAAGATATGACAATTAACAATTGTAATGAAATTTAAACAACATATATACATGTGCAGAAGAAATCAAATGTGTAAATTATATAAATGTTAGTTATATATAGAATGTGATCATATAAGTGTGCATTACAGACTATATTAACATTAAGTGCATTGATATAAGTATTTCCTGAACAATGATAAGGCATGAATGTTATGTTCTGTGTATTATTACAGAAGTTGCAAAATCAGAGGACATATTAAAATTCAACTTCCAAGCATAGGCAGATTGTCGTGAAATGGATGAACTCTAAGAGTGACGATTCCCCCTCCACCTCTTTTGAATAGGTGAAACAAACTTTCTGAAGTCCTGGACCTGCCACTCACAAGCATTGTTTATGACATGATTTCACAATTAAATAGTAATATTTTGTCCCAGGGCATTGTATTTAAAACATGAATCTTAATATTGACTTCCCTCATAGGTTGTAAGTAACTCTGGGTTTTAACAATGGGTTTTTCTGCCTGAAAGAGATAAGTTTACAAAAATACATTTGACATTAGGGAGAGCAAGACGAAGAGGCTATGAGGGGTAGAGGCATTCCATTTACATGGTATGTTACTTTTTTTTTACAAATGAACAACCTACTTTGTTAATGTAAAACAGCTACAAAATGGTATAGATCTAGATATAGTTACAAGTAAGAGGTATTTCTAGGCTTGAAGTAGCACAGTAATTTGATATTCTGTGGTGATAAGCGCGCCACTAGTGAGAATGTCGGGAAGTAAAATGGCTGTGTGACATGGGTAACGTTCATTCACCTGCGTCAATCTATAGTGTTTAGTTACAGGCTCAATCAAGTCAAGCTGCCTCCTCTAGACATAGGTACATTGAAACTTTCAAGTTATATACCCCACTGTAAGTTATTCAGGGTTCTGTTGTTGTTAAATATTTTGTTGAAATTCTTTGTAATGTTTCAATATTTAGCAGTAATAGGAGATATTTTAAACCACACACAACCCTCATAGATAGTGTAATGCAGCAAAAGTTTGATATTTAATTACACTGCAAATATCAGACCTTGTAAAAGTTACGAGGAAGTATGACTGCTGTGTCAAGGGTTAATAGGTCAATAGTTTAATTCATCTACGTCAGGATACGTGTTTGGTTATAGACATAATTGTATAACTGCCTCCTTACGACATACCGGGTAGGCATATTGAAACTTTCATCATAGACCTCGCTGTAAGATATTTTTGGATCTGCTATTTTTTGTGAAATTTATGATTTCATGTTTGTATTTTTCTTTATCATTAACATTAAGTGAAGCACTGTTGCCAGTCAAGTTATAAATCATATGACAGATGTGGGGATCATGTACTCAAGTGAAGTGCATGCTATTTCGATTCATAGGACCTGACATGTTTGTAGTCATTTAACAAGTTAATGTGACAAACAAGCATGTATCATTTTTCTAATTGGTGACAATTCTTGACGACTCTTATTCAATAATTGCATTTTAAATTTAGAAAACTTTCAAATTACACTTTTCAAGTTTATATAAACACTATATATAATAAAAAAGACCTAATGGTGGATTGATGCTTTTTGGGACTTATATTATTCTGAATTTGATTTTCTGGTTTTCTGGGATACATTTGAACATAGTCCATCGGTGGCAAATAAAAGTAAGTTATTTTGGTTGGATTGAAAGTTGGGGCAGGTGTACATCAAAGTGGATCACATGCACAATTTTCTAATTTTAAACTAATTTGTCACATTTATGCTGTTACACTTCATCTGCATATTGGTTACTTTCGACGTAAATACTTACCCTGCTTATTTACTCAGGGTGGGCGGTATTATTGGTATATCGGTATATTGTAATATAGAAAAAAGTTATACGTACCGGTACATTCTTCTGAAAGTATCCAATATATCAGGGTTTTTAAAATTAACAATTTCCGTGTAAAAGTGTTAATATGTGATTTTATTGAAAGTTGTAACACAATGTGTAAACTTGCAAATTGAAAATAGCACAGACTTGATAAAAATGCGAAAGCAGTCACTGAATTATCTCTCTTTATAAAACGTTGGGCCAGTTGAGCATTGATCACTGTTCTAATTCCTGTTATGTAGTCAGAGAGCATTGAAAAACTAAAATATGAAGAGAACCAATATATTGCACTACATATTGCAATACGCTTTTCTGCATCGCAAAATATTGCAATACATAGATGAGGAGCGATACCCATCCTTACTATTTACACTTAGTCTATTAAAGCATAAAGTCTATTAGGGCAAAAATGCTAATCCCCATAATTTATCAAAATAAATACGGATCATTAACAGTTTCTATATATATATATATTTTCACTTTTGGTTATGAATGAAATAACCATTATACACTAAGTACAAATCAACTGAAATAATGTAATATATCTTAGAAGAAATCTGTACGTGAAAGAAGCATTGTGGGTGTGTAATTGAATTGAAGGGACAGTAAAATAGGATCTTCAAAAATAATTTTAACAAAATGGAATAGACACATCAGACTGGTGTTTTCAAAACCAACCAAGATTTGCAAGTTTAATTGATAGACAAAATGATGTGCTTAAAGAAAGAGTAGTGTTGGGCTTGGGTCGCCATCTTCATTTTTTGTGTGCATTACTGATGTTACAGTGAAGTAATGATAACTTGTTTGTATTGACAGAAGGTCCACATATTTACAAATCAATTATTATTGTAAAGACTTATCAGCAACGCCATGTCATGCTGTTGCAGAATTTCTACTGTCAGTTCAAATTAATTTCACAATGTTTTCCTATTGGAAGAACAGTGTATTTTTGTGGAAACAAAATTCAAGGGAACATTCCAGATTATACATGTATGATTTTACTAAATGATCTTTACATAACCCAATTTAAATTGAAACATACTGAGGGTAACATTTTGGTTGTTTTGGTTTGACTAGATAAATGAGAGCACACACTTGGTAAAATAAAATAAGAAATTGACACATGCTCGGTGCTACAAGTGTGAAAAGCCTTTCTACGGGATTACAAGGCATTGTTGATTGTTTTTATTTGTAAATATGAGAATATTCCATCCATACATAAGTTTATTTTCAGAATTCTGTAAAATAAGTTAAAATACAGCGCCTTTTTCATGTCATAAAAAAGATGGCTGACATGATGCTGATAGGTCAGGCTCTGTAAGTGTGCATTATTCATTGTCAAATTGTAAAATCTTAAGCAACCAAAATACTAAGTAATAGGAAAGTGATGTCACTTGCTTGATAACGGTGTTAGTATCGACACCGAAATGTCGCATCTCTTTGCGAAGTTGTTGATCCATAAATTTCCTATTTCTTCATCATACCAACTTCTAAAATGCCACTCAAAGAAACCAAAATATTACGCGCACTTACATGCTTCAATTAAATTGTGAAAATATCATAAATATAATATCATATCTTTATAAATTTATTAGAATTTATTCTTGAATTTTGGTCTTAATAGAACCTGACATTGAAATTCTCACTTTTGCTGTTATATAAGCCTGGTGATTTTTTTTCCAGGGCATATAACATTTTTAGGCTTTTTTTTATTCTTCCTATTATATTGACAAAAACACACTGTTTGACTGCCTTATTATCACAAGTATTTCATACATTGTCAGAGATAATCTGAAAATGATAATGATTATGATGAAAGATGGTATAAAGCACATACCCTTACAAACAATGTTTATGCACAATGAACACACATAGAATTGCAAGATGTAAAAACAAACATACAGATTGCAAATTATACTTATTCATAATATAAGGCCAATTGTGAGAGGTTAAGAATGTTGAGATGAATCTTGATGTGATTTGGTACATTTTTCTGACCATGCAGAGTCCTATAAATCTTTTCTATATTACAGAGAGAATCCTGAAGCTTGTGAGGTAATCTCCTGGCTGGACCTGCAGCCATGAGTGAAGGTAGGGAGTTTACAAACCTCATCATCTTCATCCTCAGTCACCCAGAATCTTCTGATACACAGCAGTATTTCACCTCCGGGACATTTAATCAGAGAAATAGCACTCAAATTAACAAACCTGGAAATAAATTACCAATGAAAAGTTTTGGCTTGAGGTTACAGCCAATTTGAATTTTAAAAAATCATTTTTAGCACCTGCTCAGAGATGGGACTTCAGAGACCAACTGAACCACATGATTGACTGAAATCAAATAGTAAAAAGAAGCTGCTTGATTTGGAGGACAAGTTTTTAAACAAGTTAAAAGCATAAAATATTTTTGGTTTGGCTTTGATGTTCTTTAGGACTTTAAAATGATCTATATGAGCTGAATAGACAATTTCCAACTTAATTCATTTGGGGAGGCATGCCAGTCGGTTTATTAGTGGGCCATGCTTTCTTTCTGTTTGTTATTTATTTACTACAGACCTGAGATTGGCACCTTCAAAGTCATTGAAATATACTAAGGACATGCCATTCCCTCACATTTATATTTTCTACACAACTGTAGATGTGCTGTCTATAGATCAATGGCTGATAGCGAATGCTAAATCCTTAGCCTTACACAGTTGCATGTCCAAGAGACATCGGACGAATCAGGTATACCTTGCTACGAAGCCTCGAGTGAAATTCTCAGCTCTGGGCATCTAAAACTCTGTGCTAACAGATGATGTGACACTGTGCGGTGTCATTTTTGCTGTCACAGAGACACAGGTTACAAGGTGGATTGCTTGAGATCTTTCAAGAGCAATCCAGCAATTTTTACCAATTAATCAGAGAATTTTGGACCTTTTTTTAATGAGATTGAGAAAGACCCCATTTTTGGGGATAGACATAGCTTTTTTGACATAGGTTCATACTGGCATGCTTATGTAAAAATATTAATGATGTGAATGGCCTATGAAGCAGTGAACTGTCACACAAATGGGGGCAAAGAGTGATATTTTGAGTCACGACAGTTTTGTCATTAGGAAAAGATAAAGGAAAATCGTATCAGTGATCGACACTGATTGCATGATGTTTGCCTGCTGATTATGACCGGTGTAAATATGTATCAGTTGATGTGGTCATAAGAGTATTATGTTATCAGCACGAGGTTACAAGCTGATTGATTGAGAATTGCTTATGCTATTCTTTATGCATGTTAGTCACATATCCACTTTAGCTCAGTTATTGTGAGACTGAAGATTAACCTATCGAATACAGCTTTGATTGAAATGTGCAAACAGCACATAGGCCTTTTCAAAACTGGAAACGCCCTCCAATGTGTCAACAAGTAATTTCTAATATGAAGATATAACATATTTGTTCACTGGTTTAAACTGGTTTGAAACATGCATGGAGTAAATGCTGGCGTAGCAGTAGCATTTGTTGAACAGATTAAATTGTAATTTTTAATGATTTGTAAGTCTATAATCAAAAGCATTATCATCTATATTTCTTATTGATTTTGATCTTGCAATTTCAATCCCTTAATTGAATTACAAATTTTTACATTTTCAAAAAGCTTAAAAATTATTATTGTAACAGCTTCACTTTACATTACCGCTTTCATATACTTTCTATACTTTATGGCGGAATAAAGGATAGGCGGCGCCTTTGACCTTTACCTCAACAATACTAGAAATAAATGTAATACCAGACAAATGAAACCAAATTTCAAACATCTGAAACAAGAAATATTAAAATATTATCAAGTAACAAAATCAATTGCTTTTTCAAATTGCAACCCTACAAGATTTTATGCATTCTGGTCTTCGCTCCATTTGCTTTTTAGAAATTCATGATGCTCTGTAGCTGTATTGGTATGTTTGTTAGACATATGAAAATATACAATGAAAGATGTGTCCATGTAACGCATAGTTAAATGCCCATGAATGTAAATGGAAATGTACTGGAAAAAAATTATTTAAAAAAAAATTACCGCTTTCATGTTAAGATATTTGTAACAGAGCAAAATTAAACAGTATTTAAAGGTATTTATATTCATTATAAATCTCCAAAACAACTTGTTATCCTGGCTTTAAGATAGTCTTGGTATTGTAGTACATTGTGTGTACATCTGTATTACTAAAATCATTTCTTCACCATTACACAAAAATTATATGACTTTAAAACTGCAAATTTGGTATTGATGTTACATATGAGATGTTGATATGTCTTTCTGTGTTTGAGACTTAGGAGTGCAAAAAATTTGTTTTAGGACCGTTAGGCCAAAGTTTTATGAATTTATTCTTGTGCAGGGCCTTGTAACTTGAAAAATATGTTTGCCTTAGTAAATATGTATGAATTTGGTATGAATTATCACTGAAACAATAATTTGACCTGCAAGCATCTTAAAAGATGTGTTACAACACGCTGTAATCTTAAGTCAAGGAAATTTGTATTTCTACCATCCAGGACTTTTGATGTCCCATTGAACTCAATTTCTGGAGTGTCTGACTCTTGTTTTGAGTTCTTAGATACCCATTTATGTTAAATGTATACCACCATCCCATCCTCACATGAAACAATGTAACTGTTGCAGATGCAGACTCGGAGGATGATGGGTACTGTGGGATGGAGCTGCCCACTCTCATCAAGCAGCTGCGCTCCGTACTTGACCAGTACCCGGACGATGGACAGATTCTTAAAGTACTGTTTATGACAAATCACTAAAATCTTGAACCTTGTTAATGCCTCTCCTTTGCCATTGAGTATGTTTCTAATACAACATTTTTTCAAAAACGCCTAAAAATCATATCAATTGGTAGATAATTGTTTCAGCTACTACATGATATGTGAGAAATAGTACCACGACAAGTTGGTGTAATTATATTTCACCCAGACAAGTAGCGCTTACTACTGAATTATGATGTCATTACGCGGTTTTTTCTTTCCTGTGTACTACGTAGCTCGGGTTTTAGTGATAACAAATTAACAAATACAATTTCTTTTCTTAAAATATCATAAGCACTTGAAATTCATGAAAAGAAGTAACCATAATTTTTTTTAAACAAAAAGGTGACTAAATCTTGCAAAATGAAAAAGGATGTTGTTGTTGTTAATTTGATATAACACATTTTCACGTAACATATTCAAATTAAAAAGATCCTTGTTTCGTTGAAGACTGAGAAATTATAATACATTTAGTTGTCACAAGACGGGTTTATGCTAATAATCTGGCCTTGCTCTATGGAAATCAAAAAGTTTATAAATAAGAGTTACTTTGCCATCAACTTGGTCATGATGTATTTAATTGAAAACAACGTTCAATGGGCACGCTCAATATGAATAGTCAAGTAACCTGCCCATATAAAATCGAATTAAAGCGAGTTTGACTTTCAAATAAATCATTAATGTGTTTTGCCGTTTTGACTTTCCTTTTGTCGACCAACTTGTCTCCCTTTTGTCTATCGTAGTTTTAACTAATTATCCTGCTCTTCTTCTCCGTCCCCACGTGGTTATCTTTGTTTAAAGGATGGGAGCAAACTACAACCACAATGCTTTGCGCAATAAAATAATAAAGTCAATCTATTCATAGACACGGGAAACACCATTACTAATTAGTTAGATTTCTCGGCTTATTTGGGGTCTAAACAATTAACGAAAAATTATGTAAAGATCTTTGAACGAGAGGGATTTTTGGCACTATTTTCTAATTTGTATCAACATACTTTGTGGCCCTTTTAAGCTCAACTGTCATAATATTAAAAATTGCCTTACCTTGCAATAGTGATCTGACAGGTACTCGTGTACCCGGCAACAGATGGGGTATGACAGATTTGAGTCCCAATCTAAGGACTCGAGTACCCAACTAAGGGAGACAACTTTCATCTTATCAAAATACTTCATATCTTAATCATAAACGGATGGTAATATATAGATATATCCTGTGTTTAGGATCTCATTAACAAGGTGTTTCACTCCTTTTGTTTTGCCGAGGATACAGTAGTGAAATCACAATCAATAACTTCATCTATTCTGAGAGTCTTTATTTTCTGTTCCATGCAAATAACTAACAAATCTATGTAAGAGATATTTGAAAAAGTCAATAATAATTGTGTAATAAATCAGTGTCATTCATTTCAATATCCTTTTCCTCTTTTGAAATAAAATATGAAATTAAATCATGATTCAGGTTTCTCGGTTTATCTCAGACATATTTGAAATATATTAAACAATTCTGAAATCTTTGAATAAATCATTGGAACATTTGTTGAAAATCACTCACATGGCTGCCTAACGTCCCGCCTATGTTGTTTTACAAAGAAAATCTATTATTATACAGGGGTGGCAAGTATGAACTTTTAGGTATATGTCAAAGTATATGATATATTTCTAATATTTGAAGGAGAGAAAAATACATCATCTCACTTTGTCTCTTCTTTATCTTACATCATCTCACTTTGTCTCTTCTTTACCTTACACCATCTCCTCTTGTCTCTCCTTTACCTTACACCATCTCACCTTGTCTCTTCTTTATCTTACACCATCTCACCTTGTCTCTCCTTTACCTTACATCATCTCACTTTGTCTCTTCTTTACTTTACACCATCTCACCTTGTCTCTTCTTGACCTTACACCATCTCACCTTGTCTCTTCTTTACCTTACATCATCTCACCTTGTCTCTTCTTTACCTTACACCATCTCACCTTGTATCTTCTTTACCTTACACGATCTCACCTTGTCTCTTCTTTACCTTACACGATCTCACCTTGTCTCTTCTTTACCTTACACGATCTCACCTTGTCTCTTCTTTACCTTACATCACCTCACCTTGTCTCTTCTTTACCTTACATCACCTCACCTTGTCTCTTCTTTACCTTACACCATCTCACCTTGTCTCTCCTTTACCTTACACCATCTCACCTTGTCTCGTCTTTACCTTACATCATCTCACCTTGTCTCTTCTTTACCTTACATCATTTCACCTTATCTCTTCTTTACCTTACACCATCTCACTTTGTCTCTCCTTGACCTTACACCATCTCACCTTGTCTCTTCTTTACCTTACACCATCTCACTTTGTCTCTCCTTGACCTTACACCATCTCACCTTGTCTCTCCTTCACCTTACACCATCTCACCTTATCTCTTCTTTACCTTACATGATCTCACCTTATCTCTTCTTTACCTTACACCATCTCACCTTGTCTCTTCTTTACCTTACACCATCTCACTTTGTCTCTCCTTGACCTTACACCATCTCACCTTGTCTCTCCTTCACCTTACACCATCTCACCTTATCTCTTCTTTACCTTACATCATTTCACCTTATCTCTTCTTTACCTTACACCATCTCACCTTGTCTCTTCTTTACCTTACACCATCTCACCTTGTCTCTTCTTTACCTTACACCATCTCACCTTGTCTCTTCTTTACCTTACACCATCTCACCTTGTCTCTTCTTTACCTTACATCACCTCACCTTATCTCTTCTTTACCTTACACCATCTCACCTTGTCTCTCCTTTACCTTACACCATCTCACCTTATCTCTTCTTTACCTTACACCATCTCACCTTGTCTCTCCTTTACCTTACACCATCTCACCTTGTCTCGTCTTTACCTTACATCATCTCACCTTGTGTCTTCTTTACCTTACATCATTTCACCTTATCTCTTCTTTACCTTACACCATCTCACTTTGTGTCTCCTTGACCTTACACCATCTCACCTTGTCTCTCCTTGACCTTACACCATCTCACCTTATCTCTTCTTTACCTTACATCATCTCACTATGTCTTTTCCTACATTACACCTTCTCACTTTGTCTTTTCTTACCTTACATCATGTCACCTTGTCTCTTCTTTACCTTACACCATCTCACCTTGTCTCTTTTTTACCTTACATCATCTCACTATGTCTTTTCCTACATCACACCTTCTCACCTTGTCTCTTCTTTACCTTACATGATCTCACCTTGTCTCTTATTTACCTTACACCATCTCACCTTGTTTCTTCTTTACCTTACACCATCTCACCTTGTCTCTTTTTTACCTTACATCATCTCACTATGTCTTTTCTTACATTACATCTTCTCACTTTGTCTTTTCTTACCTTACACCATCTCACCTTGTCTCTTTTTTACCTTATATCATCTCACCTTGTCTCGTCTTTACCTTACATCATCTCACCTTGTTTCTTTTTTACCTTACATCATCTCACCTTGTCTCTTCTTTACCTTACACCATCTCACCTTGTTTCTTTTTTACCTTACATCATCTCACTATGTCTTTTCTTACATTACACCTTCTCACTTTGTCTTTTCTTACATTACACCATCTCACCTTGTCTCTTTTTTACCTTACATCATCTCACCTTGTCTCGTCTTTACCTTACATCATCTCACCTTGTCTCTTCTTTACCTTACATCATCTCACTATGTCTTTTCCTACATTACACCTTCTCACCTTGTCTCTTCTTTACCTTACATGATCTCACCTTGTCTCTTATTTACCTTACATCATGTCACCTTGTCTCTTCTTTACCTTACACCATCTCACCTTGTCTCTTCTTTACTTTACACCATCTCACCTTGTCTCTTTTTTACCTTACATCATCTCACCTTGTCTCTTCTTTACCTTACACCATCTCACTTTGTCTCTTCTTTACTTTACACCATCTCACCTTGTCTCTTCTTTACCTAACATCATCTCACCTTGTCTCTTCTTTACCTTACATCATCTCACTTTGTCTCTTCTTTACCTTACACCATCTCACTTTGTCTCTTCTTTACCTTACATCATCTCACTTTGTCTCTTCTTTACCTTACATCATCTCACCTTGTCTCTTCTTTACCTTACACCATCTCACCTTGTCTCTTTTTTACCTTACATCATCTCACTATGTCTTTTCTTTACTTTACACCATCTCACCTTGTCTCTTCTTTACCTTACACCATCTCACCTTGTCTCTGTTTTACCTTACATCATCTCACCTTGTCTCTTCTTTACCTTACACCATCTCACCTTGTCTCTTTTTTACATTACACCATCTCACCTTGTCTCTTCTTTACCTTACACCATCTCACCTTGTCTCTTCTTTACCTTACACCATCTCACCTTGTCTCTGTTTTACCTTACATCATCTCACTTTGTCTCTTCTTTACCTTACACCATCTCACCTTGTCTCTTCTTTACCTTACACCATCTCACCTTGTCTCTTTTTTACCTTACATCATCTCACTATGTCTTTTCTTTACTTTACACCATCTCACCTTGTCTCTTCTTTACCTTACATCATCTCACCTTGTCTCTTCTTTACCTTACACCATCTCACCTTGTCTCTTTTTTACATTACACCATCTCACCTTGTCTCTTCTTTACCTTACACCATCTCACCTTGTCTCTTCTTTACCTTACACCATCTCACCTTGTCTCTGTTTTACCTTACATCATCTCACTTTGTCTCTTCTTTACCTTACACCATCTCACCTTGTCTCTTCTTTACCTTACACCATCTCACCTTGTCTCTTCTTTACCTTACACCATCTCACCTTGTCTCTTTTTTACCTTACATCATCTCACTATGTCTTTTCTTACATTACACCTTCTCACATTGTCATTTCTTACCTTACATCATGTCACCTTGTCTCTTCTTTACCTGATGCTCAGTGGTGTTCATTACAATCTGTCTACTGCTATGAATTCAAAGGCCTTTATCATATGGACAACATAGCTTCTGATTTGTCATGTGACAGGAGTTGATCCAGAATGCAGAAGATGCGGAGGCCAGAGAGGTGAAGATCCTCTATGATGGACGCAATATTCAACCAAATATAGACCCCAAACTGCTCAAGAAACGGAGATACTTGGCCGCCTTAAAGGTTCGCTATCTTAAGTTATCATTGTCAATGGATGCTGTATCAAGAAATATCAACCCTGAAAATGTTAGATTTTATTCAACTCACATATAACCTATTATCAGAAAAGTTCATGATATCTATGTTATGCAATTTAAGAATAATTGTATAATGTCTAATACATATCAGAAGTAAATTAAATTATTGGTCTTCCTGTTACAGGCGCCTGCTCTATGTGTGTACAACAACGCTCTGTTCACGGAGAAAGACTGGCGAGGTATCAAGATGCTCCACAACAGCATTAAGGAAGAAGAGCCTCTCAAAGTTGGCCGTTTTGGGCTCGGCTTCAAGTCTGTCTTTCATATCACTGGTAATCAAAACATTCAAATTTTTCTTTAAAGTTATACAAAACAAACAGAATAAACAGCAATTAAACATAGACTAAAGGTTAAAAAAAATATGACAAATATTTGACCGTTTATCTTCATACAAAACACAAGTGACATATTTAGTCTTCCCGTGTGAACACCAAAAAGATCAACCATGAATTTTCAAGAACTGTTTTCAAAGTTGTTCAAGAGTGCATGAATTAATTAGGAATAGCTTACATAGTAGCCATGATACTCAAGTTCGTAGATGAATTGTAAAAATGTGATGACGACAACATTTTTTTTCACAAATTTTAGTTAGTTTGCCTAATGATATATAGCTTTACAGAATATATTATGGATTAGTCGTATCATGTCTTAATCACTGTAATCAACAACAGTCAATGACTAAAAATGTTATGGCAGAAGAGCCATGGGGTTACTCTGTCACAGGGGTCCTAAGGGTACGTCACTCTGTTTAGTACTACCATACTAGATTCGGATAAGATTGACAAGGCTTACGGAGTTGTCTCCCTTATGCCCTTATCCAAGAGTCTTAAAGTATCATTATACTACACTACGATTGTTAACGAATGTCCAAAATTTCCCTTCAGGATAATTTGGGTTGTCATAAATTGGGGATATAAGAGTTAACCTCATAGTTAAACAGGCTCCGTAGGTTTGTTCATCCTTTTGGTTATAGGCTTTCCTGTCAATTTGTTATGAAATGATTTCATGAGTAGAATTGATTCTAGCACAATAAAGCTTGTTGTAGACAATCATCACATGTAAATTACACCTTTTTTTATGTGCAATTTGGACAAAAATGCAAACGATTTCTTCACATTATTAGCAAATCAAATCCATGATCCACTGATTATACTGAGAAAAAAGTATTTTCAAAAACTATAAGTTCATTGAAATTCTAGTTTGAAGGAACATTTAAATTTACCCTTTACTAAGAACACTTGACTTTCCCATATCAGACAGAGGTTAAACTCTAACATGGCTCTATAACTATGGAATAGTCAACCAATTAGTCTTTGTTATGTGTAACCCTTGTTATAAATAGACAATTAAAATTATGTAATAATCTTACATCTTCTTGCCTTTTTAACACATTGATGCTATTCTCTGAAAACTTTTACCCTTTGTAATAATTCTTCGATAGGTTAGTGATAACTCTTTGATTGGTGAGTGATAACTCTTGGTTTGATTAGTGAAAAATTCATTGGTTAGTAATAACTCTTTGATGACTTCGTTACTGATGAATTTTTGAGTTAGTTAGTGGTAACACTTTGATTATCTAGTGACGAGTATTAGTTTCGTTTGTGATTATTCTTTGATTGGTTACTGACTTAAAATGATGAAACAATGTCATAAAACTTTAATGGTTCGTGATAACTCTTTGATGCTTGACATGATAATCACTTGCCCTAAGACTTTAATTTGGTCACAACTTGTGATCATGATCTTGGTAATACGACCCCCTTTCAAAACTTTTAGCCATTATTGTAATCTCAGTTGTTCAGTCATAGACCTTTGAGGTCTAATAGCATAAATATTACCCTTCAATTTTAATTGCTTATTATAAAGTAGGAATCATTTGTGCTTCATTACAAAGATCCAGGCATGAACTCTTATTTTATATTTGAGTCTTAAAGCGGTAGAATAACATTTTTTAAGATAGAAAAAGTCATCTCATGAAAAGGTAAATGAATGTTACTAATTGCAAGACAATATTTCTTGATCAAAAGAAGCAGTTCTAAAACGAACGTCACCATGTTCATTTAAGCTTAGTGAATCCAATTCCCTACCTCAAATGATTAGGAGTTATGAAGTTGTAAATATTATGTCATTCCATGGTTTCAGATATTCCTTGCATCATCAGCGGAGACACCATCCTGTTCATCAACCCAGAGCGCACCACAGAGAAGGTTTGTTACACCAAGAAGCTTCAGTCACTTGACAGCTACACCAAGGAAATCCTTGCACAAGTCTTAGAAGGAACATTTGGATTTTCTAAGAATGATTCCACCTTTTCTGGATCTCTTTTCTGGTTCCCTCTTCGGGCTCAGGAATCAAAATTGTCTGAAACTGTGTACACGGAGAAGAAGGTGATGGACCTTTATAACGCACTGAAGGCAGAGGCATCAATCACCCTCCTCTTTTTGAAGTCTATCGAAGAAATACATCTATTCAAAAGAGGCCAGGGCGACACGGTAAAACTTTTTTCATCGAAACTGTCTACCAACTGCTTAGAAACTGTAAGACCAAAAAAGATGGCATTTGTTAATCAAGTTAAGGAAGTGAATGGGAAAATACCAGATTCATCCATACAGAACCAGCTGATGCTGGAGGTGGAGCAGGAAGAACAGTCAACTTCTGTATCTGACAGACAGAAGTGGTTAGTCATCAACTATTATAAAGGTGGAGATGTGTCTCAAAAGCTGAGGGAGCTTGATAATGATACAAGCCTGTCGTACTGTCCCTACGTTGGTCTTGCTGTGCCTCTAACTACTGAGTGTAAAGGACATGTCTTCTGTTTCCTGCCCCTTCCTCTGGAGAATCGGAGTCCAACTGGACTTGCACTTCATGTCAATGGTTTCTTTGCTTTGAGTCAAAACAGAAGGTATGTCAAATGGCCGACTGCAGATCAGTTGCAAAATCAAGCTCACACTGACAAAGCGATTGAATGGAATAGATGCCTTGCTTATGAGGTCCTGCCAGACGTCTATTGCAACATGGTCCAAGAACTCATCACATTATGCCAGTCACAGAACAACCCTGAATCTCTTCGAGAGAAAGTATATTCCATGCTCCCAAGCCTGGATGATGTTGATCCTAATTGGCAACCATTGATCACAAGTGTTCTTAGTCAGATTTCCAATGTGAAGTTCCTCTACACTCAAGCATCAGGGGGGAAGTGGATAACACTGCAGGATAGCATCATCCTTGAAGAAGAAAATGAAAACTGTGACATTATATCTGAATTATTCCTTCTCTATGAAAAGAACATTGTAGTTTTGTCTTCAAAGCTTATGTCAACACTGAAGAAAACTCAGTCATCTCACATCAGAGAAGTGGATCAAGCAATGATGTTTGAGATGCTGAGGACAAATGACAAGTACACTTCTTTGTCAAAGGACAAGAAGATGGCTATCCTGAGATATCTTGTTGATCCCTGCTATCTGCAAAATCTGCAGCTTCTGCCAGTTGATGATGGAACATTTGTACACTTCGGCAGACCTGAAACTGTTTACTTCTGTGAAGAGCAAAGTGAGGCAGGCATGTTCCCAGGGGCTGGAAAGCAACTTGTCGCCAGTGATATCCCCCCCAATGTGAGAAATATGCTGAAGACATTTGCAAAAAAAGGTGAGATCCATATTCTTTTGAATCACGTTTTCATTAACTTTTAATCATATATAAATTTAAACTAATCAAGCCAGAAGGGTGGATTTCAATGGCAGACTTTCTCTCTGCACCTGTCCATAGGGTATGGTGGATCAGCTTTAACAATTTTTCCTCTAGGACTGCAAACAAAAGGCTTTAAAGAAATTTTTATGTACCTTGTATTGGTGTCATTTAATAGGTTTTGGGGGGCCATCCATTAAAAACTATTTGTCTCCTTTAGTAAAAGGCAAAGGAAGCCGAAATCATGTATATAGACTCCTTAGCTAATGAGCATTATAATATGTAACTACCTAATAATAGTCACAGGGGCCACACTCTATTTTTCATATTTTTATAAAGAAAATATTGAACCTAAATCCTATTTTCATTTTCAAACCACCTGGAAGCTGAAATCTTGTAGATATATATAATCTTGTTTATAGATTTATGATATTGTGGTTCCCAATTATAGCCATAGTGACCATGCTCTCAAAACCTATTTTTCTCTTTTAATCCAGGACTAAAAGGCTGTTAAAGCTTAATTCTTGTGTTCAAACTCCTTAGCTAATGGCGATTATGATTTATAAGCTTGATGACCCAGCGATGCTGCAATTTTGATATGTGAAACCTGATATAGCGCTCATGGCTCTAATTTCATGTCTTAACCCTAAGTTGTATACGATTATTGTCAAAATAGTGTGAGAGCATCATGAGAAATATGGTGTTGAAAATGGTATTTAAAAAATATTTTAAAATCACCTTTTTGCGGCACATGTTCTATCCTCATATCAGGTAGCACACTACAAAGATTATATTGATTGAAGACACAGCTTATATTATATGTCATGCCTATATTTGGTACGATAGACATGATCAATTTCCGTTTTACTTGGGAACATGTACCCCTATTATTTAGAACCAAAAAAAACCCCAAAACTCTTTGGCTTACTGACAATGATTTATGAAAGTTTGACCTAAAACAGTCATATTTTCCTGTTTTGTTTTTTCTAGAGCATTACTTGAAATCTATAGTCACTTGGAAACTTCAAATTTGATATGAATGTTACCAATAGGATGGTGATAAACCTTTTATTTGTTGCAACCCCTAGGCTGGGAGTTTGGCATTCCTATTCATTTTCAGAGCATAACTCTGAAAGTACTTGACCAATCTTCACAGAATTTGGTATACATCCTCTTCATATCATGTAGATTTGTTAGTTTCAGCTTCTTTTATATTTTATATATTTTTGTTTCCATGGCAACAGTTTGGACTTTGTCATTTTGAAGGGTAGGGTTAGTTTCCGGAGCACAACTTTGAAACTATATGACCAATCTCCATCAAATTTGGTATACATCCCCTTTATATCATCAATAACTTTCTTAGAATTTGATATACCGTTACCTTTTAACATTTGACAACTCTATCCGCCAAAAATCAGTATTCTTAAATTGAATCATATGTAGTTAATATTTTTCAAGCATATCAAAACCGCAGAGATTAACAAAAACTAAAGTTTATGTTGTTTAATAGAAAATTTATTAAATTCTATTTGAGTTTAAAAAAACTGTAAGGAATTTTCAAAAACAAAATTATGCTGAAATGGTGTACGGGGGAGATATCTGTTTTTATGAGTATACAATTTTTTTCTAGTTTTCTTTGAAATTATGACGAAAAACAGAAAAACTGCAAATCTGTTAACATGTGACCTATGTGATTTAACTATGATTTAACTGAAGTCAAGATTTTGATTGCATGAGATTTGACAAGCAAGGCAATTTGTTAATTTGTGTTGATCTCTCTTCCCTATTAATATCTTTTTTGCTTGTAATAAAGTAAAAAAAGGTGGCAGATGGGAGCTGGTAGAAGCCTCTCCATAAGATAATGTTTTTCAGGCCATTTCAAGCTCTGTGTTTAATGATACAATCTCTCCATTAAGTGTTGATCTGAATTTCATTTCATAAGTATTCTGAATGAATATCAAAGAAATCTGTTCGGTAACATACAAGGATTTAGGATAGATATAACTAGCATCTCACAGATAATCCTCTTCTTGCAGGTCAGTTGTCCTTGGCCTTGATGTCACCATCAGTGTTTCCGTCCCTTTTGAGGAGATGCCTTGCAGACCAGTGTCCAGATGGAAATGTCCAGCTGCCATCTGGTTCTCTCAACATGGACTGGCTCAGACAGGTTTGGAGATACATCTCAATGAAGAATATCAACGTCAGAGAAACGCTCGCAGGAGTTCCACTTGTGCCTGATGTCGGTCAGCAGAACCTTGCCATACTTCATCAACCAGACAAACTTCTCATTGCAAAGACAGTACCCAACTTTAAAAGCTTGCCAGATTTGGAAGCATCTGCTCTTCAAAAGCTTGGAATCACGATTTTGAGAACTGTTCCAGATTATGTTTTTGACAACCATGACATCAGAGGACATGTTATTCATTACCCAACAGCAGAAGGCGTGATAAAAATTCTAGAGAATAAATCTGTGATGTCCAACATCACCAATTTCAATGATCAAGCATCCAGAGAGGAAAGACATGCTTTTCTCTGCTATATCAGTACCTTAAACTTCTCACTAGCTTCTAAGGAAGTCCTAATGAAATTGGAGATCTTCACTGACACCAGAAACAATGATTGTGCCATGTGCACAGTTTCAACTCTGGCCCCATATGAAACGTTCCCAGTCATGTATCCTGAAACATACCTGCAACAATCCTCTGAAGCCAGCAAATTAGCTTTAAAACTTGGAGCAAAGCAGAAGTCTCTGGAGGATGTTTGCCTTCTGACCCTGCAGGCCATGACAAATGGCAGTTCCTACTCTCAAGATCAAAAGATTCAGTTCATGGACTTCCTCCTGAGCAAACACCAATCTTATTTAAAAAAACAGAACTTCAAGAATTTAGCATCTGAAATTGAGTTCCTCACAACGGAAGGAGGGGGAAGATTTTTTAAGCCATATCAATTATTTGATAAAAAGGATTCAGATTTAGTATCACTGTTTATGGGGGAGGACCAGTTTCCAGATCCTAAATATATCACTTCATCAAATCTTCGATCTGGACTAAGATTGATTGGGCTTAAAACTGAAGCAAACATTACAGAGTCTGACATGATACAAACATGTAAAACAATTGAAGAACTTGTGACAAGGCATAGTTTTGCTGAAGCAGAAGGTAAAATAAAAACTGTGGTCAAATTCTTAAAAAGGAGACCATTCAACAGAAACTTGTTGTTTCCTCTCCAGGATTGTTGCTGCATTCCAAGAATGAAACAGAGACCAACAACATACCCCAAAAGCTTGCCTTTCCAGTCTGAATCGGCCTCCATGTTCCTGAAATCATCAGAGCTTCTCAGTTCTCAGCATTTGTATCTTGTGGGATCAGTTTTTCCTGTAGCTGAAGAACTTCCAGACACTGTTGAAGAAGTATTTGGTATCAGAAGGCTGCCTACTTCAAAACAAGTTGTTGAACATTTGAGAAACATAACCCATTGTTACAGAAGTGAAGAGCATCACATCTATGCTGGCATTCTTCATGAGATCTACAAGTTTCTTTCATCAGCTGATGACCTTTCCTGTCAAGATAGAGAGCTTATGCAGGATATCAACTCTGTATGGACCGATGATGGATTCAAGAAACCTTTCACTGTTTATTTGGACAAAACTGGCAAAGATTTAAATCTTCAGCCATACCGCTTTCCTCTTCCAAAAGCTATGCAAAAGTGGAAATCTCTCATGCTCAAAATAGGATTACACTCACAGCAAACAGCTGACATGCTAGGTAAGGTCCTTCAAGAAATCAAACAGAAACATGACGACCTCAGGAGTACCAATTGTGTAAACTCAATAGAAGCTCACCAGGATTTGAAACTCATCATACAGATAATAGGAGTTTTAAAAGATCTACCCGTGGATGAGAGACCACAGCAAATATATTTACCAACACACCAAGAGCATGATAACTTTCTTGTTCTTCTTCCTGTGAGTGACTGCACCTTCTGCAATGCTGACTGGCTAAGAATGCAGACATCAGATGAAACACCTGAGGCTGTAGATGCCATCAGTTATGTCCATGCCGACATTTCAGAGAATACAGCCAGAGAGCTTGGTGTATCCTCCTTGACAGATCGAGTGATGGACGACACAGAGGACCTGGATATGGAGTATGAACAGAATGAACCTTTGACAACCAGACTGAAGAACCTCCTCAAAGAGTACACAGATGGGTTCTCTGTTCCTAAGGAGCTGATACAGAATGCAGATGATGCAGGTGCCACTGAAGTCTGTTTCATGTATGATGAGAGACAGAATATGAATGCCAGAACATTCTTGATGCATGAAGGCATGAGTTCTCTTCAGGGACCGGCATTCTGGGCTTATAACAATGCCAAGTTTGAAAAAAGTGACTTTGCTAACATAAAGAAACTCAGTGGAGCAACCAAAGAGGAGGATGCTACAAAAGTTGGAAGATTTGGTTTAGGATTCAATTCTGTCTATAATTTAACAGATGTGCCCAGCTTCATCAGTGAAAATACTGTTGCCATCTTTGATCCTCATAGGACACATCTAGGAAGAGGGGGGTTGAGAGCAAATCTCAGATCAGACAAAAATCAATTGATGGTTAAGAAGATGCACGGACAATTCAAACCATTTGATGGTATCTTTGGATGTAACTTCAGAGAAGAAACCATCTGCCATGGTACACTCTTCAGATTTCCACTAAGAACACAAGAACAGGCTAGCTGCAGCGAAATAAAGAAACTCTCATACTCAAAGTCAGAAATGGAGAAATTTTTCCAAAAGTTTCTTGAAGGTTGTGGAAACTTGATTCTCTTCACTCAAAATGTTATATCAGTGAAGTTCTTTCATTTGGTCCAAGACGGTGATCCAACTACACCTAACCTTCTGGTGCATGTTACCAAAGATGTCCTCTACAAACAGGTACTATCTCCCCTGCATCAACCATCAGATGTACAAAATGTTCTCTACTTTGCAAAAGAACAGAGACAAGCACATTCCAAGAGCAACACTGTAATGAAAATCAAAGAGAGAACCATTGTCAAACAGGAGATATTGGACTATGAGTTAACAAGAAAACTCAAAGCTGACATTGGTTCCAAGACACTTCCATGGGACCTAACATGGGCCATGGGAACAAATGAATCTTCTGTTTTTGTATCTTCTGATAAACTGAAAGGTCTCGTGCCATTAGCTGGTGTTGCAATTGCCCTACAATTTGAAGGGGAACAGGCCAAAATTTTCAATATCCAGAAAAGTCCCAAAGGTTTCTATACTGAAGGACATCTATTCTGTTTCTTGCCCCTGCCAATCACGTCAAACCTACCAGTGCATATCAATGCCGGCTTTGCACTGACACCAGACAGAAGACAACTATGTACAATGACAGAAGACGACAAGATGTTGCAGGAAGCACAATGGAATGAAGCCTTGATGACAGATGCTGTCAGTAGAGCATATGTCCTTGGTCTTACTGATGCACCGATTCTGAGCCCTGAAGACGTCACACAATACTATGAACTTTGGCCTATGTCAAGTACAGGTATGCCCCATCTTGTTAAAGGATTTTGCAAGATTGTCACTGAGGAGGAAGAGGAAATATTCATCTTTCAAAAAGTTCATGGTTTACACAGGACCTCCTTAAGAAAAATAAGATACCTTGACCCTAAGCTGTGCATGAATGTTGTTCTTGGTGATATTGCATTTAAAGCTGCAGAACATTTTTGGAATAATGAAGCTGAACATCTAGCAAAGATTCCACAAACAATCTTGAAGTGTTTTGAAGATGCTGGGTTCAGAGATCAATTGAAATCAAGATGTTTGGGGGAATTGGAATTCTTTCAAAAGATTTTTTTTCCACATGTTGCTGATTCATATTGGTCTCCCGAGGAAAGAAACAAACTAACAATTCATGCTCTGGATAGTAATTGTCCTGAAATACTTGAGCTAGTTAAGAATGTCAAATGTATCCCAACCAAGCCGTCAGGAACTCTCAAGCAGCCATGTGAGCTTGTGCACCCATATGGAAGGTGCCATAGTCTTTTTGTAGAAGATGATGAATGCTTTGTTTATGAGGACACTGGTTGTGAATTTTCTTTACCCACACGGCTGAGATTATTGTGTGATCTTGGTATGATTAAAGATAATTTGCCAGGCCCAGCTCTTCTAGAAAGAGCAGGGACAGTTTCAGTTCTTCAACAAAAAGATCCAAAACTTGCAAAAACACGTTTCCAAGAAATTATAGGCTACCTTTCCCATGTTGAATATTCGAGTGCAACCTTGAAATCAGCCTATCAGTTTTCAAAATATCCCATTGAGATAAAGCAACAATTACAACAAATTCCATTCTTGCCAATACTTCAACGGCCATCAAGCTGGAAACTGCCTTGGAAAGCTGATGGAGGTGAAGCTCTTGCATGTGCTTCAGACCTTTTTGTAAAGGGTGCTACAAATCTTGCTGGAAGTTTAAAGCTGATCATTGATGACACAGAAGTTTTTGTCAAATCTCATACAAGTGATGTTTTGTGCGAACTGGGATTAAATCAGAAATGTGCTCTTGATGTGGATGTAGTCGTCACACAACTTGAACACCTTGCAGCATATGTTGAGAGTGACCTTGAGTGGGGTAAAACCAAAGAAGCAAGTGATATATGTAATCAACTGTATGGCTACTTGAATGAAAAATGTCGCATAGAGAATGATGAGGAAAGAACAGGAATCTGTGAGTTGATCAACAGTCGTCTTGGGCAGAAAAAAGTGATACTAACAGGAGGCAGAATGGTGTACCCTGAACAAGTGGTTTTTGAACTTTCTCATGAACTCACACCATATCTTTTCAAAATAGAGAGACTGTACAAACAATATGAACATTTCTTCACAACTATAGGTGTACGGAAGACATTTGAAGTTGATGATATTCTCAAAACAATGAAAGCTATTCAAGAAGCAACTGGCTCAGATGTACTTTCAGCACAAAACCTGGAATGTTTTGGCCGTCTGATGCAATTTTTGGTTGAAATATTGCAATCTCACAGTGGGTGTCTGGATGAAATAGATTCAGTATGTTTACCTGATAAAAATGGCTATCTTTGTGAGGCATCAGAGCTCTGCATAAATGATTGTGAAATGATTGAAGATGATCCTGAAACAATGAGATTTGTCCATCCTCTCATTAACCAAAGAGTTGCAAGTTTGTTTGGTGTGAAAGGAAAGCGTGAAGCTGACTTGAATGATGACATTACATTGCTGCCATTTGGACAGAGTGAAAAACTTACATCGAGATTGCAGAGGATTCTGGATGGGTACCCATGTGATGCCTCGGTCATGAAGGAGCTTCTGCAAAATGCAGATGATGCAAATGCAACAGAGCTGATGTTCATCAAGGATTTCAGGACTCTTCCGAGTAGCACAGTGGTCAGCGAGAGATGGAAGGAGTTGCAGGGACCTGCACTATGTGTTTACAACAACAGTTACTTCTCTGATAAAGACTTCACTGGTATCCAAAACCTGGGAGAGGGAAGCAAGGGAGATGATCCAGTAAAGACCGGACAGTATGGTGTTGGCTTCAATGCTGTGTACCATCTAACCGATGTTCCATCCTTCATGACTGTTGGACCAGGCACAGAGAAAACTGTTTGTGCACTTGATCCTCACATTCGTTATGTCCCTTGGGCATCAAAGAAACTACCAGGAGGACGGATAACCAAACTTGACAGTAAGAGAAACAAATATAGGGACTTCTTTGCTGGGTACTTAGAAGATTGTGTGCCTCTCCAAGACAAAGGGACTCTATTTCGCTTTCCTCTAAGAACTGAAGCAATGGCTAAAGAATCTAATATTTCCAAGGAAATTACCTCTCAAAAGGTTGAAAAGTTGTTGGAAGACTTTAAAACTGAAATGTTCAACTCACTTTTGTTTCTCCATTGCGTCAAGAAAATCACCATTGCTCGTGTGACTGAGGATGGAAGATTGGTTAAGGAATATTGGGTTGAATCAGAAATGAATGAATTTGACAGTCTGAAACAAACAGGTTATTTGGCTCATCTTAGAACTCAAGCTGAAAATGTCAAAGACCACACAACTGGCGTTAGTATTCATGATATTTCTCCACTAGAAATTCAGCTGTCATTGTCAGTGAAGGACAAGTCAACAAAGCAAGATTGGTTGATAGTGCATCGTTCAGGATTCTCACCAGATAAATCTCTACCTGAATCATTAGCTATATCCTGGGAAAAGGGCGACATTGGTCTCCTTCCAAGAGGAGGAGTAGCAGTACCGTTGCCATCAAACTTCCAAGATCCAATCTGCAAGTTTAAAGGAAAAGCATTCTGTATTTTACCACTACCAATTGAGACAGGTTTACCAGTGCATGTGAATGGTCATTTTGCTCTTGATCACGAAGCCAGAAGAAACTTGTGGCATGGGAGTGATGACTACAGATGTGACTGGAACAAACACACTCTGGAAGCAATTATCATTCCTGCCTACATATCTGCACTGCAGGCCATGAAAGCTAAGCTGGAATGCACAAAGACACTTCGGTCAGATGTACTTGAGAAAAGATTAAACTTGTATTATGGAGTTTTTCCAGAAGTGTCTTCTCTACCAGATATTTTGTGGAAGAATCTATCAAAATGTTTTTACACCGAACTTGTTGAAAAGAAAACTGCTCTTTTTTCTGTGGTTAAACCAGCTGAAAGTAGGTTCGGTGATCATCCTGTCAACAATAGGCAACTAATAGAGCAAAAGGTATCTTGGGTTACTCTATCTGTCAGCAGGGGATACCCAGGGTATTTCAACACCTTGACCAACTATTACCCTCTTAGAAAACAGGAGAAAACACAACATTTACTTCCAGGACCGAATCCTACTGTACAAGATGTCACGGCAGATAGAGAAAGAGAAATGAGACTGTTGACTGAAATTCTGCGAGATTTGGGCATGAAAGTTATCGAAGCACCAGATTGTATCCACAACTACTTTGTAGAAGCTGGACTTGAAAAAGAGGTCAGAGTCATCACCCCGGAACATGTGATGTCATTTTTGACATCTCATGAAGAAGAGGGTCATGACAAATGTGTGATTGGACAACTGCCTAGAAACATCAAGGACACCCCTTTGAAATCAATACAAACAGCAAAACGTATCGTAGATTTTGTTGCAAAAGGAGAATCATTTGCTTCAGAAATATGTGGATTACCATTGGCTGTTACAATGTCAGAAATCCTAACTGTCTTCAAAAGTTCTGATCAGTTGATCGTTAGCAAGTTTTCTGACCTGTTGGAAAAAGTTCCTGAAATGGTTATTCATAGTTATTTGACAAAGTATTTTGCCAAACATGCTGATGACTGTCCTGCTTTGAAACCACTGACTTTAGACTTATTGAAAGATCTTCTTCCAAGACTACTTGATACAACTATTTTCATGACACAGATACCAATACAATGGAATACACAATTTTTAACCAAATCTTGGCTTGTACGCTTATGGCTGTTCCTTGAAGAAAGTCTTACTGCTATTTTAGATGATCAGAAAATGAACTTGTCTGCCCCTTGGGTTAGAAATCAGTTGCAAATGATGAGTTCATGGTCTCTATTCCCTGCTCTGCATAGTTGTTCAGGTCAGCTTTATCTCTATCCACTGACTGAGACTGCAAAAATACTTGACTTGGACACAGTTTCAGATGAAGGGAGTAGGAAGGCCTTACAAAAACTAAATATACCAATTTATGAAAGTGGTATCTGGAGGAATAATCAACGATTTTCAAGTACTTGTCATTTGAAATTGGCCTCTCAATTGTTTGGAAGCTGGACAAGACCTGGATCTTTATTGTTTGTTCTTTCAGAAGTTGATTGGACACAAGGTTGTCCACTGAAAGAAAAAGAGGCAGAACAACTCTTGCAGCATTTATCTAGAAATCCGGATCAGCTGTCTATGGGTTTGACCAATGCTCAAAGTAGACTGATTAATCTACCACTCTATTTGAACATTTCAGGGAGATTGGTTCCACTGCAAGGTGCAGCTGTTGTAAGAGGGTCCTCTTTTTTGCTAAAAAAAGGATTGGAAGAATTTGAACAAGAGACT